>CAWUFW010005211.1:0-1379536 GCA_963921515.1 Calotriton arnoldi | reverse complement strand
CCACTCGGGGTGACAAATGCAAAAACAACAGTTGATGGACAGAATGCAGAACAATGTCATACATTCACCCCAGTACAGAGATCTGGGCCTAAATCCATCGTTTTTGCTCACCATGCCATTCCAGTTTGAACCCAGCCATATGCAAATCAGTCTTGACCCTGTGCCCCATGGGAACAGTCCAGCCCGAACTGCCAAGCCAGGTCCTCCCTGGACTGGAAACAAGCATCCTAGGACCGGTTTCGGGCTTTCAGCCCTCATCAGCCAGGATAGCTTGATTCCAGTGGCATGGAGAGCACGGGACTCACGTCTGAGCATACCCGTCCCACTCGGGGTGACAAATGCAAAAACAACAGTTGATGGACAGAATGCAGAACAATGTCATACATTCACCCCAGTACAGAGATCTGGGCCTAAATCCATCGTTTTTTGCTCACCATGCCATTCCAGTTTGAACCCAGCCATATGCAAATCAGTCTTGACCCTGTGCCCCATGGGAACAGTCCAGCCCGAACTGCCAAGCCAGGTCCTCCCTGGACTGGAAACAAGCATCCTAGGACCGGTTTCGGGCTTTCAGCCCTCATCAGCCAGGATAGCTTGATTCCAGTGGCATGGAGAGCACGGGACTCACGTCTGAGCATACCCGTCCCACTCGGGGTGACAAATGCAAAAACAACAGTTGATGGACAGAATGCAGAACAATGTCATACATTCACCCCAGTACAGAGATCTGGGCCTAAATCCATCGTTTTTTGCTCACCATGCCATTCCAGTTTGAACCCAGCCATATGCAAATCAGTCTTGACCCTGTGCCCCATGGGAACAGTCCAGCCCGAACTGCCAAGCCAGGTCCTCCCTGGACTGGAAACAAGCATCCTAGGACCGGTTTCGGGCTTTCAGCCCTCATCAGCCAGGATAGCTTGATTCCAGTGGCATGGAGAGCACGGGACTCACGTCTGAGCATACCCGTCCCACTCGGGGTGACAAATGCAAAAACAACAGTTGATGGACAGAATGCAGAACAATGTCATACATTCACCCCAGTACAGAGATCTGGGCCTAAATCCATCGTTTTTGCTCACCATGCCCATTCCAGTTTGAACCCAGCCATATGCAAATCAGTCTTGACCCTGTGCCCCATGGGAACAGTCCAGCCCGAACTGCCAAGCCAGGTCCTCCCTGGACTGGAAACAAGCATCCTAGGACCGGTTTCGGGCTTTCAGCCCTCATCAGCCAGGATAGCTTGATTCCAGTGGCATGGAGAGCACGGGACTCACGTCTGAGCATACCCGTCCCACTCGGGGTGACAAATGCAAAAACAACAGTTGATGGACAGAATGCAGAACAATGTCATACATTCACCCCAGTACAGAGATCTGGGCCTAAATCCATCGTTTTTTGCTCACCATGCCATTCCAGTTTGAACCCAGCCATATGCAAATCAGTCTTGACCCTGTGCCCCATGGGAACAGTCCAGCCCGAACTGCCAAGCCAGGTCCTCCCTGGACTGGAAACAAGCATCCTAGGACCGGTTTCGGGCTTTCAGCCCTCATCAGCCAGGATAGCTTGATTCCAGTGGCATGGAGAGCACGGGACTCACGTCTGAGCATACCCGTCCCACTCGGGGTGACAAATGCAAAAACAACAGTTGATGGACAGAATGCAGAACAATGTCATACATTCACCCCAGTACAGAGATCTGGGCCTAAATCCATCGTTTTTGCTCACCATGCCATTCCAGTTTGAACCCAGCCATATGCAAATCAGTCTTGACCCTGTGCCCCATGGGAACAGTCCAGCCCGAACTGCCAAGCCAGGTCCTCCCTGGACTGGAAACAAGCATCCTAGGACCGGTTTCGGGCTTTCAGCCCTCATCAGCCAGGATAGCTTGATTCCAGTGGCATGGAGAGCACGGGACTCACGTCTGAGCATACCCGTCCCACTCGGGGTGACAAATGCAAAAACAACAGTTGATGGACAGAATGCAGAACAATGTCATACATTCACCCCAGTACAGAGATCTGGGCCTAAATCCATCGTTTTTTGCTCACCATGCCATTCCAGTTTGAACCCAGCCATATGCAAATCAGTCTTGACCCTGTGCCCCATGGGAACAGTCCAGCCCGAACTGCCAAGCCAGGTCCTCCCTGGACTGGAAACAAGCATCCTAGGACCGGTTTCGGGCTTTCAGCCCTCATCAGCCAGGATAGCTTGATTCCAGTGGCATGGAGAGCACGGGACTCACGTCTGAGCATACCCGTCCCACTCGGGGTGACAAATGCAAAAACAACAGTTGATGGACAGAATGCAGAACAATGTCATACATTCACCCCAGTACAGAGATCTGGGCCTAAATCCATCGTTTTTGCTCACCATGCCATTCCAGTTTGAACCCAGCCATATGCAAATCAGTCTTGACCCTGTGCCCCATGGGAACAGTCCAGCCCGAACTGCCAAGCCAGGTCCTCCCTGGACTGGAAACAAGCATCCTAGGACCGGTTTCGGGCTTTCAGCCCTCATCAGCCAGGATAGCTTGATTCCAGTGGCATGGAGAGCACGGGACTCACGTCTGAGCATACCCGTCCCACTCGGGGTGACAAATGCAAAAACAACAGTTGATGGACAGAATGCAGAACAATGTCATACATTCACCCCAGTACAGAGATCTGGGCCTAAATCCATCGTTTTTGCTCACCATGCCATTCCAGTTTGAACCCAGCCATATGCAAATCAGTCTTGACCCTGTGCCCCATGGGAACAGTCCAGCCCGAACTGCCAAGCCAGGTCCTCCCTGGACTGGAAACAAGCATCCTAGGACCGGTTTCGGGCTTTCAGCCCTCATCAGCCAGGATAGCTTGATTCCAGTGGCATGGAGAGCACGGGACTCACGTCTGAGCATACCCGTCCCACTCGGGGTGACAAATGCAAAAACAACAGTTGATGGACAGAATGCAGAACAATGTCATACATTCACCCCAGTACAGAGATCTGGGCCTAAATCCATCGTTTTTTGCTCACCATGCCATTCCAGTTTGAACCCAGCCATATGCAAATCAGTCTTGACCCTGTGCCCCATGGGAACAGTCCAGCCCGAACTGCCAAGCCAGGTCCTCCCTGGACTGGAAACAAGCATCCTAGGACCGGTTTCGGGCTTTCAGCCCTCATCAGCCAGGATAGCTTGATTCCAGTGGCATGGAGAGCACGGGACTCACGTCTGAGCATACCCGTCCCACTCGGGGTGACAAATGCAAAAACAACAGTTGATGGACAGAATGCAGAACAATGTCATACATTCACCCCAGTACAGAGATCTGGGCCTAAATCCATCGTTTTTGCTCACCATGCCATTCCAGTTTGAACCCAGCCATATGCAAATCAGTCTTGACCCTGTGCCCCATGGGAACAGTCCAGCCCGAACTGCCAAGCCAGGTCCTCCCTGGACTGGAAACAAGCATCCTAGGACCGGTTTCGGGCTTTCAGCCCTCATCAGCCAGGATAGCTTGATTCCAGTGGCATGGAGAGCACGGGACTCACGTCTGAGCATACCCGTCCCACTCGGGGTGACAAATGCAAAAACAACAGTTGATGGACAGAATGCAGAACAATGTCATACATTCACCCCAGTACAGAGATCTGGGCCTAAATCCATCGTTTTTGCTCACCATGCCATTCCAGTTTGAACCCAGCCATATGCAAATCAGTCTTGACCCTGTGCCCCATGGGAACAGTCCAGCCCGAACTGCCAAGCCAGGTCCTCCCTGGACTGGAAACAAGCATCCTAGGACCGGTTTCGGGCTTTCAGCCCTCATCAGCCAGGATAGCTTGATTCCAGTGGCATGGAGAGCACGGGACTCACGTCTGAGCATACCCGTCCCACTCGGGGTGACAAATGCAAAAACAACAGTTGATGGACAGAATGCAGAACAATGTCATACATTCACCCCAGTACAGAGATCTGGGCCTAAATCCATCGTTTTTTGCTCACCATGCCATTCCAGTTTGAACCCAGCCATATGCAAATCAGTCTTGACCCTGTGCCCCATGGGAACAGTCCAGCCCGAACTGCCAAGCCAGGTCCTCCCTGGACTGGAAACAAGCATCCTAGGACCGGTTTCGGGCTTTCAGCCCTCATCAGCCAGGATAGCTTGATTCCAGTGGCATGGAGAGCACGGGACTCACGTCTGAGCATACCCGTCCCACTCGGGGTGACAAATGCAAAAACAACAGTTGATGGACAGAATGCAGAACAATGTCATACATTCACCCCAGTACAGAGATCTGGGCCTAAATCCATCGTTTTTTGCTCACCATGCCATTCCAGTTTGAACCCAGCCATATGCAAATCAGTCTTGACCCTGTGCCCCATGGGAACAGTCCAGCCCGAACTGCCAAGCCAGGTCCTCCCTGGACTGGAAACAAGCATCCTAGGACCGGTTTCGGGCTTTCAGCCCTCATCAGCCAGGATAGCTTGATTCCAGTGGCATGGAGAGCACGGGACTCACGTCTGAGCATACCCGTCCCACTCGGGGTGACAAATGCAAAAACAACAGTTGATGGACAGAATGCAGAACAATGTCATACATTCACCCCAGTACAGAGATCTGGGCCTAAATCCATCGTTTTTTGCTCACCATGCCATTCCAGTTTGAACCCAGCCATATGCAAATCAGTCTTGACCCTGTGCCCCATGGGAACAGTCCAGCCCGAACTGCCAAGCCAGGTCCTCCCTGGACTGGAAACAAGCATCCTAGGACCGGTTTCGGGCTTTCAGCCCTCATCAGCCAGGATAGCTTGATTCCAGTGGCATGGAGAGCACGGGACTCACGTCTGAGCATACCCGTCCCACTCGGGGTGACAAATGCAAAAACAACAGTTGATGGACAGAATGCAGAACAATGTCATACATTCACCCCAGTACAGAGATCTGGGCCTAAATCCATCGTTTTTTGCTCACCATGCCATTCCAGTTTGAACCCAGCCATATGCAAATCAGTCTTGACCCTGTGCCCCATGGGAACAGTCCAGCCCGAACTGCCAAGCCAGGTCCTCCCTGGACTGGAAACAAGCATCCTAGGACCGGTTTCGGGCTTTCAGCCCTCATCAGCCAGGATAGCTTGATTCCAGTGGCATGGAGAGCACGGGACTCACGTCTGAGCATACCCGTCCCACTCGGGGTGACAAATGCAAAAACAACAGTTGATGGACAGAATGCAGAACAATGTCATACATTCACCCCAGTACAGAGATCTGGGCCTAAATCCATCGTTTTTTGCTCACCATGCCATTCCAGTTTGAACCCAGCCATATGCAAATCAGTCTTGACCCTGTGCCCCATGGGAACAGTCCAGCCCGAACTGCCAAGCCAGGTCCTCCCTGGACTGGAAACAAGCATCCTAGGACCGGTTTCGGGCTTTCAGCCCTCATCAGCCAGGATAGCTTGATTCCAGTGGCATGGAGAGCACGGGACTCACGTCTGAGCATACCCGTCCCACTCGGGGTGACAAATGCAAAAACAACAGTTGATGGACAGAATGCAGAACAATGTCATACATTCACCCCAGTACAGAGATCTGGGCCTAAATCCATCGTTTTTTGCTCACCATGCCATTCCAGTTTGAACCCAGCCATATGCAAATCAGTCTTGACCCTGTGCCCCATGGGAACAGTCCAGCCCGAACTGCCAAGCCAGGTCCTCCCTGGACTGGAAACAAGCATCCTAGGACCGGTTTCGGGCTTTCAGCCCTCATCAGCCAGGATAGCTTGATTCCAGTGGCATGGAGAGCACGGGACTCACGTCTGAGCATACCCGTCCCACTCGGGGTGACAAATGCAAAAACAACAGTTGATGGACAGAATGCAGAACAATGTCATACATTCACCCCAGTACAGAGATCTGGGCCTAAATCCATCGTTTTTGCTCACCATGCCATTCCAGTTTGAACCCAGCCATATGCAAATCAGTCTTGACCCTGTGCCCCATGGGAACAGTCCAGCCCGAACTGCCAAGCCAGGTCCTCCCTGGACTGGAAACAAGCATCCTAGGACCGGTTTCGGGCTTTCAGCCCTCATCAGCCAGGATAGCTTGATTCCAGTGGCATGGAGAGCACGGGACTCACGTCTGAGCATACCCGTCCCACTCGGGGTGACAAATGCAAAAACAACAGTTGATGGACAGAATGCAGAACAATGTCATACATTCACCCCAGTACAGAGATCTGGGCCTAAATCCATCGTTTTTTGCTCACCATGCCATTCCAGTTTGAACCCAGCCATATGCAAATCAGTCTTGACCCTGTGCCCCATGGGAACAGTCCAGCCCGAACTGCCAAGCCAGGTCCTCCCTGGACTGGAAACAAGCATCCTAGGACCGGTTTCGGGCTTTCAGCCCTCATCAGCCAGGATAGCTTGATTCCAGTGGCATGGAGAGCACGGGACTCACGTCTGAGCATACCCGTCCCACTCGGGGTGACAAATGCAAAAACAACAGTTGATGGACAGAATGCAGAACAATGTCATACATTCACCCCAGTACAGAGATCTGGGCCTAAATCCATCGTTTTTGCTCACCATGCCATTCCAGTTTGAACCCAGCCATATGCAAATCAGTCTTGACCCTGTGCCCCATGGGAACAGTCCAGCCCGAACTGCCAAGCCAGGTCCTCCCTGGACTGGAAACAAGCATCCTAGGACCGGTTTCGGGCTTTCAGCCCTCATCAGCCAGGATAGCTTGATTCCAGTGGCATGGAGAGCACGGGACTCACGTCTGAGCATACCCGTCCCACTCGGGGTGACAAATGCAAAAACAACAGTTGATGGACAGAATGCAGAACAATGTCATACATTCACCCCAGTACAGAGATCTGGGCCTAAATCCATCGTTTTTGCTCACCATGCCATTCCAGTTTGAACCCAGCCATATGCAAATCAGTCTTGACCCTGTGCCCCATGGGAACAGTCCAGCCCGAACTGCCAAGCCAGGTCCTCCCTGGACTGGAAACAAGCATCCTAGGACCGGTTTCGGGCTTTCAGCCCTCATCAGCCAGGATAGCTTGATTCCAGTGGCATGGAGAGCACGGGACTCACGTCTGAGCATACCCGTCCCACTCGGGGTGACAAATGCAAAAACAACAGTTGATGGACAGAATGCAGAACAATGTCATACATTCACCCCAGTACAGAGATCTGGGCCTAAATCCATCGTTTTTTTGCTCACCATGCCATTCCAGTTTGAACCCAGCCATATGCAAATCAGTCTTGACCCTGTGCCCCATGGGAACAGTCCAGCCCGAACTGCCAAGCCAGGTCCTCCCTGGACTGGAAACAAGCATCCTAGGACCGGTTTCGGGCTTTCAGCCCTCATCAGCCAGGATAGCTTGATTCCAGTGGCATGGAGAGCACGGGACTCACGTCTGAGCATACCCGTCCCACTCGGGGTGACAAATGCAAAAACAACAGTTGATGGACAGAATGCAGAACAATGTCATACATTCACCCCAGTACAGAGATCTGGGCCTAAATCCATCGTTTTTTTGCTCACCATGCCATTCCAGTTTGAACCCAGCCATATGCAAATCAGTCTTGACCCTGTGCCCCATGGGAACAGTCCAGCCCGAACTGCCAAGCCAGGTCCTCCCTGGACTGGAAACAAGCATCCTAGGACCGGTTTCGGGCTTTCAGCCCTCATCAGCCAGGATAGCTTGATTCCAGTGGCATGGAGAGCACGGGACTCACGTCTGAGCATACCCGTCCCACTCGGGGTGACAAATGCAAAAACAACAGTTGATGGACAGAATGCAGAACAATGTCATACATTCACCCCAGTACAGAGATCTGGGCCTAAATCCATCGTTTTTTGCTCACCATGCCATTCCAGTTTGAACCCAGCCATATGCAAATCAGTCTTGACCCTGTGCCCCATGGGAACAGTCCAGCCCGAACTGCCAAGCCAGGTCCTCCCTGGACTGGAAACAAGCATCCTAGGACCGGTTTCGGGCTTTCAGCCCTCATCAGCCAGGATAGCTTGATTCCAGTGGCATGGAGAGCACGGGACTCACGTCTGAGCATACCCGTCCCACTCGGGGTGACAAATGCAAAAACAACAGTTGATGGACAGAATGCAGAACAATGTCATACATTCACCCCAGTACAGAGATCTGGGCCTAAATCCATCGTTTTTTTGCTCACCATGCCATTCCAGTTTGAACCCAGCCATATGCAAATCAGTCTTGACCCTGTGCCCCATGGGAACAGTCCAGCCCGAACTGCCAAGCCAGGTCCTCCCTGGACTGGAAACAAGCATCCTAGGACCGGTTTCGGGCTTTCAGCCCTCATCAGCCAGGATAGCTTGATTCCAGTGGCATGGAGAGCACGGGACTCACGTCTGAGCATACCCGTCCCACTCGGGGTGACAAATGCAAAAACAACAGTTGATGGACAGAATGCAGAACAATGTCATACATTCACCCCAGTACAGAGATCTGGGCCTAAATCCATCGTTTTTTTGCTCACCATGCCATTCCAGTTTGAACCCAGCCATATGCAAATCAGTCTTGACCCTGTGCCCCATGGGAACAGTCCAGCCCGAACTGCCAAGCCAGGTCCTCCCTGGACTGGAAACAAGCATCCTAGGACCGGTTTCGGGCTTTCAGCCCTCATCAGCCAGGATAGCTTGATTCCAGTGGCATGGAGAGCACGGGACTCACGTCTGAGCATACCCGTCCCACTCGGGGTGACAAATGCAAAAACAACAGTTGATGGACAGAATGCAGAACAATGTCATACATTCACCCCAGTACAGAGATCTGGGCCTAAATCCATCGTTTTTGCTCACCATGCCATTCCAGTTTGAACCCAGCCATATGCAAATCAGTCTTGACCCTGTGCCCCATGGGAACAGTCCAGCCCGAACTGCCAAGCCAGGTCCTCCCTGGACTGGAAACAAGCATCCTAGGACCGGTTTCGGGCTTTCAGCCCTCATCAGCCAGGATAGCTTGATTCCAGTGGCATGGAGAGCACGGGACTCACGTCTGAGCATACCCGTCCCACTCGGGGTGACAAATGCAAAAACAACAGTTGATGGACAGAATGCAGAACAATGTCATACATTCACCCCAGTACAGAGATCTGGGCCTAAATCCATCGTTTTTTGCTCACCATGCCATTCCAGTTTGAACCCAGCCATATGCAAATCAGTCTTGACCCTGTGCCCCATGGGAACAGTCCAGCCCGAACTGCCAAGCCAGGTCCTCCCTGGACTGGAAACAAGCATCCTAGGACCGGTTTCGGGCTTTCAGCCCTCATCAGCCAGGATAGCTTGATTCCAGTGGCATGGAGAGCACGGGACTCACGTCTGAGCATACCCGTCCCACTCGGGGTGACAAATGCAAAAACAACAGTTGATGGACAGAATGCAGAACAATGTCATACATTCACCCCAGTACAGAGATCTGGGCCTAAATCCATCGTTTTTTGCTCACCATGCCATTCCAGTTTGAACCCAGCCATATGCAAATCAGTCTTGACCCTGTGCCCCATGGGAACAGTCCAGCCCGAACTGCCAAGCCAGGTCCTCCCTGGACTGGAAACAAGCATCCTAGGACCGGTTTCGGGCTTTCAGCCCTCATCAGCCAGGATAGCTTGATTCCAGTGGCATGGAGAGCACGGGACTCACGTCTGAGCATACCCGTCCCACTCGGGGTGACAAATGCAAAAACAACAGTTGATGGACAGAATGCAGAACAATGTCATACATTCACCCCAGTACAGAGATCTGGGCCTAAATCCATCGTTTTTTGCTCACCATGCCATTCCAGTTTGAACCCAGCCATATGCAAATCAGTCTTGACCCTGTGCCCCATGGGAACAGTCCAGCCCGAACTGCCAAGCCAGGTCCTCCCTGGACTGGAAACAAGCATCCTAGGACCGGTTTCGGGCTTTCAGCCCTCATCAGCCAGGATAGCTTGATTCCAGTGGCATGGAGAGCACGGGACTCACGTCTGAGCATACCCGTCCCACTCGGGGTGACAAATGCAAAAACAACAGTTGATGGACAGAATGCAGAACAATGTCATACATTCACCCCAGTACAGAGATCTGGGCCTAAATCCATCGTTTTTGCTCACCATGCCATTCCAGTTTGAACCCAGCCATATGCAAATCAGTCTTGACCCTGTGCCCCATGGGAACAGTCCAGCCCGAACTGCCAAGCCAGGTCCTCCCTGGACTGGAAACAAGCATCCTAGGACCGGTTTCGGGCTTTCAGCCCTCATCAGCCAGGATAGCTTGATTCCAGTGGCATGGAGAGCACGGGACTCACGTCTGAGCATACCCGTCCCACTCGGGGTGACAAATGCAAAAACAACAGTTGATGGACAGAATGCAGAACAATGTCATACATTCACCCCAGTACAGAGATCTGGGCCTAAATCCATCGTTTTTTGCTCACCATGCCATTCCAGTTTGAACCCAGCCATATGCAAATCAGTCTTGACCCTGTGCCCCATGGGAACAGTCCAGCCCGAACTGCCAAGCCAGGTCCTCCCTGGACTGGAAACAAGCATCCTAGGACCGGTTTCGGGCTTTCAGCCCTCATCAGCCAGGATAGCTTGATTCCAGTGGCATGGAGAGCACGGGACTCACGTCTGAGCATACCCGTCCCACTCGGGGTGACAAATGCAAAAACAACAGTTGATGGACAGAATGCAGAACAATGTCATACATTCACCCCAGTACAGAGATCTGGGCCTAAATCCATCGTTTTTTTGCTCACCATGCCATTCCAGTTTGAACCCAGCCATATGCAAATCAGTCTTGACCCTGTGCCCCATGGGAACAGTCCAGCCCGAACTGCCAAGCCAGGTCCTCCCTGGACTGGAAACAAGCATCCTAGGACCGGTTTCGGGCTTTCAGCCCTCATCAGCCAGGATAGCTTGATTCCAGTGGCATGGAGAGCACGGGACTCACGTCTGAGCATACCCGTCCCACTCGGGGTGACAAATGCAAAAACAACAGTTGATGGACAGAATGCAGAACAATGTCATACATTCACCCCAGTACAGAGATCTGGGCCTAAATCCATCGTTTTTTGCTCACCATGCCATTCCAGTTTGAACCCAGCCATATGCAAATCAGTCTTGACCCTGTGCCCCATGGGAACAGTCCAGCCCGAACTGCCAAGCCAGGTCCTCCCTGGACTGGAAACAAGCATCCTAGGACCGGTTTCGGGCTTTCAGCCCTCATCAGCCAGGATAGCTTGATTCCAGTGGCATGGAGAGCACGGGACTCACGTCTGAGCATACCCGTCCCACTCGGGGTGACAAATGCAAAAACAACAGTTGATGGACAGAATGCAGAACAATGTCATACATTCACCCCAGTACAGAGATCTGGGCCTAAATCCATCGTTTTTTGCTCACCATGCCATTCCAGTTTGAACCCAGCCATATGCAAATCAGTCTTGACCCTGTGCCCCATGGGAACAGTCCAGCCCGAACTGCCAAGCCAGGTCCTCCCTGGACTGGAAACAAGCATCCTAGGACCGGTTTCGGGCTTTCAGCCCTCATCAGCCAGGATAGCTTGATTCCAGTGGCATGGAGAGCACGGGACTCACGTCTGAGCATACCCGTCCCACTCGGGGTGACAAATGCAAAAACAACAGTTGATGGACAGAATGCAGAACAATGTCATACATTCACCCCAGTACAGAGATCTGGGCCTAAATCCATCGTTTTTTTGCTCACCATGCCATTCCAGTTTGAACCCAGCCATATGCAAATCAGTCTTGACCCTGTGCCCCATGGGAACAGTCCAGCCCGAACTGCCAAGCCAGGTCCTCCCTGGACTGGAAACAAGCATCCTAGGACCGGTTTCGGGCTTTCAGCCCTCATCAGCCAGGATAGCTTGATTCCAGTGGCATGGAGAGCACGGGACTCACGTCTGAGCATACCCGTCCCACTCGGGGTGACAAATGCAAAAACAACAGTTGATGGACAGAATGCAGAACAATGTCATACATTCACCCCAGTACAGAGATCTGGGCCTAAATCCATCGTTTTTTTGCTCACCATGCCATTCCAGTTTGAACCCAGCCATATGCAAATCAGTCTTGACCCTGTGCCCCATGGGAACAGTCCAGCCCGAACTGCCAAGCCAGGTCCTCCCTGGACTGGAAACAAGCATCCTAGGACCGGTTTCGGGCTTTCAGCCCTCATCAGCCAGGATAGCTTGATTCCAGTGGCATGGAGAGCACGGGACTCACGTCTGAGCATACCCGTCCCACTCGGGGTGACAAATGCAAAAACAACAGTTGATGGACAGAATGCAGAACAATGTCATACATTCACCCCAGTACAGAGATCTGGGCCTAAATCCATCGTTTTTGCTCACCATGCCATTCCAGTTTGAACCCAGCCATATGCAAATCAGTCTTGACCCTGTGCCCCATGGGAACAGTCCAGCCCGAACTGCCAAGCCAGGTCCTCCCTGGACTGGAAACAAGCATCCTAGGACCGGTTTCGGGCTTTCAGCCCTCATCAGCCAGGATAGCTTGATTCCAGTGGCATGGAGAGCACGGGACTCACGTCTGAGCATACCCGTCCCACTCGGGGTGACAAATGCAAAAACAACAGTTGATGGACAGAATGCAGAACAATGTCATACATTCACCCCAGTACAGAGATCTGGGCCTAAATCCATCGTTTTTTTGCTCACCATGCCATTCCAGTTTGAACCCAGCCATATGCAAATCAGTCTTGACCCTGTGCCCCATGGGAACAGTCCAGCCCGAACTGCCAAGCCAGGTCCTCCCTGGACTGGAAACAAGCATCCTAGGACCGGTTTCGGGCTTTCAGCCCTCATCAGCCAGGATAGCTTGATTCCAGTGGCATGGAGAGCACGGGACTCACGTCTGAGCATACCCGTCCCACTCGGGGTGACAAATGCAAAAACAACAGTTGATGGACAGAATGCAGAACAATGTCATACATTCACCCCAGTACAGAGATCTGGGCCTAAATCCATCGTTTTTTGCTCACCATGCCATTCCAGTTTGAACCCAGCCATATGCAAATCAGTCTTGACCCTGTGCCCCATGGGAACAGTCCAGCCCGAACTGCCAAGCCAGGTCCTCCCTGGACTGGAAACAAGCATCCTAGGACCGGTTTCGGGCTTTCAGCCCTCATCAGCCAGGATAGCTTGATTCCAGTGGCATGGAGAGCACGGGACTCACGTCTGAGCATACCCGTCCCACTCGGGGTGACAAATGCAAAAACAACAGTTGATGGACAGAATGCAGAACAATGTCATACATTCACCCCAGTACAGAGATCTGGGCCTAAATCCATCGTTTTTTGCTCACCATGCCATTCCAGTTTGAACCCAGCCATATGCAAATCAGTCTTGACCCTGTGCCCCATGGGAACAGTCCAGCCCGAACTGCCAAGCCAGGTCCTCCCTGGACTGGAAACAAGCATCCTAGGACCGGTTTCGGGCTTTCAGCCCTCATCAGCCAGGATAGCTTGATTCCAGTGGCATGGAGAGCACGGGACTCACGTCTGAGCATACCCGTCCCACTCGGGGTGACAAATGCAAAAACAACAGTTGATGGACAGAATGCAGAACAATGTCATACATTCACCCCAGTACAGAGATCTGGGCCTAAATCCATCGTTTTTTGCTCACCATGCCATTCCAGTTTGAACCCAGCCATATGCAAATCAGTCTTGACCCTGTGCCCCATGGGAACAGTCCAGCCCGAACTGCCAAGCCAGGTCCTCCCTGGACTGGAAACAAGCATCCTAGGACCGGTTTCGGGCTTTCAGCCCTCATCAGCCAGGATAGCTTGATTCCAGTGGCATGGAGAGCACGGGACTCACGTCTGAGCATACCCGTCCCACTCGGGGTGACAAATGCAAAAACAACAGTTGATGGACAGAATGCAGAACAATGTCATACATTCACCCCAGTACAGAGATCTGGGCCTAAATCCATCGTTTTTTGCTCACCATGCCATTCCAGTTTGAACCCAGCCATATGCAAATCAGTCTTGACCCTGTGCCCCATGGGAACAGTCCAGCCCGAACTGCCAAGCCAGGTCCTCCCTGGACTGGAAACAAGCATCCTAGGACCGGTTTCGGGCTTTCAGCCCTCATCAGCCAGGATAGCTTGATTCCAGTGGCATGGAGAGCACGGGACTCACGTCTGAGCATACCCGTCCCACTCGGGGTGACAAATGCAAAAACAACAGTTGATGGACAGAATGCAGAACAATGTCATACATTCACCCCAGTACAGAGATCTGGGCCTAAATCCATCGTTTTTTGCTCACCATGCCATTCCAGTTTGAACCCAGCCATATGCAAATCAGTCTTGACCCTGTGCCCCATGGGAACAGTCCAGCCCGAACTGCCAAGCCAGGTCCTCCCTGGACTGGAAACAAGCATCCTAGGACCGGTTTCGGGCTTTCAGCCCTCATCAGCCAGGATAGCTTGATTCCAGTGGCATGGAGAGCACGGGACTCACGTCTGAGCATACCCGTCCCACTCGGGGTGACAAATGCAAAAACAACAGTTGATGGACAGAATGCAGAACAATGTCATACATTCACCCCAGTACAGAGATCTGGGCCTAAATCCATCGTTTTTTGCTCACCATGCCATTCCAGTTTGAACCCAGCCATATGCAAATCAGTCTTGACCCTGTGCCCCATGGGAACAGTCCAGCCCGAACTGCCAAGCCAGGTCCTCCCTGGACTGGAAACAAGCATCCTAGGACCGGTTTCGGGCTTTCAGCCCTCATCAGCCAGGATAGCTTGATTCCAGTGGCATGGAGAGCACGGGACTCACGTCTGAGCATACCCGTCCCACTCGGGGTGACAAATGCAAAAACAACAGTTGATGGACAGAATGCAGAACAATGTCATACATTCACCCCAGTACAGAGATCTGGGCCTAAATCCATCGTTTTTTGCTCACCATGCCATTCCAGTTTGAACCCAGCCATATGCAAATCAGTCTTGACCCTGTGCCCCATGGGAACAGTCCAGCCCGAACTGCCAAGCCAGGTCCTCCCTGGACTGGAAACAAGCATCCTAGGACCGGTTTCGGGCTTTCAGCCCTCATCAGCCAGGATAGCTTGATTCCAGTGGCATGGAGAGCACGGGACTCACGTCTGAGCATACCCGTCCCACTCGGGGTGACAAATGCAAAAACAACAGTTGATGGACAGAATGCAGAACAATGTCATACATTCACCCCAGTACAGAGATCTGGGCCTAAATCCATCGTTTTTTGCTCACCATGCCATTCCAGTTTGAACCCAGCCATATGCAAATCAGTCTTGACCCTGTGCCCCATGGGAACAGTCCAGCCCGAACTGCCAAGCCAGGTCCTCCCTGGACTGGAAACAAGCATCCTAGGACCGGTTTCGGGCTTTCAGCCCTCATCAGCCAGGATAGCTTGATTCCAGTGGCATGGAGAGCACGGGACTCACGTCTGAGCATACCCGTCCCACTCGGGGTGACAAATGCAAAAACAACAGTTGATGGACAGAATGCAGAACAATGTCATACATTCACCCCAGTACAGAGATCTGGGCCTAAATCCATCGTTTTTGCTCACCATGCCATTCCAGTTTGAACCCAGCCATATGCAAATCAGTCTTGACCCTGTGCCCCATGGGAACAGTCCAGCCCGAACTGCCAAGCCAGGTCCTCCCTGGACTGGAAACAAGCATCCTAGGACCGGTTTCGGGCTTTCAGCCCTCATCAGCCAGGATAGCTTGATTCCAGTGGCATGGAGAGCACGGGACTCACGTCTGAGCATACCCGTCCCACTCGGGGTGACAAATGCAAAAACAACAGTTGATGGACAGAATGCAGAACAATGTCATACATTCACCCCAGTACAGAGATCTGGGCCTAAATCCATCGTTTTTGCTCACCATGCCATTCCAGTTTGAACCCAGCCATATGCAAATCAGTCTTGACCCTGTGCCCCATGGGAACAGTCCAGCCCGAACTGCCAAGCCAGGTCCTCCCTGGACTGGAAACAAGCATCCTAGGACCGGTTTCGGGCTTTCAGCCCTCATCAGCCAGGATAGCTTGATTCCAGTGGCATGGAGAGCACGGGACTCACGTCTGAGCATACCCGTCCCACTCGGGGTGACAAATGCAAAAACAACAGTTGATGGACAGAATGCAGAACAATGTCATACATTCACCCCAGTACAGAGATCTGGGCCTAAATCCATCGTTTTTGCTCACCATGCCATTCCAGTTTGAACCCAGCCATATGCAAATCAGTCTTGACCCTGTGCCCCATGGGAACAGTCCAGCCCGAACTGCCAAGCCAGGTCCTCCCTGGACTGGAAACAAGCATCCTAGGACCGGTTTCGGGCTTTCAGCCCTCATCAGCCAGGATAGCTTGATTCCAGTGGCATGGAGAGCACGGGACTCACGTCTGAGCATACCCGTCCCACTCGGGGTGACAAATGCAAAAACAACAGTTGATGGACAGAATGCAGAACAATGTCATACATTCACCCCAGTACAGAGATCTGGGCCTAAATCCATCGTTTTTTGCTCACCATGCCATTCCAGTTTGAACCCAGCCATATGCAAATCAGTCTTGACCCTGTGCCCCATGGGAACAGTCCAGCCCGAACTGCCAAGCCAGGTCCTCCCTGGACTGGAAACAAGCATCCTAGGACCGGTTTCGGGCTTTCAGCCCTCATCAGCCAGGATAGCTTGATTCCAGTGGCATGGAGAGCACGGGACTCACGTCTGAGCATACCCGTCCCACTCGGGGTGACAAATGCAAAAACAACAGTTGATGGACAGAATGCAGAACAATGTCATACATTCACCCCAGTACAGAGATCTGGGCCTAAATCCATCGTTTTTTGCTCACCATGCCATTCCAGTTTGAACCCAGCCATATGCAAATCAGTCTTGACCCTGTGCCCCATGGGAACAGTCCAGCCCGAACTGCCAAGCCAGGTCCTCCCTGGACTGGAAACAAGCATCCTAGGACCGGTTTCGGGCTTTCAGCCCTCATCAGCCAGGATAGCTTGATTCCAGTGGCATGGAGAGCACGGGACTCACGTCTGAGCATACCCGTCCCACTCGGGGTGACAAATGCAAAAACAACAGTTGATGGACAGAATGCAGAACAATGTCATACATTCACCCCAGTACAGAGATCTGGGCCTAAATCCATCGTTTTTTGCTCACCATGCCATTCCAGTTTGAACCCAGCCATATGCAAATCAGTCTTGACCCTGTGCCCCATGGGAACAGTCCAGCCCGAACTGCCAAGCCAGGTCCTCCCTGGACTGGAAACAAGCATCCTAGGACCGGTTTCGGGCTTTCAGCCCTCATCAGCCAGGATAGCTTGATTCCAGTGGCATGGAGAGCACGGGACTCACGTCTGAGCATACCCGTCCCACTCGGGGTGACAAATGCAAAAACAACAGTTGATGGACAGAATGCAGAACAATGTCATACATTCACCCCAGTACAGAGATCTGGGCCTAAATCCATCGTTTTTTGCTCACCATGCCATTCCAGTTTGAACCCAGCCATATGCAAATCAGTCTTGACCCTGTGCCCCATGGGAACAGTCCAGCCCGAACTGCCAAGCCAGGTCCTCCCTGGACTGGAAACAAGCATCCTAGGACCGGTTTCGGGCTTTCAGCCCTCATCAGCCAGGATAGCTTGATTCCAGTGGCATGGAGAGCACGGGACTCACGTCTGAGCATACCCGTCCCACTCGGGGTGACAAATGCAAAAACAACAGTTGATGGACAGAATGCAGAACAATGTCATACATTCACCCCAGTACAGAGATCTGGGCCTAAATCCATCGTTTTTTGCTCACCATGCCATTCCAGTTTGAACCCAGCCATATGCAAATCAGTCTTGACCCTGTGCCCCATGGGAACAGTCCAGCCCGAACTGCCAAGCCAGGTCCTCCCTGGACTGGAAACAAGCATCCTAGGACCGGTTTCGGGCTTTCAGCCCTCATCAGCCAGGATAGCTTGATTCCAGTGGCATGGAGAGCACGGGACTCACGTCTGAGCATACCCGTCCCACTCGGGGTGACAAATGCAAAAACAACAGTTGATGGACAGAATGCAGAACAATGTCATACATTCACCCCAGTACAGAGATCTGGGCCTAAATCCATCGTTTTTGCTCACCATGCCATTCCAGTTTGAACCCAGCCATATGCAAATCAGTCTTGACCCTGTGCCCCATGGGAACAGTCCAGCCCGAACTGCCAAGCCAGGTCCTCCCTGGACTGGAAACAAGCATCCTAGGACCGGTTTCGGGCTTTCAGCCCTCATCAGCCAGGATAGCTTGATTCCAGTGGCATGGAGAGCACGGGACTCACGTCTGAGCATACCCGTCCCACTCGGGGTGACAAATGCAAAAACAACAGTTGATGGACAGAATGCAGAACAATGTCATACATTCACCCCAGTACAGAGATCTGGGCCTAAATCCATCGTTTTTTGCTCACCATGCCATTCCAGTTTGAACCCAGCCATATGCAAATCAGTCTTGACCCTGTGCCCCATGGGAACAGTCCAGCCCGAACTGCCAAGCCAGGTCCTCCCTGGACTGGAAACAAGCATCCTAGGACCGGTTTCGGGCTTTCAGCCCTCATCAGCCAGGATAGCTTGATTCCAGTGGCATGGAGAGCACGGGACTCACGTCTGAGCATACCCGTCCCACTCGGGGTGACAAATGCAAAAACAACAGTTGATGGACAGAATGCAGAACAATGTCATACATTCACCCCAGTACAGAGATCTGGGCCTAAATCCATCGTTTTTTGCTCACCATGCCATTCCAGTTTGAACCCAGCCATATGCAAATCAGTCTTGACCCTGTGCCCCATGGGAACAGTCCAGCCCGAACTGCCAAGCCAGGTCCTCCCTGGACTGGAAACAAGCATCCTAGGACCGGTTTCGGGCTTTCAGCCCTCATCAGCCAGGATAGCTTGATTCCAGTGGCATGGAGAGCACGGGACTCACGTCTGAGCATACCCGTCCCACTCGGGGTGACAAATGCAAAAACAACAGTTGATGGACAGAATGCAGAACAATGTCATACATTCACCCCAGTACAGAGATCTGGGCCTAAATCCATCGTTTTTTTGCTCACCATGCCATTCCAGTTTGAACCCAGCCATATGCAAATCAGTCTTGACCCTGTGCCCCATGGGAACAGTCCAGCCCGAACTGCCAAGCCAGGTCCTCCCTGGACTGGAAACAAGCATCCTAGGACCGGTTTCGGGCTTTCAGCCCTCATCAGCCAGGATAGCTTGATTCCAGTGGCATGGAGAGCACGGGACTCACGTCTGAGCATACCCGTCCCACTCGGGGTGACAAATGCAAAAACAACAGTTGATGGACAGAATGCAGAACAATGTCATACATTCACCCCAGTACAGAGATCTGGGCCTAAATCCATCGTTTTTTTGCTCACCATGCCATTCCAGTTTGAACCCAGCCATATGCAAATCAGTCTTGACCCTGTGCCCCATGGGAACAGTCCAGCCCGAACTGCCAAGCCAGGTCCTCCCTGGACTGGAAACAAGCATCCTAGGACCGGTTTCGGGCTTTCAGCCCTCATCAGCCAGGATAGCTTGATTCCAGTGGCATGGAGAGCACGGGACTCACGTCTGAGCATACCCGTCCCACTCGGGGTGACAAATGCAAAAACAACAGTTGATGGACAGAATGCAGAACAATGTCATACATTCACCCCAGTACAGAGATCTGGGCCTAAATCCATCGTTTTTTTGCTCACCATGCCATTCCAGTTTGAACCCAGCCATATGCAAATCAGTCTTGACCCTGTGCCCCATGGGAACAGTCCAGCCCGAACTGCCAAGCCAGGTCCTCCCTGGACTGGAAACAAGCATCCTAGGACCGGTTTCGGGCTTTCAGCCCTCATCAGCCAGGATAGCTTGATTCCAGTGGCATGGAGAGCACGGGACTCACGTCTGAGCATACCCGTCCCACTCGGGGTGACAAATGCAAAAACAACAGTTGATGGACAGAATGCAGAACAATGTCATACATTCACCCCAGTACAGAGATCTGGGCCTAAATCCATCGTTTTTTTGCTCACCATGCCATTCCAGTTTGAACCCAGCCATATGCAAATCAGTCTTGACCCTGTGCCCCATGGGAACAGTCCAGCCCGAACTGCCAAGCCAGGTCCTCCCTGGACTGGAAACAAGCATCCTAGGACCGGTTTCGGGCTTTCAGCCCTCATCAGCCAGGATAGCTTGATTCCAGTGGCATGGAGAGCACGGGACTCACGTCTGAGCATACCCGTCCCACTCGGGGTGACAAATGCAAAAACAACAGTTGATGGACAGAATGCAGAACAATGTCATACATTCACCCCAGTACAGAGATCTGGGCCTAAATCCATCGTTTTTTTGCTCACCATGCCATTCCAGTTTGAACCCAGCCATATGCAAATCAGTCTTGACCCTGTGCCCCATGGGAACAGTCCAGCCCGAACTGCCAAGCCAGGTCCTCCCTGGACTGGAAACAAGCATCCTAGGACCGGTTTCGGGCTTTCAGCCCTCATCAGCCAGGATAGCTTGATTCCAGTGGCATGGAGAGCACGGGACTCACGTCTGAGCATACCCGTCCCACTCGGGGTGACAAATGCAAAAACAACAGTTGATGGACAGAATGCAGAACAATGTCATACATTCACCCCAGTACAGAGATCTGGGCCTAAATCCATCGTTTTTTGCTCACCATGCCATTCCAGTTTGAACCCAGCCATATGCAAATCAGTCTTGACCCTGTGCCCCATGGGAACAGTCCAGCCCGAACTGCCAAGCCAGGTCCTCCCTGGACTGGAAACAAGCATCCTAGGACCGGTTTCGGGCTTTCAGCCCTCATCAGCCAGGATAGCTTGATTCCAGTGGCATGGAGAGCACGGGACTCACGTCTGAGCATACCCGTCCCACTCGGGGTGACAAATGCAAAAACAACAGTTGATGGACAGAATGCAGAACAATGTCATACATTCACCCCAGTACAGAGATCTGGGCCTAAATCCATCGTTTTTTGCTCACCATGCCATTCCAGTTTGAACCCAGCCATATGCAAATCAGTCTTGACCCTGTGCCCCATGGGAACAGTCCAGCCCGAACTGCCAAGCCAGGTCCTCCCTGGACTGGAAACAAGCATCCTAGGACCGGTTTCGGGCTTTCAGCCCTCATCAGCCAGGATAGCTTGATTCCAGTGGCATGGAGAGCACGGGACTCACGTCTGAGCATACCCGTCCCACTCGGGGTGACAAATGCAAAAACAACAGTTGATGGACAGAATGCAGAACAATGTCATACATTCACCCCAGTACAGAGATCTGGGCCTAAATCCATCGTTTTTTGCTCACCATGCCATTCCAGTTTGAACCCAGCCATATGCAAATCAGTCTTGACCCTGTGCCCCATGGGAACAGTCCAGCCCGAACTGCCAAGCCAGGTCCTCCCTGGACTGGAAACAAGCATCCTAGGACCGGTTTCGGGCTTTCAGCCCTCATCAGCCAGGATAGCTTGATTCCAGTGGCATGGAGAGCACGGGACTCACGTCTGAGCATACCCGTCCCACTCGGGGTGACAAATGCAAAAACAACAGTTGATGGACAGAATGCAGAACAATGTCATACATTCACCCCAGTACAGAGATCTGGGCCTAAATCCATCGTTTTTTGCTCACCATGCCATTCCAGTTTGAACCCAGCCATATGCAAATCAGTCTTGACCCTGTGCCCCATGGGAACAGTCCAGCCCGAACTGCCAAGCCAGGTCCTCCCTGGACTGGAAACAAGCATCCTAGGACCGGTTTCGGGCTTTCAGCCCTCATCAGCCAGGATAGCTTGATTCCAGTGGCATGGAGAGCACGGGACTCACGTCTGAGCATACCCGTCCCACTCGGGGTGACAAATGCAAAAACAACAGTTGATGGACAGAATGCAGAACAATGTCATACATTCACCCCAGTACAGAGATCTGGGCCTAAATCCATCGTTTTTGCTCACCATGCCATTCCAGTTTGAACCCAGCCATATGCAAATCAGTCTTGACCCTGTGCCCCATGGGAACAGTCCAGCCCGAACTGCCAAGCCAGGTCCTCCCTGGACTGGAAACAAGCATCCTAGGACCGGTTTCGGGCTTTCAGCCCTCATCAGCCAGGATAGCTTGATTCCAGTGGCATGGAGAGCACGGGACTCACGTCTGAGCATACCCGTCCCACTCGGGGTGACAAATGCAAAAACAACAGTTGATGGACAGAATGCAGAACAATGTCATACATTCACCCCAGTACAGAGATCTGGGCCTAAATCCATCGTTTTTTGCTCACCATGCCATTCCAGTTTGAACCCAGCCATATGCAAATCAGTCTTGACCCTGTGCCCCATGGGAACAGTCCAGCCCGAACTGCCAAGCCAGGTCCTCCCTGGACTGGAAACAAGCATCCTAGGACCGGTTTCGGGCTTTCAGCCCTCATCAGCCAGGATAGCTTGATTCCAGTGGCATGGAGAGCACGGGACTCACGTCTGAGCATACCCGTCCCACTCGGGGTGACAAATGCAAAAACAACAGTTGATGGACAGAATGCAGAACAATGTCATACATTCACCCCAGTACAGAGATCTGGGCCTAAATCCATCGTTTTTTGCTCACCATGCCATTCCAGTTTGAACCCAGCCATATGCAAATCAGTCTTGACCCTGTGCCCCATGGGAACAGTCCAGCCCGAACTGCCAAGCCAGGTCCTCCCTGGACTGGAAACAAGCATCCTAGGACCGGTTTCGGGCTTTCAGCCCTCATCAGCCAGGATAGCTTGATTCCAGTGGCATGGAGAGCACGGGACTCACGTCTGAGCATACCCGTCCCACTCGGGGTGACAAATGCAAAAACAACAGTTGATGGACAGAATGCAGAACAATGTCATACATTCACCCCAGTACAGAGATCTGGGCCTAAATCCATCGTTTTTTGCTCACCATGCCATTCCAGTTTGAACCCAGCCATATGCAAATCAGTCTTGACCCTGTGCCCCATGGGAACAGTCCAGCCCGAACTGCCAAGCCAGGTCCTCCCTGGACTGGAAACAAGCATCCTAGGACCGGTTTCGGGCTTTCAGCCCTCATCAGCCAGGATAGCTTGATTCCAGTGGCATGGAGAGCACGGGACTCACGTCTGAGCATACCCGTCCCACTCGGGGTGACAAATGCAAAAACAACAGTTGATGGACAGAATGCAGAACAATGTCATACATTCACCCCAGTACAGAGATCTGGGCCTAAATCCATCGTTTTTTGCTCACCATGCCATTCCAGTTTGAACCCAGCCATATGCAAATCAGTCTTGACCCTGTGCCCCATGGGAACAGTCCAGCCCGAACTGCCAAGCCAGGTCCTCCCTGGACTGGAAACAAGCATCCTAGGACCGGTTTCGGGCTTTCAGCCCTCATCAGCCAGGATAGCTTGATTCCAGTGGCATGGAGAGCACGGGACTCACGTCTGAGCATACCCGTCCCACTCGGGGTGACAAATGCAAAAACAACAGTTGATGGACAGAATGCAGAACAATGTCATACATTCACCCCAGTACAGAGATCTGGGCCTAAATCCATCGTTTTTTGCTCACCATGCCATTCCAGTTTGAACCCAGCCATATGCAAATCAGTCTTGACCCTGTGCCCCATGGGAACAGTCCAGCCCGAACTGCCAAGCCAGGTCCTCCCTGGACTGGAAACAAGCATCCTAGGACCGGTTTCGGGCTTTCAGCCCTCATCAGCCAGGATAGCTTGATTCCAGTGGCATGGAGAGCACGGGACTCACGTCTGAGCATACCCGTCCCACTCGGGGTGACAAATGCAAAAACAACAGTTGATGGACAGAATGCAGAACAATGTCATACATTCACCCCAGTACAGAGATCTGGGCCTAAATCCATCGTTTTTTGCTCACCATGCCATTCCAGTTTGAACCCAGCCATATGCAAATCAGTCTTGACCCTGTGCCCCATGGGAACAGTCCAGCCCGAACTGCCAAGCCAGGTCCTCCCTGGACTGGAAACAAGCATCCTAGGACCGGTTTCGGGCTTTCAGCCCTCATCAGCCAGGATAGCTTGATTCCAGTGGCATGGAGAGCACGGGACTCACGTCTGAGCATACCCGTCCCACTCGGGGTGACAAATGCAAAAACAACAGTTGATGGACAGAATGCAGAACAATGTCATACATTCACCCCAGTACAGAGATCTGGGCCTAAATCCATCGTTTTTGCTCACCATGCCATTCCAGTTTGAACCCAGCCATATGCAAATCAGTCTTGACCCTGTGCCCCATGGGAACAGTCCAGCCCGAACTGCCAAGCCAGGTCCTCCCTGGACTGGAAACAAGCATCCTAGGACCGGTTTCGGGCTTTCAGCCCTCATCAGCCAGGATAGCTTGATTCCAGTGGCATGGAGAGCACGGGACTCACGTCTGAGCATACCCGTCCCACTCGGGGTGACAAATGCAAAAACAACAGTTGATGGACAGAATGCAGAACAATGTCATACATTCACCCCAGTACAGAGATCTGGGCCTAAATCCATCGTTTTTTGCTCACCATGCCATTCCAGTTTGAACCCAGCCATATGCAAATCAGTCTTGACCCTGTGCCCCATGGGAACAGTCCAGCCCGAACTGCCAAGCCAGGTCCTCCCTGGACTGGAAACAAGCATCCTAGGACCGGTTTCGGGCTTTCAGCCCTCATCAGCCAGGATAGCTTGATTCCAGTGGCATGGAGAGCACGGGACTCACGTCTGAGCATACCCGTCCCACTCGGGGTGACAAATGCAAAAACAACAGTTGATGGACAGAATGCAGAACAATGTCATACATTCACCCCAGTACAGAGATCTGGGCCTAAATCCATCGTTTTTTGCTCACCATGCCATTCCAGTTTGAACCCAGCCATATGCAAATCAGTCTTGACCCTGTGCCCCATGGGAACAGTCCAGCCCGAACTGCCAAGCCAGGTCCTCCCTGGACTGGAAACAAGCATCCTAGGACCGGTTTCGGGCTTTCAGCCCTCATCAGCCAGGATAGCTTGATTCCAGTGGCATGGAGAGCACGGGACTCACGTCTGAGCATACCCGTCCCACTCGGGGTGACAAATGCAAAAACAACAGTTGATGGACAGAATGCAGAACAATGTCATACATTCACCCCAGTACAGAGATCTGGGCCTAAATCCATCGTTTTTTTGCTCACCATGCCATTCCAGTTTGAACCCAGCCATATGCAAATCAGTCTTGACCCTGTGCCCCATGGGAACAGTCCAGCCCGAACTGCCAAGCCAGGTCCTCCCTGGACTGGAAACAAGCATCCTAGGACCGGTTTCGGGCTTTCAGCCCTCATCAGCCAGGATAGCTTGATTCCAGTGGCATGGAGAGCACGGGACTCACGTCTGAGCATACCCGTCCCACTCGGGGTGACAAATGCAAAAACAACAGTTGATGGACAGAATGCAGAACAATGTCATACATTCACCCCAGTACAGAGATCTGGGCCTAAATCCATCGTTTTTTGCTCACCATGCCATTCCAGTTTGAACCCAGCCATATGCAAATCAGTCTTGACCCTGTGCCCCATGGGAACAGTCCAGCCCGAACTGCCAAGCCAGGTCCTCCCTGGACTGGAAACAAGCATCCTAGGACCGGTTTCGGGCTTTCAGCCCTCATCAGCCAGGATAGCTTGATTCCAGTGGCATGGAGAGCACGGGACTCACGTCTGAGCATACCCGTCCCACTCGGGGTGACAAATGCAAAAACAACAGTTGATGGACAGAATGCAGAACAATGTCATACATTCACCCCAGTACAGAGATCTGGGCCTAAATCCATCGTTTTTTTGCTCACCATGCCATTCCAGTTTGAACCCAGCCATATGCAAATCAGTCTTGACCCTGTGCCCCATGGGAACAGTCCAGCCCGAACTGCCAAGCCAGGTCCTCCCTGGACTGGAAACAAGCATCCTAGGACCGGTTTCGGGCTTTCAGCCCTCATCAGCCAGGATAGCTTGATTCCAGTGGCATGGAGAGCACGGGACTCACGTCTGAGCATACCCGTCCCACTCGGGGTGACAAATGCAAAAACAACAGTTGATGGACAGAATGCAGAACAATGTCATACATTCACCCCAGTACAGAGATCTGGGCCTAAATCCATCGTTTTTGCTCACCATGCCATTCCAGTTTGAACCCAGCCATATGCAAATCAGTCTTGACCCTGTGCCCCATGGGAACAGTCCAGCCCGAACTGCCAAGCCAGGTCCTCCCTGGACTGGAAACAAGCATCCTAGGACCGGTTTCGGGCTTTCAGCCCTCATCAGCCAGGATAGCTTGATTCCAGTGGCATGGAGAGCACGGGACTCACGTCTGAGCATACCCGTCCCACTCGGGGTGACAAATGCAAAAACAACAGTTGATGGACAGAATGCAGAACAATGTCATACATTCACCCCAGTACAGAGATCTGGGCCTAAATCCATCGTTTTTTGCTCACCATGCCATTCCAGTTTGAACCCAGCCATATGCAAATCAGTCTTGACCCTGTGCCCCATGGGAACAGTCCAGCCCGAACTGCCAAGCCAGGTCCTCCCTGGACTGGAAACAAGCATCCTAGGACCGGTTTCGGGCTTTCAGCCCTCATCAGCCAGGATAGCTTGATTCCAGTGGCATGGAGAGCACGGGACTCACGTCTGAGCATACCCGTCCCACTCGGGGTGACAAATGCAAAAACAACAGTTGATGGACAGAATGCAGAACAATGTCATACATTCACCCCAGTACAGAGATCTGGGCCTAAATCCATCGTTTTTTTGCTCACCATGCCATTCCAGTTTGAACCCAGCCATATGCAAATCAGTCTTGACCCTGTGCCCCATGGGAACAGTCCAGCCCGAACTGCCAAGCCAGGTCCTCCCTGGACTGGAAACAAGCATCCTAGGACCGGTTTCGGGCTTTCAGCCCTCATCAGCCAGGATAGCTTGATTCCAGTGGCATGGAGAGCACGGGACTCACGTCTGAGCATACCCGTCCCACTCGGGGTGACAAATGCAAAAACAACAGTTGATGGACAGAATGCAGAACAATGTCATACATTCACCCCAGTACAGAGATCTGGGCCTAAATCCATCGTTTTTTGCTCACCATGCCATTCCAGTTTGAACCCAGCCATATGCAAATCAGTCTTGACCCTGTGCCCCATGGGAACAGTCCAGCCCGAACTGCCAAGCCAGGTCCTCCCTGGACTGGAAACAAGCATCCTAGGACCGGTTTCGGGCTTTCAGCCCTCATCAGCCAGGATAGCTTGATTCCAGTGGCATGGAGAGCACGGGACTCACGTCTGAGCATACCCGTCCCACTCGGGGTGACAAATGCAAAAACAACAGTTGATGGACAGAATGCAGAACAATGTCATACATTCACCCCAGTACAGAGATCTGGGCCTAAATCCATCGTTTTTTTGCTCACCATGCCATTCCAGTTTGAACCCAGCCATATGCAAATCAGTCTTGACCCTGTGCCCCATGGGAACAGTCCAGCCCGAACTGCCAAGCCAGGTCCTCCCTGGACTGGAAACAAGCATCCTAGGACCGGTTTCGGGCTTTCAGCCCTCATCAGCCAGGATAGCTTGATTCCAGTGGCATGGAGAGCACGGGACTCACGTCTGAGCATACCCGTCCCACTCGGGGTGACAAATGCAAAAACAACAGTTGATGGACAGAATGCAGAACAATGTCATACATTCACCCCAGTACAGAGATCTGGGCCTAAATCCATCGTTTTTTGCTCACCATGCCATTCCAGTTTGAACCCAGCCATATGCAAATCAGTCTTGACCCTGTGCCCCATGGGAACAGTCCAGCCCGAACTGCCAAGCCAGGTCCTCCCTGGACTGGAAACAAGCATCCTAGGACCGGTTTCGGGCTTTCAGCCCTCATCAGCCAGGATAGCTTGATTCCAGTGGCATGGAGAGCACGGGACTCACGTCTGAGCATACCCGTCCCACTCGGGGTGACAAATGCAAAAACAACAGTTGATGGACAGAATGCAGAACAATGTCATACATTCACCCCAGTACAGAGATCTGGGCCTAAATCCATCGTTTTTTGCTCACCATGCCATTCCAGTTTGAACCCAGCCATATGCAAATCAGTCTTGACCCTGTGCCCCATGGGAACAGTCCAGCCCGAACTGCCAAGCCAGGTCCTCCCTGGACTGGAAACAAGCATCCTAGGACCGGTTTCGGGCTTTCAGCCCTCATCAGCCAGGATAGCTTGATTCCAGTGGCATGGAGAGCACGGGACTCACGTCTGAGCATACCCGTCCCACTCGGGGTGACAAATGCAAAAACAACAGTTGATGGACAGAATGCAGAACAATGTCATACATTCACCCCAGTACAGAGATCTGGGCCTAAATCCATCGTTTTTTTGCTCACCATGCCATTCCAGTTTGAACCCAGCCATATGCAAATCAGTCTTGACCCTGTGCCCCATGGGAACAGTCCAGCCCGAACTGCCAAGCCAGGTCCTCCCTGGACTGGAAACAAGCATCCTAGGACCGGTTTCGGGCTTTCAGCCCTCATCAGCCAGGATAGCTTGATTCCAGTGGCATGGAGAGCACGGGACTCACGTCTGAGCATACCCGTCCCACTCGGGGTGACAAATGCAAAAACAACAGTTGATGGACAGAATGCAGAACAATGTCATACATTCACCCCAGTACAGAGATCTGGGCCTAAATCCATCGTTTTTTTGCTCACCATGCCATTCCAGTTTGAACCCAGCCATATGCAAATCAGTCTTGACCCTGTGCCCCATGGGAACAGTCCAGCCCGAACTGCCAAGCCAGGTCCTCCCTGGACTGGAAACAAGCATCCTAGGACCGGTTTCGGGCTTTCAGCCCTCATCAGCCAGGATAGCTTGATTCCAGTGGCATGGAGAGCACGGGACTCACGTCTGAGCATACCCGTCCCACTCGGGGTGACAAATGCAAAAACAACAGTTGATGGACAGAATGCAGAACAATGTCATACATTCACCCCAGTACAGAGATCTGGGCCTAAATCCATCGTTTTTTGCTCACCATGCCATTCCAGTTTGAACCCAGCCATATGCAAATCAGTCTTGACCCTGTGCCCCATGGGAACAGTCCAGCCCGAACTGCCAAGCCAGGTCCTCCCTGGACTGGAAACAAGCATCCTAGGACCGGTTTCGGGCTTTCAGCCCTCATCAGCCAGGATAGCTTGATTCCAGTGGCATGGAGAGCACGGGACTCACGTCTGAGCATACCCGTCCCACTCGGGGTGACAAATGCAAAAACAACAGTTGATGGACAGAATGCAGAACAATGTCATACATTCACCCCAGTACAGAGATCTGGGCCTAAATCCATCGTTTTTTGCTCACCATGCCATTCCAGTTTGAACCCAGCCATATGCAAATCAGTCTTGACCCTGTGCCCCATGGGAACAGTCCAGCCCGAACTGCCAAGCCAGGTCCTCCCTGGACTGGAAACAAGCATCCTAGGACCGGTTTCGGGCTTTCAGCCCTCATCAGCCAGGATAGCTTGATTCCAGTGGCATGGAGAGCACGGGACTCACGTCTGAGCATACCCGTCCCACTCGGGGTGACAAATGCAAAAACAACAGTTGATGGACAGAATGCAGAACAATGTCATACATTCACCCCAGTACAGAGATCTGGGCCTAAATCCATCGTTTTTTGCTCACCATGCCATTCCAGTTTGAACCCAGCCATATGCAAATCAGTCTTGACCCTGTGCCCCATGGGAACAGTCCAGCCCGAACTGCCAAGCCAGGTCCTCCCTGGACTGGAAACAAGCATCCTAGGACCGGTTTCGGGCTTTCAGCCCTCATCAGCCAGGATAGCTTGATTCCAGTGGCATGGAGAGCACGGGACTCACGTCTGAGCATACCCGTCCCACTCGGGGTGACAAATGCAAAAACAACAGTTGATGGACAGAATGCAGAACAATGTCATACATTCACCCCAGTACAGAGATCTGGGCCTAAATCCATCGTTTTTTGCTCACCATGCCATTCCAGTTTGAACCCAGCCATATGCAAATCAGTCTTGACCCTGTGCCCCATGGGAACAGTCCAGCCCGAACTGCCAAGCCAGGTCCTCCCTGGACTGGAAACAAGCATCCTAGGACCGGTTTCGGGCTTTCAGCCCTCATCAGCCAGGATAGCTTGATTCCAGTGGCATGGAGAGCACGGGACTCACGTCTGAGCATACCCGTCCCACTCGGGGTGACAAATGCAAAAACAACAGTTGATGGACAGAATGCAGAACAATGTCATACATTCACCCCAGTACAGAGATCTGGGCCTAAATCCATCGTTTTTTGCTCACCATGCCATTCCAGTTTGAACCCAGCCATATGCAAATCAGTCTTGACCCTGTGCCCCATGGGAACAGTCCAGCCCGAACTGCCAAGCCAGGTCCTCCCTGGACTGGAAACAAGCATCCTAGGACCGGTTTCGGGCTTTCAGCCCTCATCAGCCAGGATAGCTTGATTCCAGTGGCATGGAGAGCACGGGACTCACGTCTGAGCATACCCGTCCCACTCGGGGTGACAAATGCAAAAACAACAGTTGATGGACAGAATGCAGAACAATGTCATACATTCACCCCAGTACAGAGATCTGGGCCTAAATCCATCGTTTTTGCTCACCATGCCATTCCAGTTTGAACCCAGCCATATGCAAATCAGTCTTGACCCTGTGCCCCATGGGAACAGTCCAGCCCGAACTGCCAAGCCAGGTCCTCCCTGGACTGGAAACAAGCATCCTAGGACCGGTTTCGGGCTTTCAGCCCTCATCAGCCAGGATAGCTTGATTCCAGTGGCATGGAGAGCACGGGACTCACGTCTGAGCATACCCGTCCCACTCGGGGTGACAAATGCAAAAACAACAGTTGATGGACAGAATGCAGAACAATGTCATACATTCACCCCAGTACAGAGATCTGGGCCTAAATCCATCGTTTTTGCTCACCATGCCATTCCAGTTTGAACCCAGCCATATGCAAATCAGTCTTGACCCTGTGCCCCATGGGAACAGTCCAGCCCGAACTGCCAAGCCAGGTCCTCCCTGGACTGGAAACAAGCATCCTAGGACCGGTTTCGGGCTTTCAGCCCTCATCAGCCAGGATAGCTTGATTCCAGTGGCATGGAGAGCACGGGACTCACGTCTGAGCATACCCGTCCCACTCGGGGTGACAAATGCAAAAACAACAGTTGATGGACAGAATGCAGAACAATGTCATACATTCACCCCAGTACAGAGATCTGGGCCTAAATCCATCGTTTTTTGCTCACCATGCCATTCCAGTTTGAACCCAGCCATATGCAAATCAGTCTTGACCCTGTGCCCCATGGGAACAGTCCAGCCCGAACTGCCAAGCCAGGTCCTCCCTGGACTGGAAACAAGCATCCTAGGACCGGTTTCGGGCTTTCAGCCCTCATCAGCCAGGATAGCTTGATTCCAGTGGCATGGAGAGCACGGGACTCACGTCTGAGCATACCCGTCCCACTCGGGGTGACAAATGCAAAAACAACAGTTGATGGACAGAATGCAGAACAATGTCATACATTCACCCCAGTACAGAGATCTGGGCCTAAATCCATCGTTTTTGCTCACCATGCCATTCCAGTTTGAACCCAGCCATATGCAAATCAGTCTTGACCCTGTGCCCCATGGGAACAGTCCAGCCCGAACTGCCAAGCCAGGTCCTCCCTGGACTGGAAACAAGCATCCTAGGACCGGTTTCGGGCTTTCAGCCCTCATCAGCCAGGATAGCTTGATTCCAGTGGCATGGAGAGCACGGGACTCACGTCTGAGCATACCCGTCCCACTCGGGGTGACAAATGCAAAAACAACAGTTGATGGACAGAATGCAGAACAATGTCATACATTCACCCCAGTACAGAGATCTGGGCCTAAATCCATCGTTTTTGCTCACCATGCCATTCCAGTTTGAACCCAGCCATATGCAAATCAGTCTTGACCCTGTGCCCCATGGGAACAGTCCAGCCCGAACTGCCAAGCCAGGTCCTCCCTGGACTGGAAACAAGCATCCTAGGACCGGTTTCGGGCTTTCAGCCCTCATCAGCCAGGATAGCTTGATTCCAGTGGCATGGAGAGCACGGGACTCACGTCTGAGCATACCCGTCCCACTCGGGGTGACAAATGCAAAAACAACAGTTGATGGACAGAATGCAGAACAATGTCATACATTCACCCCAGTACAGAGATCTGGGCCTAAATCCATCGTTTTTGCTCACCATGCCATTCCAGTTTGAACCCAGCCATATGCAAATCAGTCTTGACCCTGTGCCCCATGGGAACAGTCCAGCCCGAACTGCCAAGCCAGGTCCTCCCTGGACTGGAAACAAGCATCCTAGGACCGGTTTCGGGCTTTCAGCCCTCATCAGCCAGGATAGCTTGATTCCAGTGGCATGGAGAGCACGGGACTCACGTCTGAGCATACCCGTCCCACTCGGGGTGACAAATGCAAAAACAACAGTTGATGGACAGAATGCAGAACAATGTCATACATTCACCCCAGTACAGAGATCTGGGCCTAAATCCATCGTTTTTTTGCTCACCATGCCATTCCAGTTTGAACCCAGCCATATGCAAATCAGTCTTGACCCTGTGCCCCATGGGAACAGTCCAGCCCGAACTGCCAAGCCAGGTCCTCCCTGGACTGGAAACAAGCATCCTAGGACCGGTTTCGGGCTTTCAGCCCTCATCAGCCAGGATAGCTTGATTCCAGTGGCATGGAGAGCACGGGACTCACGTCTGAGCATACCCGTCCCACTCGGGGTGACAAATGCAAAAACAACAGTTGATGGACAGAATGCAGAACAATGTCATACATTCACCCCAGTACAGAGATCTGGGCCTAAATCCATCGTTTTTTGCTCACCATGCCATTCCAGTTTGAACCCAGCCATATGCAAATCAGTCTTGACCCTGTGCCCCATGGGAACAGTCCAGCCCGAACTGCCAAGCCAGGTCCTCCCTGGACTGGAAACAAGCATCCTAGGACCGGTTTCGGGCTTTCAGCCCTCATCAGCCAGGATAGCTTGATTCCAGTGGCATGGAGAGCACGGGACTCACGTCTGAGCATACCCGTCCCACTCGGGGTGACAAATGCAAAAACAACAGTTGATGGACAGAATGCAGAACAATGTCATACATTCACCCCAGTACAGAGATCTGGGCCTAAATCCATCGTTTTTGCTCACCATGCCATTCCAGTTTGAACCCAGCCATATGCAAATCAGTCTTGACCCTGTGCCCCATGGGAACAGTCCAGCCCGAACTGCCAAGCCAGGTCCTCCCTGGACTGGAAACAAGCATCCTAGGACCGGTTTCGGGCTTTCAGCCCTCATCAGCCAGGATAGCTTGATTCCAGTGGCATGGAGAGCACGGGACTCACGTCTGAGCATACCCGTCCCACTCGGGGTGACAAATGCAAAAACAACAGTTGATGGACAGAATGCAGAACAATGTCATACATTCACCCCAGTACAGAGATCTGGGCCTAAATCCATCGTTTTTGCTCACCATGCCATTCCAGTTTGAACCCAGCCATATGCAAATCAGTCTTGACCCTGTGCCCCATGGGAACAGTCCAGCCCGAACTGCCAAGCCAGGTCCTCCCTGGACTGGAAACAAGCATCCTAGGACCGGTTTCGGGCTTTCAGCCCTCATCAGCCAGGATAGCTTGATTCCAGTGGCATGGAGAGCACGGGACTCACGTCTGAGCATACCCGTCCCACTCGGGGTGACAAATGCAAAAACAACAGTTGATGGACAGAATGCAGAACAATGTCATACATTCACCCCAGTACAGAGATCTGGGCCTAAATCCATCGTTTTTTGCTCACCATGCCATTCCAGTTTGAACCCAGCCATATGCAAATCAGTCTTGACCCTGTGCCCCATGGGAACAGTCCAGCCCGAACTGCCAAGCCAGGTCCTCCCTGGACTGGAAACAAGCATCCTAGGACCGGTTTCGGGCTTTCAGCCCTCATCAGCCAGGATAGCTTGATTCCAGTGGCATGGAGAGCACGGGACTCACGTCTGAGCATACCCGTCCCACTCGGGGTGACAAATGCAAAAACAACAGTTGATGGACAGAATGCAGAACAATGTCATACATTCACCCCAGTACAGAGATCTGGGCCTAAATCCATCGTTTTTGCTCACCATGCCATTCCAGTTTGAACCCAGCCATATGCAAATCAGTCTTGACCCTGTGCCCCATGGGAACAGTCCAGCCCGAACTGCCAAGCCAGGTCCTCCCTGGACTGGAAACAAGCATCCTAGGACCGGTTTCGGGCTTTCAGCCCTCATCAGCCAGGATAGCTTGATTCCAGTGGCATGGAGAGCACGGGACTCACGTCTGAGCATACCCGTCCCACTCGGGGTGACAAATGCAAAAACAACAGTTGATGGACAGAATGCAGAACAATGTCATACATTCACCCCAGTACAGAGATCTGGGCCTAAATCCATCGTTTTTGCTCACCATGCCATTCCAGTTTGAACCCAGCCATATGCAAATCAGTCTTGACCCTGTGCCCCATGGGAACAGTCCAGCCCGAACTGCCAAGCCAGGTCCTCCCTGGACTGGAAACAAGCATCCTAGGACCGGTTTCGGGCTTTCAGCCCTCATCAGCCAGGATAGCTTGATTCCAGTGGCATGGAGAGCACGGGACTCACGTCTGAGCATACCCGTCCCACTCGGGGTGACAAATGCAAAAACAACAGTTGATGGACAGAATGCAGAACAATGTCATACATTCACCCCAGTACAGAGATCTGGGCCTAAATCCATCGTTTTTTTGCTCACCATGCCATTCCAGTTTGAACCCAGCCATATGCAAATCAGTCTTGACCCTGTGCCCCATGGGAACAGTCCAGCCCGAACTGCCAAGCCAGGTCCTCCCTGGACTGGAAACAAGCATCCTAGGACCGGTTTCGGGCTTTCACCCATTTTCTTTGGCATCAGGGAATATGTTTTTGTATGTGGGGAGCTAGCTCTGGAGTAAGGTCTGCTCCCCTCTGTGGGTGCCAGTTTTTTGCCTTTGCTTTGTGCCCCCTTTGGGGCAGATCAGGCACTTTTGGTTCTGACCTGCACCCAGGAGCAGACTTCATTGTGTTTTATAATGTTAACTGTTTTATTTCTTATCATTTGTATTTCTTAAAATTATGTTGTTTTTCCTCATTATTGTAGTGCAAAGCTTGTGATTTTCTTAGGGGTGAATCCTGCTTGCTGTTTCCGCATTGGTAGATCTGCAGCAGTGTGGTTGCATGTGTTTGATATGGAAAATTTTATGTGATCTTTACTTCAAATGTGTATCATTGCCCTGCCTGAATGTTTTTGTTTTTCTGTTGTAATAATTTTAGCATATTTAGCCTATGTTTTATTGTCTTTCAAGTTCACGGTTGGATTTGTGCAAAATATAGAATGCACTGTGTGTAATTGTCTTTTGGTTTTCCTTTCTAGTGGGATATCTTTGGTGCTTGCTGTGTATATGCAGAGTAATGCAGTTAGTCCTCAGTCTAGCTGTTCGGGGCAAGTGAAAGGTACCTTGGTATCTTTTTGTAGTAGAAAGTTCATTGTGTGGTTTGTATTGATAATTTCTTTCCAGAATGTTATATATTCAATAGTTATATTTACTTTTTGATACAGCCACAGTTTGTTGAGTTCTAATTTGACTCAGTATTGTATAATGTTGTGTGTTTTTTCTGCCAGTTTTATTAGTAAGTTTGGACCTAGCATTCATGGTGTGGGATTAACCCAACTTTTTGCCTTCCAACTTCCTTTTTTTGCTGACTTCGTTTTTGCTGACTGTATGACTCTGTGCACTTCACCACTGCTAAGCAGTGCTAAAGTGCTTGTGCTCTATCCTTTAAACTTGGTAGAATTGACTTACACCTAATTGACACATTTAATTTACTTGTAAGACCCTGTAAATTAAATGCTACTAGTGTGCCTGCACCACCTATTGTGCCACCCACTTAACTAGCCCTTCAATCATGTTTCAGTCCTGCTATTGCAGCCTGTGTGTGTAGTTTGTAAAACTGCCATTTCAACCTGGCAAAATCAACCTTTTGCCAGGCCCAAGTATTCCTTTTTATTGCATATAAGTCACCCCTAGGGTAGGCCCTGAACAGCCCAGAGGGCAGGGTACAGTGTATTTAAAACGTTTGACACATACTTTTAAGTTTTACATGTCCTGGTACTGAAAAACTCCTACATTCATTTTCACTTCTGCAAGGCCTATCTCTCCCTTAGGATAACATTGGGTTATCCCATTACAATTAATGAGTGATAACTTTCAATTGGGAGCAGGTAGACAGGTTGAGGTTGGTGTGCAAAGAATTGTAATAAAATGCATTCTTTAGTGGTATTGTTGGATTTTGAGTCACAAATCTGAAAATGCTACTTTTAGAAACATGGTATTTTCATGTCTCAACCATTTGGTGTCTTCTGCCTGTATCCTGGGTTACATGACTAGTTATAGTTGGCAGTTGGTCTTTGTGTATTGCTCCCAGACTTTGAGACAAAAAGAAGGTAAGTGGTGGCAGGATGGGCCACTCTAAGTTGAGGAGGGGGAGGATCTGTCACCTGCCATACTTGCACATTACAAAGGCTCTGAGTGAGTACTCTCAACAAAGGGGGTGCCTCTGGTCTTTTTTGACCTCAGACAATCTGCGGCCAGGGCATGGAGGCAGAAAATTCCAAACATCGCAGGGGGTGGAAACCTCCAGAACCTTCTCCTAGTGAGAAACTGGGCACCAGGTATAAATATTGTACCCTTAGACCCAACTCTTCAGAACACATCTGGACCTGTGGAAGACTCAGAAGAAGGACTACTGTGCTGCTCTGCAAGAAGGGCTGCCATTCTTCTGCCTTGGTGCCTGCTGCCTGAGTGAAGAACTGGACCTGTTTCATGAACCCAGGACTACCAGAGAGACTCCAAGGGCCAGCTGGATGACCTCCTGATCAGAAGCCTCCGGGACAGAACAGGCTTCCTCCATCTTGAACCCAGCACCAGGACTCTGCCAGCTGTGAGTCCTGCTCTCCCACGTGGTGCCACCCCAGTGATGAACCCTTGGAAGTTGGCCAGAAGGGTGCTCTGCCACCCCTACTGTAGTACCAGCAGAACCGCTGCAGCAGAGCCACAGTGCGACACATCGCTTCATCAGAACTATGCATCAGAGTTTCTGTGCAACGCATTGTCTCTCCAAACTCAGCATCAGGACTGCTGCATGACCTGTCTCAGTTGCAGTACTTCGCATCGCTGCCCACAGCCCTACAAGAACCGGCGCTGTGCGACGCATCCTCAACGCAAGTCTTCGCTTCACAGGCCCCTTGTCGGCAGCATCCTCGACAACGAAGCAGTACTTATTATTATTATTTATTATTTAGCATTTGTAGAGCACATAGTTACCCAAGGGCATCCCCGCGCTAGCGGCTAAACAAAGGAAATGGTTAGTTAATATAGTAGGTGAATATTAGATTAGGTCTTGAGAAGTTTTCGGAAGGGGAGATGTCGGCATTCCGAGCGGAGTTCTAAGGGCATTGTGTTCCAGAGTCTGGCAACATTGTAGGAAAAAGACCTTCCTCCGCTTCTTGCCCTTCTGATTTTGGGGATGACTGCGAGGTTGAGGTAGGCCGAGCGAAGGCATTTCCTAGGGCAGTAGAGGGTGATGAGAGCGCTGTTAATAGCTGGACCCTTTCCCCACATGGTCTTATGGGCTATACATAGCCCCTTAAACTTTACTCTTTCCAGGACAGGTAGCCAACTGGTTCTTTGGAACTCCCAGAAACAATCTGCAGCGCAGTTTTGTGCAATTTGGAGTTTCCTTATTGTTGCTTTGGGTGCTCCTAGGTAAAGGGAATTTCCATAATCCTACTTAACATTGCAACTTAACATCATAAGCCTTGCAGCTTCTTCTGAACCAGTTGCTGCGCGACTCATCTTGACCCAAGACATCACATCGCAAGCCCCTCATCGATGGCATCCTGGACAATGACACAGGACCTCGCATTGCAGCTTCACAGCTCATAGGAATCGTCGCTGCGCAACACTTCCTCGAGGTGGAACACTGCATTGATTCACACTCAGGATTTAAGGTATTTTTCTTCAGCGGCCCTGACAGGATCCTTGTAGCCGGCCGGTGCTCCATCGTGGTCTGCCTGAACTTGTGACTTTGTCCCGGTCTGGCATGACCAGATAACCGCAGTAGGTACTTTGTGCCTTTCAGTGCTATTTTCACTTAAATATTTAATATTCCGTATCTACAGTTCTGCTGATTGGATCATTGTCATTTTGGTCTTAAATTATTCATTACATTTTATTCAATTTTTCTAAATTTGTGTGGGATTTTTCGTATGCTGTGTTTTCACTTTATTACTTTTTGTGTGCTGCATAAATACTTTACACATTGCCTCCAAGTTAAGCCTGACTGCTTTTTGTGAAAAGCTACCTAGGGCTAAGCACAGGTTAATTTAGTGAGATTTAGTGGCTCACCCTGCCAGGGATTGTGGCTGTTGCTTGAACAGGGATCAGCCCCCCTTCAACCAACAACACAGTTTCTCACAGTAAGCAATATGGCCTCCTGCAGGCTGGCCGCACAGCAGGTTGTAGATTTGCTTTTTGAATCTGCCTCCGAGCATGGCTCTGAGACTGACTCTTCATCTGAGGCAGAGGCCAACTGGAAGATTCTGGCAGTAAATTTACTGTCCGAGAGGAATCATATGATAATGAGTTTACTATTAGCCTGGATTTCAATCAGAGGCTTCCCATTTAAAGTCCTGAATCCTGGGTTGCCCCTAAGATGATGCAGTCTGTTTTGCCAGCCTTTATTTGTGTTGTAGAGCGTAGAGATAATATAGAGAACTTTTTGACTATCAATTTGTTACAACTCTTAATTGATGATGTGTTTTTGGATGACATTGTTGAGTAGACCCATTTGTAAACAGAACAGGTTTTGAGGGACAACAATGCCATACTTTAGACACACTCTAGCGGTACCTGCTGGACTTCCACAAATCTCCATGACATGAAGCAGTTCTAGGGTTTATATATCTATTTTGATTTGATTGCTAAGAAATTCATCATTATATTAGTCTGCAAGTCCCTTGATGGCAACTCCTAGCACTTAAATCAATTGGGGGGGACGGAAGAGCAAGTTGTTTAAAGAGGTCCTACTCCTGAGCTCCTCCAAGGACTAGCATCAGGTATATCACAAGAAGGAAATAGTTCCTTTAACGGGCAGATGCACTAATATGTGCTATCAAGCCAGAGTGATTGTCGCTGGGAGATCTGAATTTCAGATCATAATGCCCTCACACACCTGTTAGGGTGTCATGCTTCATCATAGGGCGCTCCTCGTCAGACCGGCACTCCAATGTCTGATGGGCCTGGTGGCAACTTTGGCGGAGTTCTTTAGATCTGAGGATGCCGTATGTGGTGAGTGCACTTGGGCAGTATGAATAGTGGTGTGCAAAAAGTGACTTAAAATAGGCACCGGAACCCATAAGTAATAAAATTAATCAAATATGGGTCCAGGACTAAGTAAAAACAGTGGTGCTATCTTGTGGTCCCTAGGTACCAGGATAGCGTCATCAATGCATGGTCGACATGTTTCGTGCCATTTAGGCTCAACCGTCGGGCGGCACTTCTTCAGGACCTTGGGAAAATGTGGTTCCCAAGGTCCTGTGACATAACCACACACACACGCAGTTGCAGCATACTTTGGCCAGGAGTAACCTATGTGTTAATTTATTAGTTCAGAGGGAATACTCCGTGGCTTGACCCTCTTTTTCCATAAAGTATTGTTGTAGTAAATCCACCAACATCCTTTGAAGATATGTTTCATTCCCAGGATATAGGTGTTTCCTCCCACCTTCATAAAAAGGCCATCGTATGTCAAAGCTTTGGTGTCATGTCCTTCAAATGGTTGTGAAACATCAGCTTTCTAGTTGTTTGTGGTACGCCTTCCCTGATGTGTTTCAGTGACATCCTTCAACTGTCGTCTCCACCTTCCAGGCCATCTCTCCCTTTCAGGCAGGGGGACTATGTAGTTAAGGCAGTCAGAAAGCACTCATACTCATAGGCTCGCAGCTTATACTCCTTTTAGATAAGCTCAGTCTTCATCTCCATGTCAGTCACACGGCTACGATAAGAAAACCATCAACCTCCGGATATCATCTAACCTAGCTGTTTCCGATGCCACTTTGGACACGTTGTCACTGAACTCGCCATTCTCGGTCTCGACTATGGGCATGTTCAGGTGCTTAGTTCAATCCACTGTCTCCAGTGTGGTAAAACAAGCTATTTAATTATGCAAGCTGAGTAAAAAATTTGCTTTATTTGAAATGCACCTCATTCATCATCATCCAGATATAACCATCATACAAGGAACCCTTAGGGTCATTCTTCACCCAGCATATCCTAGCATTTAACCCCAATGATTGTACGTAGTAGCTACTATACTCATCACTTGAAGAAACATCTAGTTAACTATTTATGGCCATCATAACCCCTGTCCTTATGGTGATTAAAGACTGTATTCCCTCATCTGGGTTCACATTCTTGATTCGTTTTACCTCCTAATTTGTGTATCTCAAAGCCGTAATGTATAGTGCTCCGCTGCTCTCAGCTAGGTTCACATTGTGTATATATATATATATATATATACTTGGTTGCAGACACGGGCCTCTGAGGAAGAAGCGCAATTGCTTCAAAACGCGTAAGGCCAGGGACTTATAATCGGGATGTCAAGCTGCATGTTTCTTCTAATAAAGGGTTGTTACTCACCTGCAGTGGAGTGCGCGCTCGTCTCTGGGCAACATTTGGAAAACATGTGTATATATATATATATATCAAGACCATAGAGATACTCCGTTTAACGTTGCAGTCGCTTTCAGCAAACAGAGAATCACGAACCACCAGAGATATAGGCAATTATTCTTTTATTGTCCTCAAATTATGCGTTTCGGGCACCACTTGCCCTTGATCACATATATGAGAGAGTCTTAAGCCATCATTTTTAAATGCATGTGAAACCACACCACGTGGTACAACTCAAGTGATAAACATAGAAAACACACTTGCTCAATATTCTGCCGGTTACAGAGTCTGTTTTCATAACTTCTATCATAGTGACTTGCAATTCATCAACAGTAATTATGTACATGGCATTATGATACACAACTTTCAAATGGAGTATCCAGTATGAATAAATAAATGCATTAAGATGATATATACACAGGATGATAAATAGATTTTTTTAAATAGATATTCTTAAAAAAAACCACATCACTGTGTAAAAATACATCGCGATAAAAATATATATGTATAAATACAATAAAACGGGGATTTTTTTGGTGCAATATACCATATAACTAAAATCATGATATTGCACATGACCCATCATGCTTGTGTAAACCATCGCAATTCATACTGTAAACCATCATACTGAGTAAACCATAGCCCATATATAAGATTTCTCATTACTTATCACATTTTATACCTGCTTTAATGCTGCAATATTGGGATAAATCCATATTTAGTCACCTCTTGTTTAACTAGTTGGGATAAATCCCTGTAACCAGCACCCTTATCAACCTTCAGAAAATATTCAGAAAGTGCTAAGTGCTAAAGTGCTACCTTGTGTGCAAATAATCTCATTAATAAAGTGCCAGTGCAAACCATATATCCACGTTAAAAATCTGTATCACAAATAAAGCATACACAAATAATGCGAGCCTTCCATAATTAAATCCAATTAAAACTGAATAAAAAATATCATTCAATTCAATTAAAATTCAAATCCATTAATAAAAGGCCGCAACGAAAACTGATACTTATTTACAAGACCTCATTCAGTAATAAATACAGGAATACTAAGAAAACACATTACCAAACATACAGAAGATATTATCGGGTTCAGTCACATTTCTTTCTAACTAGTTCTTATAAAAAATGATGTAAGTCCTCCGTGTTGTTCAGACCATGTGGGAACTTGCTGTCAAGTTCTACGATCATTCTAGACTCCATCTGCCTTAGAGCTCTTTCTCTGTCTCACCCTCTACGAAGTTTCGGAACTGTCGCCACCACAAAGTAACTTAAGCAGTTGAGATCATTATTGTTTACCTGCATAAAATGGCGAGCCACCGGATAGGTCGTGTCATTATTCACGATGGCCCGTAAATGCTGTAAAATTCTGCCATGCACCAGTAACTTGGTGCTGTCCACGTATCTTAAGCCGCAGGTGCATGTCAGAATATACACCGCAAATTCCGTCCTGCAATTCTGGATGCCCCGAATTGCTATTTGGCTGGGCTAAAAGGTGTAGAGTAATGTGTAGTGTTTGTCCCAAACTTACATGCTCTACAAGAAGTGCATTTGGTAAACCCTTGTTTGGGTTGCAACCATATTTTAGCCACCGACAACTCTGGACTTGATTTGGCAATCTGCGTGCGTATAGATATACCTTTTCTGTAGTTGACGACCGGATGGATAGGTAATCTGGGAGACAGTACCCCATCTGTCAAGACAATTGGCCAATTGCGCCTGATGATGGACCGAATTTTTCTCTCTTGTTTACTAAAGGTAGTGATTAACCTGGGGCCAATGCTTGCGTCTTTGGACTCCTCCTTATTCGTGTTTGTACTGAGCAAGGATTCCCTGGTTCTCTCATTAGTTTTATTGACTGCCCCTCTCAAGATGTCTTCGCTGTACCCCTTTGTCTAAATCTGCAAAGAGCCTCTTCTGTACATCTTTTTAAATCTTCTTCTGTACTGCATATCCTTTTAAGACGTAACAACTCCCCATAGGCGATGTTTTTAATCAAATGTTTAGGGTGAGCACTGCTGGCATGGAGTGTTAAATTGCCAGCAGTGGACTTCCTAAATAGCGTAGTCGCTAATTGCCCCTGTTTGTGGTACACCTTCACATCAAGAAATTCAATGCAGTCCTTATTCATATGAGAGGTAAATTTAAGATTAGCAGTATTATTATTAATGCGACTGATACAATTTGTAGCACTCATTTCATCACCTTGCCAAACAATAAAAACATCGTCGATGTATCTTAACCAATACAAAACATGATTATTAAAATCGTTTGCATGAGGTTTTTTTTTTGAGGACCTGCTCCACCCACCACCCTACATGCAAGCATGCATAACTGGGGGAGAAGCAGGCCCCCATGGCAACTCCTCTCTTTTGTAAAAAAATATCATTGCCAAATGAAAAATAATTATTATGCAAGCACCATGAGACCAAGATTAAGAGCATTTTGTTATGTTGGTAATATTCTATGGGTCTGGTATCCAAAAAATACTTGATTGCATTTAACCCTGTCACATGCTCAATACTTGTATATAAAGATTCTATGTCCAAAGTGATGAACAACAAATCTTCTGACCAGGTGATCATTTGAACTTTTCTCAGGAAGTCACCAGTATCTTTTACGTAACTTGGCAGTTGTTTAACATAATCTTGAAGAAAGAAATCCACATACTGTGTTATTTTCTCCCCCACACTGTTGATGGCCGATATTATGGGCCTACCCGGGACAGGTGTTGTCTTTTTGTGGACTTTTGGGATGAAATATAGTCTTGGTAATACAGGGTGTTCTACATTTAAAACCTAAACTCTTCCGAAGAGATCACCCCCTCCCGTTTCCACCCCAATAGATCTTTCTTCAGATTTTTTTAGCCAGATTATATTTGCTGAGATTGGTTTTCTCATAGCATTCCACGTCGTTAAGATGTCTGCGTGCCTCCGTTATGTAGTCATTTTGGGGCCAAATGACCATATTTCCTCCTTTGTCTGATTTGGCCACAATAATCTCATGATTGCTGCTTAATTTCTTTATCAATTTGGTATACTCGACTTCACATTTGCTTTTGTACCGTTTTCTATGTTTGGTTGAATGGTGCAACTTTTTAATATCTTCAATCACTACCTCATGAAAGATATCGATCGCATCTTTCGGCATTGTCGGGACAAACTTGGACTTAGGTTTGAAAGGACTAATGCCCGCTCCTCGTTGTCGTATGCTTGCTTGTTGTAGTCCCACCTGTGTGGAACCTTCCTCAATTTGGTTTCGTATCCCAGTATTGCCCTCGTTGTTAAGCTCGTGTAGGGCGAGTAACGTTGGCACGTCTGATGCCTGTAACTCCATATTGGGTTCCCTCATGATATCATCACTTTTCTGAGCCTCTTTAAGGCCTTCGGTAATGGCGAAAAACTTTTGAAGCTTTAACTTTCTGATAAAACAGAAAACGTCAACTCTTGTTTGCGCGTAATTGAAATCACTTATCGGGCAGAACGATAGTCCCAAACATAGCAACTGTTTTTCTGCTTCTGATAATGCAGTTGTCGAAAGGTTGATGATGGTATTTTTATCTGTCATTATTTTCTGTGCCAATATGCTTTTTTTGGTTGTGTTTTTTTGTTTCTTGCGCCTTTCTCTTCTTTGTATGTTTTTTCTGGCTATGTTTTCTTTTTCTGATTCTGATTTCTTGGTCTCAAGGTTTGGCGGCGGTCGAACGCTAAAAAATCAACCTCTTCGCCCAAATCCAATATTTTTGTATGACCACATGCTCCCAAACTGCTTAAGCTCTCGCTGTCAGATGATATTTCACTCGTGAGCGAACCACTATCTACAGCCATGCCACTTTCATTTGTCTCCGTATTCTGTACTGTGGTACTGGACGGGTTTTTATTAAATTTAGCTATTTTGACATTTTCATATTTGCGAGCAAAAGTAAAAATGCGACCTTGCTCATAATCGCATTTATCTCTGGAAAACTTGTGAGCCTTTCGAATCTTTATTTTATCTTCTTGCTTTGTCAACCTTTCATGTATGTCTTTTCTAGTCTTTGAAATGAAATCGCTGGGTTCTAATTTCTCAAGTTGTTCATTTATTTGATGTATTTCCGCCATTAATGCTTGTCGATCTATCTCGGCATATTTTACCAAAATTTTGACCAGGTTCATCGATGCTGCCAAGTTGCTTTCCCCCCACTCCTTTAGCATACTCGGGTTGGGGCTTTCGAAACTCGGGGCTAGCAGGATTCTCAAACCTCGTGGAATCCGCCCGACTTCTATATATTTAGTAAGCGATTTGTGTTCCCACCATTTTGTTGTTTCAGCCCGCATGCACTTCTCCAGTTTCTTTAAAAGGGCTTTGACGTACATATATATATATATATATATATATATATATATATATATATATATATATATATATATATATATATATATATATATATATATATATTAATATATATATATATATATACACATATATATAGATATACGTATATATAAACATATGTATGTATATATGTGTGTAGCCCATCCAGAATGTAATTACAATTGTGAAATTTGCAAAATTTGTGAATTTTGTGTGACGTCTGATTTTGAAAATTCTGCATTATTCAGTTTTACGTCATATTTTCGATCACAGGAGACTGGTTCCAGTAGATACTATCTTGCCAACAGACTTTTTCTTCTCTTTCCATCCCCTGCTGGTAACTCATGTGGATTTTTTTACACGAGGTCCGCCCTCACATTTAAATATCACACAAGTTAACAGAAAATCACATTTTGTACCATGTGCTTAATTTTGCCTAATTTTGTTGAAATCATATGCAATCTCACTGCAAAATATTATGCAATTTTGCACACTCCTAATAAATACCCATATTTAAACACACACAGACCACTTCCTTCATGGCAAAGCACATTTACACAAATACAAGATGTAGTCCCCTTGCACTACAATGAGTTAGTGGTAGCACAACCGACTGTGTTCATCCAATAGAGAATTTGTGCCCAAATCCATAGGGTGTAGTGGTTGTTGTGCCCTGTTTTCCCTTGGGGTTTTGTCATGTGCGTATGCCTTGACGTTTGAACCATATACATACATTTTGTGTTTCTGAAAATGGAGCTATAAATGGTTGATGTCACCTGCTGCATGTCTTGATACTCCACAGCTCAGAGATTCTTCCTTGCAAAATTCATAAATGCTCCAAACTAAAGGCAAGGATGAAACTTAAGCACATGGACTTGAAAATGACCTCACCTGTTTTTCTAAGATAATTGCACAAAAATCTGTACAAAAATAAATGATTTTCGCTCATCCAAGAGGGTCTGCGTTGGAAACAATTAGCTCTAACATCTGCCAAAGCACCCATGCTGTTATCCTATAATTAAAACCCCTCTTCTCCAATCCCACTGGACACTCTTGAAAGCTACTCATTTTATGCATTATCTACAGCATCAAAACAGTGGGGCCATTCCCACTCGGCTTTGGATGGCAGTTAAATGATATATCAACAAATGATTTCAAGACACCTGTGTACAGTGTGTCCAACACAACCTGTCTGTCCGTCCATCCATCACCCAAGGCTGGTCCGACCATGTGAGACATGGAAACCCACTTGACTGGAGCCCCAGATATCACTTTCAGGGCTGTGTGGAATCAGATAGCCCCAGTCCACCCAACGCTGAAAGCAGCCCTGATGAGAGAGGGGCAGAATTTTTAGCAACAAACAAGAGATGCTGCTGCAAAGAAATAATGCATCTGGGTACAGTGCCAGACCCTGAGTAATTGAAATAGCTCTTGAATTCATAGGCAGAATGCCCAAACTCTCCTGGAAAGAATCTAGCTTGCTCTTGCAGGTTTACCTCCTGGCCCACCCCCACTTCCTTCTGTTTGTCTATTTATATATTGAATTTGAGCCTCTTCACTGATGTAGAATTAAGAAATAATAGGCTTAATAAAAAATTTAAGGAAATGTGTATCCAGAAGCCAAACCCCCCTTATACATCATATCACACATGACCTGATAAAGGACTGTCGAAAATATTCTTCTCATCTGCGTTTTTTCTTGATTGTTTATTAAACAGAATGAAGAGGCCACATTTTTGAATGTGCAACTCAGGACCCATCCCTGCAACATAGGATAAGCACAGAATATTTTTTGAAAGGGTAAGTTTCAAGCAATATAAATGACATTATTTGCATGAAATTTGAAGGGCAAATCTAAGGCTTTCACCTAAAGGATCATAGGCAATTGTGTGCAATTACTGCAAAATAACATTAAAGTAAGTAGGACTTAGGACCGAATTCATATGTGGGGAAAATGACACAGGCATGCTACGCATGCATGTGTATGTAAAAATACAGTGCATGCGCACTACTATCAAACTTATAAACAGAGATACTTCACTTCACCGCAGAGGGAAGAGGATGGAATAGCTGCAGCACAAAGCTTCATAGGACCTCCTGTATGTACAAACTGAAGGACAGAAGACTTGGGGCCTGATTGAGATCTCGGCGGATGGGTTACTCCTTCACAATGGTGACGGATTTCCCGTCCAGAGAAATATAAATCCCATTACATCCCATGGGATTCATATTTCAGCGGATTTATATTTCGGCGAACAGGATATCCATCATTGTTGTGGTTTAAATGAGGCCCTAAGACTCCATCAGAACCCACCATGGTGGCTTGAAGCATATCTGTAAGGCAATAAAACATGAAATTCACACAGCTAGAAGAGGGGATACTGGTCAATCAGGTCAGGAATAAATATGAAAGTTTCTTCAAATGTCCATGGGGCGGTAAATACATCAGCTCGGGGATTTGAGGCAGCATCAAGTACAAGATCTGTGCTGTTTCTTCAGTACCAAGGGGCACATCTGTGTGCAAGAAGAGATGGAGTGACCTCAAGAAGAAAGTCCAGGGTCTTGTAGCTAATTGACCCTAGGAATGTCCAACAGCAGGTGGAGGGCTCGCTCCTGTCCTGACACTGCAACCTGGCAAGAACGAGATACATGGGCATTGCCTTAGTGCTGGGATTTCATAGAGTTGAGACAGGAGGAAAACTCACAGGGACATGAAGTAATGCATGCATATAAACACAGTTTCAGTCTGCCACAGACAAACAGATACACAGAACACAGAAAACAACCTTCACGCATTTCATTTGTCATTATAGGTAACACAGATTGAGAGGTAAGAAGGATCCAGAATTGATGAGCATGGGTAAAGAACACTTCTTGCTTCAGAAGATACATCCAGATTACACAAGCAAGTGATGACCACACCTTGGCCAAAAATCCTTCAATTCAGCCACTATGTCTACAGCCAGTGTTAAGGTGAAACATGAATGCAGGTTGGCACATGCCCTTCGGTATCCAAGATGCTATGCAGCAACCAAAGTGCATCCGCACTCTGTTGTAAGCTGCAAAGAGAGAAGATAAGTAAATGTCCACCAACTACCTCCCAGGCTTGTAGAAGAGAAAAAGCCACCTTCCAAACATGTTCAAGAAATGGAACTGTGCCCAGATTTGTGGGAAAGCCACCACAGAAGCCTTCAGGCACAACGATCAGTCTGACCCACGTGGCTGTGTCCCAGAGGTTTGACAACGCAGAAGCAGGCAAGTTGCTAGAAACCGACCATCTTGAAGTAGCACGCCATTCCTCTTTGTAAAATCATTAAATATAGGTCCTAACAAACTATTCCGCCTGCCTTCAGAAAGCATAATCAGGACAATGATGGTAGAGAACAATGATCATAATGCTGAATTATCTCCATCATGTCCAGACCCACTTCATCAAAGTCAACATACACAGAAGCCAGCACCGCACAGCAAGCTCTGCAGATATCAAAGCTCACAGCCACACTGCTGGAAGTAAACAGAAGCCGTAGGCAATTCTGACCAATGGAAGAGTCTAGGTCCAGACAATTCAGGCAACTCCTTGATGGACACCAACAGGAAATACAGAAGCATCCATATGGGCAAAAGGACAGAAAGAGGCACCAAAAATGTGCATTGTGGCACACCATGAGACATATTGCAAGGCCCAGTTTGGCTGTCAGTTGCCTGTCGGAAATATGGGCATTCTGGTGCATTTGGTACACTAATAACACTTTTGGAATGACAAGAGCAAACTCTTCATATATGGTCTTGCACCTTGGGAGGACGGATGCACTACAACAACAAGGGCATCCTTCTCATAATAACGTCCAAGGTCCCGTCAGTCTTCTCCCCTGGATGCCCAGTGTTGTGAATGTATGTCTGGAGTCTGGACTACCAGTTACATCACAAAATCTTCTGCTGCGCGGAGGAAGAAATAAATACCGTGTAAGCTCTGTCCAGCTGTTGGGATTAGAATGAGGGTGGGAGAGCGTGTATGTGGCCATTTGGGGCTTGAGTGAGGAAAAGGAATGGGAATGTACATGGTTTGGGAGGGGATAGGAAAAATTTGCATGTAGATGGCGTCACTTCGAGTTCGGAGGAGGCGAATGGGTATGATCATGGAGTCACCAGGAGTTAAGGAGGCTGTAGATTTTGATTTGTATGTTTAGAAACATTAAAAAAAGTTAAAAAGAACATCATAGTATGTCAATATTCCTTGTTACTTATCACTTGCCACCCACTTTTGTGTCTGCTGAATCCCATGGAAGGCACTAGATCACGGCCTGCCAGTGCATAGGGTTTTTGAGTTCGAGGTTTTTCTTCTCTGATATCGGAGCAGTGAAAAACTTTTTTTTACTGCTCTTATATAATACCAATCAATACGTAGATTTAGAAACCAGCCCTCTAACAATTTAAGTTAAAACTGAAAGCTCACCTTTAAAAAAAAAACACATTTCCTCAGATAGATTGACTTCTCAGGCCTTCCTCCTCCACCTCCTCCCTCTGTCCCCTTCGCCCCTATGTATCCTCACGCGAAGTGTGGCCCCTGTACTGCACTCTGGTGCTAGTCAGCTAGGTTGATGCTTTAGAAATAGCAAAGCATGTATACATACATACATAACTACATACATACATACATACATCTTACATACATACATACATACATCATACACAGCTTATATGAGATGGCCTCATATGAAAGCCATATATATTATGACCAATTCTATGCACTCCATCAACTTATTGATACCTACCAAGAATCAAAAATGTAATGCATTGAAATTGGAAGTCCCAGTGCTTGGGCTCTAGAAACATCTGTGGCTCCAACCTCACTAACCCTTACACAAGAGTCTATGCCTGTCCCAGCTAGGGAGATCAAATATCCTGGAATTATGGTGATCAAGCCCTGACCATGAAGCCTCAAGTATGAGCAATGCTACAATCTGACAACTCGCGTCTGTGGTCCCCACATGTTATTTCTTTATCTGATCACTTCTTCCGCTCCAGGGATATCAGAATTCTGTGACGTGTCTATCTTGGACTTAGGGAGAAGAGGCCACGCCACTATGGCTGTACTATCTTTGCACTAGCTGCCAGTGGCACAAAGGACTGACTTCAAAAGGATTGACACTCATCAAGAAGTATGCAGCAGTTCATTTTTAAAATCCCAACTAACTGCTTGAGTTTCTCCTCATCCTTCCTTCATGTTAAAAGCTTCTTACATTAGAAAAGCTCTCACTGGGGACAGATGCTTTACCACCCCAGAGCCTTGGCTATGCAGTGCTCTTGCTTTTTCAGCCAGAACCATGAAGGTCTCAGGAGGAGCTGAAAACATTATTCCCCAACTGACATTCTGCTTGTACCTCATAGTGGACCCTCTTCTGTGATCTCCAGCACCACGATGTTCTACGCAGAGACACACTTGCACATGCCTTTAACATCACTACTAAGACGCTTGGCCTTTGAGCACCTCTGCCTCAGCTCATTTGTACCTCCTGCTGCATTAGCTTTACTTGCTCCTCCCTACTTCGGCCTAGATTCTCCTGCATGGACCCACTGTCCCCTGTTGCGTGCCCATTTCCAGTGCCTTGAATTTTGTGCCTCACCCTGCGTTCCATAACTCACCCATGACTTGAGAGCTGTTCCTAAGGGCATCAGGTCCCTCATTTTCTCACACTCCACAGAAGCCATGCTCCACTAGGAAACAGCCTGACTGCCAGCAATGCACTTCCGGTCAGAAACTACCACATCCCTGTGGAGAGTGGATTCATGAAGCAAGACCTGAGCCACTGGTACTTAATGCAGCTCTAAACCTCAAATTCAATCTACACTGATTGCACTACGTGCTCATGTTTTAATAACTTCAGGTTGGATTGTCTGGGCCCTGATACTATGTATTGTTTGGATTACCTTGCCATTTATTAGTGGTTCCACCTTGTCAGAGCTGGATTAGTACTACCACATGGCACACTTGTAATTACTCCAAGTCTGACAAGGTGGAAGCTGGCAGCCCACCCCTTAGTCATTATGGGGGCCTGACATTGTGGCATTTCTTTCCATTGGCACACTCCCTTTTTTGCACAACTGCACCAATATGGATATCCACCCACTGTAGTTAACCTATCTGTTGACACAGACACAAAAAGCGTAATAAAAAAATGTTTTATTGAATTTTCCACCTTCTTTGCAATAGAGTCCCAATTTTGTCAACTTTCTAAGCTGTCTAACATTTTCATTCTTCCCTCTGGATTCGATATTTCACAGGGAGAGAAGGAAGGTGCTGAAATATATACAAAAATACTCATCCTTATTAACTAAAATACATTTAATCAAAGCCGTTTCAGAACACCAGAATGGAACATGGAATGGTGAGAGTAAACAAGAAAATGCAGATTGGTAATAGTAATATATTTGAATGCATTTGTTTAATTAAAGACACAGTGAGAGCGCAAAGCTCTCGATATATATATATTACTGAGAGCAGTTTAAGACAATTTAACCAACTCATACTACAGATTACATGGAGCTTGAGAAAATGTAAGAACACTATCTTTTGGGCCATCCAGTCTAGTACTTCCATGCCTCCCAAGTTCCTGAAACTAGTTTGGCCAGAGTAAAATAAAATTAGGATCTTCATTCCGTCCACCATTTAGTTACAAATATTAATCGTTGGAATCGTATATAATATTCAATCATCTTTACAATTTTGTTTTGCAATGCAAAAGCCACAAACTGAAATAAAAGAAACACTCAACAGGGCATTTGCCAGGCACCTGGCATCTTTCTAAATGTAAATCCAACCATTATGTTGGTCACAGATCTACCAGCCACAGGCTGAAATCCAAGAAGTTGTGCACGTATGCAGCTTACTAGCAAAAGAAGCATGCTATGCCTGTTCTTAAAATTGTTTGATTCATACAGGGATGTTCAAAATTGTTATTGTGTCAATGTACCAGGACTGGCATAACGTTCTCTTTTGATGACCAGGTGCCTCTGAATGAGCCAGGTTTAGAGTGGAAGGTCATAGCAGTCTTGTCCTCAGTGTGACTTTCTAATAGATGCTTCTCTGCATTCCTAGGGGGTTATTTAAAAAGGCCTGTGCTGCTGCAATGTCATTTTTTTTATGCTCCGGTGGTGCAGACCTCTCAATCATGTCTATGAGGTGACGCAAAGGCACCCTGCGTGGCTTTGCATGGCCTCATAGATATGGAATAAGACAAAGCAGCGTCAAGCACTGCGTTGCCTTACTCAGTGTCAAGGAGGTGTTCCATGGGTGTTGCGGTGGATGTGCCCATGCAGCGCCCATGGGTTTTGATGCATTCCCATAATTTCAAGGCTCTTTAAACCTGGGAATGCGTCAAACCGGTACGCCTCCCCAGGGCAGGCATAACGAGGGGAAATTTCTTTATTTCTCCTTGTTTTTTCCTCCTTCCATGTGTGCTGCATTCTGCAGCACACATAGAACGAGGAAAAAGCCTCCATGGATTTTTTTTGTGCAGGAACATGTCCCTTTCTGCACAAAAACAATCCTGCTAACAACGCAGACACCCTTGCACCATGTTGCAAGGGTGCCTGCATTGGCACCAGGCTGCAAATTGCGCACCGGTACTGGCTGAAAGGACAGGAATACACTTTATCTTGTAAATACGGTACATTCCTGCCCTTTTGAATTGGCATAGGGCAGCACAGAAGAAAGAATGGCGGCACTGCCCTACGCCAGTTCCTTGTAAATAAGCTCCCTAGTTCACAAGAACCTCTTCCTCCTTATCAATATTCACAAGGGACCAAGGTCCTTGTTGACCAAACCCTCTCTTATGATCTTCTGGCCTGGCATTCCCCTTGGCTGGGTCAGTAGCTGTGACAGCATTCTGAATTATCTTTACATGTGCTTGAAGTTAACTAATTGGGATACAATCATGAATTCCTTCGGATAGAAAAATAAGGGCTCTACTCGAACATTATGAGTCCTGTTTCTGGTATGGGCAGCTTCAGGGCTGTTATATTCTGAATTAGCCTAGAATGGTCTAGGTGCTCTCAATGATCAGTGAATGGGTCTGAGCTCCATTTCTCTAAGTGCCCATAATTTGTGTGCCTGATGGAGATGACTTCTTGATAGATCCTACGTGTATACTGCTGACTGCGTGTCCTCCAGAGGACGCCCTTTAAATGGTCTCTGCCTCCATTTCGCTCGCCTTACTATGCCCTTCTTGAAGCCCAGACAGAAATGACCATGACTTGACTCTACCTAGCCTTCTGTTCATTTGTTGGAAGCTGTGTTGATAAATGCTTGTATCAATGGAGGGGCACTGACGTGGAAAATACAACTATGGGCCTCATTACGATGCTTTCCGACTGACTCCTTGTTGGAATTGTTTCCGACCAACTCGGGTTTGGGAAGTCCAACCGACCGATTACGATGTTTCCGAACACCGTTCGGGCTGACTCCCATTGACTTCAATGGGAGCCTGTGTTCCGACCGACAACACAGGCTCCCATTGAAAGAAGGGGTGGTTGCGGAAAACCTCGCACCCTGTGGCGGGCACCCCATGGTGTCTGCCACACTGTGCATGGTTGGAAAGAGGGGTCCCATGGGTACCTCCATGGGCCCCAACCGGAGCCCTCCAGGTGAAGGGGGGCCTGCTACAAGCCCCCAAAATCAGTTTCCGACAGCCGATCCGTGTCGGACAGACCGAGTCGGAACGGCTGTCGGAATCCGACATCATAATCGGAAACGCGGCCTGTAGAGCTCTACGATTCGGCTCTGACCGAGTCGGACTCTCCGAATACCGGTCAGAACCAATTCAGAATGATCGACCGACTACTTTGTATTGTAATCGGTTGGTCGGAAATGTTTCCGAGTCGGTGGGAAACATGGCTTTCGGCACGGGTTCGGTCAAACCAAATGCCTTTCGGAGCCTTTGCGACCGACATCGTAATGAGGCCCTATGTTTTAAGTCATGCTTACGCATTCACTCACTTGTTATAATAATTATTAATAATTGTTAACAATTCAGTAGCACAATCATTTAGGGAATTTGTGAGGTTTCTCATTTTTAAAATCGTTCATTGAACAGTCTTCCATAAAACCCCCCAAAATAGGACAACATGAGTTGTATTAATGCATGTGCATCACAGACCACCTACTCACTAAGGGGCACAGCAAAAATGTGCTCAAAGTTGAAATGCAAACACTTCAGCAGAAGTGTCGCTGTGCCCGGGTTCAAGCGCTGAATTTGTAGCATGAATATGATGTTATGTTATGTTAATGTAACTTGATAAAGTGCAACGAATCATACCCAAAGGTATATCTAGGCACTCGGAACCAGACATCATTCACAGTAACATGATGACCCCACGCCCTGGCACTTTTTAGGCTGAGCCTAGACAGAGCAGTCTGGAATACATGTTGTATTCAGTCTGTGGACATAGACCATGCCTCCAGCTTTTGATTGGATTTTGTCAGTGTCCTTTAAAAAATGTTGCTTCCAATTCGATAATGGTTCCTGCTTGTCCCTCCTTTCTGCAACTCGTTGACTCCCCTGGAGTATTGCCCCATGACTTGTCGTCTTCCGCTTTTTAGCTCTTATGATATGTTCAGGAACTTTTTTATACAGTCTGAACAGCTCTTCACATATGTGATCGTGCTTACATGGTGCCTTTTTTAAATTATGCACTGCACCCGTGCGCCGCACAGCAGCAGGACTACTTGCATTTCCATTTTCAACATGGCTCCATGTGCCAGGCCGCTGAAGCAGCCACAACTAACAGCCCTGCATTTCAGGAGCCGAGCCCTGCAAGCTCCACATGCGCAGACCACCATCAGCCGTAGCAGCGGCTCCCATCTCAGGTACAGTGCCACCTTTTATATTTGTCTTCCCTTTCGCCATTGTTTCATTTTGTTAATAAATAATCATTATGTATTTTTTTTTTTTTTTTGCTAGTCACGGGGAGAATCAATGCCAAGGCTTGAACCCGGTTCCTCAGTGCCTAAATCTGCAGCTCTGGATGTTACGCCACATCCTTGCTGCCAATATTGCTGGGCATAGGTCAATGTGTTTAAGTGCAGAGTGGGCGAGTTACTTTTTTTTTTGGTTTCATATGAAGCGATCCGCTGGCGACAGAGCCTGCTTCCTGTGGGTTGTGTGCAGAAATGTGTGCTGCACAACACTGGCTTTTCTCTCCTACTATACCACTGCAGTCTGTATTATTCTGTAAGAATTGCTCTTCCAAGTACCGCGCAGGCTTATACCTCTGCGGCTCCCGTAGATACATCCTTATCTGTGATGGGTGGCTGGCGACTCCCGCTGCTTCTGCAAGTGATAGCGATGGGCTGCGTTCTTATCGCTTCCCTGAGCTGTAGTAGTTGAAATATTCTCAGAGTGGTCTAGCTGAAAGCATTTTTCCAAAGTTGCCCGGTTGCCACATAGCGCATCCACGTTATACATGCCCACTGTGTACCCAGAAACCCATTCCCTGCATTCCATTCCACTGGACATCACAGGGGCTTTGCAGCTTTGCTGCCCGTGGTCCTGGAGCTGATGGTTGTCCGTTGAGACCGTTGCCTGGAAGATCTTCAATTTGTTGTTTTTCTGCTCTCAACTTTCACCCTTTCATCACAATTTAGGCAGAGCTTTTCAAAGGAGAGTGGCTAGCTCTCTCTGCCCCTCCCCCATCCTCACACCCAGCTAGTGCACCTTTCTTTTTCCTACAGTGGGAACTGCAAATTTCTTTGGTTTTGTTTTTATCCAAATTGCGTCTGAGTGGAGATTGACAGGGAGGAGGAGCCCTGTTATGCCCTGTTTTACACACCGCATCTGGCAATGGAGATCAGAGCGGATAGCCCGACAGGACCTCCGGCAGACAATCCCTGGTAGCACCCTGTAGGTGTACGTGCACATCTGCCTCCGAGAAACCACCTCTCCAGTCTTTTGCAGGAAATGTGACCATTCGCCCCCTGCCGCCTTTCCTATTTTTGCAGCGATTCTGCCTTCAACGCTTGCCGTAAAGGTCTGTTTATAACGTGATGCAAACATGGTTGCCATGGGGACGCTGCATTTTGCGCTGTCGTTGACATTGTTGTATGTTTTTGTTTTTCTGTGTGGTTAGACGAGAATATACAGTACTGCTCAGACAAACCTGATTTTGGTTTCCTTTTAGGTTGCCTTTATTTGATGAAATACTTGAGATATAGTGGGTCCGTCCCACAGCCAGAAGCTGCTGCCTTTGTCCTTGCTGCACTTAGAATTGCTACGTCCCTCCCTACAATTCTCTTAAGTTCCTCATTTGACTTAACCCTCTTCTCCATATTTCCCTCCATCTCACGTCTCCTTTCTCCCTTTCAGTCTCAGCTATTAGCCCCCATTCCAGTCTGTCTCTCACTTTCTCCTTTTTCTTTCCATCTCTTCTCTTTCCAACTTCTCCATCCTCCTCCTCTTTCTTTCTGCTTGTATGTCTAAGCTCCATGCTCCCCTCTCCTACGCCCTCCCTTTAATCTAGCTTTCCTCTCTATTATCATACTTCCATTCTATTTTACATCTAAACCTTGAATTGCTCCTGGAATAAAGGAGTTGCACTTCTTTTCAGCCGAGTTTACCTGCTGCCGGGTTGCAAAACACCTATTGCAGGCTTACCAAGAATTTACAAGGACTCATAGCCTTCCTGAGGAGAACACATATTCCTGACTCAGACTGCATGATCCAGTTTGTAGAAATTGTATAGATCTTCAATCCCTGGTGGCGCAGCAACCAGGATAATGTGCTGCATGGCTAAACACTTATAAGGTCCCAAAGTCGAGACATATTAGCTATGCCAGTGCCAGGTGCAGCACTCTGTACCCAGAAACCCATTAACTGCCTTCCATTCCATGGAACATCACAGGGGCTTTGCAGCCAGTGGTCTTGAAGCTGATGGTTTTCCTTCAAGACCGTTGCCTGGAAGATCTTCAATTTGTTGTTTTTCTACTCTCAACGTTCACCCTTTCACCACGATTTAGGTAGAGCTTTTGGAAAGAGAGTGTCTAGCTCCCTCTGCCCCCTATCCCCCATCCTCACACACAGTAAGAGGTTTTCATTCCCTTTTTACCTTAATGTTATCACCTTTACACATTACAAAAGCTTTCCAAAGTAACAAAATAATTACACACATACACTCCTCTTCTAACAGTATATTCTAACTACACAAACACAACCTCTTTATCTGTCCACAAACTTATCTCCCCATCTTTCTCTCTCTCACACACACATTCTCTACCACTCTCTCTACTATTTCGCCAATTAATACAAAAGGTACTGCACCCTCTCAAATTAACTATCAAAATATTCAAAAAGCTCTCAACACGAACTAATCTCTAAACCACATAACTTCTAAACACAAATACACTAAACACCACACAATTCCAGCACACAGCTAACAAAAACAATAAAAAAATAAATATTATCTCTAGCATCTACACCTCACACACCCACTACCCCTAACCTCTCGGTATTCAACTACGCCCTCACATCACACCCTCAAAATCCATCTCTACTCTCCAAACTACCAACTAACACATGCTACCTTCTTATAAATACTAAAAGTATTTTCGAATGCATCTCTCACGTCCACAATCTCTAATTAACACTTACACTACTCACTCTCTCTCCTTCTCACAAGACTATCTCGCACTCTCACACACTAATCCATCAGATTCGTTCATTTCACGTCTATCAGCACAGTTTCATACACAAACATATTCTAAAAATTACCATCCTCTGCTTACGGTGTCTTCTAACTACACAAACACAGCTTCTTTATAAGTCTTCAACATTCTCTACCCTTCTTTCACTCTTTTGCATAAACTTTTTCAACTAATCTCTCCACTGTTCATTCACCACATCATACACAAACTACCTATACCTCTCCATATTACTTTCAATATATTCTATACACCTCTCACCGAAATCTATTCACCATACCACATAATTCCAAAACACAAATACCCTAAATGCCACATAATTCCACACCACACAATTCCACAACTAACATTTCCAATACAAAACACATAATACCACAACAAACAAAATGCATACACTACACTAAAACAAATAAACATGCGTAAAAAACGTTATCTTTTACAACACCAATAGCTCCAACTTTCACAAATACGAGACCGATTGCATTGTAAACGCTTGTTTCTCCAGTGAATGTATCACTATTCACCCTTCTTTTACTAATGGGAATGTGAAACGGTTCTTGCATTCTGTAAGCACATCACACACTAGTGGTTTTACCACAAAACTTCACATTTTCACAGATGATAAAATAAGCGGTAACTGGTTTAGAAAGCATTTCTCACCGTTTGTTTAGGGCACAAAATGAGGCCTTTGGCGTGCATGTCATTTGATTAATTTATTATTTTCTACTGTTATTTCACTGGTATTATTACACAGCTGTATTACCCCAGTAGACTAATCTACTTTTTGAAATACAATTTTTAAAAATCTAGCGCGCACAGCGAGGGAACCGCACTTACTGACCGCTCTTATAAGCTTTTCTTTTGCAAGAGTATTTGACACCAGAGCCCTAGCAGAAGAATATTTACTGTTTCCACCAATAACAATTCAAGGTTATTTCCACCCCATTTATTTACCTTTTTCTCATTGCTCTGTGCACAACCCGCGAATCATCAACAAGACGCTAAAGATTTTAAAGCCACCTTCTTTAATTGTAATTCAGCGACTTGTGATATTTTGGTACCAATTAATATTGATTTTACAATTGGTTTACAGAGATGTTGTTTTATTACTAATATATGTAATGTGCAAATCAATAGGAACACTTGTTTGGCACACTCCCTAGAAGGCAATAAAATAAAATATCTCAGGAGCAAAATGCTATCTGATCCATAAAAGGCAGGAAAGGCAGCAGGCGCTTAATGCAAATGTTCAGGGCTATGCTGTGTGCTTGGAAATGCTGCTGCTTTCCACTCATGCGTCCTCCTGCAGTGAAGCACGAGGCATAAAAAAAGTCAATGGAACAAGTTGGTGGTATATTGTTTGTGCAATTACAGACTTGGTGGTGAATTTAGGGAGAATGTTTCACTTTTACAAACTGCCGTACCAGATTTCACATGCACTGTAAACCAGCTAGTAAGTACCAGGTTGGTTAACACTATCTAACCTCACAACAAGCATATCTGATCACTTTATTGTTGCTTGAGTGTGTTTACAAATACAATTGACTACAACTAGTTTTATATTAAAGCTTTTCTAAGTGAATTAAATTTCACTTGCAAGGATTTATTGTAATTCCAGGACAAAATCACAGGTAATGCGGGAGAAAAGTATGGCTATTAATGTTTATAGATTGATTATTAGTAAATCTACAAATTTACTCGTTTTAGAATTTTTATTCAATAATTTATGTTGCTGGAGAAACAAAATAACTCCATTACAAATACTGCAGACAAACTTTCTAACACATGGGAGAAGTTGGTCCAGATGTAACTGCTAGAAAAATAGAAATGTTGTAATTTCATGTAATTGATTTTTTTCTTAATGAGGTCAGCAACATTTTAATTTTTTACTACCCTAGTTGACATGTTAGAGGGGCTTCTTGGTGGATTTGCAGTGACTTTTTCCTGCAGGTCAATATTTGACCCTCACTTCCATTTGAGATGCTGTCTCTCTGCAGTTTACATTAGATGCCCACCTTACAGCATCTATAAAATGAGTGTTTTTGGTCTCCTTATTTGAACCTCGTGAAGTTAGAGTCGAGGATTTCACAGCTTCATCCACCCCAAGGCCTGCAGTGAATGTACTGCAAGCATCAGATTTCCATGGATGCTGGGACTGGGCACCCAGAGGCTGTCTGGCTCCTGTAGGGCACAACATGCTCCTTCACGCTCCTGCAAGGTTTCCTCTGGACTCATCAACAAAGACAAAGGCCATGGTGCAACACCTGAGGATAGCGCTCACCTCTATCAGAGTTTGGGGGTGAATAGTGCCACAGCTGCTTCTTCCCTTGCACATATGCGTGGGTTCGTTCACGATTGTTTGGGTAAAGTTTAATATTGAGATTTTAGGACTAATGTATTGTTTCACTTTAATGTTTAGGACGTTTGGTTCTGGTAATTTGGAAAACTATCTTGATGGATGGGGGTATATTATAATGATTAAGATGGTGTTTAAATCATGTGCAGGTTTGTCCAAGTAAAAATATTGGTCAGTGGTGTTAATTCATAAACTATAAGCTTCTCATCCATTAAAAACAATATTAACACACATTACATCCAAAATAATTAAGCCCCTTAAAATGATGTGATACTTTTCTATGTTGAACTTTTATTTATTGAAAAATGCAATTTCACATCATTAGAGATACAGTTATCTCCTATTGAAAATGTATCTCTACATTGCAGGCGTGGTATTCGTTTTAACACTCATTGAACTCTTATGTAACTATTTACCCAATTTTTAAGTTCTTGTTGTCACCTCTCAGACTTTAAAACATAAACATTGACCCCCATGCTCAGATGCCACACAAAGTGTTGCAATGCAGGAGCATTCAAAGGAGTAAGCATGTCAAACAAGGGTTTCCTGTTCTCACATCAAAGGATTCATTCTCCTGCAGAAGGAGGCATGATTTTCCCAATGCAAGATGGTGCTAAACTCTTTTCCTGTGATGTCATGTTCTGCTTGGACAAAATATAAGGGGATTTGCCTTGATATAAATGCATCACAACACACAGTTAAAATAAACCAACCAGAGGGGAGAGATGGCCAAACTAGACATGATGGCAGACGCACCAGGCTGCCAAACATCCTGCAAGATTGTGTCCACCAATGGGAGATTGCCTGATGAAATGGAAAGGGCTGACTGCACCAGCGCTGGCAAAGCGTCCTGATCGAAGCTGTGGCCACTCAGACGTCTTGGAGATAGTTTTTTTTAAAGATGTCTTTTTATTAAAGTTTTTCAGTTACATAAAATACATATGTGATTAGGCCTCCCGAAATAATAGCCATCTAACAACAGGCATTAAGTTGTGTAAGCGTCACAGAATTACCTTCTATAAGTCCAAATGACAACATTCTTGTAGATACATTTGCGAACTAATTGTACTTTCAGGGCCTAATGTCCATCTTATAACATGAGGGAGTTAGTACGATATTTCAATATCTTATAATTTAACATTGTAAACAACAGTTACATGTAGAACTCTATAACAACGAGAGCACTGCGGGGTTCCTAGTAAGGATCTTCAGACATCTACCCAGCTTGCCGCTATAACTAGTGTTCTTTCTTGTAGATAAGGGACATTCTATCAATCAATCAGTGGTTTGTTAAGCACAGCTACTCACCCGGAAGGGTCTCAAGGCGCTAGGGGGCGCTGCTCCTTGGCACTCACGGAGTTCGTCGAAAGCCAAGTAGGTCCTGAGGTTTCGCAGGGCCCACCCGGGTACGTGCAGTTGCCGGGGCGCTCAAGGTGATTCGTCGAAGATCCAGGTCTTGAGGTCCTTCAGGAACTTGGAGAGAGTTGGTGTCTGGCGGAGGTGGAGAGGGGGGGTGTGTTCCAAGCCTTGGCCGTGAGGAAGGAGAAGGAGCGGCCTCCTGTTCTGGTCTTCTTGATGCACGGCACCGTCGTGAGGGAAAGCTGGGATGAGCGGAGGGATCTTTGGGGTGCGTGGAACGAGAGGTGGTGGTTCATGTAGGTGGGGCCGGTGTTGTGGAGGGCTTTGTGGGCGTGGGTGAGAAGCTTGAAAGTGATTCTCTTCTCGACGGGGAGCCAGTGCAGTGCCCGCAGGAGTTGGGTAATGTGGCAGTGGCGTGGTAGGTTAAGGACCAGTCTGGCAGCGGCATTCTGGATGTTCTGGAGTTTGCTGGTGAGGTTCTTGTTGATCCCGGCCTAGAGTGCGTTGCCGTAGTCCAGTCTGCTGCTGATGAGGGCGTGGGTGATGGTTTTCCTGTGTTCGAGGGGAATCCAGTTGAAAGTTTTTCATAGGAGACGAAGTGTGTGGAACAGGACTGGCTGTGAAAAAGATGGCCGCGAGGACGTAGTTGTGCTCGGCTCCTGCACCGGAGTCCCGCAGGAGCACTATAATTGGTGCCCAGACTCGCTCCAATACCGGGAGTGCTCGGAGTCTGGAGGCACAAAGCTTAGAGACCACTTTGGGGGCGCAAAAAGATGTAGAAGAGCGCTCCAACCACCTAAACCGCAACGGACCTGTAGCGGAACCCTCGGCCTAATATGGCGGCTGGACAACGTTTCATTTAGACCCCGCTGCATTCCGCGCCCGGGAGTAATCCCTTACGCAGCAGTGAGCGGGAGAAAGAATGCGGCACCTCTGTTGAAGGGAGTGACTTGTTGCGGCATAGCGACAAGGGGCCGACATCCGCTTCTAAACATCGCGGACTTCACCTCAGTCAAGGGAAAATGGCGGCCTCCGCCGAGACGCGGATCCGGGAATGAAGGAGCTCCCCTAGGAGTGCTGAAGACGCACAGAGCTGGGAAACGTCACCGAAGCAAGTAATCGAGCCTCAGCCATAGCGGACCCAGCTCAGACACCCGAGTGAGTACCCTGAGCACTTTGAGACCGAGCGGTGGCGGCCGCCCCCCCGTCACTCCGATAGCTTCCTCCACCAGCAGAACAAAGCAAGTTACCTCCTTAATGGGCACCACAGAGCACCTTGGCGGTCTGAGGGGTGTCTGATGGGACTTTGTTGAGCACGGGAGGCCATTGGAAGATTTGAAGTCCCCTGAGGGAGCTGCCTGACCTTAAGATGGTGCCTGGGCTCCCCCATCGCAGCACACGCTAGGGGATTTGTTTCAGTCTTTGCTTGGGCAGAACGCTACAGACGTCTTGGAAATCAGGGGGTGCAACCAGAAGGAGGGGGAACATCTGTGAAACAAACTATGAAGAGGTGAGCCCTCCCTCCGCCCTCCCTATTACTACCTGTTAATCCCTTGCCTGACCCCAAGATGGCTCCACTGGGTTCCCTTCCACGTCATGCTACTCCTCTGAGAAGAAAAAAAAAAAAAAACGGACTTCGACCAGATTTCGAACTCATCCCCCATCCGGCCTACCCTTCAGGATACCGAATCTGTGAACCTACCTCTGACCGTGGAGACCTAGCTTTTTGGCCGATGCCTGGTGGAGCTACTTGATAGCTATAGAGAAGATGGGCTGTGGACTACCCCCTCGGCCGTCACCTACCCAGCCGGACATTGGGCAGACATTTCTTCGTCTCTCCGTCGTACTCTCCCTCCTACCCCTTTACTCCACCCACTTTCCCCTTTACGCTCCATGTATCCCTCCTCTTTGATCTCTAATTGTTTTCTCATTGAGACCTAGCCACTTGACCGATGCCCGGTGGAGCTACCTGATAGCTATAGAGGAGATGGGCTGTGGACTTCCCCCTCGGCCGTCACCTACCCAGCCGGACTTTGGGCAGACTCTCCTTCGTCTCTCCATCCTTTCTCCGTCCTATACCTTTACCCCACCCCCATACCCTTCTAAGCTCCATTTATTCCGTCTTCCGATGCTCTTGAAATGTTTTCTTGTAACTGATGTAATTTGTAATTTTGTGGATCCGTATGTAAAGCGCTCTGATACCCCCGGGTCAAGCCAGCGCTATATAAAACTCAAATAAATAAATAAAAAACAAATAAAAAATAAAAGGAAGAGGTGATGACATTGATCTGGCGGTCCATTTTGAGTTCTGAGTCCAGGATGATTCCGAGGTTGCGTGTGTGGTCCGTGGTTGGGGGTGGGTTCCCGAGGGCGGGGGGCCACCAGGTGTCGTTCCAGGCTTCGGGATGTGGGCCTATGATGAGTACTTCGGTTTTGTCTGTGTTCAGTTGTAGGCAGCTGTTCTTCATCCACCTGGCGACAGCTTCCATTCCTTTTTGAAAGTTGTGTTTCGAGATGTTGGGTTCGTTGGAAAGGGAGAGGATGGGTTGAGTGTCGTCTGCATACGATACGATGTTGAGTCCGTGTGATCTAACGATGGATGCAAGTGGGGCCATGTAGACGTTGAACAGAGTGGGGCTGATGGAGGATCCTTGGGGGACTCCACAGGTGGTCGGTGTGGGTTCCGAGAGGAAAGGAGGGAGTCTGACCCGTTGCGTTCTGCTGGAGAGGAATGAGCAGATCCAATCGAGTGCTTTGTCCCCGATTCCTGCAGCGTGGAGTCTGTGGGCTAGGGTTCGGTGTGAGACTGTGTCAAAGGCCGCAGAGAGGTCCAGGAGGATGAGGGCCTTTGTTGAGGAGGGATCGAATGTCGTCTGTCGCGGCGATGAGGGCAGTTTCGGTGCTGTGGTTCCTCCTGAAGGCTGATTGGGAGGAGTCGAGGATGTTCTCGTCGATGAAGGAGGCGTGTTGGCTGTTGACAGCTTTCTCAATGACTTTTGCTGGGTAAGGAAGTAAGGAGATCGGTCTGAAGTTTTTGAGGTCGGTGGGGTCCGCCGAGGGTTTTTTCAGGAGAGGGTTGATCTTGGCATGTTTGCAGTCATTGGGGAAGGAGGCGGTCTCAATGGAGCGGTTGATGATTCTTTGAAGCTCAGGGGCGATGATGTCCGCGGCTCTGTGGTAGATGTGGTGGGGGCAGGGGTCCGTGGTGGCCCTGGAGTGTTTGGTCTTCATAGTCTTTAGAGTGTCCTCGATGCTGAGGGCGGTCCAGCTGACCAGTGTAGGCTATGTGGTGTAGGAAGCGGTGGGTGTGGGTTCATCGTGGAGGTTGTTGTCGTCGAAGTTGTCGTAGATGGTCTTGATTTTGTGATGGAAGAAGGCGCTGAGTTTGTCACAGAGGTCCTGGGAGGGTGGGATGTCGGTGGACTCGCTGTTGGGTTGGGAGAACGCTTTGATGATGCTGAAGAATTCTTTGCTGTTGTGTGCGTGTGTGGAGATTCTGTCCTGGAGTGCTTTCTTCCTTGCGTGTCTGATGAGTTTGTGGTGGGCGGTGGTGGCTATTTTGTAGTTGTCGAGGACCGCAGGGCTTTTGGAGTTCCTCCATAGTTTTTTGAGGCGTCTGCAGGTTCGTCTGGATTCCCGGAGTTTGGTGGAGAACCAGCTGGCCTTTTTTGCGCATGGTTAGGAGGATTTCTTGAGGGATGATGGTGTTGGCGCAGCCAGTGATCCATTTGTGTAGGGTACAGGCGGCGGTGGTGGGGTCGTCATCTGAGGTGGTGGGAGCGGAGCCGCTGAGGGCGATTAAGTGTGGGCACCATGTGTCCAGGGCGATCTTCACCTACCCCCTGCCTAACTCATGGGCGGGCAAACAATAGTAGCTGTATTAGTTTGGTAGTCTACGAGACGTCAGGTGAGCTGTTCCTTCACTTATGCCTCTGGCCTCCCACTCCTGCAACACCTCCAACCACAGGTCTGCTATGGGGCGGCGTCTCACACCTCTATTATCTTCCTCGATCAGTGCCCGCTCTTTCGCCCATGCCCAGGCCGTGACGTCCTTTTCCCAATCTGAAATTTTTGGACCTGCTGAAGACTGCCATCTTGACACTATCCGTCTTTTTGCCAATACTAGGGCTAGATCTATAAATCAAGTACCAATTTTTTTGGCCTTGGGTCTTGGGAACAGACCTAATAAACATACCTCTATCGTGGGAGGGAGGGTGCTTCTGAGAACCCTGTGCAGTAACCCAGTAACCTGATGCTAGTAGTCAAGCAGAGCCGGGCAATCCCACATCATGTGTTTAAAGTCCGCGTCCAGGGTCGCACATCTTGGGCATTGCTTGTCAGTGCTTCCTAACATTATGTTAAGTCTGTGTGGGGTGAGGTAGGTCATATGCAGAATATGGAATTGGGTATATTTAAAGTTGGAATTTCTAGATATCTTCTTGGGCAAGCTTAGAGCTCTTTTCCATTCTGCCTCTGAAATGTCTATGAGAGCTGCCCATTTCTGTTGTAGTGTAAGCAGTGGTTTATCAATCATCTCCCTGATAGCCCTATATAACCATTTGACAAGGTGTCTTGCCGATCCCAGTGTTGCTATGGCTTGTAACATGACATGTGTGGCTGGTTCTTGTTTTCCACCTCTCCACAGTGTGTTAAAGAATTTCTGTAACCCATGGTAGTTCAAGAATTGCCCTGGTGGTAGGTCATATTGAGTGATTAGGTCAGCTAGTAGGATTAATTCACCCTCTGATAGCAGTCACTAATTGTCTGGATACCCGCATTAGTCCATTTCCTCAGTTGGGTCTCAGTGAAGAACGAGGAAGTACCACCACGTGGGAGACCCACCAGTGGAAGGCCAGGTGCATATAATGGAATTCGATGCTCGCTGGATACCTCCGTGCCAGCATTTCAAAGCTACTGTGAATAAGGTACCCTGGTGCTGGATCCGAATCTTGGGATGTAGCAGTTTAGCTAGTAGTGTCCCCTTCTGGTCTGCATGCGTTGGGATATCTAGGGTCTCCAATCCTATCTCCTCTAGCCATTGGGCCAGCCACTGTAGTTGTGCAGCCAGACAATACGCTTCGAAGTCCGGCGCTCCCAGTCCTCCCTCCTCTGGCGGTCTCTGTAGAGTGGCCAATGACACCCGGTTTCGCATCTGTCCCATATCAATTCTCTCAACAATGTGTCTAGTTCCCTGAACCAGCTCCTTGAGATTACTACCGGTAGATTCACGAAATATTATAATAGCCTTGGCAATACTACCATCTTGGTTAACGCCACCCTGGACATAGTGGGAAGTTTAAGAGAACGCCAGAACAATATGTTTGATTTGAGGGAGCGTAGCGCTGGCCCAAGGTCGCCCTACAGAAGGCCTCGTTGCTCATGGTACACCTGTATTCTGAGACATTTAAAGGAGCGAGGGGCCCAATTGGTGTCTGGTGGGAATGCTGGTGGGCAGGGGGTTGCAGGAGTGAGCGGGAAGACATGCGTTTTAGATGTATTTACCCTCAAACCTGTCAGGGTAGCATAATCTTTCAGTATGTCCAATGTGCTCTTGACCCCCAGGTCTCCATTTCATAGTTAAAGGAGGATATCGTCCGCATAATAGGAGATCATAAATTCCCTCCTGCGAGCATCAGACCTTGTCGCCCTCCCTCTCCTCTAAACTAGGCCTGGGCGGTGAACTTCGCTCCGTTCGCGGAGTTTTCTACACTCCGCACTCCGCAGAGCTCGCGGAGTGCAGAAAACTCCGCTTCGCAATGTGCAGCGGAGTTTTTTCCCCGATCGAGATCGCAAATGGTAAGTTCGCGATCGCGAACGGTAAGTTCGCGAGCGCATGCTGCCGCTCGGGTAGAATTTCTACCCGAGCGGCAGGAATACCAGCACAAACTGCAGTTCGCACTGCACTCCGCCACGCGCGGAACTTCGCAGAGTTTTTTTGTAACTTCGCGGAGTTCCGCGTAGCAAAACTCAGCGAACTATGCCCAGGCCTGCTCTAAACCGATCCGCCAGCGGTTCTATGGCTAAAGCAGACAGGAGGGGGGACAATGGGCAGCCCTGTCTGGTTCCTCTATATACATTGTACGGATCTGAGATTACTCCTCCTGTTCCGACCCTGGCTGTGGGACAGGTATAAAGCAACTTTACCCATTTAATCCATCCCGCTCCCAATCCCATTTTTTGCATTACATGCATCAAGAAATCCCACCGCAGGGAGTCAAAGGCTTTTTCGAGATCTACCGCCATTCCTACATTCGGGGTGGGCCATGAGGAACAGTGCTTAGTATAATCGTTGGAGGTTTCCAGATGGTGATCTGGTGGGAATTAACCCATTTTGGTCAGTGTGGACTAATGCGCGCATGTGTGGAAGTATTCTTGTGGCTAATATTTTAAACTCAATATTTAGCATAGACAGTGGTCTAAATTCTGTAACAGAGGGGGTTCCGGATTTGATTTTGTGGAGGGGGACCACCAGGGCTTTTCTGGTCAGGGTTTATAAATGCCCAGATCGGAATGAGTTGGCCTATAGCTTCTCAAAATGGGGGACAATAGAGAGCTAAAAGTTACATAGAACTCCGCCGGAAGCCCATCTGGGCCTCGGGTCTTCCCTTTATCCATATCCTTGATTGCTGCTCGGATCTCACAAGCCCTTATTGGTTTCCCTAATTCTTTCTGTGCATCAGGGTCCATTTTGTTCTAGTGTAGACTGTCGAGGTATCTATTTATGTATTCGTTCGACAGCTCAGCTGGGGGCCCATATAGTGTACTGTAGTTTTCTAAGAAAGTAGTGTTGATGGCCTTGGGTGAGTAGATTGTGGTTCCATCCTTAGCCTGCAATCTGGTAATGGGTGTGCCTCTGCTTTCAGGTCGAATCAGCCACGCCATCAGTTTCCCGGATTTCCTACCCTCAATGTGTTGTTTTTTCTGGTATGTTTTAGGGTCAAATGCTCTTAGTCTATCCAGTGTCTTATTATATTTACTCCTGGCTGTGGATAGCTGCTTTTGAGTGTCATTTTGTACCCCAAGCCTGGTTTCTAGGGCGTGGATCTCACTCTCAGATGTCTGTAGCTCGCTCTCTGTCTCCCTCCTTGCCCCTACTGTCTGCCCAATGCATTGGCCTCTAATGACTATGTTAAAAGCATCCCATTCAATCAGGAAGGAACTAGCAGTACCTTGACTCTTTTGGAAATATTCTGTAATGGAGGTACTTAATGTTTGCTAAAAGCAGGCGTCCTCCAACATGGCAGCATCCAGGCGCCAGGCTGGGATAGCCGCCACTTCGGGGACAGGGGAGAGGGACAAAAGCAACAGGCTATGGTCCGATAGGGTGCGTCCCAGGTATTCATGTCCAACCTATTGTGTAAGCGGTATAGTGGGGAGTAGAACGAGTAATCTCTCGTATGTTTGTGTTGCAGCCGCCATATGTCGACTAGCTCCCAGTGCCCCATCCAGTCCCGGAGACCTTTTGCGTTCGTTTTTGCTACTGTTCCGTGCAATGGTGGAGTGGATCTGTCAATGTTTACGCCTGCCACACAGTTATAGCTGCCCCCCAATAGTACGTCTTGTGCCGCTACCCCCGCTAATGGACCTGATAGCTTGTGGAGGAATTGTGATTGGTCCTGGTTAGGAGCATAGACACTGCCCACTGTTACCTTTTTGCCCAGAAGTCAACCCTTAACCAGCACGTATCGGCCCTCGGGGTCTACAATTGTTTGTGTCGCTTCAAATGGGGTCCCTGGTCGTATCCACACCAGCGTTCCTCGGGAGTAGGCAGAGTATGTTGTCGCAAACAGTTGTCCTCTCCACCTTCTACGGAGGCGCTGCCCTTCTTCTAATGTTAAGTGAGTTTCTTGGAGCATAACTATTTGTGCTCCTCTACGTTGAATGTAACTATGTATGTTGTGGCATTTTATGGGGGATCCCATGCCCCTAACATTCCAAGATACAACTTTTATCCCCTTAATGTTTGCGTTTGGGACTGCCATGTGCTTCTAGTGTCATGCCCTACCTCCTGTATCTGGGTGGGTCTGTGTCTAGACCCCCGAGTGCTCATTTGAAGGTTCTGAACCCCAACTCCCTTACCCAAGGGCAACAGCGCAAGCGCTAATCGCCCAAACCTGTAAACAAAAAAACACGTAAAGATGGAACGCTGCCTCTGGTACATCAGGTAGAAGACTCTGCAGGGGGGGATAAGTGTGTTAATGGAGCAATAGGGCCTTGTCCCGGCCCTGTCCCTTTGGACATTTTTGAGTCGGCTGTTCTCAGAGGATTCCCCACGCCCCCCTTCCGTGGAGCCAAAATGTACGATCGCATATATCACATCTTACCGTTTAGGATCTTCTTCGTGGCATCCATTTATACCCCAGTCCAGGTGTGGCCTTGGGTTTAGCAGAGCTAAATAATGTCATCCACGGACCTTGGGGTGATTTTGGGCAGCGGGGGGTCGCTTTCGATTGAGTCTCCAGACTCAGAGGTTGCGTAATTGGATCTAGCGGATGCGTCTGTGTCTCGGTCGCGGTTGTGAGGCGAGATGAGCTGCACCACCGCCTGTAATGCTGCTTGTCTGTCCTGTTTAGTTTGTGAGGCCGTGGGCTTCTGTAGTTGAGATTTCCCCACTGACCGCCTCAGGCTCTTTCTGGCTGGATAATGCACTGTCCGTACACTCTGCTTTTTCTGAGGTAGGGGTGTACCCGAATTGTAAGCTTCCAGCCAATACCAGGCTTCGCCTGGAGAATCTCAGAAGTGTGTGGTCCCGTCTAGGATGATTTTGAGCCTTGCAGGGAACATTAAAGAATACTTTATTCCTGCCTCTCGGAGGGCTCTTTTGGCTTCCAGGAAAGATGCTTGTTGGGCCTGAACCTTGGCAGTGAAATCAGGGAATATGAGCACTTTACTGTTGTCTATTATGTAGGGGCCATGTGTGCGAGCTTGCTGCAATATCGCATCTCAATCCCTGTAGTGGAGGAGTCTGGCAATTACAGGGCAGGGAGGTCTTCCCGGGGCTGGCGGACGAGCCGGGACCCTGTGTGCCCTCTCCAAGGCAAAGAATTGGGAGAGGTGTTCTGAAGCCACCACCGACCGCAGCCATTTTTCCAGGTAGTCCACCATGTCCTTCCCCTCTGTGTTTTCTGGGACTCCTATAACCCTTATATTATTTCTTCAGCTGCGTCCTTCGCATCTTCAGTTCTGCATTCAAGGATCGTCACTCTGGAGGAGAGCTCATCTAGTTTAATGGTGTGTGCATTTTGCTCTGGTTGCAACTCAGTAATGGCGGTCTCCACTTCCTGTACTCTGTCAGCGAGTTTGTGGTGTTCAGCCTGCAATCAATCCATCAATCAGGGAATTGTAAGCTCGCTACTCACCCGTGAGGGTCTCAAGGCGCTGAGGGGGGGGTCCGCAGATCTGTTTAGCCGAAGAGCCAGGTCTTGAGGGTCTTCCTGAAGGTGTTCAGGGAGGGGGCGCGTCTTATGTCTGCCGGTAGCTCGTTCCAGGTCTTGGCTGCAATGTGAGAGAAGGATCTTCCGCCTGCTCTGGCTCTGTGGATGCGCGGGGTTTCGGCCAGTGCGAGGTTGGAAGATCGGAGGTTTCTTTTGGGTACGTGGAAGTTGATTCTGTCGTTGAGGTATTTGGGTCCGTTGTTGTGTAGGCATTTGTAGGCGTGAGTGAGGATTTTGAAAGTGACTCTTTTCTCCACGGGGAGCCAGTGGAGACTTCGTAGGTGGGATGCCGAGGACGAGTCTGGCGGCGGTGTTCTGTACTGTCTGGAGTTTGCGGAGTAGGGACTTGTTGATGCCGGCGTAGAGTGCGTTTCCATAGTCGAGTCTGCTGGTGATGAGTGTGTGGGTGACTGTCTTCCTTGACTCAGGGGGGATCCACTTGAAGGTCTTGCGGAGGATGCGGAGGGTGTTGAAGCAGCTGGAGGTGACGGCGTTGACCTGTCGGTTCATGGAGAGTGATGAGTCGAGTACGATGCCGAGGTTCTTGGCGTGGTCTGAGGGGTAGGTGGGCTTCCGAGGGTGGTCGGCCACCAGGTGCTGTCCCATGCAGAAGGGGTGGTACCGAGGACGAGGACTTCTGTCTTCTCGGCGTTGAGCTTCAGGCAGCTGTTGGTCATCCAGACTGCGACGTCTTGCATTGCTTTCTGGAAGTTGAGTTTGGCAGTGGTGGGGTCTTTGGTGAGGGAGAGGATGAGCTGGGTGTCGTCGGCGTAGGATACTATGTTGAGGCAGTGTTGTCGGACGATGGCTGCGAGGGGGGCCATGTAAATGTTGAAGAGGGTGGGGCTCAGTGATGAACCCTGTGGGACTCCGCAGGTGATTTTCGTGGGGTCGGAGAGGAAGGGTGGGAGTCTGATCCTTTGGCTTCTTCCGGTGAGGAATGATCGGATCCAGTCCAGGGCTGTTCCTTGTATGTATGTATCAGTGTGGGGTTTTTAGTATTGACAGGAATAATGGCGCTCAAGCTAATTCGCGCTGAGTTTATGTTATACTGGGAGTGTGAACGGTGCAAACCAGGTCAGGGGATATGCCCTAAAACCCCCGTGATGGTATGGATAGAAATCCACACAAATGAAGTAGGTACAGTCCCGGGCACACGTAACGAGGATATAATATCAGGAGAAATGTCTCATACTGCAGAAATGTAGAGGGTCTACACCAGAATGATAATCATAGGTGTTTAATATAGTAACAGAGCATAAGCAACCAGCCAAAACAAAAGCAACCAGCCGACACGTGTTTCGTCACAAAGGGTAGTAACCCGTGACTCTTCAGGGCTGAAAGGCGGTGCCAACAAGGTGGATTCAAGTGACCGTTCAAGAGTCCAAAACGGCAATGAAGAGCAGTGCGAACCACGGTAGGTGGACTACTGCCAAATGTAAGGAAAGGAAGACGGATATCGCCGGGCGGCGGATAAGCCGATGAGGACTATTGACCTTCAGAAAAGTCGATGCAGTTTGTGGCGACGAAATTAACCAAGTGCTAAGTAGCACAAGGGGGAATATAGAATTAGGCGTGCCAGGTCAGTAGTCCAGGACGACAACGGCGGATGCGCCGGAGTACAGGAAACTGGGAGAAGTGTTGTTCAGGAAGGAAAATGGTTCCGGAAGATGGCCGGAACCATTTTCCTTCCTGAACAACACATTCGTCGCCACAAACTGCATCGACTTTTCTGAAGGTCAATAGTCCTCATCGGCTTATCCGCCGCCCGGCGATATCCGTCTTCCTTTCCTTACATTTGGCAGTAGTCCACCTACCGTGGTTCGCACTGCTCTTCATTGCCGTTTTGGACTCTTGAACGGTCACTTGAATCCACCTTGTTGGCACCGCCTTTCAGCCCTGAAGAGTCACGGGTTACTACCCTTTGTGACGAAACACGTGTCGGCTGGTTGCTTTTGTTTTGGCTGGTTGCTTATGCTCTGTTACTATATTAAACACCTATGATTATCATTCTGGTGTAGACCCTCTACATTTCTGCAGTATGAGACATTTCTCCTGATATTATATCCTCGTTACGTGTGCCCGGGACTGTACCTACTGTTCCTTGTATGCCTGCATCGTGTAGTCTGACGACTAGTGTGCGATGGGAGACGGTGTCGAAGGCCGCTGATAGGTCGAGTAGGATGAGGGCTGCGGAGTAGCCTTGGTCCAGGAGGGTGCTGATGTCGTTTGTGGCGGCGAGTAGGGCGGTCTCTGTGTTGTGGTTGCTTCGGAATCCGGATTGGGACGGGTCGAGGATGGCGTTCTCTTCAACGAATCGTGTCAGTTTCCTGTTGACTGTTTTCTCTGTAACTTTGGCTGCGAAGGGGAGGAGCGAGATGGGCCGATAGTTCTTGAGGTCGGTGGGGTCAGCTGTGGGCTTCTTGAGCAGGGGTCTGACTTCTGTGCGCTTCCAGTCGTCTGGGAAGGTGCCTGTTTTGAAGGTGGTGTTGATGGTGCGTTGTAGTTCGGGTGCGATGGCAGCCACGGCTCTGTGGTAGATGTGAGGGGGGTAGGGGTCGGTGGGGGCCCCCGAGTGGATGCTTTTCATGGTCGAGGCGGTGTCTTCGGCCGTGATCGGTGTCCAGTTGGAGATGGTGGGCTGGCTGGTGTTTCTGGGGGGGCGGGGGGCCGTCTGTGGCGCCTGGTGCATGGTCGATGAAGTCGTCGTAGAGGTTTTTGATCTTGAGGTGGAAATAGGTTCCAAGCTTGTCACAGAGGTCTTGGGATGGGGTGATGTCTGTGGCTTCGCTAAGTGGGTTGGTGAATTCTTGAATGACACTGAAAAGTTCCTTGGAGTTGGTGGAGTTGGCCAGGATTTTGTTGTGGATGAAGTTCCTTTTGGTGGCTCTGATCTGGTTGTGGTAGTCCGTCATGGCGTCCTTGTAGGTGGTGTGGTTTTCGGTTGTATTGGTGTTTCTCCAGTTCTTCTCCAGGCGTCTGCAGGTGCGTCTGGCTTCTTGGAGAGCGGTTGTGAACCAGGCGGCTTTCCTGGGGCGTTGTCTGTCGGGGTTGCGTAGCGGGGCGAGCTCATCTGCGCAGTTGGAGATCCAGGTGTGGAGTTCTCTGGCTGCGTCGTTTGCGCTGTTTGCGTCGGGTGCCCAGGTGTGGTTGTCTCGGTTGAGGGTGGAGTTAAGTTGCTCGTCGTCCAGTTCCTTCGTGGTGGGCGTGGGGCTGGTTTGGGTGCCTTGGGTTTGTTGATGGTGAAGTGTACGCAGTGGTGGTCGGTCCATGGCGGCTGCATTGTGTGGCTGAAATGGACGCTGTTTCCTGCCGCGAAGATGGGGTCGAGGGTGTGTCCTGCTCTGTGGGTCGGTGTGTTGACGAGTTGTTTAAGTCCGATGCTGGTGAGGTTGTCACGAAGGATAGTGGAGTTGGGGTTGCTGGGGTTGTCGAGGTGGAAGTTCAGGTCTCCAATGAGTATGTAGTTTGTTGAGGCGATCGCGTGGGGTGCGATGAAGTCGGTGATGGTGGCGGCGAAGGGTGTTCGGGGGCCGGTGGGTCTGTAGACGAGGGTTCCTCGGAGTGTGGCTTTGGGGGTGGTCTGGATCTTGAAGTGCAGGTGTTCGGCGGAGGGGAAGGTTTCGCTGGAGGTGGTGAGGCGGAGGGTGCTCTTGTGGGCGATGGCAAGGCCCCCTCCTGGGTGGTTGGGGCGGTCTTTCCTCTGGATCTTGTATCTGTCTGGGATGGCGGTGCTGATGTCGGGGGCGGAGGATGCGTTGGTCCAGGTCTCTGTGAAGAAGGTGATGTCGGGTGAAAGAGAGTCGAGTAGGTTCCAGATTTCCATGGCGTGTTTGTGTACGGAGCGTACGTTGAGGAGGATGCATTTTAGGGTGTCGCCGGTGCTGGCGTCGGCGGTGTTGGAGGCCGGGGTGGCGGTGAGGGTCTGGTGGCAGTGGAGGCAGGAGAACTGGCCGTGGGTCGTGTTCGGCGAGGCCTGTTGGCATTCTCTAAGTTTTCCAGGGTTGAGTGCGAGGAGGGTGGTGGTGTCGTAGCGATGGGTAGTGGGAGGTCCAGGGTTCCTGGTGCTGGCCGCGGTCGGGTCGCGGACGGGTGCAGACGGGCTTGCCTTTGGCGTGCCTTTGGCGCGCCGGTGGCGCGCCAGCTGCGCGACCACGCAGCGGCCGCCATTAAGTAGGGGAGGTGGGAGGGAGGAGAGGCTGGGAGGCGGGAGCAGGGGAATTCCGGGGGGGAATTCCGGGGGGAAATTCGGAGGGGAAATTCCTGGGGGGAATTCCGGGGGGAGAGGCCGCAGGGGCAGCAGCGGGGAAAGGCGAAAGGAACAGGCAGGCACGAGAAAATAAAAACAGTGGTGGAATTAGAGTAAGACACAGATGAGCACAATAACAGTGGCACAACAGGGAAAAAAATTAAGAAAAAAAGCGGCTGAGAAAGGTTACAGTGGTTGGAGGCAGTCTGGTCCCACTTGGAACGGGCAGCAGGCGCAGGAGCGGGCAGCAGCCTTGAGCCTCCCAAGGAGGAGGTCGGGGTCTGGAGGCAAGAGACGGCACAACGGAGCAGTGGGGAGAGAGTGGACCTAGACCGAGGGTCTGTAGAAGGCCCAGACCCACAGAAACCGCCCCTGTGTCCTGCTGTAGGGCTGCCTTGGTGTCAGTGATGGCTGCCAGCACTCTATCCAAGTGCGAGTGTAGGGAATCATCCGCTCCGGTGCTCTCTCCCCCTCCCGTCTCCTGCGGTGCAGGGGAGGTCTCTTTGGTGGCAGGCTGGGTGCCGCCTGCTATTTGCTTAGGCATCGTAACCCGGTCAAGGTACTGTGGGCTTCCTTCAATCCGGGTGTAGAGTATCAAAAGGAGAGATGGAGAGTGAGTAACTTTCCCCCTTAGCTTGCCCTCACGTGTGTACTGCCAATGTGAGTCGGTTGGGCCTAGAGACGAGTCCAGTGTCCCCAATTATTAGCAGTCTAAAAGAGTTTCGAGTAGGGAGATACCAATAATGAGCACCCAGTGTTGGTATGGTGTTGTAGAGTCCTTTCCTAACAACAGCCTGTGTTCGTACCCGTGCTTGATCCTGTGCTCAAGCAGTGGGATTACAGGGCAGGGGGCAGAGACTTCTCGGGGGCCCCGATCTCGAGTCCTGGTTTTCTGCTCTATTGGGTTTATCGGGGAGGTGCAAGAGTGCCCAGATGAGTACCAGTTATCTGGTGGAGTGAGGGCCTCTTACAGTGTCCTCGGTGTTACTGGAGTTCCCACTGCCACTGCTCCACTCATGGCTAGGTCTTACTGTTGTTCCTCGCTTTTACCCCGCTCCCAGCCCTCACCTTACTGTGACCGAGATGTCTTCAGGGGGATCACCGATCAAGTCTGGGGCTGGGCCAGCCTCTCAGGGGCCTTCCTTGTGGGATCCTGCTCTCCAAAGGCCCCACCACGCTGTCAGGGTCAGCAGGCCGGGCCTCCAGGCCTTGTTGCAGGTGACAGAAACGGAGAGGGTAATCCGTTCCTCCTCGCTCTGAGAACAGCTCTAGTCCCGCTATTGATGCGTCGCTCTGTGCCTCACTTTGGGTCTCAGTTCGCTTTCCCGGGCGCTGTTCTCTCCACTCGTGTGGGCCGCACTTGTCACTGATGAATTGCCGTCGGCAGCCTAAGACAAGGTCACACCCCTGCTGCACGGGGCCCGCTTACGCCGGGTCTCGTTTCTGCTTCCTTATGCCCCCTTCTCCGACACCACCTCGGCATAGCACGCCTCTTCAGGGGCCGGGTGTGAGGCCAGCCGGCTGTCTCACGACTCCGCCCCGCGCACTCACCGCTCCATCCACACTGCAGTGCCAGGTAGGGTGTCACTGCTGCTCTGTGTTTACTGCTGCGGTCTGTTTCCCTGGTGCTGCTCTGGGTCCTCTCCGTTATGGGGTCTGTTCGCTTCTTGTCGGCGCCTCGCCCTGCTGCTCCCTCGGGCCTCACCGTCCGCCCTATGAGATCCGGGCCGTCTCCACACGCGGTGGACTCAGCGGTCCCGCCCCAGTAGTCTCCCTCTCTGCGTTGCCTTCTGGTCGCGCTGAGCTCCGCAGGCCCGGGTTCGATCCGCCTTACTTGTGCCCCTTGTGTGAGAGCGGATAGAGCTCCCAGGCGGAGTTCGTCCTCTGTGTCTTCCTTGGGCCGTAGGCCGCTCCCAGGCTGGCTACACACCTTGCGCCAGCTGCCTCTCCTCAGCTTCGATTTCACATAGTGTGGCTGGGGGGGGGGGGGTCAGTTTCTGCACCTCTGAGTCCGTGGATGCCGCTAAAAAGACAGGATTTCTTTCGGGTCGGGAGGAGCTCCGAGCTCACATGTCCGCCATGCTTGATGTTTTGGCCACGCCCCATGTCTGGGAGATAGTTGGCTTGGGGAAGTTCAAACCACTTTAGGAAACTGAAGCAGCCTGAGGTGCAGCCTTGCTGGCAGAGCCAGTGAGCCTAATTCACAAAGGTAAACCTAGACGTTTCGTCTGAACTTAGACCAAACTTCTAAGATTATGACTTTGGGAATTCATAAAGGGCGTTTAAGAGTACTATCTTTATGTCCACACTCGGGCCGGATCTCCGCCCCGAGTGCGGACATAAAGATAGTACTCGTAAATGCCCTTTGTGAATTCCCAAAGCTGTAAACTTAGATGTTTGGTCTAAGTTTAGACCAAAAATCTACGTTTACCTTTTTGTGAATCTGGTCCAGTGTTTGGATAGAGGGAGCACTGAAGAATGGATGATAGTGGACGTCTGTGTGACATAACACTACACTGGTGATGAATGGAGGATAAGGCAAAGCTTTGAAGAACCAGCAGATACGCATGTTCCACCAGTGACCTAAGGCCGACAAAGATGGCACTCAAATGAGTAAAGTGGGGGAGGTAAAACATGCTGTGCCTAGAAGAAGCTGATGTCAGGTACAGACCTGCTGAAGGTGTACCGTTGGTGCTTGTGCTTCGGACACGACTCAAAGTCATGTGATAAATGGATCTTAATGCAGCCAAAGGTGATTTGAGACTGGAGGCAAAGTTGTATATCACCAAACACAAGAAGTCACTGTTTTCACTCAGGATCTACTCCCGCACCATATCATGGGCTGGACATGATGATGGGCCTTTCCTGTGACCACATCACTTCCTGCTTGAAAGTCTAAATGAAAGCATAAGAAAGCAAAGTAGGACTCAACCCCTATGCTGCTGTTCTAACTTCATAGATACAGCACAAGGGCATCAAGATTTAAATGGGCACCCTCAAAGTCACTGGCCACAGGACTTTGTTGATCCCAAAGCTCCCTGAGTTCCACGGGCCATTGTTGACCCTGCCGCTTATCAAGGCCTTCATGGAGGCCATGCTGCAACTCTTTAGTGTGCTTTTGGCTCCCTCTGGTGCGACTTCAGTCCCCATGGAACTGCAGGGGCCTCCATTTGGGTTATCTCTAGCGAGTACCTTATGGCACAATCTGTCCCCATTGGACTTTTTACGAGGCCTGTACCAACTCCAGAGAGCAATCAAACAAGCGGAAATCCCCTACCTATTTCTTTAATAATATGCTAAGCGTCATGTGATATATATAAGTGGACAGTGCTGCAAGAAGGAGGGCAAAAATATGACAAAATGAATTTATTTTTTCAGTAAAAAGACAAAAAATACAAATATGATACAGAAATATTTTTTTTTAAAAATAATTATTAAATAAATACATATGCATAGATCCACCACTCAGACAACAACTCACAGCTACACACATACTACCATACTTCAATCATACTAACAACTGACCTATATATACTGTCTAAAGCAAAACACATAAACAGTAAATGATAAACTGTTCGATAAATATCATGTATCTGATAAACAACATTACACTGATCATAAATGTATCACAAACGCCGACGCGCGTTTCGGTGTACAGGCCAAGTGTGGCGAAACACCTTCATCAGGGCGTGGATACCACGACAGGGGAGTGGTGAAATAATTTTTTTCTGCAATTAAATGAACAAAACATATAAGGATCATTCCTGCAACTCATTACAACAACCTATAAGCATATGTGTTGTTTAGATAAGTAGTCCAGTTCAAGTAAACAAAATAGTTAACATAATACAATTCCTGCAGCATTGTTTGGATAAATCGTTAATGGGAAAAAAGAAAACAAAATAGTAACAAAATCTTTATGTTCTATTTAGGCGGAAGAGGGGGAAGATACTTAAACTGTGCACAATCAAACTAATAAAGAAGACGAGTGTAAGGAAAAAGGGAATTATGACAAACATAAGACAAAATAAGATGAACAAAGGCATGATAAGCAGACATAACAAATAAATGACCATAAATATATACAAATAGATATGACAATATTAAAAATGCAAAAAGAAAATACTGTTAGCATGTCTAGGAAAAAAGAAGAAAGAGAACCATATAGACAACCTATTGACATAGGAAAAAATGAAAAATATATAATAACGACAACAGACCACTGTGGTCTAAATGCATACCAGTGGGTTGAACAGCTGACCAGTAGGGCGTAATTTAAATACGGAGTTCCGCGGAAAAAAGGCTGACTTGAGGTGATGATAAGATTCAAATAACATGCAGAGTTTCTAATTAAAGATAAAAAGCAACATATTAATAGCGCTAAGGGTGGCAGCATAGGGAAAGGGCAACTATAGCCAAGCGCTCAGTAATATAAGAAACCCGCTTGATACACCCACTCGTTACCTGGAGTCCGTTAGTAGGTGCCAAGTATAAAGACGCTGTGGGCAGGAAAAGACTCGTATTTCCCAAAGCGTTACCAACTCCAGAACAGACGTCCACTCTGGCTCTAATATCTATGCAGTCTTTGCTGCCTGCCATTGGTACCAGCTCCACTGGCACTACTTGATGTTCTGGTGGCAACGCCCATTTCTGACCCCAACTGATATCAGTTTTACTGCAGGTGTTTTTAATGTGTTCTAATGATGATGTCTGGGAAAAATCCTTCTCTAGTTTATAGGAAGGGCAGTGTTCAAAAAATTGTAAAATACCCCTCACACACTGAAACCTGATTCAGTGTCATGCTTCATCATTGGGGTCTTCCCGCCCCTCTATGGGACGGGGCGTGCTACTACCTACGTAGACGCGGGAGCACTTAATTTAGTGATTAGTGTGTATGTGTAGTGTGTGGGATCGTGAAAAAATATGTATAAGTGATGATTTAAAAATTCCCTGGCTAGTGGAAAAAAATACACTTTATTGGCTTCCCTAGCTGAGAATAGTAAAAGTGGGGAGGTGTAGATAGTGTACTTTGATAGGTCACTTTCTACAGGGTCGACATGTTTCAGAAGCCATCCCCTTGGCTTACTTCCTCAGGACCAGAACGATCCCTATTGCACCTCACTGGGTGATATTATAAATGTACATATGCCTGCTGGTCACACATACTCTTCCATGTACCCTATTAGGGCAGTAGACACAATATACCAATTGTATATCCTGTAAAGAAACCTGAAAATGAAAAAACATTGTGGATAAACAATAGCTTTTATCGTTTATCCCCTTCATATTCACATCACCATCATGTGGAAACGATAATATTGTCTGTCACTGTGATATATTTTTCTCGTCTCACCCAATTGTGGGTGTTTTTGTGACTTTCACTCATATTTTAGCTATAGAAACACTCCTCGTGGTGTTAGTATCCAGTATTTCATGCATCCAGAACTTTCATACATCTAATGCGGTGGTTTTTAAATAATCCTCGTGGTGTCCGTATCCAGTTCCCATGCATACAGAATTTCCATACATCCATAATTTGTGGCTCTTATACATGCTCCTTTGTTAACTATTCAAACATTCACACTCAAGTGGAAGCAGAAAATACGATATAGTTTTGATTTGACAGGATTTTGGGATTATCATATGTCCACTCGCTCTTTTCATCCTGGGCGTAAATTAATTCCCATGTATGTGCATGCGCTCTCTTTTTAGGAAGTGCTCCCATGGTGTGCCTTTAAAAAATGGGGTAATACTCATGCTCTCAGAGAGTCGTGCCGTTAAAGGTTGTTTAAAAAAATACATACATTTGTATATTAACGTATCCGCTCCATGAGATGCCACGAGGGGTGTAAAGGAGCCTTCACATTGATACTGTAAACGTGGGGAAACATAGATGGAAAGGCTAAGTTCAACATTGGAGTGGTTTCTCCTCAGTGATGGTCGCGGTGTCTTGGGATTTTTAAAGACATGCCCTTGTCTTACTTACATGCTGGGTGCTGCTCAATCACCAAGGATTACCTTCTCGTGGCTCTCCGGGAACTCAATGAAGATTGTGCAAGCCCAGGCTAATAAAGGAAGTACTCTGTGTGGAAGCGCCCTCAATTGAAAGCAGCTGCAGCAGAAACAACTAGACCGGGAAAAAAACAAAATGGCCGCCTGTAATCGGGACGAAAGGGAGTTCTATTTTGATCCACTTCCTGTTGGATGTTATTGATGGAAAACTTCGCTGATTATTTCCTCGTTTCAGCCATGAGAGGATTTATCCTTACATAAGAGATGATTATAAACCACAAGAGAACCGTCATGAAATGGCAACGGATGACGATTCATCTGACTCAGGATCCAGTGGATCAGATTCAGGGGAGACGCAAATATCAACAATATCGAGGCGGGAGACGGAACAACAGACATCCTTGGTTCCATGGCCAAAGAGGATGGGGACCCTATCAAGGCCCACCCCAATACCCAATACACCCCCTAGGACCTCCAATGTACCCGCATCAACAAGGCACCTACCCACAATGGAACTACCCCCCGCAAGACTATCCCTACTATGAACAGCCCCATTTTTTAGGGCAACGCCAAGGGAGAAACAGAGGGAGGAACCGGAGAGGGAACAATGTCCACTGGGCTCCACAAACCGAGGAACAAATCCGGATGGCAACAAGGAGCATGACGGGGGCTTCAACCAGCAAGAAATGAATCTGGTGGTGAACCTTTCAAATCATACTCTAACACCGGCACAGATTAAGGTCCTTGAAAAGGGGCTAGGTTTTGTACCCACAGCTATATTGGATAAATTCCAATTATGCAAAGAGATGAAGGAGTTTATGAGAAGACTCAAGTTACAAATCTTTTTCAAAGACAAGCAAAGAGATGACCAGCAAGATGGAGACACCAGGTTAAGACCCAAATCTACCTTTACTCCACCAGATGCCAACTTACCAGTGGAACTGATCGCCTTCGAAAAGGCTGTGATGAAAGACCTGGAAGAAATGGATTCAGAGACCAAAAGGTCTTCCACAACATTACCAGAGAAGAAAATGAGGCACTCAGAGAATTAGCGAACAATACTCAATTGGTAATAAAACCAGCCGATAAAGGAGGGGCAATTGTAATACAATCTGCAGAAAAATATGACCAAGAGTGCAAACGCCTCCTTGATGACACAAGGAACTATGAAATCCTCACCCAAGACCCTACGGAAAAAATACGAGTAAAAATAGCAAGCATGGAGGAAGAGGCATGATCACATGGGTGGATATCGAAAAAGGAAGGGGATTTTCTGATCACAACCTCACCTAAAACACCTTACCTATACACTATACCCAAAATTCACAAAAACCAGGTCTCTCCGCCTGGCTGCCCAATAGTGTCTGGGAATGGATCCATCCTGGAACCGGTCTCTAAATTTGCAGACGCTTTTTTAAGGCCATTGGTACAACAAACATCCACGTACCTGAAAGACACTAAAGACGTCCTACAACTGCTAGAAGGACAGCCATTCAACCCAGAAAAAGAACTACTGATAAGTTGTGATGTGGAGAGCTTATATACAAGCCTTCCCCACAATGAGACCCTGAACATCATAGAAGACGTCTTATTCGATACTGATTGGGATTATCAGACACCAAGAAACATGATCATGGAGTGCTGTCAACTGGCAGTAAAAGAAATTTTTTTTGAATATCAAGATACCATCTATTTACAAAAACATGGGACCAGCATGGGGAGCACATTTGCTCCCAGTATAGCTGGTCTCTATGTACATCAATTGGAGAAACAAAAAATCCTAAATCCCAGAAATCCATTCCGTGACCATATACGAATATGGAAACGATATATAGGTGATATATTGATCATCTGGGAAGGAGATGAGACCACCGCAAGACGTTTCCTGACATGGCTGAACTGTCAAGATGAATTTTTGAAGTTCACAAGTACCATCACAAATGAAAAACTAGTCTTCCTTGATCTCAATATATATGCCAAAGAAGGAAAACTGACAACGACCACCCATTTCAAAGAAACCTCTAAAAATTGCCTTTTGCTGTATAACAGCTTCCACCCGCGGCATCTCCGCGACAACCTTCCCTATGGGCAATTCCTACGGTTACTGAAGGAATTGCACGGAAATTGAAGATTTCAAGACACAATCAAATGACTTAAAAAAGAAACTGGAAAAACGTCAATACCCTAAAAGGGTGATTGATAATGCATACAAAAGGGCGCGCAACAATAGCAGAGAAGGCCTTTTGGAACCGAAAATCCACAAGGAGGAGGAGAACCGCCCAATATGCATAACAACTTTCAACACAAACTCGAATGGGATCACAAAAATTGTAAATAAACATTGGCGAATCCTTAATAGTGGAGGCATTAACTTACCAAAACACATCTTCTCTCACAAAAGAGGCAAAAGCATCCGAGATTTGGTCGTGCACACCAGACCAAAAGAAAGTAAAGATGGACAGAGGATGCAAACTACCCTAATGCCACCAATCTCTGGACCATCATCCCTGTGGCATGTGCAATGTATGTAAACTAACCAAAAAAAGCAAAGAGATATGGTTCCAAGATGGGACCAGATGGGACCAAAGAAATTTCACAACATGTAACTCAAAGAATGTGGTTTATCTTATTTCTTGCCCGTGTCTTTTAGAGTACGTAGGAATGACCACACGCCCCGTAAAAATAAGGATAGGGGAACATAAAAGCAACATAAAATGCAAAAAAAGCACCACCAAAATAGCAGCCCATTTTTTGGAAAAAGGTCACAAGTGGGAAGATCTCTCGTGGACAATAATCGAACAAATCCAAAACGAGAGATATTTATTTGAAAAGGAACAGCGGTGGGTGTTCCGTCTGAGAACTCATGAAAAAGGGCTAAATGATGATATTCCTTGGAATCAGCTATAAATACTGAGGATTATACAAATAAATCCCTCAATAGATGCTCTGCTAAGAAATTAAGAAGCTATCATATGGCAGGAACTCTAAAAAATAGCCATAAGAACAAGCCCTGAAAGCCATTATGGAATTTTACAAGGCTCATTTCTCTCTCTGTTTTTAACAAATACTGTTTCACCTGTGGGAGAATACGCAATTTAAACACTTTTTTGACAATCAAATGCTTTTTCACCCTGCAAATTACCCCAAAAAGTTTTTGGGGGGAAAATAAGCCATGTAGAAAACATATATGTTTCCCTTTTACTATTATTTTTTAATAATTATAATTTTTAAATAACTAGCTTAACGACCCCATAGAACCTACTAGACCCTGGGTTCTATCTCAAAACCTTTTTTAGCGTTTCTCTGTCTTTATCAACAATCAAAAGAAATAATCAGCGAAGTTTTCCATCAATAACTTCCAACAGGAAGTGGACCAAAATAGAACTCCCTTTCGTCCCGATTACAGGCGGCCATTTTGTTTTTTCCCGGTCTAGTTGTTTCTGCTGCAGCTGCTTTCAATTGAGGGCGCTTCCACACAGAGTACTTCCTTTATAAACCGGGGCTTGCACAATCTTCATTGAGTTCCCGGAGAGCCACGAGAAGGTAATCCTTGGTGATTGAGCAGCACCCAGCATGTAAGTAAGACAAGGGCATGTCTTTAAAAAGCCCAAGACACCGCGACCAGCACTGAGGAGAAACCACTCCAATGTTGAACTTAGCCTTTCCATCTATGTTTCCCCACGTTTACAGTATCAATGTGAAGGCTCCTTTACACCCCTCGTGGCATCTCATGGAGCGGATACGTTAATATACGAATGTATGTATTTTTTTAAACAACCTTTAACGGCACGTCTCTCTGAGAGCATGAGTATTACCCCATTTTTTAAAGGCACACCATGGGAGCACTTCCTAAAAGAGAGCGCATGCACATACATGGGAATTAATTTACGCCCAGGATGAAAAGAGCGAGTGGACATATGATAATCCCAAAATCCTGTCAAATCAAAACTATATCGTATTTTCTGCTTCCACTTGAGTGTGAATGTTTGAATAGTTAACAAAGGAGCATGTATAAGAGCCACAAATTATGGATGTATGGAAATTCTGTATGCATGGGAACTGGATACGGACACCACGAGGATTATTTCAAAAACCACCGCATTAGATGTATGAAAGTTCTGGATGCATGAAATACTGGATACTAACACCACGAGGAGTGTTTCTATAGCTAAAATATGAGTGAAAGTCACAAAAACACCCACAATTGGGTGAGACGAGAAAAATATATCACAGTGACAGACAATATTATTGTTTCCACATGATGGTGATGTGAATATGAAGGGGATAAACGATAAAAGCTATTGTTTATCCACAATGTTTTTCATTTTCAGGTTTCTTTACAGGATATACAATTGGTATATTGTGTCTACTGCCCTAATAGGGTACATGGAAGAGTATGTGTGACCAGCAGGCATATGTACATTTATAATATCACCCAGTGAGGTGCAATAGGGATCGTTCTGGTCCTGAGGAAGTAAGCCAAGGGGATGGCTTCTGAAACATGTCGACCCTGTAGAAAGTGACCTATCAAAGTACACTATCTACACCTCCCCACTTTTACTATTCTCAGCTAGGGAAGCCAATAAAGTGTATTTTTTTCCACTAGCCAGGGAATTTTTAAATCATCACTTATATATATTTGTTCACGATCCCACGCACTACACATACACACTAATCACTAAATTAAGTGCTCCCGCGTCTACGTAGGTAGTAGCACGCCCCGTCCCGTAGAGGGGCGGGAAGACCCCAATGATGAAGCATGACACTGAATCAAGTTTCAGTGTGTGAGGGGTATTTTACAATTTTTTGAACACTGGCCTTCCTATAAACTAGAGAAGGATTTTTTCCAGACATCATCATTAGAACACATTAAAAACACCTGCAGTAAAACTGAGTATACACTTATACACATATATATCTTTATGTAGAGAATGGTAGAATCCCTTTGTTGAATTACGATATCATGAGGAGGACGATTCTACTTTTTTCCTCTTCACTCCCCCTTTGATTTTTTGACCCAACTGATATCAACCTTTACTCAACTGATGTTGTGCTACAAAATTACAAAAACACAACCTGTTGTTATGCTGCCTGACTCTAATCAAGTGCACTTCCATGTCACAACTCTCAGCTGAGGATCCATTTCTTCGTAGCTCTGACTTTGTTCCTGTGCTGAAGCAGGATGCATCTCAGTATACTGATGATGGTGAGAGGGACGACTTACTACCCTCTTATATTGATAATGCCTTTTACCTTGATTTACAAAAGGTAAACTAGTGGGGTTGATGCCTCATCTCAAACAGAGCTTGTGTTACCACGATGGCCACCACAATGGCCACGCATCGAAGAAAGTGCTTCATTTTCAGGGGTGATTCAGTTTGACTTACAGCGGCCCTCCATTGGGACTAAGGCAAATATTTTGACAGAAATTTTGCAGTCTGGGCCTGCAACATCAGAGAACTTGCTTCCATTTAATGATGCCCTCACAGATATTTTGATGGGTACTGGGTCGAAACTAGGGCTGTGGGAAATTCGCATAATTTGCTTTCACCTATTTATGTGGAATTTTGGCAAAATTAGGCGACATGACATAAAATGTAAATCTGTCATTTCGCTCTGTATTTTAGCGCAAAACGCACTATTGTGTAAATGTTTACATGAGGTGCAACAAAACAAAAGCACAACAAAGGTAGCTTGCATTCTGTTTTGCTGTGTGTTTGCTGTAAGTTTTTACTGTGAATGGCATGTTTCACTGTAAATATTTATTGCGAATGACGCGTAATTAGACAAAGTGACATAATGGCAAAATTTTAAGAACTTTGTGTATTGAGCATAACTCAAAATTCCAGACATTTTGCCAGCATAACATATATTTCACCTAGGCCTAGTCCAAAACATGTTTTTGCCCACCTGTTAGTCAGCAGGTGGCCATGTGACGCAGGATGGCACCAAGTGACCCAGATGTTCTCATCAAGCAACCTATTCCAGAGAATCTTATTGAATAGGCTTCATCCGCAGGCATCATTGGACGGCACCAAGTGTCCCAGATGTTCTCATTAAGCACTCTATTCCAGAGAATCTCATTATACAGGCTTTGACCAATAAGGTGAATCCTAAATTATTTCAGACAAAGCCCACGGATAGAGAATCCAACAGAATTGATGCCTTTGGCAAGCAAATGTTTTCTTCTGCCAGCCTGGCACTGAGATCTGTAAACGCAGGTTGTCTGTTGGGCTGATATACACATGTCCTTTCGGATATGCCCAGAGAGATCTTGCTGACAGTTCTGAAGGACCTTAGAGCCTCTTTGTCTCAGACAATCCATGACGGCCAGGGTGCAGCAAAGTATGTCATCAACACAGACTTGGATACCATGGACTGCATTGGCAGGGCAGTGAATGCCAGTGTTGTGCTTTACAAACATGCCAGTGATGAGATAACCGGATCTTCTGGCAATGTGCAGCCATCGTTAATTGAAATGCCCTTTAATTAGTCCCACCTCTTTGGAGAGAAGGTGGACTCCGCTCTGCAATGTTTTAAAGACAGCAGAGCTACAGGGTCTTCCTTGAACCTTGCAAAGCAATTTCCCCACTAGTTCCCAAAATGTTGGGGCTATTCCAGGTGGTTGGCATGTTGGCACTGACATCCTTCTTGCTAATGATAGAGTACACTGTTCTGTGCATTTAGGCCTCTGATGCAGAACCATCAGACAGTGCTCAGGCTAGCAGGGGCACCAGTCCTCCAATTCTTCGTACTCTGCTACAACGGACAACAAACCTCTTTAGTTTGTCCTCAGTGGTTCATGCCGGCCGGGGTGAGGGCAGAATTAAACACTAACTCTCAGGTCAGCGATCTATCATGTCTCACGGATGGGTTTTGCAAATTGTTCAAAAGGACTACTGCCTACATTTTCTCTCTGATTCACTCAATATTTTTCCTGTATCAGAACGAATTTCGGAAGAGGATTTGTCCATCCTGCTGTAGGAGGTATCTTTATTGCTCTCCACGTGCTGCCTTAGAGCAGGTACTGGATTCTAAGAAATGTGGGAGTTGTAAATCCTCTTAATTCCTCATCTCAAGAAAGGATAGGGACCTCATGTCAATCTGATTCCTCTGACCCCTGAACACCTTCCTGCTGAAGGACAAGTTCAAAATGCTCACATTGAGTCATATCATTTCTACCCTGGACCCGGGAGACTGGATGCTGTCCTCAGACTTGCAGGACGTGTATTTTGATACTCCTGCGATTGGGGCCCGTTCAGTTTGCATTACCCCCTTCAGCCATACCAACACCTTTCTAGTATTCACAAAAGTTTGTTGCCCCATATTTGGAGGTCAGGGCTTCTTGAATCCCTGTATCTTAACTACTAACTGCTGAAGGTGTTCTTACTGCATGCAGTCAATCATAGATAACCTCCTGACAACTGCAGGACTCCTAAAATGTTTGGACCATACCATACAAGAGCCAAAGTCCCACCTGATTCTACCATAGAGGCTACCAAATATTGAGGCAAACCTGGACAAAGTGGATTTCAAGTGTTGTTCTCTGCTGCAATGAGTCTGGGACATTTGGGCTATAATCCAAAACTTTTAGGCTTAATCTTAAATCCCGGTGAAGGTTGCTCTGAGGATTCTTCACCTCTTAACCTCATGCATCCTTCTTGTCAACTACACCAGGTGGTACATTCGACCCATGAGGTGGAACCTATAGTCCCAGTGGGTCTGGCATCAAGGCTGCCTATCTGACACTATGCAGGGCTCAGTTGAGATGGCTCAAAATCTGCAGTGGTGGCTTACTGATTGCAATTTGTCCTGCAGTAGGCTGGCCCCTCTCCTCCTTCACTCAGAGCTGACAGTGTTGACTGTTGCATCTCTGTTATGTTGGGAGGTCACCTGGTGGAGGTCAAGATTAGAGGACTCTGGTCTACCGTCGAAACATGGCTCCACATCAACCGTCTAGCCATGAAGGCTCTCCTGATATCTCCATCATGATGATGCTGGTGCAGGTTCTTATGGACAACACCACTGTCATGGGCTCCTGGGTCGTGTGCCAAGAGTCTTTGCATCTCTGAATCTGTTTGGAGTGCTAGAACATCTTCTTAGTTCTCTGAATGCCAGAGCAAGCAAACTGAGCAGCCGTTGCTTGGCAGATCACAAGTAGTGTCTACAACCTGTGGTGGTACATGGCTTATTCGACCATTGTAGAGAGCCCTGGCTACATCTTTTCACCAATGTCAAGAACAAGCAGTGTCAATCTTGCATGTTGGAGGTCCATTGAGAACACCCCTTTGGAGCATCATTCTGGCTAGAATGGACCAAGGGACTCCAGTACACTTTCCTGCCACTATCTCTCCTGTCCCGATTCTGTAGAAGTTCAAGAACGAGTGGGCACAAGTCATCCTAGTGTCCCCGGATGGGGCCAGGAGAGTGTGGTATCTGGAACTCTTGGGCATGAGTGTCTGTCCCCCAATAAGATTACCACTTGGTAGGACCTTCTGGCTCTGCACAGCAGGGCTCTTCAACCGAGGCTCCACAACTTACAGCTCCACATGTGGAGATTGAGCAGCAGCAATTAACTGCTTTCGATTTGCCAACTGAAGTGGTGGATGTCATCCTGGCTGTCAGATGCTCGACCAAAAAATCCACCTCTATTTGGCCTGGGACAAGTTCCTGGTGTGGTGCCTCACAAGTGAAGCTTTCATATGCCCTTTTGTTTGTTTTGTCTTTATCCCAGGAAGGCCTTACGACACACAAATATCACGTTGATAAGAATATCGTTTTTTGAGTTAAGTAATATCGTTGAAAATAATAATTATGTTTTTAATATTGTTTTCACTAATATAGTGGTTAAAAATATTGTTTTCTAATTATTTTAATGTGTTTTAGTTGATATATTAATTGTATGTGTTACTATTGTTTATATAAATGTTATTGTTTTTAAAATAAACCTTGTAATTTTAAGTGGTTTAGAAATTTTTATTAATTTTTAATAGTACTTTATGGTGTTGTAGCGGGCTGTTGGGTTTGAAGGGAGATAGGTTGGGAAGTTAATAAGGTAATAAATAATTAAGCATTATTTAATACATTGTAATTAATTATATGATTGATATTTATTATGCAATGTATGCAATGCTGCTTTATTTTTGTTATTTGTTATTTTCAGGTTGTTAGGTTTGTAGGGGTAGAGGGTGGGAATTTAATTAAGTAATAATTAATTAACAAATAACTAATTATTTCATTGGTAATTATGTAATATATGGAATACTCATTTATGTTATTTGTATTTTACTTGTGCTCTGCTAGGTTTGTAGGGTTGTAGGCTGGGAGATTAATTAAGTAATTATTAATTAACAGTTTATTATTAATTGCTAATTATTTAATTGATTTTTAAATATGTAAAATATGTAATACTAATTTATTTTACTTATATATTTTATTTGCAGAATGGTAGGTTTTTAGGGGGTATAGAGTGGGAAGTTGATTAAGTAATAATTAATCAATTTATTATTAATTGTTAGGGAATTATTTCATTGATTTTCAATTCTGTAAAATATGAAATACTGATTTATTTTGCTTATATTTTAGATGCGGGATGCTAGGGTTGTAGGGGTATAAGATCGGAAGTTAATTAAGTAATAATTAATTAACTATTCATTACTATTTGTAAATAAACTACTTAATTGAATTTTAAATATGTAAATTGTGGAATAGTTATTTAATTTCATTTTGTGTTAGTTGTGGGATGCTAGGTTTCTAGGGGCCTAGCGTGGGAAGTTAATTAAGTAATAATTAAAAATAATTATTAATTCTTAATTATTTCATTTTTTAAAATATGTAAGTTATGGAACAATTTTGTTTTTTGTTATATTTTAGGTGTAGACTATTAGGTTTGTAGGGGTACAGGGTGACAAATTAATTTATTATAATTGAATAACAATTATTTATTAATTGATGATTTTTTTTTCTCCATCTTGCTGCAGAGCCTGCAGTGGGAATGGTGAATTTTACCCATCCAACGTCCAACACTTTCCCTACTCTTGCGCTGTTTGAAGTGGGAATAGTAACGTTCACCCCTCTGAAGTCTAACCCTTTTTCTACTGTTGCACTGACTGGAGTATGAATAGTAAATCTAACTCCTCCTAAGTCCAACACTTTCCCTATTTGAGATGACTGGAGGAGGAATAGTAAATCTAACCTCTCCAAGTACAATACTATCCTTACTGTAGCATACACTAGAGTGGAATTAGTATATTTAATGTTATTAGACTTTAAAAGTTTTCATAATATTGGTTAAATAGATTTTATAGCATGATTGTTTTATTTATTATAGTATTTATATTTATTTTTACATTTATTTTAATGTTTATAGTATTTTTCGTAAATATGTTTTTGGGATTTTTCAATTTTTAATATTTAATTTAGTGTCTACATTAATGAATATATATATTTTTTTACATTTTGTATCGAGCAGAGCATCAGGGACATTAAAAAAACCACCTTTGATCAAGACATGCAAATCCAAGATAAAACCATACTTGACGCGCCCCAAACGTGCATGATAACAATAGATAGACATAAGCCCGTCATTCAATTGATATGGTACAGCGGGTAAAAGATACAGACACGAGATTAAAACAAATTACTACCGTGGTCTGGCCAGCCGCACTCTCCCCACATACATTTAAATTATTATCCCCCCATCTTGCAGATACAAATATAAAATCTCCTGGCTTTCTAAAATGCTGAAGTGCTAAAGTGCTAAAGTGCATCATTCGACCTGGCGTCTATACCATCCTCGTTTTCGAGAGTAACTAAGTATTTCCAGGTTGCAGTAAACTTTTTTGTTGCCCCCACCCGCTTTGCATATGCTTCTTCAAAGGTCCTGGTACGCTTCATCTTATTTAACCATCTCTCATATGAAGGTGCTTCTGCCGACCTCCAATTTTGAAGAACTAAGGAGCGAGCAACAAGAGAGGAAATAGCTAGAAAAGTCCCCTGTGATTTTGCCAAATTTGTCCCCAAGCTCGTTATACTAAAGAGGGAAACCTCCGCCATTGGATCTAACGACTTCTGAAATGCCCGACTTATGGGCGCAAAGATCCTGCCCCAGAATACCCATAGCTTTGGACAGGTGAAAAATATATGTAGCCATCCCCCTTCCCCTTCTGCCTGACAGCGAAAACATCTATTCTCCACCTCTGGATATTTCTGGTTCAGAGCTTTGGAAGTGAAGTATGCCATCCATCGGGACAAAAAGGCCATTCTTTTAAAATTGGCAGCTCTTAAAGCCTTACTACCTAACAGGGATAAGGCCTGCCACTCCTGGCTAGAAAAAGTACATTGGGTCTCCCGAGTTACTCTCTCCAAAGATTTCTCAACCAATGGAGACACGTTTTGGGTACGCAACAGCCAGTACCAGTTGCCCACCCCTCTAATATTTACTCTAAATAGAGCGGTCACCAATTTGGTTGGAGCACACCAAGACAAAAGATTATATCTATTTACAAAATATACAATTTGTAAATATAAAAAAAAAACAGGCTTATTACGGTCACCGCATCTATCCTGTACCTCTTGCCAGGTAATCACTCGTTCCTGAATTAACAAACGCCCCAGTTCTTCTAGACCACAATCCTTCCAAATCGCTAAGATTACTAGAATGAATTTGAAGGCCCAAACTTTTACACTCACTTAATTTCAAAAAGTAAAACCCGGAGAAGCCAATTTGCTTTAAAAAAAACTGTAATCTACTAGAAAATTCCAGGGGAGTTTTATATCTGGTCCTTTTGGGGAGTTTTGAAGTTTTAAGAAATGTCGGGATCTGTGAGCCAGATTCTTGTACCATTCTATCTAGGAAAAAGTTATCTAATAACCCTTTAGAAGACAGTAAACACGCTGTTAAGTCCAGAATCGCAGACTCGTAGTATGTTCGAATATGCGGTAGTGCTAACCCACCTTGATTAGTATCAAGTTGTAGCACTGAGAGTCTAACTCTAGGAGCCTTCTTACTCCATACGAATGTTCTGAACATGGATTCGAGCTCTTTAAAATAGCTATTGTTGATTTTAATTGGTATGTTCATAAACAAGAAAATGAAAAGAGGAAGTATGGACATCTTTATGAGGGCTACCCGACCTATCAAGGTTAGCGGCAAACGCGACCAGTTTTCCAATAATTTCTTAATTTTTCCGCGCGTTGACTCATAATTCAATTTATATAACTGCCCATATTGACTTGTAACAAAGATCCCCAGATACCGTATAGGATCCTACTTAAGGGCCTGTTGTTTCAAATTTGCAGGAAGAAAATCCGTATCGGTGTTCAAAGTTAAAATCTCAGTTTTATTTTGATAATTTTATAGCCCCCAATTAGTTCAAATTGGCTAAATTCGGTTAAGACCCGGTTCAAATTCTGACTTTCGGGGTTGAGATGTGAAATAATGTCGTCAGCAAACAACTTTAATTTTGCCATGCCCATGATTCCTAAATTTCCCCAAATTTTGATAGCCAGGGGTTCGATAAAAAAAGTAAATAATAAGGGAGATAGAGGGCACCCTTGTCTGGTCCCGCGGTTTATATTTACAGACCCTACTTGGCTTGCATTTATCACCAGCTGAACCTGAGCCCCCTGAAAGATGTTCCTAAGCATGGTTATGAACTGAGACGGAACACCAAACCTACCGAGACCATAAAACAGGGCATCCCAGTTGACCAGGTCGAACGCCTTTTCGGCGTCGACCATCATAATGCATGCAGGCGTCTTGTTAATGCGCAAAAAATCGAGCGCCTGTATCAAGAACCTGGTGTTAGATGATATCGACCTCCCGGCAACAAACCCCGACTGGTCTCTGTCGATCACTTCCTGGGCTAATGGGGTAAAGCGCTGTGCCCAAGTCTTCATCAAAATCTTATAATCAGCATTGAGAAGACTGATTTGTCCGTATGAATTAACATCCTTGGGGTTCTTACCCTTCTTCACAAAACTGACAACAATAGCCCTTTTGAAAGCAGAGGGAACAGCACCTCCAGCTTTTACATAATTAAAGAGCTTCGTCAAGAAGGGGATCAACTCATTAGCAAATACTTTGTAAAATTCTATAGGCAGCCCATCGTCACCGCAAGCTTTCGCTCCAGCAATTGACTTTAGGACTGCCAAAATCTCTGCAGATGATATATCTCGTTGAACCTGGTCTACAAGGGTATTGGATAGCGTCGGGAGTTCTACCACTTCAAAGTATTTATGTATTGCATCCTGGCTAACCACATATTTAGTAGTGTAAAGCTGTTGATAATGTTCCGCAAAAACACGGGCAATCCCCTCCCTATCAGTCACTGCTAATCTGGTCTTGGGATCAATGACCTCTGTAATTAGGGCAGCTTCCTGTCGCGTCTTAGTAGTCCCAGCTAGTAGTTTACCAACCATCTGGCTTTCCTCATAAACACGTTGTTGATAGGTCCGTGAACTATTGATTTCTTCAACTATAAAATAATCCCTTAGCGCTTTCCTAGCCTTTTCCAGCTGGCCCCGTAAAGGGGAATTTCTCTGGCTTAAAGCATTTTCGACAGCTTGCTGTAATTCAGCTATTTTCATGCGTCGAGTTTTCGACTGTGCCGCTGAAAAGGCAATCATTTGTCCACGAACAGCCGCCTTATATCCACCCCATACTGAAAATGGTTCTGCCGTCCCCTCATTTCTTTTAAAAAAATCGAGTATCCACTCTCTTAGGGGCACATGCATCAAGCTAGGCAATTGCGATTCCTTAATAGCTATTATTAAGGAATCGCTATTAAGGAATCGCAATTGCCTATGCATGTAGAAATCGCTCAATAAATAGCGATTCCTAAACATTCCTTAATTGCTACTCGCAGATTGCGAGTCGCAATTAAGGAATACCTACCCATTCATTCCTATGGGCCAGGAGGCCCATAGGAATGAATGAGAAGATATTCACTATTAGTGATTCGCTATTAAAGAATGGCTAATAGCGGGAGCTATTTCAAGGGTGCCAGGGTGTCAAAAGGACACCCTGTTGCACCCCTGAAATCTGCATATGAGTACATCTTGCACACACACATGCCCCAAGGGCATGTGTGTGTGTAAAATGGAAGTTTGAAAAATGAACTTTAGTGCATTTTTCAAAGTTTTTGCAAATTACCATGCAGTTTAACTTCATGGTAATTTGCTCCCCCTATTAGCGAAATCGTAAATGTTTTAACTTTAATGCATTGCATTTAAGGAATCTCAATTTGTGATTCCTTAAATGCAAATGCAATTTAAGGAATAGCAATTTTGCGATTCCTTAAATTGCGATTTCTGCATTTGGGATGATGCATCCCAAATGCAGAAATACTGGTCGCAACGGGGCAGATTCTGAGAATCTGCCCGTTTGCGACCAGTATTTGGGTTGATGCATGTGCCAGTTAGTCCTTCTATCCATTGAAGATCCTGGAGAAGGAGACGGTTCATCTGCCACCTGGATCTCGTCCTCCTCCCATCCTCTATTTCTAATTCCACCCTGACATTCGCCCCGATTTCTGCCTCTACGAGGTTCAGGGATCACGATGTTAAAAAAAATCTATACGTGATGCTGTCTGAAATTGGCGAGAGAAACAGGTGAAATCACGAGTTCCTCGATTAACTTTATGCCATGAGTCGATCAGCTGAATATAATTGTTCTTATTCAATTGTTTACATTTTTATGGTTTTATTGTGTTGGTATGGTATATATTAATTATGTTACAATATGTATATTGTAACAGAATTAATAGAAATATTTATATTACATTATATTAATTGTATCAATATTTTAAATGTATTGCTACGAACGTGGGGAGGGGGATTCCTGCCTTGACAGAATGCCTTGGAGGTCGTACCCATCTCTTTTCTGAGCTTCAAAGAATGATTATCTTGTCACTTGCAGATGAAGCTCACATGTAGGCCTGCCTCCCTTTCATCTTTCAGTCAGGCTGGCACCAAACCCAGTGGGAGGGGAGGAACTGCCAGAACGTATTTAGGAGGTGAACAAAGGCTTACCCTTCAACAACAGGCTGGCACAGGGCATAAAACTGGACCCCACAGAGCTTTCCTAAGAACACTCCTAGACCTGTGAAGATCAGAAGAAGGACTGCCCTGCTGTCTGAAACCTGAACAAAGACTGGACCTGCTTGCCTTGAACCCAAGACCCCAGAAGTCACTCCTAAGGGTCAGTTAGTTGAACTCCTGTTAGTGCTGCAGGGACACAACAAGGCCTGGGCGTGAAATTCCGCTCCGTTCGTGGAGTTTGCAGAGTTTTTACCACTCCGCGTATTGCGTGGAGTTTTGAAAAAACTCCGCTCTGCATAGCGGAGCGGTGTTTTTTCCTCGCTCGTGCTCGCCAACGTTAAGTTGGTGAGCATGAGCGAGGAAAATCTTCCTCGAGACCACCTCCCGAAGAGAGTTCTCAACGTGGGCTGGCCGCTACCACTTGCGTTGAGAAACCTTCCATTCATGTTGAGGAAGCTGCCGCTGGAGTAGAACATCTACTTGAGCGGCAGAAAAAGCAGCGCCTTCTTGCGCTGCGCATGGTGCCACTCGCACTGATTTTTCCAGAGCGGTAAAAAACACCTGGCCCTAAAAATCAGTGCGAATGGCGCGACCCAACGCACACTACCGCTTGCGGAACTCCGCGTAGTGTGGTGGAGTTTTTTGGTCACTTTGCGGAGTTCTGCATAGCGGAAGTCCGCGAACTTCGCCCAGGCCTAGACACAAAAAGATTCCAGAGGCCCTTCTCCCTGCAACTGCCCAGCTGACCAGCTCAAACTGGACCTGCCCTGGACCCTGCTGCTGGCATTTTTTGGAGTGAGTCCTATCCCCAAGTGGTGTCTTGGAGGTCCTGGACCCATGGCTGGTGTTAGAGGGTACTTCTCCTGTCTCCAAACTGCAAGAAGTGGGACTTAGAAACTTTTTGCCAACTTTTTGCCTGGAGAAGTAATGGAGACCCGTATTGCTGTCAAAGCCACAGCCTCTGACGTTAATTTGATGGTCAGCCTCAACTGCTGGTTTGCCCCGCTGAAGGATATCTGACTTCTAGAAAAGTGTCTAACTTTAATCGTAGAGGGTTTCCCCGTGACCAATGCCAAGCCGAAACCGATCGACATTGAGGCCTTCCTGGCCACAGACTATGGTCTTCACCTGCTCTGAGCTTTCCCACCTTTGTTGATGACTGAACTGGGACTCTTTTTAAGTTTGAAGGTAAACTTTCCACCGATATGAACCTGGTCCCTAAATCTGACTAGTGATCCATCGCAGAAGCCTGAACTTTTGACTTTGACTCGGTCTAGCACAACCAGATATCAGTGGTTGGCACTTTGTGCCTTGTGGCTCTATTTTGAACTCAAACTTAAAAAATTCAAATCTCCTGGTCTACATACTGGATTTTTGTCATTTTGGTATAATTTTATTTATTAAAATATTCTCTATTTGTCTAAATTGGCTTGGAATTTTACTTATGTTGTGTTTTCACTTTACTACTATTTGAATGCTGCATAAATACTTTGCACATTGCCTCTAAGTTAAGCCTGACTGCTTCGTGCCTAGCTACCAGAGGGTTAAGCACAGGTTTATTTAATGACTTTTTTGGTTCATCCTGACAAGAATAGTTATTAATGTTTATGTGTATTCTCACACCTCTCAACTAATACTCCAACTTCTTACAGGAAATCTCTGCAAAATCTCGGGGAAATTAAATTGAAAATGGCGCCAACATTACAGCAGCTCTTATGAAGCTCCATTTTAATCTTGTCCGGGTCCTCCATGTAAACCATGTTGGTCCCGGATATTAAATATTCAGAAATGTCCACCAAATGCTGGGCCAAAGTGCCAACATGTGTGGGACATTAGTTATTTTAATTCCAAAGACACCCGCCAATTCGCGGGAATGTCATAATTGTATCATTTCAACCTCTTATTTATTAACGCAATACGGTCACTCCAAAGGGAACGAGATCCTGATACCCAAAGGGTACTCAGTAATAAATAAAGATTCTTAGGAGATGGCCTACCACAAGTTCTTTAAAATATCAATTTATGTTCTAACTGACTTATTTCTATACTTTTCATCTAGTCAGCTCTCCCTTTCATCAATCGAATTCTCCATATCCCTTTTATCGGCGGAGCTCATGTCCGCCTCTTCTTCAATTCTAATCTTCAGCATTCACAACATTGACCAGCCGCGAGGTCACAGTGCTTAATTTGTCTTCCAAATCAACAACATGATAACATCGGAGTCAATGTAATATGCTGGTAATATCTTCTTGAGAGACCTCCCCATAACGTAATAAAAACAGATTTGTAAACCGCTTGAAGCAGACAAAACTTGCTGTGATTCACAACCTTCTTTACAAAGGGGAAAGGCCCCACACTTGACCGAATAATTCGATCTGAGAACATGACCATAGCAAGATCTCCTGCTGCTCTCGAATGGTCTAACCACACAGTAATACTGTCCAAAAACATTTGCTTCTCTCTTTGTCTGTCAAAGTCAGGTCAAACCTTCTAAGGTTTTACAAAGGCAGTCAAGTAGCATCACCTTCACTGCCCTCCCACCAGGTCTCACACCTCTATTTTTGACTCTGAGGCATCAGAGTCAATATAGGACCCTACAAATCTGAATGAATGAAATTAGACCTATAATGTGCACAGCTACTCAACAAAGTGTCCCAGCTCAGTAGCCAGAGGTCAGAAGTTAGACAACCATTGTTCAAACCTGATTAAAAAGCCACATTTTCAGCCTTTTTTTAAAGGCTGATTGATTGGCGACTGCGTGCAAATCAAACTGGAGCTGGTTTTAAGTAGTGGCACCCAGAAAAGCCAAAGATCTGCCTCCCGTTCTAGTCTTCCGTATTCTAGGAATCACAGCCAGTACATATTTGGCAGATCTCAGATTTCGGTAAGGAGAATGGAACCTGAAGCTGGCTCTGAGGTACACAGCCCCAGATTGATATAGGGCCCCATGTGCCAGCACCAGCACCTTGAACACAATTCGTTACCTAATTGGAAGCCAGAGCAGAGCTCGCAAATGTGGGGATATATGCACTCTCATAGGCAGTTTCAAAAGGAGGCGGCCTGCCACGTTCTGCACCCCCTGCAATCTCTCTAGGAGGTATTCCGGCAGGCCCAGGTAAAGCACATTTCTATAGTCAAGTCTTGATGTATTAAGAGCCTGAATGAATGATTGGTTTTTTTGCAGAGGGAGTAGTTGTAAGTAAGAACTTTTTCAGTGAGTGCAAAACTGCAAAGCATGTACCCACCACTGATTTCCTACAAATCTGTATGGTAAACTACCCTCTCTAGGATAAATTATTCCTCTGGGACATTGGAGCCCCACCAAACTAATGCAGCTGAATTCAAAATGAAAAACATTATGCAATATTACGAAACTCCAGAATCGGTATGCTCTTAAAGACCAAAGAAAGATCTTCAATGACTTTGCCTTCCCAACTAGGAGCTTTGTTTGGAATTGTCAACCATTGTAGCAGCCCCACCAAGAAATCAGCCATACTCCATTCCACGAAAATAATTGCAGAAATAGCCACAGTCTTATACAACTAAATCCTCAACTTCCATTTAGACAACTAAAGCAGTGGACCGTTATGTCCTGGTCCTCTTATAAACGTCTGAACCTTCCTACCCTCCTCCAAGTCATACAACCAATCAAGACTTCTTCAGACACTGATAATGCCCTACCAACCAACCTAATACTTGAGCCCAAGCTATTGCATTTATTCTCATACATACATAAATGCCTGTCTGGGTTAACGTGTCTTCGAATTCACCCTGAAATCTGCTTTAATCACGCCCAAGCTGAAAATAACAACTTAGATCCATCTGACTATGAACACCTCTGCCCTATATCAAACTTCCCTTTATCTGTAAGCTTTTTAGGAAAGCTGCAGCTGGCTGAGTACAAGTACTCACCTAGTAGCAGGTTCTCCTCGTGTCCAACCAGGCTGTCTTCTCACTGAGGTGCAATGTTGAGACATCTCCTCCGCAGGTGCTGGTTGAGGCTCTCCAAAGTCAAACACCTTCTCAAAATTCCTGAATACGTGTTTTTGATTAATATGGTGTGAAATGATGTTTGTGTGAAGAATTTATGCAGTTGTCATATTGTATCCAGACCTCCATGAGAATGCTCATTAAATTTCAACAAAAGAATATTTGTTAAAATAGCAAAGCCAAAGTTGTGCCTTACATTTCATCTAACTTCAGTAAGATACTGTGAGACACAGGCTGGAAACTCGCAGACACGTAAATCTACTACCTGCTGCTACCCAGGCTGGCCTGGGGGCTTTTAAAGTTTAAAAAACAGGTGACCAGAGACCGGCTCCGAGAAGACAAATAGGCCATTTTGGAATATGTAACACAAAGACAATCGACTCCAAGTGGAACCACTGTTTACAGAACATATTGTCAGAGATGTATTTATTGGAAGATGGTGAGGAATATGAATCCTGTACTCCGTTTAAAATGTTTTTTATTTCTGCCGGCCTTGGGGCTTTGGGCACATCCAATTTCACCCACAGCTATAACTCTGCGGCAAACAGTTCATGCTGTGCCTGGGTTCCTCGGGAGTCGTTCTGTTTATGTCTTCTACTGATGGCGCTCAAGCTGTGGCTTGGAACAGTTACACACTACTGGACTTTCAAATCCCATCCCTCGGTTGCCCTGTGGTGGAGGAGGTGCCCATAAACAACAGTGTTTTTATGAGGGCTGACAACAGACCTATGAGCTGGGAATTTGTGTATTTTCAAGGTTATTATCCATCCAAGTCGAGCTTGGACTTGCACGGATGTCTGGAGTTTGTGCCAGCCTGTTAACCTCATATTGCTGGTCATTGTTATTCGTTCTTGTGAAATATAAGTCTGTGAATGCCAGTTCAACAACGCGTTTACCCCTGGATTAAAAAATATATGGCACCACTGCTGAGAAATGGTGCCAGTATCATGCTAATATGGAACATCCACAAGTTATCAGGAACTGATGCTTCATCCCTGAGCTAGTATAACAATGCTGCATTCTCATTGGTTGCTGGTTGGCTAATATCTACTAGGGTTGTGCATGTAGTGTGATGTCCTGTGCATTCCCTTCCATATTCTGCAGGGGGCAGCAGCAATGGAGGGAGGTACTTCCTCTGTACGTTGGATACGCAGGGAATGCCGCCTGAACCCTCTGCTCTTTCCCTGTATTGAAAGCCATAGCTACTGCCTACGCTGGTGGCAGATGCTTAATGGTGCTGGTACCCGAGCCCTAATTTATTGAAACACATTGTAACTGCACGTGTGCTATAGAGGTCCTGATTAAATCCTCTGTGGCGGAAGTGCCTGCGGGATTTGACTTCTAGGATACAACCTCAGCCACTGCCCTTGCCATTCCCCCACCAGGATTGATGGCAGTGATTGCCCTCATGTGCAGGTGCACCCAGGCTACAAAGAGAGAATGGGGAGACCATCGCAGACATCAGCATGGCAGAGCAAGCACCACCAGGCTGCTGCCCCTGTGTCCCTGTCCTTCCTGCCCGCCGTGCTGGACCGCATGGAGGAAACCACATCGGGTACATGCATGGCAGAGTATGGGGAAATTATGGGGGTTGTCCATGATTGAGGGTCCCAAAATGCCCTGGTATGTCAAGGATTAGCTTTTCTTCGGATTTCCAAGCCCCTGGCCCCTGCACCAGGGGAAGGTTATGCTAGGGTTTGCCAAGCTGCGGTGGAATGTAGGGTGTATGAGAACCGTCATCTCTTGCACAGTCTCCTCCATGCTGGGTTATGCAAATGTCTGACAGAGAATACCGCCTCAATTCTTACATGGCAGGAACAGGCGACTGAAAAGGGTGAAAGCAAGGATACCGCAGTTTAATGGGCAGTATTTCTACCTCTGCATTAAAACTGGCATTTGGGAGGCAGTACTTTTTGGAGGAAAGCTCTCCACCAAGTTGTAATTTGGGCCATAGTGTGCTGCTAATGGTCATTAAATAGTAAAATCTGACTGTAAGATATTAAACCCATACAGTGAGAAGAAACCTCAAAGCATAAATATACAGGCATTTAAGATAAGCCCTTGTAGGACCATTCGAAGGGGAGGACACCTTGAAAAAGGTTAGAGGCAGGGCTTGAGCAAGGGCGTGGTTTGCCAGCAGCACCAGAGGAAAGCCTCTTTTTTTGCCTTATAAATTAATTTCTTCCACATTATGGGTCTGATTCACAAAGGGCCTCGGCACTTGTGGCGGAGGCCCTGCAGTCATGGGGGAGTCTCCACACTCAGGGCAGAATCTCTGCAATGAGAATTCTCATTGTGGAGATTCCGCCCAAATGCGGAGACTCCGCCACAAGTGCGGAGACTCCCCCACAAATGCGGGGCCTCCGCCACGAGGGCAGGGACTCCCCCACGACTGCTGGACCCCTGCCACGAGTGCGGAGACTCCTCCATGACTGCAGGGCCTCCTCCACCAGTGCAGAGACTCCTCCAAGGCTGCAGGCCTCTGCCACGAGTTCAGAGACTCCTCCACAACTGCAGGGCCTCTGCCACGAGTGCAGAGACTCCCCCACGACTGCTGGACCTCTGCGACAAGTGTGGAGACTCCCACATGACTACTGGACCTCTACCACGAGTGTGGAGACTGCTCCATGACTGCGGGACCTCTGCCACAAGTGTGGAGACTCCCCCACGACTGCGGGACCTCTGCCACGAGTGCAGAGACTCCCCCACGACTGTGGGACCTTGGCCACGAGTTCAGAGACTCCCACACAATTGTGGGGCCTCCGTCACAAGTGCAGAGGCTCCCCCACGACTGCGGGGCTTCTGCCAAGAGTGCAGAGACTCCCACATGACTACTGGACCTCTACCACGAGTGTGGAGACTGCTCCATGACTGCGGGACCTCTGCCACAAGTGTGGAGACTCCCCCACGACTGCGGGACCTCTGCCACGAGTGCAGAGACTCCCCCACGACTGTGGGACCTTGGCCACGAGTTCAGAGACTCCCACACAACTGTGGGGCCTCCGTCACGAGTGCAGAGGCTCCCCCACGACTGCGGGGCCTCTGCCAAGAGTGCAGAGACTCCCACATGACTACTGGACCTCTACCACGAGTGCGGAGACTGCCCCATGACAGCGGGCCTCCACCACGAGTGCGGAGACTCCCCCTTGACTGCGGGTCCTCCGCCATGATAGCGGAGACTCCCCCATGACTGCGGCCCCGCCACCACGCGTGCGGAGGCCCTTTGTGAATCAGGCCCAAAATCTGGTAAGCAGTATGAGAATTGTCCAGCAGGGGAGGGACTCCCAAAAAGGTACTTACGCAGGGCATAATATTGCCTACACCTCAGTGACACGCTTCATCCTACAATAGATCAGTAGTTCACCACACAATATGTTTTTGCTTATTGCATATGGTATAGCTACAGTTAGGTACTATTTTGAATAAAAGGGTTCTCCTTTAGTTCAGGCAAACTGGCCACCCTTAAATGACTTTTTGTGAGGTTTCTCTGTGCCTTCAAAGATGGGATGTGTTACAATTGAACACGCATCAGATTCTAAGACAACAAGCACGTGGGGCTTGCGCTCAAAATAAATCGGCAACATTGTTATAAGTTGTTAAATTGGATGTCTTGAAAACCGTGAACTGGTTCAATGTTCTATGTAAGTGAAAAAAGACACACACATTTGAATATTTTATTTACTTAGTGCCAATTTGATTAAATGATTTGATACTAGAAATCTTCGTTACACCGACTTCTACTGTTATTTGGGAAAGCCTCTGTCTGGGAAAACAGGAATTGTGGTGAGTGTTCACAGCACAGTTGCACACTTGGATAAGGAAATAAATGGACTTTCTTTGGGTGAAGGAGTGGTGTCTGGTAACCATGGGAGCCTGAAGCACAGGGAAACAACCCCACAGACAGGAATTTCCGGGTTAGAGGCGAGGTATAATTATCCTTAGGCCACAGTGAAGGGTTCAAGTTTGAGTAGAATTTAAAAGGATAGCGTGCTCGCATATTGCCTTTTTCCTAGAACTAGAATCATATCCGTAAAGGAAGGGACGTTGATTAGTGTAGCTGTTTTTGAGAAAACTCTAAGTGAGAAATCAGGAAATATACAATCAAAATAGGGAGATTCGGTGCTCAACTTAAAAAGTGGACACATCTATCCTTTTACAAACATCTTCGGAGATATGTTCAGGACAAATAAGGGCATAAAAGGTGATGAATGTAATGCTTTACCTACTAGTAATCACTGTCCGTAGTTCAGAGCATTTTTTAAGTCATTGGTGCTGCCATAGAAAGACAGAGCCTAGCAGTCTGGTCTCCACTGTCCCTTTTTTATGTTCATAAGTTGCTTGCTATCTATAATGACACAGACAGGTTAAACAAGGATTGACCGAGTAATTACGACTTGCTCAGAGTATTTCAAGCATTAATTCATCACTTCTTGTGCTGCCTGGAAATAAGAAGTATTGGTGGAATCAAATAGGCCTTGCTCTGTCAATGCTTGTTGTTTGTTGGTGTTGGTTTTCCCAATGGGGCATACACACTGGTAAACCCAATAGCAATACACCTTGGACACTTATTTTTACACTTCAAAGATTGCCATCATTTTGTTTGTAGAGACAATGAAGCAGCTGTCTTGGCAGTATAGAAAATAATGTTCCACGTTAGCTGAACGTTCTTTTGTATACTTCCAAGATGGCTGTCCAGCTGCAGTGGCGGCCATCTTGGAAGTATGGAAAATAGTGTTCCATTTTGTCCAAATGCTATTTTTTATATTTCCAATATGTTCACCACGTTGTGTCCAGAGGTAACGTGGTGACATCTTGGAAGTCTAGAAAATAAAATTCCAAGATGGCCTCCACTGCCAAATATTCTTTGGCAATGCTTGTAAAATTATTTCGTATATATTGGGCAAATGAATCAGTGACAAACCAGCTACTCAGGTTCTGACAAGTTTCGAGAATTACAACAAAATTAAAAAAAAATCTTAATTAGAACTCAATATATGTAAATGTTGCTCATGCATATCCACTTTGGGTTCACATGTAAATTTTACAAATGCATATCCACTTTGGATTATCACTGAAAAACGAACAGGGTTTTGTTAAGTAGTGGACTGAAAAGGTCAGTCTCTTCCTTATGAGAAATTTTCAATTTAAAAAAACAGCGTTTTTTCAAACTCCAATGGCTTTTTAAATGGTTAGTATGCTGCAGATATATTCACTGAACCAACCAATCCTTTGCCACTTAATCCCTTGAAACTATTCTAACAGTTGAGGTGTAGAATGTGCATTCTGTCATTTACTTTATTCTAATCAAAATTAAGTATTTAAGAGACATATTTTTCTCAAAACTTAAACAGCAGTACTCCTACCTGAGCTAAATCTTGAACATTATCAGATTTATAATCCCACCACCCTGCTTATTTTCTACATTTGAGCGAACATATTATTTTTCCTATATTATCAAATGGACTGATGTCATGCTTTTGTTGCAAGGGCAGTGATGCAGTCAGTCAATATTCAAAGCACTCTGAGGCTACATCATGGCAGTTTATAGTGCTTTCCAAAGTTCTAAAATAATTAAAATAAATAAACAAACATGACATCATAAATCACAATTGTGATAATTATAGCATGTATTATGCATTTTATTTTGGCAATTATTAAGCACACCAAAGCTCAAAACAAAATAACAAATGTGAGTTAATAAACATATATAAACATAAATAAGTAGGGAAAATTAAATACATATTAGTAAATAAAGATAAAAGAAACACCTCTTGAGAATCGTCAGTTATCTACATATTGTGAGATATATTAGGTATGTGGCACGTACAATTTGAATTGTGCAATACAGAAACAATGCTTGATGTATTTTTTTTTAAATATGTTTATTGAGCAGCTTGTCAGAGCAACAAACAAACATAGCCCCCAAAGAGAAGGGCTGAACAAATTTTCTGAGCCAATATATCTTATACAAGCCATTTTGCGTGTCGAAACAAACCACCCAGTGCAGACAAACCCACACCCCCCATGCCCCCCAGCCCCGGTACTGGTCTATACATTTGTGGCTTCTGGCAGTAGTACAGTGTGGCACCTTATAGCCTTACAGAGCAGTTCCTCACCTCCGGGCCCGTACACAGCATTCACCTATTCAGGAGATTATGTCAAATCTGGATTTGCAAGGAGATACCCAGAGATGGGAGCCCAAAAGTCCTTAGGTCGGGATGCTTCAGGCAGCTCTTCCGCGTATATTTCCAATTGGTCCCTACAATAAAGTAAATCATGGATCCACCTCTTAACCGTTGGTACAGCCTTTGCCCCCCAGCATTGTGCTACCGTTCTCTTAGCAAACAGGGTAGATATGGCTACTAGCCGCCTATTACAGGGCTTAAGCTTAAGCTTCTGCACCCAGCCCAGCAGACATACTTCAGGCACACATCCAACAGGTTCCGTAGTAATCTCAGTTAACACTTGCGTGACACGTACCCAAAATTTGGAGATGCCAGCACAAGACCAAGCTAAGTGCATAAAATCCATGTCAGCCTGGCCGCAACGCACACAGCACGCACTTTCACGCAAGCCAAACCTACATAATTGAGTCGGTGTGTAGTAAAGCTGGTGTAAATATTTCAAATGGATGATACGGAGGTTGCAATTTGCCATCAGGCGCCCCGTTAATGCACAGCAAAACCTCCAGGCTTCCAATGTCAGCGTAGAGGACAGGAGACCATTCCACCTATTATAAGAAGGAGATTCACTTATCTCTTGTTCCCGAAGAGATGCATTATACAGTTTGGTGATCAGGCCGCTTCGGTTTCCCCCCCCAGCACCACCCGTAAGGCTAGTAGTGTTCGCAGTTCATTAGGGAACTCGGGGTAAATGTCCTGAATCGCCTGCCGCACACGCACATAGGTAAACCCCAGCATCAATCCGGTTTCTTGACCCGCCTGCAGGTCAGACAAAGTCCGGAATCGACCCTGGTTATATAAGTCACCAATATGAGTAATCCCCGCCGCACTCAATGTCTTCAAGGCTGCCGGTTCCCTAGCGGCCGAGATACCGGGGTGCGCAGCAAGCGGTAAATTTGGAGCATACAAAGAATCCAACTGTGCTCTACGCGCAAGAGTTTTCCACGCCCAGGCCGTACAGTGAACCGGACTAATTTCAGTACGCGGGCCTCTTCCCCCGCCCATTAACGCAGCCGCCATCAGAGGCATCGGCAGTACGGAGTCCGCCTCAATCGCAGTGTGCGGTTGAAACTTCTGTGGGAAATACCAAAAATGCGCAAACTGCGCCTGGGCGCATAGGTAATATAAGCGCATGTCGGGCACCTCAAAACCGCCTCGGTCAAAGGGCAGAGTCAGTACGCTCAAACTGCAACGGGGCTTTCTACCCCCCCAGACAAATGTTAAAAGGGTCGACTGCAATGCAGTAAACAGCGCTTTGTTCAGACGAATAGGAATGTTAACAAATAAATATAGGAGTTTAGGCAAAAAAGACATTTTAATGACCGCTATGCGATTCGCAAGTGAAAGAGGAAGTTTAGCCCAACGCGCAGCTTGATCTGTAATTTTATCAACGACCCGGCCATAATTAGCCGTGATCACCACCTCAGGATCCCTATGTAACCATATACCAAGATATTTCACTGGGTCGACCGACCACTTCAAAGGATATTCTAAGTCAAACTCCGTAGTACCTGCCGTTAACGGAAACACGGTGGACTTAGCCCAGTTAATGCCCAATCCCGAGTATCTCTCAAATTTGACATAGTCACATAGGAGCGCAGATAAATGTGTGGCGGGTTCTCGGACATAGAGCAGCATGTCGTCGGCATACAATGTCAATGACACCACCAAAGGTCTCTGTTGAAACCGCAGCGCCGCCTGGGCATGCAGTTGGCGCAGCTTGCATGCCAGAGGCTCTAGCGCCAATGCAAATAACATGGGGGGCAACCCTGCCGCGTGCCCCGTTTAATAATAAAGGGATCGGAGACCCACCCATTCACACGAATCCGTGCTACTGGTGCAGTGTACAGGAGGTGTATCCATTTTAAAAAGAACGGTGGAAGGCCCATCCGCAGCAGGACGGTAAACATGAACTCCCACTGGAGGGAATCAAAGGCCTTAGCCGCGTCTAGGAGCACAGCTACTGCATGGAAATCCTGCTCAAAATAATGTAGGGTAGAAAAGATTGTGCGGAGATTGTGCATTGTGGATCTTGAGGGCACAAACCCCGACTGGTCCGGTAGGACCAGTTTGGGAACTAGTGGCTGGAGCCTGGTTGCGATCATTTTGGCCAATATTTTGGCATAGATGTTTATAATAGAAAGGGGCTGGTAGGAGTCACAGACATTCGCCTCCTTATCGGGTTTCAGAAGCATTATTAGTAAAGCCTCCTTAAGGGAGGGAGGCAGATCTCCCGAGTCATACGCCTCAGCAAATACCTCTAGCAGGCGCGGCACGAGAGCATCAACATAAGCCTTATAAAATTCACTAGGGAGCCCATCTAGCCCCGCTGCCTTGCAGGTCGGGAGAGACATAATGGCCAGCTTAACATCATCCTCGTCAAATGGTTGCGTGAGGTATTCTTGGTAGTTTGGTGGCAGCCAACCCAGTGCCACATCATCCAAGTAGGCATGGATATCCTCCGCAACCGGCAGTTACCGGTCCCCATATAAGTCCGAATAATAGTCCAGCACAACTTTGCTAATCTCAGTAGTGCCAAAATGCACTACTCCCTCCCCGTCCAGCAGTTCGGTAATATAGGCCTGGCTACGCGGGGCAGCCAACTTCTGCGCCAATGAACGGCTAGGGCGTCCTCCCTCCCCATAATAACGGGCAGTGCACCTCCGGGATCTGTGCGCCATTTCTTGATCCACTGTCTTGTTGTGTTCTGTTGCCAGATCCCGAATCGCAGACAGTGTCTCGGGGACTGGATCGCAAGCATAGGCCCATTCCAGTGCAGCTATTTCCCCAGCCAGCTTATGGATTCTGCGGCATAGATCTCTAAGGACCCCCGCCTGTGCACCAATACAAACCCCCCAAATTGTAACCTTAAATGCTTCCCAAAGAACCCCACGATTGTCGACCGTCCCTACATTTTCCCTGAAAATTTTTTGAATAGCCTCACCAACTGTGTGCTTAAAAACCTGATCAGTCAGGGATGACGGTTGCAATCGCCACGAAACGGCGGTTTTTCATAACCAGGAACCCTCAGCTCTAGGAGGACGGGTGAATGATCAGACAGTGTTTTTGCTAGGTGTTGAACATCCATAACCCAAGTGCAAGCGGCCTCCGACAACAACCAATAGTCCAACCGGGACCACGTACTATGTACCGTAGAGATAAATGTGCTCTCCCTTGCCCCAGGGTGCCTCAGACGCCAAATATCATGCAGATTCCCGGCCTCCAGGAGTGCAGTAGTGGTTAATCTATGCCGCGCTGCCCCTGCTTCCAACCTGTCAGCGTTAACATCCAAACAAGTGTTAAAATCCGCCCCCCAAATAATCTCAGCAGTGGGAAAAGCAGAGATGCGATGCCACACATCCCCAAAAAATGGGTGATCATCCACATTTGGACCATACACATTCGCTAAGAGCACACTCGTACCCCCAAGCGTTCCATGCACAATAGCCAGCCGGCCCTGATCATCTGTCTCTGTGCTATGAACCTGAAATGGGACTCCCTTCTTGACAAGTATCATCACCCCCCGGGAATACGAAGAGTAGGATGAGACAATCCGCACCCCCGCCCACCTAGTTCCCACATTCCGTTCAGATAGAGTACTAAGATGAGTCTCCTGTAGCATGGCTACGTGAATATTCAGCCTGACAAGGCTCACTATCATGGTGCGTATCTTTTTAGGACTGTTAAGGCCACATACATTCCATGTTAGAAATCTAAAGTTACCACTCATATGGCTCGGGAGAATCGTAGATACATACATATACTAAGTACATTATTGAGGACATTGCACCAGGAGTCAACAGTACGTGTCTTCTTAGAACTGTTAAGGCCACATACATTCCAAATTAGGAATTTAAAAGTACCGCTCATGAGTCTTGAAGGATCTGAGATGCATAGATATACAAAGAACATTATTCAAAACCTTGTGCCAGAAGTCAGACATAAGCCAATCAGACAGTGCCACCACCCCCACCGACCCCCCCCACCCACTTCGGCCTCCCCAACTTGCCACAGCCATCCCATTGATGATAAAACAAACCCCACCAAAAAGAATCACCCCAACTCAGTCCCACCCAACCCAACCAACAAAATAATACAACCAAGCACAGATGGGGTACTCCCATGAGGGGGGCGTCAGAGCGCATCTAGCCTCCCAACTAGTAGGAGGTGGCTGAGCAGTCATGGTAGCTATGCCCTTCACACAATAGTACAGTGTCCCCCATCCCCCGGTCGGAGAGAGGCATATATTGGCATTAGGTCCCAAATATAACAACCTGAGAAAAAAAGGAATGGTTAGAGATAACAATGCTACATTATACAGAGACAATCAACCAAACCGCAGCATAAATGACAAGCTGTTGGGCCCCTACTGTTCCTCAGTGTCTGAAGGCACCTGAGACTCTCGCCTTGCCCGTTTCAAATGTTTAGCGTGTTCAAGGGCAGACTTAGGGTTAGTAAAGATTTTGGAGTCTCCCTCAGGACCAATGCGCAGGCGAGCGGGGTATAACATAGCGTAAGGGACCCCTTCAGAGTGTAGAAACTTTTTAACGGCACCAAACTCCCTCCTTGCGGCCTGCACCGCAACTGTAAAAAAAAGAAAGAATGAGAGAGAGTCGCCCTGGTGCACAATGTTCCCCTTGTCATGGGCCATACGTAAAATCACATCTCGATCCCTGTAATTTAGCAATCGCGCTATAATTGGGCGGGGTGGAGCGCCCGGAACAGGCCGCACCGCGAGGGATCTATGCGCCCGTTCGACTATAAACATGGGGGACAGCTGTTCGGCACCAAAGATATCCTTTACCAAGTTCTCGATGAACAGTTCCATCTTGCCTACATTCGTGGATTCTGGGAGACCCGTTATGCGAATGTTGTTACGTCGGGAACGGGCCTCCAAATCCTCATTCTTCGCCTGAATTAAAGAGAGAACCTTCTCCATGTTCAACGCCTTCCCGGCGACCTCACTCAGGCTGTCCTCCGTCGCCGACACTCGCTGCTCCACTTCACCCATGTGAGCATTGTGTTTCTCAAGTTGTGCTGACATATGGTCCAAGCGATGGTTCACTGCCGCCATCGTCCCCTCTATAGACTGTAAACTGCGCTGCATGGCCAGCAGTATTGTCTCAAGGGTGGGGGGTTCAGCAGCTAGGGCGTCAGCCTCAGAATCCGAGGCCGATCTCTGCGTGGTCTTAGAGGATTTGCGTGCCTCAAAGGTGAGGCGAGGTTGCGTTTTATCCGTTCGCCCCATAGCAAAATGCAGCACGGGCCCGCAGGCCCAATGAGCTCAACTATAGTGGTTCTCGCAAACAGAGGACCCAGACGGGCGTCGGCCACAACAAGTGAGCCCCTCGTGTCACAGATGTGTGAAGTGCAATCCACCACTGCAGGGGGGGGACACCACAGTTCCGTTAGAGCACGAAGGCGCCAGATGCAGAGATTCCCTCAAAGAGGAGCAGTTCGCCACCCAAGAGATGCCAGTGCTGTGCAGACCCCAACAAGGGCCCAGAGGCAGAGAGGAGCGCAGCCTTCCAAATAACAGTCTCAAGCCAAAAACAATAAAACAGGGGGAGGCCTCCACTTCACGCAAGTGCAAAAAGTCACATCCAGCGCCCAATAATCACCCGATGTGCCTCAGTAGAACATCAGCTGCACTGCACCCCGGACTTCAGCACCTTTTCCAGACCGAAGGCCCTGTCCTAAGGCCCGTCCTATCCATTACCTCCACCCTGCCCTAAGGCCCTACCCTTACCTCCCCCTTAAGGCCCTACCCTAAGGCCGGCCTATCCTTACCTCCACCTTAAGGCCCTGCCCTAAGGCCTGCCTATCCATTACCTCTACCCTGTCCTAAGACCCGCCCTATCCCTTACCTCCCCCTTAAGGTGCTGCTCTAAGACTTGGCCTATCCCTTACCTCCACCTTACGGCTCTACCCAAAGGACCAGCCTATCCCTTACCTCCCCCTTAAGGCCCTGCCCTAAGGCCCGGCCTATCCCTTACCTCCCCCTTAAGGCCCTGCCCTAAGGCACGGCCTATCCATTACCTCCACCCTGCCCTAAGGCCCACCCTATCCCTTACCTCCACCTTACGGCCCTACCCTAAGTCCCAGCCTTTCCCTGACCTCCACCTTAAGACCCAGCCCTAAGGCCTGGCCTATCCCTTACCCCCACCTTATGGCCATGCCTTAAGGCCCGGCCCTAAGGCTTTACTCTAAGGCCCAGCCTATCCCTTACCTACACCTTATGGCTCTACCCTAAAGCCCGGCCTATCCGTTATTTCCACCTTACGGCTCTACCCTAAGGTCCCGCCAATCCCTTACCTCCACCTTAAGACCCTGGTCTAAGGCTCGGCCTATCCATTACCTCCACCCTGCCCTAAGGCCCGCCCTATTCCTTACCCCCCCCTTAAGACCCTGCTCTAAGGCCCGGCCTATCCCTTACCTCCACCTGAAGACCCTGCTTTAAGGCCCGGCCTATCCCTTACCTCCACCTTACGGCCCTGCCCTTACAGCCCGGCCCTAAAGCCCTTCCCTAAGACCCGGCCTATCCCTTACCTCCACCTTAAGACCCTGCCCTAAGGCCTGGCCTATCCATTACCTCCCCTCAAGGCCCTGCCCTATCCCTTAACTCCACCTTAAGGTCCTACGCTAAGGCCCGCCCAATCCCATACCTCCACTTAAAGGCCCTGCTCTAAGGCCCGCCCTATCCCTTACCTCGACTTTTAAGGCCCTACCCTAAAGCCCGGCCTATCCCTTACCTCCACCTTAAGACCCTGCTCTAAGGCCCCTCCTATCCATTACCTCCACCCTGCTCTAAGGCCCGCCCTATCCCTTACTTCCCCCTTAAGGCCCTTTTCTAAGGCCCGCCCTATCCCTTACCTCCCCCTTAAGGCCCTGCTCTAAGGCCCGCCCTGTCCTTTACCTCCACCTTAAGGCCCTGCTCTAAGGCCCGCCCTATCCCTTACCTCCACCTTAAGACCCTGCCCCAAGGCCTGGCCTATCCCTTACCTCCACCTTAAGACCTTGCTCCAAGGCCCGGCCTATCCCTTACCTCCACCTATCCCTCTATATATTTCGACTCTCACTTCTCCAGACTAACACAGTTGCTACCAGGGGACGCTAATTGCGCATGACACCCTTCCAGGCACTCGCTGAACTCCTACTAATATCGCAGCGCTGCCTTGATAAAATGCCGCGAAGCATTACAACCAGGCCCAAAATAACTGCCACCCTCTCGCCGCTGGTTGACAGCGATCTTCAGCCTCCCCTACAATGGCATTACCGCCGCGGTTTACACCTCCGGCCTTTATTACATGGCGCAATTAGCGATATTGCTGCCTTGAAACGCTGTCATTTTATGTCAGAATTGTGCGAGGATTGTCAAAAATTCCACATCCTTGCTGCTGGGTGGCTCAAGAAACAGATACATTCTAGTCCTGTGAAGTGCAGTATGTCACTGTATCTAAGGATGCTAAAGGGCTTTTAATAAAAGTGGTAGCAGCATTTGATGCACACGCTACAGATGCACACACAGTCAAAGTGAAACACCTGGGCTGCAAAGTTTGCAAAGGTTTTCATTTTTTCTAGATTAGCGTGAACATTGTTTGTCGAAATTAGGAAAATGCCTCTGCTATGCAGCCGAAAAGATCCAGATAAAAAGATAAATACTTCGAGCAGGTGTAGAGTAACAGGAAACATCTCAACCTCACAAAGGGCAAAAATCAAAACGTCACAAAACTTTGCTGGTGACAAGAAAATGACAGATTCTCCTAGCCAGCAGTGAAGGAGAGTCCTGATTTTATTAAAGAGAAAGGATGTGAGTATTATGCAGTCTCTTTTCCCACTGCTTATTATATACCGCTTTAAATGCACTACAATACCCATGCTACTGCACATCGAGGCAGGAAGTGACATAAACAGAAACGGTCAGTACACCATATAAATTGAGCCAATTGCAAATTAACTTATTTTCTTGATGTATTAATGAAGACTACAAGCCGCCTGTAAAGCGAAATAACAAAAATAGGAGAAAAAGCCAAGCAGAAGACACATTAATTCCTTCTATCCTTTTTGGATTTCCTCATCATATGACTGTCCAATCCCAAGAAAGCAGTCTCTTCCAGGTCTTTCAAACTTCGACATCTTAGCCTGTTTGTTCATTAACCACAATCACCAAAAGATAGCTGCCCTATTTGAAAAAAATGCATTGGTTATTATGATAACCAGTGAGTGTGACCCTATGCAATAAAAGCAAACCAAAATGTGTTTTTTGTTGTTAGACCCTCACCCACTCTAGTCTTTGCATGCTTCATCATCGGGTCTCACCCTGGTCCTCAAAAACAGGATGGGCTCGACCATATTCCAGAGAGCACTTTTGATATTAATTGCAACCGGGGTCTTCTCTATTAAAAATACCTGGAACAACCCTTTTATTAGTGGTTGTTAGGTATGATTTAAAGCACCAATGAGGAGGGGTAAATTAAGGGATCTAATGATCCTATGAGCCTATCAAGCTTGTTGTCATGTTTCAGCCACAGAAATAAGTCCTATGAAGGTCAACAGCTTTCATCAGGACAAAAAGATGCCCCGGCAAAATGGTTTGGTTGCTAACTGTCCAACTTCCCTAATGAGGGGGGACAAACACAGATGCAACACACAACTCTATGCATGTAAATTCTTACTAGCCTGCTGGATAATAGGAATGTGCAAACTTGATGTTGTGCCAAATATATACATACGTTCGGGTGGACTCAACATCCACAGTGAGTTTGATGCTTTTCCTTCTGTGATCGTGCAAAGTCACATGTTTTTCTTTCCTTATAGCACACATATATCATGCCTCTAATAGCGAAATACATACTTGGTCACAAGCCCACAGTGACCCACCTGCTGTACCAGCTTAAGTGGAGGTGCTACTGGAGCAGATCATATAGTTTTTTGGCCCTTCTTTACTTTCATCTCTGGCTTGAAGGCCATGGCAGGTCAGAAGGAGAAACCAATACATTCTGAAAGAATAAACCTCAATATCATAGCTGTGGGAGGAGGACCAAAAGAAAACCTAAAAGCAGCCTAAAATGGTTTCAGAGAGAAAGAAGAAATATTAAAATTGCAAAGAAAAAATAAGTTAGATGCAAATGGAGTGAGTCAGTTCAAAGTAAAGAAAGTAAAACGAAAATAATGAAAGAACGTAGGAAAAAAGAAGCAATAAGGAAAGAGGATAAGAACACAGGAAAAAAGGGAAAAATGGAAAAGAAACACAGAAGTAAGGAAGGAAAGAATGAAGGGTGGAAAGGAAAAAGAAGGGAAAAAAAGACAAGAAAAATAGAAATAGAGAAAGACGGAAAGCAGAAAAGTATAATGAAATAGAAGAAATAAAAGGATGGGCAATGCAGAAAAGAAGAGAAAGAAGGAATTAACGAATGTAAGGAATACAAAAAGTAAAGATGAAAAGAAGGTGTGAAGGAATGACAGAAGCATGATACTAATAAAGGGATTTGAAGGAGGATATAAAGCTACAAAAAAAGACATATGGAATGAGAGAAGAATAGACAGATGGAAAGAAATATGGAAAGAAGAATAAAGTATACATAAAAACACAAGTAAAATGATAAAAGAAAGAAGGAAAAAAGCATAAAAGGAAAGAAAAGATGGAAAGGAGGAATGAGAGAAATAATTCAGTGTTGTTAAATATGTCGTTTTGGGCCAAATTCTTTAAAAACCTTGCAATAATATTTACCATTTTCTGCACATTTTCCTCAGGGGTACAATTGCCATGGCACTTCATAGGAAGAGTTGGTGTTGCTCAATTTACTGGAACATTTATTGCCATAAATGGGTCAAAGTGGGGGTATTTTATTTTTCTGGCTACTCCCTTGCTTGGTCATATCTCAGGTGTAACTCGTGGTTTCATGCTGTGAGGAAAAAAATGCAACTTGTTTCAAACCACTGACTTCTATGTGGATCCAGCACTGAGACATACAACACGTATTAGTGTAATGACACATATGACGTAACACTGTAAACAATCTTCTATAAGTCTGTCATGGAATCTTTTAATGCAGCATGGGAGGAGTAGGGGGACACGCCCCGGTAGTCACACACTGTGAAAAAGTAGTCACGGTATATAGGGGGTAAAATGTCAGAATGGAAGAGGAAAAACAATGCAAAAACAGTTTAAGTGCTTGGATTACATCCTCAAGGGTGCTGTGTCATCCGGTACCTATCTTGGCCCTCTCTCCTGCCGGCACTGACATTAGTGAAAGCCGTGCAGCTTCTCTTCTTTGAAGCCTGCTGCCCGTGAAGAACGCAGGTGGCAACTCCATGTGATTACGTCATCTCAGGGAAGCGTGCCTCTGAGAACCATGGGAAATGCATGCCATTTTTATGATAGATTGGTGCTTGCTGTGTATAAAATATGGTCATTGAATTATGCGTAACAGGTCACTACCCTTGCGGGTAGTGCATTGTTTGCCCACTGACTAGTGTAACAAAAACAATTGCTCTAACTGACACATTTACGTGGCACCAAAAGAAACACACTAACTGTAACACGCGAAACTGTGTGTACCTGATCACCTGTCCTTGCCAGCTCAAATACATAGGCATGACGACACACCCCGTAAAAACTAGAATTACAGAACACAGAAGCAATATAAGGTGTAAAAAGACCAACACCAGGATGTGTACCCACTTTACTGAATTAAACCATACCACAGATGACTTACATTGGACTATTTTGGAGTCACATCCACAGATCAGGAAGGCAGTGTTGTTCAGGAAGGAACAACAATGGATTTTTAGACGTTCAACCCACATCGTGAGTCTCAACGATGATATCCCTTGGGTGGAACTGAACCGCTCTTGACTACACCATCACCACACCAGGGCTTCCTTTCCTCCCCCATTATATATTCTGTATAGTGGGCTCAGCATATGTGCAAAATGTCAGTGATACTCCGCCCGCGATACCCGGCGGTCACCTCTATCTAGCCTCTATCCTTTATGCTTTTTTGAACTTGAGAAAACATCGAATACCATACAAAGCATCCTCCAAATACCATGACAAACCCCCTGTCCCTAGACACGACTTCCATCATGGTAGTGGGCACAGCGACCTTGTGACCCCCCTTTTTTATGTCGACTATTGCCACCTGGTCCCTTCACATTGATAATAGCTTGGGACTACAGGGCTTAGTGCACTTAAGTTACAACAAATACCAGAACAAATACACATGAAAACCCAGCTATCCGCCAGTGCACCTACATCTAATCTGTGGGCACGCGAGATTTAACTACGGCTACTCTCGGGAATTGATTGTAATTATGCAGTGTTATTCACACACTAATTCATACACAGCACACCATCGAGACACGGGCTGAGACTTTATCACTTAGTATCTCCCCATCCTCGTCATGACATTAATTTACCATACACAGCGACCCGTCCACCAGCTTTGGGTTAGATCTAACCAGAAGTAGTATGGGTGTACAGGTCTACTCAACATACGTGCATCAATTTTGGTTTTCTACGTGGTTCAATAAAGTTAACCACCAAGATGGCCGCCGTATCTAACGTTCTAGCTTTGCCGCGCAGGAACGCCGATACGTGCCATTACGTATACTCGGGACCCAGAGACACAGACACGGGGACCGGAGCAAGGGTAGGATGAGAGCTAGTTGCCACGCCACCCAAACGTGAGTAAAGACTGCCACCAGCCATGGGGACTTGCAGGACGGTTATTGACCACCTTGCCGGTAAAACCATTAACACGTGGGCTCAAAATCGAGACGCTTAGCGGTTTCATCTGTTTTCCTTGTTACAGGGCATAAGCAACGCAGTGCTCTGTCTACACACCCCCATCTTCACCGACCTCAAAGTATAGGGGGAGTGTGTTCATAATAAGTCCAATTGGACTAGGATGAGTTTTCTTACACTTCAGAAGCCTGTTATGATATTAAATGGTTATGGACTCACTTGCTGACAGCTACAGTTTGTGAGAGGTTGGCCCTTATTATGTGTGAACTGGCAAATGGCACAAACTACGGGTGTGTTTGTTACCCTGCGTTTTTGCACGCGGGAAGTCCACACATATATGATGATCACGCTATATGTTACCCACCTTTGTGTTGTGTTGTTTGGTTTTGTCTGTAATCATGACTGTTACCATTTGTGAATACCTTTTGCAACCTTTGTAACAGGTACTCTTACTCCGTGCTTTTCAGTACCCGATATAGACACCGTTACCAATTGAGAATATTCGTTCTCCCTACTAAATTTGAATCCCTAGTCACGGGCGTTTCAACACCATATTTCTCAACCAAGTTGGTTTTTTAAGAATTAAGCACTAGATTTCCCTTTAGGTGCTCATTAAAACAATCATTCGGCCTATCAGAGAGCATAAGTTGTTAGCCACTGATTGCAGCCACTCTGATTGCTCCTCCACAAGCACTCTTGATGACAAACTGAGACACATCACGAGTGATAAATTCTTTCACCTTCACCAGGAGTGTGGTGTGACCCTTTTGGGCTGATACGACTCATTGACTAGGTGTCCTTGTTCTAACACCATGAATTTGAATTTGAATTTGATTTTTTATGAATTTTTATTCACTCTCATTTCAGATCCCAGTACTCCAGGCCAAAAGACCTGGTGAAAAACAGCAACGCTGGTTACATCATGACGCTCAGAACCAGCATTGCGTTAGTGTAAGAGTAAAGATCACCTTCTCTCTTTTTTAGACAACGGTCCTGATGAATTGACACCAGACCCGCTAGGGGCTTTTTCAGGCAAGAAACATGTCGACCACTAAAACCCTGTAGGACCATTACTTCCAGGCAGGGTTCACACAATTTTTAGCTAGGTTAATGCACCCCCAGAATACATTTTTTTGCTAAGGGTAGGACTAGACTTATTTTACGTTACACTGCGCACTCACCACACTACCCTGTCCACACACCCTCACACACCCAACGGCTTCATCAAAAAAAAGAACTCCGTCAAAGAGCCCCTTCGCGGGTGCCCGTCAGGCATTGCAGCGCTGGCCCGACGAGGAGCAAAGCCCAATGATGAAGCATGACATCCTCCGGGGTGTGTGAGGGCAATCCATAATAGACCTGAACACTCCTTCACAATAGGAACTGCACATTGTCCTCTTTTCCATTGAATTATGCGGGCAGATAAACCTTTTGGAAATGAACCATACTGCATAAAAAGGATTATTTTCAAAACCTATTTATCTAAAAAAAATATAAAAATTTAACAGTCAGTAGGACAAATCAAGGGCAGATATTCAAATTTCTGTTCATCGACTGGTCTCAACCAGATATTGCCATTTCTTGTCATCGATTGGTCTCAACAATAGGGCATCAATGTTAGCAGGTATGAGGATAGTGCCTCGCTTTTAGCCCCCCTGGAAAATACTTCTTTATTTTCCAAATTGTATGTACCGTAGCAAGGTGTTTTGTGAGTGAAAATCATCCCATTTGGTCTCACTGAAAAAAAGTCAAAATTGCGGTACGTATCTACCCTCATTTTTGCAGAAATTTCTGGATATCGCACTGGATTTTCACATAAACCATGTAAAGTAGCGATTGGGCACTAATTACATGGAAAGATCATATTGCTGTGGGTCGCGTAACTTAGCGTAACCATAGGGAATTCAACTGATTCCACAGTATGTCATCATTCAGACCCTTTTGATAAGTGCCAAGCCTATACACCCATCTCTGCTCACGTTCCAGTAAAGTTTTTTGCATGTCATTGCTTCTTTTTTTTTTCTCAATTATAGTTCAAAAGAGGTTGATATCCTGATGTGCTTTGTCTAGGAAGTATTAGTCAGTGTTATGGAAGCCCTTTTGCAGCAGATGTTGCTGGGATATTAATTTATTCTGATTTTGACTTTTCTTGATATCATGCCTACATATCATAGTTTACACTATGTGTTCCCATGGTGTTTATAAATTAAAATCCAGGGAAGTGGGATGTTTTGTCAACAGACATACTGAACACTGTCCACATGGTTATGCGCCATTACCTCAGGGAGGCCCCATAGGGTGTCCTGGTGCTCTGAATGTGCTAACAAGTCTCTAAGACTGGTGTTGCATTTGAAAGAAAATAGTTGTTTTGTGAACTTTAGTTGATTACAGGTGAGAATACACCAATTCTTCATAATGTTTTTTTTTACTTGATTGGAAATATTACCGTATGTTCTTACATAGATTATATCTCCATTGTCTTGTTTTCTATGTTCCACAAGGAGATTTTTCCTGTCGTTATTTCTGCCTCTCTTGTCAGCTCTACGGATTATTTTGGTGGGATGCTGTTTCTCCATTAGTTTCATGGTAATAATCTAAGCTTCTTTTTTGTAGTCATTTATGTTAGAACCATTTCTTCACATAGCAGACACTGTCCCACTAGAAGGTTCTCTTCAGTGCACGAGGATGTGCACTCTCAAAGTGGAGAAGGCTATTCTTATCTGTGGATTTGGTATATAGTTCAGTGGTAAATTGTCCATGTTCTGCCTTTATTAGTTACATCATGGAATGGTATCTCCCTATTATTAGTGTTCATAGTAAACCGTAGGAATTGGTTCTGGCCATTCCAAAAATTCTATTGTTTTTGCTAAGTCACCCTGCCAGATGACAAATATATCATCAATATATCGTAGACTTTTTGTGTGAAAGGATTGTTGTTCCATATATGCTCTTGCTCAAACAAACGCATGTATAGACACGCTATACTTGGAACAAAAGTACTTCCCATGGAAGTCCCATTAAGTTGTAAGTAGATGGTCTCCTCAAACTTAAAAAAGTTCTTTGTTAGGGCAATTCTGGCAATCTTTATCAGCCAATTTATTGGGGCTTCATAGGCCCACTCCTTTTCAATGACCCTCAGGCTCTCTTCTTGGGGTATACTCATATACAAGGCACACCCTGCAGTCTGTGGAAGTGTCATACTCAAGTTCTGAGATGATGTTCAGAAAATGTTTAGTGTCTTTTACATATGATCTTGTTTCTGTGACACGGGGTCTTAACAGCCAGTCCTCAAATTGAGATGAAGGTTCTAAAACTGAACTGATACCAGAAACAATTGGATGACCTGGTGGAGGGATTCTTTGTTTATGGATCTTAGGTAGGGTATAGAAAAAGGAAATTCTTGGATTGAAAGTGATTCAAAATTCCGCCTCTTTCCTAGTGGTTCATCCTTCTCCTTTTGCTTCTTCTGCCATAAGTGCAATCTCTTTTTGTAATTCCTCAGTGGGATCCTTCGGAAGTATCTTTACATTTCTTGAATCTCAGTGAAGGGTCAAACATGCTTCCCTATAGTCATCTCTTGTCTGAATTACAATTGCTTCCCCTTTATCAGCTTGTTTGATTATCAGGTGAGTCTTTTTTTGCTGCATATCTAGGGCATTTCTCTCCTTTCTAGATAATTTATGATACTCTATCTTCCCGACATCAAGATTATCAGAAAAAAGTCAGACAGAAGCTACATCAGTTCCTCTTATCCTTTTTGGATTTCCTCATGCTATGACTGTCCAATCCTAAGGAAACAATCTCAACCAGGTCTTTCAAACTTCAACATCTTAGCCTGTTGTTTGTTCAGAAACCACTTTCCCTAGAAATAATAAAAAACATATTTTAACCACAAATCCCAGGGCGGGTTTTCTATAGGGGTGGGATAATACTCGCCTCATTTGTCTTGCATAAAATTAGGACTTTCCTTTACTACTGACTAGGAGAATATGCAAATGTATTAGAAGACAGGAAGCTCATATTATGCATGTTCAAAGCATATCAATGACTGTCATTATTGCATGATCTAGAGGTTTGCAATAGAATGTTTTAAAAGTTGATACTCTAAACAAATCTGCCACCTTCAGGGTGCCCCCTAACCGTACCCCAGCTCAGAATGCCTTTGAAACCACAGTACCCCTAGCTGAATGTGCCCCAAGTGTGTCCTATATTTACTCAGCATAAAGCCATCACTCCTTTCATTCAACTTATTAGTGTGTTTGATGTCACTGGGGTAAATGGCTTACCTACAGCAATCAATGATTGCGGAGCTGTTTTTATTAAATCTTTAGTTACTTGTATATACTGTTAAAAGCACCTTACCACACATACCTTTGGATGTGTAGGAACACTAGGGAATTCTCAAAATGTGGATGCTTTGTTAGTACACCTTGTAATATTAAAATGGGCACCAACAGGAGAGAATTGCATAGCAGAGGTATCACGTTTCCTGACATCTGACACCCTTCTAAAGAATACTATGCACTTCATTGTTACTAGCTTAGCAGATAACAATTTAAGAGATAACCCATCATTTATCATCCTATTATTCAAACCACGCAAGACGAGGTTAACATCCCTGTAGGAAACTGAGTTACTGGTTCAGGGGGTGAAAACCTACTCAAGCAGCAACCAAAATTCTCATCATTGTGAAAGACAAGCAAACTCCAAATTAAACTATGCTTAACCCTCTGGTAGCTTGGCACAAAATCAGTCAGGCTTAACTTAGAGGCAATGTGTAACCCTCTTTGAATAATTGCTCACTCCACTCATTGCGTTTATGGGTTAGATTGGAGGAAGTACGGTGAGTGATCCTCCATTTCTCTACAAGTGTTAGAAGTCATCTGAGAATAGCATAGACCCCTCTGTAGATGTTCTAGTTTTAACCTCTGAAGTGCCCTGTTATAAAGGGACAACAGGGATATTGCCTGGATAGATAAATAAATTAGACCCACTAAGCTCGCTAAGTGCCTGAGTAAGATCTGAGGTAGAGTTAATGTCTCCCTCAACTCCTTTCTGATCATCCTTAACTTTGTCTCTGAGAACATCAGAACCCCTTTGTCTGAGAAGAAACCTAAAAATCAATTTTCCTTTATGAAATTAAATCTGACCTTTCTAGGTTTATTATGAACCATAGCCTTTGAATCAAACCTACCACCTTCTGGACTTGTTCTAACATTAACTCCTTTTTCTGACCTAGAAGAATCATATTGTCTAGCTAAACTATCATCCTTAATCCTTGTGATCTCAGAGCGGCTGACGCTGGCTTTAATAACTTGGTGAAACACCAAAGAGTGGAAGAAAGACCTAAAAGAAGAGACCCAAATCTGGACAAGTTTCCTTGTCAAAGAAATTGGTGATATTTTCTGTGGCTTTGAAGTGTGGGCACTGTCAAAAGAGTATCTTTTAAATGCAGATGCACCATCCAGTCCACATGGAGGAAAATATCCCACAAGCAGATTACTGTTTCCAACTTGAAATGCTGGTAAAGAACAAATTAATTGAGGTCTCTCAAGTTTATGAGAAGTTTGAATTTCTTGTTTTTTTAGCACCAAAAAGGTTTGTGGCACACCTCGATCACCCCCTTTGCTTGAAGATTCTGGAATTACCAGCATTATTAAATATACTCCTTCCTGAGAGTACTTCATTGAAGGGGGGGGGGGCTGCTTTGAAAAGGAACGGTATAGATATCTATTTGAAACCCCCATACTGTCTTGAGAAACCCAGGGTCTTTTTGAAATACTCTACCATTCCTGTGCAAACAGGGCTAACTGGCTCCCTGCCTTTGCAAGGGAAAAGGACAGAACTCTTACCTTGGTTTCACCCTACCCTTGTTTGACCGCCATCGAAGCTGAAGCATCCTCTCCTTTTTCTCTGCAGGGAGAATAATGGCCTGGAGTATCTGAACTGACCTGAACATAACGACCAATCTCCTTGATAAACCCATCCCCAAAAAGACAGTCTTGTGTATTTAAGCTAACCTCTGAGCCAGCCAGCTCTATTAGTTTAGGGTCAATCCTCAACAAAAGTCCCTTTCTCATCTCATAGGAATGGACCGCATTCGTGTTGTCAAAAAACAAATCACCCTTTGGGCCCCCTTGTAAACCATGTCTGGTCTAGGGATTCCCACAAACTCTTTACTTGCTCCACGGCACACAATATTCTGGCCAAGGAACCCAGAGAGTCCAATAATTTGCCTTGACGTGGGACCTAGGATCTGTCCACCCCTTTCCAGAGGTCCTTACCTCCTCCACTGAGGAAAGTAGCCATCTTTGCATCCAGTGGTGGGGTAAGCACCATTTTTTCAGGAATTATAGACCTGGGATACTCCTTTTTGCCCTTGTGGCTCTTTTAATAGGGCTTTTAATTTGTGCCTTAACATACTCGTCTACAAATGTTGGAGGGAACCAATCCGCTGAGTTAGGATGTTGCAACAAAGGAGGGTCAAACCTTGGATTATAAACAGTATCCAATGTAACCAAATCAGGTTTATCCACCTTCATCTTGTTATTTATATTTAAACTAGTGTAATCATAAAATGTGTCCTCATAATATAAATCATCAGTGTGTGAATTATTCATGTCTGAAAAGGGTATTTTGTTCTGCCCATCACTTGGACTCATAGAAGAGTCACACTAAAAGGACATTTGGTCCATTACACCTTGTGTCATTGAACTGCCACCAAAAGCCCTTATTCTCTTGACCATTAAAGAGCATCACCATGTGCTTGCTTTTAGCCAACTTCCCCCCACCTGGGGCTATGATCATAGAATTATTTATGGAGCATGCCACAGATTTACCAATGTCATTCGCCACTTTTGAAAATTGAAGATGGCACATAATTATCTAAAAATGCACAGAGATTTCTCTTAAATATCTCTTCCTCTAATTCATCATCATCTCTCTCGCAGTCCTTGCTGTTACATATGTCCATAAAGGCTAAATTAACCATTCCTCAGGGAATTGATCCCCCAGCTCAGATCACAAACAAAATCATTCAGGCAATTTTAAATATGTGAGAGAATCACTCCCTTCTTATATTCAATTCAATCAGCACTCTGATATTAAACAAGTTACAAATTAAAGACAAATTTAATAACATGAAATGCACAATCAAAAAAAAAGATACACAAATATATGTGGTTCATCAAGACTCAAACTTCTAGAACGTAATAGGCATCTTCAATACTTCCCCACAGGCCACTCACCTAGTATGCCTACCAGTGAAACTGACAAGAATAAACAAAGTATAAAACTAAGTGGGAATGCCTTTAGCCCGCCACGCCTCCCACTGGTTACAAAGCAACCAGCTGGACGTGCTGAAACAAAGCGTTGCGCTCAGCTTGAACCTGCCCACATCAGATGTCCCATTTCCCTCCAGGTGTGCTTTGCTAGAAAATAACCCCTTTCCTCCTTGGGGAGAAGCTGCATCTGTGCTGTAGCACAGAAACACCAAGCAAACACTCCAACCAATACTGCCAAACTCTTTTCTTTAAAGTATAAACAGTATTAAAGTATTGAAACCACTTGGAAGAGCAGCAAAAAAAGAGGAAGCCCTCTGTAATTGGTTCTATTTATATGGTGGACTGATGGTTTTTGTTTATGTCACTTCCTGACTGGGTGTGCAGGATTGTGGGTATTGCAGTGTGTTTAAAAGCTGTACATGATAAACAGTGGGAAAAGAGACAACATAATATGAGCCTCCTTTCTTGTAATAAAATCGAGAACCCCAGCTGGGTCCTCTTAATACGTGCATGGCATGGGCTGATGGGTGCATTTGACATGATCTGTACCTATACCAGGATTTGCATCAATGGCTGGTATAACGAAATTGGCGAGGCACCTAACTCAAGTCCTTCCTTGACATCTGATAACAAAAAGTTATTGTGAAAAGATATTGCCTGCTTTGTCCCGCAAGCTAGTGAATACATGGTTCAAGTGTAGCACACTTACTAATTCTTTGAAATATATGGGTGCAGTCACTGAACATGATCATGAGTTCCAGCGGCCTGGTTGCCCACATATGTAGTCACCAAATTCTGCTTTACATAAGGTTGGCACAAAGATTTTTACTGCCCTAGGCTCAGATTTTACTCGTACAAAACCAGTGAAATTCAGCAGTTATAGTTACCTGAGCTAACTATAACTTACACCCCCATAATGGACTGCTTATGACCTCACACATTACATCACTCATGACATGGTCAGTGACATCACTCATGACATCTCAAACGACATCACTGGTGACATCATTCTGTGAGTGTGAGGGTTTCCTAAACATTTCTGAGACTTAAAGATATATACTAAGCTACAGCATAAGTCAAATTACTATACTTTCTGTAGTAATAATTAGTGATACTAGTTCTAACATATCTCATCTGAGTGGCTGTGTGACTGTCTGTATCAGTGTATGAGTGGATGTCTGAGTGGCTGTATGGGTGTGTGAGTTGCTGTATGGATGTGTTAGTGGGTATGTGAGTAGCTAGAAGGGTGAGTGAATGGCTATGTGAGTAGCTGTATTGGAGAGTGTGTGGGTGTGTGAGTGGCTGTATGGGTGAGTTAGTGGCTGTGTGAGTGGATGCCTAGGTGTGTGAGTGAGTGTTTGAGTGGCTGTATGGGTGACTGAATGGCTGTGAGTGTGGCTGAATGGGTGAGGAGTGGGTGTGTGAGTAGCTGTATGGATGTGTGAATGGGTATGTAAGTTGTTCTGTGGGTGTGTGAGTAGGTGTGTGAATGGTTGTTTTGGTGAGTGAGTGGCTGTGTCAGTAGCTGTATGGGTAAGTGAGTGGGTCTGTGAGTGTCTGTAATGGTGAGTAAGTCACAGAGTGAATGGCTGTATGGGTGAGTGTGTGGGTGTTGTGGGTGTGTGAGTACCTGTATGGACGAGTGAGTAGCTGTGTGAGTTTCTGTATGGGTGATTGTGTCGATGTGTGAGTGGCTGTAAGGGTTTATGAGTGGGTTTGTAAGTGTCTATATATCTGTATGACTGGATGTGTGAGCAGCTGTATTGGTGAGTGTTTGCGTCCATGAGTGGTTATATGAGTGAGTTACTTGGTGTGTGAGTGGCAGTATGATTGAGTGGATGTGTGAGTGGCTTTATGGATGAGGGATTGGTTGTGTGAGTTCTGGTATGGGTCTGTGAATGGGTATGTGAGGGGTTGTGTGGGAGTAGGTGAATGAGAGGTTCTATGGGGGTGTGAATGGGTGTGTAAGTGGTTCTGTGGATGATGTCATGAGTGATGTCATTTGAGATGTCATCAGTGATGTCATGAGTGATGTCACTGACCATGTCATGAGTGATGTAATTTGTGAGGTCATAAGCAGTGCATTGCGGGGCGAAAGTTATAGTTAGCTCAGGTAACTATAACTGCTGAATATCACTGGCTTTGTACGAGTAAAATCTGAACCTCACTATAACGTCCCTGTAACCTTTGTTTTTTTAGGTGAATTTCTAAGGTTTTTTTACATTTTATTTCCTAACTGTAACCTGTAACCTTTGAGAGTGAGTGTGTGAGTGAGTGCATGAGTGTCTCAGTGGGTGTGTAAGTGATTGTGCAAGTGACTCAATGGGTGTGTGAGTGAGTGTGTGAGTGGGTATGGGAGTGGCTGCATAGGTGTCTCACTGGGTGTGTGAGTGGGTCTGTGAGTGGGTGCACTCACAGACACAGTGAGTGCCTCAGTGGGTCTGTGAGTAGGTGTGAGAGTGTCTCAGTGGGTTTACGAGTATCTCCATGTGTGTGAGTCAGTCTGTGAGTGAGCGCATGAGTGTCTCAGTGGGTCTGTGAGTGGGTGTCTGAAGGGGTGCAGGAGTGGGTGCATGAGTGTCTGAGTGGGTTTGTGACTGCCTCCATGTTAGAAATGGGATTTTTGGTAGGCTAGGGCATGTGCCAAAGCCAGGCAGAAACCACCACTCTAGTCAGGATAAGGGAGTTACACTCCTAAAATAACCCCTGCTCACCCCTTGGTAGCTTGGCACGAGCAGTTAGGCTTATCTTAGAGGCAGTGTGTAAAGCATTTGCACCTAACCAACAGTAATACAGTGTAAGCACTACAAAAGGACACCACACCAGTTTAGAAAAATATCCAATATTTTTATATACTTAAAACAAGACCAAAAACGATAAAAATCCACAATACAGTACTTAAAAATCTTCAGTTATCAAAATATGCTTTAAAAACAGTTCCTTGATGTCGATAGCTCCGTCCGGGGCTATCACGGCGTCGTGAGCAAACAAATCCAAACAGTTCTGGCTGACCGCGGCGTCGTGGGCCAGCTACGGTGTCGGGGAGACCCGCAAACAGTACCTTTTCAGAAATGCAGGGCGTCGGCGACCTCTCGTTGAGCTTCCAAAAGCACGGCATCCGCAGACGTCGGTTCCGGAGGTCGATGCAGGAGTCGTCGGGGCCCTCGAAGTCACACGCGTTGCAGATCGATCTCCTCTCTGTTGAAGTCAGGAGCGCTGGCGTCGGCAGGCGCCGGGTGCTGCGGTGCGAAGTGCAGCGGTGCGGCGTGTGGTGCCCTCAGGTCGCGGTGCGAGCAGCGGCTCGGTGGCGGCGTCGGATGGCGTCGTCAGTGAGACCAGGGTCACAGTGCGAGATGAGGGCGGTGCTCGTCACGGTGCTGGCTGGTTACGGTGCAAGCAGCGGCGTCGTCGTTGCTGAAGCGCTGTCTTCGGCTGACGAACTGGAGTCAATGGCGCCGGCGTCGGTAGGCCAAGGCTGCGGTGCGGGATGAGAGCGGAGCATCATGTAACTTTATGAGCGGTGCCCTTGAACCACGGTGCAAGCAGCGGCGTCGATTTCGGAGTGGGGCAGCATCGACGGGGATACCAAGGCGTCGTCGTGAAGCGAGGCGGTGTGGAGTGCGGTGCCCACAGGTCGCGGTGCGAGCAGCGGCTCGGTGGCGGCATCAGCAGGCATCGTCGGTGAGACCAGGCTCGTGGTGCGGCGTTGCGGCGGTGCCCTCTGCGGTGCCAAGGCATCGTCGTGCAGCGAGGCGGTGCGGAGTGCGGTACCCACAGGTCACGGTGCGAGCAGCGGCTTGGTGGCAGCATCGTCGGTGAGACCAGAGTCACGGTGCGGCGTTACTGCAGTGCCCTCTGCGGTGCCTTCAGGACACAGAGTTGGCAGCGGCGTCGTAGACGTCGTCGGGTTGCTTTTCTTCTGTTGCAGCACAAAACACACAGTCCCCAGTGCTGAGGGCAGAAGAACTTGAAGTCTCTGCTGTTCCTGAGACTTCTTGAACAGGGGGCAAGCTCTACCTCAAGCCCTTGGAGAAACTCACAAAAGTAGATTGCAGAAAGTCCAGTCCAGGCCTTTCACTGCCCAAGACAGAAGCAGCCACTGCAGGCCAACACAGCAAAGCACACAGCAAAGTGGTAGTTCCTCCTCACAGCTTCTCCAGCTCTTCTTCTTGGCAGTCTTCTTGATCCAAAAGAGTTCTAAAGTTCAGGGGTCTGGGCCCCAATATTTATATCCCAAAATCCTTTGATCTCTTAGGCATAGAGTGTCTGTGCTCAGCCAGAACCAGCTCTGCCTCCTCTGGTGTGACTTCCTGGCAGGAGGTGGAGACGGCATTGTCAGAGGCAGACCAGGCCCTTTGAGGTGCAAGGAAATCTCCTCCCCCTTCCCCAATTGCAGCCCAGGTCTATTCAGCCCTTTCCTGACCCACCTAGACTATCTGGAGCCACTCCTGCTCCCCAGCCTTCTGTCATCCAAAACCCAGACATGCAATCCACATTCCAGCAGAGGCACACAGGATGACTGAGCAAGAAAATACCTACTTTCTAAAAGTGGTATTTTCAAACACAGAATGTAAAAATCACCTTCACTAAAAGATGCATCTTTAGATTCTGAGTTCAGGCATACTAAACTTTATTTTCCTACCTAGTTCCCAGGGCCAGTTATGTTTATAAGATGTTATAAACAAACTTCCCATTCTGTCCTATGGGGAACAGGTAGCCTTGCAATAGTGAAAAACAAAATTGGCAGTAATTCACTATCAGGACATGCCACACACACCAGGGCATGTCCTACCTTTCACATACACTGCACCCTGCCCACAGGGGTACCTTGGGCCTACCTTAGGGGTGGCTGACATGTAAGAAAAGGGAAGGTTAGAGACTGGCAAGTGTGTGCACTGGCCAAGTCGACATGGGAGTTACAAACTGCGCGCAGACTCTGCAATGGCAGGTCTGAGTTACCTTTTCAGGGCTACTCACGTGGGTGGCACAATCAGTGCTGCAGGCCCACTAGTAACATTTGATTTACAGGCCCTGGCACACTCAGTGCACTTTACTAGGGACTTACAAGTAAATCAAATATCCAATCATGGAAACACCAATCCATAACACAATTTACACAGAGAGCATATGCACTTTAGCACTGATTAGCAGTGGTAAAGTGCCCAGAGTCCTAAAACCAACACAAACAGGTCAGGGAAAAATAGGAGGAAGAAGCAAAAAGTTTGGGGATATCCCTGCAAAAAGGGCCATTTCCAACACTCCATAAGTGTGTAAGTCAGACTGTGAGTGAGGGCAAATGTATCTGAGTGGGTCTGTAAGTGGGTACATAAGTATTTTAGTGAGTCTGTGAGTGGGTGGGTGAGTCTGTGAATGGGAATGTGAGTGAGTACATGAGTCTCTGAGTGGGTCTGTGAGTGAGTGCATGAGTCTCTGAGTGGGTCTGTGAGTGAGTGCATGAGTTTCTGAGTGGGTCTGTGAGGGATTGCATGAGTCTCTGAGTGGGTCTGTGAGTGAGTACATGAGTCTCTAAGTGGGTTTGTGAGTGGGTTCACGATTCTCTGAATGGGTCTGTGAGTGGTTGTGTGAGTGTCTAAGTGGGTCTGTGAGTGAGTGAGTGTGAGTGTTTCAGTAGGTCTGTGAGTGTGTGCATGAGTCTCTGAGTGGGTCTGTGTGTGGGTGTGTGAGTCTGAGTGGGTCTGTAAGAGGGTGCATGAGTGTGTAAGTGGGTCTGTGAGTGGGTGCGTGAGTGAGTGGGACTGTGAGTGAGTGCATGAGTCTCTGAGTGGGTTTGTGAGTTGGTGTATGAGTGTTTCATCGGGTCTGTGAGAGGGTGCGTGTGTCTCTGAGGGGGCCTGTGAGTGGGTTTGTGAGTGTCTGAGTGCTCTCTGTTTTGTCCTCTCCTGCTCTGTTTTGCCTATTCTGCTTGTTTTTCTGTCCTCCGTTTTGCCTTTTCTGCTCGTTTTTTTGCCGTCTGTTTTGCCCTTTACTGCTCTGTTTTTCCTTTCCTGCTCATTTTTCTTCCCTCTGTTTTGCCTATTCTTCTCATTTTTCTATCCTCTGCTTTGCCTCTTATGGCCCCGGGGACCACCACCTCCCCGGGGCTTTATTGATCTTAAGGAGGGGGGTGATGGGAATCCCCATCCATTGAGGTCAAAGAGCCCCAGGGACCACCACCTCCCTGGGTTATTAATAATACCAAAGGAGGGGGGCCAAAGGGATCCTTCCCTCCTGGAGTTTTCATATGCCCGGGAACCACTACCTCCCCAGGGCCCAATACTTTATTTAAAGTAGGAGGGGGCCGAGAGGCCCCCCTCCCTGGGTTGATTTTGGTACCTGGGGCCCAGCCTTAATTCATTGGGGGAGGGGGTCCATGCGGCCCCCCTCCCCAGGCCAATTTCGGTCCCGGGTACCCCATCCCCCAGGGCCCGGTTACAAACAAATAGAGGAGGAAGGCCACATGGACACCCTTCCTGGGGTGATTTTGGCACTGGAGAACCTATCCTCAGGGGCCCAGCTTTGAATTGCTGGGTGCCCTGGAGCCCACCCAAGACCCCCAGTTACCATCTTTGGGGACTACAGGGGGATACTCAAAGCCCCCGCAGTCCCTGCTGACTCTCTACCTCGTGTGGAAGCCGGCACTACTCTCACAGACAGGGAGCTGCTAAACATGCAGCTCCCTGTCTGGAGAGAAAACCTTTCATCTGTTTCCCTGCCCAGGAGATGAAAACACCACTCTTCGCAAGGGGGAGTGGTTTCACAGCTCTTGCTTGCTGAGAGCGGAGTTCGTGTTAGCTCTGACTTGGCAGGAGATGTCAGAGCTCCCACAAAGTTAGAGCAAACAGCTATGTCCTGGGGTGGGCACCTCAGGACATAGCAGGAGCTGGCCCTGGTGAGTGGCGGCCCCCAGGGCCATATATGGCTCTTGGAGGGGTGTTGTGCGCCCCCCTCCTTTGTAGTTCATGGGCCGGCTCCAGGGAGGTGGTTGTTACAAGGGCTGGATATGTCTTCCAGTTTAAAAATGTTATTTTGGCCCCAGGGATGTGGTGGTCCCCGCACTATTATTGAATTTGCCCCGCAGAGGTGGTGGTCCCCGGGGCACGGGGGCCCACAAGGCCTCCCCATTGCTAACAATTTAGCAGAGGGGATGTGGTGGTCCCCGGGGCACGGGGGTCCACAAGGCTTCCCACACAATTGTTAATTTTAAAGCCCCAGGGAGATGGTGGTCACCGGGGCCCTGGGGGGGGTCCATAAAACACCACATAATTTTTAAAATCAAAACCTCAGGGAGGTGGTGGTCCCTGGAGCCTGGGGTGGTCCACGCGACCCTCATAATACAAACATAAGCCCTGAGGAGGTGGTGCTCCCCAGGGCATAAAAATGCCCATGGAGGGGTGCCAAGTGCTCCCCCTTATATTTAATAAAGCCGGCATGCCCCCCTGACCTGGCCCACCTGGGGGCTTAATTAAATTTCTTTTTCAATTTTGCTGTGAATTTACGGATCCACAGGCGATTTTGCGAACAAATTGAATTTAAACTGTTTTTAAACCCCACCACCACTTCTAGGGGGTCAGGGTATTCCTACCCTGCCACCTTTTCTATATTTTTAATATATTTTGTGGGACTCGGCTGAAGCTTAGTCCCAAGATGGCTGCCAACACTTCCTGGTTGAAGTATTGGCAGTCAATCAGATTATAGCATGGGGACTATCGGATTCGCGGAGGATCCGCATGCCTAGATATACAAATCTGGAATTTGGTTAATATCTCTAAAACTACTGAATGTATTTACCTAAAACTACCACAATGTACTACTCTGGACCAAGATCTACCTTTCTGCCAAATTTGGTGTAATTCTGTCCAGTGGTTCGGCTGTAGTCGCGTCTAAAGTCCCTATGGGAATTAACATGGGGAAAACGCAATATTGGGACTCCCCCCTTTTTTTTTGCCTCCGCTTGACGGATCACCCGAAAACTTTCAAGACAGCAGTTGAAGTTACTGACAAATTAGTTTTGAAAATTTCATGAAGATTCATCAGACGGCGCCAAAGTTATTAGCAAAACAAAAAACTATTTTCCTATGGAAACTAGGTCCTAACTATAACTACCCACTGGCGATCTCCAGTAGGTAACCTAAGTATATGTATTTATATTAATATATGTATATACATATTATATATCACATATCATATTTTATTACACAGTGACAGTGGCCAGTGTGTAGATATAGTTAGATTGTAGTTTCCATAGGAAGAGCATTTTTTGTTTTGCTAATAACTTTGGCTACATTTGATGAACCTTCACAAAACTTTTTAAAAAAAAGTTTATCCACCTCACCTCTTTCTTGGAAAGTTTTTGGGTGATCTGTCAAGCAGGGGTCGAGAAAAAGGAGGTTCCCAAAATGGTATTCCCATGCAATTTCCATAGGAAACATTACACAATATAGTCAAAACACCAAATTTGGCAGAAAAGTAGATCTTGATTTGGTGTAAATCTGTTCAGTAGTTTTGGAGAAATCAAGGTTCAAAATGTATAGAAATCTAGACAGTTAGCCCTCGGGAGTCCTGCAGGACTGCAAATTAAAACATTTTTTTAAAATTGAGCATTACAATTGGCTGAGAGGACTTTTTTACTGTTGGCCGTCCCGTTCCTGCAATATCAAAATGCTCCCACAGGAGTTTGTGCTGTGATTGGCTGGCCACAACCTGAACAAAAACGTTGTGGCCACCCTTACAGGAGGACCAGGGGACTGAAAGGTAAAAACTATGAAGGAGCAGTGTACAGGTACCCTGACCACCTGGACCTTGTGAAAGTGTTCAACAGGGACCACCAGGGGTCAGTTGTTTTAAATAAAAGCTTCTTTCTGGGGTGCCATGGTCCTACAGGGAGTCACGTGGGAGCCAGAGGGGCCCCACTGGCACCTGCGGGACTCCCAAGGGATTGGGAAAACATTTAATAACAGGAAGAATGATGGGTGAGGGGCCGTGGGTGGTTGCCCGCTAATGGAGGCTTGACTGCCTGCAGGGGGTTGGGCACAGGGCACGCCCTGTGGCCAAACCCTGCTGTGCACAGCCAAAGGCCCTGCACAGCAGGGGTTTGGCTTCAAACGCATTGTAATAAGATATTACTTTATGTTAGAAAAAAGTAGAAATTCTCTACAAAAAGTGTAAAGTGGAGTTACACATGAGGAAGTTAGTAAGATTTTAACTTACGTTAAAAAAACCATAAAAATTCACTGACAGCATTACTATTTAAAAAAGATAAAAACACTGAATTTCACCAGTTTTACATAACTAACATACGTATAACCGCCGGAAGTACTGCTCATGTCCTCATGTACCACATCACTCACAACGTATGAAATCTATGGCAGTGCAAGCTATAAATATGTAAATCATGTATAACTGGCAAATTTTCAGGTTTTTTCAATGTAAGTTTTTAAGTGAATATATATATATATATTTTTTATCAGAAAAAACAATGGTTAAAGTGGATGGACTAAATATATATGTATGTATATGTATGTTTGTGTGTGTATATATATATATATATATATATATATATATATATATATATATATATATATATATATGCAAAGTAAATCCCTGCAATCCGCGCAGGAAAAAACGAGCCACTCCAGTTCCAAAGTTCAAAGGTATTCCAGGTTTATTTTACGGCAACAAAAGACGACGCGTTTCGATCTCAAGCGAGATCTTGGTCACATGACCTCTTAGTCAGTTCCACATCTATTTAAAGACATACTAACATGCACGGCACAGCGTGCAGTGAGACATAAAGAAAATACTGCAGTGATTTCCAAAGTTGTTTAACAATTAAGAAGTTGAAAACAAAAGGCATTATTAATTGGCATAAATGCATTTGAAGGTATAAATTAAGGTGTATATCTAAATTGTACCTTAAACAACAAATCATCAGTTGATGATGTGTAATTCATACCACATCATAGACATCTTATTGTACTGTTGTAGAACATTTAAATAATAGGTCTAGTGCCCCTTGAAGTATCTCAAACATTATTTATTGGGTATAGTACCCTTAGGTTAATAAGTGGCTCACATAGACCTAATTATGATGACAGCTAAGTTTACATTGAAAGAATTTTTATATACATATGTGTATGTGTCTAAATAATTGATGCATAGCGTGGCTGTTAACAGAGGGAGGTAGGTGAACTGTGCATATATTGTAGTCAAAATTAGTCTTGCACCTAGGTACATTCACACTAATTGCTAGAACTGAAATGTCATGAAGGATTCTTTGATTACCCAATTATGTAGTGCAGTGCAAATGACAATATAGACTATAACATGCCCAGTGGTTCTGTGGCGATAGCAGTTACTGTGAACATACTGGCTCTCTTGTGCTCTTAACAATATTTTTTAGTGGCTATCCTCCTCTCATGTGGTGAAGCCGATCTGTTGGAAATAGATAAAACAGAAACCGTTAATGTCACTTGTATAATTAGACTCATGATCATAACATCATAATTGCAAAACCTAGCTTGGGCATCACAATTTCAACAACAGACAAACCATCAAGAGTTAATTTATATCCACATTTTCTTCTTCAATGCATCATGTATTTTGGAAAACAAAACAGGAAATCAACAGTGCAGGTTAAAACCACCAACAAGTGAAATTAAAATTAGAAAATCTACAATCTAACTGAATAGGAACTATTCAATTGGTTAACAGGAAGCGTCCCAATATTTATAAATGTACATATAATTCTTCGTCATTGTTCATACCTGTGGGGAACATACTGCCAGCTAGGAGAATTAATCTGGATTCTAGTCTGCATAATGCTTGGATTCGATTCCCTCCTCTAGGATGTTTGGAAATTGTTGCTAGACCAAAGAACTTGCCTTTGGTCCAATCGCCTTCATGTGCCTCATTAAAGTGTCTGGACGTGCTGTAACTGAAGTCGCGATTAGTTATCGCTCTCCAATGTTCCAAGATTCTCTTCTTGACCGGGAATGTTGTCGAACCAACATACCATTTCCCACATGGACAGGTGATAGCATAAATTACGAAATCAGTCCCACAAGTTATGGGTTTTGTTATTTTCCATTTACTTCTCGATCTCTGTAATTTCACTTCACTTACATTCTCACTGTACCTACAGGCTTTGCATTTGCTGCATTTGTAAAAGCCTCCCCTTTGCTCTAGCCACGTTTTCTTGTTACTCTGTAAGTGGCTATTGACTAAGATATCCTTAAGGGATAGGTTTTTTCTGAAATTTATATATATATTCACTGAAAAAACCATAGGTTTCAGGGACATTATAGTTAGAAATTAGCATTTAAAAAACCTTTGAAATTCACTGAAAAAACCATATGTTTCAGGGACGTGTTATAGTTAGAAATTAGCATTTAAAAAACCTTAGAAATTCACTGAAAAAACCACAGGTTTCAGGGACGATATAGTTAGTTGGACATTTCACTTGTACAAAACCAGAGAAATTTCGGCCGTTATAGTTAGTTGAGCTAACTATAACTCACGCCCCCGCAAAGCCCTGCTGATGACGTCACATATTACATCATTCATGACATGGTCAGTAACATCACTGATGACATCACTGATGACATCTCAAATGACATCACTGATGACATCACTGATGATATCATCCAGTGACTGTGTGTTTCTGTAAAGTTTAAATAAGTTTTATATATATGCCAAGGTCTATTGAAGAATGAATGGGTGTATAAGTGTCTGAATGGATGATTTAGTAGGTGCGTGACTGACTGTATAAGTGAGTGATTAAATGTGTCTTACTGTATGCATGGGTTAGTGACTAAACTGTGTGAATGTCTGTATCAGTCTGTTAGTTGGTGTGTAAGCAGCTGCATGGGTTGGTGAGTAGCTACATGAGTGTCTATATGGGTTATTGATTGGTTGTCTGAGTATCTGTATGTGGGCCTGAGTGTCTGTGTGGGTGGGTGGGGGGTGTGTGACTCTGTGCATAGATGTGTGAGTGGGTGATTCACTGGGTGTATGGGTTCAAGAGTACATCTCTGAAGGGCTGTATGGGTGTGTTGGTGAGTGAATGGATTTCTCAGTGGTACATGTGTGAGTAACTACATATGTGAAAGGCAGTATATGTGAGTGTTGGAGTATATAAATGACTATATGTGAGAGTGAGTGATTGTGAGAGTGACTGTATGGATGAGTGTGTGCTTGTATCAGTGATTGTATAAGAGAGTAAGTATGTGTTGGTATCTGTATGAATAAGTGAGGTGGTGTGTGTATAACTGTATAGGTGAGTAAATGGGAATGTGATTGATTCTTTGCATGACTGACTAGGTGTGTGAGTAACTCCATGGATGAGTGGCGGTGTGTGAGTGTCTGTATAGGTGTATGAGTGCATATGATAGTGCTGTATTGATGAGTGACTGCATGTATGAGTGACTGTATGGGTGAATGAGTGGATGTGTGTGTAGACCTAGGAATCAGTGAGTGGGTATGTAGTAATTGGTATTGGTGTGTCTATGGTTTCGAAAATGGTAGTCTGTATTTTAGAGTGGGTGTATCAAGGGTTATATTAGGGTGTGAGGAGGTGCATCAGATTATCACATGGATGATGTCATCAGTGATGTCATTTGAGATGTCATCAGTGATGTCATCAGTGATGTCACTGACCATGTCATGAATGATGTAATATGTGACGTCATCAGCAGTGCATTGTGGGGCGCGAGTTATAGTTAGCTCAACTAACTATAACGGCTGAATTTCTCTGGTTTTGTACGAGTGAAATGTCCAACTAACTATAACGTCCCTGAAACCTCTGGTTTTTTCAGTGAATTTCTAAAGTTTTTTAAATGCTATTTTCTAACTATAATGTCCTTGAAACCTATGTTTTTTTCAGTGAATTTCAAAGGTTTTTAAATGCTAATTTCTAACTATAACGTCCCTGAAACCTATGGTTTTTTCAGTGAAATTCTAAGGTTTGTTTAAAATGCTAATTCCTAACTATACAGTCCCTGAAACCTATGGTTTTTTACAGTGAATTTCAAAGGTTTTTTAAATGCTAATTTCTAACTATGCCTACAGAGGTAGGACATGTGCAGAAAGGGGAAAAAAAGCGCAGAAAGAAGCAAGAGAAATGCAGAAAGAGGTAACAGAAGTCCAGAAAGACGAAGAAAGGTGCAGAAAGAAGCAAGAGCTATGCAGAAAGAACCAACAGAGGTACAGAAAGAGGTCTTGTTGCAAAGTCATCCTGTGCCCCCCAACTTTTTGCTGACTGGTACTGGTGGTAACTGACTCAGACTAACCAGGCCTGGAGCCAGTGCTATGCTGAAAGACACTTAGAATACAGTGAAAACACCTACATACACTAGGGTACACTATGGGTTGGGGTACCCCTGTAAGGCCCTAGTACATAATAGGGCAGGGGGATTAAAACTATCTCTAAGTCAGAGGTGGAGAAAGAGGCTAGAGAAGTGCAGAAAGAAGCAACAGAGGTGTCGAAAGAGACAAGAGAGGTGCAGAAAGAAGCAAGTGAAGTGCAGAAACAGGCAACAGAGGTGCAGAAAGACACAAGAGAGGTGCAGAAACAAGCAAGAGAAGTGCAGAAAGAGGCAAGAGAATTGCTGAAAAAAGCAACAGAGGTGTAGAAAGAAGCAATAGAAGTACAGAAAGAGGCAAGTGAGGTGCAGAAAGAAGCAAGAGCAATGCAGAAAGAACCAACAGAGGTGTAAAAAGAGGCAAGAGGGGTGCAGAAAAAGGTAGGAGAGGTGCACAAAGAGGCAAGAGAGGTACAGAAAGAGGCAGGAGAGGTGCAGAAACAAGGAAGAGAAGTGCAGACAGAAGCAACAGAGGTGCTGAAAGAGGCGCAAAGGGTGCAGAAAGAGCAAGAGAAGTGCAGAAAAAAGCAACAGAGGTACAGAAAGAGGCAAGAGAGGTGCAGAAACAGGCAGGAAAGGTGCAGAAAGAGGGAACAGGGGTGCAAAAATAGGCAAGAGAGGTGCAGAAAGAGAAAAGAGGGGTGCAGAAAGAGGCAAGAGGGGTGCAGAAAGAAGCAAATGAGGTGCAGAAAGAGGCAACAGAGGTGCAGAAAGAGGCACGAGAGGTGCAGAAACAAGCAAGAGAAGTGCAGAAAGAGGCAAGAGAATTGCTGAAAGAAGCAACAGAGGTGTGGAAAGAAGCAAGAGAAGTGCAGAAAGAGGCAAGTGAGGTGCAGAAAGAGGCAAGAGAGGTGCAGAAAACGGCAAGAGAACAGCAGAAAGAGGCAAAGGGGATGCAAAAAAGGGAAGAAGGGTGCAGAAAGAAGCAAGGGGGGTGCAGAAAGAAGCAAGAGAAGTGCAGAAAGAAGCAAGAGAGGTGCAGAAAGAGGGAAGACGAGTGCAGAAAGAGACAACAGGGGTGCAGAAAGAAGCAAGAGAGGTGCAGAAAGAGGCAATAGAAGTGCAGAAAGAAGCAATAGAGGTGCACAAAGAGGCAAGAGGGGTGCAGAAAGAGGCAAGAGCAGTGCAGAAAGAACAAAGAGATGTGCAGAATGAGGCAAGAGAAGTGCAGAAAGAGTCAAGAGATATGCAGAAAAAGGAAGAAGGGTGCAGAAAGAAGCAAGAGAAGTGCAGAAAGAGGCAGGAGAACTGCAGAAAGAGGCAAGAGAGTTGCAGAAACAGGACAAAGGGGTGCAGAAAGAGGGAACAGGTGTGCAGACAGAGGCAAGAGAGGTACAGAAATAGGGAAGAGGGGTACAGAAAGAGGCAAGAGGGATGCAGAAATTTGCAACAGAGGTGCAAAAAGAAGCAAGAGCAGTGCAGAAAGAACCAACAGAGGTGCAGAAAGAGGCAAGAGGGGTACAGAAAGAGGCAAGAAGAGTGCAGAAAGAAGCGAAAGAGGTGCAGAAAGAGGCAAGAGAACTGCAGAAAAAGGCAAGAGAGGTGCAGAAAGAGTCAGGAGAGGTGCACAAAGAGGCAAAAGGGGTACAGAAAGAGGCAAGAGGGATGCAGAAAGAAGCAAGAGAAGTGCAGAAAGAAGCAACAGAGGTGCTTAAAGAGGAAGGAGGGGTGCAGAAAGAGGCAAGAGAAGTGCAGAAAGAAGCAACAGAGGTGAGGTGCCGAAAGAGGCAAGAGAGGTGCAGAAACAGGCAAGAAAGGTATAGAAAGAGGGAACAGGGGTGCAGAAAGAGATAAGAGGGATACAGAAATTTACAAGAGGGGTGCAGAAAGAAGCAAGAGCAGTGCAGGAAGAAGCAAGAGAAGTGCAGAAAGAAGCAAGTGAGGTGGATAAATAGGGAAGAGCGGTGCAGAAAGAGGCATGAGGGATGCAGTAATTTACAGAAGAGGTACAGAAAGAAGCAAGAGCAGTGCAGAAAGAACCCACAGAGGTGCAAAAGGAGGCAAGACGGGTGCAGAAATAGGTAGGAGAGGTGCACAAAGAGGCAAGAGGGGTACAGAAAGAGGCAGGCTGGGTGCAGAAAGAAGGAAGAGAAGTGCAGAAAGAGGCAAGAGAATTGCTGAAAGAAGCAACAGAGGTGCTGAAAGAGGCGTGAAGGGTGCAGAAAGAGGAAAGAGAAGTGCAGAAAGAAGCAACAGAGGTACAGAAAGAGGCAAGAGAGGTGCAGAAAGAGGGGAGAGGGGTGCAGAAAATGGCAAGAGGGGTGCAGAAAGAAGCAAGTGAGGTGCAGAAAGAGGCAACAAAGGTGCAGAAAGACACAAGAGAATTTCAGAAACAAGCAAGAGAAGTGCAGAAAGAGGCAAGAGAATTGCTGAAAGAAGCAACAGAGGTGTAGAAAGAAGCAAAAAAAGTGCAGAAAGAGGCAAGTGAGGTACAGAAAGAGGCGCGAAGGGTGTAGAAAGAGCAAGAGAAGTGCAGAAAGAAGCAACAGAGGTACAGAAAGAGGCAAGAGAGGTGCAGAAACAGGCAGGAAAGGTACAGAAAGAGGGAACAGCTGTGCAGAAGGAGGCAACAGAGGTGCAGAAATATGCAAGAGAGGTGCAGAAACAAGCAAGAGAAGTGCAGAACGAGGCATGTCAGGTGCAGAAAGAGGCAAGAAAGGTGCAGAAAATGGCAAGAGAACAGCAGAAAGAGGCAAGAGGGATGCAAAAAAGGGAAGAATGGTGCAGAAAGAAGCAAGAGAGGTACAGAAAGAAGCAAGAGCGGCGCAGAAAGAGGGAAGATGAGTGCAGAGACAACAGGGGTGCAGAAAGAGACAACAGGGGTGCAGAAAGAAGCAAGAGTGGTGCAGAAAGAGGCAATAGAAGTGTAGAAAGAAGCAACAGAGGTGCAGAAAGAGGCATGAGGGGTGCAGAAAGAGGAGAGAGAAGCGCAGAAAGAAGCAAAAGAGGTGCAGAAAGAGACAACAGGGGTGCAGAAAGAGGCAAGAGCAGTGCAGAAAGAACCAAGAGATGTGCAGAATGAGGCAAGAGAGGTGCAGAAAGAGGCAAGAGGTGTGCAGAAAAGGGAAGAAGGGTGCAGAAGGAAGCAAGAGAAGTGCAGAAAGTGGCAAGTGAGGTGCAGAAGGAGGCAAGAGAACTGCAGAAAGAGGCAAGAGAGTTGCAGAAACAGGCAAAAGGAGTGCAGAAAGAGGGAACAGGTGTGCAGACAGAGGCAAGAGAGGTGCAGAAAGACGGAAGAAGGTACAGAAAGAGGCAAGAGGGATGCAGAAATTTGCAACAGAGATGCAAAAAGAAGCAAGAGCAGTGCTGAAAGAACCAACAGAGGTGCAGAAAGAGGCAAGAGGGTACAGAAAGAGGCAAGATAACTGCAGAAAGAAGCAAAAGAGGTGCAGAAAGAGGCAAGAGAACTGCAGAAAAAGACAAGAGAGGTGCAGGAACAGTCAGGAGATGTGCACAAAGAGGCAAAAGGGGTACAGAAAGAGGCAAGAGGGGTGCAGAAAGAAGCAAGAGAAGTGCAGAAAGAAGCAACAGAGGTGCTTAAAGAGGGGAGAGGGGTGCACAAAGCGGCAAGAGGGGTGCAGAAAGAAGCAAGTGAGGTGCAGAAATAGGCAACAGAGGTGCAGAAAGACGCAAGAGAGGTGCAGAAACAAGCAAGAGAAGTGCAGAAAGAGGCAAGAGAATTGCTGAAAGAAGCAACAGAGATGTAGAAAGAAGCAAAAGAAGTGCAGAAAGAGGCAAGGGAGGTGCAGAAAGAGGCAAGGGAGGTGCAGAAAATGGCAAGAGAACTGCAGAAAGAGGCAAGAGGGATGCAAAAAAGAGAAGAAGGGTGTATATAGAAGCAAGAGAGGTGCAGAAAGAAGCAAGAGAAGTGCAGAAAGAAGCAACAGAGGTACAGAAAGAAACAAGAGAGATGCAGAAAGAGGGAGGAGGGGTGCAAAAAGAGGCAAGATGGGTGCAGAATAAGCAAGAGAGGTACAGAAAGAAGCAAGAGAAGTGCAGAAAGAAGCAACAGGGGTGCAGAAAGAGGCTAGAGGGGTGCAGAAAGAGGGAAGACAAGTGCAGAAAGAAGTTACAGAGGTGCAGGAGGAGTCAAAATAACTGCAGAAAGAGGCAAGAGAGTTGCAGAAACAGGCAAAAGGGTTGCAGAAAGAGTAAACAGGTATGCAGACAGAGGCAAGAGAGGTGCAGAAAGACAGAAGAGGGGTGATGAAAGAGGGGTGCATAAATTTGCAACAGAGGTGCAGAAAGAAGCAAGAGCAGTGCAGAATGAACCAACAGAGGTGCAAAAAGAGGCAAGAGTGGTACTGAAAGAGGCAACAGAAGTGCAGAAAGAAGCAAAAGAGGTACAGAAAGAGGCAAGAGAACAGCAGAAAAAGGCAAGAGAGGTGCAGAAAGAGGAAGAAGAGGTGCACAAAGAGGCACAACGGGTACAGAAAGAGGCAAGAGGGGTGCAGAAAGAAGGAAGAGAAGTGCAGAAAGAAGCAACAGAGGTGCTGAAAGAGACAGGAAGTGTGCAGAAAAAGGCAAGAGAAGTGCAGAAAGAAGCAACAGAGTTGCAGAAAGAGGCAATAGAGGTGCAGAAAGAGGCAAGAGAGATGCCGAAAGAAGCAAGTGAGGAGCAGAAAGAGGCAAGAGAGGTGCGGAAAGAGGGAAGACGAGTGCATAAAGAGACAACAGGGGTGCAGAAAGAAGCAAGAGAGGTGCAGAAAGAGGCAAAAGAAGTGCAGAAAGAAGCAACAAAGGTACAGAAAGAGGCAAGAGAGGCATAGAAAGAGTGAGGAGGGGTGCAAAAAGAGGCAAGATGGGTGCAGAAAGAAGCAAGAGAGGTACAGAAAGAAGCAAGAGAAGTGCAGAAAGAAGCAACAGGGGTGCAGAAAGAGGCTAGAGGGGTGCAGAAAGAGGCAAGACAAGTTCAGAAAGAAGTAACAGAGGTGCAGAAGGAGGCAAAAGAACTGCAGAAAGAGGAAGAGAGTTGCAGAAACAGGCAAAAGGGGTACAGAAAGAGGGAACAGGTGTGCAGACAGAGGCAAGAGAGGTGCAGAAAGATGGAAGAGGGGTGCTGAAAGAGGCAAGAGGGATGCATACATTTGCAACAGAGGTGCAGAAAGAAGCAAGAGCAGTGCAGAATGAACCAACAGAAGTGCAGAAAGAGGCAAGAGTGGTACTGAAAGAGGCAAGAGAAGTGCAGAAAGTGGCAAGTGAGGTGCAGAAAGAGGAAAGAGAGGTATAGAAAGAGGCCAGATAAGTGTGGAGAGAGGCAAGAGAAGTGCAGAAAGAGGCAGGAGGGGGTGCAGAAAGAAGGAAGAGAAGTGCAGAAAGAAGCAACAGAGGTGCTGAAAGAGGCGTGAAGGGTGCAGAAAGAGGCAAGAGAAGTGCAGAAAGAAGCAACAGAGGTACAGAAAGAGGCAAGAGAGGTACAGAAACAGGCAGGAAAGGTGCAGAAAGAGGGAACAGGGGTGCAGAAAGAGGCACGAGAGGTGCAGAAAGAGGGGTGCAGAAAGAAGCAAGTGAGGTGCAGAAAGAGGCAACAAAGGTGCAGAAAGATGCAAGAGAATTGTAGAAACAAGCAAGAGAAGTGCAGAAAGAGGATAGAGAATTGCTGAAAGAGGCAACAGAGGTGTAGAAAGAAGCAAAAGAAGTGCAGAAAGAGGCAAGTGAGGTGCAGAAAGAACCAGCAGAGGTGCAAAAAGAGGCAAGAGGGGTGCAGAAAGAGGTAGGAGAGGTGCACAAAGAAGCAAGAGAGGTACAGAAAGAGGCAGGCTGGGTGCAGAAAGAAGGAAGAGAAGTGCAGAAAGAGGCAAGAGAATTGCTGAAAGAAGCAACAGAGATGTAGAAAGAAGCAAGAGAAGTGCAGAAAGAAGCAAGTGAGGTGCAGAAAGAAGCAAGAGCAGTGTAGAAAGAACCAACAGAAGTGCAGAAAGAGGCAAGAGGGGTACAGAAAAAGGTAGGAGGGGTGCACAAAGAGGCAAGAGAGGTACAGAAAGAGGCAGGAGGGGTGCAGAAAGAAGGAAGAGAAGTGCAGAAAGAAGCAACAGAGGTGCTGAAAGAGGCACGAAGGGTGCAGAAAGAGCAAGAGAAGTGCAGAAAGAAGCAACAGAGGTACAGAAAGAGGCAAGAGAGGTGCAGAAACAGGCAGGAAAGCTGCAGAAAGAGGAACAGTGGGGCAGAAAGAGTCAAGAGAGGTGCAGAAAGAGAAAAGAGGGTTGCAGAAAGAAGCAAGAGGGGTGCAGAAAGAAGCAAGTGAGGTGCAGAAGGAGGCAACAGAGGTGCAGAAAGAGGCAAGAGAGGTGCAGAAACAAGCAAGAGAAGTGCAGAAAGAGGCAAGAGAACTGCTGAAAGGAGTAACAGAGGTGTGGAAAGAAGCAAGAGAAGTGCAGAAATAGGCAAGTGAGGTGCAGAAAGAGTGGCGCAGAAAATGGCAAGAGAACAGCAGAAAGAGGCAAGAGGGATGCAAAAAAGGGAAGAAGGGTGCAGAAAGAAGAAAGAGAGGTGCAGAAAGAAGCAAGAGAAGTGCAGAAAGAAGCAAGAGCAGTGCAGAAAGAGGGAAGACGAGTGCAGAGACAACAGGGGTGCAGAAAGAGACAACAGGGGTGCAGAAAGAAGCAAGAGAGGTGCAGAAAGAGGCAATAGAACTGCAGAAAGAAGTAACAGCGGTGCAGAAAGAGGCACGAGGGGTACAGAAAGAGGAGAGAGAAGCGCAGAAAGAAGCAAAAGAGGTGCAGAAAGAGACAAGAGCAGTGCAGAAAGAACCAAGAGATGTGCAGAATGAGGCAAGAGAGGTGCAGAAAGAGGCAAGAGGTGTGCAGAAAGAGGAGAGAGAAGCGCAGAAAGAAGCAAAAGAGGTGCAGAAAGAGGCAAGAGCAGTGCAGAAAGAACCAAGAGATGTGCAGAATGAGGCAAGAGAAGTGCAGAAAGAGGCAAGAGGTGTGCAGGAAAGGGAAGAAGGGTGCAGAAAGAAGCAAGAGAAGTGCAGAAAGAGGCAAGTGAGGTGCAGAAGGAGGCAAGAGAACTGCAGACAGAGGCAAGAGAGTTGCAGAAACAGGCAAAAGGAGTGCAGAAAGAGGGAACAGGTGTGCAGACAGAGGCAAGAGAGGTGCAGAAAGAGGGAAGAGGGTACAGAAAGAGGCAAGAGGGATGCAGAAATTTGCAACAGAGGTGCAAAAAGAAGCAAGAGCAGTGCAGAAAGAACCAACAGAGGTGCTGAAAGAGGAAAGAGGGTACAGAAAGAGGCAAGATAACTGCAGAAAGAGGCAAAAGAGGTGCAGAAAGAGGGAAGAGAACTGCAGAAAAAGACAAGAGAGGTGCAGGAAGAGTCAGGAGATGTGCACAAAGAGGCAAAAGGGGTGCAGAAAGAAGCAAGAGCAGTGCAGAAAGAAGCAAGAGAAGTGCAGAATAAAGCAAGAGAGGTGGAGAAATAGGGAAGAGGGGTGCAGAAAGAGACATGAGGGATGCAGAAATTTGCAAAAGAGGTGCAGAAAAAAGCAAGAGCAGTGCAGAAAAAACCAACAGTGGTGCAAAAAGAGGCAAGAGGGGTGCAGAAATAGGTAGGAGAGGTGCACAAAGAGGCAAGAGGGGTACAGAAAGAAGCAGGAGGGGTACAGAAAGAAGGAAGAGAAGTGCAGAATGAAGCAACAGAGGTGCTGAAAGAGGCAAGAAGGGTGCAGAAAGAGGCAAGAGAAGTGCAGAAAGAAGCAACAGAGGTACATAAAGAGGCAAGAGAGGTGCAGAAACAGGCAGGAAAGGTGCAGAAAGAGGGATCAGGGGTGCAGAACGAGGCAAGAGAGGTGCAGAAAGAGGGGAGAGGGGTGCACAAAGAGGCAAGAGGGGTGCAGAAAGAAGCAAGTGAGGTGCAGAAAGAGGCAACAGAGGTGCAGAAAGATGCAAGAGAGGTGCAGAAACAAGCAAGAGAAGTGCAGAAAGAGGCAAGAGAATTGCTGAAAGAAGCAACAGAGGTGTAGAAAGAAGCAAAAGAAGTGCAGAAAGAGGCAAGTGAGGTGCAGAAAGAGGCAAGGGAGGTACAGAAAATGGCAAGAGAACTGCAGAAAGAGGCAAGAGGGATGCAAAAAAGGGAAGAAGGGTGTATATAGAAGCAAGAGAGGTGCAGAAAGAAGCAAGAGAAGTGCAGAAAGTTGCAACAGAGGTACAGAAAGAGACAAGAGAGATGCAGAAAGAGGGAGGAGGGGTGCAAAAAGAGGCAAGATGGGTGCAGAATAAGCAAGAGAGGTACAGAAAGAAGCAAGACAAGTGCAGAAAAAAGCAACAGGGGTGCAGAAAGAGGCTAGAGGGGTGCAGAAAGAGGCAAGACAAGTGCAGAAAGAAGCAAAAGAGGTACAGAAAGAGGCAAGAGAACAGCAGAAAAAGGCATGAGAGGTGCAGGAGGAGTCAAAATAACTGCAGAAAGAGGCAAAAGATTTGCAGAAACAAGCAAAAGGGTTGCAGAAAGAGGGAACAGGTGTGCAGACAGAGGCAAGAGAGGTGCAGAAAGACGGAAGAGGGGTGATGAAAGAGGCAAGAGGGATGCATAAATTTGCAACAGAGGTGCGGAAAGAAGCAAGAGCAGTGCAGAATGAACCAACAGAGGTGCAGAAAGAGGCAAGAGTGGTACTGAAAGAGGCAAGAGAAGTGCAGAAAGAAGCAAAAGAGGTACAGAAAGAGGCAAGAGAACAGCAGGAAAAGGCAAGAGAGGTGCAGAAAGAGGAAGAAGAGGTGCACAAAGAGGCACGACGGGTACAGAAAGAGGCAAGAGGGGTGCAGAAAGAAGGAAGAGAAGTGCAGAAAGAAGCAACAGAGGTGCTGAAAGAGACAGGAAGGGTGCAGAAAAAGGCAAGAGACGTGCAGAAAGAAGCAACAGAGTTGCAGAAAGAGGCAATAGAGGTGCAGAAAGAGACAAGAGAGATGCCGAAAGAAGCAAGTGAGGAGCAGAAAGAGGCAAGAGAGGTGCGGAAAGAGGGAAGACGAGTGCAGAAAGAGACAACAGGGGTGCAGAAAGAAGCAAGAGAGGTACAGAAAGAGGCAAAAGAAGTGCAGAAAGAAGCAACAGAGGTACAGAAAGAGGCAAGAGAGGTGCAGAAAGAGTGATGAGGGGTGCAAAAAGAGGCAAGATGGGTGCAGAAAGAAGCAAGAGAGGTACAGAAAGAAGCAAGAGAAGTGCAGAAAGAAGCAACAGGGGTGCAGAAAGAGGCTAGAGGGTTGCAGAAAGAGGCAAGACAAGTGCAGAAAGAAGCAAAAGAGGTACAGAAAGAGGCAAGAGAACAGCAGAAAAAGGCACGAGAGGTGCAGAATGAGGAAGAAGAGGTGCACAAAGAGGCACGACGGGTACAGAAAGAGGCAAGAGGGGTGCAGAAAGAAGGAAGAGAAGTGCAGAAAGAAGCAACAGAGGTGCTGAAAGAGACAGGAAGGGTGCAGAAAAAGGCAAGAGAAGTGCAGAAAGAAGCAACAGAGTTGCAGAAAGAGGCAATAGAGGTGCAGAAAGAGGCAAGAGAGATGCCGAAAGAAGCAAGTGAGGAGCAGAAAGAGGCAAGAGAGGTGCGGAAAGAGGGAAGACGAGTGCAGAAAGAGACAACAGGGGTGCAGAAAGAAGCAAGAGAGGTGCAGAACGAGGCAAACGAAGTGCAGAAAGAAGCAACAGAGGTACAGAAAGAGGCAAGAGAGGTGCAGAAAGAGTGATGAGGGGTGCAAATAGAGGCAAGATGGGTGCAGAAAGAAGCAAGAGAGGTACAGAAAGAAGCAAGAGAAGTGCAGAAAGAAGCAACAGAGGTGCAGAAGGAGGCAAAAGAACTGCAGAAAGAGGCAAGAGAGTTGCAGAAACAGGCAAAAAGGGGTGCAGAAAGAGGGAACAGGTGTGCAGACAGAGACAGAGGTGCAGAAGGAGGCAAAAGAACTGCAGAAAGAGGCAAGAGAGTTGCAGAAACAGGCAAAAGGGGTGCAGAAAGAGGGAACAGGTGTGCAGACAGAGGCAAGAGAGGTGCAGAAAGACGGAAGAGGGGTGCTGAAAGAGGCAAGAGGGATGCATACATTTTTCAACAGAGGTACAGAAAGAAGCAAGAGCAGTGCAGAATGAACCAACAGAAGTGCAGAAAGAGGCAAGAGTGGTACTGAAAGAGGCAAGAGAAGTGCAGAAAGTGGCAAGTGAGGTGCAGAAAGAGGCAAGAGAGGTATAGAAAGAGGCAAGATAAGTGTAGAAAGAGGCAAGAGAAGTGCAGAAAGAGGCAAGAGAGGTGCAGAAAGAGGCAAGAGAGGTACAGAAAGAGGCTTGAGAAGTGCAGAAAGAGGCAAGTGAGTTGCAGAAAGAGGCAAGAGAGGTGCAGAATAAAGCAAGAGAGGTGGAGAAATAGGGAAGAGGGGTGCAGAAAGAGACATGAGGGATGCAGAAATTTGCAAAAGAGGTGCAGAAAAAAGCAAGAGCAGTGCAGAAAAAACCAACAGAGGTGCAAAAAGAGGCAAGAGGGGTGCAGAAATAGGTAGGAGAGGTGCACAAAGAGGCAAGAGGGGTACAGAAAGAAGCAGGAGGGGTACAGAAAGAAGGAAGAGAAGTGCAGAATGAAGCAACAGAGGTGCTGAAAGAGGCAAGAAGGGTGCAGAAAGAGGCAAGAGAAGTGCAGAAAGAAGCAACAGAGGTACATAAAGAGGCAAGAGAGGTGCAGAAACAGGCAGGAAAGGTGCAGAAAGAGGGATCAGGGGTGCAGAACGAGGCAAGAGAGGTGCAGAAAGAGGGGAGAGGGGTGCACAAAGAGGCAAGAGGGGTGCAGAAAGAAGCAAGTGAGGTGCAGAAAGAGGCAACAGAGGTGCAGAAAGATGCAAGAAAGGTGCAGAAACAAGCAAGAGAAGTGCAGAAAGAGGCAAGAGAATTGCTGAAAGAAGCAACAGAGGTGTAGAAAGAAGCAAAAGAAGTGCAGAAAGAGGCAAGTGAGGTGCAGAAAGAGGCAAGGGAGGTACAGAAAATGGCAAGAGAACTGCAGAAAGAGGCAAGAGGGATGCAAAAAAGGGAAGAAGGGTGTATATAGAAGCAAGAGAGGTGCAGAAAGAAGCAAGAGAAGTGCAGAAAGTTGCAACAGAGGTACAGAAAGAGACAAGAGAGATGCAGAAAGAGGGAGGAGGGGTGCAAAAAGAGGCAAGATGGGTGCAGAATAAGCAAGAGAGGTACAGAAAGAAGCAAGAGAAGTGCAGAAAAAAGCAACGGGTGCAGAAAGAGGCTAGAGGGGTGCAGAAAGAGGCAAGACAAGTGCAGAAAGAAGCAAAAGAGGTACAGAAAGAGGCAAGAGAACAGCAGAAAAAGGCATGAGAGGTGCAGGAGGAGTCAAAATAACTGCAGAAAGAGGCAAAAGATTTGCAGAAACAAGCAAAAGGGTTGCAGAAAGAGGGAACAGGTGTGCAGACAGAGGCAAGAGAGGTGCAGAAAGACGGAAGAGGGGTGATGAAAGAGGCAAGAGGGATGCATAAATTTGCAACAGAGGTGCGGAAAGAAGCAAGAGCAGTGCAGAATGAACCAACAGAGGTGCAGAAAGAGGCAAGAGTGGTACTGAAAGAGGCAAGAGAAGTGCAGAAAGAAGCAAAAGAGGTACAGAAAGAGGCAAGAGAACAGCAGGAAAAGGCAAGAGAGGTGCAGAAAGAGGAAGAAGAGGTGTACAAAGAGGCACGACGGGTACAGAAAGAGGCAAGAGGGGTGCAGAAAGAAGGAAGAGAAGTGCAGAAAGAAGCAACAGAGGTGCTGAAAGAGACAGGAAGGGTGCAGAAAAAGGCAAGAGAAGTGCAGAAAGAAGCAACAGAGTTGCAGAAAGAGGCAATAGAGGTGCAGAAAGAGACAAGAGAGATGCCGAAAGAAGCAAGTGAGGAGCAGAAAGAGGCAAGAGAGGTGCGGAAAGAGGGAAGACGAGTGCAGAAAGAGACAACAGGGGTGCAGAAAGAAGCAAGAAAGGTACAGAAAGAGGCAAAAGAAGTGCAGAAAGAAGCAACAGAGGTACAGAAAGAGGCAAGAGAGGTGCAGAAAGAGTGATGAGGGGTGCAAAAAGAGGCAAGATGGGTGCAGAAAGAAGCAAGAGAGGTACAGAAAGAAGCAAGAGAAGTGCAGAAAGAAGCAACAGGGGTGCAGAAAGAGGCTAGAGGGTTGCAGAAAGAGGCAAGACAAGTGCAGAAAGAAGCAAAAGAGGTACAGAAAGAGGCAAGAGAACAGCAGAAAAAGGCACGAGAGGTGCAGAATGAGGAAGAAGAGGTGCACAAAGAGGCACGACGGGTACAGAAAGAGGCAAGAGGGGTGCAGAAAGAAGGAAGAGAAGTGCAGAAAGAAGCAACAGAGGTGCTGAAAGAGACAGGAAGGGTGCAGAAAAAGGCAAGAGAAGTGCAGAAAGAAGCAACAGAGTTGCAGAAAGAGGCAATAGAGGTGCAGAAAGAGGCAAGAGAGATGCCGAAAGAAGCAAGTGAGGAGCAGAAAGAGGCAAGAGAGGTGCGGAAAGAGGGAAGACGAGTGCAGAAAGAGACAACAGGGGTGCAGAAAGAAGCAAGAGAGGTGCAGAACGAGGCAAAAGAAGTGCAGAAAGAAGCAACAGAGGTACAGAAAGAGGCAAGAGAGGTGCAGAAAGAGTGATGAGGGGTGCAAATAGAGGCAAGATGGGTGCAGAAAGAAGCAAGAGAGGTACAGAAAGAAGCAAGAGAAGTGCAGAAAGAAGCAACAGAGGTGCAGAAGGAGGCAAAAGAACTGCAGAAAGAGGCAAGAGAGTTGCAGAAACAGGCAAAAGGGGTGCAGAAAGAGGGAACAGGTGTGCAGACAGAGACAGAGGTGCAGAAGGAGGCAAAAGAACTGCAGAAAGAGGCAAGAGAGTTGCAGAAACAGGCAAAGGGGTGCAGAAAGAGGGAACAGGTGTGCAGACAGAGGCAAGAGAGGTGCAGAAAGACGGAAGAGGGTGCTGAAAGAGGCAAGAGGGATGCATACATTTTTCAACAGAGGTACAGAAAGAAGCAAGAGCAGTGCAGAATGAACCAACAGAAGTGCAGAAAGAGGCAAGAGTGGTACTGAAAGAGGCAAGAGAAGTGCAGAAAGTGGCAAGTGAGGTGCAGAAAGAGGCAAGAGAGGTATAGAAAGAGGCAAGATAAGTGTAGAAAGAGGCAAGAGAAGTGCAGAAAGAGGCAAGAGAGGTGCAGAAAGAGGCAAGAGAGGTACAGAAAGAGGCTTGAGAAGTGCAGAAAGAGGCAAGTGAGGTGCAGAAAGAGGCAAGAGAGGTGCAGAACGAAGAGAGTGAAGTGTAGAAAGAGGTAAGTGAGGTGCAGAACGAGGCAAGAGATGTACAGAAAGAGGCAAGGGAAGTGCTGAAACAGGCAAGAGAAATGCACAAAGAGGCAAGAGAGGAGCAGAAAGAGGCAAGAGAGGTGTAGAAAAATGCAAGAGAGGTGCAGAAAAAGGCAAGTGAGGTGCAGAAAGAGGCAAGAGAGGTGCAGAAAGAGGCAAGAGAGGTGCAGAAAGAGGCAAGAGATCTGCAGAAAAAAGCAACAGAGGTGCTGAGAAAGGCAAGTGAGGTGCAGAAAGGGGCAAGAGAAGTGCAGAAAGAGGCAAGTGAAGTGCAGAAAGATGTCAGTGTGGTGCAGACAGAGGAAGAAAGGTGCAGAAAGAAGCAAGAGAAATGCAGAAAGAGGCAAGAGAGGCACAGAAAGAAGAGAGGTTTGTGCACCATTAGTACCAGTTAAACACCCACATTTTGCAATAAGTAACACGTGACCATTCCAGCTTTGCAAAGGGCCTTCCACCACGCTGTAACACGTAACGCTGCATTTTTGGGAACATTTGAGCCGTTTGAGCTAGAAACAAGGCCTTTTTTGTTCAAATCTGCAGATTAGGCAGCAGATGATGGAATATTGGGCAAATGCGGAAAATGTTTAATTATGTGAAAATTGGTGCAGCCGAACAGTCACATAATTCCAGTGGCCCTGCTCAAACCTCCGACTAGGTCCAGAAGTGCTCCTAAGTGGTTTCTTTTTTTTTGTGTCTCATTGAGTTTATAGTTTAGCTTCTATGGAAATGAGGAAGACTAAACCTGAGGTTACCACTCCACAACACAGACTACAATACCACATAACTACTCTCCAAAACACATAATCCCACTCCACATAATTCCTATACACTAAATACCACATACTTTCTATTCACATATTTTCACTACACAACATACCACATAATTCCACTACACACAACATACATCCACTCTACACCAAAAACATTAGTAAAAATCTTTTACATTTACAACGCCAATAGCTCTAACTCTCGCAAATGCGAGACCTATTACATTGGAAATACTTCTTTAACTGGTAGTCGCGTTTGCATAGTGGTGCAGAAAGGGGGCTGGGCCTCCGACCAGCGCTCAGGAATTCCGCTGCATAGGACTTACAGGAGGTACCATGAAGGCTTCTTGGCCCCCAAAGTCACTCAGGAGTAAAGTGGACTTCATCCCCCAACCAGCACTGTGCCAGAGGGCGCGTTTGCAGAGTGGTGGAGAAAGGGGGGGCGTGGCCTCTGAAGACCTCTGAGCAATCCCACTATGTGGAACTTAGTGGAGGTAATAGGAGGGGTAGTTGGCCCCCAAGGACAACCTTGGGGGCCAACTACCCCTCCTATTACCTCCAGTAAGTCCCACACAGCGGGATTGCTAAGTTGTCATAGCAGGCCACGCCCCCTTTCCCCACCACTCTGCAAACGCACTCCCTGGCGCGCTCTTGGATGGGGATTAAAAACCTCTTCGCTGCTGGGGGGCCATAGGGGCCAACTAGCCTACCTGATACCTCCAGTATGCCCCAGATAGTGGGATTGCTGATAGGTGGACACAGGCCACGCCCCCTTTGTCCACCATTCTGCAAACGCGCCTCCTGGCACTCTCTTGGTTGGGGAATGAAGTCCCCTTGCCTCCTTAGGGTACCTGGGGGCCAACTAGCCCACCAGGTACTTCCAGTAAGCCCCACACAGCTGGATTGCTGAGAGTGGTCCGAGGCCACGCCCCCTTTTTACACCACTCTGCAAACACGCCTCCTGGTGCACTGCTGCTTGGGGGATGAAGTCCACTTGTGTCCTGAGGTCCTCAGGACACAAGAGGACCTCAACGCCCCATGGGCCCCCGCTAATTAATTGAGCATTGCCCCTGGGACCTTCCCACCTGGGGGCTTATAGAAAACGAAGCGCTGGAGTCCGCGCTTTGTTTTTTTTTATTTTTTCAGACGGATTCGCGGACCCAGCGTGAATTCAGCCGATTTTTTTTTTAAATGCTTTTTGTGGCCCTGGGGGTGCTTGTGGGACCCCCTGAGCAGGCCTAGGGGGTCAGGGTGTTTCTACCCTGCCCCGTTTTCTTGTTTTTTATCTTTTTTCTACTGTTTTCTTGTGACTCGGTTACCCAGTCACAAGATGGCTGCCAACACATTCTGGTTTGGAGTGTTGGCAGTCAATCAGAATGAAGCTCTTGCTCGGCAGGGTTCACGAATCCTCCTCAGTGCTCAGATATATACATTTTTATTCTTTGAATTTCTCAGCAACTACTGAACGGATTTACACCGTTTGAACTAAAGGTCGCTTTCTGAACCAAGAGCTACATTTTTGCCAAATTTGGTGTAATTCCGTTCAGCAGTTCGGGCTGTAGCCGTGTCTAAAGTTCCTATGGAAATTAACATGGGGAAAAAGCGTGTTGGGATCCCCCTTTTTTCTCGGCCTCCGCTTGACGAATCACCCCGAAACTTTCAAGACAGGAGCTGACCTGAGCGAACCATTAGTTTTGAAAATTTTGCGAAGTTTCAATTTGTCGAACGGCGTCAAAGATATTGGCAGAAAAAAACGCTTTTTGAATAGAAACAAGGTTCTAACTAACGGTGGGCGAAGTTGGCGGAGTACCACTACGCGGAATTCTGTGGAGTCCGTGAAACTCCGCTCCATAGCTCCGTTCCATCTCATCCCAATTAATAAAACAGAAACCTCACATACCTTTGGTAAAACAAGTAACTCTATCTTTACATGCTAAAATGCATAGTCATCTCACAAAAGTGAAAATAAAAATATAGCAAGCAGTGAGAGAGGTGATGATTTTGGGGTCCTCCCTAACCTAGGGAGAGAACCAAGCAGATGCCTTGAACACAAAGAGCACATAATGCTGAACGATTCGGTGGTGGTCCCATCCTCCTAGGACCACCCCAAGCACAGTTATGGGCAAAAATACAATCCCAACCAAAGGCCCTGCAAAGCATTATGGGACGAGATTCTAGAGTGCAGTGAATATTATAGTATCCAATATCAAGACATTCCTCAAGCAGCAGCGCTCTCCCAGCTCAGCTGAGAGCTAATACTATAATATTCACTGAACTCTAGAATCTCGCCCCATAGTGCTTTGCTGGGCCTTTGGTTGGCATTGTATTTTTGCCCATAACTTTGTTTGGGGTGGTCCTAGGAGGATGGGACCACCACCGAATCATTCAGCATGATATGCTCTTTGTGTTCAAGGCATCTGCTTGGTCCTCCCCCTAGGTTAGGGGGGACCCCAAAATCATCACCTCTCTCATTGCCTGATATTTTTCAAAGTTCACTTTTGTGAATTGGTTATATGCTTTTTAGCACGTAAGGGTAAAGTTGTTTTATCAAAGGGTTGTGGGTGCAGTAGTTGACTCCGCTACGTGGCGGAGTCAGGGTTTTGCATGAATTCTGTGTTTTCAATGTAATGCGTAGTTAGCAAAACTCTGCAACCTCTGCTATATATATATATGTGTATATATATATATATCACAGAAAAATCAATCAAAAGTTAAAGTGGAGCTATACATAAGGAAGGTAGTAAGATTTTAACTTATGTTTAAAAAAACTTAGAAATTCACAGAGAAAGTACTACCATTCAAAATGCCAAAACAAATCTCTGAAATTCGCCAGTTACATAAATATAACTTGCACTGCCATAGACTTCAGATGCTATTAGTGATGTCATACATGAATACACACACACACACATATATATTTATATGTGTGTGTGTGTATTTATATGTGATCAAGGCCACTTGTAGTGGCCGAAACGCGTCATGAACATACATGAATAAATAATTAAAAATGCACCTCAGCATCTTTTCTTGCTTTTTTACCTTTTTTCTACTGTTTTCTTGTGACTCGGTTACCGAGTCACAAGATGGCTGCCAACACATTCTGGTTTGGAGTGTTGGCAGTCAATCAGAATGAAGCTCGTGCTCGGCAGGGTTCGGGAATCCTCCTCGGTGCTCAGATATATAAATTTTTCTTTTTTGAATTACTCAGCAACTACTGAACGGATTTACACCATTTAAAAAAAGGTCGCTTTCTGAACCAAGAGCTACCTTTTTGCCAAATTTGGTGTAATTCCGTTCAGCAGTTCGGGCTGTAGCCGTGTCTAAAGTTCCTATGGAAATTAACATGGGGAAAAAGCGTTTTGGGATCCCCCTTTTTTCTCAGCCCCCGCTTGACAAATCACCCCGAAACTTTCAAGACAGTACTTCTGCCAGTAGGTAATATATATATATATATATATATATATATATATATATATATATATATATCACAGTAAAATCACAAAAGTTAAAGTGGAGATATACATAAGGAAGGTAGTAAGATTTTAACTTATGTTTAAAAAAACTTAGAAATTCACAGAGAAAGTACTCCCATTCAAAATGCCAAAACAAATCTCTGAAATTTGCCAGTTACATAAATATAACTTGCACTGCCATAGATGCAGTTCAATATAACCAAGAAGCTATGAGACAATTAAAGGATGGGGAATGTTATCAGGTCATAACACTTGATGAATATTGTGACTGTGTCAAGAGACTTCAAATACAGCTTAAGGTGTAGTATGACGCTTCTATTTTGGACCAAGATGAGTTCAATTTTTTAAGATCAGAACATCCCAGGATCCCCTCCTTCTATTTATTGCCAAAGGTCCACAAAAGATTACCCAACCCCCAGGTAGACCTATTGTTTCCTCGAACGAAAGCTTTCTAGAGAATGCTGCTATATATAGCAATTCTTTTCTTTTTCCCTTTGTTAAATCGTTACCATCGTACTGTAAAGACAGTGGAGATTTCCTTACAAAAATTAATGATCTGGCATGGAATGACTCGTACATCATGATCACGCTTGATGTCACTGCTCTTTATACTTCAATCAGACATGAATTAGGAATGCTAGCATGCGAGTACTATTTGAAAAAGCGACCAGCATGTTTTTTAGAACACACACGTATGTTGTTGGACATGATTCGTATCTGTCTGAAGGACAATATTTTCATGCATGACGGAAGGGTCTACAGGCAGATCATGGGGACTGCCATGGGCACCTGCTTCGCCCCCAGCTTTGCCAATTTGGTTATGGGCTGGTGGGAGAAGCAGGTGGCCTGGGCGGACGAAAATGCTAAATATGTCCAACATACACTGGTTTGGACCCGTTACATTGACGATTTATTTTTGTATGGAATGGGTCAAAACAAGAAGCAGAAGAGTATGTGGCGATTTTAAACAACAATCCCTATAACCTACATCTCATTCCACAGATGAGTGTGAATGAGATATCATTTTTAGCTATCTTATTACAAGTAAAAGATGGTAAAATCAACACCACTGTATTCCGTAAAACAACCGCTGGGAATAGTACTCTGCATTTTGAAAGCCAACATCCGACTAATTTGAAAGCTAGCATTCCGTATGGTGAAACACTGAGGCTGAAAAGAATTTGCAGTCAAGACCAAGAATTCCAGGGACAAGTACAAAGGATGAATCAGAGGTTCAGGAAACGAGGGTATCATCCCAAGATGTTAGTGGAGGCCAAACGTAAGTCGGAAACGGTCTCCAGAAACCAGTTGCTTTATCCCAATGATAGGGTTCCAAAGGAAGGCACAGTAGCTAGATTGATCACCTGCTTTAATCAAATGTCTCCTAGAATTTATCAGATATTGAGAAGACACTGGCAGGTGGCCAAAAGAGATTATGTAATTGCTAAGGATTTACCTAGGGCACCCCCTGTGACATATAGAAAAGGGAGGACATTGGGTGATAATCTAACACATAGTTATTTTGATGGAGGCCGTAAACCAGAGACGTGGCTATCCACTGTAAGAGGGTTTTATAAGTGCAACAGTTGCAAGGCCTGCAGGATGGTGAAAAATGTCCTCACGTTTAAACCTAGTGACGGACATCTGATCAAGATAAAAGGCTTTTTTAACTGTAACACCAACCATTGCATCTATGTACTCAGCTGCCCATGTCAACTGATGTATGTGGGGAGTACGATTTTTCCTTTGAAAAAATGGATGCTAGAGCTTCAGCGAGCAATTAGGAACCAGGATTTCACTTACTCTGTGGCTAAACACTTTTATGACAAACATGATAGTGATCCTGGCCTATTGATGTTCTTTGCAATTGATAGGATTCCCCCGAGCATCAGAGGAGGTAACAGAGTACTAAACCTCAGACGTCTGGAATCGAGATACATCCTGGATCTGAACACGAAATTCCCAGATGGTCAAAACAGGGATGAGGAGCTAGAAGTACACTTGGGTTGAATGATAATTTGTACATCGCCCTGCTCCCCTCCCAATGTCTTGGAATATGCCCCACTCTGTTGCAATGCTGAAATGCAAATTGGTCAGGGATATTGAGAGATTGTGCAATAGGAGACAGTTTTTATCTTCGCACTAGAGCACTATTAGGGCATCCCTGATTTGAAACATAAGCATATCTGGCACTTTTGCACTTTGGCTATGCTTTGTAGTTGTGTATATGCACGACTACTCGTTGTAATGCTGGAATTCGAATTTGTTTGGAACATAAAAAGATTGTGTAATGGAAAATGGTTTTATCCTTGTACTGGAGCATTTTATATATTGGGATACTGTTGATTCCAATTCTGAGGTTACTTTGCACTTGGACACTTTACATATGCTTAGCAATTTTGCACAATTTACATTGGGCTGGGAGACTGAAAGAGAGTGCAATAGGAAATGATTTTATCTCCGCACTAGAGTACCTTATACACTGCTATCCTGCTGATTCCAAGCTCAAGGTTTTGTGGCACTTTGGCACTTTACGTATGCTTATCAATTTTGCACATTTATAATTATTTGTTGAATTTTTAGGAATGATTGGACTTATATGATTAGATTTGATGTTTGGATATGAATTGACCGGTATATGATCTATGTAATACATATCTTATGGAAATTGATCAATTGGAAATCATACCTTACCATCCTACTATTTATGTATTTATTGATATCCTCTCATTTTTACTTTGATCAATGAATCAGAATTTTTTATGTGCATGTTTATGATAAGCCTAATATGTGAGGATGGCCATGCCATGTACACTGCTATGTAAGGTTTGACCTCAGATAGGTACTACAATGCCATCCATCAGATAAAGGGCACTGGCCCAAGAGTATGCTTCCCATTTGCTTCCCGGTCAAGGGTTTGTTGGATTTGTTATGATAATGCCAAAGAGGATTGCTTTTATAAATATAGAATTCCTTAGAAAAAACATCAAAAAAAGTGTAAAAATTATTTTTCTGAAATAAGTAAAAATACAGGAACTGTATCCAAACATTTATTATGCCAGTTTAGGGGACAGAATGCATTATGAGGGAGACATAGTGGTAATTGATGTGCTGTTTTCTATGTCTATGTGCACTGTACCTTTAAAATTGAAAAAATCCAACAAAAAAATTACTTTGACAACGGCTGGGACCAGCCAAAAAGCGTCAGGACGGACATTGCCTTATGACTTTATCAATAAAGAAATTTCTGCTTACCGGGAGTGCCTGCATCTGCTCTTGTTCGTGGGGGCTTTTGGAAATATATATATATATATATATATCACAGAAAAATCAATCAAAAGTTAAAGTGGAGTTATACGTAAGGAAGGTAGTAAGATTTTAACTTATGTTTAAAGAAACTTAGAAATTCACAGAGAAAGTACTACCATTCAAAATGCCAAAACAAATCTCTGAAATTCGCCAGTTACATAAATATAACTTGCACTGCCATAGACTTCACATGCTATTAGTGATGTAATACATGAATACACACACATATATATTTATATATATATGTGTGTGTGTGTGTGTGTGTGTGTGTGTATATATATATATATATATATATATATATGTGATCAAGGCCACTTGTAGTGGCCGAAACGCGTCATGGACATACATGAATAAATAATAAAAAATGCACCTCAGCATCTTGGAGTCCATGCCCGCTTCGTGGTGATGGTAATTGACGAAGTTCTGGGTTTCTTTCTAAGATATATATATATATATCTATATAATACAGAGTCACTGATAGCGCCTCTATATTTATTGTTAGATCACACTTTCCATTGAAAACATGCATTTTATTTTCGTAATACATTCATACGAAACTTTCCCCACAAAAAAGTACATTGTAGGTTAAATGCATATCCATCAAGTGGGGACAAAAGGTGGGGGAGGGGTCAAGTCAAAAAAAAAAAAAGTCCTTTATTTGGTCTTTCACAACCATAAAGCACGCAATGAAATATATAAAATCTGTCAATTACAAACATTTTAAAGCGATATTTTCTAGAGATTAATTCATTAATAAATTTTACAGTGTTAGTACAATTTACCGTCCCGTTTAACCTTATTCACTTATTTAGTGTCCACTTTTCGAAGGAGGTTGCCGATCAATGTAAGGAGCTATATCCCTCGGCAGATTAGAATGTTTGATGAGACCCCCATCCAGCAGGTTACAGCCTGCCTACAGGTACGAATATTAAATTCAATTAAAATCGGTTTTAAGAGCGTCCTTCTTGCATCTTTGACTATAGGGCAGACGCACATCAAGTGGCATATGGATTCTTTATAGTATCCACATAGGCGACAGTTTGCGTCTTGATGTTTGCCTTTCCAAGTTGGTAGCAGGTCCTTGGAGACATGTTCTCCTAATCGGTACATCATAAACCTCTTTTTTAGTGCAAGTCGGAAGTGTTCTGATAAATAGGCTTGCGGTTTGAGTTGTGAGTAAGAATGTATTACCGACCAGGAGTGTCGACGTTTAACTAATGTTTTTTTGTCTTCCAAAATGGACAGTTTCTTTGCAGTGGCATTACACACTCTGTTAAATGCTACCCTTTCCAACTTGCTGTCCCATACCTCTTGAATTTCTAATTCCGCCAGAGCTGTTCTCAAATATTCACCCCATGTATTCGATGATTTGTAATCAAACTGGGCCTTTATTTCTGTCCAGCATAAATTGTTCAGGGATCCATGTTCCGAGGAGCGAAATTTCCAACACAGTTTCACGAAAGTGTTTTTTCTCTGGTATTTCTGGTTCTGAAGACCGAATTCCAAGCGGATCTGTGCTGGTGACGCGGCTTTAGGAAGATTAAAAACTGCTTTGTACACCTTGGTCTGGAGCTCATTTAAAATTTCAATTTCCCGACCATGCCATATTTCTAGGCCGTATACCAGTGTAGGGAGTAACTGTGCTGCCATTACTTTCAGGAGATGACTATAAGAGGGGCAGCTCAGTTTCTTTTGCAACTGTTTATATGCAAAAATTAGTGATTGGGCTTTTGCTCTTATTTCTCTTTTCTGATCTGTGAAAGACATACAACGGCCCAACTTGATGCCCAGGTATTTATATGAGCTGGTTTCCTCTATTTGTTCGCCCTTTGCGTACCATTTATATTTACCAGGCCTGGAGCCCGCTAGACGAACCACCTTTGGTTTCTTCTTATTTATCTCCAGCCCTTGCTGGTCAAAGTAATTTATCAGATTATTAATGACTCTTTGCAGCCCGATTGGAGTTTGGCTCATGACCACTATATCATCTGCATATTGCAGGTATTGTATTGACTCGTTTGCCAATTTTGGTGGATGGCCATTTGCTATTGACAATTGGATATTTAGATCGGCGAGATACAGATTGAATAGGCTTGGAGCCAAAACGCAACCCTGTTTCAGACCGTTATTTATGTTTATCTTAGATGATACTCTACTGCCGTCTCCGAGCTTCACCCTAGCCCAGGTTTCACTATGTAGGGCTACTATGATGTCGATTAGTTTTTGTGGTAATCCCCATACTTTCAATTTTGCCCAGAGTCGATCTCGTGGAACTCTGTCGAAGGTGGATTTTAGGTCGATGTAACATGCAAATAGTCCAGATTTTTTATTTATGGCTTTTTCTGTTAAAATTGTCAGCGCTGCCAAGTTCGTACTTGTGCCCATTCCATGCCTTAAATCTGTTTGATATTTCGGGATTATACTCTTTTCCTCCATCCATGCTTGTAGCTGTAGTAAGATGCAGGATGCGAAAAGTTTTGCCTCAACGTCAATCAGGGCGATGAGCCTGTAGTTTCCAGGCTCAGTGCGACTTCCGTTTTTATAGATTGGGTGAAATAAGTTCCCTTTCCATGAATTTGGGGTCTTGTTTTGATGATATAGATGGTTAAAGAGCTGCGTAAGGTAGTTGGCCCAGAAATCGGGTTCCTGCTTAAAAAGTGCATTTGGAAGACCATTTGGCCCTGCTGCTCCTTCCGTTTTCAGTTTTTTTATTACTTCTTTTAGTTGTTTGATGTTGGTTAAGGTATTTGAGCCGTGGAAGTTAAGTTCCTGTGAGTCTCCTTCCATTTGCGCAGTATTTGCACTGTACTTTTCCCCCTGCGCTACTTCCAAGCCAATTTCCACCCTTGTGTTTTTGTCATTTTGTGTGTTATTATACAATTTGTGGATATGTTGTGTCCATGTTACCTCGCTTATTCCTGCATTTTGATGTGTTCCTTTTCCCTTTGTTAATTTGTTTATTGTTCCCCAAATTTCACTGCTATTTGGCAATTTGCTAGCCCAGAGTAATTTCTCCCAAAGGTTTTCGGTGTGCACCTTTTTTGCCTCCCTACACTTATCCTTATATTTTTTCCTCATTTCTATGATTTTGCTGTTATCCGTGATTGTTCCCGTTTTTGCTGCTACGGCCTTGGTTCTCACCTCCTTCCAATTTTCAGGTCGCGCAATTGTATATTATGCCATGGTTCATTCGGGGGGGAGGGGTCAAAATTGTAATTTCCCTTTTTATTTCAAATAGAATTCTTTTGCTATCTATTACAGAAAATATGGCCAAATTACATCAAAATGGCATCAAATAGAATGTTACTAAAGGAATTGTCTTTGCTTGGTTTGGTGTCAATCCTTTCAATACCTTTTGAGAAATGAGCATTACAAGAGTGGTTTTGATAGGCTGAGGACCATCAGTCCAGATGTGGTCCACGAACCCCAGTTACGGAGCATCCACTGACCAAAATTTAAAAATGCTGAAATCCAATTGGACAAGGACATTTATTCTCCTGTTGTCCATTTCGGGTCGACAAACCCAAAGCTGCATCTACAGACCTGAAAGTGTCTGGTTGGTGGCGACTAGAGAAAACAAGCATTTGCAATGCAATAGGTCTCGCATTTACACAAGTTTGAGCTATTGGCATTGTAAATGACAATGTCTTTTATTTATGTTTTGGTTTTTAAAACAAATAAAAGGCATTGTCGTTTGCAATGCTAAAAGCTTAAACTCTCGCAAATGTGAGACCTATTGAGCGCCTGGCCGAGAATCGAACCCAGTTCCCCAGCTTCGAAGTCGACCGCTCTAGCCGTAAGGCTACATCCCCTTACATCGCTTTCCGGTTGCATGCTGAGTACAAAAAATGAATCCATATCATGAAAATAAGAATGCCACAGGAATACTGTGTGAAACAGTGCGATACTCTAGGAGACAGCCAACAGAGACACCCCGTGACTGGAAAACCATGCCACTCTGAAACATTACCCCAGAACATAATGGCCGCACTGCTCGTGTGCAGATTAATGGACAATCAAAATTTTGTGCCAGAAAATAAATCAGTACCAGAATTAATGCTATTGTGTGCCAGGTGCAGCCGTCATATGTCAGGATAAGTTTAGTATACGCTGCTAAATATTCCAGGATGTTGCTAACAATATGAAGCATAGTATTAATAGTGCGTGAAGTGCGCAATATTCTGGGGGTTGAAGTCGCACTTGAGCCGAAGTACGTCCTCCTGGGTATCCCGACGGATGTGAATGTCCCCGGGCCAAACTTCTCCTTAGCAAAGTGGGTTTGGTGCGTGTAAAGAGAGACGGTGCCAGACACTAGGGGTGCCGGAGGTCCGGTCACTAAGAGAATGGAGGAATGGGGTGGATATTATATGGCCGCAGAGAAGGTTACACATGAGAGCAGATGGTGTCACCGAAAGTTCTGCAAAGCGTGGGGCGCCTGGAGGGTGTAGGGCTGGACCTTGTTGGAGATGGGACTGGGCCTTGACTGCTTATGGCCAGTAATGATTTCAGTAGCGCTTATTTCTGTGACTCTTGTGTTGCAAAAATGTCAATCTATGACTGTAACCTGGGCTGCTACACTGTGCATTAGCCTCCAGTACGGTTTATTACTGTCGGGTTGACAGGGTGCATCTGATTACGTTGTATGTGGAATCAATAAAACAAATAAACATATTTAAAAAACAATATGAAGCATAATTTACCTGTCTGCCAGGCTGCTGCTCACTCAAGCCAGAGTATTGGTAACATATACCATCCCTTAAGAGGTGATAACTGAGGCAAATGTAGTCCAGAAGTGCGGTGCATAGGAGCGGGCAGGTTACGGTATGGCAGCAGTCCTTTTACATGCTTGGGGTGCATGTGGCATTTACTCCGTGTCTGTAAGGTGCCAGTGACAAACCATTATCTGGCTGCAGTGTATGCTGCGGGGCTGGCTGCAGTGTATGCCGCGAGTCTCGCTGCAGTGTATGCTGCGGGGCTGGCTGCAGTGTATGCTGCGGGGCTGGCTGCAGTGTATGCTGCTGGACTGGCTGCGGTGTATGCTGCGGGCTAGCTGCAGTGTATGCTGCGGGGCTGGCTGCGGTGTATGCCGCGGGCTCCTAAAGGCCGTGCATACTGGGCTCTCACTGTGGCCCATTAACAACATTAACAGCGTTTTGGTTGTTTGAGTCAATATCTCTTGTGTATTTATCGTGACGGATGATTACTGTCAGTTGACTTAAGGATCCTCAGACACACGAGGTCGGCGGCAAATATATAGCCTTTGGTAACTGACTATAATTGTATGTTATTGTTCTGTTAAAAAAGCTGCATTTCCAGTGATACCGGAAGAATGTAATTGGGCACCCAGACTGGCGCAGCATTTTTATATTCAGCTTTTATTCGATTTAAACTTGGATTACCTTTTATTTTTTTATCGGAGGACTGCAGCGCGGTGTTTAAAATGCAACGTTTGGCCTCATTGCTATCACCAAACATGTACACTTGAACCACGTGATGACGTGCACATAAACGTTGGTTGGGCAAAGAAAGGTAAACTATCCGTCATGCAAAACAACACACAGAATGCATGCTTTCAGTGACGTGTAAAAGCGCGAGAAGGCCTTCATGTCTGTTGCCATATTGTTTCTTGGCACTTCGCCACGGCTTGCGTTCCTCTCAGCTGAGAGGCCGGAGCCCCGCAGCCGGCAGGGTTTGTGTAGCTGCAGGAATACGCCCTGCGCCCTGCCCAGGAGGAGTGGATGAAGCCAGGGGCACCGTGCAGCGCCCAGCATAGCTCAGCTTAGCGCTGCGATTGATGACAGCTGTCGGGGGCTCGGCCTGGCGGCACCCCCTTGCTGTATTGCCAGCATCGCCTTAGCAACCGAAGCCTCGCGACTTGTGGTGCTGTTATTCCCAGCAAACGCCTGCGTCCCCCGGGACCGCGGATGATGGCTGCTTCATATAGCAGATTATGTTACGTTAAAACGATATAAAACTTGCAGACGCAATAAAAAGACCAACCAGTTCCTGCACAAATCCTGGCTCTTGTGCACTAGAAACCGACACAATGTACGCACGGTTAGTAAGCTGGCGAGCTGGCTTCCGGTTGCAGGATTTAATTTGTATATACCACGAGGCAGCAGGAAACAAGAGAGGAGCGGGGAAGAGAGGAGCGGGGGCGAGCGAGCGTGGCAGCCTGCTGAGCTGACCACACGCTCGTGCACCATAGCCTTTTGCTTGCGGTTACCCACACGGCCGCCATGTGTTTTCAATTATCGCGCCCGCGTCTGGGCACGATAATTGGAAACAGATGTCTGCCGTGCGGGTAACCGCAGGGAAAAGGCCATGACGCACGAGCGTCTAGTCAGCTTTCAGACGCCCCTTACTTAAAGTCTCGCAGAGCAGCGCTTGCGCGCTACTCGAGGCTCGACCTAAAAATAGTGCAGCCGTTGTATACAGAATTTGAGGAATCAGCCCATATTGTTATTAAAAAACATGAAGGTGCCATAAGGCGAGAGAGGAGCATCCTCTGACCCCTTTGACTCCTGGATCAAGCGAGTGACCAAACAGGACCTCCTTTGTTATAAAATACAACAAAAAAATCTTCAGATTTTGCCACAGTGTTTGCGGACTCTGAGACTGGGTTTACGGATCCTGCGTGGCCTGCAACATCTGCAAACTCAGCGTAAGTGCCCGCTAACCCATGCCAATGGATGCTGTGCCATTGTTGAACCTTTCAGGTTTTCAATTACTCTCCCAAGGTCCGCAATCTCTACAGAAGATCCCACCGGGATCCAGGAGATTACAAGGGTTAACAAACCTGACAACAGGGTCCGTGAAGCCCTAAAAATAATGTGTAAAATATCAGGGGACCTGGCCAAATTACCCTGTATTTATACAAATATACTTAAATGGGAAACTAACACTAGTTATAAAGCACAATGTTGCAGATGTATTGCCTGAAAAATGTTGAGGCTCGTTATAGATGCTATCCTAGCTCCACTTAGATTACTGCCCAGCAGTATTGCACTTTACACCACTAGCAGCAGTATGGAAATACTGCTGGTGTATGCCATCAAGGGCAAGATTGATCAAAGGGAAGCCAAAACAGAACTAGACACACAAAATAGATTTCAGGATAGGGGAAAGGGCGCCAGCAGTTCACACCTGCACATCTGCACACCTGGCACATAAGCAAGACTTCATGCTAATGACTTAGACTTCATGCTAATGAATCAGACTTCATGCTAATGCATTTAGCTATGGGTTTAACCCTGGCAGGATCAGCTCAGATCTCTTACTTTCAGTCATTCTTTGCAGCACTTTGTGGCAGTATTTCTTGTATACTAGGACATTGCTGGTGGTAATTCATTGACTGCCAAAGGTACTTTTACCCGGGCAGCGCCCTGGAGAGCGGATCTGACCAGTTTATTATCTTATGTCTTCCTTCTGTAGTGCACAGCATTCACCACCAGCGTTTACAGGATGACAGCTTTAAAACACCACTGCTTTGTATCAAGCATCGTGTAGAGGAGCTGCTTGTAGCTGGGAAGAGAACGGTGGAACGCTGGGAGTGGGGGAGGGGGGCACACGCTGGGGAGGGGGGCACACGCTGCCCACTTCACTGCACCAGTCTCCTGAGCGGAGCAGGGACACGTTCAGGCACACAACAGACCCTCTCAATCCGGCCTCCTATTCATTTCTTCTGTGTTTTATTTGATAGATTTACAGTTTGCTTCGCCCCTGCTAGGGAGGCTCTATAAAATGTAACATTTAGTGCAAAATAAAGCAGCACTCCACTTGTGTAGAGTGTTTTAAATCACAAGGTTATGAAGGGGTAACGCTGGGAAGGTTTATAGAGAACTCTCTGCACTTCTGGCGGGAGGAGAGCACAACTAACGTGACGTGGAGAGGGAAAACGGAAGAGAATACAGTGTGTGCACCCATTGGCTACTATGGACAGACGGACGGAGGGATGGAAGGACGGATGGATGGATGCAAGGATACATGGATGGATGGATGGATTAGACCAACAGACGGACAGATGGATGCAAATATGGATGGATGCATGGATGGATGGATCAGATGAACGGACGGATGGATGCATGGATGGATGGACGGATGGATGGACGGGTGGATGGATGAATGGATGGATGGATGGATCCGACAAACGAACGGACAGATGGATGCAAGGATAGATGGATTAGACGAATGGACGGACAGATGGATGGATGGACGGATGGATGGGTGAATGGATGGATGGGTGGACGGGTGGATGGATGGATGGATGGATGAATGGATGGATAGAAGGATGCATGGATGGATTGATCAGATGAACGAACGGATGGATGCATGTATGGATGGATGGACGGATGGATGGACGGATGAATGGATGATCAGACGAACGAACGGACAGATGGATGCAAGGATAGCTGGATCAGATGAAAGGACGAACAGATGGATGGATGGGTGAATGGATGGATGGGTGGACGGGTGAATGGATGGATGGCTAGATGGATGACTGGATCAGACGAACAAATGGACAGATGGATGCAAGGATGGATCAGACAAACGGACAGACAGATAGATAGATGCAAGGATGGATGGATGGATCAGACGAACGGACAGACAGATGAATGGAAGGATGGATGGATGGATGGATGGACGAATGGATGGGTTGGACAGATGGACGGATGGATGGACAGATAGATGGACAAATTGATTTTGAAAAAACGGAGAGAGATGGATGACATTCTTTAGATGGATAGGGATTGGTGGGTGGCTGCGCAGATCGGTCGGGTGAGGATGTTGGATAGATGGGTGATTTACGAGATGGATATATGTATGGATTTAATTAACAAAGATTCTGATTCATAGGTGGATGAATGGATGTATGGACTTAAGAGATGTAGAGGATGGATGAATAGATGGGGTTAATGGATGATGTAGAAGGTGTGTGGGATGGATGGAGAGTTGGGTGACACACAACTTGTTGGTGAGAAGAACAATACATTAGCTGTGCTGTATGTATGCAGCATTTTAAAACTCCGTCAGAACCCACATGTCAAGAACAAAGTAAAACGATTCTTTTAATGTTTTATATGAATCAGGTGGTTCTTTTGAAGTAATTTAACGTAAACAAATACACTTAGGGCTCAACAAGTGAATAAACCAGGGTCATGAATGTCGCAGAAATATGGCCAAATGAAATTCCAGAATTCAATCTGACTGCCAAGGTTCTTAAGGATAAGCAATTAGCCCGTTATATCCACAATTATGTGAATAAGAATAATCAAAGTATTGGTTGTGAGTAGTATTTTCTTTGTTTATTTATTTCCACTTGTATATATAGTGCACACGACCCATTTGGCTATCTGAGTGCTTTACATAAGAACAATTACTAATGCACACAAACAGTTAATAAATGAAAAGTTACATAGATTTTATATCATAACAACAGTGGTGGACACAGTTACATCAGTTTAAACAAATTGAGATTCCAGTACCTCACACATGTAACAAACTTCACACCTGAACATATTTCTGCTGAACCTCACAGTCATTGCCATGTAGATAAGTGACGAATATCTGAGGTATAAGTAGACAGTGGAGCAAGAAAGGCAGATTCATCAAACAAGAGTCTATAGTCAAGAGTAGGCCAAAAACAGCTTGAAGTGGCGTACAGGCATCTAATCTGCCCCTTTTTAACCAAGACCTGCCCATCACCTTGGAGTGTTCGCCAGTCCTGCCCAGGCTCGCATGCCATCCATGCTGTCAGGGGTGAGGAAAGCCCATGCAAGGAGTCCACTAGTGTCATGTCCCAGCAGCGGACATTTCCAGGCAGCTCATGGCAGGAAAACCCTTTGCCATGCAGTCAAACCCACACAGTGCCTTCACAACCCAGGCACCACAACAAACGCGTCATTACCACGCATTCCTTTAGCACGCAAGTCGTTACAATGACTTGCTTTAGGGAAAGCGTTGTTGTACTGATGTTGGATTTTAAGTCCAACACCTTCCCTACTGTTACACAGACTGGAGTTGGAATAGTAAATTATACTGTTCCAAAGTCAAGCGCTTCCCTAAGGCAAGTTGTTAAAGAAACGCATGGTAATGACACGTTCATTGTAGTGCCCGCGTTGTAAAGGCATGCATGGTTCCCTCATACAACCGTTCATGGCATATAATGATGAAAGGTTGTGCTTTTTTTAGTGTTCCAGTTTCAGTCAGGGGATTTCACGGAGACGAAACAAGATCTGAGGAGAGGCTAGAACCAGGAAAGTCTGAACGAAGGAGAAGGAGGTGGAAAAGCAGGAGTAGGCGAGCTCAAGAGATTAGTTACCTTTTATGGGCAGGGGACCATTTTTCCCTCTGATATGGCTGCCGCCCTTTCCTTTATGTGTTTCTGTAGCAAGGTAACTAGACCATGTTTTAGCTTTCTAGTTGTTCAAATGGTCTGATGCAGAATATGGGTACCTCCTTCAAATGCAGGCAGGTCTAAAACCCAGAACTGCATAAAGGTCACACAGCAGACTCACAAAGAGGCTCCTCTGTATCAGCATCCCGGTTCCATGAGCCATCTCGCTAGTCTGCTGCACATCCCACAATAAACACTACAGAGTGCAGAAACAGAGGCTCATCACCAGCTGGTGGAGGGATAACTGGCACCAGAGGACAAAATGTAACCATCAGCACAGGGACTCTGGCGTCCCCAGGAGATCCTCAGCAGTGAGCCTCGCCTCCATCCTATGACAAACCATGAAGTCCCAATGACCTTCAACAGATGTCCTAAAGCGTCTTGCGGCATCCCCTGCCGCGCCGTTACCTGTAGCCAGCAGCCAATCCTAGTGAGCTGGAGGGCAGGAAATTGATGGACGGTAGAGGAACCCAGATCCCCCAGTGTCGTTGGACCTTCATGGGGGAGCCAAAGGCTCTGCTACCATGGTGAGACCATCTCCCAGATGATCTAATGTTACATCGAACTGCAGGTTGACAAGTTTTATGATGCATACCTGAAAATGGGAACTTACATGTGAATTGTGGTGCTTTCTGGACTACAATCCACATGTACAGAATTATCCGACATTTTTCTCCAAGTACAGACACAAATACATGCACCAAACACAAACACACACATTCACACACACACATGCACAGCCACACATGCATATAGAAACTCATGCACATACACACATGCACCCATGCGCAAACACACACACACACACACACACAAAGGCACACACATAAACAAATACGAAACTCGCAGAGGTACACACACACACATATTCACACACACAGACATGCACAGAAAGGCATATGATTACATGCCTGGTATACACACTCACACACATGCACAGACACACAGAGGCATACATGCACACACAAAACACACACAAGCTCACATACACGAGCACACACAAAAGCATAGACCCAAACACCCAGACATATATAACAAGCTGAGGTACACACAGAACACACACACACTCACACACACAGAAACAGCAGCAGCACACAGGGAGCACTGCCGTTATAGAGCCTGTTACAGAATTCCGTATTTTCATGCTGTTAGCCCTATTCTGCGAGAGTGGAATCAGCAGGCCCCTCAGTTAACCATCATAAAGTCCCTTTTCTTGCCTCCACATTGGCACAAAAGGTTTCATTAACTTGTCTTCCTAAGTACCTTATTATCCTCCATCTTCTATTCTCCTCACTCTAGTGCCAGCTGACTGACTGTTGAGCGAGCGATTTGACTCCAGCATTGGCAATTGATGTTTGGAATAAAAGGGATGAATGCAGCAAGTTTATAGATCTTAATTATAGCATGGCTGACATGTGATTTACAAGATGGCAGAGCTTAGGTTCATCTGCGGACTGCTCTGCTGCAAGGCCTGTCACTGCTGATACCAGGCGGTGCTTCTGGATGCGAAGGAGCTGCTTGGGGATCTCTCAGAATGAACTGATCTACCTACATCAGTCTCCCTGCACTCACGAGCAGTGGAAGTGCCCCCTTTAGAGTTGGGTGGTAGTGAAAATACTAGATTTCTGGAGGAAGATCTACATCCCGAGGACTACCACTATAGCATCACCGTAAATGTTTTGCAGGTCCCAGCTGCTGACAATCTGCTACATTGATGTGCAATCACAAAGAGAGGACTGCATCACTGCATGCCACCATTAAAAATACCACTATTGAGGATACACCAGTTGAAAATACCACAACTACAAACACTACCTCGTCAAATTCGGGGAGTACAAGACTAAAGGCTCTATTTAGGATTTGGTGGACGCACTCCAGCCCGTAACATGTAAAGGTTTGTTCTTGCCTTCCTGGCAGAGATCTCTAAGCCTTCGGGGGAACCAACTTTGCTCTGAAAGTAAAGAGTTGGCATGGTGGTGAAGCCTGCTCAGCAATGTTTTTTGGTAAGTAAGACTAAACTTCCAAAACAGGAGATTGTTCTTTAGAAGCAAAAAACACTGGCCCCGAGACACAGGTAATCTTCTCCTCTTATATCAGGGCCATTACTTGAGTTTCCTGCCCGGAACTGGCTAGCCTTACATTCCGGTGCTAGGTAGGGAATTCTAATGGTGGTTGCCCTGCCCTAAATAGGGCGGGGCAGCCATCACTTTGACCTGACGGCCCAGCAATGAATAGGTTGTCAGGTAAAGGATTTGGATCACCGGAGTCAGCTATTGCCCCCCCAGCAGTTCCCCAAAATCTAAATGGGGTAACCATGAGTTTGATGGGGTACGCGAGCCACAAGTTTAGAACAGTTCACGCACAGCACCAAACCCTATATAACATGGCCACAGCTGGGCCAACAGAGGTAGTTGCGTGGCTGGCCTGTCAAACCTTAAATGAGGCCACTTTGTGAACGTTACTTTAAAGTTTAGAGTTAGGAATAAGGATATGGAAAAGGTATGGCTTTGTTCAGCTTAGGATAAGGTTGTGTGTAATCCTTAGGGTCTGGTTTAGGATTGGATGCAGGAAAGGGAGTATGGTTATATGTAGAGTTAGGCTTAGGTTTGGGATAATGTTAACAATTAGGGTTAAGGTTAGGATATGGTTGTGGGCTATAGCTAGGGTCTGGCCTAGCATTGGATTCAGGAGGATAAGGGAGTATGGTTATATGCAGAGTTAGCCTTAGATTTTGGATAATGTTAACTATTTGGGTTAGGATTATGTCTAGGGTTAGGTGTAGGACAATAAAGTTGTTTTTCTCTCCTGAGATTTCTGGATGGGCCAGTTGAGGTGGCTTGTGTGGCTTTTATGGCTGTTTTCTCCATTGGACACAGTTGATCAGACAGGAAAGAGGCATTTGCTGCCAAAGTCTACTTGACTTATTTGTGGCTTTCACGGATTCCTTGGACCATTGCACTAATTTAAATCCCATGTGATGGTGATAGGACAAAGGATTACCAAATTCCGTGTATTTAAGGTCAATTATGTTATAATTAGCAAGGTTGACTTGTTTCCATATTTGGGGTTATTTGATTCTTTTAGTAGCTTGACCCCACTTTTATCATCCAGAGAACTGAATTTTATTAAATCAATTACTTCCACCTTGGACTTTACTACTAGACATACCAGTAGGCTCTTAGAGGTGACTTTAAAGATTTATGAGGCGAAATGTGTCTCTATAGCCTCCTTTGGAAACAACATTTGGGGGCACGCTAATGTTTCTTCCCTCCAAACTGTGAAGAATCAGTTTTTGAGGAGGTTGCTATCTCTCCCTAATAGCTCTGCTTCGTTTGTTGTTCATGAAGAGTTGGGTGTGGGTTTTCTGACTGATATATTGAAAAGGTGACCTCCTTTGCAATGGATCTCAGTTTGGCTTAAACCAGAAGCTGAACTAAATCGCTTGCTAATAAAAGACTGTCTATCTTTGGAATTAGATTTTTGATAACCCAGAAAAGCTTGTGAAGGCTGACCTGTTTGGACCAAAAAAGCATTTATGGATATTTCAATGACTAATAGAGAAAATTGGGAATTGACTAAATCGTTTGTGAGATACTACCTTATGCTAAAACCTCACCCACTCTTGAATTCTATTTAAAATTAGGTCTTTCTCTGTACCATCACTTCCTGCTAACTAGTTTTAGACTTAATATGATTCATTATTTCCTTATGGTCCCCAGAGGTTCGTTCAGGGAATGTTTCCCGGTTCCATGCAACTCTGATTTGGTCTCGAAACAGGACACTTTGCACTTTACAATGTTTTGGATTTGCATTAAAATGTGTTATTCCTTTCTTGAAAGAGAAGCACTTTACTAAAGGCAAACCTATTTTGTGACATTTGCAACTACTTTTAGACCAGTGTACTTGTTTATATGTAGCTTGTCTTTAGCAGTTGCTGTTAAATTGAGGTACTTAAAGGATCCTGTAAGACGTTACATAGTATGTTTTTAATGAATACAGGACCCAATTCTTAATTTTTTTAAGCACAATTTGCATTGTTTTATAACAACATATTCACATTTGTGGCAGATAGTTTACACGGCATGTCAGGTACATGTAGTGAGCAGAATCTTGTTCATCCAATATTTGTTTCCTTCACGTATTCTAGGTGTGCTCAATGTACAAGGTGTTGTTTCATAATATTAATGTGTGCATCCCATCTCCCACATAGCTCCATACTAAACCCCACTCCCTGTGCCCTCCCTTTCGGTTTCCTCCTCTGCCCCCTGCATTAATGTTACAGCATGATAACAGTCATAGTTCCCTTAGGCTTGTGTGACTATGTACGCCCACATGAAGACAATCAGGTCTCTCCTGTTCTCTCACCATTGTGGGCATCCCTGGTGTGCTGATCTGTGTGCATGGAACTGTCTGGGGAATCTGAGTCTGGCGATTTTACACTTTCTGCCATTGCGTCCCATGCTCTTGCTTTATCTATGTTACATCACCCGTGTCTGGCCTCGTGGAGCAGGGTGGCTCCCTCATATTCCGCCCATATTAACAGTGTGTCTCTCCATTTATTTACTCGGGGGTTATTTGTGCCTTTCCACTTCATCGTGATTTCATACTTAGCTAGTATCAGGGCCAGGTCTACAAACTTAGGGGCCGATAACGATGTCGGGCGGAAAGTCTCCGCCCGACACGTCTCAGAATCGGGAACGACCGACTCGCGGTCGGCTGTTCTGCCTGCCCGATTACGATGCGACCGAACACTGTCGGTCAGATTTCCATTGTTTCCAATGAGAGCTCGTGTTCCGCCCGACAACCGGCCGTAACACAGACTCCTATGGGGAAATGGGTGTGTGTGGAAAACCCTGCTCCCTGTCACGGACACCCCATTGTGCCTGCCACACAGTGCAGGGTTTTACAGGGAGGTACCTTAGGTACCTAACCGGAGGGCCCGGCCCCCAACCGGAGGCCGCAGGATGAAGGGGGCCCTAATAGGGGCCCGCAAAGTCACTTTCCAACAGCCTTTTCATGTCGGAAAGCTGGTACGGAAAGGCTGTTGGAAACCGACATTGTAATCCAGAGGACGGAAACACTGTCCATAGGGGTGTACGATGCGGTTCCGACCGACACGGATACTCCGAGAGCCGGTCGGAACTGATTCGGACTGACCGCGCAGTTTATGTTCTGACCGCGAATATCGTAATCGGTCGGTCGGAATGTAAACCGGCCAAGTCGGTCGGAAGGGTTCCGACGCAGTCAAGGAAATTCTGACTGTCGGGAGGAGGCTTTCCTCCCGACACGTAAAATCTGCCCCTTAGTCATTACTTTATGTTTTGGTGGGCGTGGGAATCCCCCAGGAGGCACTACCAGGGGCTGCAGGGAATTTTTCTGTCAGTGACTTTGTTTATAATGGTTACTACTGCCTGTCAATAATCTTGTACGTTCGGACATGCCCATAACATGTGAATCATCTCCGCTCCCTGCTCCCCATACTTGGGACATGCTACGTCTTGTGCTCCATAGATTCTCTTAATTTTAGCTGGAGCTAAATATATGCCCTATGCATGAAGTAAAAATGAATTAGCTTAAACCGTGCATTTCGTGAGATCCTGGGTATGCAGCCAGTATCTTAGTCCAAGCCGTGTCTGCGATTGGGCGGGCCACATCTTCCTCCCACTGCTGCTTTAATCCTCTATTGGCTTATGGATATCTGCCCTTACTGCCTGGTACAAAAGTGCTATGGCCCTTCTCTTACCCGTCACCTTGCAGAGGACTCACAAGACCCACTTATGTGAGATGAGCCAGGAGGTTCTGTATCAAAGGCAGCTGATATGTCCTTAAAGAGATAGCCCACCCCCCAGAGGGCTGCACCTCCTGTTCCAGGATATCTGGCACCCACGCGCCATACATTTTTATTAGTCTCTCTGGCGTTGTTGGGCATAGTCGGGAAGGACTGCCCGCTGCACCCAGCGAAGCTTCCTCAGTAAACATGGGGCATATCATCAAGGGGCCGCGATAAGATTATCGCCGCTTTAGCGTCCGTTTTCAGGCAAAAAGCGGCGATAATATTATCGCTATATTAACAAGGACACGCTAGCGCGTGTTTCCTTGCCTTAGCGCCCGTTGTCAGCACGCCTCGCATCGCATCGCTAATGAGATGCAAAGGAGGCGTGCCTGACAAAACCCCACGTGAAAATATCGCTAACCCAGCTTCGCGATATTATCAACGAGGGGTAGCGATATCTGAAATCGCGTTAACTATGCCTTAACGCTGGAATTTAACGTCTGTTAAATTCCAGACTAAGGCATACCTAACATGGGGGGTGGATTGTGTGGCTAAGACCACAGGCCCTATCATCAAGGATATCGCTGTTTCCCATGGAACATCGTTGGAAAACCAGCGATGTTCCAAGGAAAACACCGCTAACGCTGGAAAAATTATCGCCATTGCACTAAGCGTTGTTAATACAGCGCTAGCATGGCGATAATTTCCAGCGATAGCCGGCGATAACTAATCTCACACTAAGCGCGGCCAGCGATAATTTTCGCTGCCGCTTGATAATATGCCCCCATGACTTTTCGGGTATAGTTGAAACCTGCCCCCACCCCTAACAAGCCAATTGCCCAAGTGAATGAGCCTGTGGTAATGACTCATAATATCATAATGAAGAGACACACAGAGAAGTATTGGCGTCATGTAAAACTCCACCAATTAGCATGGTAATACATGAATCAATAAATGCAGAAGTTAATTAATTAGAAATAATATATTCAGAAAAAGTACACAAGCAGGTAAACAACTAGTCGTGATTATTTTGCGGCTGCACGAAGGGAGGGACCTTTTGACTAAACGTGCCTGTGTGCTGAACATTTTACATGCTGTGATTGCTTGAAATTATTAAGTCGCTCTCAAACATACTGAATGTGGACTGCCGAAATTTAAATGTGGATTAATGCAGAAGGCCTTGGTTCATGGTAATCCAGGGTGTCATTTTTATTTTAGCTGAGTCAAAACAAAAAGTATGAAAAACGATGGCCGCCGAATCTCTGCTAAGGTGGTTTTTAAGTGCTGCAGGCCCTTCTGTAATAGACCCTGAGAGGCGCCTGTTTCCAGCCTTACAAAGCTCCCTGGTGACACAGGACCTTTTGTGGAGCACATCTGAAATTAAGTGAAATAAAAATCATATTAAAAATTATTACCATCCAAGAGCCATTAGGCGCACATGGCTGTCACCGGCTGATGGATCTCTCACTTAGACCAATGAATGTTCTAATGACAGTGATAAAATCACTCAGAAAAATATAATAAACTGTTAACCCTCTCTGGCACTGCGTTTTTTAGGTGAAAAAAATGGTATTGGGAATGGATGCATTACAAGTAAGGGCAAGGAGTTATAATAAGGATAACAAATGAAGGGAAAGCCCACAGCAGAGCATTGATTTACTAGGGGCTGAGATTTCATTATTCATCTGCATCCTTCGTGTTTCCCATGCACTCCTGGTGTAATGACTCTGGGAAGGCCGCCTCCCCTCTGCGGTGCATTAGAAGGAAATGCTGCAAAGGGACCTTAAGGAAAATCTAAAGGTTCTAAAGAAGTAAAATTAAAAAGAACACAGAAATACGTCACGTGCTTTTCTCAGGAAGGCCCATTTAACCAAATCTTTATGTTTCACAGTGAAATATTTCCAAGACACCTGCTTGGTGCATATAGTTTTTGTCTGCAACAACAGTCCCTGCTCATTTTTGGATATTAATATATATTGATTGAACGAGATTTTTGGCATAGGGACTTTGCCCAGGAGCACACGTGTTCAAGAGGGGAAGTTGAGATTCAAAGCAAGTTTCGGCCAGTATTCTGCGACCAGTGCTTCGTACATCCGGGCCTTCATCTTCACAATTTCTGTTTGGTCATTTCCATTCTTGCTCAACTGGCAGAAACGCAACTGGTGAGAAAATTCCTACGGGCACTAGTAATAAACATTTAGTTGGCCTTTATGGCGTTTCACAAAGGCATTTTCTACTCAAGTAAGCCAGTGTTTTTGATAGTTCACTTAGGAGATATAAAGAATTTGAGTTTCTTGACACATACAAAACTAGCCATTTGGAAATGAATGGTTAAAATTTTTGACCGGGGAAACTCATCATTTTCAATGCAAAATTGCCACTTGTCTACCATTGAATATAAAATACATTAAAAATAAATACATTTCTACAGTTTTCTTTTTTATTCTGAATAAAGTTGTAATAAGGGGTTCATTTTTAAGCTAAATCGTTTAGTTTTATCCAGCCCTTAATTTATAAAAGAATATGCTCTGGGACCCAAAGTTTTGCTCAAAGTCCACGGCCAGCACTATTGAAGAGCGGGACGCTGAAACCCAATGCTGCATAGTCTTGAGTCCACCTCATGCCTCTTTCATCCACCAGCCTGCTCTCCAGGCCTCTTCATATCTCTTTTGAACTTTCTTTTTCATTCCCGCTTTCTCCCTTTGTCTCTATTTTTCCATCTTTCTCTTCCTCTTTCTTTTCTCCTTTTGTGTTTTTTTCTCTCTCTTGTTTTTGATCAAAGTCTGTTAAAAAAGATAAGCATCAGTGGCCACAAATGGGTCCCAGTGGGCCCCACCTGCAACCACCGACTCCAAAAAAGCACTGATTTTATCACATTTTCTCTAATTAAAAATATATCTCACTGAAAGGGCATCAATAGCCATAATACAAGATACCATAAAAAAAAATACTTTTAATAAAAGAGGGAACATTCTTGAGAAAGATTTGAATAAAACAGAAACGTCTTGGTTGCCCATGGTAGTCTAAACTTTTGGTACATAATAGTTATATAGTGGCCGATTCACCAACAATTTTTGGAATATCAGATTTCGTGAATCCTATACCTGGAGATGTTGCCCTATAAATGTACATACATGCTCCTGCTCCTGAAGAGAGCCTTGTGAGGATGGGGGGGATTGGTGCACTTTTACTCAATGTGTACAGTATTCCTCCTATATGGCAGCTGACTATGCAGGTGAGTCAATTCAGTGCAAATGTTTGTGGTTTCACACAGTGTTACAGCTGCAAGAATATCATTGTGCATTTTCCTCTTGAGACAGGTATACCTGAGACAGGTATACTCGTTCAGAATATGCAACATACTCACACTGGAGAATCTGGTGATTTTAAAGCATTTTTTAAGTCCCTGAGGAGTGACTCCTTCTTCACATTTACGGCTGCTCAAATGCAGTACTCTGGAGACTGCACCTTCTTCCCAGGTACCTTGCACTCTATTTCATCCTGCGTGATATTCGTTAACATTTACAATATAATTTAGTACAGCACAATATCATCCTTTCAGGGATTTATTCTGTTCTTTATTAAACTTCAATACAAAAGTTCACTCGTTTTGAATTAGATTTATTTTGCCCCTAAACCTGCGTGCAGTGTTCCCAAGCTTCCCAGTTCCAAGCATGAGTTGCTCGTCCTTCCCAGGATTTATCTTTGAATTCTGGGACTTGTAGTCCTAGATTTAAAATTGGTTAAACAGGACTATATATCCCAGCATGCAACAAAATTCACATTAAATAGATGAGCTACTTTTACGTGAAACTGGGTAATTTGAGAGCTCTCCCTTGTGACATGTCCTAGGGAAGACACATTTGGGAAATAACATGGATGCTGATGCATGCTTTGTGTTTTCTGATTAGGACCGCTCATGATGGGTTGGCCTCAGCTCATTGTAGTGTCATGGTTACTGCATCAGTGCTGGAGGAATGATAGTGGTGGCCATATTTACCAAAGAATGCAAAGAAATAGGTATAGCAGCCAACAAATGAAGCAATCTACCCTTGTAAGAGTAGCACCTGCTCCCCTTGTGCATTGCTTTAAATTAAAGACAATCACACAAGGCGATAGATAGAACATCGTAATTCTTCTCAGACATTGTCAATTGTTCAGGTTGCATTCCAGTACATTGTTTTATTGCTCAATGTGGCACTCCAGATAGGGAGATACCATGTGGAAATCGGCTTTTGCTTATTTAAGTCTGATTGGTTGTCATCAGTGAGGGGAAACTGGATCACTGCAAACCAAATCTCAGCGCACCCACCCTACCGAGAGATAGTCATTGAAGGTACAAAATCGATGGACAGGATCCTTGAATTGATATCAGCCAATCTCAGTGCTTAATTTGTAAAAGAATAGTTGCTGAGGCCCAAAGTTTTGCTCAGAGGCCCGCGGTCAGCGCTTACAAATGGCAGGGATGCGCAGACCCAACTCCATTCTTTTTAATCCCACACCAGACAATCCCTGCCCGTTTACATCACTCTTGCAGGTTTTCTCCCTTTGTGACAATCTTTCTGTCATTCTCTTCCTCCTTCTTACGCCCTTGTTTGAGGAAAAATAAGTTCTGGTCCCCGAAAAAGAGTGTTAGTGGGCCCACCTGCAACCACCAGCTCAAATTAAGCACTGGCCACTGTTAATTCATATGTGCCATATTCCAGTTGATCAATTTTGTTCTCACTGATCTACCATTCATGGGGCAATCATATGTAAACAAATTTTTACTCTACCCAAAAAGGAACAGTCCATCCTGAACGTTTAGGTCCTTTCGCCAAAAGGACAGTCTAATTCAGACTGCTGGTCCATGTCCCCTTTTCATTGGAACACATGAAAACTCAGACCTCTTCAGCCATATTAGGCCTCCTCAGTTTCAGAATTAGAGGGTGGCAGAACCTTCCACTGATGGGTGTCCATATGTAAGTATGCAGGATATGCCAAGCCTAATGCCTTACTTCATTTTTAATTTATTGTAGCAACTTGATGTAGCATGCACCTCACTTGGGGGTGGCAGAACCTAAACTGAAAACCTATTTATTACAGTAGAAGTATTTTTGAAGATTGGAGGCCAAGCAATCTTGTATTTCCAAAGTCACTGCAGTGCAAGGCTGTTGGCTTTGTAAATAGAAAGCTACAACTGACAATAAACTAATGTGCTTTGCTGGCCACAATTGTAATTGGAGTTGCAATGCACTTAATGAGTCACAAGGAAAAGGGACCTCAAATGGGTGATCCTCCTTCCTTGAGCCCCTAGTAGGATGCACATCTGTTTTTATAACTGATGCTTGAGAGCAGTAATTACATGCCTCCATGACTGGGTACTCAGTCTTCACCACAACAAATCATAAATTCTCATGTCAAACATCAAATCCTTTGGTAACTATTTGTCTGCCAATGGCATAGCCCAGGCCCCGTAAAGGTCCACGACAAAAAGACAGAGTCATCACCTTAGTCTGCATGTGGAATGAACGTTTTTTTGTGGAAGGGGACGTAGGATGATGTTATTTAAGAAGATCTTGTGACTCCACTAGCAGAGACTTGCTCAAAGCAGGAGCCTTCTAGGGGTGGAGGTAAGGCTACAACATTGCTTTTCAGAATACAAAGGATGCTCTAGCTCAGGAAACCACCATAAAATTCTGTGACGAAGAAGTCATCCTCTCGACCCATTGTAAAAAGACGCTGGCACAAATATGCTGCATCTTATTTTGGAGCTCCTCCGGTGAGGGTCACACCTTCCCTCTGCTTCCCTTTAGCTGAGGGGGTAAAGTGAGTAAACTCATGGATCACCAGTTCTCTTAACTCACTTATCCCTGCTAAATTTACCGGGAACTTTCAACAGTTAACATAGGCTCCTTGGTTTACTCCTGAGCTTAAATAATTCAAACTTCTCTTCAGACAGACAGGACAATACTGGAGAATACGTCATTCTTCCTCTAAGCACAGACTTTTTCACTCCATGTTTAAGGACTACAGTCACTCAGTTCTGGCTTCTTGAGCCCAGCCTATTTCCACCGCCTCCAATAACTTCAAAGAAATCTTCACAGTTGTTGACTCTCTCATGAATCTTACTTGCTGTAACATCCCCATTATCCTTTTTCAATCACTATGTGTTTTCTCTTCTTTTGCTTACATGATAAAGTTTTTATGATTTGCAATTCTCCATCCAGAGAGGTCTATCCATAGCTTCTGTCCCCTAAAGGCGCTTCCTCTTCCCCATCTCTTGAGACTTGTTCTATCACCCAAGCCATCCATGCTAGTCCTTAGCTTTCACCTTATTTCCCTCTTTTTCCAAAACCACATTGCGTCATGTTGCAGAAACTGAATCCAGTTCTCCTGTGTTCCCTTATCCCGAGAATACATTCACCTTAATTTCTAACACAGTGGGACTTGGGCTACAAGAGCTGTGTGGTCTTTCACTAGAAGAGTCCACAGTACCACTGGAATGGAAACAAGCTTTTATTATCCCTTTACTGAAAACACTCTCTGCAGATCCCATGGTCCTTTGTACTTTCTGCCACGGATCCTTGCTTCTGCTCCCTGTTATGATTCCCCAAAGAGAAATGAATAACCAGCTGTCTAATTTTTTGGAAGACAGAAACCCGTCTTATCAGACAGGTTTCTGTCCTCTGCCCAGCATGGAATCAGACCTGGTGGCAATCTAAGAATATTTCAGGCAAATTATAGACAAGGGTGGCACTGCCACTTTGGTACTCTTGGATTTCTCCATTGCTTTTGACAAAGTTTCCCATGGCATCTTACTGTCTCATTTGGCAGACAATGGCTTTACGTGCTGCGCACTTTCTTTGATTGACTCGGAGTGGGAGGATCACTCTCAAGCCATTCATTCCCCCCCTTCAGATCCTTTAAGCCAGTCATGCATGGTTCCCCTTGGGCTCTTCTCTTAGTCCGACCTTCTTCAATGTATATGTCACTCCTTTGGCCAACCTTATTCGCTCCATACTCTCATGTTCATGAGGTAGTCCATTGATACTCTGATTCTGATCTGATTAGATTTCTCAACTACTATTTCTCTGGATTCTTTTTTCTTCATGTCTGTTAGATGTTGTTAAATGGATGCATTGTAACTCTTGTAAAGTAAACAAAGACATAAAAGAACTTCTTATAATGTGCAAGGATACCTCCAACCAACTAGTCCCCTAAGTAGTGGGCTGGGGTTTTGGGCTCTACCCCTTTTCTGGTACATGTACTTAGGAAAAAAAGCAGAATCCTGTTCTCTTGCTTCTATCACATGCAGTTGCTTTACAGACTCACCCCTTTTCTCCACTTAGTAGTGTTTTGAATGGTGGCCAAGGCGGGAAGTCTCTCTTGCCTAATCTACTGTATCTCACTCTCTCTCTTTGGATTTCCCTTCTTCACCTTCCTCAATGCTCCTGTCTCTACCTACTGGGCTTCTCTTCACTGGCTACGGATTCCCAGTTGCATTACATTTAAAGAGCTTTCTATATTTCACTCATAACTCTCACTCTGGATGAGCTGTCTTCTACAGAGATTTGTACACTAATCCAGCACTCATCTTCATAGATCCTTTTCCCATTTCCTTTTATTGATCCCAAATTTATTTCACTCTCTCATTTTCAGTGCCTAAGGTTTGGAACTCTCTCCCTCTCCACCTTTATCTGATAGACAATCCTCAGACTTTTCATAAAGCTTTAACGACCCATTTATTTGCTGTGGATCACTAAATTCTTGCCTTGCTTTTGCCTTATGGGTGCAGTCACTTTCTTTCAGCACCAATATGCCCTTATGAGTGACAGCACATTTTACAAAAGCAGTAGCAAAGCGGAGCATTGCAGAGCCTCAGTGGCAAAGGCGACAAACTGCTCCATCCTCAAAGCAACAAAGAGTCGTTCCTGATTTCATATGCTAAGAGGAATCTCATCACCACCAAATAGAGCTAGAATAAGCGGGTATTCGAATCTTTTGTTGTTGGCACTATTTTCACACATATCTGTTTGATAACCAATGTAAGGTGTTGCACCAACCACAGAACCCAGGTGCCCCTTTTACAGGGTCGGCTTCCAAAGAACCACCCAGAATAGAAAAGTAGATCCTTTAATTGTTGAAAAAACTTGTTTCAGCTAGTCTGTTGATTAGGTGCAAGTACTCCTACAGACTAAGAGCCTGAATATGAGTTTGGTGGTCCTGGAGCAGGTCGCCATGCCAGTGCCCCACTCCAGGACCACCAAACTCGATTGCCGGCCTCCCGCTAGATTACAGTAGTCTTGTGATCTGGCGGGTGGTCCTTTGGCATTCCCGCAGCAGTGCCTATTAAAAAGGCACTGCAATGGGAACACCAAAGCCCGTTCCTGCACGGCATGGACTGTAAAGTCCATGCCGTGCAGAAAGGGGAGGGATTGCACACAGGGGGCATGTTGTGCCCCCCTGCAGGCACACCATGGCCCTGAGGCAACAGAGGGCCCTGTAGAGCCCCCTTTGTTTCCTCACTGCCACAGTTTTCATGGCGGCCTCACCACCATGAAAACTGTGGCGGTGAGGAAACTCCTAATATGCTAGGTGGTGCTGAAGCGGCAGCACCAGCATATTAGAGCATCTGACCGTCGCACCACCGCAGCGGGATCCATGGTCCCCAGCAGTTGCGGCCGGCCTGTGGTGGTCCCACTGCCTTATTCATAATACGGAGGGATGACCGCCAGTCTGGTGGTCCAGGGACCGCCACCACGGGTTTGGCGGTCCATTGGACCACCAAACTCGTAATTAGGCCCTAAATATTGTTCTGGCACAGATATGCCCCAGAAGGCATTGTTGTGGCTGATTACAGGTCAAGGCCCATTGCCTAGAAGGCATGGCCACTGCTACACTCAAGGATGAATGCCTGTCCACTGTGAAGCCTGAAAGGTCTAGTAATGAATGTCTTAATGTCCACAAAGGTCAATCACACCACACCAATATGCAATAGAGGTGCTGCACTATGTGTGACATGAATTGTCAATGACAGAGGACTGCCTGTTGTTGCGAGCAGGCTGCACTACTATTCATACTCTCACATCCTGCTGGCCCATGTTCTCTGACATTGGCAGGAAAGTGAAAGTGCTGGCTGCTGATGTCTGCCACGTCAGACAGGTCAAAGGGATACTTTACATCCCCATCACCACCAAGAGAACTCCTGAGAGCCCATGGCCTGAAGTGCTGCTTGTGCATGCCTTCCCGGTGGCAGGAACCACCTTGCTGTGGTGGACGAGTACAGCAAATTTCCTGCAGTTGAATTCAAAGGGATGACACTGACTGAGGAAGTGACATCCACATTTGAAAAGATGTTTTCCAAATATGTGCTGCCTGCTGAAATCTGGACTGACAATGGCCCACCTTTTCAGGATCACGAGTTCTCCCTGTATTTCTAATCTCTGAACATAGCACGTCGAAAGATACTCCTCCCGGTACTCAGGCAAGTAGTGAACTTGAGAGGTTCATGGGGACTCTGAGCAAAGTACTGTACATCTCAGACCCTTGCAAGACAATAGAGACAACATAGGTTTCTAAAGGAGTTCCGAAAATAATCCCACATATCGACTGACATCTTAGCACCAATGTTGTTCGAGACACTGGTCAAGGACATCGTACCAATAGATCCGGAATTGAGACTTTCTGTTGCGTGATTTGAAGACACCATGCATCACTGACAGTGGTGTATTCATAAAATGACCACATATAAACATGCTTAAGAAAGGGGCTTCCAAGTTGGAGACACTGTACCCATATCAAGTGAATAAATTACCAACACTATTTGAGTCTATTCCTTGGAATGTTGCCTCCAGAAGTGGCTTGATGCTAACAGTACAAGGTGTTGAACACATATTGCCACAATTTTAAAGTTTAGACTGCCTGGTTCTGACCCAAGAACGAGGCCCTTCACCTCATCTTCCAAAGGTTCACTGAGTGACAAGCTGTTTACCTCAGTCCCATTATTGTCTGATGCTCCCAGCTCAATGCACCTATGCCCTGAACATGCCCCCCGCCACCTGGAGTACCAGGCGGGGGGCTGGGAGGCATCAGCGACCAAAGATATCCGCTTCAGAACTGTGTTCGACCGTCACAAAAATATCATGACTTTGTCATAAGAATAATCCAACTTATTATCATTCAAATTTGATTTTTTTACGTTTTCCTCTTGTAGTATTTTCTTGAATACATGTTTAGCTAGGGATGATATGTCTGACTGCGTAGTAGGTGGGGTCGCCTTGTGTGAGAGGGAACTGATTCTCCTTTGGGTTACTCTTTTTGATGGTTGTGCCCTACGTGACGTCATAGTGTGAATTAAAGGACTGAGCACCGTCGACTGAACCACATACTCTATGTGCATGTGTGTCCATGAGCATGTGCATGGCAATCAAGGCGTCCAGAACTTCCTGTAGGGGGAACATGGCAGACTGTGGATCTTGGGCCACCAGACGACTTATCGTAGCAGGCTATGGAGTTCACCACTGCACTCGCCACCAAAAGTCAAAGGTTCTGTGAGAGGTTGAGAATTTACCAATGCGTGGACTTTAAAGATTGCTGATCTTTATAATTTATGTATGCAAAAAAAGCTTCACTGATAGCAAACCATTCCTGGATGGAAAATATGCCTACAAGCGTGAGTTGACTGTAAAATACTGTGGGGGAATGAAAATTGGCGGTATTGGTTTTCTGGGTAATATATCTTAGTTATGTTTTCAATTTGCTGTGAGACTCCTAGAAATTGCTCTCAGTTCAATAATTCTGATTATTTCAAAGCTTGGACTTATCCCTTACCAATATGTTTTGAAATACTTATCCTGCTGTACTCCTGACCCGAGTTGTTAGGTGTGGAGCTGAGGTATTAATAAAGTTGCAGTGTTTGCACAACTATCCATTAGCTCCTTTAGGTATACTCTGATAGGACTGCCTGGGCTGAGGTGCATAACAAGCTGTACATCTCTTCGGAAGCATTGGTCTGCCCTATATTCAACGGGACCTGCCCCCCGGGAATCCTTCGGCAGGCGCGCACTGAAAGAGGATCCGTACAGCAGCTGCACCGTCTTTGGCCCTCACATTGGTACCGGGGCTTGCAATCCTCCAGTATCCCCTGGGGTATCCAGATATGTGGAATTTATCTCCTGAAATAAAGGAATCATCTCTCAACAGATTAAACCGAGCCCCCCGGGACCAAAGGATTAATCTGCAGGAATAAAGGATTGATCTCCCGGAAAATGAAACTAAGTCCATGCATGAAAAATATAGAATTCATCGTTCAACTGGTCCAGCTCCTCTGGGATGAAGTCTGCGGGGATGGCTTGATCCACTGTCTGCTTCCCCGTTCGCGCCCTCTTCTTTCGGGAGCTATAACTGGCATATGTCGTCATTTAGGAGAGAACATTTATTCAGGTCCCCGGGTGGGGGGGGGGGGGGGGCACCGTGTTAAAATGGAGCCCACTGGCACAGTCAACAATATGAACTGAAAGAGCACACGAGAGAAGAGAAATAAAGTCAATTTCAAATCTCCTTACCACACAAGGAAGCTGCAGTCAATTTAACTCAGAGAAATATGTCATCAATTGCTGTGCAATTGATCACTGCAACAAACATTTTGCCCACTGTTGTAAAAAGTTTTAGCTCGAGTCTTAATGAAAGCAGAAAGGGGTAGAGATGAGAAAGCCTATGCGATTCCTTTTTAGTTTAATGGATGTTTTAGTCATTTCTGATTTTTTGATGGAAGTCGTAATCTCCTATTAAGCAGACACGCGTTGGAGTAAATAAGGCAGGGTGTCTGAATCTCTTTTATTGTGCACTTCCGTGTAGTTTTACATAGTGCATAAATTAGCCCTCATAAAAATCGCTGCATCTTAAATAACTATTTAACATGCATTAGGGGGACCATGAATATTTTAATGTGTGTAAAACAATAGAGTCGCCTGCATCTGCTCCGATCAAAGGCGTTCAGATATCTTACAAAACTCTTAAAGTAGTCATAATTTGTCTAAAAATGAAAAATTACGATGCGCTTGCCGCGTAAATTTAACAGCAAACGTACCCCGAATTATTGTTATTAAAATAATTTATTTCTTTAACAGCAATAGGAAAAATAATGCAGGCGACTGGCTGCTTCGCCGAATTTCCTTGTGTACAAATCAAAAAAATATCACAGGAAATATGAGCACTCCTACAAGCACCCCGTAAAAAGAGTAATTGGCAAGGATATCATGGGCTACATTTTCTTAAAAAAATGGCTGTCAAGCTGTGTCTGTTGGAAAAATAGGGGCCATTAAGATTGTGATGGATTCCCGAGCCTTGGAGTTCTGTTAAACACATATGAAATGCCACTGAGCAGTTTCATTAACTACACATGATCATGTGTCTGCCTGGCTTTCCATCCCATCCCTGCCAAGTGCCATTCATTAGGCGCGTCACTCAAGGCGCTGCGATTGTGCGCCTTGCACCTGCAACAATACACCACTGGTGATGAAGTAGACGGTCGACTTTCTCTTGTTTTGACTACAATTTTATGCAATGATTTTCTTGCGGGTGATGGCATGAGGGGTGTTGGGAGGGCAGGCGAGGAACACAGGTTTCAGGGTACTCAGAATGAGTGACATTAAGGCCCTGATTACGAGTAGCCTGTAATTCTCGAAGGGTCAGTTAAGGGCCTTATCGGCCCCATCGGAAATCACATGTGGTGCAGAGTTACAGGGACAAATCCACCAGGTCATACATGGCGCCCCTTGCAACAGCATCAATTTTCCTCATGTTAGTCCTTATTACATGGGGCCCGCTAGGGGGGTCAATTTGCGATTACTAATAATTTCAACATCCAGTATTATTGATAAACCCAGTATCGATAATACCGAGTGGGGTATTACCACCCCTTTATATTGGTCACACATAATGAGGGCCTTAATCAGATAATAGTGAAGGCAGTTATTTCCAGCCCTTAGGAATTGCAGAAGTGTGGTATGACACACAATTTAAAATCAAGTTATTATGATTACAATGCAGACGTAAAGTTAGCGCAGTATGATAGGCAGATGTCTGAGGGTCCTAATTCACTAACTTTTTTGCACATCTTAATGTCATTTAAGTCTACAAAAAAAAAGCGCGAATATAAAATTTCAAATTGCACTAATGGCGCCATTATAAAAGTATGGCTGGTTTTCTGGCCGCATAAATGTAGGATTAGGGGTGAGACTAAGGGGCATATTATCAAGCCCCAGCGATAATTATCGCTGAGCGCGCCCACCGCGCTTTTAATTATCGCCGGCTATCGCTGGAATATATCGCCAAGCTAGCGCTGTATTATCAACTCTTAGCGCTATGGCGATAAATATTCCAGCGATAGCGGTGTTTTCCATGGAACATCGCTGGTTTTCCAGCGATGTTCCATGGAAAACAGCGATAAGCTTGATGATAGGCCCTAAGGCCTTAGCCCCACAATCCACCTCCCATGTTAGGTATGCCTTAGTCAGGAATTTAACAGACGTTAAATTCCTGAGTTAAGGCAGAGTTAGCGCGATTTAAATTATCGCTACGCCTCGTTGCTAATATCGCGAAGCTGCCTTCGCGATATTTTCCCATGTTGTTTTCACAGCCACGCCTACTTTGCATCTCATTATCGATGCGAGGCGTGTGTAAAACGGGAGCTATGTCAAGGAAACACTCGCTAGCGTGTCCTTGTAAATAATGCGATATAATTATCGCCGCTTTGCGCCCGAAAAACGGACGCTAAAGCGGCGATAATTGTATCGCCGGGCCTTGGTAATATGCCCCTATGGCTTTTTCAAGTGGCAATCCAGGGGGTGATTGCTAAAAAGTAGTAAAAATCCGCAAAGTTGTAGCTTTAGGGGTACCCACAAACGTTTGAAGTGAATTTTTTGACCCCCAATTATGCACCTAAATATACTCCAAAAACATTTGAATACATTTGAAAATGAGGTATGAAAAATCACCACACACATCCATGAGGTGAAAGGGTATTTAGAGAGGGAAAAATTTGTTCTGGAAAAAAATATGCTCAGAAAAAGCTGTAACTTGCAGAAGGTCCAGAAGTTTTTAAGTGGGTTTATTCACATACATCCACGATTTGATAATTTTAGGCATTTATGCTTCTAGAAAGAATAGATTTCAAGGGGTAGATTCATGACTTTTTAAAATATCTTTGTGGATCAGGCACAGCATCGCTCTAAGCATGGCCTGGAGCTTTGTATTACTCATTTCTACTAAATAGCGCCTTGATTTAATATGAATGCATACCACAAAAAGTCACCCAACCAAATGTTCACAAGGTACATGAATGGGTCAGTGAGCAAGGCAAGTACCAAGTAAGACGGGATGGAAAAGCCATGTGTTCAGCACTTCTGTAAATTTTGTAAACACTAGAGATGTACAAGTTCATATACCCATTTCCTTGCAAAGTACGCATAATTCTCGTAAAAGCTAGGAAAACCACAGAAAGGGGCCACATTTTGGCAAAAAATTGGATTTTATATGAAATCAGAAACTCCACCAGACTACACTTGCATTATGAACACGAGACGCATCCTATTCAACGCTGAGATCCTGATCCAGAAAAAGGCATGGGGGCACGTGACACGGATGTGTCACTCAATACTGTGCAATTTAGGGTATGTCTACCTGCACCAACACAAATAACAAGAGATGGTTCTAACAACTTGTTTGGCGGTGGTGTGTCGAGATAGTGATTTTAGATGACTGTAAGGACTGGCCACTAGGCCTGCCAGTCTCAATCATGGGGTGACGGTCAAGCATGAAATGGGCATAATGAAAATAATGCCTACCCCGCTGACTTCAAAGATTTCAAACTGAGAGAGAAAACTGAAGAATTCACCCAGTCCCTGCAAATAAATTGCATAACAACATTAAATGAACAAACTTTCTTTCTTTGATATGAGTCTTTTAAAAGAATCAAATGGAAGAAAGTTTGTATCCCAGAATTGAGGCATTGATGGAGGGGGGCTCAATCAGTTTGGCTGTGTTGAGAGAGAAAAGTGTTGAGTTTGAGCAGCGAGGAGAAGGAGCGAAGTAAAGGCTGAGGTGGAGAAGAGAAGAGTAGACAGAAACAAGGAGTGAAGGAAAGGCTAAAGTAAAGAAGGGAAGATGAGAGACAAGGAGACTAGACAGAAACAAGGAGTGAAGCAGAAGTTAAGGCAGAAAGGAGAAGGCCAGAGATGAGAAGAGGAGAAGGAAACGAGGAGTGCAGTAGAGGATGGGTTAGAGAGGGAAGGCCAGATGAGAAGAGGAGAAGGAAACAAGGAATGAAGCGGAGGCTGTAGCAGAGAGGAGAGGGCCAGAGATGAGAAGTGGAGATAGAAACAAGGAGTTCAGTAGAGGATGGGTTAGAGAGGGAAGGCAAGATGGGAAGAGGGGAAGGAAACAAGGAATGAAGCGGAGGCTGAGGCAGAGGAGAAGGCCAGAGATGAGAAGTGGAGATAGAAACAAGGAGTTCAGTAGAGGATGGGTTAGAGAGGGAAGGCCAGATGAGAAGAGGGGAAGGAAACAAGGAATGAAGCGGAGGCTGAGGCAGAGGAGAAGGCCAGAGATGAGAAGAGGGGAAGGAAACAAGGAATGAAGCGGAGGCTGAGGCTGAGGAGAAGGCCAGAGATGAGAAGTGGAGATAGAAACAAGGAGTTCAGTAGAGGATGGGTTTGAGAGGAGAAGGCAAGATGAGAAGAGGGGAAGGAAACAAGGAATGAAGCGGAGGCTGAGGCAGAGGCAGAGGAGAAGGCCAGAGATGAGAAGTGGAGAAGGAAACAAGGAGTGCAGTAGAGGATGGGTTAGAGAGGAGAAGGCAAGATGAGAAGAGGGGAAGGAAACAAGGAATGAAGCGGAGGCTGAAGCAGAGAGGAGAAGGCCAGAGATGAGAAGAGGAGAAGGAAAAAAGGAGTGCAGTAGAGGATGGGTTAGAGAGGAGAAGTCCAGATGAGAAGAGGGGAAGGAAACAATGAATGAAGCGGAGGCTGAGGCAGAGGAGAAGATGAGAGACAAGGAGACTAGATAGAAACAAGGAGTGAAGCAGAAGTTAAGGCAGAAAGGAGAAGGCCAGAGATGAGAAGAGGAGAAGGAAACGAGGAGTGCAGTAGAGGATGGGTTAGAGAGGGAAGGCCAGATGAGAAGAGGAGAAGGAAACAAGGAATGAAGCGGAGGCTGAAGCAGCGAGGAGAGGGCCAGAGATGAGAAGTGGAGATAGAAACAAGGAGTTCAGTAGAGGATGGGTTAGAGAGGGAAGGCAAGATGGGAAGAGGGGAAGGAAACAAGGAATGAAGCGGAGGCTGAGGCAGAGGAGAAGGCCAGAGATGAGAAGTGGAGATAGAAACAAGGAGTTCAGTAGAGGATGGGTTAGAGAGGGAAGGCCAGATGAGAAGAGGGGAAGGAAACAAGGAATGAAGCGGAGGCTGAGGCAGAGGAGAAGGCCAGAGATGAGAAGAGGGGAAGGAAACAAGGAATGAAGCGGAGGCTGAGGCTGAGGAGAAGGCCAGAGATGAGAAGTGGAGATAGAAACAAGGAGTTCAGTAGAGGATGGGTTTGAGAGGAGAAGGCAAGATGAGAAGAGGGGAAGGAAACAAGGAATGAAGCGGAGGCTGAGGCTGAGGAGAAGGCCAGAGATGAGAAGTGGAGATAGAAACAAGGAGTTCAGTAGAGGATGGGTTAGAGAGGAGAAGGCAAGATGAGAAGAGGGGAAGGAAACAAGGAATGAAGCGGAGGCTGAAGCAGAGAGGAGAAGGCCAGAGATGAGAAGAGGAGAAGGAAAAAAGGAGTGCAGTAGAGGATGGGTTAGAGAGGAGAAGTCCAGATGAGAAGAGGGGAAGGAAACAATGAATGAAGCGGAGGCTGAGGCAGAGGAGAAGATGAGAGACGAGGAGACTAGACAGAAACAAGGAGTGAAGCAGAAGCTGAGGTAGAGAGGAGAAGTCCAGAGATGAGAAGTGGAGACAGGAACAAGGAGTGAAGTAGAGGCTGGGTTAGAAAGGAGAAGGCCAGATGAGAAGAGGAGAAGGAAACAAGGAATGAAGTGCAGGCAGAGGCTGAGAGAAGACTAGAGGTGAGGAGAGGAGCAAAAACAAAAGTGAGAAGAGGAATGGAGACAGAGCAGAAGACTAGATACGAAGAGAGAATCAGGTTGAGGACCAGAAAATAGATAAGAAAACCAACCTTTACAAGTGAGACCCAAGCGCCACCTAGGGAGGTGGGCCAAGCCCCTTGTTGCCAAGGTCTGAAGTTATTTTTGGTGTAAAGCAAATGTTCGGGAGGTGGTGTGGAAAGCGTATGTGTGGACTAGTTTTCTCAAAAACAATGTCCTCTAGGGGAGGGGTACATGGTTTGAGGGCTGTTATTTTAAACACCAACAGGAGCCCGTGATTGGTGTAAGTCAGTTGTTGTCCATCTGTACAGCATGGGGAGTATGGCGTGGCGTCGGAAACAGAAGAGCTACCACTCATCTACTTACTTACGAGGAGGTGAAGCGAATGCCTGCGTGCCTGCGTTCGGAACCTCATATCTCGCTGTGTCTATTTTATGAAAGGTGAAGACACAGCTCTGCTTCAGGTCAAGGTGGGTGATTGCCTGTACTGACTTCCCATCAAAATGTGCAGATTCCTGCCTCATCACCATCATATAAAGTATATAATGCCCATACTACAAGTTAAAGGATAAATTCTGATTCCTGTAAAAAGAAGAGTTTGCACATGGATCGGAATTACGAGCTGTGTGATAATTATCACACCCTTGCAGCTTTCCTGTGACAATTCCTGTAGGTCAAACTGGACAAAACTTATTGGGATAAATGGCTTGGGGGGTAAAAGCTAAAACACACTGAATGCGGTGCATTAAAAACGGATCTGTGTGTTATGTGTAATTTTCCTGTTGAAAACTTGGTATTGGAACTATTTACCACAAGCAGTAATACCTCAGCATGGGGTAATGGTACTCACAGTTTGTGGTAAATTCCCCATCCTATTTGGTTCAGCTTGCAACGAGGGCCTATACATTCAGAATAACAAATCAAAGTATAACCGTTGAACTCCCTAAATCATCTCCTCAACTTCTTACTTGCTACAGAGTGATTTAAAGATCCCATCCCCCCACCCCATTTAGAGGTGGGGGAACCACTGTATTTCTGCCTGCGGAGACTTAGCTGCCTTCACCAGTGGGAACCCTTGACCTGATGGCCCGTCTGCCACTGGGGCGCAGGGTCACAGTGCATGTCACCCAGCCCTACTTAGGGCAGGGAAACCAATGCTGTGGAAATAACCAATAACCCTCATGTGTAGGGAGAAAACACCAAGTGCATCAGGATTATTGATAGTCTGCTCTTCAGAAGGAAGCCCCTGCTTTGGGGAATTGTTTCTGAGAAGCAAAAATGAATGTCTAGTGGGAGGAAAAAAACACGATGCCCGTTCATCATTCAGCATTTAGGTGTATCCACCACACGGGCACATGCCTTTCCATCGGAGATATCCCCACCAGGCAGCCAGGGCTCTCTAGATATGGTGGGTGGTCCTCGGCCAGGGGAGCAGAGCCATGCCCTGGTAGGCCACCTGCCGGGTCTAAATGACCCAAGAATCTTATACTGAAAGTATTATAGAGCACGTGCTTGATCCCCTCACAAGCAACATGAACAGCTTGACATGGATCTGGATGAGGTCAGTTTAGTTTGTACTAAAGTACTAGGTAGGAACTTTTTGCACAAACAATACATAAGGTTGGACAGTTCATAGAAAGTGACTCGAGCCTGCATTCTGAGAGAAAAATGCAAAGGGCATCCTTTTAAAGCAAAAGAGGCGGACTCCAGCGAGAGAAAGAGGCGGGTGTGTTCAAGGACTTAGGAGCAGTAGTGAGAAAGAGCATAATCCAAATTGACCAGAGGGGAGACAAGAGCAAGAAGTCAAAGTTGTAAAATAGAATATCGATTATAAGAATGAGTAGCTGCTGTACCAAGGAAGGCCATGAATACATGTAAATGTACTGTAGAGAAGGTGTATGGTGATCAAGAGAGGAAAGACAGTCAGTTGAGTGAAGCAAGAGAAAGAGAGACTTGGGAAGGTAGAGGAGGAGATGCATGGACACCTAGAGTAGAATCTGGTGTCAGGAATGGCAGATAAGTAACAGGCAGAATCATATAGCTGGAATCTAGGGAGACATGCCAGAGAGTACATGTGTTTGAGATAGGAAAGAGAAGAATGAAAGTTAATGCTATGGGGAGAGGAAGAGAGGAAAGAAAATGTACGAGTGGGAGACTGGCATGGGTGGCAGGTGCAGGAAGAAGCACAGTTGCAAACTCTGATGGATTGAGGTGAAAGTGAAAGAGGGGCATGCCAGGAGGAGTAACACATAGATGGTTAGAAATGGGATGGTGTTGCCATAACCTTTACAAAATGGAAACTGGCACAAGTAAGATATCCTTTGCAGTGAAACTGAGAATAATACTTAGCTGGGGTGCTCCAGAGGGACCCCACATCCCCCTTCCTCTTTCAGTAGCTTTTTTTTTAGTGGAGACAGATTTTCATACCCACAAACATAGACCCCTGTTCAAGATAAACAGTATCTGAAAAAGATGCTTTTCAGACTCAGAGGGCCAACATTCTGGATAACATTATTATGGCAATTGCATACTAGATTGGAAAAATAGCTGGGGTCTCTATAATATTAGGGAACAGCAGCGCTGTGGATATATTTCAATGCACACAAACTATGAAGTCACACTTTTTTGGGGGGTCGGGTGAGCGAGAAGAAAGGTATGGGCAGTCTACACTTGCATACTCCTTCCAATGATACACAAACACCAGAGGGCAAATGAGACACAGTAAGGTCAACAACAGGAATTTCCAAACCTAAAAAGGGATGTGCAGTGTACCATGGAGTGTTCGCTGATGTTCTCTGTTAGAGGTGTCTTTCACAAGTATGACTTGAACAACAACACAAAATATCAACGTGTACAGCATGATCCTTTAACTTCAGCTAGAATACAGCCGAATTTTGGGGACACTCCTTCCTTAAAATATATCTTTTTGTTTGTCTTTGTTTGTTGAGTAAAAATTGCCTTTTCTCTTTTTGTTATATATTACCACAGGATCACCCAAAGACACACTGATGAAGCGTTCCTTCAATGTAGCCCGAAAAAAGGAACATATACCAGATAGTATTGTGTTAATGTATGCCTGCTGTATATGTAAATTAGTTTATACTAGCAGCCTAGGAAAAGAGGGATCCCTGGTCCTGACGAAAGCCACGGACCCCTTCTGAGGCCAAAGGCTGAAACATGTTGACCCACAGATGCCGGAGTAATCACGACTCCGAACCAACGCTGTCGCTTTTAACAATCTTATTTCCTCCAGAACAGAATAAAGGTTGTTCTCCACTGAAGGTCACCAAGATTTTTACCTCTTCTAATCCTGGATCCCAACCACCATCCTTCATCCACAAGTGCTCCCTACAGTCACATAGGTGAGCCGACCCACCACAAAAAAAAATCACTGGCGAGCAAGGATGGTCGATGACGAAGCCGAACACCCAGGGGGTGTGTGAGGTCATACCTTTCAATTTTTTAATTGACTGCCAGAGCACAATAGAAAGAGCAATATGTTTAGGACCCTATCTCGACAGACAGAAGAAAAAATGTTGTTTGGTCTTCATAAAAAGGGAAAATTCCTGATGTTGACCTTACTGTGTCTCATTGCTCTGCGGTGTTTGTACATCTTAATGCAGTCATTGATTTAGTTTATATTTGAATATGGGACAGCAGCACTGTGGCTATACTTTAATACAGTCGTTGATATAGTTCATTTGGCATTCATATATTTATTTGCAGTGTGTACAAGTAAATAGATTATGATGCATGGCTTGTGTCAATGTTAGCTCAAGAAATGTGTCTTATGAGGCTGCAGAATTATTGTAAATGTGTTTGGGATCGAGTGTTAGGCCCTTAATGTCTTTATACAAACAGCACTGAAGAGTCACCTCCCAGGTAACTGCTGCTGACTCAACTAGCTGTCACTGCAGGAAATGAGGCTAAGGGCAGGATATTGATTTGCTCCAGTTCAGATTGTTGGAGACCATGGACTGGCTTGCTTTGATTAAGTGGCGGAAAGTCCTGCAAGCCTGATATTTATAGTTGCAAGCCGCTGATGGCCATTAGGAAACAAACATCTAGCCAGCTGAGCCTAGAGAGTCTCTTGGCAAAACCAGCCTAGAAGCTTGTTGAAGTCTAGAATGTATTGCATGACTTACCCAAAGTGAAAGTTGACTACAAAAGGCTGCCTATCACCATTGTTGGGCTTCTCCAACATTAGCTATAGGATAAAAATGTGGCTTTTGACCCACTTTTTGCACATTCCCAGGATTCACACCAAATCTTTGGCCAGATTTGAGGGACCAATTTCTGTCACTCACCTGGTGGGGAAAGGGGCAATTAGTTTGGTACTCCCTCGCCACTGGCGTATCCATCCAGTCTTTCATTTATCACACATTAAACCTGCTCTTGCATCTCATACAGAGGCCCCATTATCATACAGTAATAGAAAGGTTAATGTTACTTTATCTTAAATCTTATATGCCTGACCTTCTAGAGGCATCTAACTAATAAATATCTATCATTTTACATGCCCTGTGGATTGGAACTCTCCTAACTACTCTGCATTGGAGGGTTGATATCTGAATCCCTTGGCACCTCTGGCAAAGTTAAGCCTTTGGTTTGGCAAAGTTACCTTAGGGTGACCCAGGATTACATTGATGCGTTTTCGTTAGAAGTTTGGGACCAGCTGAAATAAATTGCTATAGAAGCTTAGCTAAAGCATGTTCAGAGTCCACCTGTGCCCCCATTTCTAATCCGCCAGTAATAATATCCTCCCTCTAAATGCAATCTCTATCATCTCTATATTTTTAACTAAAGTTTTTCATGGACCGACCTAGCAAGGTCACCGGTTATGGAGACTGTGGGAAGGAGTGGGCTGGAAACCACTGTGCGTTGACACAGCCTATTTTCAAGAAAGAAAGTATTTATCATTACTTAGGGTGAGATTTGCCTCTTCACTCTTACACGCAGAGCGTATCAATTTATTTATTTATTACATAACTTATAAAGTGCTTCCATAGCATTGGAAGGCATCCTGGCACCTCCTAAAAGGAAATTAAGTGGTGAAAGAAGTGTGTGTTGAGGTTACTTTGGCTAGAGTCAGGTTTTAAGGGCTTTCCTATAGATGAGATGATATCTGAGAGTGAGAGGCAGACTATTTCAATGTTTGTTCACCTGGTGGCACCTTATTGAGCTGAGGGACCTTCTGAAGGTTAGTGTTGGCAGAGCATAGAGATCTTTTCAGACATAAGGTTGTAGTTTGTTCGATAGGAGTTGCGGTCCAGCTTGGTAGAAAGCCTGATCGGCTAGGCAGATGACATAAAATTTGCTCAGGCACAGGAAGCCAGAGATGGGAATCCAGAGCCACTGTGGTAGATGCAGCATGTGGAATAGAGAGGGCTAGTTTAGCTGAAGCTGATTGGATCTAGGACATTCGGATGATGAGATGCGCAGGAGCAACCAGAAACAGTGCATCCTATAGTCGATTCTACTCAGAATGGCACTCTGCACTATTAGTTGGTGCCACTGGCCGGAATGTAAGGATAGGATTTTGTGTAAGATCCTCATTAAAGTGACAGATCACAGTCTATTTGCACCCCTAAATGCCAAACTTAATTCACCACCATTGGAACATAGTTACCCTCCATGGGTCAGAAATTTCACAGCAAAACGCGCATGGTTTTCCCATATGACAAAACATGACTTTCCTTTTTTCACTGTTGAACTCAGGTGAACTGTCCCCCAGCCAACCTGAGATGTCATTGTTGTAATGAAGATAGGCAGTCCAGGTAGATTTCCATGTAGATTTATTGTAAGTAAGATGTTACAAGGTTGAGAGCCCCACCAGGAGCACAGGCTGAGCAGCAGGTATAACAGTCATGCATGCAGTGATGGAAAGGAATTGTAAATGATTGAGATGTATGATCAAAGGTGAGGATCAACTGTGTGTCGTCTGTATAATGAACACATTTTAATCCATGTGATCTAATCAGGAGGGCAAGGGGTCTGAGCGAGACATTAAACAGTGTTGGACTCAAGGAGGAACCCTAGGCTGAGGACCCAATCAAGTAGTCTGAAGGTAGAGTGATAGGAGGGAAGATGTATTGCTTGTGTTCTATCCAGGAAGTATGACTTAACAACACTTTAGTGCCATTCTTCTGACTCCCACCTCTGCTAGCCTGGAAAGTAGAATTTTGCAGTTGACGGTATTGAAAGCAGGGGACAGGTCGAGCAGCACTAGGGCTACCTGATCACCCCGTCAACTGACAAATGAAGATAATCTAGCACTGTAGCCAGTGCGTCCCTGAGCCCATGTGTTTTGCTTTACACTCCCAAATAAAAGAAATGTTGCACTCTCAAGGAGAGGCACTCGGTAAAACAAGAAGAAAGCACCTGGAAAGGAGTCTCAACACTCACAAAATGAGGCACATCAAAAGACAGTTCCAAAATAAAGTGTGGGGTTTTATTAATGTAACACTCTCCGACAGAAAGACTTTCCCAGATGTCAAATGAAACATGTAAAACAACAAGAAAATATATATATATATATGTATGTATGTATATATATATTTATATATATATAGGCAAGTAATAATGACACAGTTACAAGTGATCAAATGCATGGAATAAAACACAAGCAGATAACAATGGAACACTCACAATTCAAATAATAATAATAGAGCAAAACAGGAGCAAGTAATAATAATGGTAAAACACACGCAAATATTAATAATAATGAAACACTCACAAGTCAAATAATAATGGAGTAAAACATAAGCAGATTATAATAATGGAACATTCACAAGTAAAATGCAAAAGAGCAAGACATAAGCAGATAATAATAATGGACGTCCAGTGCAAGGGAACAAGCACTGTCAAATGTCATGTCAAGAATAAACTCTGTCAAATGAAAGACTCAATTATAAAGAGCATTCAATTATAAAGAGCCCAGCATGAAAACATCACAGAGCAATGCACCTCATAGCTCACACATCACCTTTGAGTTCAGCCTTCTGGTCCGCTCGACTGGGAAGCCCTTTCAGTCAGTCACCCAGAAGTCTCGTTAGGAGCAAAGTTTTCTCGTGACGATGCGTACATCTCACGAGTGAGCTTCAGTAGGACAGTAGGGTCGGTGGTTGCTTTGTGTAGGAGAGGCAGAACTAAAATAAGTTTCCACGTTGCTGGTACAGTGGCTTTTTGTAGGAAAGATTACAGATAGTCAGAAGGGGAGCGTCTAGTTGATCAGATAGCATTCTTCAGATTCTAGGTGGGAGGGGATCAAGCGGAGAGCCTGAGATGAAATTAGACATTTTAATGAAATTAGCATCTGAAAGCAGATTAAGGCCATCCAGAGTATCAGACGAGTTGTTTGTGTGCACAGTAGTAGCGTTATGAATATCAGATACAGAGGAACGGATTAGCGACTAAGGGGTTTTGTGTGCAGTGAGAGATGCTATAACAATCTGCTAAGTTATCGCAAAACGTTTGAGTGGGAGGGACCAACTTTGAGAAGAAAGACTGGAAAGAGATCAAACAATGGGAAATACTTTCTTAGCCACATTTGGTGACCCCAGCAAAAAAAAACACTTGGCTTTTGCGGCTGTGATCAATTTTTTTGTATTTTTCCAGAGCCTCTGTAAGATCATGTTTAGACTCCGAGGAGTAGTTGGATCAGCTCTGAATGTACATGGAGCTTTGGGGGGGGCCAGCAATTAAACAGGAACATTTTACTTCATGTTCTGTACCTGCTATGATGTATGGAGCAAACTTCGGGGGATATGGAGCAATTAAACCATTATTTTCTGCATAGAGCATCTTATCGAGTAGGTTTTAGAGTGTGGCCAGAAGAAGTCCATCAATAACAATTTATGTTGAAGTTAGAGTCTATCTTACAGGGGAACAGGCAGGGGTTATTTAAGCGTATGATGTTCTCAACAACTCCTATGAAAGATAATACTGAGTGGCCTTCTCCTAAATTATTGAGATTGAAATGTCCCGTCTGATTATTTATTTGGCCTATATTGAAAAATACTCTGGGATCAATAGGCCTTGCTTGCATCTGGAACAAAGCAGCTAGTATTGTGAAGTGCGATAAGGAGAGAATCAATGCTTTCATGGATGCTGGTAAGATAGCTCTCCGAGTTAAGCTCTTGTTGCAAAATTGATGAACAATCGTCTGCCACATGTTTACGACATAGTTAGACTGACTACATTCTCCATCTATCTGATTCTGACAAATGGAGTTGCAGTGAGTTGAATAATAGTATCACCTGTTAGGCATTTAGATGCTTGAGGAATTCATCTTGCATGCTATTTAAACGAAGATATTATTACATAAAGACTATAGGATGAGGGAAGAGAATCTGAGTAGATGATAAGGCAGAGAGAAGTCACAGTCATGATGTGAGCTTTGACTGCTGTGGCTACCTAAACCGAACATGAGGTTAAACAAAATTTTCCCAATTTGTATTTCTGGCTCATCTTTTAACTGGACTTGAGCAGCAAGGCAAGAGACCACTGGGGTGTTATGTGTAACACAACCTAACAGCAATTCAGTTAAAGACTTAAAGAACACTCAGGCTTAAACCAAGTTGATTAAAAAACACATTTATTGAACTAAATTGCAAAAAGTACGCAAGGAAAAGATTAAAATGTGTCAGACGATATTAAACTCCCATAAATGTAACAATATAGGACAGTGGTTCAACTACTGCTTAGAAAATAAATCATATCAACACATCAATGGGGTGTACATAAAGAAGCAAAATGTAAAAACCAGCATTTTAAAACATACTGTAAATATGAAGGGATTTGAAATTAGAGGGTAAAAATTAAGTTGGCATGCTCAGATTGATTCGTGGGAGCAGTGTAAGTGCATCAAACGGAATATAGTATGGACAATGGGTGGCCAAAATTGAATGCAGAAAATCTCCAACCTTGTTGTTACAATTTAGATATTTTTACTTTTGTTTGTGAATTAAATAAAACAGTTCATCATTTATGTATTTGTTTGATGATTGCTTGTTTCTGTATTTTTGTGTATAGTTTTGCGGTTCAAATCATCAAAATTGCTTTGACCCAGTGCTTAATTTGAGCCGGTGGTTTACGGTGCTCAACACGGCACTTAATTACCAACACCGGCACTTATGGCAGTCTGCTGTTTGTCTAAATTAGAGATGAACAGTTGTTTAAAAATACAATATCCATTAAAAATGACTAATACCTGCTGCCTTAGGGGGCCTTAAATAGTCTGAATTGTCACTCTTAGAGGGTGTGATGGTCAGTAGCTGCTTTGGTACTGTCATTGGAAGAGTTGCAGGGGAAGTAGGTAGTGTAAGCTGCAGTGTTCTCCTAACGAGGGCCCTGGCACTTATTTGTTTACAATTTAAGCACTGCTTTGGCCAGGGGCGCCGGATTCCATTAATGACTCAGTGGGGGTCCCTGGATAACAACAATAAATTAGTGGGGGCCCCCAGATTCCAGTAATGATTATGTGGAAGTCCACAGAAGTCAAAAGGTTAAGAACCACTGATATAAGACATTTATAAAACAATCTTTCAGTGTTAAGTCAATGGGAAATGTATTAAACCCTATAAAATAGCAATATTAACTCATGGAGGTCTTACCTGGATGAGAGACCAAGAAATGCTGGCCACGAATGCCTGCAGTCTGATTAATGCAGCGTTTGTGCTGGTTCAGACATTTACCTGTTAACTTAGAATCTTTTCTTATGCCAAAAAATGTTCTGTGGATAACATCAAGAAGGGTTTAGCAGGTGACATTGAAATCAGTTACTCAGGATTCAGTGTGGCTTGCTGAACCAAGCACAAATGCATTGAAAAACTCCTAATGACGAGGGGACCATTCAGCATCCATGGTTCAAAGCTGAACTGAGCGACGAGGTTCAGACTTCCTTCGTTCCTGCCCTCAAAGTCTGCCCAGTTTTACCAGCGAGGGCTTATCAGGTAGCAGTGAACCCAGTCTTCTTAGGGGTATTGTACGGGGAAGGCCTGAAGCTACACCAGAGGCCCTGCAGTCCCCCTGACAATGTCCACTCAGGTGGTAACCCTTTCAGTGGCTAGACAGCAACCTACTGTTTCCCAGACCATCCATTCCACACTCTTCCAGGATCATGAGACAGGCTCTGCAGTAGGTGCAGGTAGTAGGTGCCGTTTCCCCAATATGCCTGGGGACTACCACTCTGCACCCAGTAACATCTCCTTTCAGGCAGAACTTCATTTGAAGACTTAGGCAACGCTACAGGTATGCTCTCGAGCAGGTAACACAGGAGTTATTCTGTCTTTGGGCAAAACATTGATTTCTCTGCCTTCTTTACTCCTTTTTAGGCCCGTTCTCATGAGCAGTAGGTTCAGTATGGGGTATTTAAGAGGGCAGGATACCTTTCATCGGTAAGGACAATTTAACCAGTGGTGGCTGGTGACATTTGAAAGTGGTGAGGCGTAAAATTATTGTCGTACTGCACTATGATGAGCGAGCGTAGCGAGTGAGCCCGAACAACCTACGGGGGGTTTGGGGGGGTTCACCCCCCACCGAGAAAATTTTGAAAAAAGAGTGGACAAATGATGCATTTTCAAGCAAACTTGAGGAAGCAGGAAGGTTAATAAAGCAATACGATTGAATTATTTATCATTTAAGAAATTGCTGGGTGTTGGATTCTTTTGGGGAGGTTATTACACAGAGGACCACACAGAGATGTTGAGTGTGTGGCAGAAAAAAAGTATGGTAACAGACAGCAAGATAGAGTGTGGAAGAGAGAGCTCACCTTTGCTAACTTTTACAGTGTCCACTGTTTCTGGCACCTCACACTATCCACCAATGCCACCTTCACACGCTGCCCATGAGAGCCAGCTCATCTCTGCCCACCAGTGCCAGCTTCACACTGCCCTCAAGCACCTTACATTGTGAGCGATGTTGTACGACCCCAATGCATACACTAACCCTTGAAAATGGTCACTTTAGAGTGGCTTGGTATCACTTAGAAGCCAAGGCAGCAACGAATCCAATCTGCCTTGAAAGATTATACATCTTTAATTTTGGGGTGCACTTTAGGTCCTAAGAGTCCTGGGGAAATCCTCAGGAATCCATCTTTCTCTCAGAATTTTGAACACTTTCACACCCTGCTCGCCGTCTGCCTGCCACCTTCACAAACCTATACCCACTCTCCTTTGTGTTGTAACTCAGTCACCATGTTCCTTTCCATGACCGATGTGTCGTTAGCCCACTCTATACCCCGCCTCACCCTGCTGAAACAACGTACCCCTGCTAAAGTCTGCAGTGCCCGCCCTGAATTCCCGGTTCCTCGTCTGAGAGTGGCACAGCACCCTCATAAAGTTGTTACCTGAGCTGTACCTCCCTGCTCGAAATGATTTGGGGCCATTTATACTTGTCGCTGACGTCCATCTCACACAGATTGGCCGTGAATGCTTTCGAGTGGGAAACCTTCGAAGGATGAATCACAACCGCAGGCCAGTGTCTGCACAAAGCGCTAGGAGGCCAAGTAATTAGCGGGCTCTGCACTTTACAAATCCCAGTAACATAGCCTTGGTAGTCCCGGAGTCAAAACAGGGCGTTAACAATTGCTCTTTCTGATTTGGGGCGCCATAGTCAGCAGATACAATTTAGGCAGAGGACTGTGATAGGAACAGTGGATGGGGGACTCTCGTGATAACTGTGCACATGCGCATTCCTATTGATTGATTGGTTTGGGGATTACATGGCGTAAATTATGAACTGAATAACCCTTAGGCCTCAGTATCCATGGAACGGATCTGCCCTCTTTATTTCTCCCCCAGGGACAGGTGGAATGAAGGAAGCAAGTGCAGACGCCCTGAAAGAAAACGGGAAAGTTGTAAAATTGTAGGCTTGGCGGGTGGTATATTTGATTTCAGAGACATCAGGACTTAATGCCAGTCTGTCACTTAAGAGACACACAGAGCCCGGACCTTGGCTCTGGTAGCAGGATGATGACCGACTGCGTCTTGCCTCCCACTCGAGGATGATGAATAAATGAAACCAGAAGAGCCCATTCCATCAAGTTGGCAAAGTAGTCATCGGGTAAGTAAAGATATTCTCAGGACTGGAGAACGGGAACATTCCAGTTCACCCAGTATTTGTAAGCCACGGGTGGCCGAAGTAAAACATCGGGACCTATCAGCCGCGGCCGGCATGCTCGCGGGAGGGAGGGGCACTCAGTGCACTGACTGCAGCTATTGCGAAGCCTGCCCGATGGCAGTGCTGGAGTGCTTTCACTGTTGGCTTGTCCTTGCTGTTACTGGTGCTGGGGCCCGCAGGAATTCCGGTGTTTGGCCGCATTGTCTGGCCTGGGCTGTTGGCAGTGGTGAGTTTCTAGGAATGGCAGTGCAGGGGGCCCGCAGTACTTGGAGCAGCAGCGCTAGGGCTGAGGCACGCCGGGAAGAGGCTATGGTTTACTTAGATAGCAAGACGAAAACGATCAAACATAACGCTTCATGGGACCCCGTTAAAATGAAAGTTACGAGCAAGAGAAAATACGCAGGTGGTGATAAACAATGTTACAATGCTTCATCGAACACTATAAGTTTGTCTTTGGCCATATCAATAAAAACAAAAAACCTACCTTGCCGCCTCCGCTCCTGTGTGATGGTGCAGCCGGGTCCCGCATGAACAGGAAGCAGCCAGCAGGCAGCCTCCTTCCCTGGCCCAAAGCCAATCACAACGCTGCAATGGCAGCGTTGTGATTGGTGAGGCGCAGCGGAGAGCGCCCCAGCCGGGCCATTTTCTCTATGTAGGCTGCATGCAGCAGCCCACATAGAGAAAAAGGGAGAGTGCGCATGACTGCGTTGGCCGGCCCTGGGGCCGACCAAACAGTCAGTACCCACAACAGTGGGCAAAGCCACTCTCCCCCTGCCCTCGAGCAGGACCGCCCACCCGCCCTCCCACAACCAGGCACTCCAGGCACTTCTGCTTTCTCGCAGTGCGAGAAGCAGAAACATAAAATGGTAGTTTTACCATTTTATGTTTCTGCTTCTCGCACTGCGAGAAAGCAGTGGGGCGACGCCCCTATGGAGGAGCCGCCACTGAATTTAACCCATCCTAAATGTCCCATCCCAGCCACCTCTGCCCCATAGTGTAATTTTCACCCAAGAATGGTGGGATTTGCCTTCTGGTTTTTGACTTCATACAGAGCACATCATGCAAAATCCACAAACGGAAATTTGCCTCAATTGGAAAATCAGACATAGCTCCACCGAACGAGTGTGCCAACCATTTGGTTTCCAGTCCATTCCTCTTGTATTTGGAAATACATTTCTCATGCCTGTGAGACACAGGAGGTAAAAATCACCATATGAAGTTTGGAGGCAGAAATTCTACAGGCCCTGCAAAGTACAAAACTGAGATGTGAACTGAAAGTCACAGCTTTGCCTTTAGTTCCAAGGCAGAAGGCATTTCAAGTAACCCTGGGTGGTGAACTACGCTACGCTCGCGGAGCTTGCGTAGTTTCGGTAACTTCGCGATTCGCGTAGAACGCGAAGTTACCGTGCACTACGCAATTTGCGGCGTAGCATAGCTGTTTTTCTTCTTCGCGCGCTCAATATACGTTCTCGCGTGCGCGGTAACGACCTACCGTGATTCTGCGTTCGCCGACGCGACTTCCTATCCGTTCGCGGGCGCCCGAGATTTGGAATCCGGCCGCACGATCCCGCGAGAGTGTGCGAACGCGAACACGTCATTCGGACGCGCGATCTGACTTCCGGCGGCAGTGTTGGTAAGATCGCGATCCCGAACACGAAGAAACTACAATCTGGCGAAGAATATCTCTCAAGAATCATAAAACCTTCTCGAAAATGATGATTTTGCTCAAAAAAACTCCTCAGATTGTGATTTGGCTGTAGTTTTTTGTGCAAGGAGTCCTTTTTCTTTTTTTACTTTTTTTTCCAAGAGGAAGGAAGTGCCCCTGATTCTCAAACTTCCTGTTCCTGTCCAGCAGGCTCCTACCAGTGCTTTGTCCATGTGCTGTTCATTTTCATTTGGAATTGGAGCTGGAAGGATCACTTTTTGTGTCTGTCTGCTGCATCATATCATTGTATTGGATTTGAGGACTTTTGGATTTGAGATTTTACAAGTAAGTTGGAGAATTGGTGTACTTGTTTGTTTGATTGGGGCTTGTTTGTACCTACATTTTTTGGGGATTTCCATAGTTTTTAAAATTTATTGTTGTGGCCTCTAGTTTCGGTGGGGGCCTAGTTGTTTTTTTTTTATTGGAATTTCAGCCAGTAGGCCCAGACTAGAGCCAGAGGTACCCATGGGTGCATGTTTCTGTGGTGTCTGTTGAATTTAAACATCATGTAGGGCATGCATGGTTGGCATTGGATTGAATTGTTAAATGTGGTTTTTGTGGTGTATTTCACTTTTTGGGTGTAATATATATACCTTTGTTGGATGTGTGTGTGTGTGCTTGTTATGTAACTTTCCAACCTTTCGTAGCCCTGTGGATTTTCGTTTTTGCATTTTTGTATTAAAGCTGTGTTGTTTAGCACTGCAGGCCTCCTTTGTCTGGTCATATTATTATAGGCCTGCTTGAGTTCATTGTTTTCCATGGCCTGTTGTGACTGTGAGTGACCACGTGGCTTGGGGCCATTTTGTGGTGGTAGTTTAGTAGTGTGCTGCTTTTTCCATATAGGCATGCATGTCTTTTCTTTGTTCCCCTTGACTTATGCTTGTTGTGAACTTGTGGGTGGCCTGGCCATGCGGTGGCGGCCATTTTGTGGGACCAGCCACTGTGCTTTTGCCATAGGCCTCCAAGCTTGCGGCCTAGTCTGCCAGTAGGCCCAGAGGTAGTCATCCTCATGGGTGCATAAAAACTGTTTCTGTGTTGTCTGTTGAATTGTAACATAATTTTGGCCATGGATGGCATTGGATTGAATTGCAAAATGTGGGTTTTGGGGTGGTATTTCAGTTTTTGGGTGTGTGTTAAATAAATAGGCCTTTTCAGCCAGTAGGTAACCCTGGGCGTTCAGCTCGCGGACTTTGGGCACCTCCGCACTGCGCGACAACGCGGACTTACACTTTTTATCTTCTTCGCGCGCTCAATATTCGTTTCCGCGCGCGCGATAACGACTTTTGTGACGATCGCGATGCCGAACACGCAGAATTTACAATCTGGCGAAGAATGTCTCTCGAGCAGCATAAAACCTTCTCGAAAATGATGATTTAGTTCATTTTGCACAAAAAACTCCTCAGGTTGTCATTTAGATGTAGTTTGGTGAGCAAGGAGTCACTTTTTTTTTGTTTTACAATTTTTTTCACGAGGAAGGAAGTTGCCCAGAGTCTCCAACTGCCTGGTCCTGTCCTTTGTCTTCACTTTCTTGTTATTTTGGGTGGCCTGGCCATGTGGGTGGCGGCCATTTTGTATAGCCAGGCATTGTGCTTTTGCCATAGGCCTGCATTGTCTGTCTTGTGTTCCTTTTTTTGTTGTTGTGGGTGGCCTGGCCATGTGGTGGCGGCCATTTTGTGGGACCAGCCACTGTGCTTTTGCCATAGGCCTCCAAGGCAGCTTGCGGCCTAGTCTGCCAGTAGGCCCGGAGGTAGTCATCCTCATGGGTGCATACAAACTGTTTCTGTGTTGTCTGTTGAATTTGTAACATCATTTAGGCCATGGATGGCATTGGATTTAATTGAAAAATGTGGGTTTTGGGGTGGTATTTCAGTTTTTGGTTGTGTGTTAAATAAATAGGCCTTTTCAGCCACTAGGTAACCCTGGGCATTCAGCTCGTGGACTTTGGGCAACTCCGCACTGCGCGACAACGCAGACTTACACTTTTTATCTTCTTCGCGCGCTCAATATACGTTTTCGCGCGCGCGATAACGACTTTTTGTGACGATTGCGATGCCGAACACGCAGAATTTACAATCTGGCGAAGAATATCTCTCGAGCACCATAAAACCTTCTCAAAAATGATGATTTAGTTCATTTTGCACAAAAAAACCCTCAGGTTGTCATTTAGATGTAGTTTGGTGAGCAAAGAGTCATTTTTTTTTTGTTTTACAATTTTTTTCACGAGGAAGGAAGTTGTTGGGTGGCCTGGCCATGTGGTGGCGGCCATTTTGTGGGACCAGCCACTGTGCTTTTGCCATAGGCCTCCAAGTTTGCGGCCTAGTCTGCCAGTAAAGTAGGCCCAGAGGTAGTCATCAAGGGTGCATAACAACTGTTTCTGTGTTGTCTGTGGAATTTTGACATCATTTAGGCCATGGATGGCATTGAATTTAATTGCAAAATGTGGGTTTTTGGGAGGGTCTATTTCACTTTTTGGGTGTGTTAAATAAATGCCTTTTTTGCGTGTGTAATTATAATTATGTGTTGTTGTAGTGGCTGTCTAACTTTCCAAACTGTTTTTAGCCATGTGGATTTTAGTTTTTGCATTAAAGCTGTGTGTGTTTTATCAGGCATCCTTTGTCTGCCCATATATAGGCCTGCTTGAGTTCATTGTTTGCCGTGCCTTGTGCCTGTGAGTCACCATGTTGCTGGGGGCCATTTTGTGGTGGTAGTTAGTAGTGTGCTGTTTTTGCCATATAGGCCTGCGTGTCACTCTTTCCATTGTTCCTCTTGTCTTACTGCTTCCAAATCCTTCCCCATTGCCAGCTGCAGCTCCCTGATGCTGCATAATACATCCCACGTGATGCACAAATTTAGGCCAAACATGCTCCACTACATTTTAGTTTTTGTTCTTTACTATTCTTATTCTTCCAGAGTGTACACACTACACAGTAGCCAGGAAAGCCCTGGCCTTGTTGTCAAAGTCTCATAAATGGCTACACTGTGTGTTGTTGTTCACTGAGTTTCTAAAATTTAATAATTGAGGCCACCACCACACACTAAGTTCTATATTATATTTGTTTGATTTGTGCTATCGTTTGACTGATGTTGTTCTGGCTTTTTTGCTTTTAGGTGCACAAAGACTGAGGAGGAGGTGTGTCATCATTGCCCGTTGCACTGCCAGACAGACATCCTGCTGCTGTACACAACGTGACGTGTGACCTGACCAGACATCTCTGCAACTGAGTGCTGCTGACATCTGAAGAAGATGGGCCCAAAGAAAGGAGGTACCAGGTCCTCCAGTGCCAAGAAAGTTGCTATTGAGAAGAAGGAACAGAAGAAGGAAGTGACACTTAAGTCTGGTGTGCCGCCCAGTACCTTTTTTGGGAGAAAAAAAAATTATGCCTGCAGCAACGGTGTCCGGGGGGCAAGCTGGGGGCAGCACCTCCGCATCAGTGGGCCCAACCCACCAACCCAGGCCCAAGCACATGAGTGTGGAAGAGGTAGCCAGCCTAATGGTGGAAAGCAGTGATGCTGAGCCTGAGATAAACTTATCGCTATCTCAAAGTAGTACCCAATCAACGCAGGAGGAAACACAGCAGATAAGTGGTCAACAACAACAGCCGCAACCACCACCCGCAATAGTAGTTGTTGTTCCTCCCGAAGTAGGGGCAGTTCAGGAAATTGAGCCTCATGCAGAGGTAGAAGAAGAAGCCACTCATTCGGAAGATCCATTGTCTTCCAAATCTCCAGCAAGGAAAAGGAGGGGTAGTCCATCAAGTTCTTCGCCAAGCCCCCCTTGTGATGATCTAGATGCCACTTGGAAGCCACAAACTGAGTCTGAGAGGGAGCCACGTCCCAAGACCAAGCTAGGGAAAAGGAAGGTTCCAGAAAGCCTTACACTTATGGAGGTCGATGTAGAACAGCAGGATGATGATGATGAGCCAGTCATCACGAACATCACTCCCGGCGCCGAGGAGATGGAGACCAACATTATTACCCTATCCAAAATCGTTGCGAGGGATGTAGCACGCATACTTCCACAGGTAACACCACCAACACGACCTACAGCTTCCATATTTGCATTAGCAAAGGCCCGGCAGCGACCTACATCCAGCACAACCACCACCTCAGTAGAAGTAGGTAGTGGTTCAGCAGCAGCACAGAGTCAAATTCAACACACACCCTCCAGTTCATCCGCCATTGGAAGTGGCACCTCCAGCAGGAGGCCAAAGTTAAGCTCCCCAGTTTGGGACTTCTTTACGGTTAGCGAAAAGGAGGAGAACATTGCTATATGCTCCATTTGTAATACCTCTGTTAGTCGTGGTAAGCTTGGTACAAACTATGGTACCGGAGGCCAAATGACCCATCTGAAAAAACACCACTTGATCAGCTGGGAGGACCACCTTCGCGACATAAAAAAAACTGCAACCATTGGTGTTGGTGGGGATAAAGGAGTAGAAGATCCGATCACTGTGGAAGAGGAAGGACAGGGAGACATTCTCTCTGGTAGTGGTACACAAGGTGTCCCTGACCCCAGCAGTGCAGTGTTAACGTCGCACACATCTTCAGCAACATCTCAGTGGCACAAGACTAGTAAGAGTCAGCCTGAGACACTAAGGAGAAGGAGTACCGCAATCCAAAAAAGTGCGTTGAGCCTAAGAGAAAGGAAAACCACGCAGCCTACCATTATCAGCATGTTTGGGGGGGAGGGGCAGTACGAACACAACCACCCAATAGCACGTTTGTACAATGCGAAGCTGGCTAAAATGTTAGCACTGGACCTTCTCCCTTTTTCTTTTGTTGAAGGGGTGGGTTTTCTGGAATTTGTGTCAACCATCTGCCCAAAATGGCATGTTCCCAGCCGCTACTATTTTGCCAGAGTTGCTGTTCCAGCACTACATCACGACGTGCTGGAATTGCTTGGAAAAGCCTTGAAGCAGAGTGCTGTTCAGAGTATCCATCTGACAACAGACATGTGGACCAGTTGCCAAGCTACTGATTACATGTGCATCACTGCACACTGGATCTCTTTTGCGGGGGTTAGAGAACAGATATCTGCTGGTGTTGACGCTGCTGAGATTTTTCATGCCACTCGCAAACATGCAACTGTAGCCATGTTTGCCATGGAGAAATCTCATACTGCTGCAAACATTTTGGAAGAGTTTAACAGCAAGGTCTTTGAGTGGCTGCGCCCAAGAGGGCTTAACATTGGTTTTGTTGCCACGGACAATGGCAGTAATGTAGTTAGGGCCATGAAAGATGGTCGCTATTTCAGGGTCCCGTGTTTGGCACACTGCATTAACATTGTTGTTCAAGACTTTTGAAAAATGAATCCAAAGTCAGCAACTTACTGGCCACCTGCAGAAGAATATGCACACATTTCAGCCATTCTTTTAAAGCCCGGAAGCAGCTGAGGGTCATTCAACGTGAACATAAAATGCCAGTCAAAGCGCTCATCCAGGAGGTGCCAACACGTTGGAACTCAACTTATTACATGCTTGATCGTCTGTTTGAACTGTACATACCACTCAATGCTTATGTCATGCAAAGATTAGGAGAACCTACTGTGAGAGGCATGACCGTTGAGATGGGTCAATGGGACCTCATTAAATGCCTGACTGAGATGCTACTTCCTTTTGAGATCTTCACACGTGAAGTCAGCAGGGAGGACTGTACTATGGGCCAAGCTATCCCATTGTTGCACATGCTAGAGCAACAGCTGAAGGAGGTGTCTGAAACGTACGCAGGTGTGGATGACAAACAAGACGCATATCATTTGGCGGAGACCTTAGCCGCTCGCTTATCTGAAAATACAAGGATTCAAAATAAAATGTTGTCACAACCACATTACATTAGTGCCACAATTTTGGATCCACGGTACAAAGTATTTCTGAACAGCAAGGCAGTAATTCCTTTTTCGGAAGTGGATGTTGCCAACTACAAAACTTTGATAGCTAAGGAAGCCACTATTTTCGAAAACGAACGGCTGTTAATTGCAGGCCCCCCACCCCAGGCCATAACAAGTACTAGAGGGCATCTAGAGTCAAGTTCTACTTCGGAGCCTGAGGGCAGTGCGTTTGCCTCCCAGCAGTCACCTACACCAACAATAACATCAACAACAGCAAGAACAGGATCATCCACAGTACAATCTGCAACTGATTGGTTTCTACGGCAGGGGTATGGTAAGTCCAGTGCTGATGCAAAGGCAAAAGAGGCCGAGCACATCGGAGCACCCCTGAACATTGAGCGGACGGTCCAGGCCTATCTGGATGACCCAACAGAGGTCTTCATGGATCGAAACCCATTGGTATGGGAAAAGAAGCCAATGGACAGTGCTCAGCAGGCTGGCGATAAAGTATCTGGCTTCCCCTATCGCAAGTGTCTCTTCAGAGCGTGTTTTCAGTGCTGCTGGTGCCATTGTAACTTCGAAAAGGACCAGTCTCTCGGCCAAAAGCGTGGAGAGGTTAACCATGATGAAAATGAATCAGCACTTATACTCACGGATTACAAAATACGTGAATCACAGCAGGAAGAGGAGAGCGACTTGGATGACGTAAATAGTGCGTTACAGGACCTACTTCTGTGCGAACCACCAGAGTTTGAGGACAAGCTCCTCTTCCCTGACAACTAGGCTTTCAAATTGTTACTTTCTTCCTTCCTTTATGTGTCTGTGTATCTGCCTTTCTGGTTCAAATCAAATCACAACAAATCCATCACCACTGTCTTCTCTTTTTATTTCCCTATTGGAGTTGCACGTCTGTGCATTTAACTGTCCACTCTTCAGAGTCCTGCTTCATCTTCCTGTCTCGCCCTAGTACATTTCCATCAAGCCAGACATTGGAGTACAAGAAATGTTGCCTTTACCAGTCCCTCCATAAGAAGTGAAACGTGACTATAGTTATCCTCAGTTTTGTTTCCGAGCCAAAACTCATCAGTGTCCGAAGGCTACCGCCTCTGCAGGTGTCCACAACTCTTCACTTTCAGAACTTGGGCAGGCATCCAAAAGTGAACTCATCACTGTCCGAAGGCTACAGCCTCGGCAGGCATCCAAAGCTCCTCACTGTCAGGACAGAAGGTACTTGGCAGAGAAAGACAAGACTCTTCGAAGAAACTTGCTGACATTTGTGCAAACTCAAATGACCAGCAATGAGCGCTACCCAGGCCGCGGCCCATCATCACAGTGCTGACCATGTGAAGCAACTTAAACTGTGACAAAGTGCCACAGATGAATAAGACGAAAACCGAAACAGCGACTAACACGCAAAATGAATGTGGACTGGAGTAATGATGACGCCACTGCCCAGTAAAAAAAAAAACACACACCTGTCAGAACTAGGCATCTGATGATCTGACAGCCAAAGAGAAGAGCAATACAGGTAATGATGGAATGCATTGGATGCTTGCAGACTCTGAGCGATTGCTGTTGTTTGTTGTTGATGTTGTGCATAAAGTCGAACTCTACTCTACTAGTTAATCTACAAAGTGACTCAAGTCAGTGACAGTCAATGTTTCCCTTCTTGTTGTTTAATAACCAAATTGTACTCCTACTACTGCAGGTGCAGGCCAATATCTGTTGCAATTTTTTAATATGGAATATGGACTTAATCGGAGTCACTACAGACTGAGTTGGAGTTGGACAACACGTACCACACCATGATGATGACCATACTATCTTTGCAGGATAATAGTAACTTTAGTATCATTCATCATTCATCTTTTAATTAATTGGAATCCTTTTTTCTCTTCAATCATTACGACTATGTGTTGTGTGTTGTTGTTGTTTGTTTGCTAATTGATCCCTAGAACTATTTTTTAATTTTCTTTGCTATCTTTAAAAGTAAGCCCAATACAACATGGAATTTGGGTCTCTGAGGGCATATTACAGGCAAGGCAAATTGCGTAGAATATACTGCTGCCCTGTACTGTCTAATTGTCTAGTAGGAGTTAGTAAGTACTACTCATTAACCATCAAGTTATCTTCATCATCATGCATGCATTTCCTTTTTCTCCCTTTATAGATTTTTTGGATAAGATCATGGTCGTCTGCCAAGATTGCGCTTTGCTTTTGTTGTCCATGCGTACTGTTTTTCTTTCTCCAAACTTTCCCCAAACCCCCCTTCCCATCCATTCATCAAACCCTAACCCTTTTCCCCCGGGCTGTAATTTATATTGAGGTGTGATGTGACTACATAAAATGTACACCAATTGATCACACGCTTGCTGGGGCAGATGTGGTGAAAGCAACACTAATTAAATTTCAAGGCAGGGCGAGGAGCTTCTTCTGCTTGGCCACCCATGCTCAGTCTATGTGCAAGCCGTCACCGGCTAATAGTACATCATAATTAATTGCCAGCATTGATTGGATTCATCATCAAACTCCTACCACACAGCAGTAAAGGTTACGAATTACGATTGTGTTAAGTTAAGTGACTCACTCAACACAACTACAGTTTGTAACTTCTTGTACTAGGCTGTCCCCGCAACCATTATGTTTTATTTGACTTTAGCAGTTGCAAATGCAATATTGTTTGTTTGGCAGTCTTCTTCTGTACTGTATTTTACTTCGTTCTACTACTCCTCCCACAGTCGCTTTCAGGCAAGTGACTGTCTCTTTTTATTTTTTTAGCAAATGCTGCTGGCAGTGTCTACTCTACTACTACCACCACAACCATGGCATCTTCTCCATTCTCTTGGGAAACCATGCAGCCATCGCTGTGCCGAACGTAATCATCATCAATCACAGGTAAGATAAGTTTGGTGGGAGGTATAATGGACTAGGAGGAGAGACTGACAGTACTAGTAGGACAAATAACTCAGTGAGGGGTACCGCATCTATCTGTTTGTGTTACATCATCGGCAGATTATTTAAATCAAACACTGGCTGCGGCCCTGCAGCAGCAATGAAACCATGTGACGTTAATTCGTAAAACAGTAACCCCCACAAAACATTAACATTGTATGTTTAAGTATAAATATAATTTATTACCCTAACAAAAATAAACTATCCCACACCTGACCCACCCCTCTCCCTAACCCCAACCAATGTCCAAAACGAAAAAAAGTCCAAAGAATGTCCAGAAACCCCAACGCCCAATTCCCACCCACCAACAAAAGGAATAAAAAAGGGGCAATGCAACAGGGTCCTATAGTTATATTCGGCGGGCTTTAAGGTGTTTGTCCACCAGAATTTTAACACGCTCCTCTAGTTGCTCCTCTAGCCGTGCCACCCGGAGGAGAATCTTGCGTCGAAATGCCCTGCAGTGGCATCCAGGGTGGGGGACAGCAGTGCTGGTTGCAAGAGAATTACGGCGGCGGGCGGCTGCCAGACCGCGGCGCCGTACCACTGGAGGTCTGGCCTGGCTGGGGCCCGGGGCATCAGACGAGGCTGCAGCTGCTGCCGCCTCCTCCTCCTCCGCCTGAGCCACCAGCCGCCGGTACTCCGCGCAGATGGCCTCCAGTTTTATTGTGCCGGGCCCTGGCTGCCAACTCCTTCCGGGATGGTTTGTCTTGGGAAGGAGTACTATCTATAGCAAGAAAGAAAAAGAATATTGTTGTAACCAGTACTCTTAGCAAAACAGTAACACACAATTAATTCAACACATAATGGCACAGTAGCACTAGCAAGAAGCACAGTACATAACATTTCTGGTAATAATCTATCTATCCTCCCACTTCCTCAGCCTGTAACATTTGAGGGAGTTTCAGGCATTATACTAGCACTATGGACTCCAGTACACAGTACACCAGTCTTCTTCTTATCTCTACTAGTTTAGCGAAATGACATAACCTGGTTGTAGCCGGCATGCCAGCTCGGTCATCTATGCTTGCACCCAAGACAAACATACGAGTCATGACGCAGACTCACGTTAGTTTGATTTACTACTGTCTGCAGGTGGGGAAGCTCGTATTTATTTTTCTATTATGGGTGGCACTGGCCATACTCTCTCTGTTACATGAAGCAGGGCAATTGGTCAATTTCACTTTGACAGTGCCCTGGCTACTACAAAAAGGCAGATTATATATCTGATCCAATGATCATTGCTTTTATGGGACGACGACATAAGGTCAGTAGCGGTTGGTGGTGGGACTCGGGGAGTGCTGCCGGGCAGTGACGTAGGGAGGGGCAGGGTGGGGGGTAGTAAACTATGGATTACGGCCAATTACAGGTAAGTAAACATATAAATAAATAAAACTAATTTTGTTGCACCCACTGCATCGCTTTTGGCGGTGCAGTGCGCACAATGAAATTCGCTTTATTTATTTTTATGTTTACAGTAAACTTACCTGTATTTGGCCGCGTAATACATTGTTTACTGCTACCCCCCACCCTGCCTCTCCCCACATCGGCTTTGCTACTCTGGCGCGGTTTCTTTTACATTCCCTTAAAACTAAAACTGTGCATCCCGTGACAGTCTCCACCTATGCTGTCTATGATGAATACATTCAGGCATCCATCCATTCTAAGTAAATGTCAATCATTCTTCTTAATCTCTCCACAAACCTCACTTTGTTTCGCCAACAACAACCCATGCGTCCACTCACTCCGTTGCTTGCCTTGGCTTAGAGTTTCACCCAAACACCGCTGATGATTCTTGCTATCCACAGTATCCACCCATACTGTGTCGCCCACCCAGGCAGGCATCCATTCTTCTTTCACCTTCCACCCATCCTTCAACAACACATGCATCTGATTCCTATCAGCCACCTATATCCATGCTTCCAACGTATCCTTCTCTGCCAGTCATCATATTAAATCTCGCCCGTCCTTCCTCCTTCCACCCTTCTTTCCCTTTTTGTTCAACACATCCATCAAGGTCATCTGATCTGACTTTTAGTCTCCTCCATAAAACTTTCACAGCTGAGTTGGAGTCAGATAGAAGAGGCCATTGGTTAATCAAGTCACGCTGGTAATGCTATTGCTACTGCATTGCTAATGCTAAGTAAAGGGTGTCTTCTCTTCTTCAACCGTTGTATAATGTTCACTACAACTTCATACCTAATAAGTCTCAACAACAGTACAGTGAGTGAAGTCACTCAACACCCTTCCAGCTAGTGCAATGTCAATACGTAATGAATATAACTTACCATCGCCCGCCACTGCTGCTGGCTCACCCCCTGTAGCTCCTGCAGGTGCCGCATCTCCTGCCCCCTCCGGAATGGTCGAATCGCCGCTGGCCCCGCCGGCACTGGTGGTCGCTACTACGCCTAGATAAAAACATGACACATTTTTAGATGCCTGTGTACACCTCCCCTATTTATATTTCTTCTTTTTCACTAGCAAGATTGAAAAAAAAAGTTAATACATACATATTATACATCACATTCAGTAGTCCAAATCGGGTACTAGAGTCAGTAGACACTAGTAGTGTTATGGTCCCTAGGGTCATTATTTATTATACTATACTCTACTCTTTGCAAAGTTAGCCTGAGCCATGCAACCATTTTTCGCTTCATGTCTTTTGCGCATGTTACCTCGCAGCTTGTTGTGCAGTAACAGTAAGACGCCTTTTGAGCCCACATGAGCACATACAGCTACTGTCTGAGCGTTGCGTACAAGAGGTCGAAAAACAAGCCACTTTGTTATGGAGTTCGGTTAGTCCGTATTGCTTAGCCATAAGTAACATGTTACACTTTTTTGGCAGGACTGACAAATGCTTGCATTATACTATCTAACGCGCACCATTTTTCTCAGGCAGAAGATTTCCTTCTACGAACCAGAGATTTGCAGAGCTTATGAATGATGCATGTAACCAGTAATTCTATGTTCTACGGTGAGGAGTCTCCCAGAATTCGCACAGATCTTTTGTCTTCTATCATCCTGCACTTGTTGTAACAATGTTTATTGTTTTAATCTTATGCATTTTGCTGTTGGAGCTGGCTGGAGTACACTGAATTTTATAGAACAACATACAGAGCTTGTTAGTTGAAAATAAACCTTTTGAACTTAAACATAGACTCTGTGGTATTTGGTGTGGTGGTGGTAGAGGTGGTGGACTTACACGAGTAAGTGAGCGAAAGGGTATTATGTTCTGGGTTGTGTAATCATTGGGTATCTTCGGGTGGGGGTTCGGGGACCTAATGAGACACTATAGCTAGTCGTTCAGGGGATTGTGGGTTCACTTCTGACTGAGGTGTGAGGAACGTCCAAGTTCCAAACTCCCATCACCAACATCCTATTTCCTTGTGCATAGTTCTGCATGGGGCTGTGCAGAATCCCCACATCAGTAGTAGTATGTACTATATCCTATCAAAAATAGTCAAATATCTGGTTGGGCATTTTGTTTGTGGTAATTGTCAAAGCCTCAAGATTAAGAAGCCTAGAAGAGGACAACCGAAAGGACTGGACTCAGCTATTGGTCAATCTGAGTTTTATTCAAAACCGTACAATAAAGAGTGGCAATGCAAACTGGGCAAGCTTAGCGACAGACTAATAGTAGTAGTACAGACATTCATAGCAGAGGCAGTTAGAACTTAGAGGCAGGGATAACCAGAATTTAGAAACAGATAGTCAAGTCAAGATCAAAGAATCTTTTGTAAAAAATAGAATTAGGGAGTGGAACCATAATTAATAGTTCTGAAAAATAAGGTGCAGTAAAAGTTAGGGCACTATAAATGTTAATATTAACCACTGGAGGACTTACTGGGACCAGCAGCAGGGCCCTCGGTAGAGGAGCGGTCCTCTGGTGGTTGTCCCGCCGACTCGGACCCCGTCTTCTTGCCCCTGGGTGCTGCAGATCAGTGATCATGTAAGATATAATAAACAAAGACACAAACATTAATGATTGCTGTGAAACAAATAAATTATCTAAAAAACGCTCAAAAAACGTTTTAGGAAACAAAAATTGCAATAAAATTGACCTATCTAATCCGATCGACTACTGGCTTGCGGGATTCACGGACAGTCTACTTATTTGGGAACACTAATTCAGTGTTCCATTCTGATTGATTCAAATAAAATCCAGAACACTAACTAAGCCTAAGTACCACCTGACCTAGCCCACCTATTCCAGGCGGGCCAATTGTTCATTAAGTCTGCATTTCCATTTTTTTTAGCCCTCAAAAATGCATAGATGAGAAGGAGGACACATGCATAAATTGGTGCATAATGCATACACCAAATTGTTGGTTGGTTAAGTCTGATGTTCTGCAGCTGACTGACACTGCTAAGCTTACCACTCACTAAACAAACTACAAAAGGTTCTACTAAGGACTGGGGTAAGCAGCACTCAGTGACAGAGGATGCGTCACGCAGACCGCTCAAAAATTATCAACTAATAGTAACTAAACCTAGTATCAAACTATCAATCCATCCACCACTATTTGACAGGAGGACAAAGGAAGGACTAGAGTCTCTCTAGCAATAGCATTACCTAACTGAAGTTCTCTAAAGTAAACTCTTACATAATAATAAGGACAAGCGAGCGCAAAGTTGCAAACAAGTAAGAGTAGCGCCCAGCACCTGTGTCCTACAATCACAGAAGATTTTGAAACGTAATTTACCTGCAATGTAAGCAGCAGTATTCTTGTTATTTGTAAAAAATGTATACACAAATCACAATACTTATACTACTATATATATTAGCTACTCACCAAGCCCCACGACCTCGACACCTAGCAGGTCCAACAGGTCCTGCTCCCGGTCGAGGATGTCTGACCACCGGTGGGCCAGCTGGTTATGGGTGCGCCGGACCCCTGAGCAGCGAAACACTGCCCGGCGCACCTTCGCCCACCGGCGGTGACGCTCCTGGGTCGGGTACCCGGAGCCTGGCCTGCCGCCTGCTGCCAAGGTCAAGGGAGGTGGCGCTGAACAAAAAAAACAAGGGCGGCCACCTCCGCCTCACTAAAAAGCTGGCGGGCTTGCACCCCTGCAGGGCGCAGTCTGCCGCAAGGCAGGCGGCTCTTGGGCGCACGCGCCTTGCCCTTCGAGCCGTTACTGCTGCTACCCTTCGCCATGGTTCTGGGGTGGGAGGACGAGGCGGAAAAGAAAAGTTAGAAGGGAAAAATAAAGTTAGGGGAAGAAGTAGGAGCTTAAAGAAGAAAGTTATATAAAACAGTCAAAAAGTTAAAAAAACACAGTAAAAAGTAGAAAAAATGTAAAATATAGACTTAGGCAGAGAGAGAGATAGATAAGAAATAAAGAAAATTTGAAAAACAGTGTAAAAAACTAAGGATTGCAAAGATTGAGGGAGGATAGAAAAGCAGGCCCAGAACCATAGCAGAGAGTGAAAAACAAGATGGCCGCGCCCACCGCGACCGCGTGGGTAAGTTCGCGCGATATTTCTCCCCGAGCACGCAAAAAACGTCGCGAACACGTACAACGCGTTCCCGAACATGGAATGTGCATCGCGAGCACGCTATACGCGACCCGGAACAGGAAATAAGGGATCGCGAACGGGCGGGACAAGTGAAAAACAAAATGGCCGCGCCCATAGGCGACCGCATGGGTAAGTTCGTGCCCCCGAGCACGCAAACAGCGTCCCGAACACACACAACGCATTCCCGAAGAAGAAAAACGCATCGCGAACGGGCGCGACAAGCAGCTACGCACGCTCGCGTAGCTCGCGTAGCGCTCCAACGTCTTCGCGTAGCTTCGCGTAGCACGACTACGCGAACTACGCCCAGGGTTAATTTCAAGCATGAATTTATTTTCCTACATTTATCTTTCCCTTTCTTGCTAATACAATATACCGCTGTCAAGGTGTTAAATGTACAGCCAAACTCCAGCTATTTGGATAGTTGGTTTCACTTTATCACCTATATGTGAATAGTGGCAGAAAACCTCTTAACATTTTTTATGACTAAGAGAACGTTTTATACTAAAGCCCTACCTGGGTCAAACTGGTCTTTTGGACATTGAATAGCTAGAGTTTCTTTCATACATCTGCAATATGCAAAGGTTCACTTGCTCACAAAGGCCCACATTTACTAATCTTTCACGCAACTTTTCATGCCATGCAGCGCAGCAAGTCAACCTGCTGTGCTGCGTTGCGTGAAAGGCTGAGAGCAGAAGTGCTCTGCTTTCTCATAGTGCTGGCACACTTCAGGCAGCCTTGAGCCAACGCAGACGCCCTTGCTCCATGGTGCAAGGGTGGCTATACAAAAACAATCCTTAGAGGCAAATTGCTCTTTCTATGTGTCCTTTAGAATGCAGCACACATGGAAAGAAGAATTCATTCAGGAGATATTTCTCCTCGTTATGCCTCTCTTGCATAGGCACACCATTTTGACTCGAGCCCAGGCTTATTGCCTTTAGTAAATCTGGGTTTGCGTCAAAATACATGGGTTGATGTATGCAATGCCCACGCACCACCCATGTAAAGTTAACACCTACTCGTTGCAGTGTAATGCTTTCTTTAACAAAGTCAATCAAACTCAAAACGGCCTTTGCATGGCTTTTTAAATCTTGACTAGCATTTGCCTCATGGCTGCGCCAAAAATATGGGCCAACCACGATGCAAAATGTTACTAAATCCAGGCCTTAGTTCACAATGGCCTCCAGTCTGAAGGGTAGCAATGTGTCTGTCCAACAACAGTACTGATTCCATGCAAAATGTCTATCCACCACCCAATAACAAGCATTTGCACTGCAATAGGTCTCGCAGTTACGCGAGTTTAAGCTATTGGCATTGTAAATTACAATGCCTTTTATTTATGTTTTTAAAAAGAAAACAAAAAGTAAAGGCATTGTTATTTGCAATGCCAATAGCTCAAACTCGCGTCAATGCGAGACCTATTGCATTGTAAATGCTTGTTTTTATAACTGTTAGCAATTTATCATCAAATATGTATACATGCATTCCTGAACATTTGATATAATTAGCATTCACATGTACACACTACTTCACGTTGGAACATGTATACGCGATTGTGGTCACTAGTCTTCTGTTGGTGTTTATTCTTTTAAACTTTCCATGGGTCTTGATGGGTTATCTTTTTTTCATATCTATTGTCACCTGTTATCACAGCTCGCACGTTTTGGTTGGTTTAACTCCGATCATGCATACACACTGCCTTGCATTTCATGACGTCACGAGGTTGAATGAGGTTATCCTGTGGCATCTTTCTCCAGGTAACATGCGGCACATAAATCTGGATTCCTATTCGTAGGCAGCGTCGCCCACCGCAGGCACCATTAAGTATTGATGTTTTGCTTCTTTTGTTTGTTCTCTGCAGTTAACATTGAGTAAGCGGGCACATTGTTTTAAGTGGGCTCCGTTGTTACGAGGATGTGTCCGTACAGCACCACATGCCTCGTGCCGCCACCACAGGTACTGAGTCTCACGCGCATCCTTCAGATTGCAATTTCATGACACCACGCGCATCACGGAGTTTTAAAAGACAGCGGGGCATATTAGCAAGACCCACGTTAAAATTATCGCCGTTTTAGCGGCAGGAAACTGCCGCTAAAACGGCGATAATGGAATTGCTAATATGCGTTATAGAATTCCAATAGAAGCCAAGGTTAGATATGCAGGACATCTAACCTGGGCTTCTATTGGAATTCCATAACGCATATTAGCAAGCCCATTATCGCCGTTTTAGCGGCAGTTTCCTGCCGCTAAAACGGCGATAATTTTAACGTGGGTCTTGCTAATATGCCCCAGCATTTTATTATTGCAGGCTTGCGGTTTAGCATTTAATGAGCGCACTCCATATTGAAGTTGTTGGAACAGCCGTGAGAAGAACGGTAAAGTAAGCTGTCGCCGTGAGAGACACGTGCACATCGCCTGTCCCCCTTCGGACGCCAAACCCACAACAATAGATCTCGCCAAGGCATATATTTAATACATTTTCTGGTCTTGCAGACGACCCCTGTGACATTTAGCAGCACAGATGTATGTGTTAAAGGCTTTTACGTCTGCCTGTGTATATTAATAAGTCAAAATAAAAAATAAAAAATTCGATAGCTGCTAGGTACCTATTGACTCTCTTCCAGTGAAATTTACATAAAGTCTGCACTCACTCAGAAGACTTTGAAACAGAGAAATTACCAGACATAAGGAGTTTGAAAATGTGTCTGCTTTAGTTGAACACTCTCAGTAGGGAGAAAACAACAGGCGGATAAATTGGATTGTTAACATTCTTTAAGTTTAACTTTGACTATCAGTGAATCTCTGCTTGTCCTGGAGTAAAATGGCTCTAGATTGTCCTCAAAGGCTGTCTGAGGCTTCAATTCATGCGTCTGCAATGGAAAGCATTAACTTTCAGTGCAGCACAGAATGTGTTTTGCTTGATAAAAACAACGTTTATTTGTGTGTTTTATTTGTTTAGCCTAAAAGCACACATTATATTTAGCAGATGTTTTCAGCACCGCCATTTTACTGATTGAATTTGGAGCACAGAAAGCATATCGTTGACTAATTGTCATTACTGTGAAAACTGGATAAATTCCACCATTTAACACAGCCGGCTGTCTGTGTAAGTTTCAGTGTTCATCATAGTCAGAGGAGATTTCCATAGAAAAATCATAAATGTTTTACAGAAACTACTAACAGGCCAACAGAGCATACAGTGCACTGCAGAGATATGAAATATTTACAAGTAACTCAGATCTGCCTGCTTGGTGCACACACTGAAAAATTGTTGACATAAGATAAAATATGCATAAAATGTGGACACAACCCCATCTCAAGATAAAGAATTTGGATTTAGGATTTTATTAACCCTCATACTCTCCGCCTGTGCAGATGGTATTTACCATCCTTGGGGGGGGGGGGTTGAATCCCTTTCTGCCCGGGTGGGGAGGACACGTGTTCAAGCAGACTGCTGCTGAAGCCATTTTCACCCAGATCTTCATTGGAGGGCACATATGTCACTGCAAGATGGAGGGACCATGTGGTGTCCCTCCAAGGGGACGTATTCTCATAGTCCTCGACCACAGAGGTGGGCGGGGTCTCAAGGGACCCTCCTAGGTCATACCCCATCTTGAGGAGATCCGCTGCTGTGCCCCGCGAGAGCACTGCACCCAGCAAAAGGCTAAAGAAAATATAGACAAAGATTGTCCTGTCACTGCTGAGCACGTGATGCAGAATCTAGGTCAATACCTGCAGGGACAGGGGTTCTGGACTCATTCTCGTGTGATGCACTCACTCAGCTACTATGGCTATGTCTCCCTGTTCTTTTGCTGGAAGTTGCTAACCAAGGCTGAGTTTACCGCCCGTACAAAAGGTTCTCTACCTGTCACCAAGCAACCTCCAGTATTGGAACAGAAGCCTTTGCCCAGCAGTAGGCCGCCTACTGCCTGGCATGGGATCCTTAATGATACCCATATTATTTCATTAATTCAGCATTCAAATGTGATCAGGGATATTTACAAAATTATAAGGTGCATACGTGTACATCAGTTTCAGTATATAGCTCACTCGAATATATTAATGTTCCTATTTTTATAACAGCCTCTTTATTGAGCCCATGAACATCACACAGGTACCTTCATCAGGAATTAAAGGAATTTGGCAAAGAATTAGCAGGACCAACTAGTGCCCTCACAGCCCGATCGGATTTACTTCATAAGTCCTCCAAGCCTTAGATTGCGCCCAGGCTTCAGGCTCTACTGCGATCCCATTCTGTTTTACTCATGCTGTTTATCACATATCAGTTTCCTGCTCACTTTTAGTTGATTGTAGGAATAATGTCTCCAGGAAAAATAAAGTCTGGGAAGAGCCGCTGGTTTGGCAGGACCTAAGAGCATCAACTCAGTCTTAGCGGCTTCAAGAGAGACAGTATTGGTCCCCCTGTTCTGGTTTCTTGCTCGACAATCCCTGGCTTGCAAACGATCACCTGGATTATTTGGGACTTTAATATGTAGATATCATCAGATTACATATGGTACTCCATGCCGAATCAGTCAAACATTTTCATAAAGAGTGTCTTATATTCTTTAAAGAGTTAGAAGTAGTGCTGATGCTCTTGGGACCATATAGGCAATGTCCGTGGAGATGGAATGTAGAAGGACAAATTTCAATGCCGAGCCCTGTTGGGTAGGAAACAGTGAACCATTTAAGGTGACACATTTAACAGGAGCACCACTCATGCTACAATTTGGTACAAGCCTGTTAAGGAATATTCTTCACACAACTGTGTCAAACACTATCAAGAGCTTGAGATTGATTAGAGCACATGCCTGGCTCTAGTGAAAGACATGGGACTGTTGACTGAACTGCAGACAAGGGTCCTCAGGAGGGTGGTCAATCTATCAAATGCTTTCAGATTGGCCTGGGATTCATGGGCCATGAGCCTTCCAGTAATGTAGATGATGAAGGTCAAAGACGACCACAACCAAATCCTTAATATGTTAAGATAGAGGCTGTGACTGGAACAAATAACATCCAGCAAGGTCATGTGAGTACCTGGCCAGAAGACAATGTGCAGAGTGTGGAGATATGCAATGAACAGAAGCTAGCCATTTGAAGGTATCTCCCTTTTACATTAAATGTCTAACCACAAACGCAAGATCCAGACTTACTTGTATCATTTTTTTATGCAACTGGTCATAGAAATGCTGTGAAGTCACATGAGGGCAAAACAATAATCATGAACCATAAAAAATTAGTATTACTCTTTCTATGACTATGGCACAACTCTCATTCTCTAATGTATACCTGTGTCTACGAGACCACATTTTATGTTCTAGAGTAAGGAATCAGACCTGAGGTACATGCTATGAGATCAGAGAACTCAGTTAAAGTGATGTGTTAAAAAAAAGAATGTTGACACCCGGGCCCATTATAAGGGTGTACATTTTGCAGCACATTTGGTCTCTGATGGCTATAGAGAAAAACATAAAGGTGATGGATGAAATATTTGAATTAATTTTCAGCCATTGATACATTTTTTGGGAACATCATGCAACTGTATGCCAAGCATAGGGGTGCGGCAAAATGAAAACTCTGTGCAAACTTCTAGCTCTTGTTCCCTCTATAGTGGAATGGAATCAAACCCAGACATGTCTCAGCCTCATTGCTCCCTCATCAGTGAAGTGTAGCTTGTATCCTTTAGCAAAGTGCGCTATAGGGTGTCTGGGATCTCTGTTACACATAGTGCAACTTATTGAGAAAAATGGAAAGTGATATGTGATAAGCTTAAAATAATCTTAGCCAATGTAGAAAAATGTGGACTGCTTCAAGAATAGCAAGTGCAGGAACAACAGTCTTCATGAATAAAAATAGGTATAAAACATAAACAAATGGATCTCTGAAAGTACAGAGTATTAAACCTATTATTCACCACTTTTTATGCCTTTAAGAAAACTGATCAATTGTTTTGCACACACTTGATATACCACTGAGGAAGTAGTAGTGATGGATGCAACTGTCACAGAGAATTAAATTATTAAAGGTATTAGAAACCCGAAGAATGGAACAGTGGCAGGGCAAGATACTTTTTCGAGGGAATTTTTCAAACTCTTCATGTTGCAAGTTTCTCCATTGTTCCGTAAGCTGTACAATCAAAACATTCTTTGAGGGTACTTGCATGAAGACTTGGGAAACATCTTGATGCTCATAAAATACATAAGCAAAGGTAAACCTGTATGCCAAAAAAATTGTTACACTTTTAAGTAAATGTTGGCAAAAGCTTTGGGGGACATAATCCAAAATGTAGTGAAGGGTGAGTCAATGGGATTTATCAAAGAATATTCACAAATGATAATACTAACCTGTTGTCTGAAACCCTTGGGCAAGATAACCACAGAAAGAGTGAGGTGGTCTTCATTTTGATTGAAAAGGTCTTTACAACATTGACTGGAATTATTTATTGTAAGTTTAATCAAAATTGGTTTCATTAACAAATTTAGCCAGATAGTGTTGTCACAATATGAGGTTTTAAAAGCTAAAGTTTTTATCAATCGAAAATCTTCAAAGTTTTTTCCAGTTCAAGGTGGTTTAAAAATGGATTGTCTGGCATCATTTTTACTTTTCGATAAAACCTTGGAATTGTTAGCTATTGCTTTGCATGATTGTGAAAGAATCTAGGGGCATATTAGCAAGACCCACGTTAAAATTATCGCCGTTTTAGCGGCAGGAAACTGCCGCTAAAACGGCGATAATGGGCTTGCTAATATGCGTTATAGAATTCAATAGAAGCCCAGGTTAGATGTGCAGGACATCTAACCTGGGCTTCTATTGAATTCCATAACGCATATTAGCAAGCCCATTATCGCCGTTTTAGCGGCAGTTTCCTGCCGCTAAAACGGCGATAATTTTAACGTGGGTCTTGCTAATATGCCCCCTAGAGGTTATTATATGGGGCGAGCTAACCAAGGGGCATATCTACAAGGGCTTTATCTCCGCTTTTTTGGCTTTTAAAGCCAAAAAAGCGGAGATAAAACCATCGCCCTATTAACAAGAGGGTGCTAACATGCATTAGCGCATGTTAGCACCCTTACCCGACGCCTCGCTTTGCATCTCTAATGAGATGCAAAGTGGGCGTCACTAGGCAGTACAACCTTGTAAATATCGCTGATGTGCACATCGCGATATTTACAAAGCTACTAACGCATTTTAGCAGACGTTAGTTTTGAGCGAAAACCGCTGTTTTCGCCGAAAACTAACGTCTGCTAAAATGCAGACTTAGGCATACCTATTATGGGGGTGGATAGTGCTGATACGACCACAGGGTCGTATCAGCAAGGTTATCGCCGTTTGCAGGGAACATCGCTGTAAAACCAGCGATGTTCCCTGCAAAACGGCGATTTCCCCGCTATCGCTGGTAATTATATCGCCCTGGGGAAATGCGTTGTAAATAACGCGCTAACAGGGCGATATAATCCAGCGATGGACGGCGATAAATAGAAAAGCGCTAAGCGCGCTTTGCGTTTATTTATCGCCGTCCTTGAAAATATGCCCCCAAGACCTTATTGTACGCAGACAATATGCTCTTGTATGTGGCCAAATATGATAGACCTATTCCAGCCATCAATTCGAGATTATCTCCTCATATGCTGTGAATAGGAGCCAACCAGTTGCTCATATTTGGGTATCAAAATCTGTAGAGGCAAGAGTGAAGCGGTGTGACTTAATATGTACCTTCTAATGTAGAAATGAATATTTGACAGGTTTTAAATTTTGAGGTATAAGGTGAAATTAATTAGTAAAAAAGTTAGTGTCACCCAGAAGGCTAAAGGTTTATTGGCTACATTGTACTTTAGTGTCAAATATGAAGAATCTTGTGTGGACCTTCATAAAAGCTCCTCTCTATGAAGCGTCTGCAAATACCTGGGAGTAAATGAGAGAGGGTTCACTTACCCAACATTAAGAAATATTATGAATGGGTTATTCAGCAATAAAGGAGAACAATGTTTGAGAGAGGGGATATGAGTAAAGGTTTTAAGTAAAGGAATTGTGAGTTACATGTGAGTGTTCAGAGGTTTTCTGTTTCAAAAAGCCTGTGCAGTAAACTAATTCAGGAATTGGATAATATTTAGATGAGAAGGAACAGCGCTTCTATTTGGGGAAATGAGGAAATTAAATAGTTTGATTACACAGGCAAGTTAAAAATCTACACTTAATCTCATTTAGAAATCTGAATAGGACCTATTGTCTAGTAATTCCAGATTTATGGAATTACGAGGCTTTAAAGAGGTTTTGAGAACCGGTGGGTGAATTCAGAAGGGGAGGATCGAATGGCAAACGTGGAGAGGAGGTTATTAAGAAAATTGTAAAACTATACAGTTTAATACCTTTACAAGGACTCACTACAATGCTGTATGAACATTTTTCAAAAATGTTTGAGTAACTGGAGGGAGGGAGGGACTGGATGTTGATGGTTAAGTGATGTGAAATTAGACTTTACAGGAGACTCTGCAGAGAGTTGGAGATTTGCACTGTAGGTAGTACAGGTAAAACAAAATATTTCAGATTGGTTTGGAAGCAGCTAAAATGAAAACTTTACATTATTGGAATGATATGTTTGTTGGAAATATCATTTGGAGGTGTTCTGTGAGACATTTGTGTTTAAAAAAATATTTTAATAATAATAATAAAAATATTAATAATAATAGCAATAATGTCACTTGTATAACGCTTGGCTACTTCAATGAAGTGTCCCAGCGCTGGGCAGGTGACTACGGAAAAAAGGATTCACACCAACTGGGAGGAACTTTGATAGATCTAAAAAGCTAGGTTTTCAGCTTTTTCCTAAAGATCGTGTTAGAGAAGGCTAACGGAAGCTCCAAAGGTAACGAGTTCCACATTTTGAGTGTCAGTTGAGTGAAAGCACAGCCACCAATTCTGGCTCTTTTAAACTTTGGAACAGAAGCCTGATTAGCAGCAATAGACTTAAGATTTCTGGGTGGAAGATAGGGAGTGATCTTAGACTGAAGGTAAGCAGGACCCTGAAAGGAAACAGCCTTATAGCAGTAACAAAGAGCCTTAAAGGTGATTCTTTGTTTCACCGGCAGCCAATGCAGTTTCTTCAATGTAGGGCGAATAGAGGCGCGTGTACGGAGTCTAAGAAATATCCTAGCTGCCACATTCTGGATACGTTAAAGCCTGTTCAACTGTTTTATTGTGAAACGCCCAAGTAAAGAGCATTACAGTAGTCCACTCTGGATATGACTAATGCCTGGACTACAGTTTTGTGGGCAGAGTCAGTGAGGAGATGGAGGATTTTCTAAAGAGAGCTCAACAATCCAAACACTTTCCTGCAAGAGCACTAATCTGGGCATCAAAAGAAAGTTTCTTATCGAACCAGATGCCCAAATTGTTAACATTGGGCTTAGGAGATGGTAGAGTATCGGGACTATCAGGCCACCAGGCATTGGACCAGATGTTAAGATGCCTGCCCAATACCAGAACCTCCCTCTTCCCAGCATTTAGCTTCAAGCAATTAATGTCCATCCAGATAGCGACCTCTGACAGACACGCATGGAGAGAAAAGGCCATGAGCTCGCAGTTCTGAGATATGGCGATGACCAATTATGTGTCATCCGCATACAAAATAATAGTAAAACCCCATCGCTCAATGACCTCAGCCAGAGGGCTGACATAAACATTAAAGAGCATTGGACACAAGGAGGAGCCCTGTGGCACTCCCTGCTGCAGAGAACAAACCGTTGAATTGAAAGGTTTTTGTGATACCTGAAATGTGCGGTACTGCCGGAAACAGGTCAGCCAACACAATTCTTTGCCCCCAGTGCCACTGTTCCTGGGCCTGCTTGTTCAGCATATTATGTTATGTTATGTTACACAGCAATTGTAAAGCGTGTGTACACCCAAAAGGTTTCATGGCGCTGAATAAAAAGAGGTAACATCTAAGTTGAGAGCCTAGCCATTAACTTGTTTAAAAAGTCAGGTATTTAGGAGTGTCCTAAATTATATGAAATATTATGGGATACAGTTTCAAGTGCGGCACTGAGGTCAAGTATGAGAATGACCGCAGTGTCGCCCTCGTCTATAATCCAGTTAGCGGATTCAGAGGCAAGCAGCAGAGCTGACTCAGTGGTGTAGGAGCGGTGAACGCCAGATTGTGTCCTATGCAGGAGCTCATTGTCTTCCAGAAAGCTGGAGAGTTGTCTGTCCACATGTTTTTCGACTAGCTTAGAGAAAAGAGGCAAAAGTGATACAGGCCGAACATATTCCGGTTTAGAGGGGTCCACCACAGGTGTTTTTAAAAGAGGGACCCCCATAGCGGGTTTCCACTGTTGGGGAACACAACCAGAAGCAGCCACGGCCGGTGCAGGAAGAGCAGTGTGTGTGTGTGTGGGGGGTAGGGGGGCGGTCGACGGACAACGAAGAGGGAAAAGAAAATTTAAAAAAAAGAAAACCACTTACCTAGTGCTCGCCACATCGCCGAGTTGGTGATGTGGCGAGCGCAAGGTAAGTGTTTTTTTTTATTTTATTTTCCCTGTAGGAGAGTTGTGTCTATGTATTCATGGAAGAACCTTTGTGAGGTGCTGTCCACAGCCAAGAAGGCTGTTTACTGCCTGGATTGGGTTGACTAAACGCAACAAAGGGCTTCATAAGACCCATGTTGAGTGCCAGAGGGCAGGGAGGTGGTGAGGAGGGATGGCTGGGTTTGGGAATGCCACAAGCCTTTCTGGTGAATAAAGGCTTAACAAAAGCAGACTGCAAAGTGAGTGGGTATATCAAACCAAATAACATTTTCAGTAGAAACTTGCAAGGAAAGTGAACTTATGATGTCTAACCCCGCCCCTAAGCTTGTTCAGTGCTTAACTAAATGACACAATCAAAAATTAAGATATTGAGAGAAAATAGGAAAAGCAGGGAAAGAAGATTTGTTAAACCTTATGCATGCGTCAATAAAAGGTCATGAGGAGCGACAGTGAGCTATTGACAATGATATACAATAAACAACTTTAGAATATCAGACATTTAAGGTCTCCTCTCGTCAAAGGTTTTGCAAATGCCATGGATGCCAGAATTGGGGCTCTAAGGCCCACATGCATCAAAGCAAAAACCGGTCGCAAACGGGCAGATTCTCAGAATCTGCCCCTTTGCGACCGGTATTTTTGTATTTGGGATGCATCATCCCAAATGCAAAAATCGCAATTTAAGTAATCGCAAAATTGCGATTACTTAAATTGCCATTGCATTTAAGGAATCGCAAATTGAGATTCCTTAAAAGCAATGCATTAAAGTAAAAAAACTAGCGATTTCGCTAATAGGGGAGAAAATTACCATGAAGTTGAACTTCATGGTAATTTGTAAAAGTTTGAAAAATGCACTAAAGTGCATTTTTCAAAGTTCCATTTACACACACACATGCCCTTGGGGCATGTGTGTGTGCAAGATGTACTCATATGCAGATTTCAGGGTGCAACAGGGTGTCTTTTTGATACCCTGGCACCCTTGAAATGCAATCTCAATTTGCGATTCTCTAATTGAGAATCGCAACTTGAGAATGTCTTCCCATTCATTCCTATGGGCCTCTAGGCCCATAGGAATGAACGGGGAGGTATTCCTTAATTGCGACTCGCAATTTGCAAGTCGCAATTAAGGAATGTTTAGAAATCGCTATTTTTAAAGCGATTTCTACATGCATAGCCTTTTGCTATTCCTTATTATCGAATCCTTATTTTTCGCTAATAAGGAATCGCAAATGGCATTGTTGATGCATGTGCCAGTAAGCTCTTGAGTACAAGAATGTTAAAATCGCAGTGTGTAGAGACTCACATGATGTCTCATGAACAAGGAAAGCATCATGAACACATCCCAGTGAATCTTGTCCTCATTCCAGCAGTCTGCAGAAGGAGAATCATACAAGGAAAACAACATGGAGTGGCTCGAGAATGGAAGTAGTGCTTCAAAGCTGCAAGATTTGTGCATTCCTGCTTCGGGGCAGAAGGAGTTTATCTCTAATTACCATCATACTTTCCCTCCAGTACAGAAAGTCCTGCCACTCCTGGAAACATCGTAAACGATTATCTGTGTGTACTTCAGCTGTGTCACAAATGTGCTGTGGGGGTTTGCATCCTGATTATTGGACAAGGAAACTTTGTAGTCGTGTTGATGAATCGACCATTAGGATTTCGCCAATTTCCTTTCTGACAAGTTCTTGTTTTGGAGAATATGAGCTCTTTTTGCAAACACACGTCCTCTTTTGAGGGAGCTCATTGCAGGAATGTCATTGATTGTAGGACTTAAAACTTGAAAAATCAACTTGATGTGATGTTTGGAGAACAATGTCTGTATCATCAGAGGAAGCTAACTTTAAATCATTGGGCCAGTGGCGTAGCTGGGGGGGGGGGGAGGGGACGGGGGAGGTCTGCCCCGGGTGTCACTTTTTTGGAGGCGGCGGAGAATAAAGAAAAAGTTACCTCGCAAGGTAAGAGTTGTTTTTTCTATATTCTCGTCGGCGTTCGCTACGCCCCTCCCCCCCACCCCCCCCTCGGTCGTTCTCGTCTGTGTCGCCCGCATCCCCCCCGCTTACCGGCACTGGGCGGCAGGCTAAGGGATCGCCCCGGGCGTCCAAAGTTCTAGCTATGCTACTGCATTGGGATGGGGCCAGGGGCGTAGCTAGGCCTTAGGCTGCCCGTGGCGGCCCCTGCGTTTGCCGCCCTCGGCAAAATGATAGAAGAGCGGGGGGGGGGCGGTGGTAGCGGCCGCGGCTGATTCTTGCGGCTGCAACGGCCGCAGGTAAGAGTGGGGGGGGGGAAGGGGGGCCGGTAGCCGCCCCAAAACTCGTGCCGCCTGGGGCGGTCCGCCCCCATCGCCCCCCCTAGCTACGCCACTGGATGGGGCACTTTCTCTGGATAGACACATTTTTTGAAAACTTCTGCATGCGTGGGCTCACTGTGAGACCTAAGAGGGGTCTGCAGTGACCTTGAGCAGCCGTCGGACCAGTAGTACAGAAGGCTGATGCTAGGCGGAGAGTGAGGAGCATCGGAGCATAAGATAGGATCAAGGTCTGGCCTTCATGGCCTGCTAGGATACTCCTCACACTCAGAGGACATTGATGAGGTGAGGGAAACTGTCCTCTCAGCTGACAAATTCAGGCCGCATTCCAGCTCTTTTGCTTTTAACACTGGTGCTTGACAACACATCCAAGAAACACAGCTTGTGGTAGGAGTTTATTTGTTGATGGTCCTTCTTTCCTTTGGAAGTTTTCTCTGGAGAAGATTACTTTAAATAACTCCTTCACAAACTAGTTTAATCTTCTGTTTTGCTAGTTTGTTTATGATCAGTAGGTTGGCACGCTTTATGGCCAAGTCAACTTTCTTTCTTGTAACACTGCCGATTTTGTATTAACTTTTGCACAGTGAGCCTTAACATTGTTTAGAGCATTGCTGAGGATTCTTTGTTTCAAAACTCAGATAAACATGTTTTATGTCAGTGATGCATTCCACTTTAGAAGCTGAGGGTGAGGCATTGCTACCAGCACTAGGTACTTGTCCAGGATACCGGGGGCCATGACTGTCATGTCTGCCGGTAGAAAACACAAGTGCTCAGAACCCAGCCTCCCCCCCCAAGACAATATCTAGCACCGGCAGAGAGGACCTCTCTGGCATCTCAAAGAGCGTAAATCCATGTGAGCAATTAAACAAACACAAGAGATTTAAAAACATCACCCTTCCCAGAGAGAAGGGTTAAATTACTATGGAAACAGCCAATGCATTATTTACGTCGCCTAATGAATAAAACATTTAAGTTGCAGGCTAATAAATTTGCGAACACAAAGCAAAGCCAGCTATGATTTGAATATACGCCGGTGATGAATATAGCTTGAGTTATCGTTATGGCGCCGTGGGAGTCCTGGTTCATTTTTACACCTCCACGTCATACGCGTGAAGGTATATCTTCATCTTTAATAAATGATCTTATTTTTCAACGAGCCCGCGAGGCGGTGGGAGGGGGATCATGGGATCCTAAGCCGCCTGTTCCACCAGAGTGTTTTTTAATGGCTTCTATTCACATTTCTGTCGAGATAGTAATGTTTTTGTCTTCTGTGGTGGAGACATTGGAGTCTGGGACATTAGCAATCAGTTTGCAGCAAAAATTGCAGAACATATGCCGCGACAGTGGTAAACAGACCAGCTTTGAGATATGCGCCGCTCATGCGTGAGCCATATGGGTTAATGCGTATAATGGCTTTGTTTTGTGTACCTAATACCAGGCATTGATTCCATAATTATACATGCTGGTTGTCACATAAAACTCACAACTGTCAGAAGCGTTTACACATGAAGGCCCTGTTTTTATAACTTTATCGCTCTACGAGTGCAGAGCTTCTTCTGTGGGGGTGACAAGTGTTGTTTGTTTGCATATATGGAATTTTGATGTTTATGGCAAATGTTGCCTAGCACTTTACTGATGAATTGCATTTTCTGTGTGGGAATCTCACCTCGCAGAGGATCAACAGGTTCTGCATTTTAAGAACACGCGTAAAGAGGGATATTGAGTGATCATTAAATTTAGGCAACGGTGTAGAGTGTCTGCTCTCATGCAGTTCCTTTATAATGAAAGAACATATCCTAGCAGTACTTGTTGGCTCAGTGAAAAGTATTGCTTATTAATGCCCATCTAATTACCTTCTTTGCACCGAGCTGTATTGATATGTTTAGTTTAATGTCACGATTCATTGTGCTCCTCGTGATTTTTATTTCATTTCCCTTACGAAGAGTAATTGGAAACCTGCAGTAATGTACTAGATTCTGCTTTCCATTACCAAAGCTTTGATTGCATAGCATTTTGTCACATGGCGAGTTCCGACAGAGGCTGCGCGGTCATGCGCAGGGCTTCATGGAATGCTGATGAGATGGACTGAGATCAATGGTCTGCGGAAGTCCACCATGCCTCTCATCCATGCTCCCCGTTTACTCTCACTCACTACCAGAACATCACTGCCCTTCCAAATCCACATCCCCTCTTGCCTCCTGGAACATCACTTGCTCCACCCCATCTTCCTACGCTAGACAGGCACCCAATTTTAGTGCTTTTCAAACCATATAGATGGGTGCAAACCATTTTCCAGGCCATCAATTAGCCAGGTCTTCACATGATGCATTACATGGCTGGACAGAATTCTGACAAGGCATGAGAAAGACAGGCATTTGAGTATTGCACATGTAGAACAGAGGAGAGTGGATCCACTGGCTCTTCCCTCCTGCTCTAGCAGCAGCATGTATGCCTTTTAGGGACCCGTCAGTAGCGTTATCCGCATATCACTCCCCATCAGACCCCATGTCTCTTTCCTTGGCCTGCTCATGTCTACGATTGGTCTTCATACTTCTCTGCAAGCGCCTCATGAACTTCCGAGCTCCACCAGTGTCTCACCGGTGTCTGCTCCTGTTACCTTTTTGACCTCCATTCCTCCTGATCAGCCACAATGTCTCCTTCATAATCCTAATTGCTTTCCCATGAGTCTCTTTTTTGTTGCCCAGGTCACGCCCCTATGTTTCCCTAAGTGCCCTAATCCTGCCCCCCCTCCTCGGTCTACTGGTGCCTTCCCTCAGTCCATGTCTCTCCACCAATGACCTCTGGGTCAACCCTCATGTCTCGCCATGAGCCCCTTACGTTTCATCACAATGCCAATGTCCCACCATCTACCATCATGTGTCCTCTGTAACCCTATTTGTTTTCCAATCAGTCTCCTTTTTACTCCCTTTGTTGTCATCATACACCACAGTGCCCCCCCTTTTTGCCTTAACTATGCCTGCTTCCTCCCTTGGTCTACTCATGCCGCCCTTAGGTCAAATACTGCACCATCTGCCTCTCATAGCCTCACCCAGCAATGTCTCCCCACCAGTCCCCTTCTCTCCTCAAAGCCCCCCCCCCCCCGGTCTCCCTAGTGATACCCATGTCTTCCAATATCTGCCAATCTATTCACACTTTTTTTGCCAAAGACGTCTATTTGGGCTCAAGTCTTCTATGTCCTGCACATCACCCACAGGCACACGGTGGAGGGGGGCTTAGCCTTACAAAGGTGATTTCATGCATCAGTGCAGAGACACCTGCATGCAGTGCTGCAGCGGACACAGTGGCGTAACAAAACTTGAGGGGGCCCCCCTGCAAAGTGCATGCAGGGGGCTCCCCACACTCCAGACCCAGTCCGGAGCTCTCAGGCCAGAGACCTGACAGGGCTAGAGGGGGCCCTGGAGCTCGGGCACCCCACACTGCGGGGGCTGCGGGGACTTTTTTTACTCCACTTAGCGCACATCTTTGTGCTTCACTGGCACAGGAGGAACGAGGCTCAGTAAAGCTTGTTAGATGGAACATAACAGAAGATATGTATTTGTAAGAAATCGTTATTGAAAGCAGCTGGCATTAACCTGAAAAAAAAAAAATGACAGAACTCCAAAACCTGGCTGCAAAACTATCAAAGCAAAAGGTATACTTCTTATGAATAGATCAAGGCTATAATTTGAGAAATAATACCATCAACAAGGGTGCAGTAATATTTCCTGGTAAATCGTCCCCTGCCAAAGTGGCTGGGCGGGCTGGGCCGGAGGAGGGAGGAGCAAGATTGGGAAGAGGTGGGTTTGGGAGCCCAAAAACAATAAAAAATAAAAAAAACTTACCTTAACGCTGCCGCTGTTTTAGCGATGCATTGCGCTCTTCCTGCATCTGGGCACAGGCTCCCAGACTGCACTGCGGCCAATCCTGATGCTGCATGAAAGCAGCGTCGGGATTGGCCTAAGCGCTGGGACTTTGTGCTCCCAGGCAGACTGGGAGCCTGTGCCTGCTCTCTCCAGCTCCAGCAACGCAGCAGGGGCTGGAAAAATCTTCACTGCACATGAGGGATTGTCCGGCCTGAGACGGCCGGCCAAACCCTTATGCGTAGTGAAGGGAGGGCTCACCACTCCCCCACCAGCAGTGCCATCCCCTGGACCCACCCCCAAGACTTGTCAGATTCCTGGGGGAGGGTCCAGGGGAATAAAATAAAACGATAATAAAACGGGTTTAAAACCTGGTTTATTTGCTGGTGGTGTCAGAGGGGGTGGCGCTCCTGCGCTCTAATGGAGCGGCTGCTGCTGGGAATTACAGTAGTCACCATCGTTCAGCGCTCCTCCCCATCCCACAAGTGAAATAGGTCAATAGGATTCTTCTACAGCCGCCATGTCATCTGCACCTCGATCCTGACAATCTCATGAACTGAGGGGGAGGCTACCTGGTTCTCTACCTACGAGAGAGGGGGCGAGGCTCTTTGCCAATTTGCAGTAAGTGATAGGTCCTCGCGGCCAACTCACATTGATACATCTCACAAGCTACTAGCAACACAAGAGTAGTCACTCATCACCTGTTATCATTTAATGAAGCCCTTTATGTTTGAAAAACCAAACTGAAACAAAAAATAAATAAATTGAGGCACATTCCACATCTCTGTGTAACTTTCCTTCATATGACCTCTGGATCAACAGCAGATATAGTTGGAAAACTAATACTGCTTAGGGTTGCCCTCATATCCCAAATGTGAGGGTGAAGGGAAAAATGCCCGGTATTCGGGCTACCAGATACTTTTTCGTTTCTGGAGCTTGTTGAACATTTGTGGTAGTTTTTGAGCACGGATGCGGTAACCCAAGGACAAGTCCTGGAAATTGACACTTACCTCATGGAAATGGTCTGAGGTGTCTCTGGCAGCCATTTGCTGGTGAGTGGTTTTGTGGTGATTATTGATAGAGCGATTGTTTCTGCTGGATCTTCCACAAAGCTCTCGAAAAGCTTCAAATGAGTCTAAAACGCAAGTCAGTAATACTAGATCAGTCATTTTTTCCATATTTTCCATAATATTTAACTTCGGGCCTTAGTTTATGTTCTAGTAACACAGTAGATGTTGACATGGTAACTTCTTTAAAGACATCCTCCAGCCCATGCTTAAGTTGTAAAAAAGATCACAGGGCGTCCCTTTGAAATGCTAGGGTTGCTGAATGCCAAGGCTGCCTGGTCTGGATACCTCCTTAAGTGTCTTTGGTCCACCACCCTTAGCTTCCTGCCTCTTTATGAAACTCTTGCAGGTTCTTTTTCATCCCTGCATGTATCACTTTGTCACTACATCCCTAGCTTTCTCCTCAGCTTTTTTTCTCCCTTGTCTCTTGATTTGGGTCAAAGTGCGATGATAAAAAAAAAGTTCTGGTCCCCAACAAATTCTAGGCGGTGCCCACCACCTGCATTCATCTATGTAAAACAAGCATGAGTGTCGTCAAACCAGATGTAGGGCAGCATTGAAAAAGAACGCAATTTGCAGCAGGCATTGCCCAGGATCTCAATGCAAAATTATAAAGTGACACTCTCAAACCCTTGTATGGACGTGTCTTCCCTAAAAGGCTCCGGGTGTCACACACCCTATGTCCTCCGATGGCTTTGAGGGTTGCCCTCTTTAGCCCTAGGTATCTTACTCTGCTGATTCACCTCTGTGCTCATTCACCATCTTTCAAGCACATGCTGTAAAGAGCCATTAAAGTGACCTGCATTCACATCAACCAATGATAGAATTATGCATGCCTCACACCTAAAATGCAATGTGCAGTCGCTGCCAGTGGTAGGTTGCATAAGACACCTGCTGTTTGAGTATCTGTGCTGACCTGCATCATTTTGTCTGTGATGAGCGTGAGTAACTGGATTCTAAATCCAATAATTGATTGCTATGATCTTGCAACAATGGGTTCGTTGTATTGTGTTGTTACAAGGCTCTGCTATGTAGTGTTGTGTGTTTTTTGTAGATGTACATTACTGGGTTTTTACAGTGTTTTTTTTCATTTCTTATTGTGTTGCACTGCGGTTGTGCTGTCATAATTGAGTTTTGTTATGTTGTGCTCTGTTGTACTTGTTTTGCTGTGTTATAGCTTAGTTGATTTAATGTGATTTGCTGTGCTCTTATATATAGTACGTAATGGATTTGTTGTTTCATTGTGTTTCGTTGTCTTATTGTGTTATAGTTATGTCCAGCCATCATTGTTTTATGTCATTTCAAGCATATACCCCTGACAAAGGTGGCAGCACACTTCTGCTGTGGCTCTGCGCTTCCACAGATAAAATAGCACTTTCTCAGGGAGACGGTTCCAGTATCTGTGGTCTGGTGTCTTGGATTGTGTTCAACTGTTATTAAAGCCAAACACTATTCTGACTATTTTCAAGAAACGTGTTTTCCTACCCTGCTGTCTTGAGTTTTAAGGCTTCTCCACCTTGTGTTAGTGTAGGCCAGGGGTCTCCAATGTCGGTCCTGGAGGGCCGGATCCATGCCAGATTTTCATGATAACTTCATTTATCTAAATGTGGATATGCTAAATATCTGGCATGGATCTGGTCCTCCAGGACCGACATTGGAGACCCCTGGTGTAGGAAATGATGACGTGTGCCCAAGGCCAGTTAGCAGTGCTCCAAAAATACAAGTCATTATTACAAAAAAAACGTCTTTCTGTGTTTTAACTATTTCAGTTATGGGGCATCCCCTTGACCTTATACTTAACATCCACCTCTGATGGTAGCGCCCCACTCTTCCTAAACTATCCCTCCACCAGGCAGTAATCCTGGTGATGTATGGCATACATTACAGAATGTAATGTGGAATTAATTATTACTTTGGTGAATGCTGTGATGGGGTCAATACCGTAGGCTGGTAACAAATATATCCAAATAAGACCACACATACGGTCTGGCACGTGAATAGTGACTAAGTGCCTGACTACGAGTTTGGCAGTCTTACCGCCGTACCACCGCTGCAGCGGTCCCAAGTAGACCGCCGTATTACGATGTTACTGTTGTGATGGCGGTTTCACGACGGCGGTTTTCCGGCGGAGGGGAACCTTTGTGCTAGGAATCTCACTTATTTTTAGGTTTTATGCCACAGTGCAAATACATATGTGTGTATTTTCGCGAAACAAGTCAGTAAATACACATTTATGTATTACACCTCTGGAAAACTAACTTTCTCCTACAGCACGGGTCTACAGCCATTGCAACAGTGGACAAATGGACAAGGAACTTACCTGTGATTGTTGCAATGACGGTGTGGATTTCCCTCATGGACAAGTGTTTGCAACAAAGGGGGGACCTGGACGAGGAGCTCCATGATTTAAAGTGGAGTGGAGCGTTTCCACCAGGTCATGTGTGGAGGTCTTCCCACCACAGACGGCTTGGCAGCAAGGCACATCGTAATCTCGACGGCAGGAGCAGGGGCTGGACTCACTCCATCAGCCACTGTCACCTGTGACCGCCGTCGAGGCGGGAAGAGAAATCCTGGAGGAGGCGGCGGTCTTTCGTCTGTGGGACTGCCAACATCGTAATTCGGCTGTTGGACCGCCTAATCAGTGGGTGGTGAACCCAACGTCGTTGTGACAGCAGTCCCAGGACTGCCAAATTCAGAGTCAGGCCCTAGGTTAGAGAGCATTCACAAACTTCCCACATTTCCCTATCCAGCCCGGAAAGTGTCTTGTTTGAGCTCCAGCCAAGGTCTGATGTAAATCCATTTCTAGAGTGGGAAGGCAAATAGATGGCCCCAGAAATGGTGTATGTGTAGGGAAAAGGGTTTCTACTTGGGAAAAAATATTTACTCACAGAGAGAAAAAAATTATGCATTTGCACAGCCGATTCCATCCCCGAGCAGAAATTCTCTGTCATGGACATCTCCATACAGAGGAAATAGGATCCTAATTTGGAACACATATACGATGTTGCAAGTAAACCACATTGAAACCTGTGTGTGACACAGCTTTCTATATGGATTCCATGTGAAATTCTTAAATTTCAGAAAGTAGTAAATCTATGCTCTGCGGTCTCCAAGTTACATTATTATATTCTTTTTTGTGAATCAGTCCGTAAGTACTCTAAATATTGTGGTATATAATATAGATTATATACCAATTGTGTGTATTTTTTTGTTATAGTTTTAGATATAAATATGTTTCAAATTATTTATCTTACTGGAATTGTTGTGTTACTTTACATTTTTGTGGGTGTGGGTCGTTTTGGGGGTATTGGGTGAGTATTATTGAACAAAGAATGTTTCAAATTCTAAACAATTGTTTTATATTTCTAATATATTTTTATCTAACTAATTATATTTTATTTTATTTATTATTAATTTTTTTTACTTTATTTTAATTATTTAAAAAAATCAGTTGATTTATTAGGTTGTGGGGTTAATTGGAGCTTGGTTGGGTAATGTTTTATTATAGATGCATTTTATTTTTTAGTTATTAATTTTCAAGTTAGAGTTATATTTTAAATTTAAAAATTTTTGGATAATATAATTATTATAAGAGTAAAGTAAAATATTGTGGTTTATTAATTTTTAAAATAGTTTTCCCACTTTTTTACAACAGAGTTGTCAGCTTCTAGGGAGGAGTGAGAGGGTAGTGTTTTATTTTTGAATGATTAATTTACATATAATGGAGAATTAAAGTGTAATTTATGTGTTTAGGAAATATCATTAGAGGAATATTATAAAATATTATTAGGAAACAGATTAATGTTTCGTTTTAAAGGTAATATGTAAATATAATGAGAACTTAATGTACGCATTTTTTGTAGTTTCGCCTTTTGGGTATTTGTGTGTATGTTTTTAATTTGTTATTTATATTTTAGTTGATACCAAGTTATATAAGAACCCCAGTAATAGATCAAAAATCAAGTTGTTAATACTAATTATTAAAATAAAACTATTTGTTAATAACATAAAATACAATATTTTAAACATTCTAATTAAAGATCTATTGATGTGTAATACACGAAAAAAAGTTGTTTGGATCGAAGGTGTAATATTTAGTATGTATTCCTCAATATATCCACTTTTTATGTGGTTTGTGAGTCTGAAGGCATGTATTAAATCTGAATCCCCCCCCCAAAATATGGCCAATGATTATCTGTTTGGAATTAGAATAGTAAATCAGACTCCTCAAATATATATGCATTTTTGTCAATAACTGTGACTTTGGAGTCTGAAAGGTGAATCTGACCCCTCACCATACATACACTTTCTCCAATCTGTGGTATTGGAGGTACAATAGTAAATATGACCCCACAATATATGTACTTTCTCTAATGTTTTGGTGATTGGAGTTAAAATGATAAATTTGACAAAAAAATATATGCGCTTTCCCCAATGTTTGTGGGTTCGTTTTAAAATAGTAATTGTCACCTCTCCCATTATAAATACTTTCTCCTATCAGTCTGGGATTGGAGTTAGAATGTTAACTCTGACCGTGGCTAGAATTAGTTTGAGAATGAGAAAATTAGTTAGAATGCTGATACAGTTGGAATTCGAATATCAATTCTGACTCCCAGAGTATAAACATGTTCCCCAATATGTGTGAGATTGGAGTTAATATAGTAAATGTAAAATCAGTATTTGTAAAGCGCAAACTACTCACCCTTACGGGTCTCAAGGCGCTGGGGGCCGTCATGGAAATTATGTGAGCTATTGCCCAGAGTCACAAGGTGCTGAGCTGCGCTGCCGCCGGGGATCAAACCGTGAACCCTGTGCTCTGAAGTCAGCTGCCCTGGCCGCTGCACCACACCTCTTCCATAGTAAATTCAACATCCACCTTACCTATATATACAGGTCCCTAAATGTATGTGGGATTGTAGATAGGATAGTAAATATGCCACCACCACCCACCATATATATAAATATAAATTTTTCTCAATGTTTTTGGGATTGGAGCTAGAATATCCCCCCTAACACCAAACACACAATATATATCCAACTTTCCAAAGTATTTGTGGGATTGGGGCTAGAATAGTAGATGTAACCGCCCAATATATTCACTTCCCCCAATGTTTACGCGATTGCTATTAGAAGGGCTCATCTGGCCTCCACCAAATATATGCATTTTTTCACTATTTTGGAAACTAGAGTAAGAGTAGTAAATCTGACCCCCGCAGCCCTGTAATATATGCTCTTTAGCAAATGCTTGTAGGAGTTACAATGGGGTGGAGTTAGAATAATAAATATGATTTCCCAAATTATGTTTTTTTAATGTTTATGGCATTGAATTTAGATTAGTATACCTACAACTTATAGAACTATTATTTTAGATTCTAGCATTTAGGTAAGTATATTAAAAACATATGTTTTCATTTCATAAGTATTTTGAGATTTGTTTTGTACTTTAAACTTATTTAAAAAATATTTCCTACATTGTCAAATGTGTTTGAAATCTTGCCTTTTAAACTAATGTATTTATTATAAAATAGCATATTTCGATTATTATTACTTTAAATTAAAAACAACTTTTGGAGTTATTATTCTTTTAATTATAAAGCATTTGTATAGGTAATGATGAATTAAATATAAATTATGTTGCAATTAAAGTTAGGAGTATTTTGCTAGATAAATTGAAATATAATACATACATTAATTTGTTATAGATTATGTATTCATTTTGAAAATGTATTTATTTTTCCTGAAAAATGGTACAGTATTAAATATTGTTACTAAAATGAAACTACTTAATTAAATTATTATTTTCTTAAGTGAAACTCATTTTTTAAATGTACATTTTCCCATATTTTTGTGAATTACAGCTTTGATGTTGGTATTGTGGCTGTATCTATTTATTTTCTAAATGTTATATTTATGTTTTATTGTAGTCAATATTTTGTAGTTAATATATTTGTACTGATGGTATTTTGCTTCTCAATACCTTTGTCATTTACATTTTAGGTTTGGAATTTCCAATTATTTTGTCATCAGTATTTTTGACACAACATTTTTGTGTCACAATATCTTTGTAGTTGATATTGTGACTTAAAACAATATTTGCATGTTTTTAGGAGTTAAACATATACCACAAGGCTATCAATACCTAAAACCATTGAGTGTAATCTTTGTTACCAACCAATTATGTTGTAATGCCTTTTACTAAAAGGTGAGTGATACATCGCATTGGTTCACTGTGCCCACAGAGTGCTCCACATAGTTTACACGCGACATGTGAATGAGGGCTGTTTCTTTCTACTGTCGGCAGTGTGATACCTTTTTGTATTATATTAGGGCAGTGGAAGGAGTAATATTGCCAAAAATAATCTCAACCTTTTGCTGCTTTTATTCCAGATGGTGTTATTGGGCTCGGTGAAGGAAGCCTCTCATGACCTCTGGTGAGGTGATGTTGGGCCTTTGGGACCATTTTCTTCCTCTGGGAGGGATTAGAAGAAGGTACCCAACTGTCTCGCTCTGTTCAGTGGTAATATTTTCATAGAGTTTTCCTGTAGACCTCCAAGCAAAAATATCCAATGGGTGGCAAAAGGTTTTATCAGCCCTTTTTACATCCCACTCAGCCTCAAGGAATTTCTATATATAATCCTTTTCGACCTGGGTTTACTGCCTGCTTGTCAGCAAATTTACCACTGAATGTAGCCCGTAGTATAGATTCAATGATACATATGGACCAAAATGTATTTTCATGTGGTAAAAATACTGGTACATGATTTTGAAAGTATTGTGATAAACTGAGGGCAGCCGGCACCTGCAGGAGAAAACACTTCTAAGTCACTAATTGGCTACTTAGTTATAATAAATACAACCTACTAGACAATGATCCTTGCCAGGGTGGTGTCATTCTTGGATTTGCTGTTTGTTTTGATGGGTGGATAGGGTTTGTGTATCCTCTTTCTGGCTCTCCAAACCATCATGCGCAGTGAAAGGAGTGCACTACCGCTCCCTTCAGTGCCGTCACCACCAGGCCCCGCCACCAAGACTCGGCAGGAAAGGAGAAATAAAACGAGTGTCGTTTTTTTCTCCTTTCCTGACGTTTTTGGGGGGGTGGCGCTCTTCCGTCAAAGCGGAGGAGCCGCTGTTGAGAGCTAGCATGCTGCTCATGGCTGACACTAAAACAATTGGTAGAAAGTTCACACAGATCCCTACTCACTTAAATTCTGAAGGTATCTGTTTCCTGAGACACCAGAATTCTATCAGTTTTCTTTCCTTCTAAAATACATGATGTCTCAGGTCTGCTTTCAAGCCAAGCGACTATACATTTCAGTGCTTGATTTAAAAAAAAAAGAAATACATAAAAAAGTGCTGTGGCCTAAAACCTTTCTTAGCAGCCCTCTATTGGTGCTGCCAAAAGCCTTGGTTGCAGATTTCTGAGGATGTCTAGTCTTGATTTCACCTCATGCATCTTTCTTCTGCAGCACTGTACTTACCATCCATTTATTTCGCTCTTGTAATTTCTTTCCTTCCCTGCTTTCTCCCTTTGATACAGCTTTCTTGTATTTTTTTTCTCCTTTCTTTTCTTTTGTACCACTCTGCATCTTGCTCTAGGTTAATGTCTGATGAGGACAAATAATAAGTCTTGGTCCCAGAAAATAAAAGCCAGTTCCTACTTCTAACAACCACTGGACACAAATTCAATCCTGATCCTTTCCCTCCAGATTCCAGCACATCTTTCCAGTTCTGCCATGTTGACTTCAAATGTTAATGTTATATTAATGTTAATTGGATTTATATAGCGCATGGCTACCCAGAAAGGGTTTCCAAGCGCTTTGCCACCTAAACAAATCCAGATACACTCTAGAAAGATAATTCCTACTTTAAAAGGTTTAGAACAGGTTTTCAACCTCTTCCAGAAAATCAGAAGGGAGAGACAAGATCTCAATTCTAGCACCTTCCTAGGAACACATGCTGACCTGTGGGGGAAACATCCAATACAACGCAGTCATTACATCGCACTGCTTTTACAACGCAACTGTTACAACGCAACTGCCTTTACATCGCATGCCATTACAACGCATGCCATCACAACGCGTCACTACAACGTATGCCATTACAATGCATACCATTACAACGCATGCCATTACACCGCATTATAAGGTAAGTAATGGAGATTTTTTAGTTTTAGGGTGGGTATGGGTTTTGGGGTAGATGGGAATAGCAATTTTTACCCCTACACTGTCCAACACTTTCCCTACTGCTGCGCTCACTGGAGTGGGAATAGTAATTTTTACCCCTACACTATCCAACACTTACCCTACTGTTGCCCTAAAAGTATTATGCGTTGTAATGGTATGCGTTGTAATGGTATGCGTTATAATGGAATGCGTTGTAATGGTAGTTTTTTAAAATGCATTGTAATGGCATGCGTTGTAAAATCATGCAATGTATTGGTAGTTGTGATGTAAAAACCACGTTGTAAAAGCATGCGTTGTAATTGTTTGCGTTGTAACGTCATATATTCGACCTGTGGCCATGGCAGGTCTGTCTTGTCCTGAAAAGGAAAGGGCTAAGTGTGACCTCTTTGAAGGAATACCAAATGCTGCAGCAACTTTCCCAGTTTATCTCCTCCCCTTGTTTTTCCTTTTTAGCGCGTCCATATTTAAGTAGAGAGACAGATGCCTTCATAAGAAGACAGCCTCAAAAAGCTTTAGGTGAAACTAACCCTGTGCAGAAGTGTGAAGCAGATGAGAAAGGCTCCAGCCAAAGTGTGCATTTCATAGGGCTCTGCCATTGGATTAAGGCCACAATATCCCATGTCTCAGAAGTCACAGAACTGAGATGAGTACTTTATTCTTCTAACAAATCTGACATTGCCAGATCAGATAACGTTTAGATATATGTTTCATGTACGTTTCTTGTGCCAAACCTGTGTCACAATTAATAGTGAAATTACGCTTTTATTTGCAACAAACAGTTGCCAGAATTCAGCACCACCTAGAGCTTTAACTCAGAAGGGCCGAAATGATGGTGCATCACTGAGTTCAGAATCTACCTGAAGCAGCAAGGCAGACTGATCTAGTGTTACTGCTGACTTGCAAGGAAATAGTTATTCATCATTTAGACAGGCCTTGGTGATAGCGTAGTGCTCTGAGGGGTCACAACAGGCCCACAGTAACAGCGTCTGCACCCAGGAGAGAAACACATATCATTTCTGCAGTGAGCATGAGTTTGGGGTATGTTTAGTAACTGTCAGACTACGGAAAAGGTCTAAATCCATAGTTCCAAATTACAAAAACCACTGGGAAAGTGGGAAACTACAATATATCATCGTGTCAGGACTTGCAGCGGTTCCTGGGGCTCTAGGGTTGGCAGAAAGTTGCAGCTTGCTTCTTCTTCTTCACCACAGGATGCTACGGGTCCCCGCTTGCAGATTTTGGGGGATGGCGTTGATGGTCACCAGGACAGCCATTGAGACTGCTTTCCCATCGTGCTGCCTGCCTTGTGCATGGTTAGAGCTTTGCCTGATTCACAATGGTTCCTGTCTTTTTATGACCTCTGTTTCATTAGTGGCTGATTTCCCAAGATAGCTGTCATTGATTTATGGGTTGTGAAGGTATATAAACCAGTGCTGTCTCCTACTCCATGCCTGGTAATGTCCGTAGTTGATGGGCTCTTCCGCTGCTGACTAGACCACTCACCCATTCCTTCCACTGCACCTTTTTTGTGTTTTTGACTTCTTGTGTTACTGCTTGCTACTTCACACTCACTCCAGCTATATCTGCAGCCTTACCAGCAGGAGCCAGTCCCCAGCTTCCACCTGGGCCAGCTGCGTCTCAGGACCAATGGCGGAAGTGCTGTGCGCCTGAGCTGCTTGCCCATGCTTCTGCACCACAGTTGTTTTCTCTGCCTACCCGAACCCTATTTCCCCTTTCTTTTTCCTCTTATCCCAGTCTGCAGTACAAACAGAGTTGAGGGCATTACGAAATTGGGAGGCTTGTGGATAGTTTGCACAGTCGTATGCTTGGATCATGACGAATTGTGACACATTTTCAAGCAATTCTAGAGGAAATTAGTAGTAAAAACTTTTTGCCAGCAGTTCTTTCAGTTCTAGTTTGGGAAATAGCAGATCCAACCTCCATCAAATCTAGGGCTGTGTTGGTCCACCTGCTGTGCTCGAAAGCATGCCAGTATGCATTTTGAGATGTATGTGGTATGTCTGCAAAGTGTGATGCACAACTGTCAATTTCTGTTCACTTGCAAATCACTTGAAAATTTACCAAAAAATGATTTGGCAGGGAATAAGTGAAAGGGAATATTCTTCCACAGATAGATTCATCAATTGCAAATTAATTCATTGCAAAACGCCGTGATTTGTTTTTCAAGAATATTTTTGTTTTTGTTTTAAGAATCAATTTGATGGGGGAGGCATGGTTACGGCAATGACCATGTAGGTGTGTTCTTGCAGAGCTCATGGGGACAGAGTCCTGCAGACGACCCGATGCAATAGCAATCTTTCCCATCATCGGCTACAGAGAGATTAGCTACCAGTGGAAGAGATCCTGCACATGTTGCTGCGCAAGCAAGAGTGGATGTCTGATCTTGACGGTGCTACGAGATGCTGAATTCCAGCATTGCGGTCACTGATAGATCTCCTCACCGCCAGAGACCGTGGGCAGCTGGGGGTGGCCTCCCCGGTGAGGCATTGTTGGCTCTAATACCTCTGTGGAAGACATGGAGGGGCATGCCTGGGGCTGCCAGGCACGGCTATCCTGAGGCAGCGGACTGAAGACCTGGGGAATTGATGAGTGGAGGCCCCAAGTCTGTCAAGATATATCTGCCGCAAGGTGAGGGCTGTGATTTCCTCACTCTCTCTTGTGTTGGGGTGAACTGCCCTGCTGAGGTTTTGGTACACACTGGAACCTTGAGGTTACCTTCTTAGGCAAGAGTGGCCCAGTGGACGTTTGGGACTCTGCAACGCCTTCCAACATTGGTGGAGGCCCCTGGTCATGGAGGGTGGCACTATGGTCTGCGGGTCACCTGACTGGTAGGGACTGGCCTGCCATCTTTGTTGTGCCTTGGGCCATAGAGGCCAGCACCACACCTACAACTCTCCACTCCTGATGTGGTAGTTTCTCGAGGGGCCGTGCCCTCGTAATGCCAGTATGGAAGCCTAACCCACCTAGGGATCTCAATATTAAAGATCTCTTCCAGGCTCACCAAATAACGAACAAAAGCACTCTCCCTACTTCACCTCCTTGTCTGGAGGAGTGACCTACTGGGGGGGCATCACCCACTGACATGGACGCCAACAACAACCAGGGGAGATATCCGACATACGCTGGAGGAATATAAGAAGGATACGAGTGCCAATCGCCAGGTCTTTCCAAAGGGTGTCTCCCACCTAGACCATTCCTTGCAGAAGACTGGACTGGAGATTACTATGGCAGATGCCAGACACAAAACAGATGAACTTGAGGTACGAGTGCATGAGCTGGAACAACGCTGCCAATTTCTTGAAGACAAGGTGGAACATGGTGAAAATAGATCATGCTGTAACAACCTTAAAATCTGAGGCATCCCAGAATCGGTGCCAGACACCGACTCGCAAAATGCGATGCAGCGCGCGCAGCGAAATTCGTTTTATTTATTTAATTGTTTACTTACCTCCGTTCATCCATATTCCGGTGTTTACTACCCCCCACCCTGCCCCTGCCCCACCTCACCGCCCCACGGAACTCCCTCCACGGGCCGCTACTGCTGTAGTGTTCGATCTTCTGTTTTATATGCTTCTGATCTGTGTCTGTTTGAGTGGTATTTTCTCTATTGTGTTCTTTGTGCTTTAGATAGTGGTTGCTGAGGTTGACGTGTTCATTCTGTGTGCTAAGTTGAAATTGAATGGGTGTGTGCGGGTTGTTCCTATATTGCACCCAGTTGTTTTCTTCTGCTCTGAAGCTTCCCACAGTTCCACTTATCTTTATAGACCAACTTGGCACCTCGTTGAACTGTCTTCAGCACTGATCTGTAACCACATGTAATAGACACAGAAGAAAGATTAAGATGAGCCAGTGCTAATGGGGCCGGCCACGGTGCAGCCAGCCTTTCGCTGGCACATTTCATTGCTGGATGCGAGCTTGCATGCAGTATGTCACATTTCCTGCTTAACCTCAATGGATTTTCCCTTTAATAAATAAAAGAACGCGGCCCACTTGTCTGATTTCACAAATCTGTATGTATACATATCTTATGTTCGAACAGCGATAAATAAAGGCGGCGGGATCATGTGTGCGCGTTGAGATGCCATCAGAAAGGGAGCCTGGGCAATAAAGGTTTATTTTCCGCAGTCCGGGTCTGAGTGATTCATGTAGTTACAGTACAGAGCTAAGGAGAGACGGCGAGCCGGGGATGAAGCGATCCTGGCTGCAATATCACCCCATCACAGGAGAGCGGCCAGGAGCTATAAATAACAGGCGCCGCGTGAGCGCTCTGCTGCGGCGGCGGCGGCAGGAGGCAAAGCGTCCTCTCCACGCACTTCTTGTTTATTGTGAATATTTCTAATCCCCCTGCCCAATGAAAGGCGCAGAGTGAGAGGTGGGGCGTCAATGGCCGTAAATGGGGTGCTTGAGCGACCCTTTTGCACATGAACACTTTCTCCCTAAAACCCTTGACCTCTTCTCAAAAAAACAGGAATTATTAATCGGAGGTTTACATAAATTCTTGGGAAGCCAAGGTCTCATTCAAATACACAGCCAAATCTGAAAATCCAATTTAAGCCACTCCCTTCTTTGCTACAAAAGAGCATCGCTTCTGTCATCCATTTACCACATTACACTCTGTCACCTTGCCTTCCTGCTCAAAGCCACAACCACAATGTTTCCAGTTGATGTGTGTGAATTAAAGAAAAAACGAAAATGAGAACCCACATTGAAGGATACCAAATCATGGAAAAACAATTGCAAGGGAAAGCAATTAAAACATTCAAATAAAACAATGGAATAATCAAGCAATATTATTATATTGTACTTAGAAATGACATTAAATCTGCAACTGAATATATGCCAAAAATGAGAAACAGTAGTGCAGGCCCATATCTAATCCCAGTTAGGAAACACAGTTTTCAAAATGTCGAAATATACCACTTTTTACTACAAGTTAAAAAAATGTATGGTTTCTCAGTAGTACTTTTCTAATATATATATATCTGTATATATATATATATATATATATATATATATATATATATATATATATATATATATTTATATATATATAGTAGCCTTATAGTTAGATGTGACAAAAAGATCTGCTTTTAAGAAAAACCTTAGAAATTTACTGAAAAATCAAAGGTTAAAGTCGTGCTATAATTAGGTGTATATGTCAGTGACAACATTAACATTTTCGACTAAAAAAAACCCACAGAATTCTCCAGTTATAATTACCAGAGCTAACTGTAAGTTATGGACCGACCTTGCACTGCTTATAATCTCACATATTACATCACTCAAGACTAGTTCTATGACATCATTTATGACATCGCTGATGACATCTCAAATGACATCACTGATGACAACACTGATAACATCATCCAATGAGTGTGTTAGTTTGTTGTATAGTTTACATGGTGGCGGGTAACTACCATATTACTTCTCTACTTAATTTTGTACAGCCAGTGTCCAGCTAATGGGTGTAAGTGTTTATAAAACACAAGTGCTCCTAAAGCAGCATAAGTGTGTAGAGGTTTTGAACACGTTAGAAACCTTTGTATTGAAGAGTAACTCTGTAAGTAGATGGCAGTTTACAATGTGTCTCTATTATGTTCTACACAAGTTTTTTGGATCTGCAGAAAAAGAATTTGATGTAGATTCTAAGTAGAAGATTCTACGTAGTTCTGCAAATTTTCTACATAGTATATGCTATGGGCCTGATTTGGATCTTGGTGGATGGGATACTCCGTCGCAAACGTGATGGATATTCCGTCGGCCGTATTACAAGTTCCATAGGATATAATGAAACTGTAATGCATCGTGTGGGATATCCATCACGTTTGTGACGGGTAACCCTGTTTGCCAAACTCTTAATCAGGCCCTAAATATTGTAAGCTGCCTACGTATATTCTACGAAGATTCTACTCTAGATAAAGATTCTATGTAGTAGATACTAAGTATTGCAAGCAGCCTAGAGTTTTTAAACAGAATCGTCGTGGCATATACATTTCTACTTAACATAGAAGGCTGTGTGCACCAAGTACTAAATTATACACATGTGCTTCTTTTAGCTACAAAAGATGGGCTATGTGTAAAGTTTTCACCACAATTTGAAGGCTTCAGGTAGTATAAACTTTAGCACCCTCACACCGTGGGTATTTTTTAATGAATAGTGTCTCTTTGGACAAGTTTGGCATAGAGTGAGGACTGTTCTTAATATATACCTTTTAATACTCTGTGGTGTATTTCTCATGAGGGTCTCACTGAATGCAAACAGTGTGGTACAGGGTAAACTCTCTCCATAGAGTAAGCCCTGTTTACAATACCTAATTTTCTACTCATATCTGTTTCATTTCTCACTGTACATTCGGTGACAGTGAAGGGTGTGATAAAGATAAAGGCTCTCCATAGTTGGGCATTAGTTATGAAACAAATGTTGAGTATTTGGAGGAACTTTGTTTCCTTTGAACTGTTGTTTACCGATTGAACACCATGTGCAGTAGGGGTCTATCTGTGGTTGATTGTTAAGGTGAACTCGGCTATCCATGAAGTATATAGTATAAGGTCTTTTTTTTCAGTTTCAAGTATGTTTTATTGAAATATTAACCAAAAATAAATAACAAAAAATATAGTTTTGATAAAACATATGAAAAATAGTACATCGATATCAAAGGTTACATTTATGGTAACAATAAGCAATAAGCAAAGAAACTGTGTAAACTGGAGAAAATGTCAATAAAACATAAGTAAAGTGAAAGAAAGAAAGAAGAAGAGAAAAAAAGGAGTACTTATATGAAGAAATCCAAGGTTAAATGACAAAAGTGAGAGAAAAATTAAACACTGTGAGCATTTTTGAGAAACAGTGAAAGATAGTGGAACAAACTTAAGCATTGAAGGTATAAATGTAAACATTTCAAGGAGGTTTAAAAACCTCTTAATCAATAATATTAACTGATTTATTGTGGGATCTTAAAGTATCAAGAAACAATTTTAAAGATGACCATAGACGTTGTCTTTTAAGTGCTAAAGACATTGGGTGTACATAAGCTCTATCCAGATGATGATTAAAACACACTGAGTACCACCAAGCTTTATACGAAACATGTATATTGTTTTTTCCAATATGAAGTTTTTGCTGAAAAGCTATGGTGGGGGGGTGAGTTGAGACCAAGCTGGGAATAGGCTTCCCAGAAAGACATTATGCATAATATATGGGATATTAATATTAAAAAGACCCTTGAGCTGACTCCAAACCTCTAGCCAAAAAGCATGGATTCGAGGACACAGAATTAACATATGTAATAAATCACAATGAGGTGCATTGCAGGAACAGCAAACATCTTGTGTGAGTTTTATTTTATGTAACGATACAGGAGTAATGAGTAATCTATTATATATAAAGAAGATTGTTTGGGTAACAATTGCTGCTCTGGAGGCAGTATGTAGTTTAGACCAAAGTTTATCCCAGCATTGGATAGACCATTCTGTTTGTAAATCAGTCTCCCCTTGCAATTCCAAAGAGAATGTGGTTCTTATTAATGGGAAAAGGATAAGATGTTTATAAATAAAAGCAGGCCTTGAGTTATGTGTTAGTAAGTAAAGTAAAATATGCTTGTACTCAGAAGATACGTTCTGATCCTGCAAAATTGATGTTGAATGTGCTGGGTTATTTGTGTGTACCTGTGAGAAAATGAGTGAGATAATTGAAATACAGACTGGGCCAAAGAAAACGGGATAGGATGATCATTAAGGAATAATTGATTAATTAAATGAATGCCCTTATCGTTCCAAGTTTTCCAAAAGAAACATCTGTTGTTATTTTTAGGTGTTTATTATGCCCAAGGGTAAGAATTTATAAAATTATTGCGACAAAGGGATTTTGGAAAAAGAAGCAGGTTCAAGAATTTAACGGAATGAGCAATAGAGGGGTTAGAAAGAAAGCTTGTCCTAGATGAAAAGGAAAGAAATTCATTAAAAGAAAAAGGGGAAATAAAAGAGGATTCAATTAAAAACCATAAAGATTTATGTATTTCATTATTATCCCGGACCCAATGGAAGGCCTCATGAAGTTTTTGAAAATTGGGAAAGTGTACACCACCATTATGCTTGGGAAGTTTCAACTGTAAAAGGGACATGCGAGCATACTTTTTTTTCCATAAAAAACGTAAAAGGACGAAATCTATTTCTTTGATCAATTATAATAGAATAGAATAGAGATGTAAATCAAGGGGGCGTGGCTTGGACGGCAGAGCTAATGGCTGCCTGATCCTGCCGCTGCGCCGTAACGGAGACAACGAAGCCAAATACTCGGCTAATTTGCGAGGAACCAACTCGATGGAAGGATGATCCAAGCATCGGAAGCTCAGCACCTTATAATGAGACCAGACACGAGGAGCAAACCAAGAGCAGAATAGGAGAAAAAGGGGATTAAGGATTAGCGATACCGTCGGCCGTGAATGGATGCAAGATGGCGGTCACGAAAAGCGAAACTGAACTGAACTGAATTGTCGGCTCACAACAAGATCGGGCTGAGACGGACAAAGAACCACCAGACAAGCGCTCCCACACACAGAAACAGCGCTACCCGGGACTGGAGCGGTGAGTGCGGAGCGGCGCGATACACCACAGCGCACAGCGCACCCCCCCTGAACCGCTAGGCTGACGAAGGGGGAAGCGAGACAGCCCGCCACGGCGGTGAGAAGTGATACTGTGCGGCGGGGGATACAAGCGGGGATACAAGCGGGCCGCGCTGCAACTCGCGAACAAGATCGTGCTGAGACGGACAAAAGAACAAAGGCCGAGATTGGATGCAAGATGGCGGTCACGAAAGCGAAACTGAGCTGAACTGTGTTCACAACAAAAGAACAAAGGCCACAGACAAGCGCTCCCGCACACCTAGACAGCGCTACCCGAGACCGGAGCGGTGAGTGCGAAGCAGCGTGACAGCACTGTGCAGCGGGGGGTTCAAGCGGGTCGTGAAACTGAACTGTGTTTCACAACAAGATCGTGCTGAGACAGGCAAGCGTTCCCGCACACCGAGACAGCGCTACCGAGACTGAAGCGATGCGCTACATCACAGCGCGCCCTCTGAACCGCTAGGCTGAAGAAGGGGGAGTGAGACGGCCCGCCACGGTGGAGAAAACTGAAACTGAGCGGCGGGGGGATACAAGCAGGTCGCGCTGCAGCTCGCGAAACTGAACTGAACTGAACTGAACTGTGTTCACAACAAGATCGTGCATAGACGGACAAAAGAACAAAGACGGTCACGAAAGCGAAACTGTACTGAATGGGGGACGGCGGTGAAAAGCGAAGCTGTGCAGCGGGAGACACAAGCGGGTCGCGCTGCGACTCACAAAGAGCACGAAGAGCACCACAGCTGAGTCATATAAGGGCACATAAGGGCATATGAGGGCACCAGAGCCCGACCGAGCTGAAGTACCCGACACCCGCTCAGGGGGTAAGGTGACTTAAGCGTAAGCGTAAGAGCAAGCGGCGAGGGCGCAGCAGCGAGCGACATCACAGACGGACCCAGCGCCGTAAGACTAAAGAAGGGGAGCGGGGGAGTGAGCGCGGCCAGACCAAAGACCTAGATCAAAACCTGAAAGCCAGAAAGAGTAACGGAAAAGAGAGCAAGCACCCGAAAAAAAAAGAAAAACGCACAAATAATCCAAAATGGTGCGTCACTAACAGGTCAAGGACCCCTATGCAGATCACAACAGAGGTGCTCTAGTCAGCTTGAATGCGGCGCCCCAGCTCGGTACACACTTCCAGGCAGCTAGGCTCTAAAGGGAACTGAAGTACCCCCTGGGGCGAAGCAGAGTGAGAAGTGGGAGGAGTGACCAAGTTGGGGGCAACACAAGGAAGGGAAAAGGGTGACACACCCTTCAGAGCGTTGTGACCGAAAAGCTACCCCAAAAATAAAAAAAAAAGCCAGCTCATGCAAAAACAAAGGACAATAAACATCTAACAGCAAATAAGAGTGAATAAATGCGAAGAAAGAGCGGGGGGGATACAGAGTAGTGCAAAGACAGAAGGTCCCTAGACCAACGTGGCCCAGAAAGAGCGACACCAAAAGAAAAGGTAGCTAAGCAGACAAGCACAGCAGATCAAGTAAGATGGCGGACAGAGACAGAGAAATGAGACTGCAACAGCAGCAACTGAAGAAGAGCAGAGGCGAACCAGCGACATCTGACTCGCCAATCAAACAAAAACCTGACATAAACAGCACGCTAGAAATGATTCTAAAGAAATTAGCAGAAGTGCACGATCTGGCAAAAACCACGAAGCTCACCACAGATACAATCCAACTAGAGATTGCAGCAGTCAGAGCAGATATAAACTCCGTGAGCATTAGACTGACGGCAGCGGAGCAGAGGATCAGCGACGTGGAAGACACTACCCACAACGCTAGCAAAGAGGTGAAGGCCATATCCGAAGCTACTGGAGCTCTCCTAAAACAAACAGAGGAGTTGGAAGACAGGAGCCGCAGAGGGAACATCCGCATACTAGGGATCCCAGAAGGGGCGGAAGACGCAGCAGGGGCCTGCTCAACATTCCTCGAAGACCTGATACCCAAGCTCACCAACCTAAAGTTCACCCGCCAATTCGAAATAGACAAGGCCTACAGAATCCCAGCCTTCAAAAGCTTAACGACCCAAACCGCTCGACCAATCATATGCAAACCCCTAAGATCACAGCATACCGAAGACATTTTTAACTTTGCGCGCAAAAACAACCACATCAACTGGAAAGGCCACAAGATCATCCTCACACAGGACTACTCTAAACCCACAGTGGACACCAGGAAAGGCTTCCTATCCCTTCGACAAAGACTGAAGAGTAAAAACATCCAATTCTCGTTCAGTCGCTCCCGCAAAATTCAAGATAATAGACAAAGGAAAAACCACTTCTTCACCGACCCAAAAGAACTGATCAGCTACCTGGATGGCCCAACAACCCAGTCCATGGACACCGCACAACACGGATCGGCAAAGAGAGGGCCCTCGCCGGAGCCAAACACCGGGGGGGGTGACCTCCGGGGGAGGGTCCTCATAAAGTGACCTCGTGAAAAGAACGACCTCAAAAAAAAAAAATATACGACAAAGACCCAATTATGTACCTACCTCAAGGTCGCCAGAAACTACCTCAAAACAAGACCTACCTCATAAAGACAGAGCAAAAAAAAAAAACCTCAGGAAAGACAACATATCCTTTTGTTTGGGACCCCTTGTATGCAACACCAAGTACTTACGCGCAAGCCTCTCCATACAAGGCTGACAATAGAGTTTGCAAGATGACTTGTCTCCGGGAGGCGGAATGGCGATCCTGCCGTTGCACCTCCGACATACGAGTGATTGGGGGGGCGGGGTGGGCGGGGGGGAGGGGCGCTGCACTAAGGGGCCTTAGCTCTATGTCTACTCTATTTTCCTATATTTTCTTCTTTCCACACCTTATACATCACGGCACACGACAAGGAACGAAACCCACAATCAAATTCGCAACACCATGGGCTCACACAGGCACACCAGAAGACAGTCGACACCGCAGATCCTTGGGTGTTGGGCTCATGGAACTCATGGGTACATGCGCTCATGGGTTCATGGAACCACCGCGACACACTACACCAGATGGCTGTTAACAAAACACTCACCTTGGCCACAGACCTTAACATAATATCCCTTAATGTCAAGGGCCTAAACCACCCTATCAAACGCAGGAAGATTGTGGACTACCTAGCAAAGTCCAAGGGAGACATAATCCTACTACAGGAGACAAAATTAGCCGAGGAAGGCGCCAGTCTACTCAGAGCCAAATGGATAGTGCAAACTGCCTGCTCACCAGCAGACAAGAAGAGACGGGGAGTCATGACCCTAGTATCCAAGAAATCAAAGATCATAATAGACTCCCACTCCCACGACAAAGAAGGCAGACTCCTCATAACAAACCTGTCAAGAGGCGAAGAACGTTTCCACATTGCCAACATATATGGCCCAAACACAGACGACCAAACTTTCTGGGCGGAGGTGTCAGACACACTAGACACTCTCCCCCAAGATGAACTGACGATAGTAGCAGGCGATTTCAACATCCCGCTCGACCATATAACTGACAGGCAATCCTCGTGTCCATACCACCGCACCAACTCGCACACCGCACTACAAAACATATGCACCAAATTCAACCTCAAAGACGCATGGAGACTACAACATCCGGACACTAGAGACTACACCTTCTACTCTAACCCGCATAACTCCTACACCAGGATAGACTATATCTTAGTCTCGGGTTCACACACGCACCTGATAGAACAAACAGATATAGCACCAAGACTGGTCTCTGACCATTCGGCCATTAGCCTCAAACTAAGCGGATGCCACAACGAAGCGGTCCCTAGAAGATGGCGCTTTAGTAACGAAATTAGCTCAGACACAGAAAACAAAAAAGAGATAGAAGAAGCCATTACCGAATACCTAACCCACAATGACTCCCCAGACACTAGCGTGGACACACTGTGGGAGGCCCTAAAGGCAACGATTAGGGGTAAACTAATCAGAATTAAGGCAAGAATAAACAAAAAGGCGAACAGGAGAATAATCCAACTCGAGGAAGAGATAAAAAAGCTAGAACTAGACCACGTAAAAACCACAAATGACAACGTACTGCTGTCCACACTAACACAGCGCAAATATGAATACAACAAAATTCTGAGCGAGAGGGCGGGACTGTGGTACAACAAGTCCAAAGCACTTAACCTTTGCAAAGCCAACAGAGCGGGAAACTATTAGCATCATACTTGAAACACAAACGCAACCAAGGGGCAATCGCGTCAATCACAGACTCGAACAACATAACACACACAAGACATAAGGAGATCCTAAATACTTTCCAGGGATTTTACTCAGAGCTATACAAATCAGAGCAATCACTGAACCAGGAAGAATGCGCAAGATACCTAGACAGATTTGGGCTCCCAAAGCTAGACCCAGCAGACACAGCAAGACTTGGGCAGTAAATCAACGTCACAAAAATCGAGATGGCAGTCAAGTCACTTAAAAAAAATAAGGCCCCAGGGCCGGACGGTTACACGGCTGACTTTTTAAAAACCTTTTTAACTCAACTAGCCCCAACCATGAAAAGGGTTTTTAACTACGCTGCAAACACAGGGGGCGTACCCTAGCCCATGACAGAGGCCACTATCATAGTCATCCCTAAGGAAGGCAAAGACCACCATCTACCAAAAAACTACAGACCCATATCCCTCATTAACGTGGACTGTAAAATCTACGCCAAAATTCTGGCGGTCAGATTAAACACGGTCCTACCGAAATTAATTAGCAACGCACAAGTCGGTTTCATGCGTAATCGTATGGCTAATGACAACACACAGCTTTTCTGCCACATCCTAGAACAAATCTCCGCGAAAACTGAGCCGGCTGTAGCAATAGCACTAGACGCAGAGAAGGCCTTTGATAAGGTCTCCTGGGCCTTCCTGAAACAATGCATGCAGACCTTCAACCTAGGGGAGCCATATATTAGGATGACCATGGCCCTCTACCAGTCCCCTTCAGCCCGCATCGCAGTTAACGGCTCATTCTCAGACCCCTTTAAGCTGCAGCAAGGTACCAGACAGGGATGCCCACTATCACCGTCACTCTTTCTCCTGGCACTGGAACCCCTCATCCAAGACATAAAACTAAACGATAACATAAAAGGGGTAGACATCAAAGGTACAGTAGTTAAACTAGCCGCTTACGCGGATGACATTCTAATCGTGACAGAACAACCAAAACACTCGATTAAGACTCTGATGACCACAATAGCAGAATATTCTAAACTATCAGGGTATAGACTGAATAACGATAAATCTGAATGCAAACCGTTAAACATCCACTGCACGAGAGATGTGATAGGGGACTCGGGACTAACTTGGCAGACTGGATACATCAAGTACTTAGGAATACACTTTAGCACCGACCTGATGAACACGCTAAGGCACAACGAAAAAACCCTACAAGGAAAGGTCAAGAACCTACTAGAGACCTGGTCCCCAAAATTCATAACGTGGTGGGGACGCATCGAGACTATAAAAATGATGATCACGCCGATGGTCAACTACCTAACAAGCATGCTCCCACTCATGCTCTCAGAAGATTTCCACCGAAAAATAGACAACATGCTCACCAAATTCCTATGGCGAGACAAAAAGGCAAGGATTAGTATTAAGAAACTGAGACTGGCGAAAACTCAAGGGGGGGTGAATCTAGCAGACTTCAAAATCTTCCAACTAGCTTTCCTAGCAAAACAGGGAACACAATGGGTAGCCACGACGGCAGACTACACACCAGTATGGCTACACGTGGAGACTGCCATTCTGAACAAATTGAGCCCGCTAGCCCTCCTAACAGCAACCACATACCCATACACATCTATCCGATCTTTAAGAACACTTAAATAGCCCTCCTAAAACTTGACAGGAAAATGGAGATTAGCATCAAAGGGCAAACCCAAAGATAAAGTATAAGGGGAAAAGCCTCACCTACGAGACATGGATAGAAAACGGGATACACTACCCGCATCAACTCGAGAGAGGGACAGGCCCCATCACATTCTCCGACCTGAAAGCAGCACACCAACTAGAAAACATAGGGGCATATTAGCAAGGGCACTATCGCCGCTTTAGCTGCACTTTTTGCCGCTAAAGCGGCGATATTCTTATCGCCCTATCAGCAAACTGTCTCTAACAGCAGTTAGAGACAGTTTTCGGGCATTAGCGCCCGTGTTTTTACCGCTTTGCATGTCAGCGATATTTATCGCTAATGACATGCAAAGTGGGCGTTCCCGACGAACAAACCTGGGAAACACCCGCTAACAGGCCTATCGCCTATTAGCAAGGTGGCCATGGCCCCAGTTAGCGACGTGAAAAGTCGCGCTAACCGGAGTCATCGCCATTTATTTAACACCTGCAATTAGCAGGTGTTAGCCATATCTAACATGGGGGTGGATTATGCTGATACGACCACAGGGTCGTATCAGCAAGGTTATCGCCGTTTTCCATGAAACATCGCTGGAAAACCAGCGATGTTTCATGGAAAACACCGCTATGGCTGGAATAATTATCGCCATAGCGCTAAATGTCGCTAATACAGCGTTAGCATGGCAAATTATTCCGACGATAGCCGGCGATAAAAAAGTGCTTGCTAAACACGCTTTGCGATGTTTAGCGCACTTTTTAGATAATATGCCCCATAGACCTATATAGATTCCTAAAGGTTAAAGCAGCCCTGTCAAAGACAAATCTAACATGCAACCAACCCTCGATCTTCAGATACGTAGCAAATATCAACAAACTAGGGCATCAGGTATCGCAAATATACAGGCTTCTATGCCCGGAAAGCACCAAACTTAATACCAAAACAATAGAATACTGGGACAAACAGTCCCACCCTCCGCTAAACGTCCAAGAATGGAGAACTCTGTGGGCCTCGGCCACGAGAAATAAGATATCCCCTGTGTTAGCACAAACAAAACTCTGGCTACTCCACAAAACCTTCTGGACCCCTGACCGCCTACATACACTAGGCCTTAGAGAGGACCCCCTCTGCTGGAACTGCAACACAGAGAAGGGGGACCTAGCACACCTCATATTCCATTGCCCAACACTTAAGATATTCTGGGGAAGGGTTTTTGATTTCATAGACATGGTATTCAACTCCAAACCAACAAGGGATTTCTCTTCGCTCGCGACGGCGTTTATGCGTACTGACCTCGCCTCTGATAGTGAGAAAGAGCTAATGGACCTGCTACTGACAGCGGCGGTCAAACTTGTGCTGAACAACTGGAAAGACACTAGCAAAACTAGCTACCAAGGATGGATAAACTGGGTCACACACCTCAGAGGAGCAGACCAGATGGCACTGCAGTACTCCCCCAGGAAAGCGTCATCTAGGGGACTATGGGAGGCGCTGGACAGGGCCCTCGACCCCTACAAGCCCCCATAGATGACTGAACCTAAGCGTGCTCCTGGGGTGACTTGGAAATAATCTCACTAACCCCGAGTGCGCCTTTTAGTAAGACAGTCGACGCATCGAGCACTAATGTTTTAAGCCGTGTATGCATACTCCTCTAGGGGTCTAGCATACCCCCCTTCTCTCCTCTTCTTCTAACTTTCTGTCCTTTCCTCCTAGCTTTTCCTTTTTCTATAAAAATCTAACCAGCAAGTGGGCAATCACTTTATAACAATGTACTAACGACCTATGCCAACTGTGTCTTACCCTGCAACAATATTAATGATTGTATACAGTATATAAAAATAAAAATTAAAAAATTTAAAAAAAAGAGATGTAAATCACGGAGATAAGATGAATTACATGGGGAGAGAGCATAATTTTAATAGAACTCAATCTATCTCACCAGGATAAACAACATAGAGAATTCCATTTAATACAAAAATCTCCTGACGTTTGTAATAGGTTGTCAAAATTAAATGTAAGAGTTGATTTAATAGAATTGGTGACCCATAGACCCAAATATTTAATCTTTGTTGGGCTCCATATAAAACCAGGGGGCATATTAGCAAGACCGGCGATAAAATTATCGCCGTTTTAGCGGCAGGAAACTGCCGCTAAAACGGCGATAATGGGCTTGCTAATATGCGTTATGGAATTCCAATAGAAGCCCAGGTTAGATGTCCTGCACATCTAACCTGGGCTTCTATTGGAATTCTATTACGCATATTAGCAAGCCCATTATCGTCGTTTTAGCGGCAGTTTCCTGCCGCTAAAACGGCGATAATTTTATCGCCGGTCTTGCTAATATGCCCCCTGGATTTTTAAAAATGTTCCTTCAAACAAAATGTATAAAATGGATTTATCTAGGTTCAGTTTATATCCTGAAACAGTAGAAAATTGAAGGACTTAAGCTTGAAAAGCGGGGATAGAATTAACCGGATTGGAAAGAATGAGAAGAATATCATCAGCATACATGGATAATTATAATTGGGAATCATTGTATGAGAAACCAGATATATGGTCATTTTATTTGATTCTTAGTAAAAATGATTCTAATGCTAAGATAAAAAGAAGAGGGGATAGGGAACAACCTTGATGCCCTCTCTTATGCAAGGAAAAATAATCAGAGGTCATGCCATTGGCAAAAATTGCTGCTCTAGGAATGGAAAATAGTAATGAGATGAGGCTTATGATTTTTGGAGAAAACTAAGGGTGGGCGTAGTTGGCGGAGTACTACTACGCGGAATTCCACAAAGTTGAACAAAAACTCTGTGAATTCCACAACTTCGCTCCACTTCCCACTTAATAAAACAGAGACCTCATATACTTTTGGAAAAATAACAAGTATCTCTGTTTTTACAAGCTAAAATGCATATAGTCATTTCACAAAAGTGAAAATGAAAATTTAGCAAGCAGTGAGAGAGGTGACGATTTTGAGATCCTCCCTAACCTAGGGAGAAAACCAAGCAGATGCCTTGAAAACAAAGAGCACATCTTGCTGAACGATTCGGTGGTAGTCCCATCCTCTTAGGACCACCCCAAGCACAGTTATGGGCAAAAATACAATCCCAACCAAAGGCCCTGCAAAGCATTATGGGACGAGATTAGCAGTGGGCAGTGAATATTATAGTATCCAATATCAAAATAATTCTACAAAGAGCTGCAGTTCAACTGGTCGTTACTAGGTGTCCCTCACGAGTCAAATGCAAAAGCATTGAAATTATTACATCAAGCTGCAGTTCCACTAGTCGTTACTAGATGTCCCTCACGAGTCAAATGCAAAAGCATTGAAACCCTTTCATGAAGCTGCAGTTCAGCTCTTTGTAGAATTTATAGTATTAGCTCTCAGCTCAGGGTTTCAATGCTTTTGCATTTGACTCGTGAGGGACACCTAGTAACGACTAGTGGAACTGCAGCTTCATGAAAGGGTTTCAATGCTTTTGCACTTGACTCGTGAGGGACATCTAGTAACGACTAGTGGAACTGCAGCTTGATGTAAATAATTTCAATGCTTTTGCATTTGACTCGTGAGGGACACCTAGTAACGACGAGTTGAACTGCAGCTCTTTGTAGAATTATTTTGATATTGGATACTATAATATTCACTGCCCACTGCTAATCTCATCCCATAATGCTTTGCAGAGCCTTTGGTTGGGATTGTATTTTTGCCCATAACTGTGCTTGGGGTGGTCCTAACAGGATGGGACGACCACTGAATCGTTCAGCATGATGTACTCTTTGTGTTCAAGGCATCTGCTCGGTCCTCCCCCTAGGTTAGGGGGGGATCCCAAAATCATCACCTCTCTCATTGGCTGATAAATTTTAAAGTTCACTTATGTGAATTGGTTATATGCTTTTTAGCATGTAAAGTTGCTTTATCAAAGCATTTGTGGGTGCAGTTTTGTAGCTGATTCCACTACGTGGAGGGATGAGTTTTTAATGGAATGCGTAGTTACCAATTCTCCGCAAACTCCGCTGGCGGAGCGGAGTTCATTGCCCACTCCTAGAGAAAACCCAAACCACTTTAGAGATTCAAACATAAAAGGCCAGCTGACTTGGTCAAAAGCTTTTTCAGCATCTAAAGCAATGAGTGCAAATTCATGGGGAAGTTTAGATGCTTTGCCGAGGACATTAAAAAGACATCTAGTGTTATCTGAAGAGAAACAGACATTTATAAATCCAACTTGTTCTCGGCTAACTATATGGGGAAACAAGGGATCAATCCAAGAGCTAGAAATTTGGCAAAGATTTTACAATCAACATTAATTGAGGAGATAGGCCGATATTTTTTTACATTATTGAGGATTTTTATTTTCTTTACAGATTAGACAAATAAGAGCTTTTTGAAAAGTACCAGAAGCAATTTCGGGACTGAATAAAATAATGGTAAAGTTTAAGGAGCCAGAGAAACAAAAGTGTCGAAAAATGGGAGTAAAATTCAGAAGTGAAACCATCTGGTCCATGTGACATATTGGGTTTTAATATTTTGACAGCTGCCGTAATATGTTGAAGGGAAATGTCAGTTTCCAATTGGGAAAAATCAACATCCTTAAAATTGGACTTGGGAAAAGAGTTTAAGTAATTAGTAATGTGAGAGACAGGGGGTTCAGTTTCTGGAGAATATAAAGAATTATAAAAGGTGGAAAATTCTTTCAGAATATTTTCGTCTTTGAATATTATTTTTTTGTTGGAAACCTTAATAGAATAAATCTTTTTACATTCTTGCGTGGCCTTTATATAATTAGCTAGGAATTTCCCTGTCTTATTCTGACCTCCATAAAACCTATCATTTTGTCTGAGACGTATGGAGGAAGCCTGTTCGTTAGATAATTTATTACATTGAAATTTTGCTTTTATGAGGTCTTGGAGAGAGCTACAAGATTTACAGTGATAATAGCATGTTCTAGGTTTTTGATTGCCTTCAAAGAGATCTAGAAGTGTTATCAGCTTTTTTCCTTTTACAATGTACGTAGTGGATTATGAAACCTCTCGCTGAGACTTTAAAAGAGTCCCACAAAGTAGGTAATGAATTGTCTTGAGTAGTGTTAAAGTAAAAAATGTGTCGATAAAGTCTGAGAGTTGTGTGTTAAACGCAGAATCCAAAAGAAGGGAATTGTTAAATCTCCATCTTTTTGAATGAGTGTGAAGTGGTACTAAACCAAAATCAGCAATTGTAGGAGCATGATCAAAAATTAAAATAGATCCACTTTCTGCATGAATGAGGTGTTGAACAAGTGCTTTGGAAGTGAAGATGTAACCGATTCTGGATTGAGTACTGTGTACAGGGGAAAAGAAGGTATATTCTCTTGTAGTAGGATTGCGACTCTCCATGAGTAGTCAGTGATTTTTGTGATACGGTTGAACAAAAGGATTTATGCATTTTAGAGGAAATAAATTTGACTTTAGACAATCTATCTAAAATTGGGTCAGCACACTGATTGTAATCGACTCCCATAATAAAGTACTCACCAGTAATATTCAAAATTTGTTTAGTGAATCAGGCCAAAATGAATTATTTATCATCGGGGGGACCATAAACATTAAAGATCAAAAGAGGGATTTTATCAATTAACAAATCAACTGCAATCCATCTACCCTCTGCATCTGTAGATTGAGAAATTGTTGTGACATTCAGTTTTTTGTGAACAAGAATAACAGTACCATTCTTCTTTTGCACAGCAAGAGAGAAAAACACAACACATACCCAAACCTATTTGTTTTTAATTTGATAGCTCCTATATCATTCAGACGAGTTTCTTGGAGAAGGGCAATATCCACATGCAATTTGGATAGATGTGAAATAACTTGCTGTCTTTTAATTGTGTTATTTAGACTTTTACCATTCCAGGAGATTACTCTGAACAATGACAATTAGAGAATTATATAATAAAAGAGTGCTTACAGTGATATGTACAAAAAAATGAGTAGTGATATCCGGAAATCGATAGAATAAAAGACACTTCTGCAAAATAGAAATTACAAATGAATGAAAAAGAAACAATAGTGGAAGGAGAGGAAAAGAAGAGAAAGACAGAGTAATCAGAATGTAAACAAAGAGAAACAGACAGTACAGGTCATAAAACTGATGACTGTAAAATGTACCTAGGGGAGGATTATGCATGAGGGCATAGGGTCTGGGAAACGCCATAAAAGACAAGACGGACACGGAAAAACTACAAATAGTCAAAACAGCAGGAAGATATGGCTTGGGATGGAGTGAAGCTGTAAAGAAAACATATTATTAGTCCAGGTGAGCATTTGTATAAAGAACATATAACATATAAACCAAACACTCTAAGTAGAATGAGAACAAATAAACAGATTGATAACTATCCCATGAAGTCTTCTCTACATTGATGAAGAATAGAGGATCTTAGTATGTCGTTGTGATTTCTTTATAGGTCACTTTGAAATGGCAAGGGTTAATGAGGCCATATCTAGTGTTGATAGCTTTGAGCTGTGGGCGAAGGTTGACATGTTGTTTGCGTCTGTCATCTGTAATCTTTGCAATGTCTTGAGAAAAATAAAGCTTATCCGAGGACCACAGAATCTGTTTCTTTAATTCTGCTGCATTTAGAACTGTGGTGAGATCAGTATACTCCAAAAACAGGATGATAACACCTCTAGGTTTAGATATGGATTTGGGGCCCAGCATATGCGCTCGTTGGATGTTAAGAGAGGTGGACGGAGAAAGGTCCAGAACTTTCGGGATAAATGTTTTAAAGACTCAGATGGGGTCACTACCCTCCACATTTTCTGGTAAACCATATATTCGCAGATTGTTTCTTCTATTTCTGTTATCAAAATCTTCAATTTATCTTTAAAGGATGTTTATTTCGGATTGCATTTTGTGAATTGTGGCTGTGGAATCTTGAATATCACTGACTTGTTGTTCAAACTCAGAACATGAAAGACCATTTATCCTCAAGATTCTGAAGCTTCTTAGTAGTATCCTCCATGAAAGGCTTCAAGGCCTGTATTTCCTCCAGAAGTAGTTTCAGAGAGATGGCAGATGACTTAACTGGAGAAAGAAGATCTTTCTTTGGACGCTTGTTTTAAGCGGAAGGCAAAGATTTGGCTGACCTTTGAGTTTTAGGAATTACCACAGGTGAAGGGTCTGCTAGAGAGGATTGCGCCTCTGCCATTGATGCTTAAGAGTTACTACTTGAGACTGAGAGGAACATAGGACCTTGGGAGAAAGTAGAAGATGAGATATGTGGTTGTCTCCAATGTCGAAATCTCCCCATAAAACAATAAGCGCCAAGTAGACTAGAATGCAATCACTCCAGCAAATAGAAGATAGGAAGAAAAATATCTTGTAAAATGTAATACAAAAGGTTACATTATAAACATTAGAATATTGCGAACCATCAAGCAAAAATTAAACCTGAAATATATGTAACACGACGTAGGGAGAATAAGTCCTGCTAAAACGGAATAACATGATTGTCACCATTAGTATGAACACATGACAGTTCAAAGTTCTTGCATAAGGTCACTGAAGTGATTTAAAGGATTAAGAGATGAGTTATATTCTTGAGAGAATATTGTAGCATGTTACACAATGTAGAGCATTCTTATAAGACGAGTCAGAGATGTATTTTCTTTCTATAGCGTAGCAAGCCGACTGAGCAGTGAGATGGTGGCTGTTAATCATAAAACTCTAACTGTGATGCACAGGTTGCCAGAAACAGTAAGGTGCTAGCATTGAAGAACGAGCACTTGCCCATCTTGAAAAATCACATTCAGGATGTTGCTTGAGAAAGCGGGGGACAACTGCTTATTAAATAGTATGTCGAGGAGATCATATAATGGCAGTGCCAATGTAAGAAGCATGATGTTTAGCGCTGAGAAATGACAAAAACAACAAAATGCGCTGCAAATATAACAAAATGTACTTGCTCAGAATTGATGTTGAAAGGCTGGGCACTTCTGAAGGCAAGAAGTAAAGTTATGAGGCATTTATGGAGTGCACCAGCAGAATACAAAATGGCGGCTGCTAATGAGTGAGATAAAATACAGCGCCGAAGATGCCAAAATCAGGAGGAATTTAGCCTGAAAAAGGTTCCATCAGCTCACCACAACAGTCCACAGAGGTAAGGAAGCATTTTCACAGCTTGGGGTAGCCTCTCTCCACCCGTAACAGAAATACGGAAAGACAGTCGGAGCAGAACTTCACCGCTATGCGGCCATCCTGCTTGGAGTCCAAGCCACGCCTCCTATAGTATAAGGTCTATGCTGCACATAACACAAACTTGCTACACATTAGTGATTTGTATGTGTGATGGCATTACTGATGCTTCATATTAATCTGAGTTATTTTGAACTTACTTTCAGACCTCTAATGCCATACTTTGTTTTATAAAGTAATGTTTGCAAAGTCTAGATGATGTCATCAGTGAAGTCATTAATGAGTAATTTGAGATGTCATCAGTGATGTCATAAAGGATGTCATAGAACATGTCATGAGTGATATAATATGTGAGATCATAAGCAGTGCATGACAGGGTGCAAGTTATAGTTTGCTCTGCTAACTGTAACTGGTGAATTTCTGTATTTTTTTTGTAGTTCAAAACATTAATGTTGTCACTGACATATTGACCTAACTATAACGTTACTTTAACCTTTTCTTCCAGTGATTTTTTTAAACGAGAACAGATCTTTACATCACACCTAACTATAACGTTACCTTAACCTTTGTTTTTTTAGTGAAAAAAAAATAAATTATATATATATATATATATATATATATATTCAGTCCTTTGTTTTTTTGTGTTCCCTTACAGCTCGGAACAAACAGGAACGGACTCCACTTTTTCTTGTGCAAATATTTATTTCAGCTCTCCGCAATGACGCGTTTCGGCCTTCGCAGGCCTTGATCACATGACGCGGCTACGGAAACTTCCTCATTTTTAAAGTGACGTGTGCATGATAAATACTGAAGACAGACTTTCGTCCTGTTTCAACAGATTTTTACAAATCGCAGCACATTAGTAATTACATCTGACTTAATTCATACAATTGTTCACTCGATATGCCTTATTCATATTTGAATGTCAATACATTTGTGAATAAGTAATACAGTACATATGATTGTAAACAGGCTGGATTGAGACTGAAAACCATTAACAGCTAATGCTGCAATGTTTACCATATTGCATTTTTGCGCTTGATTATCTTGCCACCAGCTGACATATAGATTATTTTGTTAGCCAGATTGTTGATGTTACCTAAAATTGCCCAAGTGGGCCTATTTTGCTGCTGTTTCTAAAGTGCATATTAAAGTGCTGGTGCAAAGAGAAAAAACACCCACCCTTAGTGCCACCGTACTGATACATATGGAACTGCATGTTCCTAATTGGAATCCTATACAGAAAAGAAAAGAGAAAGATAAAATAAAGGGAAGACAGAATGCAGATACACAATATTAAAATGCATTGATTGCATATATGTCCTTAGGGTATATTTTCATAAATTTTACTTCTGTTGGAAATTTTTGTGGTGATCTTATAGAACTATATGCCAAACCTTAGTTTCCTATAGCCCTTATAGGCATGTGTATAGATCCTCACTTGCGTTTAGCCCCTGTGGGCTTTTGGTGTCGAGCTCTAGTATGTAACGGGTCTCAAGTCGTCTCAGTGCGGCCTCTCTATTACTGCCTCGTCTAATGTGTGGAACTGAGTATATATATATATGCCAAGACCAGGCCCTCTCCCAATCCACAGTGTTCTCTGTGGGTTGGGTACAGGCCCTGTATCCAACATCCTTCTGCATGGCCACAGGCTGTGTGTAGTTGGAATTGGGTGGCTGTGGTGGGGTGGGTGCAGCGGCGGCTTCTCCATTTGGGTGGAGGAGCACTGCCTCCCCCCTGGTGCGGGCACATCAAATGTGAAAAATAAAATGGTAGTAAAATGACTTTAATGCCTTTTCATTTTTTCCTCTGCAAGCCTAGCTGAGTGTGAGGGTGTGGTGGGGCCATTGCTGCTGACTGGCACCAGGGAGGGAGTGGTGGCTGGCTACACTAGTTTAAAGTGCACATGTCACTTTGGCCAGCTGTCTTACGATGGACAGCCTGATATGCACCTTTAAACCTCTAAAACCTGAGCTGTCTTAGACCGCTGGGTGGAGAGCAGGCACAGGCCTCCAGTGCCTAAAAGATTGTTGAGCCAGCCCACTAAAACCAATCCTGGTGCTTCTCTCATGCTGGTCAACAGCATGAGAGTAGAGCCTGGATTGGTTAGAGGAGTTGGTTTCTGGGCCCCGTGATTGGATGACTGGAGAAGGGCATCAGGACTGGAGGATGTACAGACAGTGGGTGAGTGAATATTTCATTTTTCTTTTCAAATATTTAAGCAATACAAACAGTAACTAAATTGCTGATATACATTACATTAACATTTGTAAGTTAAACATTTTATCTTAAAAAACGTTAATGTAATGCATGTCAGCGATTTAGTTACTGTTTATTGCATGTGAGCGTTTTATTTAATTTTGCTCAAGTCAGCAGTCGGCACCTTTTTGAGCCACTGATATGCACTGTGAGAAACTTGCACTGCCTTCAGGCTTAACTTCAGAGCTAACAGTTGTGGCCCAATATAAACACTGTTTATAACGAGCCATGATTGAGAGATTTGGCACTAAGCCTAAAGGTCTTGCTGGTTTCTCTCAGTGCCAGTAAGTTTGCTTGCCGCGCCACTTGTAGTTGTCGCCAGCCGCCACTGGCTGGGAGCAAGGCCTGTCCATTGTGCACATCAAAAGTAGGCCTGGGCGGTGAATTCTGCTCCGTTTGCGGAGTTTGCAGTGTTTTCTGCACTCCGCGGAGCTTGTGGAGTGCACAAAACTCTGCTGCGCGTAGTGCAGCAGAGTTTTTTCCCTGCTTGCAAACGGTAAGGTGGCGAGCGCGAGCTGCCGCTGGGGTAGACAAGGCCCAGAGGGCAACCTCCATTGCACATGTAGGCTGTGCACTGCTTCGGTTGGCAATCAATTGTGGGTTTAGTGCTGGCTCGGCCAGGTGCCAAACTTCTGCTGTGCACATGGTTTAAAAATAATTAGAAAAACAATTACATTTACTCAAAGAAACACAGTTATGGAGTGAGATATGTATAAGGCTCAAATGTGCAAATCACTGAAATTCACCAGTTCTGTTTAGGAATGCACACAACAAAAGATATATCTCATGTTCATAAGCATGAATAAAACCCATATTTGTCATTGGCTTGAATAAATCTGAAGACCACGGACATGCAGTTCTAAGGAGAGCCACAAACTAAAGGACAAAAACAATAGCAACAAGCATTTACAATGCAATAGGTCTTGCATTTGCGAGAGTTTGAAGTATTGGCATTGTAAATGACAATGTCTTTTATTTATCAGTTTTAAAAAACTGCAAGCAGTGAGTAACCACGCATCATTGTACTTATAGTTGTTGCTTACGAGAAGGAGAGCTGGCAGTAACTATGCCTCTTTTACTGCCAGCCTTACTTCGTGAGCAAGGACTATAAGTAACAAGTGCTTGCAGAGTTTAAATCACAAATAAAAGGCATTCTCATTTACAATGCCAATAGCTCAAACTCACGCAAATGCCAGACCTATTGCATTGCAAATGCTTGTTTTCTGTGTTGGCAAACATTTTTTCTCATGGAGAAAGCACTTCTACAGCATTTGGTTACAATCGGTATATATAGGCGCTATCAGTGTTCAAATGGACAGGCTGAACGGTATGCTTAATCCAATTTTAGGAGACAAGGTCGTTGGCATCAAGTGCTATTTTCTCCAATTTATCAGGTGCTATAAATGGCACCTATAATCCGAATCATGGCTGTGTTTTGTGTTTATCTAAATGTGTGTGTCTGCCGAGTGCTGTGGGTGGCTGATTATTGTTTCTTTGTGTGTGTGCATGCATGCTCTGTTCAAGGGTCGGACCTATTAGCTTTCACAATTTTTATTTGCTTCTTTGCACACCTCCTGAGGAACTGTTTCGCTACAGAAATACAATAAAACAAAATGCGTATTTAGCCTCTTCTTTCCGCCCGCAGGAAACATATCTTAGCAAGGCTACTTTTTCATGACATCTAGAGCATGCACATTGTAAGCTAACCTGACAACGGGAGTGGCTTAATTTAATTTCTAGTAGTTCGCCAGCCATTGGTGTGCTCGCACCTATGTCATTCTCCTCCCTCGTGTTGCCCTATGGTACTTATTGTACTTGTACCCACAACACTGCTCTGCAAGAAAAGCAGTCGCTCTTATTCAGGAGCTATACTGAAGACTTCCAGAAGGCCGCATTGGTTATTCAAATCGGAGCTGCACAACACTCAAAACAGAAGAGCTCCCAGCTGCGCACCAGCCTGAGTACCACTTTACGTGTGACCTGACGAGTGACGTTGTGAGTGCGATGATTGGAGCGTCCGGGGAGGATAGAAAGACCGCGAGCTGCTGACTGACAGCCATCTGAGAAAGTCAAGTTTTGAGTGAGTGGATCACCTCCTAGCCAATAGGCATCCCGTGCCATCTGACATGGTGGCCAGTGGGGCAGCGCGTTGTGAGGGGATATGCTTGACGCCTCTCATGGGTCTGAGGACCGGCCAAAGAAAAAAAGACATACCTTTACACGGATAAACACCAGCAAGGCGCCAGCCTTCCAATCTGATTCCTTGCACCAACCTTCCTCTCTTCAGAGACTTGGAATTGCTTGTCTACAAGGCTAATGGGGCGCCTACGTTACGTCAACAGAATTTGACTAAGGCCTTAGACTAAGGGTTATCAAAGACAAATATTCCTTGCCACTCCTTGAATTGAAGTCTGAATTGAAGTCTGACTACTAGGAAAGTGAAAGCGCGCCATGCGCGCGTTGTGCTCAAACGCCGCGAGCCGTACACGTGCACATCACCTGTCCGGGCGCGTGCACATCTCCTGTCCCCCTTCGCAAGCTAAATCGACAACAATAGATCTCGCAAGCGAGCAGCGCATGCACTGCATCGCAGGCGAGACCTAAAAAGGGTGCTGAACTCACAGAAAAATATTTAGTAGCTCTGATGCACATGCCATAATAACCACATCAAAGAAACTTGAGCCACTAAATGAAGATGCATATTGAGGGTTGTGTACAATTCAAAGTGAGCTCTGACTCTATCAACGGTTTTCTAACTAGGCATGCCACCTCTGAAACAGTTTTCTCTGAGTAAGAGGTGAACAATTCTTCACAGAATTGGTTTGTAGCCAATGGGACGGTTGGGTAGATGCTGTGAAGATCACATTTTGAAGTATTTTATCTTAGTCTTACAAATACAAATTATACAGGACTTCTGGTAAGTAAAGTAGCCGAAGATTCCGGGCCCGATTCACAAAGAGTCTCCGCACTTGTGGCGGAGGCTCCACAATGAGAGTTCTCATTGCGGAGATTTGCCAAGAATGTGGAGCCTTTGCACCACGAATGCAGAGGCTGTTTGTGACTCAGGCCCTTAGAGTCTGTCGATGGTGCTCAAAATGTATTGAGGGTCCAGATAGTTTTCACGCAGGGTATTTTGGCTTTGGAATGACTTACAGTTTTCCTTTGCCACCCTTTCTCTTTATTCCTTTTTGTGTTGTTTTTAGGTTGAAGCCTACCAGACAGCACAGGTTTGCTTAAGACTTCTTGGGAACATTCTGAAAGCTTTACTTCGAATGCGCTCCGCCCATTTCTTACCATTGGCTTTGTGTTTTGTAACTCACAGTTGCCTGCTTTCTATTCGCTGGTTTAATTTGTTTTAGGCTGTCCAGCTTGAGTTAGTCCCTCCCGTGGAGTGTAGCCTGTTTACTGTATTCTTCCATGAGTGCTTGCTTTCTATAAACAAGCCTATAAATTTTGTCACATTTGCTGTGCACTCAAAGACAGAGGTCAAATGTCAGAAGCTGTCTTCTGAGGGTGTATGGTGTTTCCTTTTCTTTCTCTGATTTCAAAGTGAGGGAATGTATTTGACTAGATGGGAGTGTGAAAGGAAAGGCATTTTTCTAGCACACAACATTTAAATGTCTGTAAATGATCTGTGCAAATATTTCAGAATATATCAGAATTAGGAAAGCACAAATGAAGAACATGTTTTGTGATTCTGAAGTGTGCTGAAAATAAGTATTTTAATAAGATCACAACAAATCAATACACTAGGTGATTCCATTTCTATACATTATCGTTTGTGCGCTGTATAGTTTCATCAGTAAAACTACACGTCTGTGCAAATGAAATGGTCATTTCAATTAAAAATGTGTTGCCTGTAATGACAGTGCACTACCACACCATGCATACTCTACTTTATGCCACTCCACTCTATGGCACTCCACTCCACTCTATGCCACTCTACAGCCCTCCACTCTACGACACTCAATGCCACTCCACTCTACACCGCTACACTCTACATCATTCCACTCTATGCCACTCCTCACTATGCCCCTGCTTTCTATGTGACTCCACTGTATGCCACTCCACTCCACTTGATGCCACTCCACTCTACACCACTCTATGCCAGTTCACTCTATGACACTCTACTCCACTCTATGCCACTCTACCCCTCTGTAGTTCACTCTACTGCACTCCACTTTATGACACACTATTCTACGGCACTCCACTCTACATCATTTCACTCTACAACACTCCACTCTACTCCACAATACTCCACTCCAAAACATTCTACTCCACTCTATGCCACTCCGCTCCATGACACTCTACTCCACTCTTTGCCCGTCCAAACTATGCCTCTCTACTCTACAACACTGTACTCCACTCTGTGCCACTCCACTCTATGACACTCTGCTCCACTCCATGCAACTCCCTCTACTCCATTCCATTCCACTTTACTCCACTCCTATGCCACTCCACTCTACGACACACTACTCCACTCTATATTGCACTCTAATCCATTATTCCACTACTTCACTCTACACCACTCCATTCTATGTTGCTGCATGAAACCCCACTCTGTGACACTTCATGACGCTCCACTTTATGACACTCTACTTCACTATACGCCCTTCTACTCTACGCCCCTCCACTCTACAACACTCTACATCACAACACTCATGTCTGCACTTACCCGCCCTCCCTGTCCCTTACCTATTAGCTCTCTCCCTGCTAAGACCTACATGCAAATGTCTCTTCTCAAAAAGAGGGAGATATAATTTCATAACCTGACCTCCCAATATATTGCATGTCTCTGTTTCACCATTCCACATTTAACGCCTAGTATGCAGCCATCCTTTTGATTCACCACCTTCCAGATAAAGCCAGAGGGAGCCTGTCATAAGGTTGATTGCAAACATATCTTTTACAACTACAAAGGCCCTCATTTCAATTTAGGCGGAATTGGTGGGGTATTTACACATGTGGTAGTATGATAATCCCAGGGTGAGGTATTTACTTTGTGTCATAAATACCTCCTATTCAAAATTTTCAATAAGAAAATGGGGCATAACATGCAGAATTGGTATTTAGCACACCACATTATGCATGTTGGAATTTCTAGATGGAAACGTCTGGGGTGTGATGATTTTCATACATCTCTGGGTTCAAACTGGAATGGCATGGTGAGCAAAAAAACGATGGATTTAGGCCCAGATCTCTGTACTGGGGTGAATGTATGACATTGTTCTGCATTCTGTCCATCAACTGTTGTTCAAACACGTGTTTGTACAGGGAACGGAATTTAGCCCTGCACTTGTATTCAGGGCCATAGCCTTCTGAACATAGGTGCATATTTATGAGAGCCTTGCATCATGCTTGCACCATGCAAAGTGGTACATGTGTGATGCAAGGCTCTGAGTCAGATTTATGAAGCCATGCAATGCCACTTTGCGTGGCTTTGAGTTGCCTCATAAATCTGGAGTAATGCAACGAAGCACATAATTGCTGCATTGCCTTACTCTGCACAAGGGAGGCATTCCATGGGTGTTGCGGTGGGTGTTCCCATGCAAATCCCATAGTTTTTCATGCATCTCCAAATTAATGAAACCTGGTAAACCTGGGAATGCATCCAGCTGAGGCGTAACAAGGAGAAATATGTTTATTTCTCCTCGTTTTTTCCTCTTTTGATGATTGCTGCATTCTGCAGCACACATCAAAAGAGGAAAACATCTCTATGGATTGTTTTTGTGAAGGAAGTTGCCCCTTCATGCACAAAAACAATCCTGCCTACAACACAGGCACCCTTGCACCAGGGTGCAAGGGTGCCTGCATTGGCGCTAGGCTACTGTAACGGCTCAAGTGGGGGGGGGGGCAGGAATGCGCTGTATACCTTGAATAGGGCATATTCCTGCCCTTTCCCAGTGACACAGGGCAGCGCAGCAAGGTGACTTGTTGCGCACCCCTGCACCACTATTTGATAAATATTCCCCAAAGACTATGGAGATCCCAAACCTGTCTAAATATCTCCCAGCACAAATTTCAACTTGAGTGTAACTCCACCAACGAGCACTTGACTGCAAATATGCCAGGACTGGAATTGGAATAGTAAATTTACCCAATCCTAAATATGTGGGAATTAAGTTTGACCTGATGTAAGAATAAAAATATGTCAATTGTTTTTGTAGGGAGATATGTAAGCAAGCTCGCGATTTTGAACGTATAGTGTATGTTTTGGAGTCAATGATTTTGTATAATATGTGCCTGACGTCTATGTTTTCAGTAGACCCTATTATAGGAAATAGGTACCATAAAAGAGGGACTAGATCATCTGCCAATGATAGAAGATAATTAACACCTAGTTAGATATCCACCAGAGAAGACGCTGACTGAACTCATGAAGTGTAAATCGGGTTCCCCAGGCGATCCCTGCCCAGCGAGATTGTACAGGTCTCTGGCCTTACAGCTTAATCATGTACTTAATCAAATTTGAACATGTCATTCAAGACAGGAATTTTTCCAGCCGCATGGAAGCAAGCATATTTACCACCACTATTAAAAAAGCCCAATGCGGCCCTGAAGAACTGAGCAATTTTAGACCAATGTCTCTCCTAGCAGATCCGGCCAAAATATTTGAGAAACTGGCCCAGCAACAACTATCTGTCTTCGTAGAAGCTAATGGACTTCTACATGACTCTCAGTTCGGCTTCCAGTCAGGCTATAGTACTGAGACAGTGCTGGTAGAAGTAGCTGAGTCGGTGAGACTGTCCGTGGATAGCGGCTCAGCTGCCATGCTGGTGCTGCTGGATCTTTCAGTGACCTTTGATACGGGGTCCCATTCAATCCTGCTGGAAAGATTGGAACACTTGGGCATTCAAGGCGTGGCACTTGACTGGATCTGGTCTTATCTTGAAAACCACGGTCAATGGGTTTTTCTGCATCCTTTCTCTGCTCAAGTCAAACAACTCACCTGCGGAGTGCCCCAGGGCTCAGCTTTAAGCCCACAGCTCTTCAATATTTATCTTGCACCGCTGGCAGCCCTCATCTCTTCGAGAGGGGTGAAAGCAGTCTCTTACGTTACGCGGATGACACTCAGCTGGTGTTCTCTTTTAGGGAACATTCCGCAGCAGCCTTTGACAAATTTAAGGATTGCCTGAGGAATATTGCTGGCTGGATGGACAAAAATTGTTTGGAGCTAAATGCAGATAAAACCGACGTCTTGTTTTTAAACCATGGATCTCCTCCGCCGCCGTGCCTCTGGTGGCCGGGGGAGCTGGGATCCCCTCCCAGCCCCAAGGATTTTGTTAAAAACCTTGGAATGAGATGGGAGAACGAGCTTACCCTTGTTGCACAAGTTAGGCACATTTCCGCTGCTTGCTTTGGAAAAATGAGAACTATTAGGAAATTCCTACGTTTCCTACCTGAAGGAAGCCATAGGATCATGGTCTATGCATTGGTTACCTCCCAACTAGATTATGCTAACTGTGTCTACCTGGGGCTGCCAGTTCATCTGGTCCATAGGCTGTAGATGGTGCAGAATGTAGCTGCAAGGCTAATCCGTAGGGTCCCTTTTCGCCAGCATATTTCGCCGCATTTGAGACAGCTACACTGGCTTCCGGTGACCAGGAGGATTGAGTTTAAGGCACTTCCCCTGGCTTTTCAAGCTTACCATGGCAAAGGACCAGGCTATCTCAGGTCAAGGCTCATACCTTATCACCAGGAGCAGACTTTGAGATTCAATCAGCAGCACCTTTTCACTGTCCCCTGTTTCACAAAATTGCGACAAGGAGGTAGGTCCTTCACAGTCAGGACGTCCAACCTGTGGAACTCCTTGCCCAGCCCCTTGCGTGGGCTGGAGATGGAGCAGGATTTCAGAAAGGCTCTAAAAACCTGGCTCTTCTGGCAGGGGCAGTAGTATCTGGAATCTCAGTCTGCCTAGTCTGCTAGCACCGGGACACCTCTTCCGAGGTAGCTGCGTGCTTTATAAGCTCTCATTCATTCATTCATATCACAGGAGCACCACTATCCTTGCAACAGCAACATCCAGGCCTCAGGATTGACACAGCGCATCCATAAAACCATTATAAATTGTCCAAACTCATGAGTTTGTATTCATTTCAAATGTACCTGACAGGGCCGGACTGGCCGTAGCGGACACCGGGCGTTTCCCCGGTGGGCCGCTAGGGCGGGGGCCGGTTTTGGGCCCCTGGTGTGTCGTTTTTGTTACCGGGGGTCGGCAATATCGGCCCCTTGTAACAAAATCGGCTGAAACCGGCCCTCGCAAAGAAGCTCGGCTGCAGCCCCCCTACCCCCAGGAGGGGCCGGCCGAGCAGTTTGCCAGGGCCGGTTTCGGTTCCCAGTCCAGTCCTGGTACCTGAGGGCATTAATGATGCATGGATTGCCCATTCTTTATTCCCCTTCAGCAGTATCAGCACTCCAGGTGATACCAACAAGTGTGCAAAGCTTTCAGATATTATCTCATCATATCCAGAACAGGAGTTCAGAAGGCTCCATTGTAGGCAGAGCCACTGGAACTACATACTTTTGTGCCCATAGCATTTTCCACATAATGTATGGATTTAACACATTTGGCACACATTTTACCATCTACTGCATATTTTGGAACAACTGAAAAATAAAATAGCTAATAACGTATAATGACTCCTTCTTTGTCATAGAAATAATTTGTTTGATAATTCAGGAAAGTAAATATTACACCACAGATGCTGTTCTCAAAGGAGCAGCGTTTTCAGGAGGAATCAGAGATCAGAAACGGTATTCAGACAGAATATCGAGTTAGAAATGTTGACTTACACAAATATCGGGTTGGAAATATCGTGACACAGAAATATCGACAGCAAGAATATCATGGTCAAGAATATCGAATTTAAGGTAAGAAATATCGTTTTCAAAAATATAGAAGTCATTACTATAGTTTGCAAAAATATAGTTGTTTAAAATATCGATTTTTTAATTAGTGGTATGTATTTTAGTTTATATTTTAAATGTATGTGATGTATGTTTTTTTGTATAAGTGTTGTTTATGTTTTTTAATTTATGTGTTAAATTTTTAGTAGTTATCAATCTTATTTTAATTTAATTTTGCGTTTTTTAGTTCCGTAGTGGGTTGTGGGTTTATAGGGGAATAGGGTGGGAAGTAATTTAATTCTAATAAATTAATGATTATTTTTTATTTATTCATATTTATTTAATTGAGATTTTATAGTGTTAATTGTGGGAAGTAATTTATTTGTAATTAGTTATTCAATAGTTGTTAATTAATATTAATTCATAAATTGGTAATTAATTATGGTAATTGTGTAATTTTTTTAAGGTGCAGGTTGTGGGGTTAAAGGGTGGGAAGTAATTGATTTTTGATTGATTAATAATTAGTTGTTAATTTATATTAATTAATTCATAGTAAATTAATTATGGAAATTGTGTAATTAATTTTAGTAGCGGGTTGTGGGGTTTATAGGGGTAAAGGGTGGGAAGTAATTTATGTTAAATTAATTAATAATCAGTTGTTAATTTATATTAATTAATTGATAGTAAATTAATTATGGAAATTGTGTAATTAATTTTAGTAGCGGGTTGTGGGGTTTATAGGGGTAAAGGGTGGGAAGTAATTTATGTTTATTTAATTAATAATTAGTAGTTAATTAATGTTAATTAATTAATTAATTTAAAATTAAATCCTGAAATTGTGTAATTAATTTTAGGTGTGGGTTGTGGGGTTTATAGGGTTAAAGGGTGGGAATTAATTTATGTTTAATTAATTAATAATTAGTTGATCATTAATATTAATTAATTAATTGATATTTAATAAGAGTAATTGTTTATATTTTTTTGTGTGTGGGTTTTTCTTTTATAGGGGTAAAGGGTGGGGAGTAAATTAGTTTTACTTACTTTATAATTAGTTGTTAAATACTATTAGTTTTTTTATTGTAAATAAGTTTTAATTGTGTAATACATTTTTTTACAGTTTAATTTTAGCTGTGGGTTGTGGGGATTATAGGGGTAAAGTGTGGGAAGTTAATACATTTTTATGACTTTTCATTTGTTTTTTAATTAATAATATTTCTTTAATTGGTAATTAATTATGTTAATTAAGGAAGTACATTTTTAAAAATTCAGATGTGGATTGTGAATTGTGTGGTATTATAGGGTAGGAAATAAAAAAGTAAATTTATGTAATAATTAATGTTTTTGTTTCTAAATAATTTCTAATTAAAAATATTTATTTGTTTGAAAATTATTTTTTATTTTATTTAATATAATATTTGTAGGCACTTGTAGTATGTGTTTAACATTATAATATATTTGTTTAATTTTTAATATTAAATATATTTGTATTTTAATTTTTAACATATTTATATGTTTTTTTATTTATTTTGTTTCGTTAAATATTTTTGTTGTTAATATTTTTTTTTTTGTAAAACATTTTTTATTAAACAAAGAAAAACACGCATCTACAATTTCAGGACAATACAAAGGGAGCAATACACAATGCATCATTGGTTCACTAAGCGATAATTCAGAATTTACTCATACATGATGAAGAGTCTGGGGAGACTGGGGGGTGGTCACGGACAGGGGCAAAGGAGGTTGACATATTTCTCCACGATAAGAGTTCCACTTGCCCCACACACGAGACCACTTTTTGGGACATCCGCGCGATATATACACAGTTTTCTCTCTAAACATTGCCCAGTCCATATCTTTTTCCCATTCTTGTGTCGTGGGCGGGTTACTCGCCCCCAACGTTGTGCAATATTCCTCTTAGCCAACATTAGCCCCAGCGTTACCCACTGCGTCAAACCGACATTTAAATTAGTTGGTTCCCAGATGTTAAGGAGACATCTACGGGCCTCCACGTGGAGCTGCACCGACAATACATCATTAATAATGTCATGGATGTCCCGCCAGTAAGTTTGGATCTGGGTGCATTCCCAAATTATGTGGAAAAAGGTTCCCAGCTGGTCACATCCCCGCCTACAGGTGCCCTCCCCCACCCTCCCCATTCGCACCAGTTGAGGACCCGTTATATAAATACGGTGGAGAAGTTTTAGCTGGACGAGGCGGAGACGAGCAGATATTGCTACTACTCTGGGAGAGGAAACTGCCTCCTGCCATTCCTCATCATCCATTTCTATACCATCCCCTGTCCACTTTTCTCGGAGGGCCTGGAGAGGGTCCGCGATGTTGTTGACCAGTTTTCTGTATATCAGGGAGATGGTACTGTCAGGGAGATGGCCATCTAGTACTCTATCCTCTAGTGGGGATGTTTCTGGCAGTGTGGTCCCGGGTTGTAAGTGTGTGCGGAGCGCGTGTCGGACCTGTGTGTATCGGAAGCGTTCTGATTCCGCCATGTTATATTGTTGCTGCAGCGCTGCAAAAGATTTAATGTCAGACGTGTCCCACAGATCTCCTATTCTTGCGATACCTATGAGTTCCCACTTGTCAAATCCTTTACTCTTCCACAGGTCCCCCAGTTGTTCGGAGTCCCATAGTGGCGTTGCGAGTGTTAGTTTTCGTCTCCAGCCCAGGCGAGTGGTTGCTGTGTGCCAAACGTGTACTGCATGTTTAGTGGGGCCCGTTAGTGGATAGCGCCGGGGTTTGGAGTAAAGGGCTCTACTGAAAGTCCCACCAGAGAGGAGCCACCTATCCATGTTATATCCCGGGTCGTGCTGCTGGGCATAGGTGCAGTGGTTAATGGCGGACAGATGGGACGCCCAGTAATAGAGCTGTATATCTGGGAGGCTAATGCCGCCATCATACCAGTTCAAGGAAAGTTTGCTGAGAGCAATACGAGGTCTACCACTCCAAAGTAGTTCTCGTTGGAGGCTCTCGACCTCTCGGAAATATGACGCGGGTATCGGATCCATGGAGTTTTGCAGGACGTACAGGAACCGGGGCAGGGACATCATCTTAAAAAGGGCGGCCTTACCTAACAGGGAAAGAGGAAGCGACTTCCACCTGGCTATATCTTTGCGCAGCTGGATCAACGGGGGTCGAAGGTTACGGGAATAGCGAAGAGATGGATCCAAAGACAGAAAGACACCCAGATATGTAAACCCTTCAGTACAGGTTTGTAAAGGGCACCCACGTGGCAGGAGCGGAGGCTCACCTGTCACCACGAACAGTAGGGACTTGTTCCAGTTTATGGAGTAACCGGAGTATCGTCCAAAAACCGTGAAGATATCCAAGACCACTATTAAGGATCTCCTAGGAGAGGCCAGATACAGGAGGATATCGTCCGCGTAAAGGGAAATCCGGTCATCCCACTCCGAAGACCAGCGCATACCCCTGATCCTCGGATCCCCCCGTATCCATGCTGCCAGTGGCTCAAGCGCTAAAGCAAACAGCAATGGGGACAGGGGGCAGCCCTGACGGGTTCCTCTGCCCAGCTCGAATGCGGCCGACTTCTTATTGTTGACCACCACTTGGGCCATAGGTTGGGAATATAGTAGCTTCACCCATTGAATGTATTTAGGACCAAACCCCATTTTTTCCAATACTGCCCACAGGTACGCCCATTCGATAGTATCGAATGCCATAGCTGCGTCCAGGGAGACTATAACTGCTGGTTCCAATATAGAGGCCGCCCTACCCAGGACCCCGTGCACCCTGCGTATGTTCAATGCCGTGTTACGGTGCGGTATAAAACCTGATTGATCCGGGTGGACCAGGGTTTCAATCACTGTCACCAGGCGAGTAGCGAGTAGCTTAGCTAGGATTTTGGGCTCCGCATTTAACAAGGATATCGGTCGATAAGAACCACATTCTGTCTTGGGCTTACCTTCCTTATGGATGGTAACTATTGTAGCCGTACGCTGGTCTAGCGGCAATACGCCCGCCTGATTCGAGTCCTCAAACATGGCTCGCAGATACGGGGCTAGTACGTCCGGCTTAAGCTTGTAAAGTTCTATTGGCAGTCCGTTAGGGCCAGTGGCTTTACCCGGCTTGAGTGACCGTATTGCTGCCGCTATTTCATCGTTGGATATGACCCTGTCCATAAAGTCGTGTTCAACCCCCGACAGTTTAGGAAGAACAATATCGGTAAGCATCTGGCGGGAGTCCTCCATAGGGTAAGGGGCTACCGATGTATAGACAGCCTTAAAGTGGGTCGCGAAAGAGTCTACAATTGCCTGCGGGTCCGACTGGGGGTTCCCCTCCTGCCCCCGGAGTTCCGGTACTAATCTACTTGCCCACTCTCTCTTATCCAACCAGGCCAAGAGTTTCCCGGCCTTATCACCCATCTCATACATCCGGCCCTGGACCGCTCTCCCCATAGCCTGCGCCTGATCTGTCGCTAGTGCCCTGTATTCCTGTTGTTTGAGTTTGAGGAGGTGGAGTTTATCGGGTGTAATGTCCAGTTCCAGATCTGCCTCAAGTCTCCCAACCTCCGTCTCCAGCGCCACCAACTCTCTACGCTGCTCCCTCTTTTTCCCCGATATTAACGATAGAGCCTGGCCCCGTATCACTGCCTTAAATGCCTCCCAAAGTACCCGAGGGGACTCCACCGATCCTTCATTCTCCTGAAAATAGTTATCAATGGCCGTAAGGAGCTCCTGTCGGATATGAGGATCGCGTAGGTACCACGGATTGATGGGGGCCACACGTCCCACTTGTTGATATCCGATTGACAATTGGAGCCACAACGGCGAGTGGTCTGAAATGCCCCTAGCTAAATGTTTTATCTCACTAATTTGGGGAATTTGGGATGCAGGTAGTAGAAAGTAATCGATTCTGGATAGACTCCCGTGGGCCCCGGAGTGGAAGGTATATTGGGAGGTGTCAGGGTGGAAAACCCTCCACCCATCTGCCAGCCCCAAGGCGTCTAAGAAGTCGGGGAGCCAGCCCTGCGTTCGGGGAGATCCCGCGGAGGGTAGCGATCCAGACCTCCAGAAACCACCGAGTTGAAGTCCCCTCCCAGCACCAGGAGACCCTCCGGGACCTCTAGCAGCAGCCTACCCAGGTCCCCAAACGTGGTTGCCTGAAGGCCCGGGGGACATATACCGATAGGAAGGTGACAGGGTGGCCCTCCCACGTGCCCGAGACTCCAACATATCGCCCTCTATTATCTGACCAAGTGTCTTGTACCACCAGGGGAAAAGTTTTTCTCATCAAGATACCAACGCCCCGGGAGCCCGTGGTGAAACCCGCATGTGCTAGCAATATGTAACCCCCTCTATGCAGTGCTCTACATGTGTCTCCAACTAGGTGTGTTTCTTGCAGTAAGACAATGTCAGGTGCCCGGCGCCTGACCTCCTGGAGAACAATATTTCGTTTAATCTTGTCCCTCAACCCATTGACATTCCAACTCAGCAGCCTAACCCCCTTGACTCCGACTGGTGCCATATCGCGGTTTACTGAAATTCTCTAAGTGCATTGTTACTCCCCCGATCCGTATGTCTGTGTCACTTTCTGATGCAATCAAAACTTCAAACAAAAAATTTAACAGTCCCGCCCAACACCCCCACCCTGCTGCCCTGCCCACTGGGCTTAGAACTGCCCATGAAGTTGCAGAGTGCCTGTCGCCCAACAGAATAATCAAGAAAGATAAGAAAACCCTAGAAAAAAGGGGGGGAGGCAGAGTCCGCCCCATCCCAGCCCACATTATCTACTTTGTACCCACACATCATAAACGCCACATTTCCATTTACGTCCACCTACTATGCCACTTTAAATCTAGAAGTCCTCGACCTCCTGTCTGCATTCACCCCAGACTGCAAGAAACATCCGTGGCCGGCCATTGGTTACGTGTCCTCTCAGGCCGGTTGACTGTTATCCGTGCCCCCCCTGCTGTGCCGGGTTTCTCCCTCCCCTGCTCTCAATCCAGTCTACCGCTGCCTCAGGGTGTTCGAAAAACCACACTCGCCCATCCGCCTCGACCCGGAGACGGGCAGGGAACAGCATGGCGTACTTCATACCCTGATCCCTGAGGACCCGTTTAACTGACATGAATGATCGCCTTTGCCGCTGTACCCTTTGGGTGAAATCCGGAAAAAAGGAAATGTCTGAGTTCTCGTAGCGCAGGGGGTGCCAGCTCTAGCGTTCTGAAGAATAACGTCTCTGTCCCGGAAGTTCAGGACTCGCGCCAACATGGGCCGCGGGGGAGCGCCCGGTTTGGGACGGCCGCCCGGGACCCTGTGGGCACGTTCAATGACAAAGAACTTACTGAGGCCCTTGGGTTGCAGGTGTTTAAGGATGAGGTCTTCCACAAAGAGGTCTGGAGTGAGCCCCTCCGCCTTCTCCGGGACTCCAAGGATGCGCAGGTTATTGCGACGCATGCGGCCTTCGTAGTCATCCAGCTTAAGGTCGGTAAGGTGGCGGAAGTCCTGTAGCTCCTTAATCGCTCCCTGCATTTGTGAGACATCCTCCACGAGGCTGGCCGTTGTAAGTTCCACTTGCTTAACCTTTTCGTTCAGCTTGCCCATATCCGCTCTGATATGGTTGACCTCTATAGCCACCGTGTCCAGAGAGGTCTTGACTCCCGCTATGGCGGCCATAACGTCGTTGAGCGAAATTTCCTGCTCCTCCTCAGCTGTTCCGCCGGAGTCTCTGGGTGCCCTGGTCTGTTGTGAGTCTTTCGGGACTGTATACCGGTCTAGCTTGTTTGACTGTGTTGCCTTGGGACCCCTGGCCCCCGTAGTCTTGGCTCGTTCCGCCATGCTCCGCCTCCAGCTGCTCTTGCTGATATAGTCTGTGATGTGACGCGGTCTCTCCTGGTTGGTATGGCAAGCAGGGGGTGCTTTCCGCCAACGGGCTTCAAGTCCCCCACCCGTCTCCCTTCCAACTAATTAGTTCTCCTGTCCGAGTTGGGTGCTCCTCTGTCTTTGCCGGGGCGTAGAGATCCGGCGGTGGGGGCTGCGGACGCCTGCACAAACGCCGCTCCCTGGGGGTCCCTGCCAATATGGGGTATGTACTCAAGGCCCCGGTACCGGTCCAGGCATCCCTGGGAGACTCGGGACTTCCGACCGGGCGCGGGAGCCAGTAGGTATTCAGTGCCAAGGGTGGGGCACCGCCATTTTACTTCTCGCGGCCCGCCACTCCAGCACTTTGGTACGGCGCCCCGCTCACCGCCGCCGTCCCAAGTCCCCCACCTGTCCCACCTCCAGCCGAGGCGTTCTCCTATCAGTGCTGGCTGCCCCTCCGTCTTTGCCGGGGTGTAGAGATCCGGCGGTTGGAGCTGCAGTTACCGGCAAAACAGCCTTTCCCTGGGGCCACCGTCGACGGGAGGTATACACTCAAGGCCTCGGTGCGCTGGGAGATTCGGGGTTTTCGACCGGGCGGGGGAGCCAGTAGGTGTTCGGTATCTCGCGGCCCGCTCCCCTCGCCTCGCCCTTATCACAAGGTCCACCGTCACTCCAGCCCTGCGGTATGGCTCCCCGCTCACCTTCGCCACCTCCGCTGCCCGTATGGTTGCTGTCCGTGTGATGACTGTCAAGGCGACCCAAGGCTCCAGAGTCCCTCCGTCCGTTTCTCCCGTCGCCGCGCCGCCGCAAGGCAGTAGGGGTCCGGTCGCAGCCCCTCACCCGGCCTGACTCGCCACTGTGTGTCCCGGCCGCGGGCCTCACCGTAGGCCGAGACCGCCGGAGCCGATATCTCCGCTTCTGGGCGCACCTCAGACACCGGAGTCGGCTGGATGAGCCCCGGAGGTGATCCGGTCGCCGAATCTGTCGAGGGGTACCTCGGATCAGTACTCAGGATAGTCGTGGGCTAGAACGAGCGGCGGAGCCTTCTTACAGCACGGCCATCTTCAGTCCGCGCTTGGCCACGCCCCTGTTGTTAATATTTTGTTTGTTTTTAATTTTGAACTGACTGGAGTGAGAATATTAATTGTTACTCCTCTGCAATCTAACACTTTCCCTACTGTTGCACTCATTGGAGTGGAAATAGTAAATTTTATCCTGCCACTATCTAACACTTTCCCTACTGTTGCACTCACTGGAGTGGGAATAGTAATTTTTACCCCTCCGCAATCCAACAATTTCCCTACTGTTGCACTGACTGGAGTGGGAATAGTAATTTTACTCCTCCGCTATCCAACACTTTCCCTACTGTTGCACTCACTGGAGTGGGAATAGTAATTTTTACCCCTCCGCTATTCAACACTTTCCCTACTGTTGCACTCACTGGAGCGGGAATAGGAATTTTTACCCCTCTGCTTTCTAACACTGTCCCTACTGTTGCACTGACTGCAGTGGGAAATTTAAGTTTAAATATTTTTAAATAATTTAATGTTTTTATTTATAATAGAATGTTTTTTTTAATAGATTTTATGTTATTGGTACATATATATATACTTTCAATGCTTTATTCACCTGAGCTAATCATGTCACTTCCTGCACTGTCACTTTAAAAACTGGTCAATTTCTGAGCAACATGTCATGTGATCAAGGCCCGAGTGGGGGTCGAAACGCGTTATGGCGGACATGCTGGGCATTAAATAAAATACCATTGATTTGCACCAAGAACTTTGGGTCCGCTCTTCGTCTTTCTGTATGGGAGCTGTTGCTGAGACGAATCCTGCGATAAATTGGTACCGAGTTGCTTCGACGGTACTAGCGGAACCCCTCCTCTATTTGGGTACGGCGGCAGGAAGCAGTCAGTTTCGTAACCCGGAACTACAATCGTGACTCCGGCGAGGAGTAAGCTGCTGTAGCCCCCGGACGCTGTGGATTGTTCTGCCTGTTGGGCGACGTCGGCGGGACCTGTGTCGGATGACCGGATCAAGCATCAGACAACTCGCAAAGGTAGGATCTGACAGACAGTCCGGTTGAGGAGTGTGCACGGCGCAAGTTAGGATATTCATCAACAAAACTTGTGTCCGTTTCAGAGTTGTTCAATTTTGCCAAAACTATCAGCACAATGTCGGCGGACAAGTTGCGCAATCGTGAGGAGGCGGCCAATGTCATGTTCAATGATTCTCCGGCTGGGGAATCGACCGTGAACGGACATTTAAGTACCGCATCTACTGGATATACTAACACTAAAGACTTGTTTAAAAAACTGGAGAAACTAATGCGCTCAGAACAATCCAAGTGGTGGGAGCATAAATCCTTATCCCGCTACTTGGAGGTGGGCAGAATACCGAGAGGTTTGCGTATTACCTTGGCACCAAGTTACGACAATCCTGATCCTGAAATGCTGGCTGAATGGACTGATTGCAACCTTGCTTCCTCAAGTAAATTAGTCGCAATACTTGTTAAATATGCGGAAAGCGATCGTGCAAAGTTGCAAACTAAAATTGACGAATTGGAGGTAGAAATTTGTAAACTAGACATGACAGAACAAATCAAAAAATTAAGGGAAGATATGTATGCACGTTTACAAAAGGATGAAGATATTATCAAAAGACGCAAGGTGTTTAAATTTGAAAGAGACAAGGCGGATTATCAAAACGGGCAGGTATTCACGTTCGCCCGCAAATATGATGCCGTTAAAGCGAGGCAAAACACAAACCGAGTTCTCCAAAAGGGTGGTAGCGAGACAGCCATAGCGTCAACTTCAGCATCAGATCTGAGTTCTGCGGCAGAGAGTGAATCGGAGGGTGATACACTTAGGACATCCGGATTGGGGTTTACCAAACTTTCCCTTGCGCAGGAAGTAGATTATTTATGTCAAGATCGAAGGGATACATTGAGACCCCGAGTTCAGATTGGTCCAAAAACAAAAGATGTTATTACAAGCGCAGCCAAAGACGAAAGCACAGCAAAACAAGACAGGCAAACTACAAAAAAACAAATGAGGGGAAGATGGAATCGGCAACAGAAGTAAGACTAATCCTAGACGCCAACTCAGTAGTAAATCTGACTGACCTCAATCTTTCATTGGCGGAGAAACGAATATTGGAATTGGGACTGTCTTACAGTCCAGCAAGCAACTTTAACTATGCAGACACTCGAATGGATGTCTTCAGATTTGTAAGGAAATTAAAGCTAAACAAATTCCATATGACACAACCAAAGAAGAATATTACCGTAACAGAGACATCAACAAGTAGCCCTTCGCTGCTCACAGCGGGAGTTGTGAATCTGTTTCAAGATCTTTGGGAATTGCAAAATGAACTGCAAACTGGTATCGCTACCTCCAACCTGGATTTCACAGACTTTAATGGCACGACAAAAGCTCCATTTAAGCCTAAATCCGTTTTTCAACCCATTATGTTGCATGACAATTTGGACGTTTTTCATGAATCAGTAACCAAGGATCTTAAAAAACTTTATATAAAAACTAGCAAGGCTAGCCAAGGGATTGACAAACAGAATATGTGTTATATACAGTTGATGAAAAAATTGCAGAACAACAAAGATATAGGGGTCGATTCCGATTCGGGCCGGAAAAAGCACCGACCGACTCGGATCCGGAAAAAATACCGACCGACACGTACCAGTGGCGCCCGACACGCCAAGTACGATGCAAGCCGCGATAAATCCGACCGACACGTCAGGAAACCAAGCCGACCGACCGACCCGCTCGGAAAATAGCAATCCGGCCGGAAAAACACGCGAATCCAACCGACCGACACGCACCCGGAACAAATCCGACCGAATCGTACCCGCCAACTCCAACCTGCAAAGTACGATGCAAGGCGCGAAAAACACGACCGAGTCGGACGGAGGACAAGCCGTACGACCGACACGCATACAAAACCGAGCCGAAGCAACACAATACACCGCGACCGACGCGTACGCAGCATACAAAACTGCACAAACACAGCGTGAACGAAACGGAAAACACCGTACGAGACCAATGCAGGGTCCGACTCGGTCACAAGAACGTTTCCAACATACACAAACAGCACAAAGGAAAAATCAACCAAAAAAAGGCCAAACAAGCAATTACCAAGCCAATAAATACTGGGGGGGTGGGGACAGAGAACAAAGACACACCAACAACTCCACCTATATAAAGGACACAAATCACTACCATGAGCCTTTGCAAATGCCATTCCACTGCCAGCACCCAAGAGAAAGCAACCACACACCCACAGCTCATCCCTCACACAAGCCACACACCAGCAGCACACCAACAAATACCTACCTCACATACACCCAGCACAACACACACCCACACACCCTCACCTGCACACCAACACACACAGCACCCACTATCACCACCCATCACCATGCCCCCAAGAAGAATCCCAAGTTCCTAGATAGTGAATTGGAAGTCATGGTAGACGAGATCCTCAGGGTGGAGCCACAGCTGTTTGGCACTCTGGTCCAACAGACCCCCATGTCGCAGAAAACCAAGATGTGGGAGAGGATCATCAACAGGGTGAACGCCCAATCACCATGTCGGCGCACAAAGACCGACATCCAGAACAGGTGGTATGACGTGCGCAGGAGGGTCCGGGAGCTGCTCAAGAAAGACTACCACCTGAGCCAATACACCGGCAGTGGCCCTCCTGCCAAGCCAGTATACCTCAGGCCCTGGGAGGAGAAGGTGCGGGCCATCCTTCCGCCAGTGAGCGTATATGGACTAGAGGACATCCCAGAGCCTGGTGAGTACACAACAAATGTACACAATAAACTGCCACAAAACACACACATCACTGTCAAGGGGAGAGTCAAACCATGCACTCATAGCAATTACACAGCAACTAGAACAGAATCATCCCAAAATGTGTATGTCAGTCAGATAAACACAACACATGCCATCAAAAAAGTCACATCCAACTGTGCCAACACATGTACAAACACAACCACAACTACAGCTAGGCAGTGGCACAAATAGAACTAACACACACATCCACACATGTAGCCACCACAACAACACCAACACACAGTGAAGACCACTCAAAGGAAGGAATTCTGTGTATGCTGGCCAAGTCAGTGTAGCCAATAGCATCATGGGAGTCGCAGTCACACATATTGCCCCCCCCACAACTGTCCCATCAACACCACCCTGAACCATGCTCACATCACAGGGAGTGGAGAAGGACTCACAAGATGGCTGACACTGGCTACTGCTGTGGGGAGCACAAGGCCCTGCTGCCAACTGTGCACCAACAAACAGCAGGACACCACTGACTGACATCCTGAGAGACAACTTCCACTCCCTGCAATGCAAGCACGTTCCATGGTGGGATATCTGGCTGGCTGGCTGGGTGGGAAGGGGGACTTGCAGCACTGACCATAGTCACCAGCACCTCCCCTCACACCCCCCCAACACAAACTCCACAGTACCCACCTGGTAGAATGCAATGCCCTCCATCCTAACACAAGATCCCACAAAGCACCACCACCCTGGGTTATGTTGTGTGAAGCACAGGGACACTCTTGGGACTCTTAGCCAAACAACTGCCAGGACAACACTCCCAGCCATCCTGTCAGCACAGCCAGCCCACCCCACAGGGAAGCAGAGTCAAAGGAAGGAAGCATGGGCATGCTGGGAAGGGGGTGGAGGCAATAGCATGATGGGAGTCGTAGTCACAGACATTGCTCAGCCTCACAACTGGCCCATCAACACCACCCTGAACCATGCTCACATCACAGGGAGTGGAGAAGGACTCACAAGATGGCTGACACTGGCTACTGCTGTGGGGAGCACAAGGCCCTGCTGCCAACTGTGCACCAACAAACAGCAGGACACCACTGACTGACATCCTGAGAGACAACTTACACTCCCTGCAATGCAAGCACGTTCCATGGTGGGATATCCGGCTGGCTGGGTGGGAAGGGGGACTTGCAGCACTGACCATAGTCACCAGCACCTCCCCTCACACCCCCCCCCAACACAAACTCCACAGTACCCACCTGGTAGAATGCAATGCCCTCCATCCTAACACAAGATCCCACAAAGCACCACCACCCTGGGTTATGTTGTGTGAAGCACAGGGACACTCTTGGGACTCTTAGCCAAACAACTGCCAGGACAACACTCCCAGCCATCCTGTCAGCACAGCCAGCCCACCCCACAGGGAAGCAGAGTCAAAAGGAAGGAAGCATGGGCATGCTGGGAAGGGGGTGGAGGCAATAGCATGATGGGAGTCGTAGTCACAGACATTGCTCAGCCTCACAACTGGCCCATCAACACCACCCTGAACCATGCTCACATCACAGGGAGTGGAGAAGGACTCACAAGATGGCTGACACTGGCTACTGCTGCGGGGAGCACAAGGCCCTGCTGCCAACTGTGCACCAACAAACAGCAGGACACCTCTGACTGACATCCTGAGAGACAACTTACACTCCCTGCAATGCAAGCACGTTCCATGGTGGGATAACTGACTGGGTGGGTGGGTGGGTGGGAAGGAGGTCTGGCTGTCAACCAAACACAATCAATGCAGACCATGTTCACACCCCAGAGAATACATAGAAATGCCCAAATAATGCAGGACAATGTGCCACACCAATATCAACCCCTGACTGTGACGACTTAGGACAATACAATGTACAGGCCCGCACCCCGAGGCACAGTCACAACTGTCAGGTGTGTCAACCACTGATGCCTGCAGAAACATGACATACATTGTTTGTGTCTCCCAAAAACAGGTGATGATAGGGACACAGCAGCAGACGCTGAGGAGTCCCAGTCCCAGGCTCAAGAGGATGCCGAGCTCACTGGCGTCGTACAGCCTCTGTCCTCCTCGGACGATGAAGAACAACCTGGCACATCCGGTGCAAGTCAACATGCTGCACCAGCAGGACCACCAGCTGCAGCACCAGCAGGTCCACCAGCTGCACCCCTGCACCCACCCCTCCAACGACTGTCACCACGAATACCATCCCTGCCGACATGGACAGAATAAGGAACAACACCAGCGCAGTGACCCTGGACCAACCTGGGGCCATGGACACCACCACCACCACCAACCCCCAAGGTGGACCAGGGTTATCTGTGCGTGCAACTGCACACACTGCACATGTCAGCAGGGGTGGTGGGAGGGGTGGGAGACAGAGGTCGCTGCTTGCAGACGTTGCTGGTGTGCATGAAGACCCACAACTGGTACGCATAGCTGATGCGTACCAGTCCAGCACCGGAGAGCTCAGCCAGGTAGTGGGGCTCCTCAGAGACATCAAACAGCAGCAGGCTGCCCATCATGCCCGCTTGGACTCCCACATGTCCCATGTGGAGTCACACATGTCACGTGTGGACTCCCACATGTCACGTGTGGACTCCCACATGACCCGCGTGGAGTCCAAGTGGGATGTACTACATGAGATGACGGCGGTGCACAGGGACATTTTACAATGCCTCCGCCAGATGAACAGCAACCAGTCCACACCTCCCTGTGTGCCAACAACATCTGGTACCGAACAAACTGCAACTGCCACAGGGAGGGAGGAGGACTCTGGCGGAGAGTCCCCTGCACCGCAGCAGCCTGCACTTGAGGGCCCCCCCAAGAAGAGGGGTCGTCCGAGGAGGGGAAAGTGAGAGGCTGATGGCCAAGCGCAACTCCCAGGAAGCCTGAACCTGTTCTGGATTTTCGCCTTTGTGCACAGACTGTTCACCCTGTTGATGGCAACACTACTCCCACACATTGCATGGGGAGTACAAGTTGGAACAATGTGTCAGACAACTGTGGCCCCGATACTGGGGATCCTGTCTACCTGGACTTTCTATTCATCTAGGAACTTGGGATTGCAAGATTCATGTACAGCACAATCCATCCTATGCACTATTATCACAGATGTATCACAATAAACACAATAATACACCATACTTGCCTCTGTCGTGATTCCAACGTGGGTACTGTTATGGGGATGATGAACAACAAAATTACACTGTGTATGCGAACTGCAACAGCAAGGACAACACAGGCATGTGAGTACAGGCAACGTGACACATATGAGGGAGACACACCACCAGGGCTACACAACACATACACACCTAGGCCATCTGACTCATTGCCTACACTGATGTTGCCAGGGAAGACGGTGCAATGCACAGACACCACACCCATTCCCAGTTGTAGTCAAGTAGCCCACAGGTGCAGTAAGCAAATGGCAGTCAAATGTGTGACCACAGACAACGCACATCACTAAGTGAAGCACAGGTTTATTACACAGTAGCAACATGCCGTAACCACTACAGATGCAAGGTAACCCCACCTGGTAGCGGGCACACAGTCAACAACTGTAGACAGAAGGAAGTCCATGGGTGTGGCGCACATCACCTGTAGGGACACAACAGCTACCAGCCTGGATGTGCAATCACGTTGTCGGTGGACACAGTTGACCAAACGAATCTGAAAGTACCCTGTGAAGGACAGAAATGACACACAGTCAAAAGCAATGGAGTACAGGACAGAACAGCAAAACTCATGCACAATACATGTTACAAGATACCCACCCAGAACCAAGTTAGCATGTCAACACTGTTGGGGAGTACAGCCCACCTGTCACCACACATCGCAACACACATCCAGTCAAGTAGCCCATGGACACACTCCAACAGCACCAGAGCACCACCCACACATCATGCCAACTCACATCATTGACATGACACCTCAGGATACTCACATTCAGCTAAAGAAGTTGGTGATGAGCTGTGTGCGGACATCACCATCACCATCATCATCATCATCGTCACTGGCATCGTGGTCCAGGCCAGGATCCTCCACAGGTGGCGGATGTTGGTCATCGTCATCCTGGATGAGAGGCAACTCCTTCCGCACTGCCAGGTTGTGGAGCATGCAGCAGACGATGATAATCTTGCACACTTTCGCAGGGGCATATGGGAGGGACCCTCCGGTCTTGTCCAGGCAGCGGAAGCGGCTCTTCAGGAGACCAAAGGTCCGCTCAATCACTCTCCTGGTCCGACCATGTGCCTCATTGTAGCGCATCTGGGCAGGTGTCACAGGGTTCCTGAGGGGTGTCAGCAACCACGGCATGTTGGGGTATCCCGAGTCACCTACGGACAGACAAGTGCACATCAGCTGACTTGGAAAAGTGGGCGGAATACTACAGATCAGATCACACACAATGGCACAAAGTCAGTACACACCGACAAGCCAGGCACGCTGGTTCTGCATCTGTGCCATCAACCTGGGGATGCGACTACTCCTCATCACAAAGGCATCGTGTGCTGAACCAGGGAAACGGGCACACACGTGTGTGATGGTCATGTCTGCAAGACACACCACCAGTGCATTGACCGAGTGGTAGTGCTTGCGGTTCCTGTAGGCCTGCTCCTGGGCCTGTGGTGGTACCAAAGCCACATGTGTCCCATCAATGGAGCCAATGACATGCGGCATCCTCCCCAGGGCATAAAAGTCACTCTTCACGTCAGTGAGTCGTCGCAGTCTAGGGAAATAGATGTACCGGTTCAGGAAGAGCAACATTGCCGCCAAGAAATCGCGGAGCACACGGCTGAACATGGTCTGTGACATCCCACCAGCAGACGCCACAGTATGTTGGAAGGTACCGGTGGCAAAGAAGTGTAGGGCTGCCATCACCTTCACCTTGGGGGTCAGCGCTGTAGGATACGGCCGGCCAGGCTGCAAATGTGGGGACAACTGCACTGCCAAATCCTCAATCAGCTGCCTGGTGAAGCGGTACCGTCGGATGCTGTCCCGTTCCACCATCGTTGCCAGGTCTGGGAATGGCCGATGGACAGCAGGAGCCCTGCAGTGCAGAGGAGAAGTAAGCAAGATCGTCAGTCACCCCACATATGCGGCATTGAACACACTCAAGATCCCAACATACATCATCATGAGGCACAACTACATGAAGTGTGCAGTACCGGAACGACATGTATGGTACATACATGGCCAACATCTGTCAACACGGTCCTACAGGTGGCATCAATTTGTCCCAGGTTGGCCCATTGGATATCATGATGCTGTGTCACAGTCACCCCCAGTGACATGTGAGGACAGATGTGCCCCAGGCACCACAGCTCAACGACAGGCACATTCCCAGGGACCCTGTAATGCCACATGGACACTGGCATCACCTGGAGTATCATGTGTACACCACAACAAAACAAACATGACCCCCACAGGTAGTGGCCACACTTGCCATGGCAGGAGAGCCATGGACGTCTGTGACACACACGCACAACATCAGAGTCCATGCACACACAACGTGGATGTGGAGACTGTCTCCCATTGTGCACATGAAATCAGAGACATTGTAAACACTACATGCACAAAGACTGTGGAGGGCCATCACTATTGTGCCACTGGGACACCCTGGCTCAAACATACCGTCCCACATGGGACTCACGGGGTATGTGACATGACATACACAAACACCACTGTGAAATGTGACCATGGCACATGCACAGATATGAACAGTTGCACATCACAGTGGTCACGTACACGTAACACCCAGGATCCTGTCCCCATTAACACGTGCACAGCCTGGGGGTGGCTGCCCACAGGTGACACCCACAGGACAACATGTACACCAACATACACACAATAGGAAATGCAGCCTTACATGCCTTATGATAAGGTTTGGACAGGCTGTCGTGATGTAGGTGTGCCCCTCACTCCCTGGGAGCTATCTGTGGCTGGCATATGTCCATCTGAGACAGGCATGCTGACATATGCCAGTCACATGTACAGTGATGCGTTGAACAGCAATGGACCGATCGGTGCCTCCGGCCGGCCCATTGCTTTCAATGTGTGCGGGTACGCGTTGTACCCCTGTGCGCGTTGTACTGCAATGGACCGATCGGTGCCTCCGGCCGGCCCATTGCTTTCAATGTGTGCGGGTACGCGTTGTACCCCTGTGCGCGTTGTACTGCAATGGACCGATCGGTGCCTCCGGCCGGCCCATTGCATTCAATGTGTGCGGGTACGCGTTGTACCCCTGTGCGCGTTGTACTGCAATGGACCGATCGGTGCCTCCGGCCGGCCCATTGCATTCAATGTGTGCGGGTACGCGTTGTACCCCTGTGCGCGTTGTACTGCAATGGACCGATCGGTGCCTCCGGCCGGCCCATTGCATTCAATGTGTGCGGGTACGCGTTGTACCCCTGTGCGCGTTGTACTGCAATGGACCGATCGGTGCCTCCGGCCGGCCCATTGCATTCAATGTGTGCGGGTACGCGTTGTACCCCTGTGCGCGTTGTACTGCAATGGACCGATCGGTGCCTCCGGCCGGCCCATTGCATTCAATGTGTGCGGGTACGCGTTGTACCCCTGTGCGCGTTGTACCTCAATGGACCGATCGGTGCGCACCCATTGACAATGGGCTTGCCTGGCAACGGACGCGTTTTCGAATATTCGAACGAGTCGGTTGCTGGAAAATCAGTTGGTCACCCACAACAATGTTGCAAAATCATGTATGTCATGAAGTTGAAATTTTGAAGGATGCTGTGGGCGTGTTTTGGTGCTGCTATTCCATGGATTGGCCAGATTCAGAAGATGCAAACGACTTGGACCTATCACTTTGGACACAAGGGACAGTATCTGCCTCTCCAGCACATATATATTGCTGCATGTTCCCCTGAGAGCCCACTTGCCTGCACTACATGCTCCAGGACGACATCTGCCACTGCACTGCTGCTGTCTCTGCCCCTCTGGACCCTGCAATGGCACGTACTGTGGAGAGAGCCCCAGCCTTCAGCCTTGAAGAGAACCAGGCCCTGCTGGACAGCCTACTTCCACAGTACAGCAAGCTGTATGGGACACCAGGGGAGCAGGTGAGTGTTCTGTGCACTGCCTTTCTGAATGTGCATTTTGTCTGACTAGCAAGGCTGAGAGTCAGCACACCACTGGCTAGCAGGCTCACTGAGTAGTTGTCACCCCCCATAGTGTGTAGTGACTTGCACTGGACAGGTATGGTGCAGTGACAGTGCTTCTGAACAGGGTTTTACTCCCCATGCTATGATACCATGTAGTGACTTCTGGAAAACTGTCCATGGGCAGCCGTGCACTGCCTGGGTACACCATGTGCCCCTGTGATTGCGACATGTATATGCAACTGTGTCATGCACGGATATGTTGCATGTGTAATAATGGCCTTATCACTTTGTCATCCTGACAGGCTTCTGCCCATCGGAAGCATGAGATATGGAAGGACATCGTCCGGGCTGTCCGGTCCGTGGGGGTCTACAAGCGCCGGATCCGCAACTGCCAAAAGAGGTGGCAGGACCTTCGGGGCTGGACCCGGAGGATTGCACGGGTCCAGCTGAAGCTGTCGCCTCCTCGCAGGAGGGGCGGAACACGGACCCTGACCCCCACATGCTCAGGATCCTGGCGGTGGTCTTTCCAGACCTGGATGGGCAGCTGAAGGCCAGAGAGCAGCAAGGAGGGGGTGAGTCAAAGACTGCACTGTGTACTCTGTCTAACATGTTATGTGCCCTCCTCGGGCCAGGTTGAACTGCCACAGTACAGCAGTCATGTTGTCCAGGAGCCATGTCCCTCTATTGTGCACTGCCCACTCCTCATCTGATACCCAGGTGTGGCCCTTACATGCAGGGAATTCTGTCACTTAGGACTGTGTCCTTGCAGTTTGCTTGACTCAAGGTGGGAGACAGCATCTGTTTCCCTGACTCTGTGGTGGGCATCATGGGTGGGTCCATTGCTTACACAATGCCTGTATTCTGACATGTATTCAGCGTGTTACTTTGATCTGTGGTCCAATTGCTGAGCTGATCCACCACATGTGGCTGGGGTACCTGGCACACACCCATGCTGCGGGTGGGAACAATGTTTGGGCCCCAGGAGTATGTATATGACGTGTGTCACACATACTTAGCCAGCTGCCTACAGTCCAGGGCTCATCCCTCATTCATGTGGGGCTGGACAGTCATGCCTACTCCAGGCCATACAATACACTCTGTACTCCCACTCCCGTGTATCAGAGGACACATTGTGCACAGTGATTTGACCCCTCAGGTGTCTGCCTCTGTGTCAGTGTGCTGTGGATTAGTCGCCAGGACTGCTGTGGAGTTTCTTGGTAGGGGCTCAGCATGCCACTGGAGATGTGACCATAGGAGACGATACTTGTGTGACACATAGGTGTCTGATCAGCTGCCCATGCAGACTGGGGCATGTAAATGTGAAGTTCAGGCAGCTGTTCCCCATGCACAGCAGAGTGTGAGGGGCTCAGGTTCAGAGGGTAGTGTCACAGGTCTCCCATATGTCCAATAGGTATGACCTGGACAGATGAGGGTTAAGAGGATGTGTTGTGGGGGGGATGTACATGTGCACTTGTGCAGCTCCAGGACTTGCATTCCCCATGACCTACTATTGTGACACAGTGCAGAGTGTTGTTGTCTGGCTGCAAAGTCATACATCACTGAGACAGTGATGTATGACTTTGCAGTCATGCCTCCGCCATGGCATGTGTCTACTGATTGGTGATCCTGCAGGGGAGTGACATGTGCTACATGCACACCATAGTGGCGCTGGCTATCAGGACATGGGTGCATCATGGTGTCTGTCGCTGGAATGCATCACATGCATTTCCTATTTGACTCTGGGCATCCCTTACATCCGTGAACCTGTACTGACTCAGTGGCAAGAGCTGTGATGTGTCCACACCGTGTCCTCTGCACTGTCCAACTACTGTGTACTTGGTGCATGTGTCAACACTGGGGTGTTGCAATCCAACAGACACCAGACAGATGGGTGCAAGGCCATGTGGGATGTGAGTGCCATGCTTGGCATCAGACTGACAATTGACTTCTCCTGTTCAATTAGGGCACTTTTAGCAATGTACAACTAATGATGCCAGGGCTTGCTCTGTAATGTGCTGTGCTCACAGTGGTGTGTGCGTTTGGTGCAGGTGACTGATGTCTGTCTGTTTCCCCATTGTTTGCAGATACATCCACGGCCACGGAAGGGGACAGCTCCACGGACCAGGAGGAGCCAGAGAGCCAGACTGGGTCAGCAGCCGAGGAGTGGTCGGAGGGACCCAGTGGCACGGAGGGCGAGGGGAGCCACACCGAGGAGTCCTCAGCAGCATCCACCTCAGCTGAGGACCAGAGCAACTCGGAGGATGACTCCCTTGTGGAGGCGGGTGTCAGCAGCCACCACACCCCAGCTAGTGTTGCTGTCCCCGCCACCACCAGCACCACCACCGCCCTCCCATCGGCTCCCATTCCCCAGGTCCGTGGAGGCTCCCATGTCCGGGAGCGTGTCTCCTTTGGGCCAGGCACCGCACCCCCTGCCCCTGTGTCCCCTGCTGCCCTGAGTGAGGAGTCTGTGTACCTCCTTCGCCAGCTCCATGTAGGGCAGACAGCCATGCTGAGTGTCCTCCATGCGCACACCGCGCTGTTGACTCAGCTGGTGTCGTTCATGGAGGGCATCTCATCGGGCATGTCTGACCTACAGAGGGGCAATAGGTCCATGGACTCCTCCCTGACGGCAGCAGTGTCCCTCCTCAAACGGTCCCTCACCCCTCCTGCCTCTGCTCCATCCACACTCCCCAGCACCTTACCCATCCCAGGCACACACACACTGGCACAGGCACACACCAGCACACACACATCCAGCACACTGACACACACGCCAATGACAAAACGCACACGCACGCACATTCAGGGGACTGAAGCCAGACTCACAGGGGATGGGGCCCTGGAACACACACACGCATCCACATGCACTGCGCAGTCCTCAGTTCCCTCTCCCTCCAAAGCACCCTCCCTTGCCTCACCTGCAACCCCAAAGTCACAGCAGCTCTTCCTCTGTGACCTCGGCCTCTTCCCCACCGATGAAGCTGCTCCAGCATCCCGGGGGAAGAGGAAGCCCACCCACACGGAGCAGAGTGCCCCTCGCCCCCGGACACCCTCCCCCAGGCGCAGACGGACTGAGGCCCCCACCCGCAAGTCCCCCGGAGTGCTAAGAGCAAGACCCCGCCACCACCCTGCAGCTCAGGCACAAGGTCTCCGTCCTCCATCCCTCAGGCCCCCACTGCACAGGTGCCCCCACCACACCCTGCCCCAGGTTCCCCCACCCACAGATATACCATCCCCAAGATGCTCCGGCCTTCTCCCCCTGCCACTTGCTCTCCCAGCACCACACCCCCCGCTGCGCTTGTCTGTGCCACTGATGTGGTGAGGGTGTCCCCCCTCTGTCCAACCCACCTTGCCTGTTCCCCATTCTCCTCCCCTGGAGGTAGGCACTGCAGTGGAGTCCACTACCGCCCTGTCTGACTTGGGCACTGCAGTGGCGGACCTGTCCACCCCATCTGCAGGGTCCACTGCAGTTGTGCCGGCACCCACGACATCTGTGTCATGCCCCCAGTTGTGCCGGCACACACCATGTCAGACACCTCCACTGCAGTTGTCAGTGGCTCTCCTGCACCCACCACCCCTTCCCTGACTCCCCCTGGTGAGCCCTGATCCTGTCCCTGCGGTGCCTGGCCTGCCCCCGGTTGCCCCTCCTAGTGGATTGTCCCTGGTATTGTGCAGGCATGCGTAGGGTGACATCTGCCAGTGTCACCCTGTTTGAACTTTGACAATGGACTGGCCATTGGCCTTTGCTCTTTTTTCAGGACTTCGTTTGGCCTCAACACATATGCTGAATAAAGCAACTTTCTTTTCTCTAGTGCTCATGCTTCAGATGTACATGTTGTTGGTGCAGCTAACCATGCCCTTGCTGCAGTGATGGTGATATCTGGTCTCATGATTATGAAGTGTTACTGTGCAGGAACCCATGTGGTCCAGGGGGAATGTGTCCTATCATGTGGTGTATCCATGTCATCAATAGCAGCATCTGAGGGTGTCATGTGTTCAGTATTTGGCAATGGGTTTCCTACTTACATTGGCAATTTCATATCTGTGGCTTCCACCCCTGCACATCTGTTGTGCCTGCCATCGTTGCATTTGTCTACTTCCCTGACCGTGTTGCCATCTCCAGTGGACATGCAGGTTTGGGCATCAATGGGGAGGGACTCATCCGTGTAGTCAGTGCAACATTGCTATACAAGTGTGTTGGATCTGTGCTGATGATTCCGTTGGCACATCCATGACCAGGCTGATGTGATGGGAGCCCTCATTTGGTGCTAATTGTTGATTGTGTGACCAAGTGCTCAGCTGACATGATGGGGCCCTACTGAGGCAACATATGGCACAGCTTTCCTCACACAGGAGTGGAGTCCCCTCATGGCAGTGTGTACACGTGTGACATTGCCTGCACCCAAGGTGTGTGTTGTATGTGCATGTCTGTGTGTTCACTTCCATTCATCTGCGCATGCTGTGATCCCTAGTGTTGTACCTGTTTGTGATGCTTGCTGACTTGAGCTATGTTCCCCCAAAGTCTTCTCCCTGTGTTCTCTGTGATGTGGGTGCATGGCACATTACTGGTCATCAGGGTGTCACCCATAGGTGTGTTTGCTGTCAGGGCTGAGTTTGTGTGCAGACGCAGATGGGTCACAGTCAGGTTTCCCCTTGGCACTTGTTGTTTGCCCCTGTCATGTGATTTCCAGTTTGTGTTATCTTTCAGTGATTGTGACATGTTGTGTGTGTGACTGCTGCCACTCCTCAGGGTCAGAGCTGCAATGTTGGAAGTTGTCTATGTGTGTTCTTTGTGGGTGACCTTGGCTTCTTCATTGGTGTGTGACTGTGGCTGGGATCCCATTGGTCGGTGTGGTATTGCCGTCATGTCCATGTACAGCGTAGTGTGCAGTGTGTCAGACATTCAGGAGTCTTGTTGAGTGTCCATGTGTGATGTGTTTCTACACCTTGGTTCCCACCCACCACCCTGGAATAGTCATGGGTGCATGTGCAATGTCACCAGTGCATGTGTACTTCACTGCTGCACATTGTTGGAGGTCGAGGGTGTGGTGTTGAGTGTGTGCAGATGAGAGTTGTTGCCCGGCTAGGCCCCTGCCTCCATGTTGGCCTTGGCTTACTGGCCATGCTGATTGATTTGTGCTTGTGTAGGTGTGATGGTAGTTTGTTGCTCAGGACACCTGACTGTGGTTCATAGTGTGAACGACATTTAGCTTTGTCATCACAGTGGTATTTTTATTCAGCCCAGGGTCACCACATTGTGGGGGCCCTGGGGGTGGTGCTGTGGTGTGTCTGTGACTTGCTGTGTCAGTTGTTGTTCCTACGTGCCTGTGTGACATGTGTGTTTTGTGCTCCCTCTCACCTGACAATGCCTGCTTGCCCACATAGGGGATTTGGATCCATGAGTTACCTTAGTGTGGCAGTGTATGCACATCTGTATGATTGGTATTCAGCTCTCCTCATGTGTTGTGTGGTTGCCTGGGGACACTGGCACCCCCACCCCTCACCTGCTGTGTATGATGACAGTGTTGGTCTGCCTGTTTGTGTTTGTGCATCTGCACCACTGCATTGGCATATCTTGGGTGTGCCATTGGCTGTATGTTGTTTGGTGTGTTTCCCCTGCTGTCCCTGGGACTCCTAGGTCATCGGTCAGCACAGTGATCATGGTTTGTGTGTCCCATTGCTGCCATGGTATGGTATCTGTTCACCTCACATCTGCTGTCTCCACAGGGTATCTGCATTTGTGTGCCCATTGGTGCAAATATGTGGTTCTGCATTCTGATGGTCACTTCTGTCATTGTGTCATTGATGACTGTTGACGGTCTCAGCCCCCATGGGTGTTGTTTGTCTGCACATGGCCAAAGGAATGTTTCATTTGCACTGCAGTATTTGGCTCCCCCAATTTATGTTGCAATGGGACACATACACTACTTTGCCACAGATGAGTTTTTGGTTCTGTGAGCAGGAATGATCCATGCAGTTTGGCAGTTGCAGCTCTTTCTTTGTCAACAATTACCTTTTGGTCACTGTGATGATGAGGGTGTAGACCCCATTGCCACAATGGTCAAAATGTGCTTCAGCTATGGACCCCACACTTGCCTTTTGGTCACTGTGATGATGGGGGTTTAGACCCCATTGCCACAATGGTCAAAATGTGCTTCAGCTATGGACCCCACACTTACCTTTTGGTCACTGTGATGATGGGGGTTTAGGCCCCATTGCCACAATGGTCATGGGCTGCTTGCATTGTGGGTGCCACACACATATATGTGTGGCACATGTGCTAGGGGGTCACATTGTATGTTGAAAGTCATGTTCGGTGTTGTAGGCATTTGACACAGCCTACACACGCTTGTCATGGTGGTGGGGGGATGTCTTAATCTTGCATTCCCTAGGTTGTGGTGTGCTTGTTGTGTCATGCATTGTCCATCCTATGAGTGGGGGTGGTAGTAGTGGTAGGCATCCAGCCCCCCTGGCTAAGGGTGGTAGTAGTGGTAGGCATCCAGCCCCCCTGGCTAAGGGTGGTAGTAGTGGTAGGCATCCAGCCCCCCTGGGTTGGGGTGGTAGTAGTGGTAGGCATCCTGCCCCCCTGGCTAAGGGTGGTAGTAGTGGTAGGCATCCAGCCCCCCTGGCTAAGGGTGGTAGTAGTGGTAGGCATCCAGCCCCCCTGGGTTGGGGTGGTAGTAGTGGTAGGCATCCTGCCCCCTGGCTAAGGGTGGTAGTAGTGGTAGGCATCCTGCCACCCTGGCTAAGGGTGGTAGTAGTGGTAGGCATCCTGCCCCCCGTGGGTGAGGGTGGTAGTAGTGGTGGGCATCCTGCCCCCTGGCTAAGGGTGGTAGTAGTGGTAGGCATCCAGCCCCCTGGGTTGGGGTGGTAGTAGTGGTAGGCATCCAGCCCCCCTGGCTAAGGGTGGTAGTAGTGGTAGGCATCCTGCCCCCCTGGGTGAGGGTGGTAGTAGTGGTAGGCATCCAGCCCCCCTGGCTAAGGGTGGTAGTAGTGGTAGGCATCCTGCCCCCCTGGGTGAGGGTGGTAGTAGTGGTAGGCATCCTGCCCCCCTGGGTGAGGGTGGTAGTAGTGGTAGGCATCCAGCCCCCCTGGGTGAGGGTGGTAGTAGTGGTGGGCATCCTGCCCCCCTGGCTAAGGGTGGTAGTAGTGGTAGGCATCCAGCCCCCCTGGCTAAGGGTGGTAGTAGTGGTGGGCATCCTGCCCCCTGGCTAAGGGTGGTAGTAGTGGTAGGCATCCTGCCCCCCTGGCTAAGGGTGGTAGTAGTGGTAGGCATCCTGCCACCCTGGCTAAGGGTGGTAGTAGTGGTAGGCATCCTGCCACCCCTGGGTGAGGGTGGTAGTAGTGGTAGGCATCCAGCCCCCCCTGGGTGAGGGTGGTAGTAGTGGTAGGCATCCTGCCACCCTGGCTAAGGGTGGTAGTAGTGGTAGGCATCCAGCCCCCCTGGGTTGGGGTGGTAGTAGTGGTAGGCATCCTGCCCCCTGGCTAAGGGTGGTAGTAGTGGTAGGCATCCTGCCCCCCTGGCTAAGGGTGGTAGTAGTGGTAGGCATCCTGCCACCCTGGCTAAGGGTGGTAGTAGTGGTGGGCATCCTGCCCCCCTGGGTGAGGGTGGTAGTAGTGGTAGGCATCCTGCCCCCCTGGCTAAGGGTGGTAGTAGTGGTAGGCATCCAGCCCCCCTGGGTGAGGGTGGTAGTAGTGGTGGGCATCCTGCCCCCCTGGCTAAGGGTGGTAGTAGTGGTAGGCATCCAGCCCCCTGGCTAAGGGTGGTAGTAGTGGTGGGCATCCTGCCCCCTGGCTAAGGGTGGTAGTAGTGGTAGGCATCCTGCCCCCTGGCTAAGGGTGGTAGTAGTGGTAGGCATCCTGCCACCCTGGGTGAGGGTGGTAGTAGTGGTGGGCATCCTGCCCCCCTGGCTAAGGGTGGTAGTAGTGGTAGGCATCCTGCCCCCCTGGCTAAGGGTGGTAGTAGTGGTAGGCATCCTGCCACCCTGGCTAAGGGTGGTAGTAGTGGTAGGCATCCAGCCCCCCCTGGCTAAGGGTGGTAGTAGTGGTAGGCATCCTGCCACCCCTGGGTGAGGGTGGTAGTAGTGGTAGGCATCCTGCCACCCTGGCTAAGGGTGGTAGTAGTGGTAGGCATCCAGCCCCCCTGGGTGAGGGTGGTAGTAGTGGTGGGCATCCTGCCCCCCTGGCTAAGGGTGGTAGTAGTGGTAGGCATCCAGCCCCCCTGGCTAAGGGTGGTAGTAGTGGTAGGCATCCTGCCCCCTGGCTAAGGGTGGTAGTAGTGGTAGGCATCCTGCCACCCTGGCTAAGGGTGGTAGTAGTGGTAGGCATCCTGCCACCCCTGGGTGAGGGTGGTAGTAGTGGTAGGCATCCAGCCCCCCTGGGTGAGGGTGGTAGTAGTGGTGGGCATCCTGCCCCCTGGCTAAGGGTGGTAGTAGTGGTAGGCATCCAGCCCCCCTGGCTAAGGGTGGTAGTAGTGGTGGGCATCCTGCCCCCTGGCTAAGGGTGGTAGTAGTGGTAGGCATCCTGCCCCCTGGCTAAGGGTGGTAGTAGTGGTAGGCATCCTGCCACCCTGGCTAAGGGTGGTAGTAGTGGTAGGCATCCTGCCCCCCTGGGTGAGGGTGGTAGTAGTGGTAGGCATCCTGCCCCCCTGGTTGAGGGTGGTTGGCATCCAGCCCCCCTGGGTTGGGGTGGTGGCGCGCATTCAGGCCCCTGTGTGCATATGTGGCATTGGTGATGGGCATCCCGCCCCTATGGTGCTGCTGTTGCAAGTATATTCAGATTCCCAGTGTATGTGTGTGATGTGTCGTGTACGTGTTGTATGTGTTTTGTGGTTGGTGTCTGACTTACCTTCTGCGCCGTACGCGTCCGTGCCTGTTCCGGTAGTAGATGTAGAATATTGGTATGATCGGGACGAAGGGATTCATGGTTGGTTCGTGTCGTTCGTCCTTCTCGTTGCTTCGCGTCGTCCTCGTCGCTTGGCTTCGTCCTCGTCGCTTCGCTTCGTCCTCGTCGCTTCGCGTCGTCCTCGTCTGTGCTGTGTTCGTCTCGTAGCCGTGGATCGTGTTGTGGCGCGATTCGGAGCTTATGTGCGCCTCTCCCGGATGCTTTGACGTGCCGTGCGTAGCGACGGGTTCGGCGCGTACGGAAAGCGCATCGTACTTGTCCGGCCGGACGGGGCTGCATTTTCCCTTCCGTGCGACTCGATTCGGCGTTTCCGGATTCGCCTCGGTCGGAGAACAGGACCTGGTTTGGGTGAGTACGGCTCGGCCGGAATTTTTGCTGTTGTGCGCATCGTACTTGCTCGTTCGGTGTGCTGTACGGATCGGTCGGGAAACTGGCTTTCGCATGGCTTTTTTCCCGACCGAATGGTATTGGGTGCGCCTCCGACCGAGATCGGAATCGGCCCCATAATTGTGAGACAATCAGATAAGGGTGGCAATGTTGTTCTGTGGCCACGGAAACTGTATATGGAGGAGGCATTACAGCAACTACAGGATATGGAGTGTTACAGAAGAAGTAATATTCATATTGTCAAAACGGCATGGAATGACTACTATTTGAAATTGTTGGCATGGAAGAGCGGGGGGCTGATAAGTATTGATGAATATGTTTTTTTTTTAAATGAACATCCCGTCATCCCCGCACTTTATTTGATCCCCAAAATTCACAAATGTACTACCAAACCCCCGGGCAGACCAATAATTTCTGCCATTAATAGTATTACGGAGAACACATCTAAATATGTGGATTATTTTTTGTAAGATTGGGTCAGGGGCCTAGCATCGTATGTTCAGGACACATCGGATTTTCTGAGAAAAATTGATAACATCACATGGAGTCCGGATTTACTTTTAATAACATTAGACGTCACATCGCTTTATACGTCTATTCGGCACTGTGATGGACTCAAAGCTATTGAGCATTATCTAAATTTGAGACCAATGTACCTTTCTATGCATAACAAAATGCTAATTTCAATGATAACTACATGTTTGGAGCAAAATTTCTTTGTGTTTGACAATCAAATCTACCAGCAGATTAGAGGGGTGGCCATGGGGCCCTGCTTTTCCCCCAGCTATGCTTGTTTGCATATGGGGCTGTGGGAGGAGCAGGTCCTCATGGGTCAGCACAAGGAGACAATAGACCAGAATGTGGTAATCTGGTTACGATATATTGACGATCTGTTTTTAATTTGGAAAGGATCTGAAACCAGTGCATTGCAATTTATTGATGAAATTAATAACAACAGTCTTAATCTTCATTTCACCTCAATCATTAGCAAGTATTCAGTATACTTTCTGGATGTGGAAGTATTCTTGGATCAGGATACAATTGCTACCAGATTATTCAGGAAACCTACCTCAGGCAATACAGTGTTGCATGCTAGTAGCCATCATCCACGCCATCTGATACAAAGTATCCCCTACGGGGAAATGCTACGCATTAAACGTATTTGCAGCACTGTAAAAGATTGTGAGGCAGCTCAATTGTTGAGCAGACAGAGATTTCAAGCTAGAGGGTACACCTCTGACGTTTTAGACAGGGCGATCAACAGAACCAAAACTTTGTCAAGATGTGAGGCCCTTGCATCCAAACCTAATCAAGCAGAAATCATCCCAGATAAATCGGAGCTGCGACCCAGGGTCATATTAACCTATAATAGGCAACATAGGGAGCTTAGAAAGATTTTTAACCAAAATTGGAATCTGGTGCAAAATGACCCTATCCTTGGAAAACATTTATCTGTAAGGCCTGTTCTGACCTTTAGAAAATCTAGGTCAATGAGCAATAGCTTGGTCAGGAGCAGTCCGGAGCTTATAACCCAAACTAACTGGCTTTTATCGTACAAAGGTTTTAAAAAATGTCCAAATTGCAAAGCGTGCAAGTTTGCTTGCAACAAGACTCATTTTAACAGTCCTTTTAAACCAGGTCCTATAATGATCAACAAACGACTGACCTGTAGAACAGAATTTGCAGTTTATGTGCTGGAGTGTCCCTGTGGGCTGAAGTATATTGGCAGTACTAAACTGCCAGCCCATAAGCGGATACTCCAGCACATCAGGGCAATTAACAATAAAGATCAGACCTACCCGGTGGCCAGACATTTTGAGGAGTATCATGAAAGCAACCCTGTATATCTACAATATTTCGTAATAGATACAGTCTTGCCCCTTAAAAGAGGTGGCAACCGAGAGGCTAAATTGCGCCTCCTGGCAACGAGATATATATTAGAGCTCGACACCAAGACGCCATCAGGGTTGAATGCCAGTGAAGATTTTTATACATGTCTTTAGTGTTTCCAGTAACAGTAGATGGCATATTTAGAGGTTCAAATTAGTTCCATCACATTTAAATCTTAACATGAGAATTTTTTAAGAAATGTAACCTCTCCTCGCAAATTTACAATTTTTAAAAAATTTTAATTCACATTTTGCACTAATGTTTGCACTATTGTTGGTTAACTGGGTGATTTACGTATATAGATTTAGCAATAAGATCAAGGTGGTTATAATACTAGTATACTTTGTCTTAGCCCACTGGGGCGTAATTTGAACCAAGTTTATGTACAAGGAGTGTAACATCATGACACGCTGAGATCCCTATTACCTTAGCTCATGAAAATGAACTTATATAGGGTCTTTAGTATAATAGTGCAATTATTCTTATGGTGTTTGATTTTCAGATGTAATTTGAAAAAGATGAATCTTGGCATTTTTTAGCTTTTACAATTCCAATTTTGGAATGTTTTAATGGATTTTAAAATTGCCATCTTTATTTTTACATTATGAATTCTATCGCCATAATTTTTAACATATATGCATCTTTTTTAATCATTATATTTATACATTTATGTATTTATTGTGATGTTTATTTTGTATTGCATATTTTCACATAGTGAACCTCTTGTCGATCTGGAACATAGTAACTCTTTACTTTCAATGCTTTATTCACCTGAGCTAATCATGTCACTTCCTGCACTGTCACTTTAAAAACTGGTCAATTTCTGAGCAACATGTCATGTGATCAAGGCCCGAGTGGGGGTCGAAACGCGTTATGGCGGACATGCTGGGCATTAAATAAAATACCATTGATTTGCACCAAGAACTTTGGGTCCGCTCTTCGTCTTTCTGATGGGAGCTGTTGCTGAGACGAATCCTGCGAGATATATATATATATATATATATATATATATATATATATATATATATATATATATATTAGTACATTTTTACATAATTTTAAAATTATAAAATAAATTAAAATTAATAGTTTATTATGTGTGTTTAACTTTTTAAATTAAGTTTATTTGTTATATTTGTTAAAATGTATATTAAATCTACTTTATTTTTTTATATTAACTTTATTATTTAACATATTTAATATTTATTATTTTATTTTATATATATATAAAAACCGATATTTTTGTACATGTAACCCTGCTGCCCCATGCCAGCACACCCCCAACAGCAGCCAACCCTATCCCCTGGCGCCCGCTTTACTTTTTTAGTCTAATACATGGTTTTTTGTTGACACCTACATCTTCCAACTCATCTGTTAGAAATAAACCATGAGCACCAAGGCGGAGGCAGGTGTGCTGCAATGAGGTCTAGGCCATGCTACTGCTTTCGAGAAGCTGGTTTGGGCATAGGGCCTCAGCTGATGTGCAGTAACAAATGCAAAAAGAACAATTGATGGACAGAATGCAGAACAATGTCATACATTCACCCCAGTACAGAGATCTGGGCCTAAATCCATCGTTTTTTTGCTCACCATGCCATTCCAGTTTGGACCCAGCCATATGCAAATCAGTCTTGATGCAGTAACAGCACAGTCATTGGATTTATGCGGCAGTAGAGGACCAAATTATGCAGCAGTATTGATTACATTTTGAGACAAAAAAAAGGCATTTTTACACTTCTTGACACTGTCTGGGCAGAGGTGTCACCTTATTAGTACCAGTTTAACACCCAAATATAGTAATAAGTGAAAATAGGTGACCAGTCAACCTTTTCAAAGGGCCTTCCACTGTGCTGCAACACGTTTTGCAGCTTTTTCATTAACTTTTGATCTGTTTGAGCCAGAGCCAATTTTATTTTTTGTTAAAATCTGCACATTATGCACCAGATGATAGATAGTGTGGCAAATGCTTTAAATTCATAATTATGCGGAAAATGCTTCTGCCACAGATTGGAATAATTCCAGGGCCCCTGACTAAGGGGCCGATTCCGATTCCGGCCGGAAATCTCTCCGACCGAGCCGGACCCGGAGAGAATTCCGACCGAATCGGACCCTAGCAGTCCGACCGGACGAGTACGATGCATTCGCATGCTATCGGACTCGATTCGGTCGGACTCCCATTGAAGTCAATGGGAGCCGGTCGTACAACGCGTACGCGGGCTCCCATTGACTCAATGGGTGCGAGGCGAACAAGAGCGGCCCCTACAGCGGGTACGCGTCCATGCGCATCGCGGCGTACATGCACAGGTAGGGGGGACCCATGGGTCCCCCCTGTGTGCGACTCGTGCACCTACGCGTACAGGGGGGTCCGGCGCGGACCCCCAAAGTCCGGCTCCGACAGCTCTTTCGAGCCGGACGGCGCGAGTCGGTCGGACTGCTCGCGGCGCGCATCGTACTTACCCGGCCGGGAAACGTCTCCATAGCGCGGTGCGAGTCGTGTCCGTGCGAGTGGGTCGGAGCGTGTTGAAGCAGCGTACGAGTCGGTCGGCGATTTTGCGGGAGCTTGCATCATACTCGCTCGGCCGGACCCGCGTACGATTCGGTCGGGAAACAGGGCTCCGAATCGGATCCGGTAAATCCAAATCCGATTCGGAGCACTACCGGCCGAGATCGGAATCGGCCCCTAAGGGTCTGATTTAGAGTTTGGTGGATGATTTACTCCGTTCCCGTCGTGAGGGAAATCCCGTCCGCATTATTGTAAGTGCGCTTGTAATAGGGTGGACGAGACATCTGCTACGCTTGTCACAGTGTAACCGATGCCCTCATACGATGCTGCCAGCCCACCACTACTAGTTCATTTTCTTACTGTATGCAAATCTCTCTTTGCTTTAAACATTTCTTTAAAATCACAATTTGAAATTTGTTTAACTCTTCATTTATTTTAACTGTTTACCCTTCCCGAGCGAGCTCATAGTCATTCACCCTTTGTGATGATTCTCTCATTTTATGCCAAACTCTTCAGCGGGTTTAATTTAATTAGCAACGCAGACTGATTATTTTATAAATTGTTTTCTGAAGTGATTATACGAATATCTATTAAAAATGTAGGGTGCTCTCTCCTGGGAGCACCAGATCTTTATTTGTATATTGACGCTACCTGTCAAACCTGCGCTGCACAACAGGTGTAATGTTGCTTTACGAAATTGCCTCTAATGCATTTGAAAGGTTTTGTTCCCATTAAATATATTCTGTTCAAAGAAATCACGCCCATTGGGAATGCGTAATGCTTCAATCCATTAACATGTTTTCTCCCCATAAATTGTCATCTAAAGGACTTACAATCCTCTAAGGGCTACAGTCAATGGAACAAACAACTTTTTCGTGCTTTTCTGAAAAAAATGGCTTTTAAGAAAAACAAAGTTTGAAAGTAGAATTTTTGGATATAACTAAAATGTAATTTTTTTTGCAATGCAGCTCTGAGTGATTCAAAGTTATGTTTGCAACTTGATGGCTTAACTTCACTTCTCTCTACTACTAGTCAGTATTCAACAATATACTCAAACTTTCTGACCACTGCAGCTTTCTTCTGCCAGAATTGAGCAGAAAAGTTCCAAACACCGATAAAAACCACAAATCAACTGCAAGACCTCAGATTCCTCTTCAGTGAAAGAGAGCACACCATATAAACCCTACTGAAAGAACTATGGGCGTATAACACAACAGGGGCGCCCCAATAGGGAATAACAAAGGGTGACTGTACTGAATGGATCCACTTCCATGCACACATGTCCATGTCACCTGCCAGTGAGTACTACTAATGTAATGTGGATCACATTCACCACCACCCACATACAGGCGAGGATTTTGCTGATTCAACTGTGGGTGGTGCTTGTGAAGGACAGCAGCAGTTCGGGTGGTCCTGTGCTCTCCCGGGTTCACTCTATCAGGCCGAGGCATTTCCACCCATCACTCCAGTGGAGCACAATGACATAAAAGTCACAAGGGCAGAAAAGTAGGACATGCAGCCTTTTTTTCGACTTGCCATGCAGTGGGGGGATTGCATTGTATAGTCCTCCTTCAAGGATGTACCTTCCAGAGGTCACATCTACGGTCTGCTTATGTGGATGTATATTTATGATAATTTGACTGTTCATTAGAAGTCGATCTTAAACAGTATTCATTACAAATTCCTGTATACTATACTTCAACCCTTCTGAAAGACAACTCCATCCTGAATTGAATCCAGAACAACCCATGACCAGCTGACACAATTAATAACCTGCTGTTGGTGCTTAAATGAACACCCCACCCACCTATGTAAGGCACAAAGAGGGAATCCCTTGATTTGCCTGAAACCATCCTCTTTACTACTCCTTGCACCCTGATCCATAAGACAACCCAGACTTACATCACTTTAGGATAAGGTTAAAAATTAACATATTTTGAAAGCACTATGGCCCACATGTACAAATCTTTTTCCTGGTTGCAAATGGGCTGATTTGCAGAATTGGCCCGTTTGCGAACACAAAAAGTTTTTGGGCATGTACCAGGCCAAAATAGCGATTCGGTTACTTGGTACCGAATCACAATTTGTGTTTTGTGATTCGGTATTAGGAAGGGGTGTGTTAAGGGCGTCCCTTCCCAATAACAACTCGCTGTGCCATATACAAATGTTTTGTAAGCAGAACATTCGCTTTTTACCACCAAATTCAATTTGGTGGTAACCCATTCGCAAATGGGAAGGGGTCCCCTTTGTGAATGCATGCAAAAACGGATTTTAAGAGCAAGCAGTGGTCCCACGGACCACTGTCTACTCTTAAACAAGCATTGGCATAGCCAATAGGTCTCGCCTTTGGGACCTTATAAGTGTTTAGCCATGCAACACTTGATGTTGTTGCACCAAGGATATTGTACTGGATAACTAAACACTTATGAGGTCCCAAAGGGGAGACCTATTGGCTATGCCAATGCTTGTTTTTTTTTTTTAAAGGACAAGCAGTGCTATCAGGCTCCGGCTGCCACTTAGTCCACCGCATCCCACGTAGACGCTACAGCCATCTTTGAGAGAGGTAGAGAGAGAGGTAGAGAGAGGTAGAGAGGTAGAGAGAGGTAGAGAGAGAGGTAGAGAGAGGGAGAGAGAGGTAGAGAGAGAGGTAGAGAGAGAGAGGTAGAGAGAGGTAGAGAGAGAGAGAGGTAGAGAGGTAGAGAGAGGTAGAGAGGTAGAGAGAGGTAGAGAGGTAGAGAGGTGTAGAGAGGTAGAGAGAGAGGTAGAGAGGTAGAGAGAGAGGGGAGAGAGGTAGAGAGGTAGAGAGAGGTAGAGAGGTAGAGAGAGGTAGAGAGAGGTAGAGAGAGGTAGAGAGGTGTAGAGGTATAGAGGTGTAGAGGTAGAGAGGTAGAGAGGGAGAGAGGGAGAGAGGGAGAGAGGGATAGAGGTAGAGAGAGGTAGAGAGAGGTAGAGAGAGGTAGAGAGGTGTAGAGAGGTGTAGAGAGGTAGAGAGGTAGAGAGGTGTAGAGAGGTAGAGAGGTAGAGAGAGGTAGAGAGAGGTAGAGAGAGGTAGAGAGAGAGGTAGAGAGAGGTAGAGAGGTAGAGAGAGGTAGAGAGGTAGAGAGAGGTAGAGAGGTAGAGATGTAGAGAGGTAGAAAGAGGTAGAGAGAGGTAGAGAGGTAGAAAGGAGGTAGAGAGAGGTAGAGAGGTAGAGAGGTAGAGGTAGAGAGGTAGAGAGGTAGAGAGGTAGAGGTAGAGAGGTAGAGATGTGAGAGAGGTAGAAAGAGAGTAGAGAGAGGTAGAGAGGTAGAGAGGTAGAGGTAGAGAGGTAGAGAGGTAGGAGAGGTAGAGGTAGAGAGGTGTAGAGAGGTAGAGAGGTAGAGAGGTGTAGAGAGGTAGAGAGAGGTAGAGAGAGGTAGAGAGGTAGAGAGGTGTAGAGAGGTAGAGAGGTGTAGAGAGGTAGAGAGGTGTAGAGAGGTAGAGAGGTGTAGAGAGGTAGAGAGAGTGAGGTAGAGAGGTAGAGAGAGTGAGGTAGAGAGGTAGAGAGAGAGAGGTAGAGAGAGGTAGAGAGAGGTAGAGAGGTGTAGAGAGGTAGAGAGAGGTAGAGAGGTGTAGAGAGGTAGAGAGAGAGAGGTAGAGAGGTAGAGAGAGAGGTAGAGAGAGGTAGAGAGGTAGAGAGAGGTAGAGAGGTAGAGAGAGGTAGAGAGGTAGAGAGGTAGAGAGGTAGAGAGAGAGAGGTAGAGAGGTAGAGAGAGAGGTAGAGAGAGAGAGGTAGAGAGAGAGGTAGAGAGGTAGAGAGAGAGAGGTAGAGAGAGGTAAAGGGGTAGAGAGAGAGGTAGAGAGAGAGGTAGAGAGAGAGGTAGAGAGAGAGGTAGAGAGGTAGAGAGGTAGAGAGAGAGAGAGGTAGAGAGAGGTAGAGAGGTAGAGAGGTAGAGGGAGAGAGAGAGAGGTAGAGAGAGGTAGAGAGGTAGAGAAGTAGAGAGAGGTAGAGAGAGGTAGAGCATGGTAGAGAGAGGTAGAGGTAGAGAGGTGTAGGGAGGTAGAGAGGTGTAGGGAGGTAGAGAGGTAGAGAGGTGTAGAGAGGTAGAGAGGTTGAGAGAGGTAGAGAGAGGTAGAGAGAGGTAGAGAGAGAGGTAGAGAGAGAGGTAGAGAGAGGTAGAGAGGTAGAGAGAGGTAGAGAGGTAGAGAGGTAGTGAGGTAGAAAGAGGTAGAGAGAGGTAGAGAGGTAGAAAGGTAGAGAGGTAGAGAGGTAGAGGTAGAGAGGTAGAGAGAGGTAGAGAGAGGTAGAGAGAGGTAGAGAGGTGTAGAGAGGTGTAGAGAGGTAGAGAGGTGTAGTTAGGTAGAGAGAGAGAGAGGTAGAGAGGTAGAGAGAGGTAGAGAGAGGTAGAGAGAGGTAGAGAGGTGTGGAGAGGTAGAGAGAGGTAGAGAGGTGTAGAGAGGTAGAGAGAGAGAGGTAGAGAGGTAGAGAGAGAGGTAGAGAGAGGTAGAGAGGTAGAGAGAGGTAGAGAGAGGTTGGACAGGTAGAGAGAGGTAGAGAGGTAGAGAGAGGTAGAGAGAGAGGTAGAGAGAGAGGTAGAGAGAGAGGTAGAGAGAGAGGTAGAGAGAGAGAGAGGTAGAGAGAGAGAGGTAGAGAGATAGAGAGGTAGAGAGGGAGAGAGAGAGGTAGAGAGGGAGAGAGAGAGGTAGAGAGATAGAGAGGTAGAGAGGTAGAGGTAGAGAGAGGTGTAGAGAGCTAGAGGTAGAGAGGTAGAGAGAGAGAGGTAGAGAGGTAGAGGGAGAGGTAGAGAGGTAGAGAGAGGTAGAGAGGTAGAGAGAGAGGTAGAGAGAGAGAGGTAGAGAGAGGTAGAGAGGTAGAGAGAGGTAGAGAGAGGTAGAGAGGTAGAGAGGTAGAGAGAGAGAGAGGTAGAGAGGTCGGGAGGTAGAGGGAGAGAGAGAGGTAGAGAGGTAGAGAGGTAGAGAGAGAGGTAGAGAGGTAGAGAGGTAGAGAGAGAGAGAGGTAGAGAGAGAGGTAGATAGGTAGAGAGACAGAGGTAGAGAGAGAGGTAGAGAGAGAGAGGTAGAGAGAGAGGTAGAGAGAGTGAGAGAGAGAGAGATAGATAGAGACAGAGAGAGGTAGAGAGGTAGAGAGAGGTAGAGAGAGGTAGAGAGGTAGAGAGAGAGAGGTAGAGAGGTAGAGGGAGAGGGAGAGAGGTAGAGAGAGAGAGAGGTAGAGAGAGAGAGGTAGAGAGAGAGGTAGAAAGGTAGAGAGAGAGAGGTAGAGAGAGGTAGAGAGGTAGAGAGAAGTAGAGAGAAGTAGAGAGAGGTAGAGAGAGGTAGAGAGGTAGAGAGAGAGAGGTAGAGAGAGGTAGAGAGGTAGAGAGGTAGGGAGGTAGAGAGGTAGAGAGAGAGAGGTAGAGAGAGAGTCGCCGTGAAGTTCGATTACAATTTTATTTTAAAAAAAGAATGCCAGCATCGCAAGTGCGCATAGGGAATGAAACACTCTATGATGGTAGAATGTAAGTGCCAGGGAACCCGCTTACCTGAATAGTTTCGCTCGATGTAACAGTGGTCAGCTGCTGTCTTGAATGAAGCTGTCAGCCCACTGTAGAAATACCATGAATGGTTTACGTCACGGTTTCCACGCTAAAAGCGTGCGCGGCCCGTGACAGCAGCTAAATGCTGTTGTCTGTGTAAACTGATACCGGAGAGGGCACGGGTCAGTAACATTGATACTGAAGAGTTACTGAGTCACAACAAAACTCGGACATAAAAATATGACCCAAATAACGTGCCGCTTATGGTTAGAAAGCGACATTCCCTTCAGAAATAATTATGGTAATTCGAGAATGCCGATTGACCCTTACGGGAGGACCGCGTTATGTGCATTCAGATAAGAAAAAGTGATTGAGGGTGGACGAACCTATCTTATGAAATGCTTGATTTGCGGTGATAGAATTCAAGAGGAATCAGCAGTCTTAGTGTAATGTAACATTATTGGTGAAGTGCTCAATTTCGCATTTAAGAGGATACAATCCAATTATGAATTAAACATACATTAATTACAGATTACACCAAAAGCAAACAAGCGCGCGCGCCTCGTGCTGAAAGTTAAAAAAAAAGCATCAAAGAAAGGAATGGGCGGGAGGGTTGTGAGAGAGAGGGGGAGTAACAGCAGCTGTTTTCAAGCACACTCGTGCTTGTGGTGCCATCCGCCTTGCGGGAGCGAGCAACAGCCAATTAGCATGCGTGCCGCTGCTCGCTCCCGCAAGGTGGATGCCGCCACAAGCACGAGTATGTGCTTCAAAAAAGAGCAGAGCGCCGGCTAAAGGCCCTCCAACGCAGCGCATGCGCGCTGCGGAGGCAAGACCTAAAAATGAACCTGAAATGTTTCATTTTTTTTTTTTTAAACGTAGCCCGTTTTCCTTTAAGAAAAATGGGCTGCATTTAAAAAAAATGTTGCTTTATTTATAAGCAAACACAGACATAGTGGTCTGCTGTCCCCACCAGGCCACCGTCCCTGTGTTTTTAGCGTTTCCCAATGGGTCGCAAATTGTGACCTACCTCATGAATTGTAATCAGGCAGGTCTATTTGCGACCAACTGGGAATCGCAAATGAAACTCAATAGAGTTTTGTACATTTGAAAATTGCGCTTCGCATGGAATTGCAATTAGGAACTTGCAGTTTCTAACATACGTACATGTGGCCGTAGATTTGCTAAGGCCATGGCGTGCTTGAACAAAATGAACATCTTGTTGTTTCCTTCTAATTTCTTTGTCATCATCACCTCTCCCACCCTAGGACGGAATATGTGGCCTTATTCAGAAACAAGTGGGCTGATTATCGGTCTGATATTAAGGGTACAGATGAACGCCTTCCAGTTTACAGTAGTACGGAAGTTTCTTTGCCAGAGTGGAAGACACTGACATAAGAAGATCCAATACATGGAGAACAGCCACGGTCCGTGCAGGAAACAGCGGTGGGGCGGTGGGGCCGAGTAAAGGGGGATTTGGAGGGAGGATGCAGAGGGAAAATTAATTATTTATTTAATTTTCCCTCGGCATCGTCCCTTGAAATCCTCCCTCACTCGGCCCCACCACCCCACCGCTGTTACCTGCACGCACCTCGGCTGAAGGAGAAACGTAGCAGTGATGAATCCATCAATGCCCATTACGTTTAGCAGGATTTCACAGCAAACGCCAGCATTAGAAATGTACATCCAAAGGTAGGAGTACATTGCCGTGCTCCCACATACTTAGGATACTCAGAGTTTGGTGGGCAGTAGTCTGTTGCACCAGAGCAGCTGAGGCATGCACTCCTCTGCCCTGGTGGACTACTGCCATCCTTATTTGAAATTTTACATCTGCCTGACAGAGATATATGTGCCCTCCGAGGAGCCGCTGCCAAGGCAGATCGCTGCGGGCACTGTAAGTTTACCGAAGTGGCTGTCATGTTTCATGCAGCTGCTCAGAAAACTTTTGTTCTGCAAAAACTATTTTCCAAAGCAGGAGTTTGTTTTTTAAATGCAAACAACCAATAGCCCTGACATCCTGAGAGTTTCTATCAGGGCATGGAGTCATTTCTAGCTGCCTGGTTGTGAAAGACCTCGTGTGGACCGTATCAAAAACGTACCGTGGACTTAGAGCCTATCTATTGCTTTTCATTGGTTGGCTTTATTGCCACTTGTGTTTGCTTGTCTCTTATTTGATGGCTTACCTTCCTCTTCATGCGCTTGACTCTCGCCTGGAGCATAGGCTCTTGACCAGGCTTTTGATTGGCTGACTTGTATTCTTCCATTCATCACATTTAGGCGACTACTTTTTTCACTTTCTGATTCCCCCTACAAACACAACTTCTGTGTATGTTCCTTGTTGCTCCCTCATTCCCCAAGATCATCCATTTCTTTCCCCAATCCTCCCTGACTTTTGTTTATACTTTTAAAAAAGAAATTCACCCTGAGCCTTAAGTGTCTTTGTTGCATCCTTACCACCCACTGCTCACTCCCCCGTTTCTCCCCCCACCTGCTCCTCTATTGCTTCCCATCCTTGTTATCCTTTACATTTTATTTTTTAATTTTAAGTATTTTAAAGGGCCCTGCAGCTGCCATTTGTTACCTTTTCACACCGCATGTAAAAATGCAAATTCATGTAAGTAAAATTGAATTTTGTATTTACTGATCCAAGTGGCATGCACCATCCTGGATTAGAAAATACAAGAAAAAGAAAATGGTGCCTGTTTCATTCCGTAGCCATGCGTGCTTGTGCATAAGGAATGATGCAGATATATCTTTGAGTTTTTTTTCTTTCCTGACACACCACAGCATCAGTATTTTTTTATTTTTTGACAATGAGCACTGGCAAAACCATAACAACAAAAATGCGCAATAGCTTTGCCAATGCTTGTTCTTTTTTCTGTTCAGGTAAGACAAATTTTTCCAGGCAGTTCTGACCTGGAAAAAAGTGCCAGAACATCGACCCTAAATAGGACGGATAGTCTGAGGTACTTAGACCGATGGCCCAAAGCCGTTGGTTGGAGGGGTGGTAACCACTGGCACAAACATGATGGTCTGCCTGGCTATAATCAGTTTGGAGGATGGGGTACTCTACCACATTTTTGGTGGAGTGAACAGTCTGCCAAACTCTAAATAGCTTCCTTAGTCTCCCTAACATGTTGAAACGTGTTTCCGAGCATGTTGCACTATGGTTACCATTTTTCATGAAGTTGTTTTGCTCTTTTGCTCTTTACAGTTATTCATTTTGAACTGGGTTGCTGATCTGGCACCTGGCTACAAGTAAAATTTGGGGATGGTAACTCCCTTACACATATAAAAAACAAACATGAACAGGTTTAAAACAAGGCTGCGTATTAGCTCCATTGCTTTTTAATCTCTTTCTGGCGGCCCTTTTTAACAGGCTTAGGTGACGTGAACTCACACCCACCAAAGCTTGGAGGAAAACCAGTTAGCGGACTCCTCTATGCTGATGATGCTCTTCTAATATCCAAAACCAGAGTGCGGCTCCAGCGGCTCCTGGACGCATTGATGTTTACACGAAATGCGACGGGCCTTCCATCAGTCTTGAGAACGCCAGAATAATGCTTATGGGAAGAAAGATGAAGAAGCCAGGTCACTGGTACCAGAATGCAGTGGCATCGCAAAGGCCCCCTCAGCTGCCGCAGGGTGGGGGGGGGCAAGCTCCAGGGGTACTCCTCAGCACAGTACCCTGGCCTGAGAGCTCCTGAGTGAGTCTGGAGGGGGGCCATTCTAGGTACTTTGCAGGGGGGCCCCCTCATGTTTCATTACACCACTGACTTAATGGTCTCGAAATTAAAACTCCCACAGAGTTTAAGTACCTGGGAGAGATTGTGGACAACCATGGAACCTTCCTTCCTCATAAGGAGTCCATACAATCAAAAGCAGCTTCATTACATGCGTTCTTAAAGCTCTCAAAAAAGTTTTAAGCCCCTCCCTCAAACCTCTAACGAAACTGATTGACATCAAATTGTTGCCTGCTATAGCATACCGATGAGAGGGCATGTTCGGGGGGAAGGTGGGCTGAGGGGGGAGGGGGGGTTCTAACCTATTTGACAAACTTTAGGTTAGCATCTACAGAAGGGGTTCCTTCCTTCCTAACCAGGCTTACCCAGCACAAGTCCACCAGGAATTCTGCCTACCCAATCAAATGTTGGATAGGTACGGAGCTTACCTAAAACCCTGTTTCAAGTTAAGGGCCGCAAAGGTTGATGCGCTGGAAAGCCAACTGTGGCTAGAAATAACAAACAGAGGCAGTAAGTCCATAGCCAGACTTTTCTGGATCAATCAATACAGAACTTACAGAGGGGTGCGCTGTAGGCAGCCCCCATCCCTTTTATAACCTTTAAAAAGTTAATCAGCAAAGTAGTATGCATGAACTCCCAACAAGCAGACAAACAAACGTTAACCCTTCCTGCACATACCTGGGCGATTCTAAATAGTTATGACAAACTGGGTCCGCAACCAATTTGAAGTGTTTGTATGTCAAAACAAGTTCAACAGAAGCTCGTCCAATATAGGTTGGGTGGTCTGCCAACTATGGACCGCATTCCTGTGAGGATGTGGAAAAGCGCCAGCGCACTTTACAGGCTGTGCCCATCTCATAGCCAAACAATTGTTCATATAGTGTGCACTTGCCCAGTGAATCATGTTGCCAGTACGGCATGCATTATTAAAACCACAATTTCGGCTCCTGGGTATACATTCTTGCAGGCTAGCAGTAATGGCCTGCCTCCAAGCAGCGCAGCCTACACTGGCAGCCAGATTGGTGAAACCTATGCAGTCAGCTGAGAAGCGTTTGAGGCTCAAACGTTTCCAGCTGTTGCTCAAACTTTGCTCAAACTTTGAGCACCGCAGCTTCTCGGCAACGAGTGCAAACGTCAGAGATTTTTACCGGGTCCCGTTTTTCATCTTTCCTGTTCTTTGCTATGTTTTATCATTTTTTCTGTTTGATGACTGGGGTGTCTCAATTGACGAACGAACTAACAAGCCGGCACTTTATGTTTTCTCAACATCACCAGTGATCTGATGTTTAGATGACTGAGATGACTATTTTTGTGGCGTTATCGATTATTGAACTGTTAGGGGCATATTATCAACGGCCAGCGATAATTATCGCTGGCCGTGCTTAGCGATAATGTTGTTATCGCAGGCTATCTCTGGAATGTATCGCCCTGGTAGCGCGTTATTAACAACGCGTTTCTCCAGGGCGATAAAAATTCCAGAGATAGCGAGGTTATCGCCGTTTTGCAGGGAACATCGCTGGTTTACCAGCGATGTTCCTGCAAGCAGAATAACTTCTGCTGATACGACCCACAGGGTCGTATCAGCATAATCCACCCCAATGTTAGGGATAGGTAAGTCTGCATTTTAGCAGACGTTAGGGGCATATTACTGTGCTTAGCGATAATTTTGTTATCGCAGGCTATCTCTGGAATTTATCGCCCTGGTAGCGCGTTATTAACAACGCGTTTCTCCAGAGGCGATAAAAATTCCAGAGATAGCGGAGGTTATCGCCGTTTTGCAGGGAACATCGCTGGTTTTCCAGCGATGTTCCCTGCAAGCGGCGATCTACCTGCTGATACGACCCACAGGGTCGTATCAGCATAATCCACCCCAATGTTAGGGATAGGTAAGTCTGCATTTTAGCAGACGTTCGTTTTGGAGAAAACAGCGGTTTTCTCCAAAAACGAACGTGTGCTAAAATGCTGGAGCAACCTTGTAAATATCGCGATGTGAACATCAGCGATATTTGCAAGGTAGTCCATCCGAGTACGCCCACTTTGCATCTCATTAGAGATGCAAAGGGAGGCATTGGGAAAAAGGGTGCTAACATGCGATTATGCATGTTAGCACCCTCTTGTAAATAGGGCAATAGTTTTATATCCGCTTTTTTGGCTTTTTAAGCCAAAAAAGCGGAGATAAAGCCCTTGTAAATATGCCCCTGTTAGTGAGGAATTTTTGATTTAGTATTTATATTTGCCTTTTACAATTTTACAAAAGTACCCACTGTAGACATTCATAAATTATTATACGTTTAATGCAGTAGTGGCCTTATGATCACTTTCTGTTCTAAACTTCAGAAATATGCATTTCTTGTTCAGTACTGATGTGTAAAAGATATATAAGGCACATAAAGAACAAGCAGGCTGATAGGTAGATTGCATTATTGAGTAGAAATTATAAACTGTTCCCTTTCCTGCAAAAACGTCCCTCTGACTAAGTAAGACGTGCATCTAAAAGAAAAACTGAAATACCTTTTGAGTTTTTTCAGCTATTTCTATTGAGGCAAAAATTTTCTCATCGTTTTAAACATTTGTGTGAAGAGTAGGGCACTTACATTGAAGTTAAGAAAATCTTTTAAATCATCTGTTTGTATCCTGACCAATCGGGTATTTCCCAGGCAAAAGCTAAGGAAATCTTTTTGTTCTGACCTGTCGGGTACCATTTCCCAAGTAGAAAGAAGCTCAGAGAATCTTTCAAATTACACCTTTGTATCATAACCACTCGGGTACCAAGACACAAACTAAGGAGGACATAAAACTATTAATTTAATTGGTTCTCGAAAATGACACTTTGAGTAAGCAATTGTAAGCATCTTCAACTGTGGTAATGTCCTCTAGTTGGTATGTCTCTGAGGAGGTGCGCATTTTGCAGAGCATTAAAAACGCACTAAGACTCTGGTCCCCTCTTCACTGCCACCACCTTCCCATTGGAAGCAGAAAATGTATCTATGTGTGTTGTATATTTTGTTATTCCAATAGCAGCTCAGGCTTGCCTTGATTAGCAGTCAGTGGTCGTCAGTTCTCCTATGGGTTTGCAGCTCAGTGTGACCATCCATGCATTGTATCCCGCCCCCTAGCCCCCATGTAGAAGTATTTTGGTTTCTCGGTGATGCAAGACCTCGCATCTTCCTCTCCATGTCTTCAGTCGCAAGTGAACAAATGAAGCAAAAATGACAGCTGGGGAGAAGCCGCGCAGCATCCAGCTATCACTGTACCTGCTCGCGTTCCTGACTCCGCGCCTGTTTTTTCGCGCCAGCCTTTGTCTGTATGATGATTTCAGCTTTGTGATGCTATGTCTGCCAGTCAACTCTGCATGTGAGCATCTCCCCAAACACATCCCGAATCCAAACTCTCCGACAGACGTGGCAGCTCGTCCCACTGGATGCCCCTCTGACGTATCCCGCTTGTTTTACCTTTCAAGTCTGAGGCTTGCCTAACATCAAACGCCAAGGCGTATCGCGATGCCCCTGGTGAAAGCTCATTAAACTCAAAGGATAGTTGGGTCCCTGTGGCAAGTGGACTATTGCTCTTGTCTTCTTGTGCGCGCTGCTTCGGACTGGCGCAAGCGTCATTCCAATATTTAGAGTCGACATATTTAGGCGGGAATCAAGAAGTGGCAAGAGTATGTCTAAAACAAGAGTGGGTGATATACCACGGCCTACCTGTGCAGGTGCAACTCAAATGGTGCCTACTTAGCGGCAACTAAGCGAGGGATGTGAACTGAGCTTAAGGTTGTGCTAATTCAAGCTAGTTGCCTCCATAACAGAAATTATTGACATAGTAATGAATGGTACTTCACAGCAAGATGGGCTGACTGGTACCTAGAGAGGTTGTGGATAGTGGTGCGCAGCAGTAATTGAAAGCATCAGCAGAGCGACAAGAAGACATCTGAAGACTTGATTGGATATTTACAGATCTACAGGTTGTCAAAGCCCTGTTGTGATTTTGGGATGAGTGGAAGTAGTGGTGCAGCAAGTGAATTGAAGAGAGAACAGCCATGGGGTGTTTGGGGATTTTATCGCTATCCTGTGTAACTTCATGGCTGTCTTGAACAAATGTAGGGGCATATTAGCAAGACCCACGTTAAAATTATCGCCGTTTTAGCGGCAGGAAACTGCCGCTAAAACGGCGATAATGGAGCTTGCTAATATGCGTTATAGAATTCAATAGAAGCCCAGGTTAGATGTCCTGCACATCTAACCTGGGCTTCATTGGAATTCCATAACGCATATTAGCAAGCCCATTATCGCCGTTTTAGCGGCAGTTTCCTGCCGCTAAAACGGCGATAATTTTAACGTGGGTCTTGCTAATATGCCCCGTAGTGAGGTGATAGCCGGCGGTCTGAAGAAGGACAGATCCACCGAGAGGTGCCTATAAGCTGAACAAGTGACATTTGAACGCGCCAATCAGAAGTTTAGGAGCAGCAAGGAGGTTAAAGTGGTCTATCACAATTTACTTCAACCAATTGTAATTGGGGCTGATGGTTTCATGGCAATGATTTTCCCACCATTTATGTTTGGATTGGTACATTTTCATTTTTACTATTTATTCATATTTCTTTGGTGTTTTTCGACCAAATGAAGTTGTAACTACTATAATTCCAGGTTTAACGGATAACGTGTACTACTACTTTGATACCTGCTGAGTTTTTGCTCTGTAAGCAGACAAACATAATGTAATAACTCACTCATATGACAATATTAGCCTTGTAGTACATGCAGGTGTCTGCATAACTTTATTTGATGACATTTGATCACTCTCATTTCTGTCAATCCGCACAGGGAGTGAAAGCCCTGAATGACAGCATTGTAAGTCGTGGAAAAGAAGAGGAATTTTCTGCATTTTTCTCTTTATAAAATTAACTACAGAAGAGAAGAACATTGTTTTCTGTCTGTATTTGTCTGTAAAACTACATATAGACATAAAACTGGCAGCTGTAGTTATAATAGGGTAGGCTGGCATCATCCAAGACTTGAAAGAGAAGAATAAAAAGTTTATATGGAGCTTGTGGTTCCATGCAAAGTACTTTTGGGGATTCAAGAGAGGGTGTGTCTCACAAAGAATTACCAAGACCCAGAAAACAAGCGCCCATTGGCTGCCCAAAGAGGAGGGTGTTGTACTAATCAACTCCACTCATGGCAAGGCTGCTGATCAGGACTTTGGCTGCATGTAGTGGCAGAGATTATGCAGAATTTGAAGTCTGGCCGCTGCATTTGAAGCATATTAGAGTTTATAGTCTCATGCTGGCTCAGGAGGCACAATGGGGGTTCTGTGAGGATGAGGATGGTGGAAAGCATCGTTCGTGAAGTGGATGGTGCAGGGTGGACATTAGGACTCGTGGATGCATGAAAGTAGATGATTGGCAGAGCACGTGTGACTGGAGTACAATTCTGGTCAAATTCTTCTCTTGTGTTACATTTTCTGAAATATCACTAATAAAATAGTTTTTCTTGGAAAAAGGGCCTTCTTCTGTTTAACGTTGACAAGAGGAATGAATATTTGGGTTTTTTGGAGCCCCTACTTGTGATAGTTGCTCCTTTAGATAGGCTTAAGCTTTCCACAGCATTCCTAAATATTGGCAGGAAATGAAGGGCTTTAGAAAGATAAACAACAGGCCGCAAACATCACATTTCTGTATGAAATGAAGGCATAAAAGACAAAAATAAGACTAAAAAAAATCACAATTCTGACTGAAGCTTCACAAACCATGGGGCTGGTTAAGGCTCTTGCAGAATATTTACTTCCACCAAGCCCCACCCTTCACCTTCCAGCCACTACGTCATTAGGCACATTTAAATAAAGTGCTGATATGGACCGCCCTTTAGGGAAGTCCTACTGAGTGGATGTTGTTTCGGAAGGTGAATCATCTACACCACCAAATGGCCTTGGAGTGGCTTGGCATTGTAAAACATGGCTTTCCACCTAATCAGAGGATGAGAGGGGGACATAATGATTTCTGTTAAGGGGATGTGAACAACTTCCTGCCCCTCATCCTATTAGCCCAACTCTAAATTGGACACCTGCATCCATTTTATGGTTTGTTCAGAATTTGGCCAGGTGCACGTCAGCACATCCAAAGTTATCCACAAGTGGAGTTGCAGATAGCCCAACCTACATCTACCTCCAAATTGAGCAGAGGGACCAACCTTTAAGGAGTGATGCTTCCCCCTTCAACTACCATCTGCTACTTCAAAGGACAATGTTGAGGTCTCTATGTCCCTGTCCTTTAATGAACAATATACTTTGCCATTACTCTTGAAGAAGCAAGGGCCTGTTTTTATACAACCACCCTAGCAAATTCAATTTACCACTTGCACATTCTGGAAAGAGATCATGACTAAAGTTATTGAAGCTGTGGCAAGTTTGGGTAGAAAGGCTCACCCCAAACAATGCTCTTTCTGACATGAAACAAAAACTTTCAGAATTCCTTATTGAATTTGAGGCCACCCTTGCAGTGTCCTTTGGTTGTCGATCGAGGTCTCTACATTCAGATTTCCATTTTGTGTCAGTGGCCTAAGTCTGTTTGTGTTTGAATGATTTTGCGATAGAAAGTTACTCTAGATCAGCAAAGATTTGTGCACAATTTGGTGAGTGATTTGTATTTATAAAGCACAAATGCTCAAGCCAAAAACTAGAGGGCATGATTCACAAAAGCATTTGCACACCTAAGTTCCCCTGTGATGGTTGGTGAGGGGAAACAACAGCCTGGCAAGCCCTGCAACTGAGCATCCACCATACTTGTAGAGGATAGGTTGAAGGTACAAGGACCACAGCTGGGCCTGCCGTGATTTGGTGTGGGCTGTTCCATGAAGGTGGCAGACGTAATGTCCCTTGTCACCAGTCTCTAGATCATCTCTATTTTAGAGCCCAAAAACATCTAGCAAGATAATCCTTGTAGCTCTAACTAGGCAGGTCACACTGAAGCCGGATACCTTAGCCATAAGGATCAACTAACACCAAAAAGCTCAGAGCAAGACAAGCTGCTTTTCTTGCCTCCTGAGGTCACACCTTCGGCTGATAGCATTGGCTGATTAGTCCCTGTCTTCTGGAGGTTGAACATCTTCTAAAACCCAACCATTTCTTCTATTTGGAGCAGTTCCTCTTGGTCACTTCTAAGGCTCTCCTGACCTGGAAGACCGCACTTAGGGCCAGGACACACTACAGCAGACAATATAAGCAGGGTCCAGTTGTAACTGGTCAGCAGGTAACACCAGAAAAAGGCCTCTTGTAGCCTTTGGTGCCAATGTTGCCACACAGGACCCTTGGAGCCCTAACTGCACCTTGGAGCCCACTTATCAGTTCTGGGTAGTTGTGGGAGCAGGTCCTGCCCTTCACAGGTCACAGACAGCAGTTTCGGTATTCTTCATCCACAAGTCCAGATGTGTTTTCAGGAGCTGGGAATGAGATGCCACTTTCATAGAAAGCACTAGCTTGTAGCTAGGGATGACTTCCGGACACATACTGACCAATGGGTGTAAGGTTCCCAAGGTTAAATCTTCCCATTTTTCCAGAACATGCTGTTTTCCTCACTGCAATCTATCCCACAGTGCACTATTCAGAGGGTAAATTAAGACTGAAGAATATTTCTTCCTCTGGAGGAAGCTGGTGACCTACCAGGTGTGTGTCTAGGAAAATGAGCGGCCCACTCCTCCGCAACCACACCAGACTTTTTTGGGACCAGCTCCTCCACCCACTTGGATGGAGCCCGGAAAGCTACAGTGTGCTTTATAATTGAAAGGACCCTCTTCCCAGGTCTGACTTTACATTTAGCTGTGAATTGGCAGGCTTCACCCTCGTCCCGTTCGAGTTCATAAAGTTTCTGAACCCCCCAATTGTCTTTTGTGAGAGTGTATGAGGAATATACCTCACACCCAGGTCTTCCAGCTAAAAGACCAAAGCCATTGTGTGTGATGGGGGCAGTTTTCACACCACATCAGGGGGAAAGTTACAGGTCTCCAGGCTTACTTCTGGGAATGTCATGTGAATATCTCCACTCTGTAAATACACATTTTTACTTTGCATGGAAAGCACTTCCTTTACAACCCCACTAAATCTGTGGCTGGTCCGTTCCCATTTGCACCCTGGAAGGGACGTTATTCCAGCACTTGCTCGGGGTTAATCTCCGATCATTTTTTGGGTGGAAAGGGGATGACTAGGAGTTTCGGAACACCCACAAATGTATATGCTTGTGGGCATTCCAAGTCCTCCAAGGCAAGTCAAGCCTTGGAACGCCCACTTTCCACCCCTTGATTTACTAATGTGGGTTTATATGACAGTGGTGAAAAAATGTTAATGCATTTAGGCCCACCAGGAATCCATTTGTCCATTTCCGGCAGGTGTTAAAAATGTAAATTTGGGCATAAACATACATATACAACCTAAATTTACATTTGTGTGTCGGGCCTGTCGAGTGCCAACAAAGTTGAAAGCATGCAGACACCGTAACCAAAGCTATATTTCTTTTAATAAATTAGCAATCACTAAATAAGTTCCACCATTTGTCCAAAACTGGGGTCATCGACTCCTTTCAACCCCTAACAATATTAAATCGTCAAACAGCAATGGGTATACAGATAAGAATATTGTTGCACACATCAAGGTCTCGTCCATATTTCCCTGCATTACATCCCAATGAGATATTAACACTTGCTGTTGAAGGATGAATCAAATTTTATCATATATGTCAGACAAGTAGTGAACTAGAGAGGGAGTGTAATGTGAGCATGTGCTAGTAATCTGATTCCATCCCACAGCTTCTTGGTCACACCGTATCAGGGCTCAGAACATTGCAATTTTCTAGGACTATAACATACCCTTAAAGCCGTTGTAAAATGATGAATTTTATATTTATCTGTAGGCAATACATTATGGATCAAAATTAATAGACTCCAAAAATTCATCCCGAGTTACGTTCATTTTCAGTTTTTGAGACCATTTATCAGCTCCTAAGGGGCCGATTCACAGAACTAATCTGAGATAAAATCCTAAACGTACTACTTTTGGTATTCACAGAAGGCATTTAGTAGTAGTAAAGTTAGGACTCCTAACTTTACTACTACTAAACTGAATAAAATCCTAAACTTACTACTTTTGGTATTCACAGAAGGCATTTAGTAGTAGTAAAGTTAGGACTCCTAACTTTACTACTACTAAACTGAGATAAAATCCTAAACTTACTACTTTTGGTATTCACAGAAGGCATTTAGTAGTAGTAAAGTTAGGACTCCTAACTTTACTACTACTAAATGCCTTCTGTGAATACCGAAAGTAAGTAAAGTTAGGATTTTGTCTCAGTTTAGTAGTAGTAAAGTTAGGAGTCCTAACTACTACTACTAAATGCCTTCTGTAATACCAAAGTAGTAAGTTTAGGATTTTATCTCAGTTTAGTAGTAGTAAAGTTAGGGTCCTAACTTACTACTACTAAATGCCTTCTGTGAATACCAAAAGTAGTAAGTTTAAGATTTTATCTCAGATTAATTCTGTGAATCGACCCCTAAGTCTCTGTTCTCCTTCTTAGATTTTACCAGTGTGGCATAAAGTTACTTGATTGAAGCAATTGCTTTGAGGCTCCTAAACATGCATTCAGCTTTAGGTAATAAGCATCTTTGTTATAAATAATTTTAATATCGTCCATGAATGTAGGTGAGAAATGTATAAGATACCTTTCTCCAGCCAAGACCGAGAAGTTTGATACCTAAAGGTTGAAGGCAAATTTAAGCTCAGATCCACTATGTATATTACACCATACTTAATGCATAACATGAATAGTTTTAAGGTTGATTTTATGGTAGTATTTGGGTTTGTGGTGTTTGAGTAAATGGGTGCTATGTGACCCATCACAGAACAGGTGTAAGAAAGAGGGACCAAAAACAGATCTACTTGTTAATCTCTTCACTCTACTGCCCAAAGAGGCACAAAAGTAAAACTATGTCTCCAGAAGATCTCAGCTACTGATGGGAGCTTAATGTATCAGAGAGCTCTCAACAAGTTCTTACAGCTCCAGATAATGCTGAAAACTGCAAAGTACAGACACCTACAAATTCTGCAGGGAAAAAAGATGGATAGAATTAAATAAATATACAACTTCAGGGAGGATAAGCATCTTCATAATATTACACCACAATCAATGATATCACAAGTGTATCCCATTTACTAAACTAAGCTTCAGATTTTTGCAGCAAGGATTTAAAATTTGTCATAAAAATCTTTTATAGTCTGCTTGATGTGTTACCCCCGAGGACAGTGGTTGTGTGGACTATTCAGCTGCCCGCCCCCCCCAAAGTCCCACATTATCACAGTCCTATCTTGCAACTTAAACTAAGCTCAAAATAATCACTGAGCATCTAAATTACAGGGTTTGCCTGGAAAGGATTAGTGGTATATATTCAGCAAGATCATTAGGTTTCTTATAGTTTTAGTGCTGGTATTGAACGTGTTGTTGAATCGTAGCTAACACAGGTTCTGCTTTTCCCACACCATGCTGAGCCTTCCCTCTACCTTACTTTATTTGGTCAATTAGACCTTTGTATACACAAAAGTAAAAACATTTATTTGAACACCACTAGAGCAGGAGAGGGTGAGAGGGAGTGGGTTTGTCAGGGAGCTAAATGCCCAGGAGTCCTGGATGTGCAAAAAATGAAGGTGTGGGTATGAGTGACTTTGTGGGAATAGGAATGTCCACCTTTATATGCAATAATCTTTCGTATAGTTCAGATCTTTCTCTCTCTTGTCGTGTAGTTTCCACTTTCCAGTAGGAGCTGCGCATTTTGTGGGCAGCATAAACGTTGGGATGGTGCAAGACTGATTCCGAATACCCCAGCGCGATATGTTGTCCTATAGACCATCCTGCTCACAGTGCCACCATAAGCACCCCTAAACCCAGACAGGTAACAAATGGTTTTGGCAACCACAGAACATGACAACTCTGCCCCCCACCCCATCCCCCTCCCAGGTATCATGGTAAGAGATCTAGAACCCTTTCGCTCAGTCACTCGTGCTGTCTGGGAGAAATATACAAGGCATACACAGAGGGGTGTTTTCAATATTTATTGAGTCATTATGATTTTTGTACAGAATATATGTGCTGCAATGATCAATAGACGGAAGCAGATAAAAATAATTAGCAGTATAAGGACAGTGAGCAAATAGTTCCACCATCTTGCTAAAAGAAAGCATATATGCGATCATATAAGAACTGTATCTAGCATACTCCTACTATGCGTTCCCTAACCTAGTTGTCTAGGCTGTGTGTTTGTTCTGCCAAGAATCCCCTATTGGATGATCCAACCCTCATTACCTGAAGGGAAAGTATGTAGGACCCTATCTTCGTCACACTTTAGACACCCCTCCTCACAGAGGTATCAGCAAGCAGCTGGGCTGAGGTTTCAGCGTGTAGTGACCTTGTAATGACAGCAAGTGCTCCTCTGCCCCAACCCGGAAATGCTTGTTTATTTATAACAAAAAGCCTCCTTGCTCCTGAGCCAAGACCTTAGTCAGGACACCATAGGTTATGATTAGGGCTCCCGGTTTTATGGTATTTATTTTTTGGCCATTTCCGTCTGTATTTATCCATATTTATTTTTGGGCCATTTTATCTGTATTTATCCATATTTATTTTGTGTTTTGCATATACATGAAGTTGTAAAAACTGTACATTTCCATATCTATTTAACTGATAGAAGCGCACTTATACGTCAATGTCTGTCGTGTTTTAGCTATTTAAGCTGCCAAATATTACATACCAGTACATCCATTGGTAAATATTAGCATTATACCATAAATTTCTTATTTAAAGAAATTTCATCCTGTTTTTAATTAACCATGCTGTTCATCTGCTCAGCTGCTGGCCTATAATTCATGAAAGACAGCACTTAGAGTCACATAAAAAAGCACAATTTTCTGTATTTATCCACTTTTTAAAATAAATACAGACAGAAAACACATCGTTTTCTGTCTGTATTTATCTGTAAAAATCCGTAAAAACGGAAAACAGGGACCCTTATTTATGATCTATTGATAGCTGTGTCGCCTCATGGATGAATATGAATCAATCAATCAATCAAGGTTTGCATAGCGCGTCTACTCACCTGTGAGGGTCTCAACGTTCTGAGAGGGAGACGGGGGGCTGCTGATCCGTCTGGGCACTGGGGTTCAGTTGAAGAGCCAGGTCTTGAGATCCTTCCGGAATTGGGTCAGCGACAGTGCGTGCCTGAGGTGGAGAGGCAGGGTGTTCCAGGTCTTGGCCGGAGAGGTAGGATAAGGATCTTCCTCCGGTACTGGTCTTGCGGATCTGTTGGACGGTGGCCAGGTCCAGTTGAGCGGAGCGGAGGCGGAGTGGAGGTTTGCACAATGTATGTTCAGACCTTGTACGAGTTGTTGAAGGTGTCGTGATGAGGTTCCTACGAAGTGGAATTTGTAAGCAATGTAGTTTCAGGGAAACTAATCCTGCACTGTCACACACGCAAATGTATGTCAAAAGTCGTTTGAAAGAGAAGGCATCTTAGGAAACGTGTGCATGTTAAAATGGGCACATTTCTCCCCAAGCCTAACTGAGCCATGTGACACCCACTCCTCAAATATAAGTCGACTAATAAGCTATCTAATATTAAGAAAGCTATGCCAATTAATGCTACTGCATATGCATTTAAAATGATTTTAAAATCTATGGAGCAAATGTGTTCCCATCCAGCCCCCACAACAGCCGTGGAGGGAGTGACCACAGACAGTGGAAGGTCCACCAAACCAGGGCCAAGATCCAACTCACCAGGAGCAGAAGCATCCCAGGAAGGCTCGTAAAATGAGGTCAGAAGCAATGGAATACGCAGTGGACAGCGATACAAATGGGCTTTTTAGGGGTCCACCAGTACATTTATGTCTAAAAGATCAATTAATTGCATTCCTAGGCACAAGCCTAAGGCGTGCACAGCAGACAGTGCAATATGGGCTTCATGCAGTAAAGCCAAACAGGCCGAAATGATAAGAACCAATGCTCTTTCAGTCCTGAAGCAAAGGTGCACCAAAGCAATGTACCATGCGTTCATGGCTCAGCAACACATGTGGTAGTGCCAGCTCCATTCGTTTTTGAAATGGGACATCTATTGCGGAGCAGAAACAATAAAATCACAGTCCCGACAACCAGGAACAGGACCAGCGGAAGACCTCCAAAGACACTTCCGAGCACCAGGAGCGGCCGGCACAGGTAACCGCGGTGGGGCGGGGTGGAGGGGAGGGGCAGTGAAGGGGTAAGTGGACAGACAATGGGATAGTGAAGGTAAAAGAAAAAATACATGAAACCATGTACCTTGAGCTCGCCACATTCGGCGATGCAGCAAGCTCAAGGTATGTGGTTTTATTAATTTTTTTATTTTACTTTCACTATCTTGTCATCTGCCCACTTTCCCCACCCACGCCACCCAGCCCCCACCCCAACACCCCACCGCAGTTACCTGTGCCAGCCGCGCCTGCCGAGCACCCAGTGTATGTAGGATGGAATGACTCCGAAAACTGTCTGAAAGGTGCTAACCAACTCATAGCCTATACTTTTGAAAAAGTGTGCTATTCCTGCAGTATCTTGTTAAAAATGCGGTGCACCAGCTGTCCAAAATGTAGTGGGAAGTTAGTGCGGAGTAGCGACTGTACCTCTGAAGAGGACCTTGCAACTTGAAGGTCAAACGTCTCCTTTGCAGATATTAAGGCCTCATCTTTCTGAAACAAAAAGGCTTTCAGTTTGGTCAAGACATCAAAGCGCACGTTTGATAGATTCATTAAAGGCCAAAGCATCACCTCCCTAACTGTACGGGCAGGTGGAAACAGTACTTGTGTAAAACAAGTCACAATGGAAGAAACCACTACCAGATATGCGACCCCCTGTTTCATCCCACTGCACCCTTGATCGTTAAGCATCAAATAACTCCCATTAGAGATTAATCTGAAGGCCGGACAAATCACGGCCGTTAGGGAACTTTCAAGCAAGATAAGATTGCCACCGAAGCATTACAGGACCCGTGAAGCGAAACGTGCTTGCACACCAAGGATCCACTTAAAGTGTTCTTGCAGTCCGATCCGCTGTAAAAAACTTCAGTTTCCTTATTTCGACACCGAAATTTGAAAGGTATTTCACAAAACTTGTGTACAAACCCTCCCCTAAACCTTCGTATCTGCCCATCTGGTGGTACTGTAGACAGTACTGAGTGATGTACCCGTGGAATATCAAATACGCGGATGGTGTGTCAGCAACGGTGAAAGGTAATCTCTCTAGTTTCTCTATGTGTAACATGTTGCATCTTTGCATGCCATCAGTATTTGTTGTTTTGTAAGGTGGTATGGGGAAAATATATTTGTGGCATCAATATGTCACCATGGCACTCAGCCATAATGTAGTGTTTACAGTGTCCATCTAAATAGGAGAATAGACCTAAGTTGCACTTGCCTATGTTGAAATGCTCCTATTTATCAAAAAGAGAGGGGGGGACGGTGGGAGCTGATTGTTAGGTCCAGTGACCCTTGCTCCCGATTGGTAACTGGTATATAAAGGGGGTCACTGTTCCTTAAGAGGAGAGCTCAAAGTGGAGAAAGAAAAAGGAAAAGGTGTCCTGTGCTACTCTATGTGTGGGGACAGTGTGTCCTCATCATGATGCCCTCACACACCCCGAAGGATGTCATGCTTCATCATTGGGCTTTTGCTCCTCGTCGGGCCGGCACTGCAATGCCCTACGGGTCCCCGAAGGGTCTCTTTTCGGAGATCTTTTGATGAAACAAGCCGTTAGGTGCGTGCGTGTGAGTGGAAGTGAGGTCTCAACTAGTGTGTTAAAAAATGACTGGAGGGAGAGTGGCTATTATTTATTAAAGTGGTCCCTCTGTCATTAGTAAAAGGTGTGTGGTGCTGCTAGTGGGATATTATGGCCCTCAGTAGCTAGATATGAGTCCTTAGTGGGTGTCTCTAGTGGTCGACATGTTTCGTGCGAACTCTCCCTCCAGTCATTTTTTAAAACACTAGTTGAGACCTCACTTCCACTCACACGCACGCACCTAACGGCTTGTTTCATCAAAAGATCTCCGAAAAAGAGACCCTTCGGGGGACCCGTAGTGGTGTAGGGCAATGTTCTCATTGTGTGTAATTGAAAACAGCACGTGGAGTGCTTGACTTATGCAGAAAATGATGACCATAATGTTGAAAATGAAACATTTTATCATAATTAGGTGTACTTTCATACAATTCATTACACGAAAACATAGTAGAATGCCCTTGATATTCTAGCATTTCATGCACTGCATCAATGTCCCAATCGTCAGAAACAGTACTAGGGGTAATGACATCATTCAATGATAGCTTAAACAAGTACAGAATTTGTAAAAGTTCAGTGGGGCCATACACATCATACGATACCCTATCCCAAACAATCCTATCAGGAACAAGAACAGCTGAAATGTTTACCAGGGAATGGTCTCTTTGTTCTCAGTGTGTTGACGAATGTGGTTTGAGAACCGAGTTCACCAGTTGTACTGCTGAGCGTTCTGGTATGTAGTGCCCTTTTAGGAGCAGGAAAAAGACAGTCACCAAACCAATCCAGAGGACCAGAAAAAGTAACGCAATTGTAATTCAGAGGTGTAACCATGAAGAAACAAAGTATGTCCTTTTCAGCCAAAAATACAAAACATGCACTTTCAGCTTAAATGGCAGAGGTGGCGGTTGTGGTGGGTCAGATGAATCTGAGGAGAAGTCATCAAAGTCGATGAAGTATCCAAAGGCAGTCCGATCCTGTTTTTGGCAGCTCAGCAGGTTTTTTAGAACTGGGAGATGAATCAATCTGTGGTACGTTGACGTAGACAGTATTCTTGTCAGGATTCAAGATTGAAATCTGTGTTTCTCTACTAGTTGACTTTACAGTTGTAGTTGTTGTAGCAACAGGTAAAAGTCTTGCTTCATTGTTGTTGATTGTTGTCTCTCATTGGAGAGTGGATGCTTCATTAGTTATTAAGGTTTCCATCTGAACTTCCTGTACGGTAGTAAAAAGAGGCAGGTAACTACCCAGGAGCCACGTGGCTTAATGTTGAGAATCCGCCACATAGTGTGGTTTGATCAGATCAATGAAGACAAATCTCTTGTCTTTACGACCAGCAGTACAGTTCTGGTACCTTCAATCAATCAATCACGGCATTTATAGAGCGCGCTACTCACCCGGGAGGGTCTCAAGGCGCTGGGGGAGGGGGTAAGTTACTGCTCGAACAGCCAGGTCTTGAGCTGCTTCCTGAAGGCGAGATGGTCCTGGGTTCGCCGAAGGTGAGTGGGGAGGGAGTTCCAGGTCTTGGCCGCCAGGTAGGAGAAGGATCTTCCTCCGGCGGTGGTTCTGCGGATGCGTGGTACGGTGGCGAGGGCGTGGCTGGTTGATCGTAGCTGGCGTGTGGGCGTGTAGAAGGACATGCGGTCGTTGAGGTACTTTGGGCCCAGGTCGTGGAGGGCCTTGTGTGCGTGGGTGAGGAGTCTGAACGTGATTCTCTTGCTGACGGGGAGCCAGTGCAGGTCTTTCAGGTGTACGGTGATGTGGCTGTGTCGGGGGATGTCCAGGATGAGTCGTGCGGAGGCGTTCTGGATGCGCTGGAGTCTCTTTTGAAGTTTGGCTGTGGTTCCGGCGTAGAGGGTGTTCCCATAGTCCAGTCGGCTGGTGACGAGTGCCTGGGTGACGGTCTTCCTGGTTTCAGTGGGGATCCATCTGAAGATCTTGCGGAGCATGCGCAGGGTGTTGAAGCATGAAGATGAGACGGCGTTGACTTGTTTGGTCATTGATAGGGAGGAGTCCAGGATGAAGCCCAGGTTGCGTGCGTGGTCCGTTGGCTTGGGTGCGGTGCCCAGGGCCGGGGGCCACCAGGAGTCGTCCCAGGCGGAGGGTGATGAGCCCAGGATGAGGACTTCCGTCTTGTCTGAGTTCAGTTTAAGGCGGCTGTTCCTCATCCAGTCGGCGACGTCTCTCATCCCGTCGTGCAGGTTGGCTCTGGCGGTAGTGGGGTCGTTGGTGAGGGAGAGGATCAGCTGGGTGTCGTCGGCGTAGGAGATGATGTTGAGGTTGTGTCGGCGTGCGATGGCTGCGAGGGGGCTCATGTAGACGTTGAAGAGGGTCGGGCTGAGTGAGGATCCTTGTGGAACGCCGCAGATGACTTCGGTGGCTTCGGATCTGAACGGGAGAGGCGGACTCTCTGGGTTCTTCCGGCGAGGAACGAGATGATCCATTCCAGTGCTTTCTCTCGGATTCCGATGTTGCTGAGGCGCTTCACTAGGGTGCGGTGGCAGACGGTGTCGAACGCCGCGGAGAGGTCCAGGAGGATGAGGGCAGCTGTTTCCCGTTGTCGGTTAGGGTTCTGATGTCGTCGGTGGCTGCGATAAGGGCGGTCTCGGTGCTGTGGTTGGCCCGAAACCCGGACTGCGAGGGGTCGAGGGATCCATTCGTCTCGAGGAAGGCGGCAAGCTGTCTGTTGACGGTCTTCTCGATGACTTTGGCCGGAAACGGAAGGAGCGAGATGGGGCGGTAGTTCTTGAGGTCGGTGGGGTCCGCCGTTGGTTTCTTCAGGAGGGCGGTAAGCTCGGCGTGCTTCCAGCTCTCCGGGAAGGTGGCGGTGCGGAAGGAGGAGTTGATGATGTCCCGGAGATGGGGTGCGATGGTGGCGTCGGCTTTGTTGAAGACGTGGTGTGGGCAGGGGTCGGTTGGTGATCCGGAGTGGATGGAGTTCATCGTGCGGGTGGTGTCTTCGGTGTTGATCGGGGTCCAGTTGCAGAGGGTGGTGGTGGCGGGCATTGGTTCGGCGGTAGGGTGCGTTGTTTGTGCGTTGAAGCTGTTGTGTATGTCGGTGATCTTGCGGTGGAAGAACGCGGAGAGTGAGTTGCAGAGGTCTTGCGAGGGGGTGATGTCGTTGTTTCCGGCGCTGGGGTTGGAGAACTCTTTGACGATGCTGAAAAGTTCCTTGCTGTCATGGGCGTTGTTGTCCAGTCGTTCTTTGAGTGCCGACTTCTTGGTGGCACGGATCAGCTGGTGGTGTTTGCGGGTGGCGTGCTTGAGGGCGGTCCTGTTGTCTGTGGTCTGGTCGAGTCGCCAGGTTTTCTCGAGAGTGCGGCAGTTCTTCTTGGATTCCTTGAGTTCGTTGGTGAACCAAGGGGTTTTCTTGCTTCCGGGTCTGCTGGGAAGGTGCTGCTTAGTGGTGCGAGGTCGTCGGCGCAGGCGGTCAGCCACTTGGCGAGGTTGCTGGCTGCTTCGTTTGGGTCCGTTGTGTCGGTGGGTGTGTTCTGGCTGAGGGAGGCGGTGAGCTGCTCGGCGGTGATCTTGCTCCAGCTCCGGCGGGGAGCCTGTTGCGGGTGGTGGTGGGTCGCAGTCTTTCTGAAGCTGAAGTGGACGCAGCTGTGGTCGGTCCAGTGGAGTCCGGTGGCGTGGCTGAAGGAGATGTGCTTGCTGGACGAGAAGACGGGGTCAAGCGTGTGGCCGGCGTAGTGGGTGGGCGTGTTCACCAGTTGCTTGAGTCCGAGGTTGGCGAGGTTGTCCAGCAGGGCGGTGGTGTTTCTGTCGTTGTTGTTCTCCAGGTGGAAGTTGAGGTCCCCTAGGAGGATGTAGTCGGCGGAGGGCATGGCGTGCGGGCTGATGAAGTCTGCGATGTCTTCGCTGAATAGTGTGCGTGGTCCCGGGGGTCTGTAGATGAGGGTGCCTCGGAGGGTGGTCTTGGGGTCCGTGTGTATCTGGAAGTGTAGGTGTTCGGCGGCGGTGAAGGTCTCGTCGGAGTTAGTCGAGATGCGGATGGTGTTCTTGTGTACGATGGCGATGCCTCCTCCCGTCTGGTTGACGCGGTCCTTCCGGGTGATCTTGTATCCATCCGGGATGGCTATGGCGATGTCAGGCGCTGAGGAGGCGTTCATCCAGGTTTCGGTGAGGAAGGCGATGTCCGGTGCTGTTGCGTCGAGCAGGTCCCAGAGTTCCACGGCGTGCCTGTGGACGGAGCGGGTGTTCAGCAGGATGCATTTCAGGTGGTTGCTGCTGTTGCTCGACTTGGCGGAGGTGGTGCACGTCAGGGGGCAGGTGAATCGGCAGGTTTGGCAGGTGAAGGGTCCGTGGGTGCGTCTCGGTGAGGCTCGGTAGCAGGCAGGGTTCCGGCCGGCATTGAGTGCGGTGAGTGTGGCGGCGTCGTAGGTCCGTCGAGTGGTGTTGCATCGGTGGGATCCAGGGGTTCTGGCGCTGGGCGCGGTCCAGTCGCGGACGGGCGCAGACGGGCTTGCCTTAGGCGCGCCTTCGGCGCGCCAGCGGCGCGCCCGCTGCGCACGTCCGCTGCGCGGCCGTGCAGCGGCCGCCATTTATGGGGAGGTGGGAGGGAGGAGCAGCTGGGAGGCGGGAGGCAGGGGCAGCGAATGGGCAGTCAGGGGGCGGGGCCGCAGGGGACGCAGCGGCGGGAATGGCGATAGGCAGCGAGGGGCACAGAAGGAAAAACGGGGGGAGAGCAGGTAAATCACGGGCACAACAACAGTGGGGCAGCGAGGGGCACAGAAGGAAAAACGGGGGGAGAGCAGGTAAATCACGGGCACAACAACAGTGGGGCAGCGAGGGGCACAGAAGGAAAAACGGGGGGAGAGCAGGTAAATCACGGGCACAACAACAGTGGGGCAGCGAGGGGCACAGAAGGAAAAACGGGGGAGAGCAGGTAAATCACGGGCACAACAACAGTGGGGCAGCGAGGGGCACAGAAGGAAAAACGGGGGGAGAGCAGGTAAATCACGGGCACAACAACAGTGGGGCAGCGAGGGGCACAGAAGGAAAAACGGGGGGAGAGCAGGTAAATCACGGGCACAACAACAGTGGGGCAGCGAGGGGCACAGAAGGAAAAACGGGGGGAGAGCAGGTAAATCACGGGCACAACAACAGTGGGGCAGCGAGGGGCACAGAAGGAAAAACGGGGGGAGAGCAGGTAAATCACGGGCACAACAACAGTGGGGCAGCGAGGGGCACAGAAGGAAAAACGGGGGAGAGCAGGTAAATCACGGGCACAACAACAGTGGGGCAGCGAGGGGCACAGAAGGAAAAACGGGGGGAGAGCAGGTAAATCACGGGCACAACAACAGTGGGGCAGCGAGGGGCACAGAAGGAAAAACGGGGGGAGAGCAGGTAAATCACGGGCACAACAACAGTGGGGCAGCGAGGGGCACAGAAGGAAAAACGGGGGAGAGCAGGTAAATCACGGGCACAACAACAGTGGGGCAGCGAGGGGCACAGAAGGAAAAACGGGGGGAGAGCAGGTAAATCACGGGCACAACAACAGTGGGGCAGCGAGGGCACAGAAGGAAAAACGGGGGGAGAGCAGGTAAATCACGGGCACAACAACAGTGGGGCAGCGAGGGGCACAGAAGGAAAAACGGGGGGGAGAGCAGGTAAATCACGGGCACAACAACAGTGGGGCAGCGAGGGGCACAGAAGGAAAAACGGGGGGAGAGCAGGTAAATCACGGGCACAACAACAGTGGGGCAGCGAGGGGCACAGAAGGAAAAACGGGGGGAGAGCAGGTAAATCACGGGCACAACAACAGTGGGGCAGCGAGGGGCACAGAAGGAAAAACGGGGGAAAGCAGGCAAATCACGGGCACAACAACAGTGGGGCAGCGGGGGCACAGAAGGAAAAACGGGGGAAAGCAGGCAAATCACGGGCACAACAACAGTGGGGCAGCGAGGGGCACAGAAGGAAAACGGGGGGAAAGCAGGCAAATCACGGGCACAACAACAGTGGGGCAGCGAGGGGCACAGAAGGAAAAACGGGGGAAAGCAGGCAAATCACGGGCACAACAACAGTGGGGCAGCGAGGGGCACAGAAGGAAAAACGGGGGGAAAGCAGGCAAATCACGGGCACAACAACAGTGGGGCAGCGAGGGCACAGAAAGGAAAGGGGAGACAAGCAGACAAAACTGGCACCGGGGCCACAAGCGGAGGGCGATCTTACCTACAGGAGCAGCGGGCAGACAGCACAGGCGGAGCTGTGTGGTGGGGGAGCGACCTACCTGGCAAGGGTTCAACAGCCAGGACAGGTACAGGCGTTCTGTAAGATAGCACAAATTCTTTCTTGTCCACAATTTTCTCCCTGACCAGATCGAAAACCTCTGGGACCCAGCCAGGCCACGCCGGTACTTCCTTCACTTCCCCAGATGCAGTACGTTTTACTTGGATGTTGCTTTGTTTGTCCCGGACGCTGTTCAGTTCCTGTAATACAGCCAAATATTCATTGATGCTAAATGGTGTGGGGATTGTCGAGGTCTGAGACCCACATCTTTACCTCAAACAGGATTTCATAGAGAGTCCGACCACCCAGGGATTTTTTAGGCAGGTTATTGAGTGTCCTCTGGAACTGCCCTCTGGACCCCATACAAGTGATGGACCCAACTGCTAGTACCCTACCTGTAAAAGACTGCTTTAAGTCACGGTCTTTCCTCTCCACTACCAAATTTCCCTCAGAATGGTAGTAGGAAGAAAAATGCAGGGTCACAGCCAAACTTCCCATGGCCTCTTTGTAAGCCCAAGAGCTAAACCCTGAATCCTGGTTGGAATGTAATGTTCTTACTGCGTATGTCCCGATAAAGACTCGCAGATCCTTTATAACAGTTCGGGCATCAGCAGACCACTGTGGCCATACCCACAGAAATTACAAGCAGGAATCCACTGCTACCAAGATGTACTTGAAAGCTCCTTCTGATGACAAAGGGCCTCAGTGGTCCTAATAAACACAAGCCAGAGGATTGCTCGAAATCAGCAGAGGTGTCATTAGTGGACGTGCCATGGTGGAACCCTTTATCTGCTGGCAGATGTTTCATTTTAGGACAAAGTCCTTGGTCTGTTTGTAAAGACCTGGCCACCAGTAGCGTTGCTGCAATAATGAAATTGTAGCAGCCACCCCTGTGTGTGCAGATGCCAGACCCTCATGTGCAGCTAGAATTAATTAAATCTAAACTGCGATCAAAGTTTGGTATAACTCTATCACCCACTACAGGAATGTGAGCATATGGAATGTTTTATGAATCTAACTTGTAGGAGTACTGTCATGTGGCCGCTGGGGACATTGTCAACATCACAAAGTTAGCATGAGCCCTGCAGCCATTATACGGCTTTGCACGTGTTACTAGTACTACATGACTTTATTTTTGGAAAGGACTTTGTTCGTACCTTTCACATGAGTAATGTCTCCTGTGTTCGTTCTCTGCCTATTCCTGGAGTTTAGTCTGAACATTGTGTACAAGGTCGATAAACAATGCCCCTTGTTTATTCTGTTCTGGTCAGGCCCTAGCACCTAGACAAAACATACCAATGCAGCTGTTGTTGAACACTCGTACTTTGATATTATGGGGATACATGCATAAGGGGCACACACTTGGAGAGGGACCTTTCCAGGGAGAAGAGCAAGACAGCACCTATGATGTAGATTTCCCATCTATAGGCTAAGGTATGGGGTCTGCTGACAAAGCCCAGAGATCTTCTACTATATAATAATACTTCTTAGCAAGGGGAGGGAGGTTAGGCTCTATAGTCTTTTCTCTATTGTCTTTTCATTATGACATCGCCCTTCATGATATATGGACTTGCTGCTATGCTGACTGTATTTGTATTATGCATTTTCCTGCTTGTTGTGGCACATATTCTGCATGTTAGGGCAGGTTAGTTAAAATAAATATTTTAAACTGTTTCGTGTTTCTGTCAGATCTTATTGTGGACAAGTTCAAGAGTGAGAGCGAAAGAGTGTGTCTTGTTACCGCGATTCCTGAGAGATCTGGGAGTGCTGTGTTCTGGGGTATCTAATCACTTGTTTCTCTGTGAGTGAGTAGGAGAGCAAGTGAGGCACTATAGCTAGTCGGTCCTGGGCTTATGGGTACTCAGGTGGTAGGATGACTCAGTCTCTACTTGCTACGGTCCCATAATCATATGCATAGTTCTGTTCTTGGGCAGAATCCCTGCAACATGGCGCTGCCAACATTTGGTCTGGTACTTATTCACGAGACCCCTGAGTAGTGCTTGTCCACAACCCCTCTCGCCGGTTTACGGAGACGTCCTTGGTGGGGGGCTAAGCCTCCTATATTTTGTGTTTATAGGTTTTTCAAGCTTGAGATTTAAAAGGTACTTCTTTTTGACCCATTATTGTGCTACCGGTTTTCTTGCTTCCTTTGTGTATTGTAATGGTTTTAGCTGTTCCGGCACCTAACCAAGCTGCGCTTACAGAATTTTTGACTGGACGCGGAGTCACCGTTGCTGGCGCTACTATTATTTTTGTTGTTGAAGCGGACGCTGCTTATTGCTATGAGGTTTTTTATTCTTGGGTTACCTTTCCTGCGGTGGATGGAAATGATAAATTGTTTCATGAATACACGGGAGCTACGGTTCCGCGTGCTAGTCATCCTTATGCTTTACTTGAAGTTCCGTTGACAGCCTGGGAGCATACCACTTGGTTTAATGGCGCCCTTCCTCACCCTTCCTCACCCTCTTACTGCTGTTCGGCTGGGCCCCTTGTCTATTGATGGGGCCACTTGGCTGGTTTTGGCTGGTTTTACACCACATTCTAATTATATGAACGTTATCCTCGTAGAGCTGCGTCAACTACATACAACATTGATTCACATACATAGAAGTGTCATACAGTTTATGTCACTCGCAATTCAAGTGGCTCCGGCTGGAGCCGCTCCTCCACCGCCTGGACATGGTGGGTTGGTTATAAGTCCCATACTGATTAACTCAGTAATGGACAAATGTCCTCAAAATCGGGATGACTTGCCATTTTGGCTTGCACAGAAATTTGAACAGCTTGAGGCTGTTTTTCCACATACAACTCCTGTTGAGAAACACAGGATCCTTACAATGAGTTTGCCGAGTGGTATTATTCCCACTTTAGCTGACTGCACCACCTGGGTGACGGTGTTTGCTACATTGTAAACGCTGTGCTTTGGCACCCCCTCCATGAGCGTTCTACAGACCGTTCTGGAGAAGGTTCAAGATGAACATGGGGCTGGTCCAGCCCTGGACTTGGGGATGAAATTAGTGGGCCCATTCCCTATTGTCTCCGAAATGATTCTGGCCAACCTTAAAGGTGAAGCAATTTGCTTGCAAGTGCGCCAGCGTCTAGCCGCACTGGCGGACGTGGATCAGGAGAGGCTGTTGCTGTCTATTATTGTGGATGTGTATACATCTTTAGGACGCAATAGCTTGGGAATTTGACCATTTGCTCAGGCGCAGAATAAACCCCCTCCTGAAAAGGAGGGTCGTCCAGTCTTTCCTACAAAGACTTGGAATAAGCGGTAGCAACAACAGAAGCTTGCTTCTCGTGTGGGTTCGCATCCAGCTGACGCTTCTGATCGTAGATATGATTTGCGCGACCGCTCTAAAATTAAGACACCAGAGAGGTTCCAGGTCCCTGATCCTCGTTCTCCATGTTCCTTTCAGGAATCATCGGATCAACAGTTCGGTGGAGGGGATATCAGGATCGCAGACAAGGCGACTCTACGCAAACCGGACATGACCCACAGTGCCAGTTTGATGTGAAAGTCAAATAGGAGGGACCACCTCCGTATCGTGCCCCATTTCAGAAGAAAAAAAGTTGCAGCTTTGACAGCAAAGTATGCCCCAGGCGGTGAGAACCCTGCTCCTCGACAGGAGCTGGGTGGTGACCCTCCTCGACAGCACGGCAGAGATTACCATAGTGCGGCAGACACTCCACCAGCATCTGTAGGCGAGAGCAACTGATACTTTCATTACAGTGGAAACAGCTGACACTCAAGTTGCCCCCCCGATAGGCTCTATGAAATAGGCCTCCAAATTGAAGGTGATATTAAACGCACTATTAAAGCAGTCTTTTGGGGTAACCTTACTTCTTCATACGATATTCTCTTGGCGGAGGTGGATTGGCCTCTGCCATTTGTTCTTGCTTCCTCTAAAGGGTAGGATGTTATTCTCCCGAGTTTTTCGCAATATGTCCCAGAAGATACTAAAGTTGCTTATGCTTCGAAGTGGGCGTTGGCCCTTGCTCCTGCGTTATATCGCAATCAGGCGGGTTGGGACAGAGATTCACATGAGCATGTAGTTCCTTTACGTTCTACACCGCAGCCCCAACCCCAGTACCCAATAAAACGTGATGCAAAAGCGTCCGTTAGTGACATTCTTACCCAGTTGGAATATCAGGGTGTGATTAAACCCTGTGTTTCTTCAATGAATAATCCTCTTTTTCTGATATTGAAACCGGATGGTTCATATCGTATTGTTTTGGATTACAGACATTTAAACAGTCATGTTCGTACCTTTGCGGTACAGAACTCCCATAGCTCTGCATTAGTTAATAACATTGTTAGAAAGAAATATAAAACTACTTTGGATATTTCCAATGGATTTTTCAGTCACGCTTTGGCTCCTGAGAACCGTGACTTGACAGCATTCAGCGCACTAGGCAATCAGAAAAGATATGCGAGATTGCCATGGGATATAGTAATAGCCCAGGTGTGTTTGTGGCCCGCATTGTATCACTCTTGCATGAGATTGATCCAGATGCATTCTCTTACGTCAATGACATATACTTGACTGATGATGAATTAAATCTGCATCTCTTTCGTGTCGACCGCATTATCACACGTTTTGCTGACTTAGGTTACAAATTTAATTTTGCCAAATCTCACATTGCCTTCCTGACAGTTCTTTTTCTTGGTTATGAACTCACTAATGAAGGTACTCATAAAAAATTGCAATCTTTTCTGGTTTTTTAAAATTTCGGTAGGACATACATTCCTGATTATGCCCAGCGTATCAAACTGCTTTCCGCATTGATACAACCCTCTTTTTTGTCTTTCAGCTGGCTTCCGGAACACACCGCGATGCTTCGGTCTTTGCAGTCTGATGTGCCTGCTTGAGAAGCTGTCACAAAGGCGAGTGTTCCTAATTCTAAGGCTTTACATCCCCATTGGATTCAATGGGCAAGTTCATTGACATCAGCTGATGTCAGTTTTATCTTTGACCCTTCTTTGCAGACACAGGAGTTCTCAGTTCTTACAATATGAACATGTTCATCCTGCTCCGTTGACTCTGCTTCCTCTTAATCAGTACAAATGTATCATTTATTCCTCTTAATCAGTACATATGTATCATTTATACCGACGGTTCAGTTCAACCTGCCATTGGTTCTAAGCATGCTTATTCGGCTGCCTGCACAATTGTGGCAGGCACGATTGTTGATGGAGATTTTAAATCCTCCTTTGTGCCCACACAATCCCTTGGTGACTGTTCGGCTCATTTGGCTGAGTTATGCGCTTTGGTCATAGCTCTAAAATTTGCGAATCCAGAAGTTCCCACACTTATTGTGTGTGATTCTTTCGACTGTGTACAATCCTTTAATGACAACTTGTTCTTTTGGTGACAGAATGATTATCATGATTCTAAAGGTAGCGCAATTAAGCATAAAACGCTTTGGGTCCGGGTGGCCGCTCTTAAGGAACGTTGTCACTCACACATGTTATTCATACGTTAGGACATCAGCGTGTGGGAGCGCATGCTGTTGGAAATTCTTTGGCTGATGAGGCAGCCAAATCTGCAGTAGCCACATGTTCAGTAGCAGCAGTCATTAGGTCTATGACTGAAATCGATGTTGATATCCCTGCGGCTATAGCTGCGACAAGGGAGGGGACGGAGCTCCCCCAAGGTTTTCCTTCATGTTACTCATATCACTTGTCTTCTGATCAAGTCCCATTTGCAACTATTCCATCTGTTGGGGATCGGCTGATTCCCAACGAGGTCCGCATGCCCATGCCGGAGTGACTGCGACAATGTCTCTGTTACAACAACGTTTTTGGTGGTGTGGTTTATTCCAGCAGATGCGTAAATATGTTCTTTCTTGTGACATTTGTAAGCAAATTAAACCTTCCACTGTTTCGCGCCCACCACATACTCAACTTTACATTTCTAATCAGCCATTTGGCTGCATTTACCTTGATCACTGCGGTCCTTTGACTAGCGGTGGGCGGAATTTGCGTAGTCGCGCTACGCAAAGCTCCGCGAAATGGTAAAAAATCTCCGCGAGCACGCAAGAGTTCCGCAAACACGCGGAATTGCTTGTGCCGCCCGTTCGCGATGCTTTTTTCTTGTTCGCGAACGCTGTTTGCGTGCTCGGGGGGAAATATCTCGCGAACACGCATTTTGAAAGCGCAAACAATCAAAAAATTTTGCGAAGCCGCGAATCGCGGAATTTTGGGCAATTTCGCGTTCTCCGCGAAACACAAAATTACCCAAATTCCGTAAATTCCACGAGCGGAACAGAATTTACCACCCAGGCCTACCTTTGACTTCAGACACTGCATTTAAACATATTTTGGTTGCAGTGGATTCATGCACAAGATTCCTTTGGGTTTGGCCGCAACGCAGTGCTGATGCTCAAACTGTTATTAAGGATTTGCGTGTCTTTGTCTGGACATTTGCCTCTGGCACTTTCCATTCTGACTAAGGTCTGGCGTTTGCCTCTAAGGCTTACAAGGATGCGATGAAGTCTTTGGGAGTGCAGGTGCAATTGTCGTCTCCATATCAGCCTGAGGGCAATTCAGTTGTGGAGCGGATGAACAGTGAATTAAAAAAGCAATCTTCAACAGCTAGGGTATTAGGTACTGACAGAGGTTGGCTGACTCATCTTTATGGAGTCCAGCGTGATCTTAATAATCTTCCAAGAAGATCTCTGAGTGGGCGGACCCCATACGAAATACTCTTAGGCAATTAAAATGTTTGCGCCAGACCTTGATGGTCTAGACGTTGTGGCGGCTGCCGCAACATTTGACATAGATAACCATTCTGCTATGTTACAGGATCTACAAAAGGCTTGCGACACTCTTGCAAAAGATCATTTGCCCTCGTCCACAGAAGCAGCGCTGCTGATTCCTGTTACTGGCTGGCTTCCTAAAGTTGGAGATCTGGTCCGAGAGAAAATAGAGAACAAAAAAGAATTTGGTCCCTCATACCGAGCACCAGTCCCAGTTCTTGGATTGAAGGGTACTCGTACTGTGATTTTACCTACACTGCCTGGTCGCAAGGAGAATCGATTCATTTCCATCGAACATGTCAAGCTACACCATATAGCCGATACTGAATAGTATGCCTAGAAGCATTCCTCGGCAGGATGTTTCATTGAGTCCGATGATAGCACCGATGACTCCCCCACAACTGTAAAGCGAGGTGGAGACTTTGATTGATTTGTTGCCAGTTTTACTGTCAACTTCCATGAATATGCCGCATTAATATGCCTCTCCACCAGTTGAGCTTACAGTTGACATTCCTGATACTGAAATTCTTTCATCTTCAACTGCAGATCAGCCCCCACTGTTTCATCTGGGTGCTAGTGGTTATTATATGGATAGAGATAACTTTTCTTCCGATTCTTCTTCTTCTTCATCAGCTTCCACTGTGGCAGAGCCCCCAACTCGTATTTACATTTTCATCTCCTGGTTTCGAAGAACTTATCTGGTTCCTCCATGGACATTTATCTGGCTGGTGCTCACGATGGTGTTCCTTTTCATGAGGATTGGTTTTGTGACAGTTTTTTTCCTGCTAATAAATGGCCATTGCTCTGCCGTCCATCTGGTAGATGGTGTTTTGGCCCCACACACTTCGTCTCATAAAATGAAAAGGGATCAAGCACTAGTTAATATTTCTACATTTCGAGTCGTTGATGGTATAATGTGGGATAAAGTACCATTCAAAGTCTATGGTCCAACGGAAACTATCCCAATTCCATACGTGTTCCGTGTTTCTTTAGGTGATGTAATCACACCAAGAATACATTCTGACGACTGGGATGTCAATGCCGTTTATTCGCTGTTTTCAGTCTTAAAATATTATACTGCTTTTGAGACAGAAGATTTGTATTTAAATTCTGCTAACTATTCTGATTTATTTTGTTCCCAACATTATGGTCATCATTGTTTACACAAATCTAATACTGTCAGATCACAAGTTAATTATACACAATGGGAGCATTGTCCGACACCATACCAGGGTAGTTCACAGACATAGAAAAATAAGTTTGTATATTTTACAGGTTACAACCTTTCAGACCCAGAGTCATATTATTATAAGTTGAATGCGCCCACACGCACAAAATGTATGTTGACTCATACTAGATTGGTATATTCTTCAAAATTCATAGCCAATTTATCTTTAAAAGGTTACGATTATTGGAAGGACATGATTGACTTAAAATCAATATGGGGTACCAAAGATTGGCAGGTGCAGGGCACTGAATCATTACATTGTGCGTGTTTAATAACATCACAGCTGATATTTTCAAATCAAACTGTTCAACAGACAACATGTTTTGGTTTAGCCACTGCAAAAAATTTAAATACTCCTTCTATTCCATATTTGGCTGCCTATGACACTTGACAGCAATACACAAATTATTCTGTAGAAGATTTGAATGAAATGATCCAAAATGGTACTCTTAACTCATCCAATATTGATCCATTAGGCTGGTTGGTGTGGCCGCTTAATACTAATGCGTGCCAATTTAGCTTTTCTAATGCCTTCAGTGGGTTTAGGCTCAATAGACCTGACCCTCGTTTCCCTCATTCCCATACAGTTACTACGTATTTGGTTGGTAAATTGTGTCAGCAATGGTTCCACTATTCCACACTGTCATCTGTAAAACAACATTTTTCTTTATTATCAGGTGACATTGATTTGAATGATTTCCTTTTAGGTCCAAAATCCTCTCGCACTAAACGTTTTGTGTATGCTGCATATAATGAATTTTGGAAATTGTCCCAAATGGAAGCTGCTTTCCGCTTACGACAAATTGATCAAGATAATTTGAAAAAAGTTCTTGTCGTAGTTGATAATAGCATTAACACTTTGTCTTCTCATATTTACACCTTGGAGAATATTGTTTCATCGGTTATTGACATTGTACAGAATGATGTATCAGTACTGTATCATGGTCAAAATCAGTTGCGCTCTGTTATGCAATTTGGTTGGACATTGCAAACGTTGAAGAGTGGTAAAGTGCCATGGGATTATTTGAATGCTTTCGCCCTATTTTTACCGCTTAACTTGACAGATAAACAAAAGCTTATGTCAATGAAAGACGCTACATACACTATGTTACACATTGAGGAATTAGAACAGTTACCATTCTCAATAGCGGAAACTGATTCGTCTGTATGGTTAATACACGGGGTTATCTCATTGCCCATGTCACTCTTTCAGTTCACTGCATGCATGAAACATTACCCAATAGGAAGGTACGAGCCGCTTGGCAGTACTTATATTCACGAATTTTGGTCGTTACCCTTTGCATTTTGCTGTCAGCGCACAGATAGGGAAGTTTCCCTAACAGGGGAGGACTGTGATTCTACTGTAGGTCATTCCTTAGTTTGTAAACAAGTTAAACTTCACAGGGCTTGTAACATCTCAGCCCCTAATTTGGCCTGTTTTTTAAAAGGGAGGCCAGTCCCTGCTATTATTCCCACGCTCACTCTGCTTTCTAACGGAAGTTATCTTATCCTGAATAACCACAACTGCTGCGGCTTACAGGCAGGCATCCTGTATAAAGTAACTGTTTCACAACGTGTTACATGTTGCAGCATGTTCTTTTTCCTCCCCCACATGGGATTGTAAATAGTTCGCTATGGCCTTCCATTCCTACTTTGAAAACAGATTTCAATAAGCTAAAAGCAGACTGAAAGCGCTATTGTTTCAACAAGAAGTCGCTCTCGCTTCAGCTCGTGAGAGCTTCGAATTGCAGGTGGCTAGAACATCGAGTGAGATTCAGTCACTGCTGAATACGAATCTCCCACTACATTTTGGAGAACTAATTCACCATATATTTAATGCATCTCATACTGAGGGCTTGGCACACTTTTTTAAACTTGTGGGTTCTGGCCTCGTTACATCCTTTCAGACTATTTTGGAGTAATATCGGCTTTTATTCATTCCATTTTTTCCAGCGCCTTCGCGGGTTTCCCCTGGTGCTCTTGCTGGTTTGCGGAGTGCTGGTTCTTCTGCTCCTACTACGTAATGGCTGCCCATCCTGTGGTTTAGCCCAGCCCAGGCCAATTGTGGTTGTACAGTGAAAGTATGCAGCAACTTTTTGGATGCTTGCCATTGGCGACTTTTGGCATCAGCCATAGGCTTACCTTCCGCTATGCCTACTTCACCTGCATGCAACCTGTGTTCTACTGTCGCCGGTGCCCCTCTGATTGGGCCTTGGATGTCTGCCTCTCCAATACATCACGCGCTGACCTAGATTATGAACTGTTGGTGGGTCCATTGTTGGCCCATGACCAGGCCTGTTCCGGGGACAGACGCTTGATGAATGCATTCCTTCTTGGGATGTGGCAGCCTTGAGTACCGGTGCATATGCGCAGCACCTCTTACAGCGGAGTATCATCGAATATCACGCATGTTGCCCGGAAATGCTCCTGGTTGCACAAGATTATGAGGAGCATGTCTGTTCGTTCGCCTTGCTCAATTGGATGGCGGACCTCTTTGCATGGGAAGGTACGGATGGCCTTTTAGAGCTGGAGTTTAGTCTGAACATTGTGTACAAGGTCGATAAAAAATGCCCCTTGTTATTCTGTTCTGGTCAGGCCCTAGCACTGAGACAAAACATACAAATGCATCTGTGTTTGAACACTCGTACTTTGATATTATGGGGATACTTGCATAGGGGGCATACACTTGGAGAGGGACCTTTCCAGGAAGAAGAGCGAGACAGCGCCTATGATATATATATTTCCCATCTATAGGCTAAGGTTTGGGGTCTGCTGACAAAGCCCAGAGATCTTCTACTATATAATAATACTTCTTCTTAGCAAGGGGAGGGAGGTAAGGCTCTATAGTCTTTTCTCTATTGTCTTTTCATTATGACATCGCCCTTCATGATATATGGACTAGCTGCTATGCTGACTGTATTTGTATTATGCATTTTCCTGCTTGTTGTGGCACGTATACTGCATGTTAGAGCACGTTAGTTAAAACAAATATTTTAAACTGTTTTGTGTTTCTGTCAGGTCTTATTGTGTACAAGTTCAAGAGTGAGAGCGAAAGTGTGTGTCTTGTTACCATGATTCCTGAGAGATCTGGGAGTGCTGTGTTCTGGGGTATCCAATCACTTGTTTCTCTGTGAGTGAGTAGGAGAGCAAGTGAGACACTATACCTAGTCGGTCCTGGGCTTATGGGTACTCAGGTGGTAGGATGACTCAGTCCCTACTTACTAAGGTCCCATAATCCTACGCATAGTTCTGTCCTTGGGCAGAATCTGTGCAACAGTACCTCAATGGAAAGCCTTTCAGCAGGTGGGTGTTGTTGCAAGCAGCATTGACAGCCACCATGTTGTGTCTGTCTATCCTCGTACTTGAACGAGTAATTGCAGCAACTGGAGCAGTGCAAACTGTTGTTTAGTAGCTTCATCAGCCACGGAATTCCCTGCAAAGTGTACGCCAGTACGTTGATGACTCTATGGGCCTTATTCACAAGAAAGTAATGCAGGGCGGTGCTGCACACCATTTGGCTGTGTCATGCTGCGTTACTTTCAAAGCATATGAATGCATCATATTTACAACAATATGACGGATCCCTGCGCTGGTGCACAATTGGCTATTATGCGCCTCCGCAGGCATCCTTGCACCATGGTGCAACAGTGCCTGTGTCACGGGGATGATTGTTTTTGTGTCGGAAGGGACACCTTCCTGCACAAAAACAGTCACACGTGGTGATTTTCTCTTCCTATGTGTGCTGCAGAATGCAGTACGCATTAAAAGAGGAAAAAAACAAGGAGAAATGAAAACAAATTCTGTATTCTCCACAGCCAGAATTAGAGCCTTTAGTTCTCCATACTGTTCTATGCAGTCACCAAGTTACTGTCTTTTCTCAAGATGGAATTCTCCATTGTGCATGTACACTTTTACTATTGCGCACGCAGCTGAGTACTTGTGCTTGGTCCCTACAGCAGGTTGGGCAGAGCCATCAGTATAGATGATGTAATCATACCGTTCTAGAGGCATTATTTCATTAAGCAGAGGATATTGTTGTTCGTATTGGAGAAAAGCTTGTGTTTGCAGTTAAGAGTCAGATCTGAAGTCCACATCTGTTACAGTGAGTGAGTTAGCCCATTGTATCCATCGTGAACGTATTGCTTTAACATTTCAAACGGTTGCTCTCGTGACTCTATGGTCAGCAAATTATGTTTACCTTGGGCCAGGGCTCGCTCCCTCACCCCAGCAGTTTGTACTGCTGTCAGTATTTTGCCTGTAGGTGCAAAATGCATTTCAGCATTGGTGAATAAATGCAATTTATATGCAATCTGTACGGTGTCACCTTCATTAAACATAATGTAGGTGTACCCTGATGTCCACACAATTATGCGTATTACCAGGTTTGTTGTATTGACACCTGTGCGCAAATGTTTACAAAATATTTATTTGTTTGTTCATTTTCTGTTAAATTAAAAAAAATTATCTTTTTATGTAAATTTTAGATTTTTTCTACATTATAAAATGTTTTAATGTTTTGTAAATTTTTATCTTTTTATATATGTTTTGTTTTTGGCTTTTTTATTATATTTTGTATTGTAGTTGATATTTTGTTTCTATTTAAATTTGATTTTTATTTAGTGGGAATAGTAATTTTTACCCCTCCGCTATCCAACACTTTCCCTACTGCTGCATTCGCAGGAGTGGGAATAGTAATTTATACCCCTACACTATCCAACACTTTCCCTACTGTTGCACTCACTGGAGTGGGAATAGTAATTTTACCCCTCCACTATCCAACACTTTCCCTACTGTTGCACTCGTTGGAGTTGGAATAGTAATTTTTACCCCTCTGCTATCCAAAACTTTCCCTACTGTTGCACTCGCTGGAGTGGGAATAGTAATTTTTACCCCTCTGCTATCCAACACTTTCCCTACTGTTGCTCTCACTGGAGTGTGAATAGTAATTTTATCCCCTCCGCTATCCAACACTTTCCCTACTGTTGCACTTGTTGGAGTGGGAATAGTAAATTATTCCCCTCCGCTATCCAACACTTTCCCTACTGTTGCATTCGCTGGAGTGGGAATAGTAATTTTATCCCCTCCCCTATCCCCTATCCAACACTTTCCCTACTGTTGCACTCGTTGGAGTGGGAATAGTAAATTATTCCTCTCCGCTATCCAACACTTTCCCTACTGTTGCATTCGCTGGAGTGGGAATAGTAATTTTTACCCCTCCGGTATCCAACACTTTCCCTACTGTTGCACTCACAGGAGTGGGAATAGTAATTTTATCCCCTCCGCTATCCAACAGTTACCCTACTGTTGCACTCATTGGAGTGGGAATAGTAAATTATAACCCTCCGCTATCCAACACTTTCCCTACTGATGCACTCATTGGAGTGGGAATAGTAGTTTTTACCCCTCCGCTATCCAACACTTTCCCTACTGTTGCACTCACTGGAGTGGGAATAGTAATTTTATCCCCTCCGCTATCCAACACTTTCCCTACAGTTGAACTCATTGGAGTGGGAATAGTAAATTATTCCTCTTTGCTAACCAACACTTACCCTACTGTTGCACTCACTGGAGTGGGAATAGTAAATTATTCCCCTCCGCTATCCAACACTTTCCCTACTGTTGTGTAGTGTAGCTCCTATTTCCCTAATAGGACCTGCGCATTGGAATAATATATCCTATAGGTTTGACATAGGACTACGGTCAGTATGTCCCTATCGAGTATATTAAACTTAATTACTTGTGCCAGCTAGCTCAGAGGCCACTAGAAACTCCTTGACAACAAGAAGGGAGTAGTTTCTGGCAGCCGCAAAACATGACCACTGTGTTTCCCTTTAGAATCAGAACGTGTCCCAGAGTCGTGGAAACAATAGATAACTATTTCACTCAGCTCAATCGTGCATGCTTAGTTTTCTTCAAAGTTACACAGAAAGAATAGACGGGCGTTTCAATAAAAGGTTTATTGAACAGTCTTGTTTCTGGTGTAAGTAAAATGTGCTGTTACGATCACAAGACAGTATGCGAGATAAATAATGTACAGTGTGAGCAGTAGAAATAAATAATACTGCGTTAGCATTATCTTTTAGTACATATGCCTTTACATAAATAACACAGACTAAAAATGCGAGTACTCATACGATGCGTTTCTAATCTAGTTCTACCCCAATGTACCTAACCTAACCTAGGTGTAGGGAGAGGTATGAAGTAGGTGAAGTATTCCTTACTATGGTATACTAAGAGTATGTTAAGCCTAGTATGCCTAGTATGCCAAGAGTCCCTCTAGGTTCTTGTCAGCTCCATACCTGAAGAATGAGAGAGGTAGGAATCTCTTTGCCAGACTCGAACTCCAACACCCCGCAAGGGAAGTCAGATCACTGGAAGCTGGACTCTCTGCGTGCAGGGATGACAGCGTCTTCTCAGTGCGTCAGGCCGGGAAACGGGCTCCTCTGAAGTCGAGGTCTCCTCTGATTTACAGGGGCTAGGGAAGGTATATTTATACCTTAGAAGTACCTCACAATGTTAGCATTGACGTGAATTGGACAGCGAAAGACGTCATGAATGAACCCCTAAGGAATAATGGTTCATGCATAATATATGAGGCCTTGAAGAAATCAATAGTCCTGGGCTAGGGAAACTCCCGCAGCCTAAGGGTCTGTTCTTCATGAACTCGTTGTGACGTTAGGGTGGACGGATGTCAGAGACCATGCCTGTATTTGGAGTGCACGGTTTAATGCCTAAATAAGGGCTGGGATTCTATGCCTATAAGGGCAGGGCGAATTGTGCCTATATAAGGACATGATACTGGAAAGCCCGTTTATGGACACCCTAAGAGGAATACAACACCCACTCCACTTTCGTGTGTACGATAATACTAAAATGCTAAACATTTAGGGGCATATTTACAAGCCCCTTGCGCCACTTTTGCGCCGCCGTTGCGTCACGCATGTGACGCAGCGGCAACGCAAACCATGCGCCGCGTTGCGCTATATTTACAACGTGACGCATCTAGGGAGATGCGTCATGTAGTAAACCCCTGCGCCACATGAAACCTGCATCAGGTTTCATGTGGGCGTACGGGCGCAGGGGGGGGTGTTCCGGCGCAGGAACGCCTCGAAAAGTGACGTAGTGAAATCTACAAGATTTCACGCAGTCACTTTTCCGACGCTGGTGCGTCAAATCCTTACGCCTGCTTCATGCAGGCGTAAGGATTGACGCACCATGTTAGGGATAGGGAAGGTTGGAACAGTGCTGGAGTTGCGTCGCGCTTGCGACACAACTTCAGCACTGCGCCAACCTTCTGCCGGCAGATGCGTCACGCATCTGCTTATCCTAGCGCCACGATGCGCCGCATTGTAAATGCGGCGCATCGGACGTGGCGCAAGTGTAAACTTGCGTGACGCATTTTCCCTGGCGCATCCCTGCTGATATGCAGGGATGCTCCAGGGAACGTAAATATGCCCCTGAAAATGCTAAACATTAAAATGGAGTACCGCATATTTCTAAAATATTTCATAAAACCATTTAAAAAAAGGCATTTAAAAAACCTATTAGAATGCAAAAGGTACTGTACATTTGAAGCATTGCTTTTCATTTCAGGCATAAAGTTCGAAAATAAATGCAATTGGAATGAAATAAGCAGTAATATTTACATGTGACAGAAAATGATCAATAAGTTTCTCAAAAATCAAAGTCATTTCATGTCATGAAAATTAATGAACTGTTTTAGACACACAAGATGACTAAGTGTCCATGGAAGTACCGCAAAGTCTGTACTATAAGGCTAGTTCTACCTTAAGCAGATTGAAGTGCCAGTCTCGTTCGAAAAATGGGAAAAAAGTTCAATTTTTGGTAGAGTTCCAAGTTTTATTTTTTTGAAAATGAAGGCCAAATTGTTACTGCATCTTTGGAACACTGTATGCTGAATCAGAGTCAGTTTACGGGTCTGGTGTAAACATGAGATCATCTATTTCTATAGACAAAACATCATCCACTGTAGTCGGCGTCAGTTGGAACACCTCGTGTAGTAGATCAATTGCACAGAGATGGGAAGCATCGCTTCCAGCATAAGTTGCCTCAGCAATGTTCGCGTCCGTTGTTACCTGTGTGCCTATAGATCTTTCTCGTACCTCAGCAGCAGCCGGAAGCGTCTGTGAGATCTCAATGAATGCTGACATCAGGATAGGAAGCCTCTGGGGACAACACAGAGCATGGGCCGTTATCGGGACCAGCAGAGTATCGACATCCGTTGGCGTTGTTGATGGAAATGTTAGACAGGTGTCCAACACGCATTCTTCACCGCATAGCAGGCATCGTAGAACAGGTAAGATGCAATCTTGTCAGATTGGTCTGAATGACAGGAACCAAGTTGTATTAAGGTCCCGTAGACGAGTCATGCCCAAAAGCTTTACTATTTGCTCACGGCACTTTCGTTCAAGGAGAGCTTTCTCCATTTCGCTCGGAGTGATGTCTGCGAATAGGCTGGCCATAGCGCAATAGCAGGAAGAGAAATAGAATTCCGGCAACAAGTGCTAGAATTAATGGTATGCCACCAAACACCGAATGTGCAAAGTTCGGGATGATTCCGAGTATTGCCTGGAAAGGTGCTAACAGACCGGAGCAGATGCTCTTAAATACATGTACAATTCCTGTTGTATCAGACATGTTGAAGATACGTGATATCATTTCTACGAAATGTATAGGGCAGTTTGTACGTATTAAAGTCTGTATCTCAGCCGAAGTCCTTGCTATTTGTAGATCATAGGTTTCTTTGGCCGAGGTCAAAGGCACTGTTTGCTGTAAAAGCATGGCTTTCATTCTGCTCAAAGTATCAAATCTTATAAAAGAGACGTTCAGCGAAGGCCATAGAGGCGACTCCCTGACTGTGTCTATTGGGGCAAACAATACTTGCATACAGCAAGTGACCCTGGAGTTGACCGTTACTAGATATGGGATGCCTGGCAGCATAAATACAACTGTAAAGGAGCGCTGTAACACTCCTTTCCAAGCGCACAGCGTGTTGCGTGATTCTCACATAACATTGTTCACCGTTTTTCAATTTCAAAATGATTGTTCCAACTACTCCACAATTTTTCATTCACTTGTTTATTGTTCTTATCAAGACACACGTAGGATGCTGATGATTTCGACAATGTTTCTCATGCGCCAGATATGCCCATCCGGGCCTTTTTCTGTGCACGTTTGAATCCACCAAACATCCTCAGCCATAAATGATGTTATACCCAATGCATTTCAAGCCATTAGTGGCCCTTCGTCAGGGGTTTACTACAAATAAAAGAACAGTGCCATTAGATTTTATGACTTAAAACTATCCATGTTTCTGCAAACAATGTTGAAATTCATACAAGAAACCATTCCATATTATACAGCTGACCCTGCTCAGCGTTTTCCCTCTACGAGCGTAATAATACGCTGCAAATAATGTAGCCTGAAAGAACCTCCACCGAACTCAATCTCCCCTCCTCAAATACCTTTCCCATTAACCCATGCAACACACAAGATATTCCCCGTCTTAAAAATATTGCCGATTTGTTCTAAATACACAATGCTGTGATGAAAAAGCCTCTAACTAACTTTCGTACCTTCATGACTACTTCCGATTTCCTCAACTTCCCATCTTGTTGATCTCAACGGAAAAAGCAATTCACATCTTGCTGACTTTCCCCCTCTTTTATTAATGCAACGAGACTCCACCCTCATACTTAACCAATGCCTACGGCCCATCTGTTCAAAATCTATCCTTCTTGCCTACATTACCCGTAATGCACTACTGGAGGCTTCATCTAAACACGGCTTACTATTGCATGGCTTCCATTGGTTAATAATGCCCTAACTGAATTAGAGAAATCACCTCAAGCGACTACATCTGAATACCCCGCCCTCCCTTTTGATGTTAAATGTCACACTGATGTTCATATATTACCATTAAATATTTAGGTGTTCTGTGCATAAAATACAACATTTACGAAATCATTTTACAAAAAATGAAAACTTTCTGTTCCTCAACGTCAATATGTCCATGACCTCGAGAAAAGTCCAACACAGTTCTTTAAAATCTGTTACCGGGATGTGCCATCCTGCGTGTGAAGTCTCCATGTACTCTGTTTTACTGATAATCCAGTGGGTGCTACTGAGGGTAGGGCAGACATATTACTTAAATCCAAAAAGTGATACAGTGCACACCAATTTCATCATTCTTTCCAAAGCTGATCGAGTTTTTAAATGCTTGCGTGCAGCCTGGACGACGTGATCCACCCTGGTTTCACGCATTCATAAATACAACTGTAAAGGAGCGCTGTAACACTCCTTTCCAAGCGCACAGCGTGTTGCGTGATTCTCACATAACATTGTTCACCGTTTTTCAATTTCAAAATGATTGTTCCAACTACTCCACAATTTTTCATTCACTTGTTTATTGTTCTTATCAAGACACACGTAGGATGCTGATAATTTCGACAATGTTTCTCATGCGCCAGATATGCCCATCCGGGACTTTTTCTGTGCACGTTTGAATCCACCAAACATCCTCAGCCATAAATGATGTTATACCCAATGCATTTCAAGCCATTAGTGGCCCTTCGTCAGGGGTTTACTACAAATAAAAGAACAGTGCCATTAGATTTTATGACTTAAAACTATCCATGTTTCTGCAAACAATGTTGAAATTCATACAAGAAACCATTCCATATTATACAGCTGACCCTGCTCAGCGTTTTCCCTCTACGAGCGTAATAATACGCTGCAAACAATGTAGCCTGAAAGAACCTCTACCGAACTCAATCTCCCTCCTCAAATACCTTTCCCATTAACCCATGCAACACACAAGAGGGGAGATTGAGTTCGGTTTGCAGAAACATGGATAGTTTTAAGTCATAAAATCTAATGGCACTGTTCTTTTATTTGTAGTAAACCCCTGACGAAGGGCCACTAATGGCTTGAAATAAACAAGTGAATGAAAAATTGTGGAGTAGTTGGAACAATCATTTTGAAATTGAAAAACGGTGAACAATGTTATGTGAGAATCACGCAACACGCTGTGCGCTTGGAAAGGAGTGTTACAGCGCTCCCTTTACAGTTGTATTTATGAATGCGTGAAACCAGGGTGGATCACGTTGTCCAGGCTGCACGCAAGCATTTAAAAACTCGATCAGCTTTGGAAAGAATGATGAAATTGGTGTGCACTGTATCACTTTTTGGATTTAAGTAATATGTCTGCCCTACCCTCAGTAGCACCCACTGGATTATCAGTAAAACAGAGTACATGGAGACTTCACACGCAGGATGGCACATCCCGGTAACAGATTTTAAAGAACTGTGTTGGACTTTTCTCGAGGTCATGGACATATTGACGTTAAGGAACAGAAAGTTTTCATTTTTTTGTAAAATGATTTCGTAAATGTTGTATTTTATGCACAGAACACCTAAATATTTAATGGTAATATATGAGCATCAGTGTGACATTTAACATCAAAAGGGAGGGCGGGGTATTCAGATGTAGTCGCTTGAGGTGATTTATCTAATTCAGTTAGGGCATTATTAACCAATGGAAGCCATGCAATAGTAAGCCGTGTTTAGATGAAGCCTCTAGTAGTGCATTACGGGTAATGTAGGCAAGAAGGATAGATTTTGAACAGATGGGCCGTAGGCATTGGTTAAGTATGAGGGGTGGAGTCTCGTTGCATTAATAAAAAGAGGGGGAAAGTCAGCAAGATGTGAATTGCTTTTTCTGTTGAGATCAACAAGATGGGAAGTTGAGGAAATCGGAAGTAGTCAGGAAGGTACGAAAGTTAGTTAGAGGCTTTTTCATCACAGCATTGTGTATTTAGAACAAATCGGCAATATTTTTAAGACGGGGAATATCTTGTGTGTTGCATGGGTTAATGGGAAAGGTATTTGAGGAGGGAGATTGAGTTCGGTAGAGGTTCTTTCAGGCTACATTGTTTGCAGCGTATTATTGCGCTCGTAGAGGGAAAACGCTGAGCAGGGTCAGCTGTATAATATGGAATGGTTTCTTGTATGAATTTCAACATTGTTTGCAGAAACATGGATAGTTTTAAGTCATAAAATCTAATGGCACTGTTCTGTTATTTGTAGTAAACCCCTGACGAAGGGCCACTAATGGCTTGAAATGCATTGGGTATAACATCATTTATGGCTGAGGATGTTTGGTGGATTCAAACGTGCACAGAAAAAGGCCCGGATGGGCATATCTGGCGCATGAGAAACATTGTCGAAATCATCAGCATCCTACGTGTGTCTTGATAAGAACAATAAACAAGTGAATGAAAAATTGTGGAGTAGTTGGAACAATCATTTTGAAATTGAAAAACGGTGAACAATGTTATGTGAGAATCACGCAACACGCTGTGCGCTTGGAAAGGAGTGTTACAGCGCTCCCTTTACAGTTGTATTTATGAATGCGTGAAACCAGGGTGGATCACATCGTCCAGGCTGCACGCAAGCATTTAAAAACTCGATCAGCTTTGGAAAGAATGATGAAATTGGTGTGCACTGTATCACTTTTTGGATTCCACAGCAACTCTGATCATTCAACATGAGGTAACTCCCGTTAGAAAGTTGTCCAAACGTTGGATTAATCACAGCAGCTGGTGTACCCTGCAGATGGCAAGACAAATTTGCCTCAGAACCATTACAAGCCCCGTGCAAGGAAATGTCCTGACATATAAGTGAACCGCTCAGTGCACGTTTACAGTGTGTACCCCTCAAAAACACTTCACGATCCCCACTCCAACATCTATATGTGTACGGTAAATCCCAAGATGTCTTAATGTATTCGTTACCCAACCTTTCATATTTGCCTGCTTGCATTTGTCTGAGGCAATACTGAAACTGAAAAGTGCTCACAGGTAATGTTATTTTGCCATGAATAAGCCATTCTGTAGCTGGTTTTTCTGCCACTGTGAATGGTAACTTTTCCAGTTTTTCAATGCTCAGCACTGTATACTTTGCCCCTCTTTATGCCAGTTCGATCTGTTTATCAGTTAGATTGTATTCTGCAAACAGAGCCGTTGTGTTGATAAAACGCCAAGGCACTTAGCCCGCTCGCAAAGATTGCAGCGTCCAGCTTAATAACACAATAAAATGTAATTGAGACTGGCCTTGTTGTAACATCGCCAAATCTTGTTCTAGTATGTCGATAGCAGAGGATACAATGCCATCCAATGAATATATTCTGGAGGACAAAGTTGTTAACCCATTGTCGACCACAGAGAGTGTTTTCTCTAAATTAATACGATCAAGTTCACATATTCGTTCTGCAGCCTCCATCTGTGATACTTTCCATGCTTCATTATAGGCAGCATAAATGAAACGTTTTTGACGCGGTTTTCTTGGTCCAAGCATGAATTCCCTAAGGTCTGCGTCCTCTTTAAGTAAGGTTAAGTGTTGTTTCAGATCCTGTAGTGTAAACTTATGCAGCCAATCGAGGCAAAATTTTCCTACACTGTATGTTGTTACTACCCCCGGATGTTGTCTTTGGACGTATCTTGGGTCTGGCCTATTAGTAGTAAAGCCCTGAGTTTTATTCAGGAATCTTTCCTGACAGTTATTCGTGTCTGTGGGCCAGATCAACCATTTTTTCCAATCAGGATTAGATCTGTTGAGTTGTAGTATATTGTCAACTGTCACCACTGCCTTTGTATCATTATCACTGGCAGGTGTTGGTACAGAAGGTTTGTTCATCTCCTTGATCTTGGCTAGTCCAAGACAAGATGTTTGTTGGACAGTTTCATTCAAAAACATTATTTGTTCAGGGATGATGCAGGCTCTAAATAAAGCTTCTATCCCCTGTACTTGCCAATTTTTAGTACCCCAGACAGTTTTTGTGTCTATTGTGTCTTTCCAAAAGTCGAAACCCTGTCTAGACAGTTGGGCATTAAATAATGCAGAATAAATCTGTTTTGTATTTGTTAACATAATTTTCAGTCCTGTCTTGTTTACATTTTTATAGTAAAACATTTCTGGATCAGATGTATTGTAACCTGAAAAATATGGAAACTTGTTAGCAAATGTTTTTGAACTACCGTATGGTGGTGTAGGACAATGCTCCCATTGGTTAAACATAAACACATTTCTTGGATATGCAGATTTATGCAAATAATGATGACCATAGTGGTTATAACAATACAGTTGTTCATAGTCTGATGAACCCTCTAAATATTCATTTTTAGAAAATGCAGCAGATTTTTCTAGGTCAAACATAATGTCATTTACAGTCTCAAAGTCCCAATCATCCGAATAGGTACTGGACGTAATTAGATCACTTAGTGAAATTTTAAACAAATGTGGAATGTTCAATTGTTCCGTCGGGCCGAAGATTTCAAAATCTGTTTTGTCCCACACTATACCATCCTGTATAGGAACAGCTGTGATGTTCACTGATGACAAGTCTCTTGCTTCACGATGGGAAGATTTATGAGGTTTCAAAAGTACGTTTACGCCTTTTCCTTCAGTGTTCACATGGATGTATCTGCCACTTATAAGCACGCTCACAGTTGTTACCAAAGCTAGCCAGAGCAGGAAAACAAAAAGTGCAAATGTAATCCAGAGTTCAATCCATGGAGAAACCAAATAAGTCATTTTCAGAAAGTGAAGAAAGTCTTGTACTTGCTGCTTGAATTTCAATGATGCTGGCGTCGTTTCAGGTTCACTCGGATCTTCTGAGAACGTATCAAAGTTAATGAAATAGCCAGAAGCAGTTCTATCAATTGTTGGAATTGCATCAGGATTTGTAGAAATCACTGGAACCAGATCATCACTTGCCACATTGGTGTAGACAGGTGTATTTGGACGAACTGTTAGTTGGTGTTCAAGAGGGATGAGTTCCATTGCATTGTTGCTTAGTCCTCCATCTGTTACAGCTGAATTCTCGATTGTTATCAGTCTTTCAGTCTGAACCTCTTGGATAGTAGCGAGAGGAGTGCGTCTGCTACTAGGTCGGAGTCCACGAGGCCTACTATTTAGTATTGGCCACATACTGTGGTTTGATGAGGTCGATGGACACAAATCTTTTCTCCTTTCTTCCAGCAAGGGGCGGCAGAAGTACTGTTCTTGTTCCTTGAACTGCTAGGACAGGTACTGGTCGTCTGTAAGAAGGTCCAAATTCCTTCTTGGTCGCAATCTTTTCTCTGACTAGATCCCCAACTTTTGGAATCCACACAGGCCTTGCTGGGACAGCCGGTTGATCCCCAGTGGTGGTTGACTGTAGGAATACGTTGCTTTGTTTTGTTATTAATTTATTTAAGTCCTGTAAAATAGCCAAACGATCTTTGATATCAAAGGGTTTATTTTCCACCACTGTGCCTACGTGTTCAAGGTCTGGTACCCACATTCTTGTCCCAAATAGGACCTCATATGGAGTGACCCCCTAGAGAACTTCTTGGCAGATTGTTCAATGCACGTTGGACCCCACTAAGGTGTTTGACCCACCCATCACCCGAACCTAATACCCTAGCTGTTATAGACTGCTTTATGTCCCGGTTTTTCCTTTCCACAACCGAATTTCCCTCAGGATGGAATGGAGAGGAGTACCGCAATGCAATGCCCAGACTGGCCATGGCCTCTTTGTAAGCCCGAGAGCTAAACGCAGGACCCTGGTCAGAATGTAGCGTGCCTATTGCGTATGTGCCGATAAAGACTCGCAAATCTTTTATAACAGTTCGAACGTCAGCTGAGCGCTGTGGCCATATTCATAGGAACCTAGAGCATGAATCCACTGCAACCATGATATATTTATAGTTACCGTCCTTTTGCAAGGGACCGCAGTGGTCCAGGTAAACACAAGCTAATGGTTTGTCTGAAATTAACAGGGGTGTCTGCGCAGGACGTTTCACTGTTGAGACTTTCATCTGTTGGCAAATATCACATTCTAAAACATAGTTTTTAGTTTGTTTCCGAATGCCAGGCCACCAATATCTTTGCTTGAGTAAAGATACTGTCGCTGAAACACCTGCATGGGCAGAAGCTATCCCTTCGTGTGCTGCTAGGATTAGTCCTAATCTGCGTTCCTTGTTTGGAATTACCCTATCCCCCACTCCAGGGATTCGAGCAAAAGGAACGTTATTCGCATCAATTACATAAGAGTACTTGAGTGGAAACTTTTTTGGTAACGCTGCACTGCTGCCTTTGCTTGAAGCATTGACAGCCAACTTTATCTCACCGTCTATTTTTGTTTTTGAATGAGTGATCGCAGCTACGGAAGCCGTCTGCACAGCCCCCTTTGCGGCTTCATCAGCCAATGAATTCCCTGCAACGTGAACGCCATCACGTTGATGACTCAGTGTGTGAACCACGTGAGCCTTTGGTAGTTCGTTTTTCAACTGAACTACTTGCTCCCAAAGCAATTTGTGCTTTATTGTGCCACCTTTCGCATCTTTGAAACCATTTTCAAGCCAGTTTTGTATATATTCATTATACGACTGAACACAGTAAAAGGAGTCGCACACTATTAGTGTGGGGAATTCTCGATCTGTACTTTCAAGTGCCAGTTTGAATGCTTGTAGTTCAGCTCGCTGAGCTGTACAATCCCCTAGAGATTGTGTTTTTGTGACCATAGGTCTGAAGATGCCATCTCGCATGCGACCTTTAACGATAGCACACGCTGCACTGTAAGCTTGCTTACCCCTATTGCGGGTTGTGCGGATCCGTCAGTGTAAATTATAAATTCGTACTGATCGAGAGGCAGAATTTCAGTAGGCAGAGGACATTCTTGTTCATATTGCAGGAATGCTTGTGTTTTTAAATCGGTATCAAAAACATATTCAACATCTGTTGCAGCAAGAGAATTAACCCATTGTATCCATCTCGGATGTAATGCTTTAGCATTTGGAATGCTTGCTTTTGTGACCGCTTCTAAAGCCGGTACTGGGGTTACGACAATAATGCGTTTCCCTTGGGCTAAGGCTCTTTCTTTTGCTACAGCGGTTTGAACTGCTGTCAGAATTTTTTCAGTTGAACTGAAACGCATTTCCGCTTGTGTGTACAAATGAGATTTGTATGCAATTGGGATTTTGTCACCCTCATTGAAGGTTAAGTATGTGAATCCACATTGACCCGAAATTATTCGGAGCACCAAATTGCGTTGACTTACGCGTGTTTGTAAGTGGTTTTTTGCTAACATGTTAGCCTGGAGTGAACGCAAGATTTCTGTGTGTACTTGTGTCCAGTTTCTGATCGAAAAATCAGGTTTGATTAATGCGTAGAGAGGTTTAACCCTTTCTGCATAATTTAGAATGTATGTTCTTCCAAAATTTAGGAAACCCAGGATGGATTGTAAGTTTTTCGCGTTTTTGGAGGTTGGAGCAGTGCACATTTTTCTAAAAAGTTGGCTGCCAAGCTCTTGCCTTCACTTGAAAGCTCATATCCTAGAAATAGGACATTGAGATTGGCAATTCTGGACTTTTTAAAGTTGAACTTGTAGCCCTCAGAGGCGAAACCCAATATAATGGTGCTCACCCTGTTCAAGTGTTTGTCCAGGTCATCGTCTGTCAGATATATGTCATCGACATAGGACAATGCCTCATTGTCATAAATTTGTAGTAACTCCGTTACCCTCGCTGAGAATAAACCTGGGCTGTTCTTGAACCCTTGTGGGAGTCGACAAAAGTGACGCTGGGTCCCCATTATGGAGAATGCTGTTAAGTACCTGCTTTCAGGTGCTATGTTTTGACAAAAGAAACCATTTGAGATGTCTAATGTGGTTTTATATTTTTTACGCACAATGTTATTCATTAATGCTGTGCTATGTGCATTTTGCACTGCAAAAGTTTTAGAACAAGTGTTTAGGTGTCTGTAATCCAAAACTAGACGATATGTATTGTCTGGTTTGGAGACAGGAAACAAAGGATTGTTCATTGACGAGGTGCATGTTTCAATCACCCCTTGATATTCAAGTTGATCTAAGATCTCCCTGACCTGTTTTTTAGCTTCTTGCTTTATTGGGTACTGCCTTTGTGCAGTAGGTTCATGTTTCAGATGTATTTTATGGTGAGGTGAATCCTCATCCCATCTAACATGATTTTTATATAATGCTGGGGCCTGGGCCACTGCCCATTTCCTGGCATATGTATATTTTAGATGTATTGGAATATGGTTGGAGAAGGCAGGCATAATAATGTCCTCGCTGTGTGGGCACTCCCTGACAAATTGTGGTGGCCAGTTCTTTTCCGCTAGAAGTATGTCATAGCCCCTTGATAGTCTTTCCCAAAAGAGTGCTTTAACTTGTCTAGGTTTGTCTCCCTCCATCCGGAGTGTTATTTCATATAACGTTTGTGGAGTACTAACCCTGGTGTCTACAGTCTCAACTGTGATGTACTCATTCAAGTCCACTATCTCCAGAAGTTCCTTCAGGTTCTGGCGAACTATTGTGACTTCTGCTGCACTGTCCAGCATTGTCTGAGCCCATTCTCCATTCTTGAGTTGTGTTCTCAGTATTCTCGGCATGTCTGATCTTCAGACCTGCTACCTTCTTTTTGGAGAATTGAGGTTTTGTTTTGTGGAGCGTGTTTGTCGTCTTTCGATTTCACGCGTTCTTCTTTATGTTCTGATCGTCCTCTTCTTTCCGAAGTCTGTGATGAGATCTGAAAGGGACGAGAGGAACGTGTATCAGTATCTTGATACCTGTCAGGTTTTCTCAAAGTATCCCTATTCCTGAGGTTATACCTCCTTTCAGAGGGCTCCTTTTGAGGAGACCTACCTCGGGATTGAGATCGTTTCTCATTTGATTTTTGTTTAGTAGACTCCCACTTCTTTTTAGAAGATGTAGGAGTTTGTTTAATTGAGTCCTTCTCAGGACTTTCAGATAGTTTCGGCTTCACTGGTCTTCCACCCAAACTATCTCTGCCTAATTCTGCATAAGATTGTTCTATTATTCGGGGTAGCTCAGTTTGATGTTCTGTAACATCGAATTCCCTTAATTTTTGGCGGATCCCCCCTGCTGCTGCCTCCCCTATAATATTAGATAATATTATTGCTGAGACCTGGTCGAAATTTTTCAGTAATTTCATACCTAAATTTAGAGCAGGCTCTGCCCCGTATTCGTTTTGAATTTGTTTTAGGACATCAGGTATTACCGCAATTGACGGAATGCCATGTGTTTTTGTATAGATGGCAGCAAAGACTGAGCCCCAAGTGGTGCAGTCTTCCAGTTGTGGTGTGATCCCCATTGGTAAACTGATGGTTAGGATTCTGTGTTTCTCATACGGGCTAGTATTTGGAAATACTGCTTCGATTTGAGTAATTTTTTGAGCTATCCAAAATGGAATTTGCTCACGTTTTGTGGGCATTTTACCCATGACTGCGTAGAGAGTCTGTGGTGTAATTTTTAGTGTATTCCCCTGGTGAGGGGTTTGATTTGGAATTGTTAATGGTTGCTGGACTGTAAAAGTCTGCATGACATATTGGACCAATTGTCTGTAGATTTTTATTAACTCTGTGAGTTGAGTAAGTAAATCCTCATCTGACATCTCTTCAATGTCAGGATGAGGTGTGTAGCCGGCTAGAATCGGCCATGTTGCTCCTGGTCTACCTAGTGGACCGAGCCTAGTAATGTTTTTGTGATGTTTTAGGGCGCCTTTAAACCAGAGCTGATGCTCTTGGTATGTTAATGGAATTTCAATATCCTCGAAAGGAATGTATTCCTCTGGTGGATCATCTTCTTTGTAGAAGTGAAACATGTGTGTTACTGAATTTGATTCAGGAAATATTACCCATGAATAGAATACCTCTGTCTGAAAGGATTCATGTGCCTCTATCACGAAAACTGCTCTACCTCCTCTTGGAGATAGGCCATGTTTTATAAGTTTTAGAGTGATGGCTCTTCTTAAGTTTGGAGCGATGTCTATAACACCCTCCTCGGTTTCATTTAAACCTGTAAAGTTAAAAACTGCTGCTTGGGCTGGATCAGCCGCAGCTTCACCGTTTCCAGCTTCAGTCATTATGTTTTTGAAAAATGTAGAACAAGTTTCAAGGAAACAAAGATAAGGTGCACAATATTTTGGAACACTGTATCGTTCAACGTTGAGCAAACCAAACAGCTAATATATAGGGTGTTTCCCTATGTAGCCTTGGTGGATACTTAACCCTGCCCACTCCAGACGTCTTGTGGAGTATATGGGTAGGGGTCTCTGAGAGAAAAAGCACGGCTGAGTTACTCAGTATCTAACGTTGAATTACCGCCTTACCAAACCGTTGGGCGCCATGTAGTGTAGCTCCTATTTCCCTAATAGGCTCTGCGCATTGGAATAATATATCCTATAGGTTTGACATAGGACTAAGGTCAGTATGTCCCTATCGAGTATATTAAACTTAATTACTGGGGCCAGCTAGCTCAGAGGCCACTAGAAACTCCTTGACAACAAGAAGGGAGTTGTTTCTGGCAGCCGCAAAACATGACCACTGTGTTTCCCTTTAGAATCAGAACGTGTCCCAGAGTCGTGGAAACAATAGATAACTATTTCACTCAGCTCAATCGTGCATGCTTAGTTTTCTTCAAAGTTACACAGAAAGAATAGACGGGCGTTTCAATAAAAGGTTTATTGAACAGTCTTGTTTCTGGTGTAAGTAAAATGTGCTGTTACGATCACAAGACAGTATGCGAGATAAATAATGTACAGTGTGAGCAGTAGAAATAAATAATACTGCGTTAGCATTATCTTTTAGTACATATGCCTTTACATAAATAACACAGACTAAAAATGCGAGTACTCATACGATGCGTTTCTAATCTAGTTCTACCCCAATGTACCTAACCTAACCTAGGTGTAGGGAGAGGTATGAAGTAGGTGAAGTATTCCTTACTATGGTATACTAAGAGTATGTTAAGCCTAGTATGCCTAGTATGCCAAGAGTCCCTCTAGGTTCTTGTCAGCTCCATACCTGAAGAATGAGAGAGGTAGGAATCTCTTTGCCAGACTCGAACTCCAACACCCCGCAAGGGAAGTCAGATCACTGGAAGCTGGACTCTCTGCGTGCAGGGATGACAGCGTCTTCTCAGTGCGTCAGGCCGGGAAACGGGCTCCTCTGAAGTCGAGGTCTCCTCTGATTTACAGGGGCTAGGGAAGGTATATTTATACCTTAGAAGTACCTCACAATGTTAGCATTGACGTGAATTGGACAGCGAAAGACGTCATGAATGAACCCCTAAGGAATAATGGTTCATGCATAATATATGAGGCCTTGAAGAAATCAATAGTCCTGGGCTAGGGAAACTCCCGCAGCCTAAGGGTCTGTTCTTCATGAACTCGTTGTGACGTTAGGGTGGACGGATGTCAGAGACCATGCCTGTATTTGGAGTGCACGGTTTAATGCCTAAATAAGGGCTGGGATTCTATGCCTATAAGGGCAGGGCGAATTGTGCCTATATAAGGACATGATACTGGAAAGCCCGTTTATGGACACCCTAAGAGGAATACAACACCCACTCCACTTTCGTGTGTACGATAATACTAAAATGCTAAACATTTAGGGGCGTATTTACAAGCCCCTTGCGCCACTTTTGCGCCGCCGTTGCGTCACGCATGTGACGCAGCGGCAACGCAAACCATGCGCCGCGTTGCGCTATATTTACAACGTGACGCATCTAGGGAGATGCGTCATGTAGTAAACCCCTGCGCCACATGAAACCTGCATCAGGTTTCATGTGGGCGTACGGGCGCAGGGGGGGGTGTTCCGGCGCAGGAACGCCTCGAAAAGTGACGTAGTGAAATCTACAAGATTTCACGCAGTCACTTTTCCGACGCTGGTGCGTCAAATCCTTACGCCTGCTTCAAGCAGGCGTAAGGATTGACGCACCATGTTAGGGATAGGGAAGGTTGGAACAGTGCTGGAGTTGCGTCGCGCTTGCGACACAACTTCAGCACTGCGCCAACCTTCTGCCGGCAGATGCGTCACGCATCTGCTTATCCTTGCGCCACGATGCGCCGCATTGTAAATGCGGCGCATCGGACGTGGCTCAAGTGTAAACTTGCGTGACGCATTTTCCCTGGCGCATCCCTGCTGATATGCAGGGATGCGCCAGGGAACGTAAATATGCCCCTGAAAATGCTAAACATTAAAATGGAGTACCGCATATTTCTAAAATATTTCATAAAACCATTTTAAAAAAGGCATTTAAAAAACCTATTAGAATGCAAAAGGTACTGTACATTTGAAGCATTGCTTTTCATTTCAGGCATAAAGTTCGAAAATAAATGCAATTGGAATGAAATAAGCAGTAATATTTACATGTGACAGAAAATGATCAATAAGTTTCTCAAAAATCAAAGTCATTTCATGTCATGAAAATTAATGAACTGTTTTAGACACACAAGATGACTAAGTGTCCATGGAAGTACCGCAAAGTCTGTACTATAAGGCTAGTTCTACCTTAAGCAGATTGAAGTGCCAGTCTCGTTCGAAAAATGGGAAAAAAGTTCAATTTTTGGTAGAGTTCCAAGTTTTATTTTTTTGAAAATGAAGGCCAAATTGTTACTGCATCTTTGGAACACTGTATGCTGAATCAGAGTCAGTTTACGGGTCTGGTGTAAACATGAGATCATCTATTTCTATAGACAAAACATCATCCACTGTAGTCGGCGTCAGTTGGAACACCTCGTGTAGTAGATCAATTGCACAGAGATGGGAAGCATCGCTTCCAGCATAAGTTGCCTCAGCAATGTTCGCGTCCGTTGTTACCTGTGTGCCTATAGATCTTTCTCGTACCTCAGCAGCAGCCGGAAGCGTCTGTGAGATCTCAATGAATGCTGACATCAGGATAGGAAGCCTCTGGGGACAACACAGAGCATGGGCCGTTATCGGGACCAGCAGAGTATCGACATCCGTTGGCGTTGTTGATGGAAATGTTAGACAGGTGTCCAACACGCATTCTTCACCGCATAGCAGGCATCGTAGAACAGGTAAGATGCAATCTTGTCAGATTGGTCTGAATGACAGGAACCAAGTTGTATTAAGGTCCCGTAGACGAGTCATGCCCAAAAGCTTTACTATTTGCTCACGGCACTTTCGTTCAAGGAGAGCTTTCTCCATTTCGCTCGGAGTGATGTCTGCGAATAGGCTGGCCATAGCGCAATAGCAGGAAGAGAAATAGAATTCCGGCAACAAGTGCTAGAATTAATGGTATGCCACCAAACACCGAATGTGCAAAGTTCGGGATGATTCCGAGTATTGCCTGGAAAGGTGCTAACAGACCGGAGCAGATGCTCTTAAATACATGTACAATTCCTGTTGTATCAGACATGTTGAAGATACGTGATATCATTTCTACGAAATGTATAGGGCAGTTTGTACGTATTAAAGTCTGTATCTCAGCCGAAGTCCTTGCTATTTGTAGATCATAGGTTTCTTTGGCCGAGGTCAAAGGCACTGTTTGCTGTAAAAGCATGGCTTTCATTCTGCTCAAAGTATCAAATCTTATAAAAGAGACGTTCAGCGAAGGCCATAGAGGCGACTCCCTGACTGTGTCTATTGGGGCAAACAATACTTGCATACAGCAAGTGACCCTGGAGTTGACCGTTACTAGATATGGGATGCCTGGCAGCATAAATACAACTGTAAAGGGAGCGCTGTAACACTCCTTTCCAAGCGCACAGCGTGTTGCGTGATTCTCACATAACATTGTTCACCGTTTTTCAATTTCAAAATGATTGTTCCAACTACTCCACAATTTTTCATTCACTTGTTTATTGTTCTTATCAAGACACACGTAGGATGCTGATGATTTCGACAATGTTTCTCATGCGCCAGATATGCCCATCCGGGCCTTTTTCTGTGCACGTTTGAATCCACCAAACATCCTCAGCCATAAATGATGTTATACCCAATGCATTTCAAGCCATTAGTGGCCCTTCGTCAGGGGTTTACTACAAATAAAAGAACAGTGCCATTAGATTTTATGACTTAAAACTATCCATGTTTCTGCAAACAATGTTGAAATTCATACAAGAAACCATTCCATATTATACAGCTGACCCTGCTCAGCGTTTTCCTCTACGAGCGTAATAATACGCTGCAAATAATGTAGCCTGAAAGAACCTCCACCGAACTCAATCTCCCCTCCTCAAATACCTTTCCCATTAACCCATGCAACACACAAGATATTCCCCGTCTTAAAAATATTGCCGATTTGTTCTAAATACACAATGCTGTGATGAAAAAGCCTCTAACTAACTTTCGTACCTTCATGACTACTTCCGATTTCCTCAACTTCCCATCTTGTTGATCTCAACAGAAAAAGCAATTCACATCTTGCTGACTTTCCCCTCTTTTATTAATGCAACGAGACTCCACCCCTCATACTTAACCAATGCCTACGGCCCATCTGTTCAAAATCTATCCTTCTTGCCTACATTACCCGTAATGCACTACTGGAGGCTTCATCTAAACACGGCTTACTATTGCATGGCTTCCATTGGTTAATAATGCCCTAACTGAATTAGAGAAATCACCTCAAGCGACTACATCTGAATACCCCGCCCTCCCTTTTGATGTTAAATGTCACACTGATGCTCATATATTACCATTAAATATTTAGGTGTTCTGTGCATAAAATACAACATTTACGAAATCATTTTACAAAAAAATGAAAACGTTCTGTTCATCAACGTCAATATGTCCATGACCTCGAGAAAAGTCCAACACAGTTCTTTAAAATCTGTTACCGGGATGTGCCATCCTGCGTGTGAAGTCTCCATGTACTCTGTTTTACTGATAATCCAGTGGGTGCTACTGAGGGTAGGGCAGACATATTACTTAAATCCAAAAAGTGATACAGTGCACACCAATTTCATCATTCTTTCCAAAGCTGATCGAGTTTTTAAATGCTTGCGTGCAGCCTGGACGACGTGATCCACCCTGGTTTCACGCATTCATAAATACAACTGTAAAGGAGCGCTGTAACACTCCTTTCCAAGCGCACAGCGTGTTGCGTGATTCTCACATAACATTGTTCACCGTTTTTCAATTTCAAAATGATTGTTCCAACTACTCCACAATTTTTCATTCACTTGTTTATTGTTCTTATCAAGACACACGTAGGATGCTGATGATTTCGACAATGTTTCTCATGCGCTAGATATGCCCATCCGGGACTTTTTCTGTGCACGTTTGAATCCACCAAACATCCTCAGCCATAAATGATGTTATACCCAATGCATTTCAAGCCATTAGTGGCCCTTCGTCAGGGGTTTACTACAAATAAAAGAACAGTGCCATTAGATTTTATGACTTAAAACTATCCATGTTTCTGCAAACAATGTTGAAATTCATACAAGAAACCATTCCATATTATACAGCTGACCCTGCTCAGCGTTTTCCCTCTACGAGCGTAATAATACGCTGCAAACAATGTAGCCTGAAAGAACCTCTACCGAACTCAATCTCCCTCCTCAAATACCTTTCCCATTAACCCATGCAACACACAAGAGGGGAGATTGAGTTCGGTTTGCAGAAACATGGATAGTTTTAAGTCATAAAATCTAATGGCACTGTTCTTTTATTTGTAGTAAACCCCTGACGAAGGGCCACTAATGGCTTGAAATAAACAAGTGAATGAAAAATTGTGGAGTAGTTGGAACAATCATTTTGAAATTGAAAAACGGTGAACAATGTTATGTGAGAATCACGCAACACGCTGTGCGCTTGGAAAGGAGTGTTACAGCGCTCCCTTTACAGTTGTATTTATGAATGCGTGAAACCAGGGTGGATCACGTTGTCCAGGCTGCACGCAAGCATTTAAAAACTCGATCAGCTTTGGAAAGAATGATGAAATTGGTGTGCACTGTATCACTTTTTGGATTTAAGTAATATGTCTGCCCTACCCTCAGTAGCACCCACTGGATTATCAGTAAAACAGAGTACATGGAGACTTCACACGCAGGATGGCACATCCCGGTAACAGATTTTAAAGAACTGTGTTGGACTTTTCTCGAGGTCATGGACATATTGACGTTAAGGAACAGAAAGTTTTCATTTTTTTGTAAAATGATTTCGTAAATGTTGTATTTTATGCACAGAACACCTAAATATTTAATGGTAATATATGAGCATCAGTGTGACATTTAACATCAAAAGGGAGGGCGGGGTATTCAGATGTAGTCGCTTGAGGTGATTTCTCTAATTCAGTTAGGGCATTATTAACCAATGGAAGCCATGCAATAGTAAGTCGTGTTTAGATGAAGCCTCTAGTAGTGCATTACGGGTAATGTAGGCAAGAAGGATAGATTTTGAACAGATGGGCCGTAGGCATTGGTTAAGTATGAGGGGTGGAGTCTCGTTGCATTAATAAAAGAGGGGGAAAGTCAGCAAGATGTGAATTGCTTTTTCTGTTGAGATCAACAAGATGGGAAGTTGAGGAAATCGGAAGTAGTCAGGAAGGTACGAAAGTTAGTTAGAGGCTTTTTTCATCACAGCATTGTGTATTTAGAACAAATCTGCAATATTTTTAAGACGGGGAATATCTTGTGTGTTGCATGGGTTAATGGGAAAGGTATTTGAGGAGGGGAGATTGAGTTCGGTGGAGGTTCTTTCAGGCTACATTATTTGCAGCGTATTATTACGCTCGTAGAGGGAAAACGCTGAGCAGGGTCAGCTGTATAATATGGAATGGTTTCTTGTATGAATTTCAACATTGTTTGCAGAAACATGGATAGTTTTAAGTCATAAAATCTAATGGCACTGTTCTGTTATTTGTAGTAAACCCCTGACGAAGGGCCACTAATGGCTTGAAATGCATTGGGTATAACATCATTTATGGCTGAGGATGTTTGGTGGATTCAAACGTGCACAGAAAAAGGCCCGGATGGGCATATCTGGCGCATGAGAAACATTGTCGAAATCATCAGCATCCTACGTGTGTCTTGATAAGAACAATAAACAAGTGAATGAAAAATTGTGGAGTAGTTGGAACAATCATTTTGAAATTGAAAAACGGTGAACAATGTTATGTGAGAATCACGCAACACGCTGTGCGCTTGGAAAGGAGTGTTACAGCGCTCCTTTACAGTTGTATTTATGAATGCGTGAAACCAGGGTGGATCACATCGTCCAGGCTGCACGCAAGCATTTAAAAACTCGATCAGCTTTGGAAAGAATGATGAAATTGGTGTGCACTGTATCACTTTTTGGATGCCACAGCAACTCTGATCATTCAACATGAGGTAACTCCCGTTAGAAAGTTGTCCAAACGTTGGATTAATCACAGCAGCTGGTGTACCCTGCAGATGGCAAGACAAATTTGCCTCAGAACCATTACAAGCCCCGTGCAAGGAAATGTCCTGACATATAAGTGAACCGCTCAGTGCACGTTTACGGTGTGTACCGCTCAAAAACACTTCACGATCCCCACTCCAACATCTATATGTGTACGGTAAATCCCAAGATGTCTTAATGTATTCGTTACCCAACCTTTCATATTTGCCTGCTTGCATTTGTCTGAGGCAATACTGAAACTGAAAAGTACTCACAGGTAATGTTATTTTGCCATGAATAAGCCATTCTGTAGCTGGTTTTTCTGCCACTGTGAATGGTAACTTTTCCAGTTTTTCAATGCTCAGCACTGTATACTTTGCCCCTCTTTATGCCAGTTCGATCTGTTTATCAGTTAGATTGTATTCTGCAAACAGAGCCGTTGTGTTGATAAAACGCCAAGGCACTTAGCCCGCTCGCAAAGATTGCAGCGTCCAGCTTAATACCACAATAAAATGTAATTGAGACTGGCCTTGTTGTAACATCGCCAAATCTTGTTCTAGTATGTCGATAGCAGAGGATACAATGCCATCCAATGAATATATTCTGGAGGACAAAGTTGTTAACCCATTGTCGACCACAGAGAGTGTTTTCTCTAAATTAATACGATCAAGTTCACATATTCGTTCTGCAGCCTCCATCTGTGATACTTTCCATGCTTCATTATAGGCAGCATAAATGAAACGTTTTTGACGCGGTTTTCTTGGTCCAAGCATGAATTCCCTAAGGTCTGCGTCCTCTTTAAGTAAGGTTAAGTGTTGTTTCAGATCCTGTAGTGTAAACTTATGCAGCCAATCGAGGCAAAATTTTCCTACACTGTATGTTGTTACTACCCCCGGATGTTGTCTTTGGACGTATCTTGGGTCTGGCCTATTAGTAGTAAAGCCCTGAGTTTTATTCAGGAATCTTTCCTGACAGTTATTCGTGTCTGTGGGCCAGATCAACCATTTTTTCCAATCAGGATTAGATCTGTTGAGTTGTAGTATATTGTCAACTGTCACCACTGCCTTTGTATCATTATCACTGGCAGGTGTTGGTACAGAAGGTTTGTTCATCTCCTTGATCTTGGCTAGTCCAAGACAAGATGTTTGTTGGACAGTTTCATTCAAAAACATTATTTGTTCAGGGATGATGCAGGCTCTAAATAAAGCTTCTATCCCCTGTACTTGCCAATTTTTAGTACCCCAGACAGTTTTTGTGTCTATTGTGTCTTTCCAAAAGTCGAAACCCTGTCTAGACAGTTGGGCATTAAATAATGCAGAATAAATCTGTTTTGTATTTGTTAACATAATTTTCAGTCCTGTCTTGTTTACATTTTTATAGTAAAACATTTCTGGATCAGATGTATTGTAACCTGAAAAATATGGAAACTTGTTAGCAAATGTTTTTGAACTACCGTATGGTGGTGTAGGACAATGCTCCCATTGGTTAAACATAAACACATTTCTTGGATATGCAGATTTATGCAAATAATGATGACCATAGTGGTTATAACAATACAGTTGTTCATAGTCTGATGAACCCTCTAAATATTCATTTTTAGAAAATGCAGCAGATTTTTCTAGGTCAAACATAATGTCATTTACAGTCTCAAAGTCCCAATCATCCGAATAGGTACTGGACGTAATTAGATCACTTAGTGAAATTTTAAACAAATGTGGAATGTTCAATTGTTCCGTCGGGCCGAAGATTTCAAAATCTGTTTTGTCCCACACTATACCATCCTGTATAGGAACAGCTGTGATGTTCACTGATGACAAGTCTCTTGCTTCACGATGGGAAGATTTATGAGGTTTCAAAAGTACGTTTACGCCTTTTCCTTCAGTGTTCACATGGATGTATCTGCCACTTATAAGCACGCTCACAGTTGTTACCAAAGCTAGCCAGAGCAGGAAAACAAAAAGTGCAAATGTAATCCAGAGTTCAATCCATGGAGAAACCAAATAAGTCATTTTCAGAAAGTGAAGAAAGTCTTGTACTTGCTGCTTGAATTTCAATGATGCTGGCGTCGTTTCAGGTTCACTCGGATCTTCTGAGAACGTATCAAAGTTAATGAAATAGCCAGAAGCAGTTCTATCAATTGTTGGAATTGCATCAGGATTTGTAGAAATCACTGGAACCAGATCATCACTTGCCACATTGGTGTAGACAGGTGTATTTGGACGAACTGTTAGTTGGTGTTCAAGAGGGATGAGTTCCATTGCATTGTTGCTTAGTCCTCCATCTGTTACAGCTGAATTCTCGATTGTTATCAGTCTTTCAGTCTGAACCTCTTGGATAGTAGCGAGAGGAGTGCGTCTGCTACTAGGTCGGAGTCCACGAGGCCTACTATTTAGTATTGGCCACATACTGTGGTTTGATGAGGTCGATGGACACAAATCTTTTCTCCTTTCTTCCAGCAAGGGGCGGCAGAAGTACTGTTCTTGTTCCTTGAACTGCTAGGACAGGTACTGGTCGTCTGTAAGAAGGTCCAAATTCCTTCTTGGTCGCAATCTTTTCTCTGACTAGATCCCCAACTTTTGGAATCCACACAGGCCTTGCTGGGACAGCCGGTTGATCCCCAGTGGTGGTTGACTGTAGGAATACGTTGCTTTGTTTTGTTATTAATTTATTTAAGTCCTGTAAAACAGCCAAACGATCTTTGATATCAAAGGGTTTATTTTCCACCACTGTGCCTACGTGTTCAAGGTCTGGTACCCACATTCTTGTCCCAAATAGGACCTCATATGGAGTGACCCCCCTAGAGAACTTCTTGGCAGATTGTTCAATGCACGTTGGACCCCACTAAGGTGTTTGACCCACCCATCACCCGAACCTAATACCCTAGCTGTTATAGACTGCTTTATGTCCCGGTTTTTCCTTTCCACAACCGAATTTCCCTCAGGATGGAATGGAGAGGAGTACCGCAATGCAATGCCCAGACTGGCCATGGCCTCTTTGTAAGCCCGAGAGCTAAACGCAGGACCCTGGTCAGAATGTAGCGTGCCTATTGCGTATGTGCCGATAAAGACTCGCAAATCTTTTATAACAGTTCGAACGTCAGCTGAGCGCTGTGGCCATATTCATAGGAACCTAGAGCATGAATCCACTGCAACCATGATATATTTATAGTTACCGTCCTTTTGCAAGGGACCGCAGTGGTCCAGGTAAACACAAGCTAATGGTTTGTCTGAAATTAACAGGGGTGTTCTGCGCAGGACGTTTCACTGTTGAGACTTTCATCTGTTGGCAAATATCACATTCTAAAACATAGTTTTTAGTTTGTTTCCGAATGCCAGGCCACCAATATCTTTGCTTGAGTAAAGATACTGTCGCTGAAACACCTGCATGGGCAGAAGCTATCCCTTCGTGTGCTGCTAGGATTAGTCCTAATCTGCGTTCCTTGTTTGGAATTACCCTATCCCCCACTCCAGGGATTCGAGCAAAAGGAACGTTATTCGCATCAATTACATAAGAGTACTTGAGTGGAAACTTTTTGGTAACGCTGCACTGCTGCCTTTGCTTGAAGCATTGACAGCCAACTTTATCTCACCGTCTATTTTTGTTTTTGAATGAGTGATCGCAGCTACGGAAGCCGTCTGCACAGCCCCCTTTGCGGCTTCATCAGCCAATGAATTCCCTGCAACGTGAACGCCATCACGTTGATGACTCAGTGTGTGAATCACGTGAGCCTTTGGTAGTTCGTTTTTCAACTGAACTACTTGTTCCCAAAGCAATTTGTGCTTTATTGTGCCACCTTTCGCATCTTTGAAACCATTTTCAAGCCAGTTTTGTATATATTCATTATACGACTGAACACAGTAAAAGGAGTCGCACACTATTAGTGTGGGGAATTCTCGATCTGTACTTTCAAGTGCCAGTTTGAATGCTTGTAGTTCAGCTCGCTGAGCTGTACAATCCCCTAGACATTGTGTTTTTGTGACCATAGGTCTGAAGATGCCATCTCGCATGCGACCTTTAACGATAGCACACGCTGCACTGTAAGCTTGCTTACCCCCTATTGCGGGTTGTGCGGATCCGTCAGTGTAAATTATAAATTCGTACTGATCGAGAGGCAGAATTTCAGTAGGCAGAGGACATTCTTGTTCATATTGCAGAAATGCTTGTGTTTTTAAATCGGTATCAAAAACATATTCAACATCTGTTGCAGCAAGAGAATTAACCCATTGTATCCATCTCGGATGTAATGCTTTAGCATTTGGAATGCTTGCTTTTGTGACCGCTTCTAAAGCCGGTACTGGGGTTACGACAATAATGCGTTTCCCTTGGGCTAAGGCTCTTTCTTTTGCTACAGCGGTTTGAACTGCTGTCAGAATTTTTTCAGTTGAACTGAAACGCATTTCCGCTTGTGTGTACAAATGAGATTTGTATGCAATTGGGATTTTGTCACCTCATTGAAGGTTAAGTATGTGAATCCACATTGACCCGAAATTATTCGGAGCACCAAATTGCGTTGACTTACGCGTGTTTGTAAGTGTTTTTTGCTAACATGTTAGCCTGGAGTGAACGCAAGATTTCTGTGTGTACTTGTGTCCAGTTTCTGATCGAAAAATCAGGTTTGATTAATGCGTAGAGAGGTTTAACCCTTTCTGCATAATTTAGAATGTATGTTCTTCCAAAATTTAGGAAACCCAGGATGGATTGTAAGTTTTTTCGCGTTTTTGGAGGTTGGAGCAGTGCACATTTTTCTAAAAAGTTGGCTGCCAAGCTCTTGCCTTCACTTGAAAGCTCATATCCTAGAAATAGGACATTGAGATTGGCAATTCTGGACTTTTTAAAGTTGAACTTGTAGCCCTCAGAGGCGAAACCCAATATAATGGTGCTCACCCTGTTCAAGTGTTTGTCCAGGTCATCGTCTGTCAGATATATGTCATCGACATAGGACAATGCCTCATTGTCATAAATTTGTAGTAACTCCGTTACCCTCGCTGAGAATAAACCTGGGCTGTTCTTGAACCCTTGTGGGAGTCGACAAAAGTGACGCTGGGTCCCCATTATGGAGAATGCTGTTAAGTACCTGCTTTCAGGTGCTATGTTTTGACAAAAGAAACCATTTGAGATGTCTAATGTGGTTTTATATTTTTACGCACAATGTTATTCATTAATGCTGTGCTATGTGCATTTTGCACTGCAAAAGTTTTAGAACAAGTGTTTAGGTGTCTGTAATCCAAAACTAGACGATATGTATTGTCTGGTTTGGAGACAGGAAACAAAGGATTGTTCATTGACGAGGTGCATGTTTCAATCACCCCTTGATATTCAAGTTGATCTAAGATCTCCCTGACCTGTTTTTTAGCTTCTTGCTTTATTGGGTACTGCCTTTGTGCAGTAGGTTCATGTTTCAGATGTATTTTATGGTGAGGTGAATCCTCATCCCATCTAACATGATTTTTATATAATGCTGGGGCCTGGGCCACTGCCCATTTCCTGGCATATGTATATTTTAGATGTATTGGAATATGGTTGGAGAAGGCAGGCATAATAATGTCCTCGCTGTGTGGGCACTCCCTGACAAATTGTGGTGGCCAGTTCTTTTCCGCTAGAAGTATGTCATAGCCCCTTGATAGTCTTTCCCAAAAGAGTGCTTTAACCTGTCTAGGTTTGTCTCCCTCCATCCGGAGTGTTATTTCATATAACTTTTGTGGAGTACTAACCCTGGTGTCTACAGTCTCAACTGTGATGTACTCATTCAAGTCCACTATCTCCAGAAGTTCCTTCAGGTTCTGGCGAACTATTGTGACTTCTGCTGCACTGTCCAGCATTGTCTGAGCCCATTCTCCATTCTTGAGTTGTGTTCTCAGTATTCTCGGCATGTCTGATCTTCAGACCTGCTACCTTCTTTTTGGAGAATTGAGGTTTTGTTTTGTGGAGCGTGTTTGTCGTCTTTCGATTTCACGCGTTCTTCTTTATGTTCTGATCGTCCTCTTCTTTCCGAAGTCTGTGATGAGATCTGAAAGGGACGAGAGGAACGTGTATCAGTATCTTGATACCTGTCAGGTTTTCTCAAAGTATCCCTATTCCTGAGGTTATACCTCCTTTCAGAGGGCTCCTTTTGAGGAGACCTACCTCGGGATTGAGATCGTTTCTCATTTGATTTTTGTTTAGTAGACTCCCACTTCTTTTTAGAAGATGTAGGAGTTTGTTTAATTGAGTCCTTCTCAGGACTTTCAGATAGTTTCGGCTTCACTGGTCTTCCACCCAAACTATCTCTGCCTAATTCTGCATAAGATTGTTCTATTATTCGGGTAGCTCAGTTTGATGTTCTGTAACATCGAATTCCCTTAATTTTTGGCGGATCCCCCTGCTGCTGCCTCCCCTATAATATTAGATAATATTATTGCTGAGACCTGGTCGAAATTTTTCAGTAATTTCATACCTAAATTTAGAGCAGGCTCTGCCCCGTATTCGTTTTGAATTTGTTTTAGGACATCAGGTATTACCGCAATTGACGGAATGCCATGTGTTTTTGTATAGATGGCAGCAAAGACTGAGCCCCAAGTGGTGCAGTCTTCCAGTTGTGGTGTGATCCCCATTGGTAAACTGATGGTTAGGATTCTGTGTTTCTCATACGGGCTAGTATTTGGAAATACTGCTTCGATTTGAGTAATTTTTTGAGCTATCCAAAATGGAATTTGCTCACGTTTTGTGGGCATTTTACCCATGACTGCGTAGAGAGTCTGTGGTGTAATTTTTAGTGTATTCCCCTGGTGAGGGGTTTGATTTGGAATTGTTAATGGTTGCTGGACTGTAAAAGTCCGCATGACATATTGGACCAATTGTCTGTAGATTTTTATTAACTCTGTGAGTTGAGTAAGTAAATCCTCATCTGACATCTCTTCAATGTCAGGATGAGGTGTGTAGCCGGCTAGAATCGGCCATGTTGCTCCTGGTCTACCTAGTGGACCGAGCCTAGTAATGTTTTTGTGATGTTTTAGGGCGCCTTTAAACCAGAGCTGATGCTCTTGGTATGTTAATGGAATTTCAATATCCTCGAAAGGAATGTATTCCTCTGGTGGATCATCTTCTTTGTAGAAGTGAAACATGTGTGTTACTGAATTTGATTCAGGAAATATTACCCATGAATAGAATACCTCTGTCTGAAAGGATTCATGTGCCTCTATCACGAAAACTGCTCTACCTCCTCTTGGAGATAGGCCATGTTTTATAAGTTTTAGAGTGATGGCTCTTCTTAAGTTTGGAGCGATGTCTATAACACCCTCCTCGGTTTCATTTAAACCTGTAAAGTTAAAAACTGCTGCTTGGGCTGGATCAGCCGCAGCTTCACCGTTTCCAGCTTCAGTCATTATGTTTTTTGAAAAATGTAGAACAAGTTTCAAGGAAACAAAGATAAGGTGCACAATATTTTGGAACACTGTATCGTTCAACGTTGAGCAAACCAAACAGCTAATATATAGGGTGTTTCCCTATGTAGCCTTGGTGGATACTTAACCCTGCCCACTCCAGACGTCTTGTGGAGTATATGGGTAGGGGTCTCTGAGAGAAAAACACGGCTGAGTTACTCAGTATCTAACGTTGAATTACCGCCTTACCAAACCGTTGGGCGCCATGTAGTGTAGCTCCTATTTCCCTAATAGGCTCTGCGCATTGGAATAATATATCCTATAGGTTTGACATAGGACTAAGGTCAGTATGTCCCTATCGAGTATATTAAACTTAATTACTGGGGCCAGCTAGCTCAGAGGCCACTAGAAACTCCTTGACAACAAGAAGGGAGTTGTTTCTGGCAGCCGCAAAACATGACCACTGTGTTTCCCTTTAGAATCAGAACGTGTCCCAGAGTCGTGGAAACAATAGATAACTATTTCACTCAGCTCAATCGTGCATGCTTAGTTTTCTTCAAAGTTACACAGAAAGAATAGACGGGCGTTTCAATAAAAGGTTTATTGAACAGTCTTGTTTCTGGTGTAAGTAAAATGTGCTGTTACGATCACAAGACAGTATGCGAGATAAATAATGTACAGTGTGAGCAGTAGAAATAAATAATACTGCGTTAGCATTATCTTTTAGTACATATGCCTTTACATAAATAACACAGACTAAAAATGCGAGTACTCATACGATGCGTTTCTAATCTAGTTCTACCCCAATGTACCTAACCTAACCTACGTGTAGGGAGAGGTATGAAGTAGGTGAAGTATTCCTTACTATGGTATACTAAGAGTATGTTAAGCCTAGTATGCCTAGTATGCCAAGAGTCCCTCTAGGTTCTTGTCAGCTCCATACCTGAAGAATGAGAGAGGTAGGAATCTCTTTGCCAGACTCGAACTCCAACACCCCGCAAGGGAAGTCAGATCACTGGAAGCTGGACTCTCTGCGTGCAGGGATGACAGCGTCTTCTCAGTGCGTCAGGCCGGGAAACGGGCTCCTCTGAAGTCGAGGTCTCCTCTGATTTACAGGGGCTAGGGAAGGTATATTTATACCTTAGAAGTACCTCACAATGTTAGCATTGACGTGAATTGGACAGCGAAAGACGTCATGAATGAACCCCTAAGGAATAATGGTTCATGCATAATATATGAGGCCTTGAAGAAATCAATAGTCCTGGGCTAGTGAAACTCCCGCAGCCTAAGGGTCTGTTCTTCATGAACTCGTTGTGACGTTAGGGTGGACGGATGTCAGAGACCATGCCTGTATTTGGAGTGCATGGTTGAATGCCTAAATAAGGGCTGGGATTTTATGCCTATATAAGGGCAGGGCGAATTGTGCCTATATAAGGACATGATACTGGAAAGCCCGTTTATGGACACCCTAAGAGGAATACAACAGTTGCACTCACTGGAGTGGGAATAGTAATTTTTACCCCTATGCTATCCAACACTTTCTCTTCTGTTGCACTCGCTGGAGTGGGATTAGTAATTTTTATCCCTCCGCTATCCAACATTTTCCCTACTGTTGCACTTGCTGGAGTGGGAATAGTCATTTTTTCCCCTCCGCTATCCAACACTTTCCCTACTGTTACACTCATTGGAGTGGGAACAGTAAATTATTCCCCTCCGCTATCCAACACGTTCCATACTGTTGCACTCATTGGAGTGGGAATAGTAAATTATTCCTCTCCGCTGTCCAACACTTTCCCTACTGTTGCACTTGCTGGAGTGGGAATTGTAGTTTTTTCCCCTACGCTATCCAACACTTTCCCTACTGTTGCACTCAATGTAGTGTAAAATGTAGGTTTAGAAAATATTAAATATTTTAATTTATATCATTTTTTATTATAATTTTTATGTTACAGGTGTATCTATATATATATATTTATTTATAATTTTTAATATATTTGTAACATTTTATAATTAATTAAAATGATTATTTATTAATTATTTTTAAGTAAATATATATATATTACATTTTATATATGTATGTTTAATTTATTTTTAAATTAAATTTATTACTTATAATTGTTAAAATTTACAAATAAATCTAAATATTTTTTTTAAGTTAAATGTATTATTTAATTTATTTTACATTATTTTTTATACATATAAAAAAACGATATTTTGTACTTCGATATTTTTAACAACGATATTTTTTTTTTTATATGTTTGTACTTACCATTATGAAGATAGGAGGTCGATATTTTTGACAACGATATTTATTTCCCGATATTTTTGTATCTCCATATTATGGTACTCGATATTCTGTCAGTGATCCATGTGCATTTTGTACTGCAAATGTGCTAATAGCTGTGTTTAAGTGTCTGCAGTTTAATACTAGACGTTATGAATGATCTGGTGTTATCACAGGAAACAATGGATTATTCATTAATGAGGTTCAACTTTCTATTACACACTTGCTATTCAAGTTGTTGGAGGACTTCCCTAACTTGTTTTTTAGCTTCATGCTTAATAGGATACTGTCTTTGAGGTTGTGGGGTTGTCCCCAGTGGTATTTCATGTTAAGGGAAACAGTCATCCCACCTCACATGGCTGTGTTATAACGCCGGAGCTAGCACTAGCGCCCACTACTTGGCGTATGAGTGTTTAACTGATTCTGGAACGAGGTCGGAAACGCATGTAAAATTACCGTTTCTCTGTTTGGGCAATCCATTACGAAATCAGGTGGCCAATCCTTTTCAACCAGAAGAATATCGTAACCATAAGTTAAGTTCTCCCAAAAGAGAAAATTATTGTTTCTAGGTATGTCGCCCTCCAATTGGAGTTGTATTTCGTATAAGCGATGTAGGAAGCTTACCCTAGTAACAGGTGTCTCCACTGTGATATACTCACTCAGAGCTACTCCCACCAGACAATCCATCAGGTTCTGGCAAACTATTGTGACCTCTGCCATGCTATCCAGCATGGTCACTGTCCATTCCCTGCTCAGAAGCAGTGTCCTCAATGCCTGACCTTAAGTCCGGCTATCTTCTTCTTTTTGATTTGAGGTTTGGAAGGTTTAGGTTTATCTTCATGTTTAATGATGTAGTTTGATGAGTGTTGTGAGTCCTTCTTCGGTGTCACGTGCTCCTCCGGTCTGCGCTCTGACTGTCCACCTCTCTCTGAATGCTTTTCGGATGACTCCTGAAAGGAACGAGATAAACGTGTATCCGTATCCTGATACCTGTCAGGCGGTCTAACATTATCATGGTTACGCATGTTTCTCAGTGGCTTCCTGTGTAGGAGACCCACATCGTGATTTTATTTTGTTTTTGTTTTTATTATTCTCCCACTTCTTCTTTGTAGAAGATTCAGGTGCTTGCTTAGAGTTATCCTTTTCAGAATTACTCTGTAATTGTGGTTTACCAGGTCTAGCTTCCAAATTATCTCTACCTAATGTAGCATAGGTTTCTTCGATAATTTTAGGTAATTCATGCTCCTCTTGTGGCAGAGCCAAATCCCTTAGATACTGGAGTATAGCCAATGCTGCTGCTTCTCCCTTTATGTTACTTAACATAATGGCGGATACCGTGGCAAAATTGCACATCAGTTTCAACTCCAAGTCCAGGACAGGTGCTGCCCTGTACTCATTCTGGATCTGTTTAAGCACTTCTGACAAAATAGCCAATGACGGGGTACCGTGTGTTCTGGTATATACTGCAGCAAAGACTGTACCCCAAGTTGTGCAGTCTTCCACAGGGGGAGCCACCCCCATCGGCAAGCAAATAGTTAGTATTCTATGTTTTACCTGTGGGCCCGTATGAGGAAACACTGCCTCAAGCTGACTTATTTTTTGTGCAATCTAGAAGGGAATGTCCTCCCGTCTGACAAGAACTTTATCCATGACGGCATTTAGTGTTTGTGGGCTGATGCCCGGGCTAGCTAATTGTGGTTGTGCAGCTTGAGCAGTCCGCGCAGGATTAAATGTCAATGTTCGCATAGCGAACTGTATGAAGCATCTGTATATTGTTACTAAATCTTTGTATAGTGTCTGCACCTGTGCGGCTGATAAGTTATCAACATTAGGATGCGGTGTGTATCCGGCTAAGACTGGCCACGTTGCTCCCTCATCACTAGGGGGACCTAGTCTAACATTTTCTGTGGTGTGTGGTAGGTCACCATTAAACCAATGTATATGTTCTTGGTATGTTAGTGGTATTTCTATTTCGTGGCATGGTATATAATTGTTTGGTACTTCATCCTGTTTGTAGGTGTGAATAACCACGTTGTAATGTCTGCAGCTGGAAATGTAACCCAGGAATAAAATACCTCTGTCCTATATGCTTCGTGTGCCTCAACCACAAAGGTGACATCTCCACCCACAATTGCAAGACCATGTTGTAGTAGTATCTGAGTAACCACATGCCTCCAGTTTTCTGCAATGTTAAGTGCTGTTGCACCTCCATCTTTAGACATTATTGTAAATGATTTACAGAGAGGGTAACACTATGGGAATAGGTCCTTTGAAGAGTTCAAGCTTGAACAACCTACAGCCAATAGATAGGACTTGCCTACTCAAATGACGAGGATAATCCCTACCACCCCGGACGTCTTCAGTTAGGAGGTAAGTAGGGGTCTCTAAGAATGCACAAGAGAACTACTCAGATGATCCATTAAATAAGAGCCCAATCTACCAATGTTGGCGGCGCCATGTCGTGTAGTTTCCAGAGTCCAGTAGGAACATAAATGTTGGGATGGTGCCAGACTAATTGCGAGCACCCCCGCAGGATTTGTTGTCCTATAGACCATCTAGCTCACAGTGCCACCATAAGCACCCCTAAACCTAGACAGGTAGCAAATGGTTTTGGCAACCACAGAACATGACAACCCTGACTCCCCCCAGGAATCGTGTTAACAGATCTAGAACCCTTTCACTCAGCCACTCGTGCTCTCTTGGAGAAATATACAAGGAACACACAGATGGGAGTTTTGAATATTTATTGAACCATCGTGATTCTTGTATAGAACATATGTGCTGCATTGATCAATAGACAGAAGCAGATAAAAGTAATTAGCAGGATAAGGACAGTGAACAAAATAAATAGTTCCACCATCTTGCTAAAATAATGTAAATATGCGAGCATATAAAAACTGTATCTAGTGCACTCCTACTATGCGCTCCCTAACTTATTTGTCCAGGATGTGTGTGTGTTCAGCCAAGAATCCCCTATTGGATGATCCAACCCCCATTACCTGAAGGAAAGTATGTAGGAGGCTGCACTAGTAATAATTAAAAAAAACACAATAGAAATAAATGTTTTGAAAATGTGCTGTAAACTGCATTATTAGGTATCATTTCTTCACAATCTTTTGAGGATGGGCCAAACCCCACTCCCTATGAAAAGGTTCGGAGATGGGTTTCAGTAATTCGCTAGACACTTTACTGTGTGAGACTTTAAAGTCAACAATATACATAGTTAAAATTCATTAACTTAAGTCAAAAAAAATTCTGTGCCTTGTGGAGATAATGGGGGCTGACCTGGGAATGCGAACAGCGCATAGCAATATTGATGATTTTGTTTAGGAGGAAAAGTACGTGCTGGGGAGGGCGGATCCCTCTGTTGCCCTCTCAGCGGTATTAACCATCTCCGCTGCATCTCTCAGGCATCCGCCCATTCATGTACATTGCTGCGAGACCCCCGCAGGGCATGGTTCAAGTGATATAGAGAAACCACCTAAGGAAATACATAATTATAGAAATCTATGTGTGCTACACCACTCTCATCCTTAATGGCATGGCATAGGTTTACCTGCAAAGATGTTTTAGAAATTGTAGATGTCTAGTCCTTCTCAGAAATACAGCAGAATTCTAAAATAGCAAGTTGTAAGTCAGCGTACCCATTGATTCGTGCTATTGATTACATTTTTAAAAGGCATTTATTTTGGTACAACCTCATCTTAAAGAACCTAATACATTCAATTAATGTCATCAATATTTAATGCACTAAAAAGACCAGAAACACGTTCTGGGGAGAAAAAGAGGGAGAGAGGCCTTCTATAACACAAATGCTCATTCATGGACGTCATTTAGGGCTTGCTAAGGGTCGCAGCTGTGACCCCTGGCTTGCCCCTTTGTACCCCTGGCACTGCTTTTGAGACCCCTGGCCTCAGAGGGTTGGCAAATCAGTGCCAGGAACTCAGTGGCAGCTCCTCCTTATGGAGGTCAGTTGGGGCTGCACTCTCTTTGCATTCTGTCAATTATATTATTACACTAATAGTGGGTTATATGTAGGTATATATACATACATACACATATATACGCACACACACACACACACATATATATATATATATATATATATATATATATATATATATATATATATAAAATTTTTCACTATTAGTGTTGTAAAAACGAAGATCAATTAGCTGAAATATGACCCTCTCTGGCAGCTGAGGTATGTAAAAATGCTTTTAAATGTATGTTGTTTGCGTGCTTGCAGGTATCAGTGTGTTTGTGTTAGAGTGTGTAAGTGTGAATGTGTGTGTATATGTAAGCATGTGTGTGTGAGTGAAAGTGAAGGCCAAAGGGCATGTGCTGTCACTTCCGCTACCCCTGGCATTTCGGTGAATTGAGTTGCGTGCGCTCATCCCACTTAATTGTGTTGTTTAAATGTGATTTACCACATTTAAGTAAGAGCTCATAATAGGAGTGAAATTGTTGCAATCCCTTTATGGCCAACACTCCCACAGTTTGGGTAAAAAAATGTTAGGCCACAGAGCATCATTGGGCAGCCGGCGGTAACCCCATCTCAGTTCATCAGCAAAGTGTTTCTCATGCAAAGGAACCCACTAACTCACGCACTAGAAAAAAAAGAATGATAAAAAAAACCTGCATTGGCTCTGAAATTGAAAATCATGAATATGTAGAACGAATTGAACTGGTGATAAGAGATGCTGGTAGTGGTTAAATATATAACAGGACAGCCCTGGGTTTAAGAGCAAAAATAAACCTGCAATAACAACTGTTTTATCGGTTTCTTGTTTTTATTTTTAATAGGTGCTGTATACTACCCAGTGCGGCTAATGAAAGCAGAATAAAAGAGAAGTGTTCTTAGCTACCTGCTGTGATTCTGCTTGCAAAAATGCCTTCATGCAAAATGGAGTTAAAAAAAAAGTTTATTTAAGATGAGAGCAGGAAAAGAAAAGAGAAAAAAACACAGCCCCGCGATTCACAGGCGTATTGCGATGCTGTCAATTTCCAGACATTGCAGTCAGGAACAAAAAAATTACATTTCTGGCTGACGAGCGACTAATCAAACCAAGTGAAACGGCGGCGCAATAAATTACTCCGCCGCGAAATAAACCACACAAACAGAGCGATGATAATAAATGTAAATTATTTCGCTGAAGAAATTTTCTTGGTACATGAGTAATACGAACCATCAGGAAGGAGTCTTCCCGAACATTAATTACAGAAAATGACAAGTGCGCTGACGACTGCACAGGCTCATTATATGGGAACATATTCACAACTTTGCAATTTGCGCGAGATGTGCTCGAGCTAAATTAATCTCCCTGCTTTGCATGAAGCTCTTCTAATTTTCATGTTATTAACAGGTTTGCAGTATCACTCAGTGCTTGTCACTCTAATCAGGTTTTCGGCGTGTTCGGAAAAGCGTGGTGTCATTTATAAGGATAAGCCGCATAATGGCGCGCGCTTTCATGTGCCGGATCTTACAGGAGGGCTCTTAATAAGCTTCTTTCATCATCTCCCTTTCGTCAACTTTTGGCCCCTCCATTTCTCGATGAAGAGTCATTAAAAGACTTTGAAGTTCATCGAGAATAAAAAAAAAAAAACATAACATTGTTCGCTTCAAAAATTTACAAAAAAAATCTAAGAAGCGTCGGGGAATTTTGCATGTGTGTCCCTTACTCCCCTAAATATATCTGACTTCTTGGAACACCAGAGGTTCTGTTTCTTTTGTAATTATAGTGGGAGACCACCCGGCCCAGTTTCGCATTTTCTTGGCTTGCTGCTGAGACAGAAGCTAGAAACCATTTCTCATCAATAATTTGATTATTCTAGACTAGTACAAATGTTGCATATCTTGAGTGCAATGAAAAGAAAGGCGAGCGTGAGTGTATTCAATTTTTGAAATTCATTTAGCTAGATAACATAATTAATTGCCAGATATTTTGTGTGGAGCGTGCCCGGAAGCAACCATAATTTAGGTGGACATAAACCAATATGTAGATTAAGCATGTTCAAGACAAGTGATGTTTAATACAGAAACATAGGCTGATATTAACATATCAACATATAGCTGCATAAGTAATGGTAGGTCAGAGGCAAAGTGAAGTCTGAAAAATATTGTGACGCAATGCCATAAATCCATTCAAATGCCGCTTGTTGCTCCCTAGAAATGTACAAGCGGGCTGGCAACTATAAGCCAAGAAATATAGAATTTTGATTGGGCAAAAGAAAGAGAGTGCACAGATTAACAAAGTAATTGAGTACATTTTGGTGAAGTGGAGTAGAAATTATTTGAGAATAATGCATGTAAGCAATGTTTACAAACATATATGTTGACAAGACAGAGATGCTAAACAGGAACGTCAAGGTCCAATATTGTTGCAAATTTACTTTGGCAATTATATTTCTGCTTTTACATTTATTGCATTCTATTAAATTTGCAATGTTTGTAAAGCAGGTTCCATGTGCATTTTTATAAGGATTTGTTTTTATTTTATTGTTTCTCACTTCAGCGCTGCTATTTAAATATTTTTGTCCTAAACATGATTTTGATCCCAATTTATCACAAGAGACGTCTTGTTCACTCACATGCACAGTGATGGGCATTGATCGATATTGACATAGAAATTACTATTTGCATGTTCCTTTACATCTTCATCTGATGGACTATGTAAAATGGGAAAATTAAGGAAATGGCAAACAGTATTGTAGCATGCTTGATCTTTGGAGCTGACTGTAATGATAGCTATCTGGCTTTTCCCATAGAAAATAGACATCCCAGCGGTTCTCAAATTCTAAACAGGATAGAATTGTGGTAATCCCTGCATTTTGCATTGCTTCCTCTTAGTAGTGCTTCAGTAAAACAAAATGTAAATGTTGGCTGGGATTAACTCCATCCTGTGACATTGTTTTTAACTTATACACACATTGTCTACAACCAGAAAAGGACACAATTCTGATGAAAACAAGTCAATTGTATGCCAATTTGGTCCCACAATGAGCAAAAAACATAAGATTGTGGAAATATGTTCACTATGATAAAAACAGCAATGAAGATATTCAGTGCTTTTACCTTTTGAATGTTTATAGCCTTACATTGTCCAAAATGGAGGAGAAAGTTTACCCAGCCTCCATTTTATCGATCCTTTATGGCCAAATATTGAAGCATCTTGGATGTGAGATTGAATAATTGAATAATTGAGTAAGTCGGCGAGCGATGAGTGAATGAAGGAACAATTTTATGTAGTGAAAAAACTCTAAGTTAATAACATTGATGGACATTTATGCTCAGCATACACCAAAGTGGCTATTTTTGTAATTTGGAGAAATATCTGAATTTTCCAAATGTTATGTTATGTTATGTTACTACGACTTATAGAGCGCTACAGCTGCCCTGGCAAAAGGGCGTCCCGGCGCTGACACCAAGAAAAACTGACACATGCAGATGGAACAGACAAAGGACTATGGTGCAGGGAAAAGGTGAGTCTTGATGGCCTTCCTGAATTCTAAGTAGTTACTGAGGCCACGGATATGCGCAGGAAGTACGTTCCAAAGGATGGCCGCTCTACTGCGAAAAGAGCGACCACCAGCACGAACTCTTCGTGTCCAAGGGACCACCACCAGGTGCTGACCCTGTGAGCGGAGATGGCGTGAGGGGACATATGGCGAAAGGAGATTAACCAGAATAGTGGGGATGGTCAGTTTCAAGGCCTTGAAGGAGATACATAGGGCTTTAAATTCAATTCGCCTGGCCACGGGCAACCAGTGAAGACGACGGATGGCCTCGGACACCGGACAAGACCTGCGCAAACCTAAAAGGGTTCTTGCTGCCGCGTTCTGTGCCCTTTGCAGCCTTAGAACCTCCGCCTTATTGGACCCCAGATATAAAGAGCAGGCATAATCTAGTCAAAACAATACAGATGCCTGAATGATAACCTGACACGTGGGTGCATCAAAGAAGCCCAACAGGGATCTAAGCCCCCGTAGAAGTCCAAAACAGGTCCCTGCCACCTTTTTGGTTTGGACTCAAAAGTTGAGGGATGAGTCCAGCCATACCCCCAGATTTTTCACTACCTGCTTGGGGGAGGGGCCTTGCCAAGGCTAGCTGGCCACCAGAGTTCACTCCACTGACCATGGTCCTTTCCCACTAACAATACCTCCGACTTGCTAGCATTCAGCTGGAGACAGTTGGCGGTCATCCACCCGGCAACCGCCGCAAGGTCACCCTGAAACTTAAGGGCGTCCCGCTCGGTGTTATTCGAGAGTGCCACCACCAACTGTGTATCGTCAGCGTAGGAGACCATGGTCAGACCCCTGCTCATGGCTACTGCAGCCAGAGGTTGAACATAGATATTAAATAGCAGGGGGCTAAGGGAGGAGCCCTGTGGCACCCCTTGCTTGATAGAGTGTTCGCCTGAGGCAAACGGGGGGGGGCTGTTACCATGAATGACCTCTCATGGAGGAAAGAGGCAAGCCACTCCAGGGCCGAGCCAGTAATTCCCACTTCCTCCAGGCGTCTCAGCAGTATGGCATGAGACACAGTGTCAAACGCGGCACTTAGATCCAATAGGATCTGTGCCGACGTTCGACCAGCGTCCAGTGCTGACCAGAGATGTTCTGTCACGGCCAGGAGAGCAGACTCCGTGCTGTGACCTGGTCGAAAGCCGTTCTGGGAGGGATCCAGTGTGTTATTCGTGGTCAGAAAGTCCGACAGGAGGGAGTTCACATATGCCTCCATGATCTTTGCCGCCCAAGGGAGCAAAGAAATAGGGCGGTAGTTCTCTGGTTTAGCCGGATCGAGCGCAGGTTTTTTAAGCAGGAGAATCACCTTAGCCTGTTTCCATGCCCTGGGCACGGTAGCCATTGCAAGGGACCTGTTTATCACCTGACTCAGGGAGGGTAAGATTGTAGGAAGTACTTTCCTGAATTGGTCTGGTTTAAGCGGATCTGCAGGGGATCCTGACTTAATCTTACTGCACAGTGCTAGCAACTGGTCGACCGGGATTGGCGGAAAGGCATCTAGAGTATTAGCCTTTTGAAAACCCCGTGCCGCCTGCACGTTACTATGTGCAGTCAGAAAGGACCTGTAGATGTCATCCACCTTTTTAACAAAAAAGGTGGCGAGGTCCTCACACTGCTCATTGGATTTAATAGTCGACCCATCGGTGGTCTGCCGGGATTGCAGGCTGGAGAGTATTGAGAAAATGCTCTTAGATGGATTATCACTCTCGCGGATGTAGTTGGCGTAAAATGCCGCTCGTGCCAAATGAATGGCCTTATGATACCTCTTAATTGCCGCCCGATAGATGTCCTTTGCAGCAGGACTAAAGTCCCTTCTCCATATCCGCTCCAGCCTCCTACAGCCCTTGCGCATATCGGCAAGTTCACTCTTATACCATGGTCGCGTTTTAGCTTTACGATTAACAGACCATTTCTTAGGGATTAGGCTGTCTAACAGCTGGCTAATCCACTCAGAGAACACCCTGTGTGCCTCGTTGGGGTCCTCCGGCAAGCTCGGACAGGTAGCCGAGAGGCAGGCATCAAATTGCTCCCAGTTCAATTTGTGCCAAGGGCGTTTGAGGGAGGTCGTCCGATCCTCAGTCTGAGCGGAGATTAAGCCCTGGAGTGACATCAAGACCAAGAAGTGGTCCGTTCATCCCATAGGGATGGGCGCATGCACTGTAATCGAGGGTATGTTAGTAAAAACTGGGTCTAACAGGTGCCCAGCAATATGTGTTGGACCCGAGACCAGTTGCACCAGGTGGCATGCTACAAGGTCAGCTACAAAATTCGCCATGTCAGTATCATCGAGATTGTCCAGATGAAGGTTCAAATCCCCCATAACTGTTAAATTGGCGGTATTAACCGCCAATATACTAACCGTTTCCACAAGGGCTTCCCTGAAATCTGAGGATGGCCCAGGGGGCCGGTATACTAGGAGCCCTGACATCGTATAATTCGGGCTCAGTGTGATCTTAAAATATGCACATTTGCAACCGGTTACCACCAATCAAATAATTGATTAACAAAATCTCTGTATGCTTTAATGTGACAGTTAACATACACTTCACATATACTTCAAGTGCATCCCAGTTCTAAAGGTTGTATCCTCTCAATGATTATTTCAAGTAATGTGGTCACTCTAAGAAGGCGTTTTAACATTAACCTATAACCAAGCCATGAACACAATGGTGGAGATCTCTGTTTTTCCAAATCAAAGCATCTTTATTGCAGCCGCTTTTCCCAATATCACCCTTTTACTGATTTAGCCCTTTTGCTGGTCTGATCTACATTGCTGTGTAAATTGTGTGGCTGATTCTAATAAGAAATTCAGCTGCAGCAATCATGCCACTGTTTGGTGGAAAGGACAGTGGTAAGTTTCTGAAGACATGTTCTCTTCGCTAGATTTATCTCGCTTAATGTGACTTTTATTACATATTCATGATTTATGTTTTTAAGCATTTACATCATTTATACTTCATATAAAACATTTTAAAATGTACTAGAGAGTCGTGAGTAGGAGACCAGTGAGTGGAAGTATGCTTGCTTTGCATTTATAAGTATCACAATGATCACTCCCTTTCTATGGCATGTCATTGGATGCCTCTCAGATAGAGGCTTTTTAAAATGTTTGAGTTATGTCATTCAGACACAGTTACTTCTTTCACTTTGGTGTAGACAATCAATCACACAATCAATTTATTTTGTTTTTGGTGCATTTAAAATTTTTGTGTCAACATTTGTTTGCATGCTGAAAATATAGAAGTGAATGTGAAGATTTATTTTAATTTCTTTAAAAAATGTATATTTATTGGTCAACTATTGTGACATTTGTGCATACAAACATAAACATTAAAACACTGCCTGAATGGAAATAAGGGAAGCATTACCGGTGCAAATCAGGCTTGCGGACTCAGACGGAGAGTGAATTTGGGGGCTATATACAAGAAGGAGGGTATGGTTTACATAGGGAAAACCATTACAAATTGAGAAATAGCTATGAGTCAAGGACCCTCAGTGACCTTTACGTAATCCCGCTGCTGAGCTAGGCCTGGCCTGTTGGGCATTTGTTGATTCCTTGATAAGAGTGTTAAGGAGAAAAGAATATGGCCACCAGGGATAAAGCTCTGAATAGAGGCAACCTGCCAAGCCTACCTGCCAGTTCTTATGAGTTGAAGAAAATAAAGCTAGTAAGCTGCCTGGAAGGTGGAAAGAAACTAAACCACAAAGGGACAGGCACTGTAGACTTACTGTTTGAGGAGAATGTTGTAGAGATGTTGGCTGTGGCGTAAGCCTGATACTGGACCACCTGAGTAAAGACTGCAGATCATAGCTGCTCATCCTTCAATTGCATCCTAGGTGGTTTAAGTACATTTGATTACATTGAATCACGAAGCACATCCTAAACACGGGGGCGGGGGAATAGCCGGTGGCTGCATTACCATTACGCATGTTGATTGTGCCTGGTCAGATCATCTTGATGGAGAGTCAGAAAAGAATCCATGTAGATGGTGCCCACATTGGAAGCTCTCTCACTTCCAGGGGAATGCAGGGAGAAGGGCAGTCCAGCCAAAGCCATTGTGATGGCACAATATTGGTGGTAGTGGGGCAGGAATGAACGATGGTCTCATGTCATTCCCTTCAACCCAGTAACAGCACTGCTGGGACAGGAGCAGAAGTACAGTGACAACAAAGTCAAATGTGGAGGCAGTCATTCCTGCTGCCTGACTCTAAAAGACTAGACTGTGTTCCTGACATTTTAAGGACTGGCCTTCATCTATATCTTACCAGAGCTTGAGTTGGCCATATTGCCATCAGAAAGTCCTCCGTGAATCAGCTACACAGAAGCATTGGTGCATTATGAATGCTCTTTTCCTAGAACAACAAACACTTACAACATCCTAAATTAAAGGAAAACATCTATCTTATAAAGTCTCTGTATCTTCATTTTACAAATCTACAATTTAGAATCAGGGGCTGAGATTTCATAACCACAATGATCTTATATATATATATAATGATGTTTTATATATATATATATATATATGAGTCCACAATTGCAAATAAGCACGCGCTCTGAGATTCCTATTAAAGGTTTTTTAATGTTCAAGGTTACGCGTTTCGGGAGCAAGCTCCCTTGATCACACACTGAACCAAGTGTACACCAAGTGAATACATAGACTCAGTACAGGGGAAATGAAATCGACATAGGACTGCACGATACCCAGCTACCTACGTAAAAGTGGCGGCCATATTGGAGTGACTAAATTCAGATTAAGAAGGCAATAATTCCTTAAAGAATAACAGCAGATATGTTATACCAAAAACGAAATTCCATTTCAATACATGGTAAATCAATATCAAATTAAGATGAATAAACATAAATCCACATCTGGCTGAAGTACAGCTAGCTCAAGACCGGAGGGCATACCGACAGAGCGTGTGAATTACATTGTTTCTGGTCGCAATTCACAATTTTTGACATGCAGTACCACACATGTCATTTATATTCTAGTGTGTCCATGTAACAAAAGATATATTGGCAGCACGACACATATGGCTAAGAAAAGGGTCCAGTTGGTTCAGTGTGTGATCAAGGGAGCTTGCTCCCGAAACGCGTAACCTTGAACATTAAAAAACCTTTAATAGGAATCTGAGAGCGCGTGCTTATTTGCAATTGTGGACTCATATTTATGCCGGCATTGCTCTACCGGCTTCATCGCGCCACCGTACTACGGGCGGAGTTCCCAGGAGGAGCATCTCTTTTTTTCAATTTGCATGGTGGATTACTACGAACTCCAAGTACCGCTGAGGACTTCAAGTACCAACTATAGGAAGCACCGCTGATACGCGTCCCAGAGGTAAGCCTCATACCGCTGTTTTTCCCACGGGGAAGTGTGGTCAAACACACGATCCCGTTTTGGGTTTTGCTCCGGGTTTGGGGGCGGCTCTGGTTGGCGTGTTAGGGGTTTGTTTCCTATTTGCACGTCTCGAACGGACCTGGTCATGATTATCGAACAGGCATATTGATCTTGTCTTATTGGCACTTTGCAATTCGAGCGTAATCTGCTCACCTGGTCCTGACACCTGTACTTGTACGTGGATAGATATTTCTACTTGAAGAGCGGCATACGGAACCTCCATTTTGGAGGGGATTCCTGTTACGGAAGGTCAAAGGAAAAGTACTGTTACATCGAGGTAACTTATCAACGAGGTCCCGTGGAGAGGCATTAACTTCAGTTGCGAAAGGCAACTGTATCCAGATCACTTATTCTGTCCATCGGCAGCAGCATGGATGAAGAATCCGGGAGACGCCTGGCTGCCCAAACATTACTTGCAAGAGCACCAGGAAAAACACAAGCCAATGCAACGCTAATTCCAGCCAACAGAGACAATATTTTAAGTCAAAAACTGCGAAAGTATGAGAAATTGAAAAAACGGAAACATCTAAATGGTGGGAGGCAGTTTCCCTTCAAGATTATGTCGATAAAAATATGGTCCCGCGAGGGCTACGTATATACACAACACCATCTTATGAATCACCGAACCCGCGTATGTTAGAGGAGTGGGCAAACAATTCTGCTTCCAGCTCTAAAAACATGCTTTGCATTCTTATCAAATACGCATGGGAGGACAGAGAGATCATAATGAAAGAAATTGCTGATCTAGAAGAAGATTTTAAAAATGATACAGATCAGACAACTATTAACAACTTCAAGGAAGAATTAAAGAAAAGAATGACAGTCTACGAAGAGGACATTAAGCTTAGAAAACAACGTAAGCTTCATCGCGACTGTACGGATTACGTGACTGGGAGAATCCTTACATATAGCAGAAAGTATGACCATTTATATAATTTCCAGCCCCACGACTCTGCTACTAATCATACTGTCAGTGGGACAGGCACCCCGTTGACTATAGTGACTAGTGACTAGTGACTAGTGATTCGGACACAGATGTCTCGGCGCATACCTCGAGTACTGCGTCTGAAGTAGAAATCATTACAAGACCAGCTACTTTTTTAGACGAGTACCGGACAATGAGAAGACAGAAAACATTAATCACGACCCCTCAACCAACTCCGAGGGGGAGAGGACATCGGGGAAGAGGAAAAGGAAGAGGCAGGGGCGGAGCAAACAACGACGCAGCCGACGGAAACACAGGGCACAAAAAAGAAAATGCAACAAAGCCAATGGGAACCAGACGTGGTGGCTTAAGGAACAGGAAATAAACATGATGGACGACAATATGGTAAATAAAACTGTTATTAATCTTACAAGCCGAACTCTTTCTGCACTGGAAAAGAAAACATTATGCCTAGGCTTATCTTTTTGCCCCACCAAAACCTTTGACTATCCTAACACCAGAATAGATATTTTTAAATTCATAAGAAAACTTAAACTGACCAAATGGCATACTCTAAAGGGTGACATCACACGAGGACATCATGTAGGGGTAGATGTCGATCCTACCAGTCTCACAGTAGGTGATATGACTATGTTTCGTACATTACAGGATCTAGATAACATCAGTAATGTAGAAAATTCTCTTGCGACAATTGAAAACTCTGATATAACTACTGATAGGGCTGCCAAAACCCCTTTAAACCTAGATCTGTTTTCTACCCTAACCTCTCGCATGACAATGTTGATACTTTTCATGAAGTAGTTACGAAAGCCCTCATGGACTGTAAACATCAGAAGACTAGATCAAATTTTGAAGGTAGTAACCTGACCAGGGCACAAAGATCTATCATTACATCTTTGGCTACTGATAGCGAGATTGTAATCCGTCCCGCTGATAAAGGAGGGAACGTTGTGTTACTTAGCAGAAACATGTACATGACTGAAGCGTACAGACAACTTGAGAACAACATGTTCTATATGAAAACCGACACCAAAACATACAATGACAGTATCCTGATGACTTGGGATAAACTGCACAAATGGCAGGAGGATGGTATTATAACATGGGAGGAGTACCTGTTTTTGAAAAGGGACTATCCCAAATTACCTATTATTTACTTTTTACCCAAAGTGCACAAGGACCCCACGAACCCACCAGGGAGACCAATTGTTTCTTCTATGGGGAGTGTCTTTGAAAATGTGTCAAAGTATGTGGATTTTTTTCTTGCAGGGGTATGTCATTTCCCTTCCATCGTATGTGAGGGATACGAAAGATTTTTGAAAAAAATAGATGAAATAGAATGGCAGACTAATTTTATGTTTATCACTATGGATGTTTCCAGTCTTTATACCATCATAGACCATGACCAAGGCATTCGAGCATGCATGAATTACCTTAATGACAGAAATATCATGTACTTTGATCATACTAATATGTTGATTGAAATGATGGGGCTCTGTTTACGTAATAACATCTTTTTGTTTAATGGGGAACTTTTTAAACAGATACTCGGAACTTCTATGGGTACTTGCTTTGCCCCAAGTTTTGCATGCCTGTTCTTGGGACAGTGGGAGGAAGAAATTATGAGGGATACTAGTCTCTCTGTGTATCTTGATAAAGTTAAGGCTTGGTTGAGGTACATTGATGACCTTTTTCTCATATGGGAAGGTAGTGAGGAAGAAGCTCTTGAATTCATTGACAAACTAAATGACAATAGGTACAACATAACTCTCACTCAGAATATAAACAGAGAAGAGATAGAATTTTTGGATGTCAAAATTAAGGTGGTCAATGGCATCCTTGAAACTAAACTGTTCCGTAAAGACACAGCTGGCAATAGCGTTGTTCATGCTCTCAGTCATCACCCGGATGCTCTGAAATGGAGTATCCCTTATGGAGAGATGCTGAGAGCAAGAAGGAATTGCAATACGGATGAGAACTATCTGGCAGAACAGGAAATTATGTTAGAACGTTTCAGGGAACGTGGTTACCCCGAGTGGGTACTCCAAAGAGCAGTTTCAAAACTTAAAGACATCGACAGACCCAGTACACTAGAGGAGAAAAACAAGGAAACTGAGCCCCAAGTAACACGTGTTATCCTTACTTATAACAACAAGTCAAGGAAAATACAAAAATTCTCCAAGACAATTGGAATATCCTCAAAAGTGATAGCATTGTGGGCCCCACACTTAGCGACAGACCGAGTATTAGTTATCGCAAAGGTCGTAGCCTGAAGGACTTGCTTATGCATGGGGATATCACCATACCTCCTAAGACTTCCACACACAATCTCAAAGGGTTTTACCCTTGTGGACACTGTAAAGCTTGTAAAAATAGCCATATGGTGAAAGAATATAGTGTGCCACACTCTATGAAGAAAAATACCATTTCACAATTTTTGACATGCAGTACCACACATGTCATTTATATTCTAGTGTGTCCATGTAACAAAAGATATATTGGCAGCACGACACATATGGCTAAGAAAAGGGTCCTAGAACATCTCAGGGCCATAAACAATAGGGATCCGCATTATCCTATCGCAAGACACTTTGCCGATTTTCACCTCGCTAACAGCTCACTTCTCAGCTACTTTGTTATTGAACAAGTGACAACTAGCTTTAGAGGGGGGAACAGGGAGCTCAGATTGAGGAAAAAAGAATCTAAATGGATACTTGAGCTCGAGACGAGGTACCCGAATGGGCACAATTTGGACGAGAATTAGCAACGCACCTTATGGAAGAATAACTGGCTTATACCAACCTAGGTTTTTATGATATAGTTTTCCCGGATCAGCAAGCTGCATAAGTTAGACTGTATAAGCATTTTTTGCATGCGATTTAAAGTAACTTGGTTAATATAAGCAACTAATGAACAGTCTAGCAATTTGTTTAAAATGTTTGCATATTTTTAATCTTGTGTTTTTTATATTCTTGTGTTTTCTATTTTTCTACATAGGAGGAAAGGAAGGGGCCCACCGATATTCTGCGGACACTTCACGGGCCTCCTAACCTTTTCTTCGTCTCCACGACTAGAGCACTAATGTTTTAAAGATAAGACGATTTATAACATTTATCCTTTATCCTTTCTCTTTCTCTCTGCCTTTCTATTTCCTGCTTGGGAATTTCTTACTTTTTCACTTATAGTCACGCTTGCTATTTGACTATTGTACAGTATAAGGATTTGTATGACTATGTCACTTGACGTTAGTATTGGTCTACTGTAACTGCATGGTACTTTAAATTTTCTTGCCACTTGGCGACCAGAAACAATGTAATTCACACGCTCTGTCGGTATGCCCTCCGGTCTTGAGCTAGCTGTACTTCAGCCAGATGTGGATTTATGTTTATTCATCTTAATTTGATATTGATTTACCATGTATTGAAATGGAATTTCGTTTTTGGTATAACATATCTGCTGTTATTCTTTAAGGAATTATTGCCTTCTTAATCTGAATTTAGTCACTCCAATATGGCCGCCACTTTTATGTAGGTAGCTGGGTATCGTGCAGTCCTATGTCGATTTCATTTCCCTGTACTGAGTCTATGTATTCACTTGGTGTACACTTGGTTCAGTGTGTGATCAAGGGAGCTTGCTCCCAAACGCGTAACCTTGAACATTAAAAAACCTTTAATAGGAATCTGAGAGCGCGTGCTTATTTGCAATTGTGGACTCATATTTATGCCGGCATTGCTCTACCGGCTTCATCGCGCCACCGTACTACGGGCGGAGTTCCCAGGAGGAGCATCTCTTTTTTCAAAATATATATATATATATATATATATATTCACTGAAAAAACCATAGGTTTCAGACACGTTATAGTTAGAAATTAGCATTTAAAAAACCTTTGAAATTCACTGAAAAAACCATAGGTTTTAGGGAAAGTTATAGTTAGTTGGACATTGCACTCGTACAAAACCCGTGAAATTCCCCCGTTATAGTTAGTTCAGCTAACTATAACTCGCGCCCGCAATGCACTGCTGATGACGTCACATATTACATCACTCATGACATGGTCAGTGACATCACTGATGACATCACTGATGACATCTCAAATGACATCACTGATGACATCACTGATGACATCATCCACGTGATAATCTGATGCACCACCTCACACCCTAATATAACCTTTGACACACCCACTCTAAATTACAAACTGCCATTCGTAAAACCATAGACACTCCAACACCAATAACTACATACCCACTCAGTGATTCTTAGGTCTACACACACATCCACTCACTCACCCGTACAGTCAATCATACTTACGGTCACTCAGTACAGGACTATCATATGCACTCATACTCCTATATAGACACTCAAACACCGCCACTCATCCATAGAGGTACTCACACACCTAGTCAGTCATGAAAATAATTAAACACACTGCCATTTACTCACCTATACAGTTATACACACACCAGCTCACTTACTCATACAAATACTAGCACATTCTTACGCTCTTATACAATCACTGATACAAGCACACACTCATCCATACAGTCACTCTCACAATCAGACACTCTCGCTTATAGCTATTTATATACTCCAACACACATATATACTGCCTTTCACATATGTAGTTACTCACACATGTACCACTGGGACATACATTCACTCACTAACACACTCTTACACACACTTACCCACCCATACAGTCTATCACAGATGCACTCTTGTAACCATCCACCTAGTGAATCACCCACTCACACATCTATGCACAGAGTCGCACACACCCCACCCACACAAACACTCAGGCACCCATACAGATACTCAGCCAACCAATCAATAACTCATATAGACACTCATGTAGCTATTCACAAACCCATCAATCAATCAATCAATCATTTGTATAGCGTGCTACTCACCCGGAGGGTCTCAAGGCGCTTGGGGGAGGGGGGTCCGCTACTGTTCGAACAGCCAGGTCTTGAGTTGCTTCCTGAAGGAGAGGTGGTCTTGGGTAAGGCGGAGGTGGATGGGTAGGAGAAGGATCTTCCTCCCATTGTGGCTCTTCGGATGCGGGGGATGGCGGCGAGGGCGTGGTTGGTCGATCGTAGCTGGCGGGTGGGAGTGTAGAAGGTCAGACGGTCGTTGAGGTATCTGGGGCCTTGGTTGTGGAGGGCTTTGTGTGCGTGGGTGAGGAGTCGGAACGTGATTCTCTTGCTGACGGGGAGCCAGTGCAGGTCTCTCAGGTGTCTGGCGATGTGGCTGTGTCGGGGGATGTCCAGGATGAGTCGAGCTGCAGCGTTCTGGATGCGTTGGAGTCTTTTTTGAAGTTTGGCTGTGGTTCCGGCGTAGAGGGAGTTGCCGTAGTCCAGTCGGCTGGTGACGAGGGCCTGGGTGACCGTCTTCCTGGTTTCGGTGGGGATCCACCGGAAGATCTTGCGCAGCATGCGTAGGATGTTGAAGCAAGACGAGGAGACGGCGTTGACTTGTCGGGTCATTGAGAGGGAGGAGTCCAGGATGAAGCCCAGGTTGCGTGCGTGGTCCGTTGGTTTGGGTGCGTTGCCCAGGGCAGGGGGCCACCAGGAGTCGTCCCAGGCGGAGGGTGATGATCCTAGGATGAGGACTTCCGTCTTATCTGAGTTCAGTTTCAGGCGGCTGTTCCTCATCCACTCGGCTACGTCCTTCATCCCTTCATGTAGGTTGGTTCTGGCGGTTGTGGGGTCGTTGGTGAGGGAGAGGATCAGCTGGGTGTCGTCGGCGTAGGAGATGATGTTGAGGTTGTGTTGGCGTGCGATGGCTGCGAGGGGGCTCATGTAGACGTTGAAGAGGGTGGGGCTGAGTGATGATCCTTGTGGTACGCCGCAGATGACTTCGGTGGCCTCGGAACTGAACGGGGGAGGCGGACTCTCTGGGTTCTTCCGGCGAGGAAGGAGATGATCCACTCCAGTGCCTTCTCTTGGATTCCGACGTTGTTCAGGCGTTGCACTAGGGTGCGGTGGCAGACTGTGTCGAACGCTGCGGAGAGGTCCAGGAGGATGAGGGCCGCTGTTTCCCCGTTGTCGAGCAGGGCTCAGATGTCGTCGGTGGCTGCGATGAGGGCGGTCTCGGTGCTGTGGTTGGCCCGGAAGCCGGACTGCGAGTGGTCGAGGGATCCATTCGTCTCGAGGAAGGCGGCCAGTTGTCTGTTGACGGTCTTCTCGATGACTTTGGCAGGAAAAGGAAGGAGCGAGATGGGGCGGTAGTTTTTGAGGTCGGTGGGGTCCGCTGACGGTTTCTCCAGTAGGGCGCTGAGTTCGGCGTGCTTCCAGCTCTCTGGGAAGGTGGCGGTGTCGAAGGAGGTGTTGATGATGTCCCGGAGGTGGGGTGCGATGACTGCGTCGGCCTTGTTGAAGACGTGGTGAGGGCAGGGGTCGGTAGGTGATCCGGAGTGGATGGAGTTCATCGTGCGGATAGTGTCTTCGGTGTTGATCGGGGTCCAGGCTCGGAGGGTGGAGGTGGGGGACGTTGGAACGGTCGTAGGGTACGTCGGCTGTGTGCTGAAACTGTTGTGTATGTCTGCGATCTTGCTGTGGAAGAACGAGGCGAGCGAGTTGCAGAGGTCTTGCGAGGGAGTGATGTCATTGTTTCCGGCGCTGGGGTTCGAGAGCTCTTTGACGATGATGAAGAGTTCCTTGCTGTTGTGGGCGTTGTTGTCCAGTCGTTCCTTGAATGCGGTTTTCTTGGTGGTGTGGATCAGCTGGTGGTGTTTTCGGGTGGCGTGCTTGAGGGTGGTCATGTTGTCTGCAGTCGGGTCTCTGCGCCATGCTTTCTCGAGGGCCCGGCAGTTCTTCTTGGATTTCTTGAGTTCGTCGGTGAACCAGGATGCTTTCTTGTTGCCGTGTCTGACTGGGGGTCTTCAATGGGGCGAGGTCGTCTGCGCAGTTGGTGATCCATCTTGTGAGGTTGCTGGCGGCTTGGTTGGGGTTCGTTGAGCTGGCGGGAGGGTTCTGGCTCAGGGATGTGGTGAGTTGGTCGGTGGTGATCTTGTTCCAGCTTCTGCGCGGAAACTGTTGCGTGTGGTGGTGCGTGGTGGTCCTGCTGAAGCTGAAGTGGACGCAGCTGTGGTCTGTCCAGTGGAGTCCGGTGGTGTGGCTGAAGGAGATGTCCTTACTGGAGGAGAAGACGGGTCAAGCGTGTGGCCGGCGTGGTGTGTGGGGGTGGTCACCAGTTGCTTGAGTCCGAGGTTGGCGAGGTTGTCCAGCAGGGTGGTGGTGTTGCGATCGTTGTTGTTCTCTAGGTGGAAGTTGAGGTCCCCAAGGAGGATGTAGTCAGCCGAGGGGAGGGCGTGCGGGCTGGATGAGGTCGGCGATGTCTTCGCTGAATTGTGTGCGTGGTCCTGGGGGTCTGTAGATGAGGGTGCCTCTGAGGGTGGTCTTGGGGTCGGTGTGTATCTGGAAGTGCAGGTGTTCGCCGGCTGTGAAGGTGTCGTCGGAGTTGGTCGTGATGCGGATGGTGTTCTTGTGGACGATGGCGATGCCTCCTCCGGTCTGGTTGGCGCGGTCCCTTCGGGTGATCTTGTATCCGTCCGGGATGGAGATGGCGATGTCGGGCGCTGAGGAGGCGTTCATCCATGTTTCCGTGAGGAAAGCGACGTCTGGTGATGTGGAGTCGAGCAGGTTCCAGAGTTCCACGGCGTGTCTGTGGATGGAGCGGGTGTTGAGCAGGATGCACTTCAGGTGGTTGCTGCTGGTGCTTGGCTTGGCGGGTGCGGTGCAGGTCCGGAGGCAGGAGAACTTGCAGGATTGGCAGGCGAAGGGTCCGTGGGTGCGACCTGGGGTGGCACGGTGGCAGCCGGGATACGGCCGGTGTTGAGTGCGTTGAGGGTGGCGGTGTCGTAAGTCCGGTGGGTGGGTTGGCTGCTGCGGGGGCCAGGGGGTTTGGCGCTGGGCGCGGTCCAGGCACGGACGGGCGCAGACGGGCTTGCCTTAGGCGCGCCTTTGGCGCGCCAGCGGCGCGCCCGCTGCGCACGTCCGCTGCGCACGTCCGCTGCGCGGCCGCGCAGCGGCCGCCATTTATGGGGAGGTGGGAGGGAGGAGCAGCTGGGAGGCGGGAGGCAGGGGCAGCGAATGGGCAGTCAGGGGGGCGGGGCCGCAGGGGACGCAGCGGCGGGAATGGCGAGAGGCAGCGGGGGCACAAAAGGAAAATGGGGAGAGAAAACAGACAAAAATACAGGCACAACGCAAATGGGGCAGCGAGGGGCACAGAAAGGAAAATGGGGGGAGAAAACAGACAAAAATACAGGCACAACGCAAATGGGGCAGCGAGGGGCACAGAAAGGAAAATGGGGAGAGAAAACAGACAAAAATACAGGCACAACGCAAATGGGCAGCGAGGGGCACAGAAAGGAAAATGGGGAGAGAAAACAGACAAAAATACAGGCACAACGCAAATGGGGCAGCGAGGGGCACAGAAAGGAAAATGGGGAGAGAAAACAGACAAAAATACAGGCACAACGCAAATGGGGCAGCGAGGGGCACAGAAAGGAAAATGGGGAGAGAAAACAGACAAAAATACAGGCACAACGCAAATGGGGCAGCGAGGGGCACAGAAAGGAAAATGGGGAGAGAAAACAGACAAAAATACGGGCACAACGCAAATGGGGCAGCGAGGGGCACAGAAAGGAAAATGGGGAGAGAAAACAGACAAAAATACGGGCACAACGCAAATGGGGCAGCGAGGGGCACAGAAAGGAAAATGGGGAGAGAAAACAGACAAAAATACGGGCACAACGCAAATGGGGCAGCGAGGGGCACAGAAAGGAAAATGGGGAGAGAAAACAGACAAAAATACAGGCACAACGCAAATGGGGCAGCGAGGGGCACAGAAAGGAAAATGGGGAGAGAAAACAGACAAAAATACAGGCACAACGCAAAATGGGGCAGCGAGGGGCACAGAAAGGAAAATGGGGAGAGAAAACAGACAAAAATACAGGCACAACGCAAATGGGGCAGCGAGGGGCACAGAAAGGAAAATGGGGAGAGAAAACAGACAAAAATACAGGCACAACGCAAATGGGGCAGCGAGGGGCACAGAAAGGAAAATGGGGAGAGAAAACAGACAAAAATACAGGCACAACGCAAATGGGGCAGCGAGGGGCACAGAAAGGAAAATGGGGAGAGAAAACAGACAAAAATACAGGCACAACGCAAATGGGGCAGCGAGGGGCACAGAAAGGAAAATGGGGAGAGAAAACAGACAAAAATACGGGCACAACGCAAATGGGGCAGCGAGGGGCACAGAAAGGAAAATGGGGAGAGAAAACAGACAAAAATACGGGCACAACGCAAATGGGGCAGCGAGGGGCACAGAAAGGAAAATGGGGAGAGAAAACAGACAAAAATACGGGCACAACGCAAATGGGGCAGCGAGGGGCACAGAAAGGAAAATGGGGAGAGAAAACAGACAAAAATACAGGCACAACGCAAATGGGGCAGCGAGGGGCACAGAAAGGAAAATGGGGAGAGAAAACAGACAAAAATACAGGCACAACGCAAATGGGGCAGCGAGGGGCACAGAAAGGAAAATGGGGAGAGAAAACAGACAAAAATACAGGCACAACGCAAATGGGGCAGCGAGGGGCACAGAAAGGAAAATGGGGAGAGAAAACAGACAAAAATACAGGCACAACGCAAATGGGGCAGCGAGGGGCACAGAAAGGAAAATGGGGAGAGAAAACAGACAAAAATACAGGCACAACGCAAATGGGGCAGCGAGGGGCACAGAAAGGAAAATGGGGAGAGAAAACAGACAAAAATACAGGCACAACGCAAATGGGGCAGCGAGGGGCACAGAAAGGAAAATGGGGAGAGAAAACAGACAAAAATACAGGCACAACGCAAATGGGGCAGCGAGGGGCACAGAAAGGAAAATGGGGAGAGAAAACAGACAAAAATACAGGCACAACGCAAATGGGGCAGCGAGGGGCACAGAAAGGAAAATGGGGAGAGAAAACAGACAAAAATACGGGCACAACGCAAATGGGGCAGCGAGGGGCACAGAAAGGAAAATGGGGAGAGAAAACAGACAAAAATACGGGCACAACGCAAATGGGGCAGCGAGGGGCACAGAAAGGAAAATGGGGAGAGAAAACAGACAAAAATACAGGCACAACGCAAATGGGGCAGCGAGGGGCACAGAAAGGAAAATGGGGAGAGAAAACAGACAAAAATACAGGCACAACGCAAATGGGGCAGCGAGGGGCACAGAAAGGAAAATGGGGAGAGAAAACAGACAAAAATACAGGCACAACGCAAATGGGGCAGCGAGGGGCACAGAAAGGAAAATGGGGAGAGAAAACAGACAAAAATACAGGCACAACGCAAATGGGGCAGCGAGGGGCACAGAAAGGAAAATGGGGAGAGAAAACAGACAAAAATACAGGCACAACGCAAATGGGGCAGCGAGGGGCACAGAAAGGAAAATGGGGAGAGAAAACAGACAAAAATACAGGCACAACGCAAATGGGGCAGCGAGGGGCACAGAAAGGAAAATGGGGAGAGAAAACAGACAAAAATACAGGCACAACGCAAATGGGGCAGCGAGGGGCACAGAAAGGAAAATGGGGAGAGAAAACAGACAAAAATACGGGCACAACGCAAATGGGGCAGCGAGGGGCACAGAAAGGAAAATGGGGAGAGAAAACAGACAAAAATACAGGCACAACGCAAATGGGGCAGCGAGGGGCACAGAAAGGAATATGGGGAGAGAAAACAGACAAAAATACAGGCACAACGCAAATGGGGCAGCGAGGGGCACAGAAAGGAAAATGGGGAGAGAAAACAGACAAAAATACAGGCACAACGCAAATGGGGCAGCGAGGGGCACAGAAAGGAAAATGGGGAGAGAAAACAGACAAAAATACAGGCACAACGCAAATGGGGCAGCGAGGGGCACAGAAAGGAAAATGGGGAGAGAAAACAGACAAAAATACAGGCACAACGCAAATGGGGCAGCGAGGGGCACAGAAAGGAAAATGGGGAGAGAAAACAGACAAAAATACAGGCACAACGCAAATGGGGCAGCGAGGGGCACAGAAAGGAAAATGGGGAGAGAAAACAGACAAAAATACATGCTGCCACTTACACAGCAACAGACAGACGGATACAGACATTCACCCAGTTTAGTCACTAACCCATGCATTCAGTAAGATACATTTAATCACTCACTTATAGAGTTAGTCACGCACCTACTAAATCATCCATTCAGACACTTATACACCCACTCATTCTTCAATACGCCTTTCCCTATATATATTAAACATATTTAAACTTTACAGAAACACACAGTCACTGGATGATGTCATCAGTGATGTCATCAGTGAGGTCATTTGAGATGTCATCAGTGATGTCATCAGTGATGTCACTGACCATGTCATGAGTGATGTAATATGTGACGTCATCAGCAGTGCATTGCGTATGCTGAGTTATAGTTAGCTGAACTAACTATAACGGGGGAATTTCACGGGTTTTGTACGAGTGCAATGTCCAACTAACTATAACTTTCCCTAAAACCTATGGTTTTTTCAGTGAATTTCAAAGGTTTTTTAAATGCTAATTTCTAACTATTAAGTGTCTGAAACCTATGGTTTTTTCAGTGAATTTCAAAGGTTTTTTAAATGCTAATTTCTAACTATAACTGTCCCTAAAACCTATGGTTTTTTCAGTGAATTTCAAAGGTTTTTTAAATGCTAATTCCTAACTATAACATGTCTGAAACCTATGGTTTTTTTCAGTGAATTTCAAAGGTTTTGTAAATGACAATTTTTAAATGTATTAATTGTTATATTTATTTTTTTGATACTGATTTACTACATTTTTTTAAACTATTCATTTTTAGATATTTTATTTTTAAAATTACATTGTAATTACATTATACATTACATTACAAAATATACTTTCTCAGAATGAATTACTTTAGTTTAAATACTTTGCAAATAGGCAATAGACTTTTAAGTACAGTAGTTACAGTTGTTGCAATGGGCAACACAATTTCAAACAATGCAAGATTGAGCTCAATGTGAATTTCTAGTTAAATGCAATTAGTTACTTTATGGATTACTTTACTAACCACAGGACTGGATCCTAGATTCAGTCCTGGGACATCTGCTGTAAACAGTTGAGTAAAAGCGTTTTGGTTACAGTAGTGATTTTTAAGGAATATTATTGTATTTTAAAAGTTGACACAGAAACTTTTTCACATAGAATCACCAATGTTATCCTATGGGAGGAAATTCACTTAGCAGGTAAGTAGTGTTATTGTTACTTTTTCTTACTCAGTGGTGGATCCTGGATCCAGCACTGGTGCATCTCCTGTAAACAGTTGAAAGAATGTGTTTAAGTCATACAGGCGATTTTTCAGGAATATTTGTAGTTTGTGAAAATCGACACTTTGAAACTTTCCTGCTGAAAACCAGACAATGGATTCCTATGGAAGGAAATACAAGTTACTGGTAAGTACGGTTAGAATTACTTTTCAGGGTCAGTGCTGGGCTAAAAGATGCAGCACTGGGTTCTCTCCTGATAACAGGTGAGTAAATCGGAATTCGTAGTTCGGCTGATTTTAGAGGAATATTATAAAGTTACAAAACTCCACACTTAGAAGAATTTCCAAGTGAAACCAGTCAATGTTAGCCTATGGAAGGAAATTCAAGTTACTGGTAAGTACGGTTAAAATTACTTTTGAGGATCAGTACTGGGCTCAAAGATGCAGCACTGAGGTCTCTCCTGATAACAGGTGAGTAAATCGGAATTCGTAGTTCGGCTGATTTTAGAGGAATATTTGCACAATGGTGAAGGAAGGGGGTGTGGCCTGAGGTGACATGTCTGCAAACACACCCTGTGGCGCGTTTTAAGTTGGAGAATTAATTCCTCCTCAATCCCGAGGGTACCTAGGGGCCAACTAGCCCACCAGATACCTCCAGTATGCGCTAGAGAGCTGCGTTGCAGAGAGGTGTTCAGAGGCCATGCCCCTTTTGCACCTCTCTGCAACGCAGCTCTGTGGCGCTTCTGGACGTACCTGGTGGGCTAGTTGGCCCCAGGGACCCTCAGGATTGAAGGGGATTTAATTCCCCATCTTAAAACGCGCCACGGGGCCTGTTTGCACACATGTCACCTGAAGCCCCGCCACCTCCCTTCACCACTGTGCAAACGCACCCCGTGGCGCGTTTTAAGTTGGGGGATTAAGTCCCCTTGAATCCTGAGGGTCCCTGGAGTCCAACTAGCCCACCATGTACCTCCAAAGCGCCACAGAGCTGCGTTGCAGAGAGGTGTAAAAGGGGCGTGGCCTCTGTACACCTCTCTGCAACGCAGCCCCTGGCGCATACTGGAGGTTCCTGGTGGGCTAGTTGGCCCCCAGGGACCCCCAGTATTCAAGGGGAATTGCTTTCTCTGCAAACGCGCCAGGGGCGCGTTTGCAGAGTGGTAAAGGAAGGGGCGGGCCTCCGGCACGATGCCGGCCTTTTGTCTTTTTTCTTTTTTTTTTGTATGGGAGGGGGCTGCGTGGCCCCCTTCCCTCGGCCACTTTTGGCCCCGGGGACCCCATCCCCGGGGCCTGAGGATTTTCTTTTTTGTAATAAAAAACGGGAAGGGGGCCACGTGGCCCCCCTTCCCTGGGCCTCTATTGGCCCCGGGGAACCCATCCCCCGGGGCATGCCCTCTTTTTAAAAAAAATTAAAATCTTTGGAGGGGGGCTGTGTGGCCCCCCTCCTCAGGCCATTTAAGGCCCCGGGGACCCCATCCCCCGGGGCCGGCCTTGCCCTTTTTAAAAAAAAATTTGGGGGGGAAGGGGGGCTGCTTGGCCCCCCTCCCGGGCCACTAATGGCCTCGGGGACCCCATCCCCCGGGGCCTGGCCTCTGGTTGGGGACTGTGGGGGGGTCCCCAATCCCCCCACAGTCCCGCCGGCTCCCCGTGTCCTACGGGAGCCGGCATTGCTTTTCCATAAGGGGAGCTGGTGACATGCAGCTCCCCTTATGGAAAAGCAATTCTGCTTTGCTTCATTGAAGCGAGAGCAGGTTTCCTGCTCTCGCTTCAATGAAGCAAAGCAGTTTGTAATGGCAGGACGGGAGCCGCGAGGCTCCCGTCCTGCCATTGCAAACTACAGTGTCCCGGGGTAGGCACCCCGGGACACTGCAGGAGCCGGTCGTGGGGGTGGCGGTCCCCAGGGCCACCACAGGCTCCAGGAGGGGCCGCACGGCCCCCTCCCTTCAATTGCACAGCCCCGGGGAGGTGGTGGTCCCCGGGGCATGTGGGGGGGCTGGAGCCCCCCCACACAGGTTATTAAAATTAAAAAAAAGAAGCCCCGGGGGGTGGCGGTCCCCGGGGCTGCGGGAGGGCGGAGAGCCCTCCTGCACCATTTTATATACATATACATATATATATCTGCTGAGTGTTTGAAAATAATCCATGACTAAGAGGCAGGAGCCTCGAAACGCGTCGGATGAAAACTTTTACATGAACACTGAAGCTCGTTTGCCTTGTTAATAAACCGGAAGGTTCTTTTGAAGTCGTGTGCATTCTCATTGCTTCGGGCACTTTGGTGAGAAAATGTTTACACGGCAGCCCAGCCGTGGAGAGTTGCACCATTTCCCAATAATTACAAGGGAAAGGCTGTGAGTAGGAACTGTGCCTAAACTCATTTCACAGCACTTCAGAAGCGGAAAATACGAACGCGCTAAGTGCCATGGCCCACTGGAGGGTAACAAATCATTTTTAATATTCTACATGAAGCAGAGCCCACTGGAGGGTAAAAGTGTACTCTGATTGGAACCACAAGTCCCATCCTGCAATGAAGGAATCACGCAATATGCAAAGCCCACTGGGGGTATGTAAATGAAGCAGGCTGAATCGGAGTCATCTGCTGAGTGTTTGAAAATAATCCATGACTAAGAGGCAGGAGCCTCGAAACGCGTCGGATGAAAACTTTTACATGAACACTGAAGCTCGTTTGCCTTGTTAATAAACCGGAAGGTTCTTTTGAAGTCGTGTGCATTCTCATTGCTTTGGGCACTTTGGTGAGAATATATATATATATATATATATATATTATCTACTGGCGGTCGCCAGTAGATAGTTATAGTTACAACCTATTATCCATAGGAAATCCGCGACATTCTATTTGCAATAACGTTGGCGTCGGTTGACGAATCTTCGCGAAAGCTTCCAACTTGTTGGGGCGCTCCGGTCCGCTCCTACCCTGAAAGTCTCGGGTGATACGTCAAGCGGGGGCCGAGAAAAAGGGGGTCCCAAAACGCGTTTTCCCCATTCATTTTTCCATAGGAACCTTTAGTCGCAGCTACAACCTCGAACTGATGAACGGAATTACCCCAAATTTGGCAAAGAGGTAGCCCTTGGTTCAGACTGGTGCCTTTTGCTAAAATGGTGTAAATCCGTTCAGTAGTTCCTGAGAAATTCACAATTAAAATCACATATATATCTATGGGCGCGGCGGATCCGCGTACCCTCCCGATCACGAGCTGCATGCTAATTGGCTGTCAACACTCCAAATCAAGAAGTGTTGGCAGCCATTTTGTCCTCGGTAGAACCGAGGACAGAAACAAGTGCGCAAGCGCAAAAGGGGGCAGGGTAGAAACACCCTGACCTCTAGGTCTGCTCAGGGGTCCCACAAGGACCCCTGGGCAGAAAAAGATATATTTTTTTAAATCGGCGGGATGCGCTAGGGTGCGCGTATCCCGCCGAGAAAAAAAAGAAACAAGTGCGCAAAACGCACAAAGGGGGCAGGGTAGAAACACCCTAACCCCTAGGCCTGCTCAGGGGGTCCCACAAGGACCCCCTGGGCAAAAAAAGCATTCTTTTTTAAAAAATCGGCAGGATGCGCTCAGGGTGCGCGAATCCTGCCGAAAAAGAAAATCGAAGCGCGGTCTCCGCGCTCGATAGTCAATTGCCCCCGGGTGGGCCAAGTCCCGGGGGCATGCTGGGGGGTTAATTTTATGTGTGGGGGCCTCTACGGGCTCCCAAGCCCCGGGGACTGCCACCGCCCGGGGCTTTATGCATAATGGTGCGGGAGGGCTCTGAGCCCTCCCGCAGCCCCGGGGACCACCACCTCCCCGGGCTTCTTTTTTAAATGAAAACCTGTGTGGGGGGCTCCAGCCCCCCACACGCCCGGGACCGCCACCTCCCGGGCACTAAACATTTAAATATGGGGGTCCGTTACGGACTCCCAGAGCCCCGGGGACCACCACCTCCCCGGGGCTGTGCACACGATGGGAGGGGGCCGCGCGGCCCCCTCCTGGAGCCTGTGGTGGCCCTGGGGACCGCCACCCCCAGGGCCGGCTCCTGCAGTGTCCCGGGGTGCCTACCCCGGGACACTGCTGTTTGCAATGACAGGACGGGAGCCTCGCGGCCCCGTCCTGTCATTGCAAACTTGCTTTGGATATTGGAAGAGAGAGCAGGAAACCTGCTCTCTCTTCCAATATCCAAAGCCGACAGCTTTCCACATGGGGAGCAGCATGTTAGCTGCTCCCCATGTGTAAAGCAATGCCGGCTTCCGTAGGACACGGGGAGCCGGCGGGACTGTGGGGGTTTGGGGACCCCCCACAGTCCCCAACGAGAGGGCCAGCCCCGGGGGATGGGGTCCCCGGGGCAAGTAGTGGCTCGGGAGGGGGGCCACGCGGCCCCCTCCCCAAAGTTTTGGAAAATAATAAAAAAAAAAAAAAAGGGTATGGCCGGCCCGGGGATGGGGTCCCCGGGCCTTAAAATGGCCAGAGGAGGGGGCCACGCAGCCCCCTCAAAATATTAAAAATAAAAATAGAGGCCATGCCCCGGGAGATGGGGTCCCCGGGCCAATACAGGCCCGGGAAGGGGGCCACCCGGCCACCTTCCCGTTTTTTTTATTTTGAAATTTTAAAAAGGGGTAAGGCCGTGGGGGATGGGGTCCCCAGGGCCCAAAAACAGAAAAAAGGAAGGGGGCCACACAGCCTCCCTTCAGGGGACAAAAAAAAACAAAAAAAAAAACGATCGGGCCCGCAGGCCCCGCCCCTTCCTTCACCACTCTGCAAACGCGCCCTGGCGCGTTTGCAGAGGGGGAACGACCCCTTGAATACTGGGGGTCCCTGGGGGCCAACTAGCCCACCAGGAACCTCCAGTATGCGCCAGGGGCTGCCTTGCAGAGAGGTGTACAGAGGCCACGCCCCTTTTACACCTCTCTGCAACGCAGCTCTGTTGCGCTTTTGGAGGTATATGGTGGGCTAGTTGGACTCCGGGGACCCTCAGGATTCAAGGGGACTTAATCCCCCAACTTAAAACGCGCCACGGGGCGCGTTTGCACAGTGGTGAAGGGAGGGGGCGGGGCTTCAGGTGACATGTGTGCAAACAGGCCCCGTGGCGCGTTTAAGATGGGAATTAAATCCTTCAATCCTGAGGGTCCCTGGGGCCAACTAGCCCAACAGGTACATCCAGAAAGCGCCACAGAGCTGCGTTGCAGAGAGGTGTAAAAAGGGGTGTGGCCTCTCTACACGTCTCTGCAACGCAGCCCCTGGCGCATATTGGAGGTTCCTGGTGGGCTAGTTGGCCCCTAGGGACCCTCAGGATTCAAGGGGACTTAATCCCCCAACTTAAAACGCGCCACGGGCGCGTTTGCACAGTGGTGAAGGGAGGGGCGGGGCTTCAGGTGACATGTGTGCAAACAGGCTCCGTGGCGCGTTTTAAGATGGGGAATTAAATCCCCTTCAATCCTGAGGGTCCCTGGGGCCAACTAGCCCAACAGGTACATCCAGAAAGCGCCACAGAGCTGCGTTGCAGAGAGGTGTAAAAGGGGTGTGGCCTCTCTACACGTCTCTGCAACGCAGCCCCTGGCGCATATTGGAGGTTCCTGGTGGGCTAGTTGGCCCCTAGGGACCCTCAGGATTCAAGGGGACTTAATCCCCCAACTTAAAACGCGCCACGGGGCTCGTTTGCACAGATGTAACCTCAGGCCCCGCCCCTCCCTTCACCATTGTGCATATATTCCTCTAAAATCAGCCGAAATACGAATTCCGATTTACTCACCTGTTATCAGGAGAGACCTCAGTGCTGTATCTTTCAGCCCAGTACTGGTCCTGAAAAGTAATTCTAACCATACTTACCAGTAACTTGAATTTCCTTCCATAGGCTAACATTGACTGGTTTCACTTGGAAATTCTTCTAAGTGTGGAGTTATGGAACTTTAAAATATTCCTCTAAAATCAGCCGAAATACGAATTCCGATTTACTCACCTGTTATCAGGAGAGACCTCAGTGCTGCATCTTTCAGCCCAGTACTGATCCTCAAAAGTAATTTTAGCCGTACTTACCGGTAACTTGAATTTCCTTCATAGGCTAACATTGACTGGTTTCACTTGGAAATTCTTCTAAGTGTTGATTTTTGAAACATACAAATATTCCTCTAAAATCAGCCGAAATCCAAATTCTGATTTACTCACCTGTTATCAGGAGAGACCTCAGTGCTGCATCTTTCAGCCCAGTACTGGTCCTGAAAAGTAATTTTAACCGTACTTACCAGTAACTTGAATTTCCTTCCATAGGCTAACATTGACTGGTTTCACTTGGAAATTCTTCTAAGTGTGGAGTTTTGGAACTTTAAAATATTCCTCTAAAATCAGCCGAAATACGAATTCCGATTTACTCACCTGTTATCAGGAGAGACCTCAGTGCTGCATCTTTCAGCTCAGTACTGATCCTCAAAAGTAATTTTAACCGTACTTACCGGTAACTTGAATTTCCTTCATAGGCTAAGATTGACTGGTTTTCAGCAAAAAGTTTCAAAGTGTTGATTTTCACAAACTACAAATATTCCTTAAAAATCGCCTGTATGACTTAAACGCATTTTTTCAACTGTTTACAGGAGATGCACCAGTGCTGGATCCAGGATCCAACACTGAGTAAGAAAAAGTAACGATAACAGTTTTTACCTGCTAAGTGAATTTCCTTCCATAGGATAACATTGGTGATTCTATGAGAAAAAGTTTCTAAGTGTCAACTTTTAAAATACAATAATATTCCTTAAAAATCACGACTGTAACCAAAACGCTTTTACTCAACTGTTTACAGGAGATGTACCAGGACTGAATCTAGGATCCAGTCCTGTGGTTACAAAAGTAATCCATAAAGTAACTAATTGCATTTAACTAGAAATTCACATTGAGCTGAATGTTGCATTGTGTTTGAAAATGTGTTGCCCATTGCAACAACTGTACTACTGTACTTAAAAGTCTATTGCCTATCTGCAAAGTATTTAAACTAAAGTAATTCATTCTGAGAAAGTATTTTTTGTAATGTAATGTATAATGTAATTACAATGTAATTTAAAAAATAAAATATGTAAAAAAAAATTGTTTCTAAAAATGTAGTAAATCAGTATGAAAAAAATTAATATAACAATTAATACATTTAAAAATTGTCATTTACAAAACCTTTGAAATTCACTGAAAAAACCGTAGGTTTCAGACACGTTATAGTTAGAAATTAGCATTTAAAAAACCTTTGAAATTCACTGAAAAAACCATAGGTTTCAGACACGTTATAGTTACAAATTAGCATTTAAAAAACCTTTGAAATTCACTGAAAAAACCATAGGTTTCAGACACGTTATAGTTACAAATTAGCATTTAAAAAACCTTTGAAATTCACTGAAAAAACCATAGGTTTTAGGGACAGTTTTAGTTACTTGGACATTGCACTCGTACTAAACCCGTGAAATTCCCCCGTTATAGTTAGTTCAGCTAACTATAACTCGCGCCCCCGCAATGCACTGCTGATGACGTCACATATTACATCACTCATGACATGGTCAGTGACATCACTGATGACATCACTGATGACATCTCAAATGACATCACTGATGACATCATCCACGTGATAATCTGATGCACCTCCTCACACCCTAATATAACCTTTGATACACCCACTCTAAATTACAGACTGCCATTCGCAAAACCATAGACACTCCAACACCAATAACTACATACCCACTCACTGATTCTTAGGTCTACACACACACATCCACTCACTCATCCGTACAGTCACTCATACTTACGGTCACTCAGTACAGGACTATCATATGCACTCTTACTCCTATATAGACACTCAAACAACGCCACTCATCCATAGAGATACTCACACACCTAGTCAGTCATGCAAATAATTAAACACACTGCCATTTACTCACCTATACAGTTATACACACACCAGCTCACTTACTCATACAAATAGTAGCACATTGTTACGCTCTTATACAATCACAGATACAAGCACACACTCATCCATACAGCCACTATCACAATCACTCACTCTTGCTTATAGCTATTTATATACTCCAACACACATATATACTGCCTTTCACATATGTAGTTACTCACACATGTACCACTGGGACATACATTCACTCACTAACACACTCTTACACACACTTACCCACCCATACAGTCTATCACAGATGCACTCTTGAAACCATCCACCCAGTGAATCACCCACTCACACATCTATGCACAGAGTTGCACACACCCCTCCCACACAAACACTCAGGCACCCATACAGATACTCAGACAAGCATTCAATAACTCATATAGACACTCATTTAGCTATTCACAAACACATGCAGCCACTTACACAGCAACAGACAGACGGATACAGACATTCACCCAGTTTAGTCACTAACCCATGCATTCAGTAAGATACGTTAAATCACTCACTTATAGAGTCAGTCACGCACCTACTAAATCATCCATACAGACACTTACACACCCACTCATTCTTCAATACGTCTTTTCCTATATATATTAAAAATATTTAAACTTTACAGAAACACACAGTCACTGGATGATGTCATCAGTGATGTCATTTGAGATGTCATCAGTGATGTCATCAGTGATGTCACTGACCATGTCATGAGTGATGTAATATGTGACGTCATCAGCAGTGCATTGCGGGGCGCGAGTTATAGTTAGCTGAACTAACTATAACGGGGAATTTCACGGGTTTTGTACGAGTGCAATGTCCAAGTAACTAAAACTGTCCCTAAAACCTATGGTTTTTTCAGTGAATATATATATATATATATATATATATATATATATATATATATATATATGTCTGCTCCAATACACCGTTGCAGGTGCACTCGCGGACGGGTGCTTTGATCGCGGCGGTGTACCGCGAAAAATATCCAAGCTCCTTCTTCCCCACACCAATATACCAAGGAAGAGCACTCACGGGGGTGATGTTAGAGTCTGTTTATTCAAGAGCAAAACAGACGCGTTTCGGCAGTTGCCTTTCTCGATGTTCCGATGTTTTTGCACGCTGTACGAAACCATGTTTTTTTATATGCATTCAAAAACCATTAACCACGTGAGATATTCACAAACATAAATGATGGACTTTTCCAAAAATTCATTATGGTCGCCATATTGGAGTGGTAATAGATATAACATTATACATCTATCACAAGGTGATATTCACCTTGTAATTTTTAACACTTAAATGTTCCTGTCCTACATAAAATATTTTTCACATCAAATTAAATTTATAACGTGCCCAAAATTGCATATTCACACTCCCTCCTTACAAATTCTTATTTACAGCTTAAAGAAATTGATTACTCCGTTCGGATTCTCTCATATGTTTAAAATCTTTCAAAAAACACCTAGTCCCCAAGATGTATTGCCAATTCCTCCCCACTATTCATTCCATTGGGCATCTTAGTTTGAAGGTCAATGATGTATCTTGATTCTAACCTCCTTAACTTTATAATTCTGTCTCCTCGTCTTTTGCCTACTGCCTACTGCCTACTGGTACTGAATCAATACCGAAATAGCATAACAGATCCCTGTTTGACATTTAAGTATGCACGTGATGATTAATGTATTCAAGCCGATACACGGCAGAATAATGTTTAATTGTGAAGGGATGATGATCCAACAAACTCTGATCAATCTAAAATATTAGCCGATACACGGCGTAATTATTAATTGTGTAAAGTTGTTGCGCTCTATATTTGAGAGTAGGATAAGTGAGTGGGGCCGATTTTGGTCAGAACACTGTCTCTATCATAGAGACAGGAAAATGTGTTAAAAATTACAAGGTGAATATCACCTTGTGATAGATGTATAATGTTATATCTATTACCACTCCAATATGGCGACCATAATGAATTTTTGGAAAAGTCCATCATTTATGTTTGTGAATATCTCACGTGATTAATGGTTTTTGAATGCATATAAAAAACATGGTTTCGTACGGCGTGCAAAAACATCGGAACATCGAGAAAGGCAACTGCCGAAACGCGTCTGTTTTGCTCTTGAATAAACAGACTCTAACATCACCCCCGTGAGTGCTCTTCCTTGGTATATTGGTGTGGGGAAGAAGGAGCTTGGATATATATATATATATATATATATATATATATATATATATATATATATATATGCCACTGTCTCTCTTCCTTCTCTAGGTATTTAACGCCACCCCATTAGGCATCAAGAGCTTGAATGGAAGCCATGGAGATCAAACAATGAGGTGGAAACAATCAAGAGGTGTGACGTCATGTACTCGTCCTCTGGATGGAATAAAACCACTCAGCAGATCCTTAGAAAAGGACCACAAAAGAGAGTATGGGGTCCACGCCAATGCCAAAGAGGCAAAAGACATGGATTCAGAAGACAACCCTGTGAGTTCAGTGGATCCACGGAGACCATGTTGTGCGAACTAGAAGAAGAGTAAAGCTGCTATGGCTGACAGAAGGACATCATCAGACTATGCCAAGAAATACTGGCTTATAGAAGGAGATGGCCCACTAAATGCCCACATACATTGCTCTTGAACTTAGTATCCACCTGGATAAGCTAGGCGATATATCTCCTCCCGCTGCAATCCTGAGGCTGGGCCATTGTACCAGGTAAGGGATTAGTGATTTAAAGGGCTCTGATGGACAGTCAAGCATACATCGGTTGGTGCGAGGGCACAGGAGAACACTTGGATACCTGGGGTAAGAACCACTTCATGTCTACATAGGGACACTTCAAAGAATGGCTAGGCTGGACCTCTAATATTTTCCTTGATGACGAAGCTGATGTTCCAAGACCTAGAGACCTACAAAGACTTAGAAATAAATAACAAACCACTTGATCAAGTTACACCTGTGTCCCTCACATACTGACTACCACCCACAATTTTATTTAGTGATTATTCCTGCTTCCGGTAACAAACTGCCTTATTTCCATATTTTATGTAAAGCACTTTTTTACCCATTGGGTCTACCATGTGCCCTATACAACTGGTAAATAAATAAATAAATAAATAAAATACATGAATAGATAATTAAATAGAAATTCCCAACTGTGTTGGTCCCAGTTGGACTCTAGAATAGGAGTTTAAGGAGTGTTTTATGCTATGTTATGTCAATGGGTATTCAGAAAAAATATCAAGTTTAAAATATCGATGTGCAAGAATATCGGGTTTGAAATATTGTGACATGGAAATATCGATTTCAAGAATATCCATGTCAAGAATATCGAATTGAAGGTAAGTAATATCAATTTTTAAAATATCAAAGTTATTAATATCGTTTGCAAAAATATAGTTGCTTAAAAGATCGTTTTTTAAATTATTGTTATGTATTTTAGTTTATATTTTAAATGTATATGATGTAATTTTTTCCATAATTATTGTTTATGTTTTTTTAAATATATTGGTTAAGTTTTTAGCAGGCATTATATTTAATGTCATTACATTCTGTGTTGTTTAGTTCCGTAGTGGGTTGTGGGTTTTATAGGGCTGATGGGTGGAAGTAATTTAATTATAATACATTTAATCTTATTTTGTATTAAATTATATATTTTATTGATATTTAATTATGTTAATTGTGTTATTATATTTTGTTATGTAAATTTTATGTGTGGGTTGTGGGGTTTAAAGGGGTAAAGGGTGGAAAAAGTAATGTATTTTTAATTAATTATTAATTAATTGTTAAATCATAATAATGTATTATTTTTTAGGGGGGTGTAGGAACCACAAATGCACGATAAACATGTAAAGGGTTTTTTTGCAGATAACAGGCAGGTACAACCGCACTCCAGCTCGGTCAGCAGTAACTGACCTTATCTCAAAACACTCTAGAACGGGAAGCATCCAGTTACCTAGAAACCGGTAACCAGGATACCACATCCTCCCTCTTTAACAGAATATAATGAACAGAAGAAAAGAGATAAGGTTAAAACAATTATGGAGAAAAGGATACACAATAATAATAATTCAAAATGCATAAATGAGAAAAGAAACTAACAGAAAGGAATGCATTAATAATAACTAATGCAACGTAATAATAAGCAATGCAAGCAATAAGAAACAAAGCATTGTACAACATTAATAATAAGCAATGCAAGGCATAAATAATGCATTATACGTTATGCAATAAGCAATCTCTAAGCACCCCCTCTTTTGCACAATCAAAACGAAACAAAATCGAGTTACATTACAAAATCTTTAAATTTCTTAGGGAGAACAATTTGTTTACTTCTTGAGGAAGAAGCAGCAGAATTCATAACATGACGATCTGCAATATCAGCAGGTGAAGATATTCCATTTTGAGTACTTCTTGCAGTATTAGAGTTAGTAACCTCATCCCACAACCAATTGGTGGAAGGACTGACTTTGTCCTCATGAATACTGCCCCAATTCAAAACTTTATTGCACCTTGACATCCTGCCAAAATGCCACACCTTACCATCACTTAATTTGGCTGATTTAGAATACACATCAATTACTTTTAGTGGATTGGAAAATTTGCTATTACCTTTCTTAATTTTGTGTGCAAATTTTACTCTTACCCAATCACCTTTCTTAAGAAACACATCTTCCGTATTATGTTTCTGATCATACTGAGCTTTACACTTTTCCTGTAGTTTTTTCAAATTAGATCTTACAACAGCAGGTGACCACTTGCTACAAATTCTCTTTTGGTTCCAAGCCACATTATCTTTTGTAAAAGGTTCTCTACCTCTTAAGATTCTGAATGGACTGTAACCAGTTCCTGTGGGTGTAATCCTGAATGCCCAAATAGTTTTGAACAGTTCTTTCTTCCAATCCTTACCGACACTAATTGAAGCTTGAATACTACCCATTATCACTCTATTAAATCGTTCTACGATCCCATTGCCGGCAGGATGATAAATAGGTGTCTTTTTCCCTTTAATACCATTCCTAGTCAAGAAACAATTGAACTTCTCTGCACAGAATTGAGTACCATTGTCACTTAAAATGACTTTGGGGATTCCTTCCCTTAAAAACAAACTCTCCAAACAATCAATGATGGTACTGCTTTCAATGTTATCAATCAAAACCACTTCAGGCCATTTAGAAAAATTATCTACAATAACAAACAGATACCACGGTTTCCCATCCGTATCAGTCACAGGACCTAACAGATCAACACTCAACTCTTCCCAAGGGCCATTTGGAATATTCCTCTCACCTAAAGATGGTCTGAATAATAGTTGTGATTTATCGGAGTTCGAACAAACACAACATGATTTCACTAAACCCTCAATATCTTCGTCCATATTAGGCCACCAGTACCAAAGTTTTACTCTTTTTTTAAGTTTTACTATGCCAAGATGTCCACTGTGACAAATATCAAGAATCTTTCTCCTTAACGTTTCAGGTACTACTGATCTATCTCCTCTCAAAATCGCATCGTTATCATCAACAGAAAGTTCATCTTTAATCTCCCAAAAACTCCTGTGATGAGATAAAATGCCTTTCTTACAAGGCCAACCATTAATAATAAATTCCTTAATAACCTGAAGAACAGTATCCTTAGTATATTCCTCTATCCACTCAACTTTAGAAATAGCGTTGGGATCTACTTCATGAATAATTGCTACACCACTTTCATCCCAATCTGCAACATTGGCATCAGAAATGCATGCTACACTAAACTTGTCCCATTCATTCTCATTATTTACAGGATGAGGTAAAGGAGCTCTGCTCAAAAAATCCGCTACTTGATTTTTCTTACCAGGTAAGTAAACCACATCATATATATAGTCCAAAAGACGTAAGGTCATCCTAGCAATTCTAGGTGTGGCTTTCATAAATCCTTCAGTAGTAAGAACTTTCAGCAATGGCTTATGATCCGTGCGTATGGTAAATCTAGTGCCCCAACTGTATTGTCTGAACTTTTCTGTAGCCCAAACAGTGGCTAACATCTCTTTTTCGATTACAGAAAATTTGTTTTCAGAAGAAGTTAATGATCTGGACGCAAAAGCCACAGTACACTCTTCACCTAAATCATTAAGTTGGGTTAGTACAGCACCTAATCATTTGCCACTTGCATCCGTGGTAACGATGCTGTGGGCCAGAGGATTGAATCCCTGCAGGGGAAGAGCACAACATAATTCATTCTTAATAGTATCAAAGTCATTTTGTAATTCAGGATTCCATCTAAATTCTTGTTTGACTTTGAGTAAATCCCTGAGATTGTGAGTTTTCGAGGCAAAATTATTAACAAATTTAGAATAAAACTCTGTTAACCCTAAAAAGGATCTAAGATCCTCTTTTGAAGTCGGGGATGGGGCTTCCTTTATGGCTTTAATTAAATTCTTTATAGGTGAAATGCCTTCTCCCCCAACCTCATGACCTAGATAAGTAACAGAATTCATGGCAAACTTGCATTTTCTCAATTCCGCTGTCAAACCACATTCAGAAAGTTTGCTCAACATCAATTCTAACTGTTTGTCGTGCTCCATTTTATCTCGACCCATGACCAGGATATCATCCTGAAAATACGTTACCCCCTTGGTGCCCTTAAAGATTTTATATATCAGCCTCTGAAAAACCGCAGCGGCTGATGCTAACCCAAAAGGCATACGTACGAATCTAAAGCATCCAAATGGGGTAATAAATGCTGTAAGGTCCCTACTTTCAGGATCTAATAGAACCTGGTGATAGGCCGAGGTCAAATCAATTGTAGAAAACCATTTTATACCTTGTGACTGAGCCAATAATTCGTCTATTCTAGGAAGTGGAAACTTATCCACAATGATGTTTTTATTAAGGTCTCTCAGGTCAATGCATAGACGAAGACGACCATCCGATTTCCTTGCGACAACCAATGGGGCCAACCACTCAGCACATTCCACTGGCTCAATTATTCCTTTTTGTTCCAAGGAGTCAAGCTCAGCCATTACACCATCTCTTATTGCCAAAGGAATATTCCTAGCTTTATGACAAACTGGAATAGCCCCTTCTTTTAAAATGATTTTATGTACAAAGCTGTTAAGTTTGCCAACCTTACCTGAAAATACATTTTGAAATTTATTCTTAAGAGAGTCAATCAAAACCTGGTTTTGATCTTCCAGTAATAAGACTTGGTCACTCTTATTAGGGTCAAGTATGATTCCTAAGGCTCCTTGGTCTTTCCACCCTAAAACTGAGGGACCTTTTTCGGCTACATATAGTTTCCCCATTGCTGATCTGTCCTTGAACTTAAAGTTTACAACCGTAAAACCAACTATAGGTATTTTTTCACCGGTAAATGTTACGGGGTGAATATCCATAGGTTGTAATTCTTTATTAAGGATATTAACAAATTCCTCATCCCATACGTTTTTTTGAATGATGGTGTACGGGGAGCCTGAATCTGCAATAATTTGAATTTGTACACCATCAATAATTATGTCACAACGAGGTTTCCTTTGAGAGTCTGACCCTACTCCTAAAACTATGTTGTCAAAACACTTCTCATCATCGACACACAAAACACCATCCTCATTTAATGAATCTTCTTCTTCAATATCTTCACTACCGTTATCCCATACACACATAACTTGTTTGCGACCTAGTCTATTTAATCTCCTTCTGCACATTTTTGCAAAATGACCTGTGAATCCACAAAATGTGCACTTAGATTTCCATGCAGGACAATTCTTATCCTTCGCATAATGACCTTTATTACCGCATCTATAACAAGTGGGTACTCTATCTCCCTGACTCTTGTCATTCTGTATTACTTTGGGTTTATACGAATCTTTGAGATTAGACTTATCAGGTTTTTTATTCTCCCATTTAGGAACATTGGACACTTTACCTACCACTTCACTTTCTTTTCTTAAAGCAGCTTTGGCGCACCTTTTTGACATCTCTGCTTTCTTTATCAAGGCAGTAACCTCTGATAAAGGCACTTCACCAACCACCCAAAGTTTATCTTGGATGCCAGAATTAGATGTATGCATGACTAGTTGATCTCTAATGAAATCATCATGTAAATTCCCAAATTTGCATGTGATAGCTAACTTTTTCAAAGCTGCAACGTAATCCTCTACGCTTTCATTCGCTTCTTGTTTCCTTTGGAAGAAGGTATATCTGTCTATTCCAACACATACAGTTGGATGATAATGTAGGTCTAAGTCTTCTAAAGCTTCTAAAAATACATTTTAAAATAGGTTCTCCAGGGTGTGCTAAGAATGGAACAGGAGCTGTGAGTCCAAAGTTAGATGCACTCATCTTGAATCACACTAGACTGTACGTTGTTTATACGTGCGGAGAAAGTCCTTTAGCTGTAACTTCTTTTTTTTTTTTTTTTGAAACAAAGTGAAACAAGGTAAGAAAAAACTCTTCTGTGGTGAATAACTGATCCAGCAATAACTGCGTGTGCCACTCACCAAGTATGACACTCTCGGTGTGAACGTGTTCAAATAATTGCTGCAGGAGATGATCTTGCCAATGAAGAAACTAGACCGAGTAATAACGCTTCCGGTATGCAGACGATTGAATAATTGCTTCCGGAATGCTTCCTTGATGACACACGTAAAGACTGTGGTGTGCGTGTCACCGTATCTCTTGCACTGAATAAATATGCAAAAACACTTCCAAAATGGCGGCACGTCGCGTAATTACGCGCTGATGTCACAACGCTGGGTCAAGGATCATGCTGCTGGCACACGTCACTATTCGCACGCGTTGGATTTCTCGAGCGCAGGAGTCCACAGTAATGACTCACGCACTGTCTCGCGCTCACCAACGGTCGTACAAGCCCCCAATCGCTCTGTACCTCTTAAATTCTTCAAAATCGGAGGACAAGGAACCGGAACATTTTGTGGACGAAGAGACAGCAGCTCTCACCGGTAAGTCCGTTTCTTCCTTGTTTTCACTCGATGTACAGGGTTGAAGGCGCACTGACTCCTCTTTAAATTTTCTTACTCTGCCTGTTCTTAAGTAGAGGAGTGGTGTGGTTCGTTACCAAATCGTCGCCAAATTGTAGGAACCACAAATGCACGATAAACATGTAAAGGGGTTTATTGCAGATAACAGGCAGGTACAACCGCACTCCAGCTCGGTCAGCAGTAACTGACATTATCTCAAAACACTCTAGAACGGGAAGCATCCAGTTACCTAGAAACCGGTAACCAGGATACCACAGGGGGGTACAGGTTGTGGGGTTATAGGGGTAAAGAGTGGGAAGTAATATATTTTCAATTAGTTAATATTGTTTTGCAAATTATTATTAATTAATTTATTAATATTAATTATGTTAATTGTTTAATACATTTTTTCTGGTTGTGGGGTTACAGAGATAAAGGGTGGGAAGCAATTTATTTTTAATTAATTAATAATTATTTACTCATTAAAGTTATTTACTTGATTATTAATTATGTTTAATTGTTTAATTACATTATTTTTAGGTGTGGGTTGTGGGGTTTATAAGGGTAAAGGATAGGGGGTAAATTAATTTTAATTAATTAAAAATTTGTTTAAAAATTCTATAAATTATTTATTTGACAATTAATTGTATTAATTGTGCAATTCATTTTATGTTTAGTTTGATTTTTGGTTCGGGTTATGGGGTTTATAGGGGTAAAGGGTGGGAAGTGTTTTAATTATAATGAATTTGTTTTCAGTTTTTAATAAATAATATTTGCTTAAATGATAAATCATTATGTTAATTGTTATTAAATTATTTGTTTTACATTGTATATGTGAGTTGTGGGTTTTAAAGAGGTATAGGGTGGGAAGTAAATTAATTTTAAGACCCTTATTATGATGTCGGCACTGTTGTGTTAAAGGAACCGCCCGACCATGGGTCGGCAGTTCCGCAATCCCAATTGGGATGCGACTACACATAGTGCGGTGGGAAACTTACATTTTTCAGTAGGAGCTTGTGCGGCGGGTTGAAAACGCCCACAGCACAAGCTTCCATTGAAAAATGGAATTGTGCACATCCCTGCTCCGTGAGGCAGGGGTCAAGACTTATTTGTATATAGCTATGTCTGAAATGGGGTGGCGAAGTGAGCTATAGAACGACGATGGATTTAAACACAGCTCTGTGACTGGGGGTGAGTGTCTGAAACGTTTCAGCACTCCGTCCATCATCTCCTTGTGTTTGCTTTGTTCACCCTAAGTTGGCAGGGTATGCCCAGACGTGGGTCCCTTGCTCACTTTGCCACTGGATTCAAGCTAGCCTGGCTGGTGAGGGGTGTCACCCCGAAACCGGTCCTAGGATGCTTGTTTCCAGTCCAGGGAAGACATGACTTGGCAGTTCGGGCTGGACTCTTCCCATGAGGCACAGGGTCAAGACTTATCTGCATTAAGCTATGTATGAACTGGGGTGGCGAAGTGAGCTAAAGAACGATGATGGATTAAACCCAGATCAGGGGTGAGTGACTGAAAAGTTTCAGCACTCCGTCCATTATCTCCTTGTGTTTGCTAGGCACCTCATGGTGCCTGCCACACGGTGCAGGGATGTTGAACCCGCATGGCAGTATGCGGAGGACCAGGGGGAAGGGGGCCCTGCTAGGGACCCCCAATGTCACTTTCTAACAGCCTTTTCATGTCGGAAAGGCCGACACGGAATGGCTGTTGGAAATCGACTTCATAATCCCGACTGCGGAAACGCCGTCCTTAAGGGATTATGCCGGCTGAGCCCGTCGGAACCGCGTCGGATTCCCCCGCAGGTTTAAACTCCGACTGCCATCATCCTAATACTGCGGTCGGACTTTAAACCTACCATGTCGGGCGGAAAGCCTCCGACCAGAGGTCAGAGGCTTTCCGCCCGACATCGTAATTGGGCCCTAAGTAATAAATATTTTTTTGTTTATTATTATTATTAATTAAAAATGTGATAATTAATTATGTTTATTGTGTAAATCATGTTTGATAAATTTTATGAGTGTATTGTGTCTTTTGTGATGGTATATTGTGGGAAGCACATTAAGTATAATTAATTAATATTTCATCAATGATAATTGGTTTGTTGTTAAATATTTTTATTAATAGTGTCAATATTTTTTTGGGAAGATAATATTTTGGTGCAGGTTGTGAGTTTTATGAGGTTATACGGTGGTAAGTAACTAAATAAAATGTATATACTATTTCTTTTTTTGTTAAAAATATTTTTTAATAAAGTTTATTTGTATAAAAAAAAAATTAATTGTATTTTTAATAATATTTGTAGGTATTTGTGTTCTGTATTTAACATTGTAATATGTTTTTATTTTTTACATTTTTTAAATTAAATAACTGTATATTTTCTAAATATATTTATATTTTAATTTAATTTGGTTTTGAAGAGCGGCGTGGACAAGATGGTGGCTGGGTGGTAGCACTTCCCCTGAGCTCCGTCGTCCACTATCTCCCTAAGCAGTAACAACGATGATCCTCGAGCCCCAGCCACTTGCCAAAGGGGCGTCTGGACCTGCGGGGGCAGCCCGGTGCTGAAGACGCTGCTAGTGGCTCGCCGCGGCGGCGGCGGTGCGGTGGAAATGACCCCGAAGCCTCCAGCAGAGATAACGCAAGATGGCGCCGGCGCGGCCCAAACCCCTGAGCCGCTTGCGAGTGCGCACTTAAGGGCCTGGTGCTGGCTCGCAGTGAGAGGAGTGCGGCTGAGAGCAGCAAGCACTGGGAGGTGTGCTGGGCTCTTGCCCCCCTGGACGCCACAGCGTCACAGCAGTTCAGTGCTTCCAACATACGGTCCCCCACAGGCAAGTCCGGCAATCTCACATCACCGCCGCCATCATGTCCGCACTACAGGGGAGAGTGGGGGAACCGCTCCCGCTCCCCCATCAGGTCAAGTCACCCGGAAGGCCTTGCCCGCCCGACATCAGTGCCGATGAACTCAGGCCGATATCACAGATAGCCAGAGGGTGGCGGAAATTGAAAGCCCACAAGGAGACAGGCTGGTCTAGGATGGTCAAATGGCACAGGCATTTCAACATTTTTATACAGCCCTGTATTCGGCAGACGACCTAGTCGAGGGAATTGTAGAGGTGTATTTAGAACAAGCCCCAATGGACCGCCTAGATCGGCACCATGCCCTTAATTTGGAGAACGATATACACACCGACGAGGTACTGGTGGCGATCTCCCACCTTCAAATGGGTAAGGCCCCAGGTCAAGATGGCAATTCGCCGGATTTTTACAAGCTTTTTGCTCCCACCCTTGCCCTTCTTCTCACCCGCCTCTACAACTCGTTTAGTCACACTTGCGCACTGATGAACACGATAAGGCAGGCCACAATCACAGTCATGCACAAACCGGGTAAGAATCCCACAAAATGCTCTGCTTATAGACCTATATCGTTGCTAAACGTTGATGCTAAGATTTTTACTACCATCCTCGCCACGCGCTTAGCCCCCATGATGCAATGTCTTATAGATCCCGACCAGGCGGGCTTTATCTCGGAATGCAAATTCAGCGATAACACAAAACATTTGGGCCACCTTGTGGATAAGGTACTGTGTACCAGAACATCAGCACTCTTATTTTCAATCAACGCTGAGAAGGCGTTCGATCGCGTTCATTGGCCCTATCTATGCCGCTGTTCTCCGAGCATTGGGATTGGGGCCCGCTTCATACAGTGAGTATGGAGTGGCTATTCAAGGCCTCGGGCAGCTGTCCAGGTCAATGGTGTTATGTCCCAGCCCATCGAGATAGCCAGAGGAACGAGGCAGGGATGCCCCCTGTCCTCACTTTTATTTGCACTATATATGGAGCCGTTTGCGGGACAAGTGAGGGCAAATCCGGTAATCACCTGTATGACAATAGGGTGGCAGGGATCATAAACTAGGATTATATGCCGACGATGTCATGGTAGTGCTGTCTGAGCCCTCTCGATCCCTTTCAGCCCTGATACAGGAGATGGAGGCCTTTGGGAAAGTGTCTGGCTTTAAAGTAAATGCTCAAAAATCACAACTTGTCAACCTTATGGTCTCAGCTCCGGACTGCGAAGCCCTGGGGCGACTCTTCCCCTTCCTGTGAGCTACAAGGGAGATAGTTTACTAAGGCCTCCATATTCACTATACGATCAGACAAACTGCAGATGGCAACTACAGCCACCTGCTGGCAGACACACGAGAACTGCAAAAATGGAAAGATCATACATTGTCCTGGCTTGGACGTTTGACAGCAGTCAAGATGACTTTCCTACCTAATATATTGTAGGTAATGCAAACTCTGCTTCTGATACCCCCTTAATGTTCTCACCAAATTACAACACGTGATAGAGCAGTATGTGTGGGCAGGCAAGAGGGCCTGTATTGATAAATGCCTGACATATTTGTCCCCTACAGAGAGCACCCTGGGGCTCTCCCATCTTAAACACTATTACCAGGTGGCACAGCTCCGCTACATGGTGAAGTGGGCTAGACCCACCACCGAAAAACACTGGTGTTTCATAAATCAGGCAATCACGGGGATCCATATGTGGAAAATTGCCTGGCTCCCCAGGCCCCATCACCCACAGGGGGTGTATGCCTCTCCGGTGCTCCGCGCCACAGTAGGCACTTGGGACACAGTTCAACTCATAAAGAAGATGTCTACCAGTATCTCGCCATTGACTCCTATAAAGGGAAATCCTGATTTCCCACAGCTCTCCGAGACTTAGCCTATGTGGCATGGCAGCATGCAAACTGTAAGAGAGTAGGTGTTTTTTTTTTACCACAATGGAATAATAGAATTCCAACAGCTTCGGGAAGGCTATGGCGTGCCCCCCGCCCCCAAGCATTTTGGCAATATTTGACCATCAGGCATTGGGCCACGCAGCCATCGTCGCGGCCTTATGCAAGCAGACCTCTACTGCCGTTCGAAAAATGGCATATCACCAGACACTCCGATAAAAGACTTCTATCAGACATTTACACCTTTTTAAACATGTCACAGACTCAAACAAAATCATCGGCACAATTACGGTGGGAGAAAGAATGTGAACGGCCATTCAACCTTAAAGAATGGTCAGATATCCAGAAACTAGCCAATACTATGGCACACAGTGCCTCAGGAAAGGGGATGTTACTTCAAATATTACACTACTGGTATTACACTCCTGATTCCACCTGTTGGATGGAATGCGGGGACCGGGGGATATTAACACACCTCTTGTGGCATTGCCCCTGGATACAGATGTATTGGCAGGGCGTATTAGATGCGGTAGATGAAATGCATGATACTACCCTCCCTAGGTTTCCAAGCTTCGTAATTTTGGGTATCCCCAACACCCTGACTTACCCTCTCAGGTTGGTAAGGGGATGTGCGATAACGCTGACCCTGTGTGCAGCCAAGCAAACTCTCCTCAGTAGTTGGGGCACTGATAGAGTACCACACCACACAAATTGGGTTCACAAACTCTGGGACCTACTGAGCATGGAGAAGCATACGGCTGACTCGGAGAACCAGATACCACAGTTTGATAATACATAGGGACCCTGCATTAGATACCTAGGAAAAGAATTTAGGGAACTAACATGCCCTGCATATCTGCGCATAGTGCATCTGTTGCCAGAGATACACCTCCCACCCTGTAAGCACCCACAGAGTTGCTACTCCTTATACATAACCAGTCATTACTATATATCAGAAGGAACCCTGAGATTCACTTATAGGTTCTCACGACCTACCCACTTCAGACCCCACAACCTGCTCCCTCACCCCGACTGTATACTCACTTTTTTGATGCTATTATTTTAGCCTATCTCTTGTTTCTGTCTCAGCCTCTCTTCCCTCATCGGCCATTGGATGTAGGTGAGGTATCTTGTATTGCTTATTTTTTCGTATACAAAACTAATAAAACATGCTTTAAACCTAATTTGTTTTTGAAGTAATTTTATTTTGTTTAAGATTATTTGTTATTTTTTGTTGCTGTACTAATTGGAGTGGGAATAGTCAATTTTACTCTTCTGCAAGCCAACATGTCCCCTACTGTTGTACTGACTGGAGTAGAAATAGCAAATGTTGCCCCTCCACTATCCAACACTTTCTCTGCTGTTGTACTGACTGGAGTGGGAATAGTAGATTTTACCCCTCTGTTATCCAGCACTTTCCCTACTGTTGCACTTATTGGAGTGGGAATAGTAAATTTTACTCCTCTGCAATCCAACACTTTCCCTACTGTTGTACTTCCTGGAGTGGGAATAGTACATTTTACCCCTCCCCTATCCAGCACTTTCCCTATTGTTGTACTGAGTGGAGTGGGAATAGTAAATGTTACCCCTCCACTGTCCAACACTTTCCCTACTGTTGTATTGACGGTAGTGGGAATAGTAAATTTTTCCCCTCTGCAATCCAACACTTACCCAACTGTTGCACATATTGGGTTGGGAATAGTACATTTTTCCCCACTGCTATCCAACACTTTCCCTACTGTTGTAATTGCTGGAGTGGGAATAGTACATTTTACCCCTCCACTATCCAACACTTTCTCTTCTGTTGTACTGGCTGGAGTGGGAATAGTATATTTAACCCCTCTGCAATCCAATAATTTCCCTACTATTGTAGTGGTTGGAGTGGGAATAGTAAATTGTAGCCCTCCGCTATCCAACACTTACCTGACTGTTGTACTTAGTGGAGTGGTAATAGTAAATGTTACTGCTCGGCAATCCAACACTTTTCCAACTGATGTTTGAATTGGAGTGGGAGTAGTAAATTTTACCCTTTTGTATTGCAACAGTTTTCTTTGTGGTGAAGTGGCTCTAATGGTTATAGTAAATATAATCTATTGGTAATTAAATATTTTTCGTACTATTGTATTTATTGAAGGGAGATTTGTAAATTTTAGCAAGTTTTTTAATTTTTGCGTTGTGTAAAGTGAGAATTGTAAGTTTTTTAAATATATTTATTATAATAGTTTGCGTACTTTTAAATAAATTGTAGTGGGAATTGTATATGTATAAAATGTTATATTTTATTTTTTATTGTTATAATTTATATTATTGTCTTTTTGTTTATTTAAAATGATAATATTTTTAATTGTTGATGTTTTTCATGTGTGGAATACTTTTTACTAATTTTAAGAATTTTAAGTTGTTTAGTTTTTTAATTTAATTAGAATGGTTTGTTTTAAAAAATAAGTTATAAGTATATTTATAAATATATATATTTGTTTTTATAATATTACATTAGTTAACAATTTTGAAATTATAATATAAATTAAAATTAATAGTTTAAAATGTGTTTTTTAAGGAGATATATGTAAATATATATTAAATATTATATATGTGTGTTTAACTATCTTAAAGTTGAGTTAATTTGTTATATTTGTTCAAATATATATTACATGTATTGTATTTTTTTAAATAATGTTATTATGTATATTATTTAATGTTTATTTTATTTTATATATTTCAAAAACGATATTTAGTACAACGATAATAATTACATCAATATTTTTTCTCTATTTTTGTACTTACCATTATAAAGATATGATGACGATATTTTTGTCATCAATATTTTGGTTGGGATATTTTTGTATCGCGATATTTTGGGAGTTGCTGTTCTGTCAGTGAACCATGTCAATGAGTATAGAGCACTAATCACAGTGAGGGTATCAAGGCGCTTGAGCAGATGTGTAGGCAAGTGCTTCCCACAGAGTTATTCAAAGAGACAGGTCTTCAGCTTCTTGCAGAACTAAGAAGTGAGTAGGAGGCTCTAACGTGTTGTAGGAGGTCATTCCATGTTTTGGGCACAATGTAGCAGAGCGAGCGTCCTCCTGCTCTGCTTTTGTGAATGCGGGGTGTGTGTGTAAGTGGGAGTTAGGCTGAACCTAGGTAGGCATGTAGATGTAGATACAAGGAGTTGGGAAAATGTGGTCTTGTATACGTAAACATAGGTTGTTCAAGCATTTACTCACTTTTTCCTTTTTGGCACATTTAGGTTGATTTAATCTTTCCACTGTTTGAGTGAATGAATATGTGTTTAGAGACAGAGATCGGTAACATTTAATAGTTTTATTAACAAATATATTTAATATTTTGCCTTGCTAGATAATATATAACACCATCAGTACTAAGGTAAAAATGGTGTCCTGAATGTCTTTAGTCTGGAAATTTCAATTATATGGAGAGTTTTATGTGGGTTGTATGGGTTGTAGTCTGCAAAGCCACTTATTAAATATTGAAGCATATCAGAAATCGCTAGTAACATGAACTTGACATTTCAAAATGGATGCCATTTTCACAAGGTTCGGGACACAAGTCCTTTAGTCCTTTTTTCCTTTCTGCGTATCCTTATGTAATGCAGTACTTTCCTTCTTATCAGTGTGTGAGCAAGCTCGCTGTGCTAGCGAAACGCGTTACTGTAAAATAAACAACTGCTGTTTTTCTATCCTTCGAGTGATCGCATCATTTTGGATTGATTTGGACATTTTGGCCGGCGCGCTCCGCCGACTCATGCGATCCTCTGCACTGGCGGAGGGAGACAGAAGGAGCAAAATTTACAAGGATATATATATATATATATATTCTCCAACGTTCATAATAAAGCGATCACTCAGAGGTATTGCAGTTCTATCAGAAGATAGTATTTATTTATATAATTCTGTTACAAAAGCAATGAGTTTAACGTTGCTTATTCTTCAGTGCTGGTATTCTTTTTTAAATCTTCCTCCCTTTCCTCAATTGTTTTCTGAAGAAAACGGAAGCATCTATTGTGTAAAGCATAAAACAAACAGCCATTTATGGGAGTGACCCTCAACCCTACTTCGCAGACTCATGGTTGGCAGAAATTTACGGGCACGTGAACCTATGGGATCTGGTTAGAATTCACGTCAAGTTGAAAAAATATAAAAAACGAAAAAAATGCAAATGAATGTAAACATAGTAGAAATACTCGGTTGTCTACTTAAGCAGTAACATACCTGCAGCGCGCCATGTGATCAAGGCCGCAGTCCGGCGGCCGAAATTCGTCATTTGGACCCGATGATGTTACAATAAACACTGCTTTACATCCACTTGGAGTCTGTGCCCGTGTGTTCCGCCAGCGTGACCGAACCTTGGGATTTCGCTTTTGGAATTTTTGGCGGGGAATGACTGTCTCCGCGCCACAGACACCCTCTTCACCTTGCATTCCTGGGCATACGTGATTGCTTGCAGTCGTACCGAGTGTGGTCTCCGGGAGGAGAAAGGACTTATCACTGCCCCCTGCCAGCTCAGAAGTATTCATGAAACCGCCACCGAGGCCGAGTTGAACTACGAGTCGGAGGACACGTCTGTCATCTCTATGTCAGGTGGTGAGTACTCATGACTCTGTAAGATTGGCAGGTCTGAAGAGGTTCCCCTTTGTTGCTTCGATAGTTAGCGCTTGCTTCCATACTATTGGCAACTGGACTATCTCAACGCATTCATCATGTCCAATGAAGCGCTGCGTGAGCGAGAGGCCGCAGCAGAGGCGCTTTTCGAAAATCTACCAAATGTGCACAATCAAACAAGAGCCAATGATCAAGCTATGGGCTCCAGCAATAACGATTACAAAACTTTGTTAAAACAACTTGAAAAACTCATGCGCACAGAATTGACTGAGTGGTGGGAGGGCAAGTCTCTACAAAAATACTGGGATGTGGGCCGTGTCCCACGTGGACTGCGAATCATGCTGGCCCCCAGCTTTGAAAATCCTAACCCACAAATGCTAAAGGAATGGGTGGAGAGCAACCTGGACGCATCAATGAGGCTGATTTTAATCCTAATAAAATATGCAGAAATCGATCGCATATCTACACTGAAAGAGATTGAACGCATAAATAATGAACTGGATAAAATGGATCAAAAGGATTTGATAACCAAAGGGCGCGATGACATTACCACAAGACTTAAGAAGCATGAAGAGACAATTAAGACACGCAAAGCCTTCAAATTTGCCCGCGACAAGGTGGATTATGAATCAGGGCAAATATTCACCTTCGCCAGGAGATATGACTCGGTAAACAAACAGAGAATCAACAAACCTGCTATGACTACAGGGGGAGCCGCGGCACCCATGTAAGGTGCAGACTCTGCCTCAACCTCCGACCTCAGCTCAGCACTTGAAAGTGGCACTGACTCAGAGGATGGCAACAGAGACAGTGGCCGGGTTGACACTACAGCATCCAATTTCAGTCTCGCCGAGGAATTGGATTTTTCAAGATTAGACCGGCGCCAAACCCTGCGCCCTCGACTACCCAAGCAACAAAAAAACGACGGAATCGCAGGAGACGCGAGAGAAGGAAATGGATCAAATCCAAGAACAAATGACAAGAAGAAAAGCAATTGGAGACACAAATTAATACAGACCCCAAAACGATAATCAATCTCACTGACCTAAACCTCACGAAAGCCGAAAACCAACTCCTCTCCCTAGGTTTGTCCTTCTGCCCGGAAAGCAGCTTCAATTATAGCAGCACACGAATTGACATTTTCAAATTCATTAGAAAATTGAAGTTGATCAAGTTCTTTAAGTTAAAACATACGAACACTGTCATTCTAGAACCAACTGCTCTTACTACACCTTCAGGAAGTAATCTACAGGTATCTGACATTTCTACAATCCACACTCTCTATGAGCTGGAATCCACATCTGAGCCCGCTCCCACACAGCAGATCCTACTTAATGAGGGCATCTCGTGCACTAAAGCCATCTCCAGTCCATTTAAACACAAATCCGCATTTACCCCTATGATGCTGAGAGATGCCATTGATACTTTCAATGATGTCATTGTTGAGGAACTAAAGTCTCTACACCAAAGCAATACACGTAAACGTCGCAGCCATCATTTTCGCAACAAACAATATGCGGACTTAATCAATAAACTACAGAAGAACAATGAGGTGATAATCAATAAATCGGACAAAGGTGGAAACATCGTGCTTTGGCCTAGAGCTCTGTACCTCGAAGAAGCCAACAAACATCTCAGTGATAACACCTGCTACAAGATATCCAGTCACAAGATAGTAGCCTCTAAAAGCAAGGAACTTAAAAAGGAACTGAACTTGTTCAGATTAGAGGGTATCATCACGAAAGATGAATTTCAATTTCTCTGCAATGACTCCCCGGTACTCCCAGTGCTTTACTTCCTTCCCAAGGTACACAAAGGCATCTCACCTGTCCCAGGATGCCCAATCATCTCAGCTCGCAAAAACCTATGCGAGAACATGTCTAAATACGTCGACTTTTTTCTCCAGGAACTCGCCACCCAGCTACCCTCCTATCTGAGAGACACCAGCGATTTCTTGCGGAAAATCAAAGATATCCCATGGTCTGACGACTACGTCCTCCTGTCTATGGACATCACCTTGTTATACATGAGTATCCGGCACAGTGATGGTCTCCTTGCTTGTCATCATTTTCTCAAAAAACGACCTATCCAGTGCTACAAGCACAATGACTTGCTCCTTTTCATGATTGAGGGGTGTCTGAATAATAACTTTTTCATGTTCAACAATTCGGTCTACCAGCAGCTCAGGGGTGGGGCCATTGGAGCCTGTTTCTCCCCCAGTTACGCATGTCTTCATGTGGGCTGGTGGGAGGAGCAGGTCCTCAGGGTCACACATGCTACTACCTGGTACAGACACATTGTAACGTGGCTACGTTATATTGATGACGTGTTTGTTATTTGGAATGGAACCATCAAAAGTGCAATGTCATTTATTTCTGCTCTTAACTCTAATGATCTTAATCTTGAGTTCAATGCTAATGTCAGTGCTACCTCTGTTGAATTTCTCGATGTCAATGTTTACATCTCCAATGGGACACTTCATTCCGAACTTCACAGGAAACCCACTGCTGGCAACTCCACTTTGCATGCCTCCAGCTTCCATCCTAGACATCTCATTGCCAGCATCCCCTATGGGGAAATGCTCAGGTTACGTAGAATCTGCAGCTCTAACAGTGACCTCGCATTATGCCAAAGGGAGGCGCATCAGAGATTCTTAGCACGAGGGTACTCTGAACACATCATAGCCACAGCGACCAACAGGGCTAACTCCATACCTAGAGAAGAACTCCTCACAGGCACACCAGACATTGACTCGAGCAACACAGATGCCCCTGCAGAGGCTCATAAAGACGAGGGGGCAGTTAACACTCGTCTCATTATTACCTACAGTAAGGAGGAGCGAGCAATAAGAGCTATTGTTAACAAACACTGGAAGATCATTCTGTCTGATCCTACACTAGGGACACTTGTAGCTCAACACCCCACCATCACATATAGACGTGCTTTTTCCATGCATGACGCTTTGGTTAGGAGTAGCCCAGAAGTCATCACTAAATCCAAATGGCTTACTGAAATCAAACATTTTTCAAATGCAGTAGCTGCAGAGCATGTAAATTTGGCATTAACACAACCCAAGTCAATGCCACTTTTCGTAATGAACCACTTACCATCAAAAGCAGACTCACATGCAGAACAGAATTCACTGTCTACGTCCTTCAGTGCGATTGTGGCCTGAGGTATGTTGGCAGCACCAAACTGCAAGTCCACCTGCGCATCCTACAGCATTTGCGCACCATTGTCAACAGCGATCCCACGTACCCAGTAGTTAGACACTTCAAGGATAGACACAACAACAACCTAGATCACTTCAAATATTTTGTGATTGATAGTGTACCCCCTCCCAGGCGTGGTTGCAATCGCGAAAAACAACTTAGACTACTTGAAACACGTTATATTCTTGAGCTTAACACCAAGGCACCAGCAGGCCTCAACATCAGTGAGGACCTACACAACTACCTATAGTACTCCTGGTTACCTGGGTTCTCTGTTTCGTCCATTAACACTTGTGGCTTAGCTCCACCCTCATTAGGCTCCGTGCCAGACACATGGATCAATTTCCTTGCATATTGCATTTTCTTGCATCTCACTTTTCTATTGATCTCTCTCCCGTGTCCTGCCTTTTTGTCAACTTGCAGCCTGGTTTTGCTTGTTCGCTGTTTAAGACTTGTCTCATTTATGCTCGCCTTAATACTCTCTAGGCTGCCTTCCATGCACTTTAGTCTCATTTGATATGTACTAATGTATACAACTAGTTCCGGCTGGAATCAGTTGGTGGTTATGAGCTTAATTCTGTGACGTTCCCTCTACACCTCAATATTGGGACTATGTTTATATTACCCATTTTCTACTCTTCTAAACCCCCGCCACTGGGGTTTGGCTCTTTGCATGACAACCACGATATGTATGATTTCAGCACCTGTGCACACGTCAGCCTCTCTAGCCTGACTTTTTTTTTTTTTTTTTTTTTATTCTTTCTTTTCTTCTTTTTTTATTCATTATCGTTATCCCACATCTAACCTGACCATTGCCTGACACCACTTGCATGCCACGCATTTGTGCAACTGATACCACTGCCCGCCTCCGCAAAGATACCAAGCCTTACCCCTCTCTCGAGCCTGGCTCTATTTGGGGCCGTATAGCTGACAGGGTCTTGATAACCTCTCTTGTCACACCAGCTTAGGCTTCATCCTTCTCCTTTGCGGTGTTTTGGCACATATTTCACTCCTGTACACTTGTATGGATGTCGTCATTTATTTCCTATTTGATATTTTATATATACTATGAGAGAGTATACTCTCCCCTCTTGCAACAACATTCACGGGTGGTTTGGTAGTTAACTTCATGATTCGAGTCTGTCGATTATGTCTCTTGAACACAGGCTGCACCATCTATGAGTCAAGGGCACATGAACCTATGGGATCTGGTTAGAATTCACGTCAAGTTGAAAAAATGTAAAAAACAAAAAAAATGCAAAAGAATGTAAACATAGTAGAAATACTCACTTGTCTACTTAAGCTGTAACTTACCTGCAGTGCGCCATGTGATCAAGGCCGCAGTCCGGCGGCCGAAACGCGTCATTTGGACCCGATGATGTTACAATAAACACCGCTTTACATCCACTTGGTGTCTGTGCCCGTGTGTTCCTCCAGCGTGACCGAACCTTGGGATTTCGCTTTTGGATATATATATATATTGCTGCTCCCTTTACACCATATGCGGGAAGCACTCGCAAACGGGTGCCGGAATCACGGTGGTGTGCCGTGAAATATATCAAAGCTCATAATGCTCCCTTTCCCGGAACATAATCCAGCACTCTCGGGGTGATTGCAAAAGATTTTAATCTCCTCCAAGCAACAACAAACGCGTTTCGGCTTGGGCGCCTTCTTCGGTGTTACTGGCACACCGGTAGCAACCATTTTTAACCATTTTCTTTCATTGTCATCAACATAGATGAAGGTCAAGTTTCGCTGCCTTACATAGGCGCCATCTTAAAATGTCCAAATGCCAATGTCACAGTGCATTTTGTAAATAACATTTCATACAATTAACGCATTGTTAGGCATGTTATGAAAAAATGTTTAAATAACATTTAAACAAAATTTAAACAGTGTGTGTCTCCCAACTTCAGAGTAACATTACGCCGTGTATCGGCTAATGTGGCCATAAGTTGAGCCGCAATCGGCTAAAAACATGGGGGCCATCTTTGAGGACATCAGGCTTACATCTAAAAACACTATATGTATACAATAATTGCGCCGTGTATCGGCTTAGCCTGACCAAACATCCTTAATTCATGGGGACAAACCATTTATATATCCACAATTGTGCCGTATATCGGCTTGATAGCCTACAATGCATTATCGCCGTATATCGGCTCAAAGTTGTGGCATTATATGACAATCATAGTACTGGTCACATCATCATATTGAACTACATTTTTGGTTATTCAGGACAAATTACAACACACAAGCATTATTTTGCCGAATATCGGCCAGTTAATTACCTAAATGAACTGCTAGCTCCTCCCCACTATTTAAGCCTTTCGGGGTTTTGGTCTGCAGGTCAATGATAAAGCGAGACTCCAATCTACGTAGCCTCAAAATCCTCTCCCCTCCTCTGACATTTGCCGGGACATGGTCCAGGCCAAAGTACGTCAACAGATCCCTGTTGCTTTGATGTACCCTAGCAAAATGCCTGGCTACTGGATACGTTTGGTCTTGTTTTGTGATAGCCCGCATATGTTCCAAAATGCGGACTTTCACTGGGTGGATGGTGCTCCCGACATACCTTAATCCACACGGACATGACAGGCAATACACTGCATATACCGTGTTACAACTTATGAACTTGGCTATGTGTTTTTGTGTTTTGATATCAGGTATAGTATAGCTCAAAACCCTTTTGCTGTTCTTACAGGCCTTACATTTGCCGCATGGGAAGAACCCCCTCATTTCTTTGAGAGTTCCTTCCCTGAGTGTGCCCTTATCTTGATGGCTGTGAACTAACATGTCCCTGATTGCTTTTGCTTTCCTAAAAGTCACTAGTGTACCATTGGGTATGTCTTTGCTGATTGTAATGTCTGTCTTCAAAATATGCCAGTTCTTTCTAAGAATTCTTTTTAGAGTTGTGGCTCCATCTGAGAATGTGGTGATCATTCTAAATTTCCCTTCACTCTGGTTGATTCTACGCCTCTTATCCTCATGTACCAGGTTCTGTCTTGGGATATTTCTCACCCTTTTCAAAGTTTTTTCCAAGAGAATAATGTCATAGCCTCTATTTCTGAATCTGGTAATGCATTCCTGTGCCGCTTTCTCAAAGTCACAGTTTCTAGAACTGTTTCTTTTGAGTTTCAAAAGTTCTCCGTACGGAATACTCTGTACTAATTTTGGCGGATGGCTGCTGGACGCATGAAGCGTCGAATTTCCAGCCGTTGATTTCCTATATAGGGCCGTGTTCACTTTACCATCTGCTACAAATACCCTAAGGTCGAGGTAGTTCACTGCCACTGAACTTACCTCTCCAGAGAAATGTAGATTTAAAGTATTGTCATTTAAAATTTCAATGTATTCAAAAGCAGATTCAGTTGTCCCCCTCCAGACCAGAAACAGGTCATCAATATACCTGTGCCAGGCAATGGCTTCACCAGATCCCGTTACTCCCTGTTGCGACCTGGGCACCTGTTCCTCCCACCAGCCGACGAAAAGATTTGCATAGCTGGGGGCGAAACAAGTGCCCATCACAGTACCAGAGATCTGCTTGTAGTAATCCTCTTGAAAGAGAAAGATATTATTAGTTAAGCAGAACTCAGTGAATTCCAGTAGCATCTCATTGTGCGCTGCATATTTCAATGGACGTTTACTTAAATAATACTGGATAGCTTTTAGTCCACTAGAGTGCTCTATACAGGTATATAAACTAGTTATATCCAGTACCATTAGCTTATCGGATGGGTCCCAGCTCAATGCCTCAATTTGGTTTAAAAAGTCTTTAGTGTCTTTTGCATACGATGACAACTGTAACACTGCTTGAAATAGAAAATGATCAATAAACATCGATAAGTGCTACGTTAGGCTTCTTTGTGAGTATATTATAGGCCTGCCAGGAGGATCTTGGCTGCTCTTGTGAAGTTTGGGAATATGATAAAATGTCGGTGTAATGGGGTTCAAGTTCCTTAAAAAAAGATATTCCTCTGTCCCCAGCATGGTTCTATCATTTCTGTTACAAAAGCTATGAGTTTAACGTTGCTTATTCTTCAGCGCTGGTATTCTTTTTTAAATCTTCCGCCGTTTCCTCAATTGTTTCCTGAAGAAAACGGAAGCATCTATCGCGTAAAGCATAAAACAAACAGCCATTTATGGGTGTGACCCTCAACCCTACTTCGCAGACTCATGGTTGGCAGAAATTAACCCACAGAAAGAGTATTTACATTTGAGGACAATTCACCAGCATGGTGAGTAAAAACCCTACAAACTGGTAATTTTGTGAAAATTCACACACCCATGGCAGATAGTTTTGAACCATGGAAACACAACCAAATTTACTGGACCCAAGGGTATGGGTAAATGTGTTGTCGGGTCGGAGATGGTGAGGGAACACTGAATATTTAATTATGTTAAATGGAAAGACAGTGTCACCTTCTGAGAAACAAAAAAGTGCAGATTAATATTTGCATCAATTTTACAAATGTGGAATCTACTTTCTTGGTCGATACTTCACATATCTACATTTCACACAGTTGATCACTCTTGAAAATGTATAACTGGCACATATTTCAAAGAGCACTTCTTTGTAAATTTCACAATTGTTGGATATTGGCTCTAAACGCAGTATCAGTCTTACATTGGGACATTTATGAGTTTTTTATCCATGACTTTATGAATCAGGCCCCAGTAAATCGCTCAGTTCAGATTAAGTTAATCTTGGAAATTAATTTCCTAAAACAATATATTATATTAGAGATCCAGCGTAAATGATATAAAACTAGCTACATTGCAGCTTCAGGAAAAGGTGTAGATATCTACAATTCCTTTCATAAAATACATTTTCAGGCTTCTGAGCAAAACTTTGAACCCTGGCACCAATTCTTTTACAAAGTAAGCACTGCTCATAATTATGCACCATGAAGGGATCTCTCTTGTGCTGTACTCCTAAAATCTCTTAGAGCCCCACCCCTAACATATCATCATGGGCAGAACAAACATGAGCGCATGCGCACAATATATCTGGGTTGAGCAGGCCTGGCAACTGTTATAGGGTTTGCCAAACAGTCAAACTCAGTCACTGTTTACAGACTACATTTATACATAGATAAGCACTTCTGGGGGAGATAGGAATGACAAACAGTCACCACTTTGAATATTGCCTTTATGGGACTTAAGATTTTTTTACCCACAATATTCGTCAAAAGACTTTTACAGGGGATTTGGGAATCTCTAGGTTCTTAGGATCCTATCATGTGGGCAGAGCAGACAAGGGACAGAAATCCAATTTTCCACTGATTGGAGTCTCCTCCAATCAGCTGACGAAAAGAATGAAGACAAGGAGGGATGGTGCATGTCAGGAGACACTTGCAGTGATGACACTTTGGACCACTGCCACGTTTTTCAAGATGAGAAGCGATCACCTTCCAGTTTAATTCCAAGTGAAATCGTATTGAGGGCTTTGAAGAGCACCGGAGGTCCCTCTGTCATCATAGGCAAGTTCTCATTTTCATTCTGGATTTTCAAAAGAAGTGGCTTTCGAGCAGTGGCGTAGCAAGGCTCCCTGCCTTTGCCACCCCGCGACGGCCGTGCTAAAGACCGGGGGCGGGGGTGCTGGCGGTGATTCCTGAGTTTGCCCACCGCCCCCAAATCTCATGCTGCCCGGGGCGGACCGCCCCTCCCCCCACACGCCCTTGCTACGCCACTGCTATCGAGCTTAAATCTGAATAAGCCCATCACAACACTGTCCTTGTAAAGGCCACAGGATTTCTGATCTCTGTTATATATGCAGCAAGATAGATCTCTTATGGCATCAAGAAAGCACACCAGGCCTCATGGGGTAAGCAATCAGCCACTGGACCACTCTTGAAGAGCTCCTAATCCCACCCTCTTTTCCACCCCATCGCGTTCATCTCTGTACTCCACAAATGGCGGACTCCTCCCTGGAAGCCTCATTCCAGGATCCTTCCCCTATTGCAAAGCCCTGTCCTTACTGCTGTAACCCTGCTCCCCGCTAGCCTCCAAGCTTCTTCTGCACTACCAGCCCCCCGCCCCCATTTGTGTACAGTGCCTTTCTGCTGTGTAACTAGATTTCTGCTGCATATGTTACAAACATGCCAAGATACAGGACTAATGGATGGAAGATGATGCGTGCTCATGGTCCATAACATCAGAGACAGCTTTGGTCATAAGTAAAGGTACGGAATGAATTAGCGCTTTATTTAAAGTTTGGCAGAGTGAAGCCACTGCCACTCATGGGCAGTGCTCCTGCCCAGCCAAACTCGCCATCCCCATCCACCCTCTGTTTAGAGTCAGGCAGCGCACCAGGCTCACACTGTCAGCATCTACTGGCTCCAGCAAGGTAAACCTCTGACCATGCGGCCAGTCCTTCAAAGAGCAGGCAGGTCATAGTGACACTTGGAATTTTTAATTAGAGAAAACAAAGTTCCACCTTAGGAGTTTGTTTTGTTTTTCCTAAACAACAAAGTTTGGTGAGTGGGCACTTAGAACCTAGTGCCTGCTTGACAACACAATTGGCAAACCTGCAGCGCTGTGATGGGAGCCAGGGGCGTAGCAGCTCCCTTCGCAAAGCACGGAGACCCCGCTAGGAACACCAGCTTCTGCTGTAGGGATGTTTGCAAAAAATACTATTCACTGAGTGCAAAAATGTGTGCAATTAATTCAGCTGCTTTTTATTTCAAACAACCTCCCTACTTTGAGAGCTACAGGACAGTTCTGAAGTCCATTTTGTAAGAAGAGGTCCATCGATGACATCCTTGACAGATTACAATGCTGTCTTGGCAGCTCGGTGAGCATAAGAAGAATCAGGCAGCGAGGGCAGACACACAACAACAGGGATAGCACCTTTGAGAGAAAATAGATTGGCCATGCAGCTGCCACGGTTTACAAAGATGGCTTTACTGACCTTATGTAGCTTGTAGAAGGATAGTAGGGCCAAGAGGAGCCTTCCTAGTAAGCCAAGGTATGCACAAGGCATCCGGCAGGTAACAGATTTCTGCACATCAGGAACTCGTAGCTTTATAATGGTAATGTCATGGGTACACACTGCCTCCCATCTACCTTCCAACCAATTTATGTTTTATCTTGGATGTTATCTTTTGTTAAACTTGGAAGGAACTCTTTTCTTGTACTGTATTAGATGTATATACACATGTTGCAAGTCCGATTCACAATAATAACCTACTGGACAAATAGACAGCAAATTCATCCTGTATAGGTAGGTGTAGAATGATGATGACATGGGTTTCACATTGCTTATGGTCCTACTTTATCAAGCAGAATGGCAGGCAAGACGAAGAGAATCTACAGCACATCATTCTCAGGCCATCCACGCTACCTCCCAAGATGGCTGCTGCTTTGTCTATGTTTAGGGTCCTCCATCTGTAGTAAGTGCAGGTTTCGATGATGTCAATTTAAAGAGACCCACTCTGCGGATGTGTAGTATCACTTCCTAGAACCTCAAAGGAAGACTGATGTTGTCTCCATCAGGGATTTGCAAAGATGCCAAAATTTCTCTTAAAAGTTTACAAAGCTTTGAAAAAGTGCTTGAGGTAAAGTTTTGCAAAACTGACTACTTTAACTGTGGTTGCTAAGTACGAACTGTTTCATCTTTAATTGCATGCATCCCTGGTCTGCCATCTTGCTCCTAGGGTTTCCTTAAATTTACAGAGAGGTTTGACAAAACCATGAAGTCATGGAAAATAACTTTTGTATATGCAAAGTTGGATGTAATTGCTCATGTGCTGGTTATAGCTGTTCATGTGCAAGAACATTCTGTAGGAATTTATAAGGATTTGCATAACATCAAACACTTTCCACTTGAAGACTGCTTTCAACCATTCGCCCCCTCCCAACCGCGCATGCGTGCTACCATATACAACCAATTGGGCCAGCAAGTGACACCATGCCTGAGGTAGATGTGTGCTATAGAAATACCAGGTAACAATAATACTCTGCCGAAGGCTGGTGTGCCACAAATGTGTCATCGGGGACAAGAAATTTTACGTCAGTCGATGGTGACTTTACCAAATTAGTGATCACTGGTAACTGTTTCCTCACTTTTTACATTTAAGTTTTTATTTACCTTTACAACTTTTATATTAAACTGAGACTTTTTTTACATGTTTGTCTTGTATTACCGTTTAAAGCCATACAACTCACATACAAGATCTTATTGAAAAATAAAAACAAATAAAGGCGCAGGGCGCAGAGTGATGCTCCATCCCTGGGCAGGTCACTGTGGGCGAGACAGGCAGAGTCGAAAGACATTTATGAATGAGGGGCATTAAAGCTCCGAATTCAGGGGCATATTAGCAAGGGCTTTATCGCCGCTTTAGCGGCACTTTTTGCCGCTAAAGCGGCGATAATTTTATCGCCCTATTAGCAAGCTGTCGCTAACAGGCGTTAGCGACAGCTTTCAGGCGTTAGAGGCCGCGTTTTCCATCGCCTTGCATGTCAGCGATAATTATCGCTAATGACATGCAAGGAAGGCGTTCCCTACTAAAAGCGACTGAAAACAGTCGCTAACACCACTACCCCCTATTAGCAAGGCAGGCGAAGCGATAAAATAATTTGCGCTAAGCGCGTTTATCGCTAGATTTTAACACCTGCTAGTGAGGATGACTTACCTGTTTGTAGTATAGGAGGTGGATTCTAATGCTGAATCCACCTTAGCGTTAATGCGAGAATATCGCTGGTTTTCCAGCGATATTCTCGCATTATGCAGCTATCGCTGGAATAAACATCGCCATAGCGCTAATTGTTGCTAATACAGCGTTAGCGTGGCGATATATTCCAGCGATAGCTGGCGATAAAATATTTCGCGCTAAGCGCGCTCTGCGATATTTATCGCATTTTGTTGCTAATATGGCCCTCAATTTCATGTCTGTTTGCGCGCCCATGCGGTCAGTGTGCACGAGAGGCGCGTGAATGATGCTTGCACCGATGCAAGGAGTGTCTCAGACGGAAGGATGAGGGCGCCTTATAAATCATACAAGCTCCAAGCGGGGAGTTGGCGGGATGGGAGGGTGCCGGGAGGGGAGGGTGTCAGTCGGCACCGAGCAGTATCTTGCTGGCACCTGCCCCTCTTTGTAATGGGGGCGCTGGAGTGTTTGTATGGCATCCCGTTCAATTGTTTTACCAATGAATGAGATGTCAGGCTTCGACGGGGAGCCTTTTTGTGCCAGCTGCCAGTCACGTGCTCGCTGCCAGCGTAAAGCTCTCCGGGCTTTCCTGAGCTCTGGAACATGGCACTGCAGACACGTGTCTTAGGGTTTGTGAAATAATAGGTAACACAATATTACCTGGGCGGAGCAAGCACTATTCATGTAGGAAACGACCCCTTTGTATTGATTGACCTTACACAGCCACACAAAGGGCCCAAACCACACAGCTATTTGCATACGTTAGTTTGTGTTCCACTTCCACACACAAATAAGTCTATATACGAATGCAAAACTACTTTTTGAATTCACAAAGAGTTTCGTGTGGGAATATCTGCTCGCAAAGGTAGGCAGAAGGCAGGCGTGTGCGTGCCCAGGCTTCGCTACCAAACGAGTTTGTGCACATCCACAAACGTCGCACACTTCGTGGTGCTCGCAAGTTCATCTCCAAGCTCGTGCCCTCAATCCCCCCTTGGGAAAAGCTGATAATTTACTCCTGACAAAGGCATGCGTACATCTCTTTCCATGCTATTAAGGGGGTCGTAACACCATTGAGCGTGGTGGGAGTATAATGTAAGGGGATTCCCAAAAGGTGAAACCATTTTCCCTCTGGAGGAAAAAAAAGTTAGCTTATATGTGTATATTTGCTAATGGGAATCCTGAGTTCGTTAAGTTTTTTCAGGAGTACACCTGTAAACCTGGCAGGTTGGATGTTTCAAGGAGAGCCTTACTGGCCAAAGGTGAATCTGGTAGTTCCGGAAGGGCTGGTCTAGTAGGTCAGTGGGTGAGTTGTTATTTTGGCTGTTTTATGGTTTCCTCCTTCTTTTTGTACTGTTGATTTCCCTGGTATTGCCACAGATAAGTTCAATAAGCCTGGATACCCGCAGCCTCCACTGCCTTGCAAAACAACTATATAGTGTGTCTTTGCAAGTTCAAACCTGCCTAATTTGTAAATGAGGGCCACTTTTTTTTAGCTCTCTGATTCACAAATAGTAGCCACTTTTAATATTGTTGCCTGGGCCTATTTTCTGTGGCTAGTTTCAGGGTGCACTTTTGTAACTTTTGTGAATTCCAGAAAGTGGTAAACTATTTCTTTGTTATAGGGGTAGCAAGGTCCTATAGGGGTAGCAAGGTCCTATAGGGGTAGCAAGCTTCAGGAAATGACTCCAGTGGATTTTCTTTTGTATTCAACACTGAAGAAAATGACGAATTTTCTGCCATCAACCAGCTCTAAATCAGAACTTGAGTAATTTCAGGTTAAATTAGATTACTGTCAGTAGAGTGCTACATTCATAGTGCAGCAGAAAAAAAAGAAAACTCCTACTGCTTAGAGAAAGAAAAAAAAGGGAAGGTGTAGTAGGTTGCAAGATTTCGGACAGTTTTGAGGCACTGAGATTTTCAAAATTATTTGCGTTTCATCAGCGTACATAAACAGGCCAAAGCCGAATAATCCAGTGAGGTTGGGAGGAGGGATCATTTACAAATTAAAAAGGAGTGGTGATAAAATAGAGACTTAAGGGTCTTCATACGTAAGAAATCCAGTAGAGGCAATACAGGGAAAAAGATCAATCTGCAGAAATCTGTTAGCTTAAAAGTAAAAAGAAAGCAGTGGGGGCATGTCTTTGAAACCAAGATCAGCAAGCCTGGGCAGCTTGGTCTGGTGGTCAATAGTGTCAATCCTTGCAGACAAATCAAGTAATATTAAAGCAGCCTTAGTGTTGACATCGGCACAGCGTCTCGGGACATCCAGAATGGCCACCACATACAACTCCATAATACACCAAAGGGGAGTGTGCTGCATTCATTGGAGAAGATTATTTTGCTTTACATGATGTTAGCTGGATAAAAACCCATTTCCAGGAGCTTCGCAAGACAAAGAAGTCAGGAGATAGGCCGGTAGCTAGACACATTTTCAGGATCCAGTGAAGGTTTTTTCAACAATAGGGTTACAGTAGCAAGTTTGATTTCGCTTGGAACTCACTCTAATGATAATGAGCACAAATAATCAGTCTGACCTGAGTTTATTCCACTAACAAGAGAATTTGATGTAGTTTAGATGTGAGACTATCTACTGAAGATTCCATAGTTTGTGCCAACAGAGTAAAATCCTCCATGCTGATTGAGTCCTACAGGATAGAGACATGGTTTAGAGGTGAAAGAGAATAGCCCCACGGTGGATGGTGGGTCCCGCCGCTCTGTCAACGCCTGCGTCAAGGAGATTCTGGCAATTTTATCCTTAAAAAAAGTCCACAATTTAATCACATTTTGTGCCTGAGATGGTCAAATCTATCATTTTTGGGGAATTCCCAAGCTCCCTTATCGTGGAAAAAATTGAAGCAGCCATATGGGCTTCGAAATAAGAGATAATAGGCAGCCTTAGCGGTTTTGATAGTGTGTTTATAAGTATAATTAAGCATTGGCCACTTAAGTTATTAGAATGAGTCATAGTCACTGTGCCATTGATGCGCAAGGCAGCAGCGCTCTGCAGATAATCAGCGGCACAATGGTCCAGTACGTTTATCGAATGTCACCATCAGAGGGGCAATATAATTAAAAGCAGCAGGAATCTTGACATTATAACTGTTCAGAAGATATGGAGGGTCAAGTACTATGGAAGAATTTCCTATCGCTACCACTGGGGTCAATTTTTCTGCTCACACCCCCACTCCATTTGCGGTAGTTCAGCTCATATAGACATTGTTTAACCTGCACAACAGAGGTGAACTGGCATCGCTCACTGAAAGGGAGGAGGAGACAACAATGGAAAGAAAGAAAAAATAAGAGGAAAAAAGAAATGGTAGGCGTGTGATGCGAGAAACAATTATTGGGGGAAGGTAGTAGAGGGACGATAGCATGAAGTTCATTAACTATTCAAATTATGCATTTTATTTAGAAATCAATAACATTGTCGGTGACTCGCCATCTTTCAATTCCGAGCTGCTTTGGCCCAACTGTCTTGGCCCTGCCACAGAACCAAAAAACCAGATCAAAAGCCTTGGCATTTGGCTGGACCGCTCCCTGAGCTTTAACTACCAGGCGGCAAAACTATCGGCCACTTGTTATGGCCTGCTGAGGATGTTACGTAAAATACTCCCTATTCTCCCATTTCAGGCAAGAAGAATTATGGTCCAGGCTCTCATTCTATCTCGCCTGGACTATGGGAACGCCCTTTATTTAGGAGCCCCTCAATCCACTACCCACAAGCTCCAGATCCTCCAAAACTGTGCAGCTCGCCTGCTCCTCCAGATCCCTTACCGGCAATCCGCAAAACCTGCACTGAGGAGCCTTCATTGGCTGCCTGTCAGGGAGAGAATCCAATTTAAAGCTATGTGTATTGCACATAAGTCCTTTTGGAGGAATGGACCAGCAATCAGCCAATCTATGATCATTCCATACCAACCAAGCAGAAATCTCCGCTCTGCGTCCCGAGAATAAAGAGAGCTAGATGTGGCGGGCGCTCCTTTTCGTATAACTCCACCAGACTATGGAACGCTCTCCCCCCCAATATACGGGCGGAGCCTAACTTGCTGCCCTTCCGTAAACTCCTAAAAACCTGGCTCTTTAACAATTGCACTTAATTATGGGCCTTCTCTGTCTGTCCGCATCCGTTTGCAGCGCTGGGATGCCTCAGGGTAGCTATCGCGCTATTTAAATGTTTTTTTTCATTTCATTTCATTTCATTATAGAATATTGATTAATGTATCAATAGTAGTAATGTTACTACCCTTTGAGTATGAGGCCAGGTGTGTGCTGATGCCATTCATGGTGGTTGCCCTTGGCTAGTCTCTCCGTGAGAGTAGGATGTGCAAGGCAGCAAATCGTGGTATGAACCCATGCTAGAGGTCCCGATATATTCAGGACTGTGTGTCCACTGAGGAGTCCAGTTGTGGGCAGTAAAGTGGAGGCAGAGAGAGGCCAGGAGTGGGAAGTAAAATGGAGGCAGCCAATGGAGGCTGTGAAGGAGAGGGGCGTCATGTCAGAGAGGTAAGTGTCAGAGTCAGAAGGTAGACAATTCCTGCATTAACTCCCAGTTCCATTTTTGTATTTTCTAATGATCACAGAACAAAAGACTACAATGACAAGTGTTTTGATAAAAAAAACTCTCAGAACAATAATAATAGTCACAACATCCACTAATATACTCCCGGAAGAGGAGACACCTACGATGGAAGCACAGCATGATGGGACTGAAAACTACCCAAGAAGGAAGTAGTAAACTCATAAGATTTGTATTTCCGGGTCCTGATGAAAAAAGTAATGCAGACTTTTTCAAGTCGCTGAAAGTGCCGTAACATTGGAAAGCTTGGCTGATCAGGCATACACTTAAGAAATCTCTGTGTAACATGAAGGAAACCCAATTAGTGGAAGATGGTGACAAGCTGACACTTGAACACTCATGAATGTTAGTTCACCTAAATGCCAGAGACAGCGGAGTAGACATCACTTACCCTTTCGTCACCGATGGCATCACAAGGTAGACCCCTTCTCTTCTCCTTCTTCCCTAAATAGCCTCCTATATTCTGCTGAAGATCTAGGGGCACAGCAAGGTGTTGAAAATACAGAAACTTAACAGACCCCACTGTCTGGTCTTGCTGCTGCCCATGACCCCTTCGACCAATGGTAGCAAAGCTAGTGCCAGCGGTACCAAATCTAAATCAAGAGATAGCACTGTCCTACACTAGTTGATGTTCCTGCTCCACCACACATGATCATGTCTTACTAGAAAGGCATGCAATTTATATGTGGAATGAAGACCTTGGAAGTACTTTAATTAATGATAGCAGAACTCACTGCTCTTTCAAATCCATCCAGAATGAAGAGCTGGGCCTGCTGTGGCAGATTCTCCTACTGCACCTGGCTGTGGTGGTGTTTATTCAGCAACAGGTTGTTCTGGGGAGACAAGGAGAATACAACATTTCAAATAACGAGGAGACAAAGGAGACAATGGTAGGCCACGGAGACACTGTGGCTGCACATGTAGATTGTTACATATGCCTAGCCCCCGCCCTTGCCACACCAGGAGATGCAAAGTCCACAACAGAAAGAGGCTGGTTGGAGGAGTTGCTAGATCAAAGGAATGTTGCTTCCTTGGAAGGGAAGAAATATGTCTCATAGTAGGCTGTCACAGGTGGGATCTCACATTAGTTCAACCCAGGGGAGATTTATCTTTGGATAAATAATTGCATCTAGCACAATTTAAAGTGCTTGGCTCACTGCTGTCACCTGTTTTGTAACTTGTATATGTTGAGTGCGATCCCTGGTCCCTTATATCTCCATGCATTTGTGGAGCTGTGCTGTTGGGTGTTTCCATTTTTTGTGTCTGCTTTTTGTGACTTTTGGGAAAGCTGAGATGTTCCTGGGCTAAGGTACGATAATAAAATGGCTTATTGGTTGGGGATGATCTGACTTCTTCTCAAGTAATAAGTCTGCAACCTTCTGCCCATTGGGAACCAAGTGCCCAAGCAACACCTGATAAATCATTGTCCAGTCAGTGCTTTTATTTATATAAATGAAAAGTATCTTATTACACACACACTACTCAATACTTTGCATTCATTCAGAAATATAAACATGATGGCATGGGGAAATGCCTATGGTGACACCCTAATAAATGGTTCACACCCATTACAACCCATGACGCCTATAGCCTTCATACATAGTAGACATTACATATTGGGGTTAGTTATCAAAAGGGCGGCATAATGACTTTGTCAGGGTGCCACCACATTAATAAAAACAGATATATGTCGTAACAACCCAATGAAACACCATTAACAGCAAAAGAGATGGTACCACCTTACAATGATACTCATTAGGGCAAGTAATGACTCACTGTTAACCTTGTGGTTATCAATAAAGTTTCATCATTAACATTGCCATTAAAGCATGTTTACGACTTCTAAAAAGACATGTAATGATTTACTGTTAACTTTGGCATTATAATTTTTTTGTATTATTTACAATAAAAAGTATGCACGTCTATTTTTAGCAAGCTGCAGCACAACCTTCAGGCACGCTCCGAAGCCCATAGACAAAAGCCCAGGCTTCAGGAGCGCTTGAATCACATAGGAACGTCTCCTGGGATCCCCAATTCGAACCCCTTGGAGACTTTTTTTTTTATATATATTTTTATTGGCATTTAAAATTGTATACACAGCACATCATGACCTGTATTCACAATATATAGTATTGAACGCATGTCGTAATCCAGCTTAGACAGAGTAATGTTCCATGTCCATATAAATTCAACCGTCTGAATCTTATAACATTGTATAATATCCTATTATATCTTGCTGACATGTTATGCAACAGCTTGGAGAGATAAAAAGAAAACATTAAACAGTAAACATAACCCCCCCTCCCCTTCCTTCAAGGCGACTCAAGTCCACTTACTGTGATTACCAATAGCTCCGTCATAACTATATTATTCGGGTGGCGGGGCATGTCTGTTTTGGCATCCACTTGGGTCATCCTCCTGGGTATTGTCCCCCACATTACTTTGCTGGGTGGTCTGTCCCTGATCTTTCTGGAGGTCTGTTATCATGGATGCCAAAGCTAATCTGTCTTCCTCAGCTTTTTCGTCCTTCCTCACAAATCTCATCCAGACAAGTTCCGCTGCCGCCCACTCATTCGTGTCCCGTAGTCAGTCTACATATTTCGGAGGGCGTGGTTGCATCCAAGCAATTACAATACGTCTCTTGGCCAGCACCAGTCCCAGGTTCACAAAGCGTCTGCTCAGCTTTTTGTTTTTTGGTGCAGGTAACAGGTCCAGCAATACTGTCTTAATTTCCCGTGAGATGGTCCACCCCGTGGCCTCCCCCAGACTCACTAAGACTCTTTCCCAATAGGGTTGCAGCGTGGGACTGTGCCAGATCATGTGGATGAAGTCCGCCCCGTGTGATGCACCCAGGGCAACAATTTGCATGATTGGGGTATATTATATGTATTGTGCGCCTAATGTATAACGTACACCTAATGTATAACGTTGTAGTGAAGTAATTTGAAGCAAGCATTTGCACTAAATTTGTGTACCCCTACGTGTATCTTCTGCCATTCAGCCTCCGTCAGAGGTTCTTCCAGTATCGCATCCCATTTCTGCTGAAGACCCAACGGCTCTCTCGGGAGGTGTTCTCTATTGGCGCTCTATACAAATGGGAAACGAGTCGCCTTCCCTGTACCATCTCTATCATCGTCCTGAGGACATTAGTAACGGGTGGTTCGTCTGGGAAATTATGCCAGAGCTCCTGTGCGACACTCAATATTTTACCATATTGTAAAAATTGTCCGGGCCCCAGCCCAAACTCGTTTTGTGCCTCTTCACGAGTTAGAAAGTGTCCTTCACTGTAAAGATCCCCCATCAGTTGACAGCCCCCTCCCTCCAGCGGCTAACCAACATGGAGTCTGCAATCGCGGCAAACGGTTGGACTGCCCACAGGGGCATATCTGGTGCATATGGGGCATGCTGGACTACCCGCCTTACCGTTTGTTCCCACAGTATTGCCACATGTCGTATCACATATGGACGTTTGTCAGGGATCGATGACCCCATCATTAACAGTTCCACCAATGGGTCCCCTCCATATGTCCCGGCCTGTAGGGCTTTCTCCCAATTGTCTTCGTCATCCAACCAGTGGACTGTGTATTGAAGTTGGGATGCCATGTAGTACCGTTCCAACCGTGGGACCTCTAGCCCACCCCCTTCCCACGTCCTTCGAACGTTGTTAATCGGACCCTCCGCCATTTGTTCCCCCACAAGAGAGTGCCAATTAGAGCCTCCAAGGTAGTAAAGTATGATCTAGGCCTGGGCAGTGAACTTCGCTGCGTTCGCAGAGTTTGCAGAGTTTTCTGCACTCCGTACTCCGCGGAGCTCGCGGAGTGCAGAAAACTCCGCTTCGCGATGTGCAGCGGAGTTTTTTCCCCGCTCGCGATCGCGAACGGTAAGTTCGCGAGCACGAGCTGCCGCTCGGGTAGAATTTCTACCCGGGCGGCAGGAATACCAGCACAAACTGCAGTTCGCACTGCACTCCGCCACTCGCGGAACTTCACTGAGTTTTTTGTAACTTCGCGGAGTTCTGCGTAGCAAAACTCCGCGAACTACACCCAGGCCTGGTATGATCTTGGTATCACATAGAATGAGTGCTGCAGTACGTATAGGCACCGCGGAAGAATAATCATTTTGATGATCGCTATGCGCCCCATAACTGAGAGTGGCAAGTCAGCCCAGAAGCGAACCAAGCCTTGCAGTCCCTCTAGGACACGGCCCATGTTGGCTGTATGAAATGCATCAGCGGAGTTAGCCAGGCATATTCCTAAGTATCTCTCCCCTTCTGCGGCCTACGGTAGGTCTATGTTCGGCCTCAATTCTGGCTGGAGCGTGGCCAGCCTGCCCATCGGTATCACCCTAGATCTGCCGGGATTAATGTGTAACCCCAAAATTTTACCAAACTGCCGTAGTTCGTGCAATAGTACCGGGATTGAACTCTCTGGCTGTCGCAGGTAGACCAACGTGTTGTCTGCGTACAACAAGATCACATGATTGGTGTTACCTAGTTGTATTCCCCAGTTATCCATGACCGTTCTCATATGAACTGCCATTGATTCCAGAGCGATTGCAAAAAGCAAGGGCGAAAGCGGGCATCCCTGCCTTGTTCCTCTCCTCAGTTTTATCTGTCTCGACACAGTCTTGCCCAACCGTATCCTGGCTACCGGGGCCGCATAGAGCAGTTGAGCCCATTTAAGATACTGATCGCCTACCCCTATACGCCCAAGGACCTGCCACATATAGGGCCACTCCACTGAGTCAAACGCTTGCTCGATATCGAGGGACACTATCGCGTTGTCGGACTCCTCTAGGCTAGGGCGGTGCCACACGTGCGCTAATCGCCTTAAATTATATGAAGTATTCCGTCTAGGGATAAACATCTGCCTGATCAGAGTGGATCAGACGCCTCATCAATGGAAGAAGGCGTTCAGCTATGATGCCGCTTAATATTTATACGTCTATGTTCAACAAAGATATGGGTCTATATGAACCCGGCAAATCAGGGTCCTTATCTTTTTTTGGGATCATAGCGACTAGAGCTTCGCTCATGGTAGTCGGGAGAGAACCCTTCTGCAGTGCTTCATTATAGACTTCTAACAATCTGTCCCCCAGGAGTGGTGTAAAACACTTATAAAACTCTGCGGGGAGTCCAGCGGAGCCCGGATGCTTCACCAGTTTGAGGCGTCCTATGGCTCCATTTATTTCCTCTTTAGTAATTGGGGAGCCTAGTGCCTCCTGCTCTTCCATTGTAATATGAGAGAGCTGTAGTGCATCAAGGTAGTGGGTCAAGTGGCTCGGTTCCGACTCTGCGTGACTGGTGTATACATTCTCTAGATGGGTCGCTAGGGTGTCTGCAATGGCTCTCTGTGTATTGTGTAATGTTCCCTCCGCAGTACGTAGCTGTAGTATTTGAGTAGCTGGTGTTTGCTGCCTTACCAGTCGTGCCAGTAAAGCCCCCGTCCTATCGCCCTCTCTATAGAGTCGTTGCCGATACGTTGTGTAGACATATTTTTCCAGTCTACAGAGGTCCGTCATAAGTAACTCCTTAGCGTCAGTCCACTCTTTCAGTTTCTGAGGGTCTGTGCTAAGTTCTGTCTGCAGTTTCCCCAGCCTGGATTCATGCGCAGCTACATCCCGCTCCAACTGAGTCCGCACTCCGTACGTGGTTTTGATGCAGATGCTCCGGATACCCCTGGGACACTTAGGGTTACATGGGGGAAAATTTGTTTGGGGCTCCTGTGGGGACTGCCACACTCCTAGAAGCCCCACAAACACTCTGCTTGATGTTGGTGGTGCCCTAGGCCTTCCTAGGGCACCACTAGAAGCAATATGCACATTTTTGAGCACCTGTTTCTGGGGTGCTTCATTCTCCAGCATCACAGAAGATGATGGGGCAAATCCCTGCCTCCTGGCTATTTCTCTTTTCTTTTGTTTCTTCTGTGGAAGGGGTGCCCTAGTCCTCAAGCGGGGCCTCCACATGCATTTGTCATGGTGGAAGCAATTGGGTATCCACAAATCCTCCCTCGCCCCTGCCAGCATATCTGTGACACTGAGCAGGTGCGTCACATGAGAGCCAGTTGCATCTCTCAAATCCTGTGGGAGTAATTAGTGGGCATTCATCAAGCAAGGTCAGCATGGGAGGAAGATTTGAAGCCAGGTGCACTTGTCCCCCAGACACAGGCATGGGGGTGGGAGGAGTGCCCAGCGCAAATCCTGTCCTTTTAGGGTCCCCAAGGAGATAGGGTGCCCCTGGGACAGTTAAGATGAGAGTGCAGCAGCATTCATGTCTTTTTGATTCCTTGCATCGGTCTCTGTGGAACTATGAGTCCCCGGAGACATAATTAACCTCAGGGAAGGGAGGGCTACACGTGTCTCCCTATCCGCAACTACTCTTCTCTTTCTTGAACCTTGGCCATACCCAGGAGCTTTCAAGATGCTGGGTATTAGATGCCACTCATATTCTGGCAAACGTGGGCCTAATGGAGGGACCACCATTCTTTTATCATTTGCTTTGGTCCCCTTGGGCCATTTTCACTGATTTGCATGGTCTTTCACTCCTAGAGGCCAGCTCAAGCTACCAGGAGGGGTTGCTTCACATCTCTTGACCTCTCAATTGTTAAATTCTTTTGGGGAGCTTGCTTTTGCTTCACTTCAGGTCCTTACTTAGTTTAGACCTGTCCTCTGTCCTATGCCTAGTGTTCTCTTCAGTCTGGAGTTACCTCCTTTGGCCCCCTACACCCTTCAAGGCAGAATACCCTCAATGCCTCATCTCTTCAGGTCCCCTTACTCCGCGGACACTTGAAGGGCACCCATTTCAGAGCAGAATTCAAGGGGAGGCACCCTGATGAGGGGGGAAACACCGTTTACAACGTTACCATTACATCGCGGTGCTTTTACAACGCGGTCGTCACAACGACCGCGTTGTTAGTACGCGATACCTTTACATCGCAAGTCATTAGATCCACTTGCTGTAGGGGGCGCTCTAAACTAAGGAATAGTATAATTTACTATTCCAACACCTTCCCTACTGCTGCACACGTTGGAGTTGAAATAGTAAATTATACTATTCCTAAGTCCACACTTCAAGATTAAAAGAGAAGAAATAAAACAAAACATTCAAGCAACACTGGACTCTTTGGATAATTTTGGAAATTATTTTAATAGTTGATTAGATGTTAAATTGATCTTCCTCGCTTATGTGTTGCCTCTTATCTCTTGTGTTCCTACAAGTACACAAATGACCAGGTGGTCGACCTGTTCACTACAGTGAGTCTATTGTGTGTTGGTCATCAATTATTAACAGTGTAGAAGCAAGATTTTGCAGGAACAACCATCTCTACGTCCTGCCCAAAATGCCTCAGAATTATTGAACTTATTTGCGTTCTCCATATATTTTTGGGGAAACTCTATGACACCCCGTAGGGCGTTGGGCCAACTCCTCTTCATTTGTAGTAATTCTTAGGGTGTTGAGTGTCAGGTTTCCTGATATCCCTTTCTTTTTGTATAAAACACGATTATTCAAGCTATCGTATCTATACTTTTCTGACCGCACCATTATAGGTAATGGGAGCTGGTCATAACACATGAACTCCTCTGACACTGTCTAGTGGCAGGACTTGCTCTAATATTAAGCAGTGTAAACAGGGCTGGCTTTAGGGCGGTGCAACTGGTGCGGCCACCCTGGGCGCTAAATTGGAGGGGGTGCATGGACCTCAAGGGGGGGGGTGCTGTGTTTAGCAATAACTTACGATTTAAAAGCACCTACAGGTGCAGATTTCTTTGTGCCCACAGCTTTCAGGCAGCAATTAAAATATCAAGATAACTTTTGTGATTAATGTTCCTGCTAAAAGGAGAGATTGGAGTTTTGTCTAGTGGCATTTTTGTCTCGCTAAAAAGTAGCACAAAGGGTTAATGTGCCTGCTGCAATGAACAGATCTGTATTTTATGTGGATAGCCAGTGGCGGGCGGTAAGTTTAGGAGGGAGGAGGCGGACGGGACACACACACACACACTTACACATACACACTCACAGCCATGCATTCACACGTGCGCACACACACACAAACACATCCATTCACAACATTCATTACCAAACATTCATACACGCACGCATGCACCAAACATTAATTAAAAAAAAAAAACACACACTTACCTGCAGCTCTGCCTCGTAGGTCCCAGGAGGCTTTGGACTGCTGCCTTCCCTCATTGGGTCAGCCAATGAGGAAAGGCAGCAGTCCCAATGTCATCACAGTGTGGGATGGGGTCAGTGAGAGTGCTGACCCCACCTCACTTTGTGATGAAGTGTCACTGATTGACACTCGGCCCTGGGCTCTTCAGGGCTTAAAACTGAAGTGCCCAGCTGCGAGGCAATCAGTGACGCTACCCCTCATCACTGAGAGGAGGGTCTCAGGGACCTTTGATGATCTGAGATCACGCCCACAGGAACTGTGACTTCCTCAGCCCAGCAAAGTTCAGCTCAAGCAGCCAGGAGCCTGCACATTTAGCTGGCTGCCTGACCTGAAAATGAACAGTGTCTGTCAGGCTGACCTTTGTTCAGCCTGACAAACACTGTTTGTGAGGGGCAAAAGGTGGGGGGGCTTGGTCCCTCAGCCCCAATGGACCTGCAGCGACTGTGGATAGCTGAGTGGAGTAGTAAAGCCAGCCTTTACCAGTGCTTTAAAGCAAATGAAATGCATGTGAGAGAGGGGCTATGGAGAGACAAGGGGCACTTTTGCTGGGTGGTAGTGAGAGAATCCGAGTAGGAGGTCATAGTGGGCTGGGGGTGGTGCCAAAAAAGACTGTCACACTGGGCGCCACCAGCGCTAAAGCCGGCCCTGACTGCTAAGCTTTTCTAATTTACTCACAACACCGCAGGATTAATTCCGAGGGTCATATGAAGCCCAAGCTCTGAAAAACGCGTGAATCTGCTGCCCTCACAGAAAACACATGAGTCTTGTATTCTCAGGGCTTTTTACCCACCTCATCACATACTTTCCACAGATTTCGAATACAAAAAAACACGCTATATAGGATTTCATATCTGCCAAACAACTTTATGAGAAGGTAAAAACAAAATGTTTGGTAAATTATACTTTTGTGCCAGTGCATGTAAATTCTGTTGTATGCAAGGAATTGTACCTTTAATATTTGTTTGAACCTTTGCAAATTGCATTCTAAAGTGTGAACACTGGTTCTTCCTACTTTCACCTTACCCTATTTTTGGCACGTGTTAAAAAGAATACAATTTGTTTCTGAGGGATTAAGGGTTATCCAAACCACAATGAATGTCTCTATTTTCTCCCCTGCCTTTTTCTTGTTTTCTTTTCTTGAGCACGACCCTTAAAAGAAAGCGATGAGCACTCTAGCTATTCTCTTTTTATCAGAGCATGGATAAAACTATTCCAACCTTATTTTTCACAAAGGTGAAAAATTTGGTTTAAATAAAAATGTATATGTTTAATAAGGCATATGTTGATCAATTTGTTTTAGCCTTGAAAAAGCCCTAGCCTTGCAGGCAATATATGCGGTGAAACACGTTTTGGCTAACAAAATGAGAAATTCCTTAGAGTCATTGGAAACAATATTCTGCAATGATGATATTTGTGGAGACTTATGGCAACTAAATAAATAAGAGCATCAAAACATATAAAAGTGGCATTGGAATTTATTCAGTGACACATGAGCCCTCACTATAAGGAAAAGAAGGATTCGGTAATATACAACTGTTTTATAGGAAAAGAAAGGGATAAGAGGAAACCGGATGCTCAACACCCTTAGGGGCAGATGTACAAAGCAATGTAGTATTTTTTAATGGACCGAATCGTTATTTTGAGGCATTAAGAAATGCTAAATGACCTTTTGATATGCACAAAGGCCAAATCACGGTCGCAGTTTGTGATTTCTACCCAGTAGAAATCGCATATTGCGATCATGATTAGGAAATCGCAAATAGGGATTAACTATTTGCGATTCCTTAACCACATGTATAAAGCATTTCCAAAATGCGAATTGGGCATTTAGGAAATGCTATTACCATCGACTAACAGTCAATGGTAACCATGTGCAATTTTCAAAAATGCATTTAAAATGCATTTTATAATGTGACATATAGCGCGAATATGCCCCTAGGGCATATGTGCACTTACATGTGCTCTAGGAATTTCAGGGTGCCTCCAGGGGGGCTTTAAGCCCAGAGGCACCCTTGACTTTGCATTTCTTAAATTGCGATTTCTTAATATGAATTCTCAAGTTAGTAAATGCAAACCATTTCCTACTTGGGCTATAGGCGGTAATACTATGGCATTTCCTAAATTGTGATTTCCTAATAGCGATTCCCATTCTGTAGGAATCGCTATTAGGAAATCGCAATTTTTGTACATACCATTTTGCATTTCCTAAATAGCGATTCCTACCGAATCGCTATTTAGGAAATGCAAAATAAGAATTTCGTTCATCTGGCACTATGTATCAATTACTAACACACTGCAGTTCCAACATAGGGGCTCATTACGATGTAGGGCAGACGCACTGTAGCGGTCTGGAACCGCCTGAACTTAGGTCGGCGGTTCCGACCTCAGTATTATGATGCGACCGCCCTATGGTCGGTCGGGAACATCCATTTCATAATGGCAGCATGTGCGGCGGGCGGAAAAGGCCTGCAGCACAAGCTGCCATTGTAAAATGGATGTTTCTAAACATCCCTACACCGTGTGAAAGGCACCTCATGGTGCCTGTCACACAGCGTAGGGATGTTTAGGGGCCCCCCAGGCCCCGTAGCGGATGGCCAGGGGGTTAAGGGGGCCCCTAAAGACACTTTCCGACAGGCTTTCCATGTAGGAAAGGCCGACATGAAAAGACTGTCAGAAAGTGCCATCATAATCTCAACTGTCATTAGGGGATTATGGTGGTTTACGACGCAAGGAGCCTGTCGGAAGGGCATCGGAATCCCACCCCAGGTTTCACTCCGACCACCGTCATCATAATATCGCGGTCGTACTGAAACCTACGATGTCAGGCAGAAAGCCTCCAACCACTGGTTAGAGGCTTTCTTCCCAACATCGTAATGAGCCCCCCAGTGACCTGTAAAAATATCATGCCAGTCCCACTGTATGGAAGTCCACTGGCTACCTACAGAAGAATGAGGAAACATTGTATCTGGGCACTATAGGTTAGTGTCAGCATACCTCCATAGCATTTCACAGAGGCAAGTTTCAAAAGGGACTTGACTCCCATGTGGTAGCCTTGTCTGTGCAGCACACATGTCAGTTGTAGTGTGTATAAAACCATGAAAAATAAAAAAAAACATAAAGGCCCACACCATGTTTGAGAAAAAAAGTTATGTATTTAATAAGTAAAATAAAACCAAATGAAGAAAATTGGACAAAGAGTTTAAAAATCAAAATAGTCCATTAAAAAACAAATGCAGATTGGAAATCACTAAAGGGCCAGCTGCAGTGTGGCTTGGGTCAAGACGCAGAAAGTGGCTGAACCACAGTTGGACTGTGTTAGACCTGGCATCCTTGGCATGGTTCTCCCTTACTGTTGTGCCTTCAATCCTCCTGTTTTGCTGACTTTGTTTTTGCTGGCTTTAAGACTCTGCACACTTTACTACTGCTAACGAGTGCTAAAGTGCTTGTGCTCTCTCCTTTGAACATGGTAGAATTGGCTAACCCCCAATTAGCATATTTAATTTACTTGTAACTACCTAGTAAAATTGTAGTACACGTGCCCAGGGCCTGTAAATTAAATGCTACTAGTTGCATACATGAAGGCTGTATGCAACAAGGGCTCCAGGGGCCAGTTGGTGGGAGAGTGCGATTGTTTATGATGTGGGAAAAGTATAACTCTAACGGATAGATCTGGTACAGCTGTCCAACATGGTTGCACCTCAGCTGAATAGATGCTCTTGATTCACCACAGACTTCTGGAAATCATAAATATGAAGCATTTGTTCTGCAATTCTCACAAAACAAAAGTTTTTCAGGCAAAATATTCTTCATGAGTGGTCTTTGAAGCTGTTTCCTTGGTTACACGGCTTGCAAACATCCTAAAATAAACTGTAGAGGAATATAGTAATTAACATTAATATCTTCCACTGTGTCTCCAAAAAGCGCACCACTTAGTTTGATTCTGTGTGCTGCCCAATAGCCTCTTGTGCTATGGGACCCTCTAAGTCATTGAGGTGAACCTCTCATGGCCCCCAGCAGTGCTCTTCATAACTAGGAGTGGGCAGACCTTGCAGAGTTTCACTCTACTGAATGCCACGGAGTTACAGAAAAACTCCATGAGATTCCACAGAATTCCGCCAATGGGTGGAAAATATCCAGATTGCACTGCAATTTGGAGTCAGTAGTGTGAGCAGCAATGAAAATCAGCATGTACTGCACCATGGGTTGCGCAAGAGCGTGCAGCCACTTGAGTTAATTTTGTTGCCGCTTGAGAGAAAAATCTACTCGAGTGATAGCAGGTCTACTCGAATGGCAGCCCTCCGACCGCGGCCATTCACGAATGCCGGTGACCACCCGCATTAGAAATTTGCGCTAGGGGACACCAAATCTCGCTCACCAGCTCGTATATTCTGGAACCTTGCAGGCGAAATATTCTGCCATGCAGCGATTGGTGGAATTTGGCCAGAATTTTGCTTAAAGAGTGACACGGAGTGGCCAAAATGTTCCCAATTCCACAGGCGGAATGAAATATTTCACCCACCCTATTCATAACTGACCCTGTGCAACAGACAGGGTGGCCTGTAATGTTATTGTTGCATTACAAAGGTCCATTAATATTCCATATTGTCCAACATCAGCATGAGGCCCTGATATAGGTCATGTCATTTTCACAGCAGTGTGAGCTACAATGGGACAACAAATACACCTTATTTTAACAAAGCACAAATAGCTGAGACATGTTCAGAAGTCCGCAGTTCACATCAGAGGTACAAATCTGAAGTCAACAACGAAAAATATGGAGAAAACTCTATACTAATGACATTTTTTACACCTATGGTAATATGGCTGCACTGGGACAGAAAGATATGCCATTTTATGACACACAAGGGGACCAAAGACAGTACAGCGGGCCTCAGACCCGCTTATGTAAATCTATGTAAAAAGAACAAGCGTTATTCAATGCCAATAGGTCTGCTATGTTGTACACTGTGCGGCTGCTGTTCAGCATGGCTAAAAGTTAGTGGCATAGAGGAGAATGACATGGAATAGAGTGTCGTATAGTGGATTGGCGAAGAGTGGTGGAGAGTGGAGTAGAGGGAGAGGTGTGGTGCAACTGCCAGAGCATCTGACTCCGGAGTGCGGGGCTCATGGTTCGATCCCCGGCGACGGCTCAGCTCAGCAATAGCTCACTTAATCTCCCCGACGGCCCCTATCGCCTTGAAACCCTTAAGGGGGTGATATGTTCATGCTTTACAAATATGAATTATAGTAGAGTGGCAAAGTGTGGAGAAGTGTGTCATGGAGTGGAGTGCAGGGGCATAGAGTGGAGAGGAGTAGAGTAGAAGGGTGTACAGTGGAGAGGCATAGAGTGACAAAGCACTCTTGTGGAGTGTCGTAAAGCAGAGTAGGGTATAGCGTGGAGTGGCATAGAGTGGGGTAGAGTCATAGAGTGGAGTGGAGTGGCGTGGAGTAGAGCCGTATATTGGAGTGGACTGGCGTAGAGTGGAGTAGAGTGTTATAGAGTGTCATAGAGTGGCCTGCCTAGAGTGTCATGGAGTGTCGTAGAGTGGAGTTTCATAGAGTGAAGTGTTGAGGAGTGTCATTGAGTGGCGTGTCATAGAGTGGAGGAGAGTGGCCTACAGTGAAGTGGCATAGAGTAGTGTGGAGTGGAGAGTGGCGGAGTGCCATGTCGTAAATTGGAGTAAAGTGTCGCAGAGTGTCATAGAGTATCATAGAGCAGAGTGGAGTGGCGCAGAGCGGAGTGGCTTAGAGTGGGGTATGCTGTCAGGACTCACGGGAGGTTTCCTCCTTCTAACTGTATGCTGGCTACCATTTTCCCCCTACAAACTTACCAAAAGTCAGATAATCCCTCAAGCTGGAGTGCTTGTTGGCACCGATGGAACTCCAAGATGGCTGCCAACATGCACATACTGCGACAGCACACCACTGTTAGCAGTCTAGTCTTTTAGGCTTCATGACATCAGGTGAAGTGTGCTTCAACATTCCACTGTGCACTTCACTGAAGAAATAATTTGAAGAGCACCTGTTTTCCCAGCGTCGTGGAAGTCAGTTAGGGTAGTTGCGATAAAATCGGGGTTAGCTTCGTCGGAACTACATTCCCTCACTAATCAGGTTAGTGTTAAACTTGTAGCTAATATAAAACATTCTGTGAGAAAAGGTTATTGTGTCAGAGGTAAATTTCTATTTAAAGAGAAAAAAGGAAACAAGTCAGAATATATTTTCCTTCGTTTGAAAACTGGAAATACTTTTTTCAGTAATTGCTTTCCTTAGCTGAGAAGATTAAATAAAAAGCTTTTTGAATCAGCTGTCTTTTTCAGCTGTTCCAGAATCTGTCAGACGCAGGCGTGACCTTTCAACACGCAGTGTCTTCTTAGACTGAAACTTGTTCACTCTTCTGAGAATTAATTAAAAGGTGAAGTCAGGGTCAAAGGCCCGGCATGTTTCTTTCTCATGCCATGTGTTAAAGAACTCCAGTAATGTTCTCCTCACGTATGGCAGTGCTTCCAGCAAACATTAAAACCAAAGGCCTGAATAAAAGGAACGCTTCCTTTTAACATTTAACCTAAGTTCTGAAGCATTGTTTAAAAAACTAATTAAAGACAGAAAACCAGTCATCCTACTACAGAAACCCCAGTTCAAGGCCCACTCCAGTCTCTTAACAGTGAGTTAATAGAAAGAAAGAGAAACCCAAATAATACATAAATTAGGAATACAGAAATAAATACTTACCTTATCTTTCTTACATTAAGGAATAGCAGGATCAAGTGCAGATTGTACCTGAGAACGAAAAGGAAAGAGATCTGAGTGAAGACTTCTCATACAACCTAGCAAACAATACATGAGAAGTAGAAGAGAAGTAAGCTTCAGTAAACATTCTGGTAAGATAAGTTATTTATACACCATAGAAAAAACAGTAAGTTAAAAGGCACAATAAATAAAGGTTTTTACATGTTAATGTTGCAGTCCAGTAAGAAGAAGAAGACGTAGCTGAACAGGCAGAATATTGGAGCAGTCTCTTCTCTGTCCCCAACCCCTTTTCCCCCTTAGAACTTACCTGCAATGGAATACTAAAAGACCTAGCAGGGTTGGTTCTGAGAAGGGTATTGGGACCTAGCGTCATTCTGCTCCTGTGTGGTTCAGACAGCAAAAGGGATTTAGACCCTGACAGAGTGAAGTGCCCACGTTGGTACAAGCACCTGAGCAGAATGGCAGAAGGACTTGATTTAAAAAATTTGGGCGAGATTTTGAGTAATATACAAAGGGACTTGGAGGCAGTCAGAGAGGAAAATAAAATACTAAGACAGGAGATAATAACCTTTAAAGCGGGAACACCAGCTTTGGGATCTAGGCCAAGCACCGCATCCTTTGAAACCCAGAGTCCTAACATCAGCACTTCATCCTTTGCCCCCACACAAGTAATCCACTCATTATCCCCAGTAATTCCTCTTGCCCCTCCAGAGCGATTTAATGGAGACCCGCAGAAAGCGCAAATTTTTTGACCCAATGCTCTCTGCATTTTATGTGCCGTCCAACGATCTTCCCCGATGCTCAATCCCGAGTGGCGTTTATCTTGTCCTACCTTAGTGGGGACGCCGCCTCATGGTCCATGCCACTAGTAACCAAGGATGACCCAATTTTGTACAGTTTAGATGACTTCAAGAAGGAATTTCTCCGAATTTTTGATAGAAGAACAGCATCTCAAGCTTCAGACAACGAACTGTTGGAATTAAAGCAAGGAAACCGAGAACTCGTGTCTTACCTAGCCCAATTTAATAAACTAGTGGTCGAGACCAACTGGCCCGAGGATAAAAGAGCAGCAGTATTCTATAGAGGATTGCGAGAGGAATTGAAGGACGCTCTATCTCAAATCCCTAATCGACCCACCGACATCTCTGCCTTAGTGGATTTAACCTTAGAGATCGATTATCGGCAAAGTGAGCGGAAAGGAGAACGGCGGAAGGAGCTTAGACCAAGTGTTCCTCGTTTTGACCGTGTCAAAACAGAATCCACACGGACAGTAGAGAGTTCTTTGGGAATTGAACCCATGCAAATCGGTGTAGTCAGAGGTCCACTCTCTAAAGAAGAAAAAGAAAAGAGAAGGCTGAACAAACTGTGCCTATATTGTGGAAGAAGTGGACATTTTGTCAAGAATTGCTTAAAAAGACCAAAGTTGCCTGCTAAGGAGAAGGAAAACTAGAGGCACCACAGGTAAGGGAGTTGGACCTGTGGATGCGAATGGAAAAACGACTCCAACAAATCACCAATTGGCAAACACACTACAAGTCTCCTCTCCCCATTTGGTTATGACTGTGACCTTAAGGTTTAGAGATGTGGTTTTGACAGGAATCATCGTCATGGTAGATTCTGGGGCAACAGGTAATTTCTCCGACCACAAATTCGCTAGCCTGATCGGTTTACAAGCTATCAAGAAGGAGAAAAGTGAGAAGGTCAGAGCGGTGGATGGTACGGATTTAACTTCAGGGCCCATAACCAGTCATACTGAATTGGTACACATGACTACTGTCGAAGGACACCAAGAGACCTTGCAATTTAATTTAATAGACGCCCCCAATTTCAACTGATTCTAGGTCTACCATGGCTAACGGAACACAACCCGTTAATTGATTGGGGAGCCCGAACTATTCAATTAAATTCAGACTACTGCACCAAAAATTGTTTCGACGACCAGACACATTCTTCTGTAATCTGCGCTGCCACCCAATTGTGTGAAGGTGGAGGTTCGGTATGTGCGATCCAAACTACCATGATACCAGATGAATACCAAGACTTTGCAGACGTCTTTGATGAGAAAAAGGCAGAGACGTTACCCCCCACAGGCCCTATGACTGCAAAATTGATCTAGAACCAGGGGCTAATCTACCATGCAGCAGAGTTTACGCATTAACGGAGAAGGAAAACATCCATTTGAAGGAATACCTAGCTAAGAATCTGGAGAACGGATTTATCCGACCGTCGCAGTCCCCTGTCTCTTCCCCACTTTTTTTCGTGCCGAAAAAGGGGAGATCTCAGGACTTGTATTGACTTTAGAGCGATTAACAGGATAACTGTGAAGAATCGTTATCCATTGCCTCTCATTTCAGTACTAATTGATCAAGTGAAGGAAGCAAAGATATACACTCGCCTAGACCTACGAGGAGCGTACCACTTGATTAGACTCCGGGAAGGCGACGAGTGGAAGACTGCGTTCAGGACCAAATTTGGCCTTTATGAGTATCTTGTGATGCCATATGGTCTCTGTAACGCACCAGCGGCCTTCCAGTACTTTATCAATGATGTTTTAAGTGAATTCATTGACCGATGCGCTATAGTATACATAGATGACATCCTGATTTATTCCAACACGGTTGAAGAACATCACAACCAGGTCAGAGCAGTTTTACAACGTCTACGAGAGAACTCTCTATACGTTAAATTGGAGAAATGCCTCTTCAACACAGATACAGTAGAATTCCTAGGTTTTGTGTTATCACCTGCAGGAGTTCGAATGGATGAGCAAAAAGTGAAGGCGATAACAGACTGGAAATCTCCTACCAGTATCAAAGAGGTTCAAAGCTTTATCGGATTCTCTAATTTTTACAGACGATTCATTAATGGATTCTCCAATAAGATACTTCCGCTGACTCGTCTTCTGAAGAAAGGAGTTCCGTTCCAATGGTCAGAAGAAGCAGAAGAAGCTTTTCAGTTGATGAAGGACAGTTTCACCACAGCACCGGTGCTGCTTCATGCAGATCCCTCTGAGCCTTTTTATTTGGAGACAGACGCATCGGACCTAGCCATCGGGGGAATACTTTCTCAGAGGCACAAGGACACGGGACAGTTACACCCGGTGGCATATCGGTCCCGCAAACTCAACCCTGCGGAATGCAACTATACGATTACAGAAAAAGAACTCTTGGCAATCAAAGATGCCTTCAAAGATTGGAGGCATTACTTAATGGGGGCAAAACACACTGTAACGGTGTTTACGGACCACCGCAACCTAAAATTTTTGCGATCTGCTCGAACTCTCACACCACGTCAGCTGCGTTGGTCTCTTTACTTCGCGGACTTTGATTTTGTTATCACTTTTCGTCCCGGATCCAAGAATGGAAAGGCTGATGTCCTCTCTAGACTCGACACAGAAAATCAAACTTCAGTCATTGAAAACCAGCAAATCATACCTGATGGAAAATTCATTGGAACTATCTCCTTAGAACCTTTTGAACATCACGTTCGAAATTTGATGACCGACCTTGAAATGGAGAACTGGGCCACAGAAGATCCACAACGTTTCATTCGCAATGGCCTCCCCTATTTAGGTACCACCCTGTATTTACCCACCAAGGAGCTTCAGCTGAAGGCAATGCAGGAATGTCACGACAACCCTCTGGCTGGCCACAAAGGTGTTGTGAAAACCGAAGAATTACTCAAACGTCGTTTCTGGTGGCCATACATGTGCCGAGACGTCCGTCAATATGTGTTAGGCTGTGAAATTTGTGCACGGGGAAAATCGGACAGACAAGCTCCTAAAGGTCTCCTACAACCCATGCCAACCCCCCATATCCTTGGCACACAGTCTCCTTAGATTTGATTGTTGATCTACCTTCTTCCCATGGGTATGATACCATTCTTGTAGTTGTCGACACTTTTAGTAAGATGGCACATTATATACCCTTCAAAGGTACACCCACTGCTAAACAATTGTCCCAACTTTTCAATCAACATGTTATTCGCCTTCATGGGATTCCTAGGGTCCTCGTTTCAGACAGGGGCTCTCAGTTCCTATCACGATTTTGGAAGGCTTACATCAAAGGCCTTAATATTGACCATCGTTATTCCACCAGTTTTCACCCAGAAACTGATGGTCAGACTGAACGCATTAACCAAGACCTAGAACAACACCTCAGACTTTATTTGTTAGATGAGGAGGGTGACTGGCCTGACCACTTATGGACTGCGGAGTATGCTCACAATAATGCTCTAAATGTATCCACTGGCCACTCCCCTTTCTTTATAAACTCAGGCAGACATCCCAATTCTCATGCTAATTTTGATGATATTAATGTTCCTGCTGTTCAAGATATTGCCCGACAGTTAACTAAAATTCATCACTCAGTAACCCAGAATTTGTCGATCGCGAAGGATCGTTACAAACACTTCGCTGACCGAAAACGTAAAAAGAACCTGAGCTTCATGTAGGAGACTTAGTCTGGTTGAGTACAAAAATCTCAGACTCAAAGGTCCCCGTAAATTTCAGCCTCGTTTTATGGGTCCTTATCCAATTGAGAAGGTCATAAATCCAGTCACTTATCAACTATCTCTTCCTGGTTCTACCAAAATTCATCCAGTATTTCATGTTTCTCTCCTTAAACCAATTCAACCGGGGTTGCGTAGGGTTTCCCCTCCTGATCCTCTGATGGTTAATGGTGAGGCGGAGTACGAAGTTAAACGAATTTTGGATTCAAAACTCATCCGCAATGAAATTTTCTACCTCATTGATTGGCAAGGTTATGGACCTGATGAACGTTCCTGGGAAAAGAGTACTAATGTCCATGCCCCCGTTTAATTAGAGCCTTTCATGCCAAATTCCCTGCCAAACCACGACCGGAGGAAACCCCGTTGGGAGGGGGTACTGTCAGGACTCACGGGAGGTTTCCTCCTTCTAACTGTATGCTGGCTACCATTTTCCCCCTACAAACTTACCAAAAGTCAGATAATCCCTCAAGCTGGAGTGCTTGTTGGCACCGATGGAACTCCAAGATGGCTGCCAACATGCACATACTGCGACAGCACACCACTGTTAGCAGTCTAGTCTTTTAGGCTTCATGACATCAGGTGAAGTGTGCTTCAACATTCCACTGTGCACTTCACTGAAGAAATAATTTGAAGAGCACCTGTTTTCCCAGCGTCGTGGAAGTCAGTTAGGGTAGTTGCGATAAAATCGGGGTTAGCTTCGTCGGAACTACATTCCCTCACTAATCAGGTTAGTGTTAAACTTGTAGCTAATATAAAACATTCTGTGAGAAAAGGTTATTGTGTCAGAGGTAAATTTCTATTTAAAGAGAAAAAAGGAAACAAGTCAGAATATATTTTCCTTCGTTTGAAAACTGGAAATACTTTTTTCAGTAATTGCTTTCCTTAGCTGAGAAGATTAAATAAAAAGCTTTTTGAATCAGCTGTCTTTTTCAGCTGTTCCAGAATCTGTCAGACGCAGGCGTGACCTTTCAACACGCAGTGTCTTCTTAGACTGAAACTTGTTCACTCTTCTGAGAATTAATTAAAAGGTGAAGTCAGGGTCAAAGGCCCGGCATGTTTCTTTCTCATGCCATGTGTTAAAGAACTCCAGTAATGTTCTCCTCACGTATGGCAGTGCTTCCAGCAAACATTAAAACCAAAGGCCTGAATAAAAGGAACGCTTCCTTTTAACATTTAACCTAAGTTCTGAAGCATTGTTTAAAAAACTAATTAAAGACAGAAAACCAGTCATCCTACTACAGAAACCCCAGTTCAAGGCCCACTCCAGTCTCTTAACAGTGAGTTAATAGAAAGAAAGAGAAACCCAAATAATACATAAATTAGGAATACAGAAATAAATACTTACCTTATCTTTCTTACATTAAGGAATAGCAGGATCAAGTGCAGATTGTACCTGAGAACGAAAAGGAAAGAGATCTGAGTGAAGACTTCTCATACAACCTAGCAAACAATACATGAGAAGTAGAAGAGAAGTAAGCTTCAGTAAACATTCTGGTAAGATAAGTTATTTATACACCATAGAAAAAACAGTAAGTTAAAAGGCACAATAAATAAAGGTTTTTACATGTTAATGTTGCAGTCCAGTAAGAAGAAGAAGACGTAGCTGAACAGGCAGAATATTGGAGCAGTCTCTTCTCTGTCCCCAACCCCTTTTCCCCCCTTAGAACTTACCTGCAATGGAATACTAAAAGACCTAGCAGGGTTGGTTCTGAGAAGGGTATTGGGACCTAGCGTCATTCTGCTCCTGTGTGGTTCAGACAGCAAAAGGGATTTAGACCCTGACATATGCATGGTGTGTCAGTGCACTGACAATATTGACAACATACTTTCAATTGAAATGACCATTACATTTGCACATACAGTTTTACTGATAAAACTATTCAGCGCACTAAGGATAATGTGTGGAAATGGCATCACCAATTGTACTGATTTGTTTCAATTGTATTAAAATATGTGTTTCCTCCACACTTCAGAATTACAAAAAAATTTGCTTTATTTGTGCTTTCCTAATTCTGATATATTCTGAAATATTTGCACAGTTCATTTACAGACATTTACATTTCTTTTATGTGCTAGAAAAAACCTTTTCTTTCCCAGTACCCAGCAAGATTGTCAGATAAATCCTCTCACTTTGAAGTCAGAGAAAGAAAAGTAAAAACAAAGCTCCCTCAGAAGACAGAAACTGACATTTGAGCTCTGTCTTTGAACACACAGCAAATGTGACAAGATAAGAGCAAGATTTAAGGGTCTGTTTACCGAAAATGAGCACTTGTGGAAGAATACAGTAGACATGTGAAGCTCCGTGGGAGGGACAAAGACATACAGGACAGCCTAAAACAAATAAAGCCAGCAAATAGAAAGCCAGATAATGTGAGTTACAAACCACAAAGTCAATGTTAAGCAATGTGCAGAATGTATTCCCAGGGAAGCGTTCAAAATGCCCACAAGAAGTCTTTTCACAGCCAGACAGCTGCGTTATCTGTTAGGCTTCACCCTCAAAAGGTTTCTGACTTCAACATAGAGAGTGGGATTTCTTATGATTGAAACATCTGAGAAAATTATTCTGAAAGAAACTGCAAACCCCACACACTATGGGGTATCCAACACAGGCTTAGGAGGTCCCTATTTTTGCCAGATTTTGATGATTTCCACATGAAATAAATTTACATATCATGAGTTTAAAAAGAAATCATTTACATAGTCAGGGGTTGTTCACTGATTCTGTTGGGAATTTGGCCGTCCTGGATCAATGATGGGCACCCAAGAACTTGTATAATCAAAAGGAAATCTTGTCATTTTTTTAACTGCTATATCAATAAATAGTTTTAATGAGTTGGGAGTATAAATAGGCCCCACGCGGAGCAGTAATTCTGCCACTTGCTATTATGGGCCTATCGCGAGGTGCAGAATTTACATCACCAGTCAGTAACTCTGCAGCCTAGTACAGTCATTGTAAGTTTATTCCTTGAAATGTGTAATAATTGCTCAACCCAGATTTACTGTGTGCTTTGCCAGGCAGAATACAATATTTAGGGGGCAACAAACACAGACATTTATTGCCTTCTGAGCAGGTGCAAAGTGTCTGCAGGACTGCCAATGTTGGGTAATGGAGTGTGGTTAATGGTATGGTGAATGGCACACTTGTGCCTGTCTGGGGGCAGCATCATTTTTTGCCCCAGAGTGCTGTGGGCCCGCAGCAAGTCTTACAGGCTGGTTGTCTCGGGGCACAGAATTATTGGATACAATGTGTTCTGACCCTATAATTCTGGATGTCGATACACTTGTAATGGGGCTTGTGGTATTTCACCTCTCCTAGGGTCAGTAATAGCTGGGTTTGAAAGTTGTAGGCACCTTTATCCTGGTTCTGAAAACTACAGGCCTGATCATTTTAGGCCAAGAGGCACTGGGACCTCTTTCACTTTGTGCAGATGTGACCCAGGTTAAACTGCTGCAGGAGGGTAGGGGCTGAGGGCAGGAACACAACTCGGACCACTGTGTGTCGAGATCGGAACTTCTCTCACCAATTTTGGTGTGCTGGGATGGTTCTCGACTTCAGTTCTTGAAGGTTCTGGTCTGTCCAAGGTAAGAGCGACCCTTTCCAGTAGCCACAGTGCTGCAGACAGCATAATGCTAGAGCAGACTGTGCCTTCCCAAAGGAGTCCCAAAGAGGAAAAACCATGAAGGGAAAAAACCTCTTACTGCAGGCGGAGACTCCAGGAAAGAAAAGGAGACGAAAGGAGAAGGCCAGGGAAGAGGCCAGAAGATACCTGCAAGGACGAATCAGACCAGAAGACAGGAAGCTCCAGGCAAGAGCAGAAGGCTCCAAAGGATTCCAAACAGTAACAGGACGCACCAACAGGAAACAAAGATACACCAGACAGGAGCAAAATGCACTAATAGGAGCGAGGATACACCAGGAGGAGCAAGGAGTGTTGCAACACAGAGAGGAAAGATTCAGCACCTTATATACCTAGAAACAGGAAGTGTTGCAACAGGAAGTGAACAACCAACATCTTGGATAGGAAGTGAAAATGAATGGTGTAAGAAAACCATTCCCAAGGAATGCTGGGAAGAATGCTGCGGGATTATGGGATGAAGCCTGCACGAAAATGGCTCCTCAACACATGATGGCTGCTAAGGTTTGTAATCTTTATCTCCCAAGTGTGAGGCAAGTGCTGCACAAGGAACTGCAGCTCCAAAACCAGGACCACGGATCCCTTGATACATTAAAGGAAAAGCAACGGGCCGTTGCATGAATACGCAGGGTGCCCAATAGGTGGGGAGATGAGCTGCGTACTAAACTGTGGCTGATTATGTGTGAGGGTCACAGGACGCACCGGTGATGCCAAAACAGCAACAGCAGGCTGCCGCGTAGGACCGTGGCGTGCCCGAGAGAAGGAGGGAGGGGCCATGGACTGAACCGCAGCCCGCGGCGGTGAAGATAGAGGCATTGTGGGCCACATTCTTGCTTGAGATGTAACACCATGTGGGACTTCCCTGAGTCTGAGGAAGCACCCAGCCACGTTCTGAACCAGAAGCCAGAGACGTTGGCTCATGTCAGAGAGGGGACCCACCCATCCCAACATCTGCATGGGGAGAGCAGGCTACTCTTCCTTCAAGCAAGCCCTGGACCTCCCCTGAAGGACAGCCCTGGGACCATGGTAGAGCCTGGGGGTGCATGGGTGTATGGCCCCCTCACTCTTGCCCAAAGCACATGGGTCCAGGGAGTAGACAACGCTCTTCCAGATTACTTTGCATTACCCGGAACACAGACCCCGCCCCTAACAAGGCACCGGCCCCCCTGCTGACATTTTAACCTCTCTGGGCAGGCGGAGAATATCAGAAATCAGGGCTAAACCCACAGAAAAGAACCTGGGAAGCCCATGTCCGTGTGGTTGTTCCACAATCCAGAGGCAAGACTTGTAAAGGCCAGTTTTTGATACAGGGATACCAGCCGGTAGTGAAGATTCCAGCGCCTCAGTATCCTCACCCCAAAATCTGCGATACCCCTCTCCAGACCCATAGTCTTACCCAGAGTTTGTTTTCTTCTTAAACACAATGCACAGTCCTAAGAATACATTCCATGCCAACATTATTTAAATGATGTTAAACTCATTTACATCTTTCCAGCTCCGCAAAATGAATGTGTCTCCTGGTGCCCGCCATCTTTTCTCGTCTGTAAATAATTTCTGAAGCGAAGATGTTGCGGATTAAGGGGCAGATTTACAAGCCCCTTGCGCCACTTTTGCGTCATTTTTCCCATGTTAACAATGACGCAAAAGTGGCGCAAGGGGCTTGTAAATCTGCCCCTCAGAGTCCAAGAAAAGCATTTAAAGAAGTAAGAGACAGTTCTCATAGTGGACACCGAGCATCATACTCCTGTGCAGCATCCTGTTTGTGTGTAGAATTTAAAGACGACCTAAAATCTGGCACAATTTAAGAGGGTAATATGAAACACCAAAAACACTGAAGTTTGTAGGCGTAGATGGCAATGTTTTATTTTGCGATGACAGGGCCTTCTGACATGCCGTGTTATTAACATTTGATTAAAAACCACTTCAGGCGTTAGAGGCTGTCCAGAAGAGCGCCGTTTGACATGTCTGCTGGTATGTGATTGACAATTAATGATATTTTCTGTGTCACAGCTGAGCGGGTGCGAATTATTGGGGCAGCGCTAATGTAACACATTTCCTATTTAACTTCTTTCAATTTGCGAGGAGAAAAGAAACAATAGCACACACTTTGGAAATGCTCTACACTCCTAACCTGCATTTCGCTTCAACAATTATTAGGAGAGGCGATGAATTCAGTTGATGCTGTCAAATTTTTCAATATTTCAGAGCCTGAATCACATAGTTTTTGGAGCATTTAAATACAACTTAGGTAGAAAAGAGTTACCTCTGTTGGCACAATTCGAAAATTTTAATTCACAGAACTAGGAATTATGGTTTTCTATATCTGCAAATTGCATTTGATACAGCAAACATTCCTCCGGCATAAGTGGAGGGTTTTGGGTAGCGAGTGAGAAAATCCCAGGATGGGGCTAAGAGAGTGGCCATTGGAAGGCAGTGAAGATCCCCTTAACAGGAGCTTTGTGATGTATTCACAAGACTTTGCTAAGATATTTCAAAACAAACATAGGCACCTAAAGTTAGCAGCCGTATAGATAGGCATAAGTGTGTCAATTAGGTATGAAGCCGCTCAAACTCTCCCTTTTTTATTGAGATTTGGGAAACAGGTAGACAAAATGAAAAATGTAATGTGCACATGCACCGAGACATTAACCACAACCGACAGAACGTTTGCTATTAGAGACTCTGACGATTTAGGGTTACTTTTGCCCACGGAAAGCTATGGTTTCCATAGAAATCCGAGGAAGAATAGGGATTTTTATGGATCTCATGGAATTAGTAGAACATTGTAGGTGTAAACCCATGATTTGTAGAGGTATTCATTTCCCTTTTAATCCAGACCACAATTCTGTGACTTCAATGGAGACATATTAATATTGTATCAGCCGATAAAGGACATTTTTTGGTTAGAAAATCCACGCTTTATCATATAATTACACAAATCCGTAAGACAAGCAAGAACCAGCGTATATGTAATTGTTTTCAACTTTACACACACATTTTACTTAGTTGATAGATGAAGAATTAGGGAACATATGGCAACTACCTTTGACCTAGACTTAATCAACAATATACTTTTATTCTCTGATGAAGGCTTTTCCAAAACTGGAAAATCCTTTAACAGTGGCTTGATGAAATATCTAACTACTAGTAAGAACATTCTGTAAGAACAATAATTACACCAAATCAGTAGACATGTGATGGGAAAGTATGTAGGAAATAAATTCCTCCCAAACATTTTGATGTGATGGTCAGTCAATGGAGAAGGCTTGGGAGTTTAATTATCTTGGTTTAACCTTCTCTCAGATTTTTTTGTGAAAAGCCCATATAGCCCAAAGTGTGGAAAAGGCATGAGCCACAACATGCTATGCTCACTTCATATTTATTATTTTGGGAATAATAACTTCTAGAAATTGAGGAATACCCTCACGAGTAAGGTAGCCGTGCAATGCGGCTGAAACATGGACACTGTTGAAGCCAACCGAAGCTTCCCTGAATCATGCTTTAGAAGAAAATCCTCACTATTCCAAATTTAAGCCTCTACAACTCTTGCAGAAACAGAGACAGGGACTAATTTACAAGTGGAACATTGGCATGAAATTGATAGATTTCCCATCAAGTCTCTTTTCAGCTCGCCCACCTCATTAAGAGTGAGGAGAGAATGTTTTTTCCCAATGGTGGCTACCTTTCCTTTAACCGGAAAGCTCTTGCAGCAGACGAAGCACAGCCATGAATGGCACCGTAGGGGGTGCAATGTGTAGTCTACTCCTAGTCCAGTGTTCTCACCAGCATCTATTCTTTGCTGATCTGTAATGACACCAATTTTGTAAGCAGGCAGAAAAGAATAAGACAAAAAAATGTCCCTGCATGTGCTGGGAGAAAACGCCCAACTTGTGGGGCATTATGCTTGTCAAGTTGGAAGATGGAGCCCCAGTTCCGGGGCCTCTAATCAGAAATTATAGAACTGACGGCAAATGCACCATACGGATGCACCTGCATCACATTTTTTCCACTGAAGAGTCTGACAAATTTATGGATGGAGCTGTTTCAGGCAAGTGGCCATAGAAGAGGTGGGCAACTCTAAATTAAACATGCCAACCTTTGTTGAAAACTGAGAATACACATATTAACTCTTTTCTGAAGAATGAAGGAATGAATGTCTGAGCTTATAGAGCGCATGGTTACTCAGAGAGTGTCCCAGTGCTATAGGCAGATACAGATCAGGGACACTATTGTTACAAGTTAAACAAGTTTGTTTCTAACAATTTACGAAAGCTTTCCTTATTAGGCATTTTCCTAAATTGAAATGGCAGATGATTCCAAATTGAAGCAGCATGGACATCCATTTAAAACGAGTAACCACCAGCATCCTTGCATCCTTCGAGCGCAAAAGCCGGGAAGAGCCATATCCTAGCACTGCAATGTTGTGACCCTGTTCCATGAAAGGCACGGTAAGCTGACACTAAAGCTTTAAATAGAATTCTCTTGCCAATGGGGAGCCAGTGATGCTGTCCTAAATACAAGGACTTAGAGGTCCACCTAGTGAGCTTGAATATCCTGCATGACTTGCAAGCCCTGAATTTGATCATCTGGCACACCCAAGCAGAGTACATTTGAATAGTCCAATCGAGATAAGATCAAAGCTTGGACAACCACTCCCTGTGCATCTGAAGGAATAAAAGCCAGAAACCTTTTTAAAGCTTTCATTACCCAGATGCACATCCTCAACACAGAAGAAACCTGAGCCTTAAACAAGAGTTGACCATCAAACAACACCCCTAGATTCCTAGCAACTTCAGTAGGTGTGGGAGGCGCCGGACATTCCTTTGCCCAGCACTCTACTGAAAGATCGAATAGAATCAGGGCACATTATGACCAAGATCCAAGGTCATCTTAATGGACTCAGCTATTTCCAGCAATTTGGTTTTCTGTACTATGACGTGATCGAAAACTGGATTGAGAAGGATGCAGAAGTTTGAATGTCCCAAAAAACTCTGAAAGTTGAGTGTTAACAATTTTTTTAAAGAACTTTGAAGCTGTCAGAAGGAGAGAGATTGATCTAAAATTAGAGAGAACTGCTGTAGGTTTTTTCAGAAGAGGGACAACACTTGTCCTCTTCCAAATCTTAGGAACAAGGCCGGACTGCAAGGAGGAACTAAACAAATTAAGATAAACTGGACAAATTATATCAACAACCTGTCTCATAATGTATGGCGTACAGGGGCTTGAAGGGGAACCAGATTTGCAATTCAAGAAACTTACTTTTAGCTCCTCCAAGTCAGGTGGTTTAAATTGTAAAAGCTGACATTCTGGAGGAAGCATCTGAGATATAATAGAAAGTTGGATGACAAAGACAGAGTTCAGTGACAAGAGATTAAACCAGATCTTAACAATTCGACAAAGTCTCCAAGCCTGGAATATAATTCCAGGTTAACCTTAAGAGACGGAGCCAAGGCTTTAGGATCCAGAAAGTAAGATATGATTTTAAAGATCTCCCTAGGCCTATTATTTGCTTTGCTTATCTTCTTAGTGTAAAAATTGCTCCGAGGTAGTTTTAGATTCCTATGATATTTGCTTAATGCGTGTTTGTATAATAGCTCATATATAATAGATCATGGCTCTGTTAGATTAACTAGGCCTGCATTAAATTTTATTATGCTTGCGTAATCTTACATAATTTCTAGCATTTCACATTACGCTAAATTTCGAAATTACATGAGCGGCTTTGTTCATGACTGTTGCTTGCGGCACTTGTAGTTTTTGTGCCATTTTTACTAGCACAAAATGTGTCCTCGTATCAAAAATAGACACAAGGAAGCATTGTGCACTAAGATATAGGGTTAAATGGCGGACTTTCATTTGTGTACTTTTTCCTTAATTTCACATAATGACGTAAATGAAAATATGAGAATTTTGCACACCCATATTATCAACTTAAACTCAATTTATGATAGTAAAACTTCTACCAGGTCTATACCTACTGCAAAAAATTTAGGAGTGAAATTTGATTCTGATATGTCTATGAAGTCCCAGATTCAATCGGTTGCCGGTACCTGTTTTGGACTTTTAAAAATGATGCGAAATTTCCTCCCTCTACTGCCTATTTCTCATAGGAAAACAGTGGTCCAAGCACTGATTATGTCTAGGCTGGACTACGTGAATGTGTTGTATTTGGGCCTTCCGGACTACTTACTTAATCGTCTTCAGGTAGTTCAAAATATGGCAGCTAGGGCCGTACTCATGGTAGGACCCAGATCACACATGTCTCCTCACCTTAGATCCCTACACTGGTTACCAATGAAAAAAGGGTCAGCTTCAAATCCCTGGTACTGACTTTTAAGGCCCTGAATGGAATCGGGGCACCGTACATCAGGAATAGGATCCAGCCCTATAAACCGTCCAGAACACTGCGATCATCTACTCAGCTAAAGACAATTGTGCCTAAGTTCTGCCGTTCTCGCAAAGGCGGACGCTCCTTTCAAGTACTAGCTGCAAAATTATGGAATAGTCTCCCACTTTCCCTTAAACAAGAATGTGATCTCCTTAGCTTTAGGCGAAACCTTAAGACCTGGCTTTTCCAACAGTGAGTAGTTTTTTCTGCTCTAGCTGTCCGGTCTTTTAATTACTCTGTTCTGGGGTCAGGACAGCGCCGGGACACTCCTCGGAGTAGTCGTGCGCTTAAAAAATACCCCATAACATAACATAACATACCTACCTGTTATGTATACACTGTATATCTTATCTCTTACTTATGTGGGTTCTAGAATATTGAGTGTGGGGGGAGTGGGATAATTCTAGAGAACGTTATATGCTGTGATGGAGAGTAGATGGTGGTTGGGATTAGTGAACCTCCTGATGTCAGCTGTGCTGTTTCCCTGGCAATCACATATTAGACTGTACTCTCATCATACCGTCCGAACTGTATGATGAGTCTGGTGCTTGGACTGTGACTTAGTACTATCTCAGGTTTAAATACTATGCAAGCAGCTGTTTACTGACTTAGGCCGCTCCAACCACCCAAATCCTTTTCCCAATACAATCATCCACTGACATAAACCTATATTTTGTGAACAAAGTCAATCCAATCAAACACAAATACATCATAAAAATCCAGATAAACAAACCCACACATACTTTCTCAAAACATTCTCCAGTAGCATTTTTTCAACTCATAACCTCTTGCTGACATCAACCACTGCACAAAAGCAACAACATACAATGCTGAAATATTGATTTTATAGATCACATCTTTTCGAGACACTTTCCTGCTCTCTAGACTGATATCTCCATTCCACTAAAACCTGCCATCCGCTCCAGCGTCGTGAAGGTGCACTTCAATTTGACAAATTCTCCATCTTCTGCCTCATCACTCTCCTCTCTTTCTTGTGAGTAGTAACTGTGAGAGCTGCAGTTATCCAGATAGTAGTTACACTGACCACTGTCAACTGCTGCAGACCTGCCAGTCTGTTTTTCTGTCCCTTCTGTATCATTGAGACACAATGTATACTGATATCTGATGAAGTCCTAAACAAAGCTCTCTTTCTCTGGCAATACCCCCACCATAGAGAATGCTGAATAAAATAACATAAGACTCACTCACTCACTCACCCACTTTAGGTTAGCCTTTTAGTTCTATCCTTTATCCACCATACTCTTTTGGCCAGTAATGTCTGATTTCTCAGGTAACTGTACATTAGCAAATTTGGTATAAATTAGGAAAAACAATGTTTCTACAATCATATTTCCTATCATAGATTTTTCTCTTCCTTGATGCTAACTAATGTTTTTTACGTGGCTTTCTATATTGAAAGGCTTGTTTATATTTTGCCTTCAAATTATTGTTATGTAAAACACATCTACAGTCTACAACCACACTGTATTTTATTAACTTTTATATAAGGGATAAAGTACCCCCTGATGTACATTTTAAGGATATTGCAAGTCACCGAGGAGTTTCATAACCATTTAGAGCCGTTCCTTTATAAGGCTATGGAACACCGAGGTGACTTGCAATATCCTTATCTATGCAAGTGGGTACCTTATCCCATACAATACATGGTCATACCATCACTTTCCCACAAACCACTTAAAACCTTGGTGCGTGGCTCTTTCATATCAAAGAGAGAGCATGCTTGCAAACATGAAGAATAAATATAAAACCTCTAGTGGAAAATTAAACACATCAAATACTGCAAACAAATATTAGAAACAGTTCAACACAAGTCAGTTTTTTTTAAAGATGCAGTAGCTCAGAACGTGTAGAAACAGGCAGAAAGATTCTAGCTTTTCTCTGTTTGAGTGCAAAAATAAACATATTCTCTCTGCCTCTTATTGTAAGCTATTAAAATAGAGCTGAAGAAAGAAAAGCAATGTTCCATTTTCGTTGCTTTAAACAGTTGTTTAACCTAACCTGCCTTTCACCTCAGCTGCTGGCTCTGGCTTTGTGAGGTCAGAACTGGACTGTAATAACTTTATAATAGTCGAGTTCTCCTTATGACAGTCACGTTCTGATGCCTTTTCATTATATTTGGCAACTTGGTGCATCAAAAGTCACCAATTATAAAGAAATTAGTGACTGACATTTATACAGGGATTACAGAAGCCCATGTATTGTAAAGTATTATCATATGAGCCACTCACCCAGTTTATACAAAGACTCTCCCCTTGGAGGTCAGGAACTTGCTATTCCGATTTTTTTAAATAATAATAAAATGTTTAACCAGAGTGTTCTGCTTATACAAGGGTCAAGGGAATCTTTCTTGCACATGAAGATTTCTACTCCCACAAGTATGCTGGCAAAAACATAGTGAGATCTCTGATCACCACCCAATTCACCATAGACCTGAACACATCCTTATCCTGCAATTTCTTGGGTCTCAAACCAAGATGTAACCACATCTAAACCTGGATATTCAGGATCTATCTTACTTACACCCACCCCAACTAAAAGAGAGTTCATACTCATCAGTGGTGGCGAGCTTCAACTCTACATCTGAGCTATACAAGATGAACCTCAATGGATTCAACCCCACCTCATCTTCTGAGCAATGTCTAATGGCTTCCTTTTACACACCAACCTCTCCTCCAAGGACCCGGTGAACTAAAATGCTCAAATTGCATGACACCATGGTCTAAAGAGTTAAACCCTGTCTGATCACCAGCATTGTTTATTCTACTGCCTATGACATCAGGCTCTTCATCATTGATGGAAGCATGCCCCATTCAAAGGATGCCCTCGCAAACAGCCTTACCCTGCTGTGTGCAGCCATGCACAGTAACAGTTGTCTCATCACAAATCAAAAGAAATGTAACCCCTTCTTTCTGTCATAAGACAACTCCATTGGTCCACTCTCCCAGCCACATCTGATGTACGTCCTACACTGTGACTTACGCTTCCATCAACAAAGAAGCAGACCAGCTAAGTAGAAGCTGTGCATTTTGGTGGCCATTCTTGCACCAATTCTGGAAGGACTAGGGGGCATGTTAACAAGAGGCAGCGATAATTATCGCTGACCGCGCTTAGTGCGGTTATTTTTATCGCCGCCTATCGCTCGAACTTATTGCCAACCTAGCGCTGTATTATCAACGCTCAGCGCATTGGCGATAAGAATTCCAGCGATGGCGGGAAAAAGGGCGAACATCGCTGGAAATCCAGCGATGTTCACCTTAAAACGGCGAAAACCTTGCTGATACGACCCTGTGGTCGTAACCCAAGAATCCACCTCCCATGCAAAGTATGCCCAAGACTGGATTTTAGCAGACGTTAAAATCCAGCGTTATTGGGCAGTTAGCGCGATTTTGTGTATCGCCACGGCGGCCGGGGCATTGTTGTAAATATCGCGAAGCCCGGTTAGCGATATTCTCCCGTGCAGTTTTGTCAGGCACGCCTCCTTTGCATATCATTAGCGTTGCGATGCTGGGCGTTTAGAAAACGGGCGCTGAGGCATGGAATCATGCGCTAGCGAGTCCTTGATGATAATGCGATAAAATTATCGCTGCTTTTCGCCCGAAAACGGACGCTAAAGCGGCGATAATTTTATCGCGGCCCCTTGATAATATGCCCCTAGATCTCCAACTTTTTCCCAGCGTTCCTGCCTCTCACCGAGTGATAGTATTAAGTGTGTAAATGTGCGCGTGTCACAATGCTGCACGATGTTGGTCCATATTTATATTCACACAGACTCACAAACACACATTCACACACAATAACTTATGTAAATTAGACAGTGGCAATCACCGCTGTGTAGTCACGGTTCAATTACACTTTCTATTGAAAAGACATTTTTTTTTTTGACATATCTTTTGACCCAGTAAATGGACTTGCACACAATTTAGCATAGTCTGCTAAAGTTCGGTTTGCCAAGGCTGTGAAGATCCATGCATGAAATAAAAGTTAAGGAGCTAGTAAAATTGTAAGTATTTTCCCATTTTAGCTCCCATAGAAAATATTGCTCACTTCGACAGCCCGAACCAATGAACGACTAACACCAAACTTTCCATGAAGGTTTACCTTTACTCAGAAACATGCTTTTGTTGGTTTGCTATAAATCTGTTCAGTAATCTTTGAGTTGCAAGCGTTTAAAAAAGTTGGCAAGCTGACTGTAAAGGGTTAACATTTTTGTTCATCTCTGCTATTTGGAATTCATGAATCATTCACAAATCTGAAAATTCAAAAAATAAAGGGATCCAATTGGATGAGGAAACTTTTCTCCTATGGTCCCTTTCGGAACCGATGTTCCAAAGGAGGAACTGCAGTATTGAGACATCTGTTTGGTTTCCATAAAAGTAAAATGTCCCTTGAGGCCGCCGTCACAATCCTTGTAGCCAGAAGGAAACACAAGCATTGGCATAGCCAATAGGTCTCGCCTTTGGGACCTTATAAGTGTTTAGCCAGAGATATTGGCAATGTTTTTATGGTATGTTGTAGAGCAATGTAGCAGCTGTGTTCAATACTGTAAATTTTGTGTGCAAGTTGTGCTTAGTGTAGTGACGTTAGGGCAGTGGCATGGCTGGATATGATGCCTACCAGCCAGTCGCGGCTCCTGGAGGAAGTGCTGCGGGGCGGTGGCTGCGGGGCGGGGGAGGGGCAGGGTGGGGGGTAGTAAACTCCGGCATACGGCCGAACGGAGGTAAGTACATAAATAAATAAATAAAAACGAATTACATTGCGCGCGCTGCATCGCCATTTAGCGTTGCAGTGCGCGCAATGTAATTGGTTTTATTTATTTATTTATATACTTACCTCCGTTCGGCCGTATGCCGGAGTTTACTACCCCCCACCCTGCCCCTCCCCCGCCCCGCCCCACCGCCCCGCAGCACTCTCTCCAGGAGCCGCGACTGTATCAGCGTGTGCTGGGAGAAATTTCGCAAAACTGCCCAATGATTAACATGGATTTCTCAAAAACAGGCATTTTTTGTGAGTAAGCACAGTGGTCGCACAAAGTAGCGGTAAGCAGTGGCGAGGTAAAGCCGAGCAAAAGATGTATGTTTTTGTGTTAATCTAGGAAGTCTGCTAATTATATAAATTTGAAAGCTTCGTGCAGCCCGTGACATGCCATCTATGCCGTTTCACTGATTAGTTTTGAAAAAGTATGAATATGATAAGGAACTGTGAATGTGTGTGCGCTGCTGGGATATCTAATTAACTGGAAGTTATGTGGTTAACTTTCAAACAACACCGCGCCCCCCACCCCCACCTTTACAAACCTTACCTGGTGCACGCGCTGCACGGAATTTGGAGCATTAGGTGCGCAGCGGTCACAGGGCTGTGCTTGGAGCATTAGGTGCGCTGCGGTCACAGGGCTGTGCTTCAAAGCGCCACAAAGCTGCAGGCCCCACCTGTAGCGCTGTTTACAGTATGCCTCTCCCTGCATTGGAACAGGGGAAGGTAATTTCTCTTTTTTTTCTGCAGATTTATATAGCGTGAACTCGACCCGAAGGTTTTGGAGCGCTTTAAATGAGCTCTAGTTACGTTACACAAGGACACTTTAATATGCGGCCTACCAGCGTGTGCTGGGAGAAATTTCGCAAAACTGCCCAATGATTAACATGGATTTCTCGAAAACAGGCATTTTTTGTGAGTAAGCACAGTGGTCGCACAAAGTAGCGGTAAGCAGTGGCAAGGTAAAGCCGAGCAAAAGATGTATGTTTTTGTGTTAATCTAGGAAGTCTGCTAATTATATAAATTTGAAAGCTTCGTGCAGCCCGTGACATGCCAGCTATGCCGTTTCACTGATTAGTTTTGAAAAAGTATGAATATGATAAGGAACTGTGAATGTTTGTGCGCTGCTGGGATATCTAATTAACTGAAAGGCGGCCTACAAGCGTGTGCTGGGAGAAATTTCGCAAAACTGCCCAATGATTAACACGGGTTTCTCAAAAACAGGCATTTTTTGTGAGTAAGCACAGTGGTCGCACAAAGTAGCGGTAAGCAGTGGCGAGGTAAAGCTGAGCAAAAGATGTATGTTTTTGTGTTAATCTAGGAAGTCTGCTAATTATATAAATTTGAAAGCTTCGTGCAGCCCGTGACATGCCAGCTATGCCGTTTCACTGATTAGTTTTGAAAAAGTATGAATATGATAAGGAACTGTGAATGTGTGTGCGCTGCTGGGATATCTAATTAACTAGAAGTTATGTAGTTAACTTTCAGTCCAGAAGGTTGTGGCGCTTGTAATGCGCTGTAAAAAAACAGAAGGACCAAGAACGGCCGCAAAAGTGAAAGCAAATCACGCGTAAAATTAATTAAATAAACAAGCGCGGTCCCCAAAGTGAAAGCGGACCACGCTACAGATAATAACAAACAAGGAAGAGTGGGAGGGGGTGCAAACATGGAGCGCAGGCTGCAAATGAAAACAAGCAGCTCAAGAGGAGTGGTGGGGGCGGGCACAGGAATGCAGCTGCCGCCCTGCGCGCCGCTGCTCGCTCCCGAGAGCAAAACGCCGTGGAAGTCAACGTTACAAAAAGAGGTGGGACATGCACCCGCCTTTACCCATTTGCATGCTTTCATTCTTGAAAGACACACGCAAAAGCCAATCCTATGCGTGGGGGGAGTCAGACCCACACGGAGTAGTTTTGAGTAGTTACAAGAAGCCTCGCAGTGCAGCGCATGCGCGCTGCGCTAGGCTCGACCAAAAAAGGGCCTGTGAAGGGGCAGGGTAGGCACACCTGACCCCCAGGCCATAGTGGGTGACTCCCAGAAGGTCCCCCTTAGTTTACATGTTTCCTAATTTTGTCTGGGTACCATTGTCTCTAGTCTTCATTTTAGGTGTCTGGAGTTCGTGAGTCAAAATGGAATAAAGATTCGTAAACAAGCTTCATCGCATTCATCTTGCCTCATATTTGCGAATCTTTTTGGCAAACCTAAAAAACCTTTTAAAGGAAAAGATACCTAGTCAAAGGCCAACCCCTGTGAGCCCCCTATAAGTAGACAGTTGGCCACCCAACCCCTGCTGCCCATGGCTAGCCGTAAGCAGTGATGGCTGGCCGCCTGCACCCAAGCCCTCCTTTGAATGGAGCACAGCAGGGGATGGCCACCATTGGCAGGACGGGCACAGGGGCTGGCTGCAGGTCAACATGCAGATGTACAAAGTGTAATGCACTATTTATTCCTGTTACTGTTACTATTACTTTTATTGCCATGACTCAGGAGAGGTGAAGCCTCAAGTGATTTATAATGCCCCACATAATACCAGTGGCGGCTCGCAGAGGGAGTGCTGCGGGGCGGTGGGGCGGGGCGGGCCGGGGGAGGGGCTGGGTGGGGGGGTAGTGGAGTCGGACATACGACGGGCAGGAGTAAGGTAAGTAAAGAAATAAATAAACCATTTACCTTGTGCTCGCTGCATCGCCAACTCCTCGATGCAGCGAGCGTAAGGTAAATAGTTTTATTTATTTATTTACTTACCTTACTCCTGCCCGTCGTATGTCCGACTCACTACCCCCGCCCCACCGCCCGCAGCACTCCCTCTGCGAGCCGCCACTGCATAATACCTCTCCCCACTCTTAACAATGACATGAAATACCGCATTATACTTTGTGCACTGGCATATATGGTTTATGCCATGGTGTTTTCTCAAGTATGCTTGTGTTAACTAAAGATATTTAAACAAAACCACGATGCAAGGTGTTAAATGTGAGCAATATAGGTAAATCACATTAAATAATCCTTGTGTCCTTTAGTAGAATTGTTTCTCTGTGCAATCTGTGAGGCAGATAAAAAGTCTTGTTCTTGTGTCACTTTTAGTGTACTGTGGTAATTTACTCCGTAGTAAAAAATGTGTGAATGTGCATTTATTTGTACAGTTGTTTTGAATAATGGGTTATTGGGTCACATTTATTTTCACTGCCATGGCATAAATATATTAAAAAAAAGATGAAAGGAGCCACAAAAGGGGAGCTTCCTTCCTTGCTTATGCAGGGGGCATGGCCGTGAATTAAAAGAAATTTTAAAAAGGCTGATTTTGGAGCATGGTTTGCAAATTTCAGGGCTGGGCTAGCGGCTCTTATTGCGACCCCTCAGATCTACAAACCCTAGTCAGGAATCGCAACCCAGAGAAAGGTTCATGGGTCTTCCATGCTGGCCCTACTGCGGGGTTTGTGGACCCAGAACCAGGTCTGCGGACCCCACCGAAGGTCTTATAAGGTTCCACAAGTCAGACAAGGCTTCCAAACCCCACCACAGTGTCCACAGGCTCTAAACAATTGAAAGGGTAAAAAACAACAGGGCCAGGCCAAAGGCCAAGCTCCGGAGCCACCCCCCATGCACGCTGGGGGTTGGCCGCACGTGAAGGGGTCGGTGCAGAGCCTGGCCATAGGATATCCCCCGCTCTGCACAACTCTCAAATGAAATCAATGAACACTGAGGTAGGATACATGGGACAAACAAGAGAACTGTGCCTACCCTAGAGCCGAAGTGAAAGTGAGCATCAGAGGAAGCAGGCCAGGACAACAATGGCGCCGAAGGAAGATTAGGAAACAGAAGGCTAGTAAGGGGATGCTCAGCAGGGACCCGGATGAGCTGGGTGCAAAGAACCCAGCTGGGCAAGTGGTTAACAAAGTTATCTGACCTAAAAAAGACTCATGTTAGGGAAGGTAAAGAAGGCGATAAAGAAGAAGGGGCAGTCCCCCAGGGGTCAGGCGGAGGTCATTCGGGAGGCTTCACCCTTAAGCTTTCAAAAGACACAGTCATAGCAATAGAACTTTTTCTTCATCAGCCACTTGCGGATTCCTAGCACTTTAGAGAACCATAATAATTTCACACATCTGTATGGATCTCGTTTTGTGACCCAGGAAGGATAAAAGGCAGAGTTTGCACTGGCCGGATTCAATCCAGGACTCGGTGGATGCAGAAAGGTTGATGCAAACGACGAACTGAACCACTGAGCCAGGGTATTTGCATTTTGTATTTTTACGCTTTTTAAACAGTTGAAACCTGTATTTAAACATTTCATAGTTACTTGAAAATATGCCACACTTATCGTACACGTTCTCTCTCACTTATTATTTATCATGGTGTAACATAATTGTTTTATCATGCAAGTGTCTCTAATGCGCGTTTAGTTTCCATTTAAACATCATTCATTTAATTGAATTAATTAACAACTTGTTCATTTGCAATCTGTTAGCATGCTTTCAATATTTAAATATCTTGCTATAGCTTCAGAGCCGAGGGCCACTGGGAGTCCTATTAGCGATGTGCAATGTCGGATCTTTAGTTACCCTCGTCTTCTCATTGCATTTATACATGAACACACTTCTAGAAAAGGGGAAACGCTGCCGAAATCAGAGTGACGCTTCATGGTGCCGGGAAGGGGCTATTAGATTTATAATGTAAACCCCTGGGCCCTGGGCCCTGAAGGAAACAGGTTCTATGTTGGCGAAAATATAAGCAACCCCCTTTTCCTCGTCATGAAGCCTTCCCTGCGTGGCACTTTCTCCCTTTCTCGCTCTGTTTTTCACTTTCTCTCTCTCTCTGTCTCACGAGCTCTCACTGCCCCGTTAGTCTTTTCCTCTCTCTGTCCTTCTGCCTCCGTCTGTTTTCGTTCTCTTCCGCTCTCTCCGTCTCTCTCTGTCAATCTGACACTATTTAGCTGCCTCTTTCTTTGTTTCTCTCTCTCTCCCGCCCCCGCATTCCTCACTATTTTTGCTCTCTCTGCCTCTCGGTCTGGCACTGACCCTCTCACAATTTCTGCTCTCTCTGTCTCTCTGCCTTTTCTCTCTCTTTTCCTCTCCTCTCTCTTTCTCTCGCCCCCCCTCCCCCGGCTTTCTCTCACCTCCCTTTTCTCCTTTCTCGGTCTCTTGACTTGGCAGTGGCCCTCCCACAATTTCTACCCCCCCCTGCCTTTTTCTCTCTCGCTCGCTCTCTTTTTCTCCCATCCCTCTCATTTTACTTCCCCGCTCCCTATCAATTTAGCAGTTCCCCTTTTATATTTTTCTTACTATTTCACTCTCATTTCTTTACCCTTTCTTTCTTTCGTCATTTATTCTCTTTTCCTTTTCCTTTTCCTCTTTCTCTCCTCCCCTCCCCCCCGCAACCCTCACCACCTGCATCTACCCCCCTCTCTCTCATTCTCCCTCTCTTTGTTTCTACCAATCTCTCAATTCACATCAATTACCTTCAGTTCTGTCCAATAGCATGTTGTCGGCGTGGCTTATTGGCCCCGGGTTACAGACTCCGTGGTATTGTAACAGTTTTACGCACAACTCTTTGAGCCTCTGATGGAGTCACAATCTGTCAAGCCCCCTGCTGCCTCTGCTGACACCTCTGGCCTCGGCGTTAACACAACGTGTGCTGATCTCAGAGCCCATCTGCAGGTCATCGCTCTTCGCTTCGTGTCTCTCCATGCTTTGGGTAAGGATTTCTGAGGTGGTCACTGTTATTCTGAAATAGGAATGCGCGGTTCTGCCTTTGATATCCCCCCTGCTTACCTGGGATTATCTCTTTCAACACTTTGGTCTTTCTGGAAATGATGACTTTGGTCTTTGTTTTTCTTACTTCCATGTCTTATTGATTACTGCAAGTGTTGCAGACTTGGTGCCAATGAGGACCATATCAGTGGCTAAACATTGTGACCAGCAGTAGCAGTTCAGATGCTGGTCACCCTTCCAAGGTGCAGCCAGGTCATAGATCTACATGTTGAATAGAGTTGGGCGAAGGCTCCAACCTTGTCTCGCTGCTTCTTCCTCTTCCTTTTAAAGTACCAAAAAAAGAGAGCCTCCCACCTCAGGGCCAGAAAAGAGGGGATATTTACGGCCCCTTTGATCTTGGACACCACTTCCCTGCCATCATTTTCTTGCAGGACCTATCTATTTAAGCACACTCCTCAGGGTGCCTAGCCTGGGTGTCATTGAAAAGGGCCAAACCTGCCAAGGGCCTCTTGGGGCCTGTTTGTGCCTGGGACATCCTGGGCCTGGACTACTCCCGCTGCCAGCCCTCACCCAACCTCCTCATGTTAAATGAAAGTAAGATGCACTCTGTTATGGAGTACTCACCTGAACCATTTGAACCCCAGTTCCTTCTCTAGCTATATTGATGCAGCCCTCAGGCTACAGGGGAACAGCAGCACAATGTAATTCAATATTGTTGCATCATCAGCGTTAGGTCCAGCACTAAGCATGTGCTTGACTTCCATGACCTAACTTTTGATCATGGTCTATATTTTTTTCCCCATCAATGGAATCATCTGTGCCTACCCTCAAGCCTTTCATCCCTCACAACTACACTCTTGCACACTTCAACAGACCCCAGGAAAGAAGAGCAGGCTTAGCAGTAGTACATAACACTGAACGCTACATCGCTAAACAAACCCACTCCACCATGGTGTTCCACCTTAATATCGACTCAAGGATGTGGTGGAGCTATGAGATCATTTCTAAAATATTGTGGTATCCAGAAAGTTATAGGTCATAATACGGAAGGTCAGAATATTGTTTTTTATAAATTGTAAAACTATTGATGTTCATATTATTTAGTTTGAGACCCTTGCAATTAATGTTTTTCTATGTTGAATTTTTCTGTTTTAAATTTATATGTAATATGTGTAATAAGCATTCCTGTTATTTTGATAGTTCTATATCTTTTTTGTTTTATTTTTGACAAAGGTGTAATGTTTTATTTTTTAAGTTTTTAATTATATATATTATCTTTTTATGTAAAATAAAATATATGCACTTAATATAATCATGTTTTATTGGTTGACATGTTATTTATTTTTAACAGGATAGGTTTGCAGGAGAATAGGCTGGGAAGATTTAAAAAAAAAAATACATAAATTAAATGTATATGTCATTAATAATTAATGAATAAGCCCCCCTATTGTATTCGCTACAGGGAAACCTCAGAAGGGCTCAAGGGATGCAGTCACTCAAAAGTACCCATACTACTGCTCCCCATAGGTCACTACTCAAGGTGTCATAATGAAAACAGTCACAACACCCAACCATCAAGGTTACGTTTACCTAGGAGCTGCTGTACCACCAAACCCAAGAGAATGTCCATTTATACAATGGAAAGCTGGCCAAAATGCTAGCGCTTTACCACCTCTCTGGTTTATGGAATTTGTGGAGACCCTCTGCCCAAATTGGAAGGTTCCTAATTTTCCACCCTTGCTGTTCTAGTACTGCACTATTAAGTGGTGCAATTGGTTGCCACATCAATGAAGGAGAGCGACAATCGTGGACCAGTTGTCAAGCACCAGATTACATGTACATCGCTGCACACTGGATCCCCTGTGAAGCAAAGGCTAAGTGCTGGTCTCACTGCTGATGATGCTTTTTAAGGCATAAAGGGGCAGATGTATCAAGTGTTTTCCCGTTTGCGAACGGGAAAAAGCCTTTTGGGATGTATCATCCCAAAAGGCCATCGCAAAATAAGGAATTGCAAAATTTGCGATTCCCTATTTTGCGAATGCATTTAAGGAATCGCAAATTGCGATTCCTTAAATACAATTCTGAAAGCAGCCAAATTTAGCGATCTGGTCTTAAGGATTCCCAAATTACTACCAACTTCAAGTTGGTGGTAATTTGCGATTTCCTTGAAAAATTCACTTTTTTGCATTTTTCAAAGTGCCATGTGGCGCACATACATGCCCTTAGGGAATGTATGTGCGCCACATGTGCACACATGCATTTTTCAGGGGTGCAACAGGGTGTCCTTTTGGCGCCCTTGCACCCTTGAAATTGCATTCGCAATTTGCAAGTACCTATTGGGTACTCGCAAATTGCGAATGTCTTCCCATTCATTCCTGTGGGCCTCTAGGTATTAGCGAATCGCTGTTAAGGAATTTGTAGGAATCGCAATTAATATTGCGAAACCTACATACATTGCATTTTGCGAATCTCAAATAGCAATTCATTAAAAATCGCTTTTTGAGACTCGCAAAACGCTTTTTTGATACATATGCCCCTTAGTACCATGCAACAGTCGTGATGTTTGCCATGGAGAAATCGCATACACCTGCCAACATTTTGGACAAATTTAATAAAAAGTCTGCAAATGGCTTCAACCTAGTGGTTTCAGCATCAGATTCATTGCCATTGAGAATGGCAGCAGCATTGCCAAAGTCATGGCTGACTGAGGACACTTCAGAGTCCTGGGTAGTCCATTGCGTAAATCTAGTTGTGAAAGACTTCCTCTTTTAGAAGTCAACACCATACTGGTCATCTGTTGCAGAATTTGCACTCATTTTAGTCATTTGTTGAAAGCCTGAATGCAGTTGCGGATCATTCAGCGTACTTAGAGTCCCAGTAAAAGCCCTCCTGCACGAGCTGCCAACACGTTGGAACTCCACCTACTACATGCTGTAATGCCTGCTTAAGCTGCACCGACCTATCAACGATTATGTACTACAAAGGAAAGGTGATACAGCTGTCAAAGCCATGACAATGGAGGTGGGCAAATGGGGGCTAGTTAAGTGCCTGAACCAAATAATACTGTCTTTTGAGTTTATGACACAGGAAGTCAACAAGCAGGACAGTACCAGGAGCCAAGTGATCCTGTTGTTTCACCTGCTGCTGGAACATTTACAAAAGGTGGAACAAATATTTTGCAATGTTAATGAAGAAGTGGCTTTTTTGGTCAATAGTGTAATCCTTCACTTGAACACAAATCAAATGATGCAAAAATAGATTGTGTCTTCCATAGAGTACACAATACTGAATCAATGGTACAAAAAGCACTAGAGACTTTCATTCCTTTCTTAACAGTGGATGCCTGAATTTGCAAGAATTGGATCATCAGGAAAGTGGGTGATCTAGAAGATCTATTCAAGGGCATGTGCAGCATTTATTCACACTCCAGAAAGGGTGGCACTGTAGGCTCTCAGCCTTCCAGAAGCCTGTCACAACTGCAGCAGCAGCACCCAACAGCATCGCCAGCTGCTACTAATCCAACAGCAGCAACAGCTTCACTTCCAATTTCTGCAGTGTGCTGCTTTCATATGGCAGGACTTTAATAAAGTGCAAAGGCTCAGGCAATGCAGACAAATTAAGTGTCAGCAACAACTCAACTGAGAAGATCATCCAAGAATATCTGGATGACCCAACAGTGGTGTTTGTGGTGCAAGACAATTGACCGATTGGCATAGGAAGAAGCAACAGTGGCTGTTGCCATGATTGGAATAACCAGTCTCTTTCCTCAAAACGTGAAGAAACTGACGATGATTAAAATGAATAAACATTCCATCCCAAAAAATTAACAGGCTCCAGAAGACACCTCCGTGGATGTGATCATCCTCTGGAACTTGCCTTTCTTCTTTACAATAAGAACAATAACACAAACACAGCTGTGACTGCTTTATCTCTATAGCTATATTTCTATCTATCTATCTATCTATCTATCTAGTTATCTATATTTTTTTAACCCAGTGGCAGTTGCCACTGGGTATAGTTAGGAGCATGTTTTCAGAGGAAAAACAATTTTTTCCTGTGGAACTCCCTTTGGTTTTTTAAAATAAGAATAACAGAAAAATAGATTTGACTGCTTTATCTATATATCTATTAGGGATGTTATAGTTAGGTTTCAGATTTTACACACACAAAGCCATCGAAATTCGCCAATTATAGTTATCTCAAGTAACTATAACACATGCCCCAAGGTAACTATAACTTGTGCACAGTTTTCTCGCCAATAATTTCTCTACAAATGTTGCAGTGATATTATTAATGATATCATAGAAGATGTTATGAGTGATGTAATATGTGGGGTAATTAGCAGTGCATGGTAAGGACGCAAGTTATAGTTACCGTAGGGCACGAACTATAGTTATTAGAGATAACTATAACTGCTGAATTTCTATGGTCTTGTGTGTGTAAAATCTGAACCTAACTTTAACGTCCCGGTAACCTTTGTTTTTTTTCAGTGAATTTCTAAGGTTTTTAAAAAAAAATTATTTCCTAATTATAATGTCCCTTTAACCTTTGTTTTTTTCAGTGAATTTCTACAGTCTTTAATGCTACTTCCTAACTATAACGTCCCTGTAACCTTTGTTTTTTTAATGAATTTCATCATTTTTAAAAAAATATAAATTGCACTAGGAATTGACCCATAAGTTTAATTTACTTATATACATTTTCAAAAGTTTATAAATACATTTTATTCATACATTCATTCTTATTATATATTTTAAAACTGAAAATTTTAAAATTATGGTAACTTTTGTAGTCTTTCTATAAATTCAATGCACTAAAGGACTGATTTAGATTCTAGTGGACAGGTTACTCCATCACAACGGTGACGGATATCCCATCAGCCGAAATCTAAATGCCATTATTTCTTATGAGATTTAGGTTTCGGCAGACGGGATATCCGTTACTGAGTAACCTGTCAGCCGAAATCTAAATCAGGCTCTAAGTCTTTCTATTTTTATAATTAATTTTATTGATCGCGGATCTGTCATGAATCCTTGAACAAATAAGAGGTCACATTCAAAACTAAAACAAAAAAGCATTTAATACAAACAAATGTGATTGCAATTTCTATAAGTGTATAACTGACTGTGTGTGGTGATTGAGTGGCTGTGTGAGTGACTGTGTGGGTGTGTGGTGTGAGTGGCTATATGGGTATGTGATTGGCTGTGTGAGTGGCTGTATAGGTGTGTAAGTGGGTGTGTGAGTGGCTGTGTGGGTGTGTGAGTAGGTGTGCGAGTGGTTTTATGGGTCTGTGAATGGGTGTGTGAGTGACTTTATGGGTGTCTGAGTGGGTGTGTGAGTGGTTGTGTGGGTATGTACGTGGGTGCGTATGTTTGTGAATGGGTGTGTGAGTGGCTATGTGGGTCTGTGAGTGGGTGTGTGAATAGTTTTGTGGGTCTGTGAGTGGGTGAGTGAGTGGCTGTATGGGTGTGTGAGTGGGTGTGTGAGTGGTTGTGTGGATGTGTAAGTGGTTTTGTGAGTGTGGGAGTGGGTGTGTGAGAGGCTGTGTGGGGCTGTGAGTGGGTGTGTGAATGGTTGTGTATGAGTGGGTGTGTGAGTGAGTGTGTGAGTAGGTGTGTGGGTCTGTGAGTGGGTATATGTGTGTTTTTTAATTGGGGTCTGGATCTGCGAATCTACCCAAATAAATGAGGATCCAGGTGGATCCGTGGATCCTCGTGCACAATAAAAAATTATTTTTGGGCAATTTCCTGCCCTTGAGGGGTCCCACACAGACCCCTCCATCAGTCTCATTGGGTTAGGGTACCTCTACCCTGACCCCTTCTATCACTTTTACATTTTATTTTCCCTGGGGGAACTGTGTCCTGATGCACAAAATGGCAGCTACAACTTTCCTCTCAGGTTGCGGCAAACCAATCACAGCATTGCTGTTGCAGCGTGGATACACGAGTTCACCTGGATCCGCAGAGTATCCGCAGTGGATTTGCTTTTCTAGATATACATAAATCTTTTTACTTTAATGACTCCCAAATTACTGAACAGATGCACACCAAATTACAAAAAACACTCTTTCTGAACCAAGATCTATCTTTCTGCCAAATTTGTTGTAATTCCGCTTGGAGAAAAAGTGTTTTGGAACCCCCCCTTTTTCTTGACCTCCGCTCGACGGATCACTCTGAAACTTTGCAGACAGCTGAAGTAACTGGCAAACTAGTTTTGGAAATTTTGTGAAGATTCGTCAAATGGGGCCAAAGTTATTAGCAAATCAAAAAACGCTTTTCCTATGGAAGGTTGTATGATAGAGGCACGAATGGATAAACCACGCCTGCATCTACTAAGCACCCTAAACCATGAATGCGTCTTAACCACACATTCCTTTACCACTCATGCCTTTACCACGTAATTTCGTGGTAAAGGCATGAATGGTAAATGGAAATGCTTGGCTAAGGTCGCAACCCCCCTCCCCCCGCCCTGAGCTAAAAACTCCCCCCGCACCCTTCCCCAACCTGAGGTCTAAATACCCTTACCCCCTCCCAACCCCCATGCTGTCCCTAACTCTTAAAGACTACCTCGACCCCCTCCCACCCCCTTGAGCTGTCCACACAACTACCCCAACCCCTTCCACTGCCCTTAGGTAAACCCCTATTTTAAAAAACTACCCTGACCCCATCCCTAAAAGCTACCCTGACTACCCATTCCCCTCCCTCTGCCCTGAGGCATAAAACCCTTTCCCTTAACCCAGCCCTAAATACTACCCTGCCCTCCACCAAGCCCTAAAAACTACCCCGTCTACCCATTCCCCTGCCCTGAGGCTTAATACCCTAACCCCTAATTAAAAAAACTACCCTCCCCTCCCACAGCCCTGAAAACTACCCCAACCCCCAGCCCTGAAAACTACCCCCAACCTCCCCAGCCCTGAAAACTACCCCTGACCCCCCCAGCCCTGAAAACTACCTCCAACCCCCAGCCCTGAAAACTAGCCCCACACCCCAGACCAGAAAACTACCCTCGACCCCCCAGCCCTGAAAACTACCCCTGATCCCCCAGCCCAGAAAACTACCCCGACCCACCCCATCCCAGAAAACTACCCCGACCCAACCCAGCCCAGAAAACTACCCGACCCCCAGCCCAGAAAACTACCCCGACCCACCCACAGCCCAGAAAACTACCCCGACCCACCCCAGCCCAAAAACCTACCCACATGCCCCACCCCCAGCCCAGAAAACTACCCCGACCCAGCCCAGAACCTACTACCCCCGACCCAGCCCAGAAAACTACCCCGACCCCCCAGTCCAGAAAACTACCACCAGCCCTGAAAACTACAGCCCAGCCCCACTTACCCCACTGCGGATCTCTTCCTGCGAGGTCTTCCTGCTTCCATTCCCAGCAGCCACCAGCTAGACCACGCATTGCCTTAACCACGCATATGCGTGGTTAAGGCATATGCGTGGTTAAGGCAAGTGTGGTTTAGGTTACGGAGTCGGAACACGCATGGTTAAGATCACGGTGTTCCGACTGTTTTCCGTAGCCTTGACCACGTTAACCCTACGGTACAAGGAAGGGGCCCTGGAGGTGCGGAGCCTTGATCTGTACTATTACGCCGCACATTTACAACATGCGGCTAGGTGGCTGGACGAGGGGGACATCTAGGAGAAGAGCCTACTGGCAGGGTCAGTGGCCGCAGGTCGCCTCCCTGTGGCACTACTGGAGAGGGTGGGAGTCACTAGGGACCTTCCTTATGTTGTTCATCAGATAGCGCACATTTGGCAAAGCTTTGTAGAAGTGGTTCTGAGGCGTCCCCCCCCATTCACTGAGAACTCCCTATCTGGATACTGGTGCCAGTTTGGCAAATGGTGACAATGTGTCTTTCAGGCCTGGAGGGACGGTGGGTGTGTTCTGTTAGGGAACCTGTATCTGGACAAGCATTTTTCATCTCCTTTGACCAAGTCTGTGAAGACTTTACGCTAGGGTCGGGACATTTCCTCCATCACACTGGACTGACTGAGCCGGAAAAATTTATCTGGCCCACATTCCCTGCTGCACCCCTGTCCAAGGGTATGCTGGATGTTTGACTGACCTGCGGTGCAGGTCGATACCTGATTACACATCTATATAGGATGATGAGAGAGGATATAGCAGGTCCACCACCCCGGGCGCATGCTGCGTGGGATACGAACCTGGAATCTCCATTAGATGACAGTGCATGGACTGGTATTTGAGACCTCACACACACAGTGTCTTGTACTGCCTGCTTTAAGCTGGTGCACTACACCTTCCTCCATAGTTCATCCACCTCAGCTATATATATATAGCTGAGGTGGATGAACTTCTGTTTTTAGAAAGCTTACTGCGTAATGTTTAAATATATGTAGCACAGGAGGGCAATATAGCATATATATATATATATATATATATATATATATATATATATATATATATCACAAGAAACCTCCACTTTGCCGGGGGCCCCCAATCCTGCAGGGCGGGCTCTCAAGCCAGGAATGGAGATCCTGGTAAATGAAACTGCCTCCAAAAGAAAAGAGCCCAACACCGACTTGCTGACTGGCTGACTTTATTTCGTCATGAAATGCGGAGAAAAGATGCACTCTTAAATCCTTACGCGTTTCAGCCTTGAGCCTTGTTCACAGGTGAGTGCAATTAAAATAATGTAGTCCAAGTGGTCATGTGGCTTGGTCAACAACCACAAATCCCAGAATGCATCAGTATTGTAAATTCAGCAGCAGGACATGGCATAGTACTCGATTTTGCCTAAATAGCATTTTTGCAGCCAATGTCCATGAAAATAAATGACAAATCTGCAGATGCTTACTGGTTAATTCTATTACTGCACAGTGCGGTTTCCTCCGCATCTCTTCAATAATTGCTAGTCATGCGATGTCGTAGGAAAATGAAGCCTCACTCTCCTCTCCCTTTCTCAAACAAAAAGCTGCCAAGTTGCTTCGGAAGTCCTTCATGCTGGCGCTTATTGTGAGCGGATCATGCCCCCTCCGTAAATATCACAAGAAACCTCCACTTTGCCGGGGCCCCCAATCCTGCAGGGCGGGCTCTCAAGCCAGGAATGGAGATCCTGGTAAATGAAACTGCCTCCAAAAGAAAAGAGCCCAACACCGACTTGCTGACTGGCTGACTTTATTTCGTCATGAAATGCGGAGAAAAGATGCACTCTTAAATCCTTACGCGTTTCAGCCTTGAGCCTTGTTCACAGGTGAGTGCAATTAAAATAATGTAGTCCAAGTGGTCATGTGGCTTGGTCAACAACCACAAATCCCAGAATGCATCAGTATTGTAAATTCAGCAGCAGGACATGGCATAGTACTCGATTTTGCCTAAATAGCATTTTTGCAGCCAATGTCCATGAAAATAAATGACAAATCTGCAGATGCTTACTGGTTAATTCTATTACTGCACAGTGCGGTTTCCTCCGCATCTCTTCAATAATTGCTAGTCATGCGATGTCGTAGGAAAATGAAGCCTCACTCTCCTCTCCCTTTCTCAAACAAAAAGCTGCCAAGTTGCTTCGGAAGTCCTTCATGCTGGCGCTTATTGTGAGCGGATCATGCCCCTCCGTAAATATCACAAGAAACCTCCACTTTGCCGGGGCCCCCAATCCTGCAGGGCGGGCTCTCAAGCCAGGAATGGAGATCCTGGTAAATGAAACTGCCTCCAAAAGAAAAGAGCCCAACACCGACTTGCTGACTGGCTGACTTTATTTCGTCATGAAATGCGGAGAAAAGATGCACTCTTAAATCCTTACGCGTTTCAGCCTTGAGCCTTGTTCACAGGTGAGTGCAATTAAAATAATGTAGTCCAAGTGGTCATGTGGCTTGGTCAACAACCACAAATCCCAGAATGCATATATATATATATATATTCACTGAAAAAACCATAGGTTTCAAGGACGTTAAAGTTAGAAATTAGCATTTAAAAAACCATAGAAATTCACTGAAAAAACCACAGGTTTCAGGGACGTTATAGTTAGTTGGACATTTCACTCGTACAAAACCAGAGAAATTCGGCCGTTATAGTTAGTTGAGCTAAGTATAACTCGCAGCCCCGCAATGCACTGCTGATGACATCACATATTACATCACTCATGACATGGTCATTGACATCAAAGATGACATCACTGATGACATCTCAAATGGCATCACTGATGACATCACTGATGACATCATCCATCGACTGTGTGTTTCTGTAAAGTTTAAATATGTGTTATATGTATATATAGGCCAAGGTGTATTGAAGAATGAGTGGGTGTATGACTGTCTGAATGGATGATTTAGTAGGTGTGTGACTGACTGTATAAGTGAGTGATTAAACGTGTCTTACTGAATGCATGGGTTAGTGACTAAACTGTGTGAATGTCTGTATCAGTCTGTCTGTTGGTGTGTAAGCGGCTGCATGGGTTGGTGAGTAGCTATATGAGTGTCTATATGGGTTATTGATTGCTTGTCTGAGTATCTGTATGGGTGCCTGAGTGTCTGTGTGGGTGGGTGGGGTGTGTGTGACTCACTGCATGGATGTGTGAATGGGTGATTCACTGGGTGTATGGGTTCAAGAGTGTGCCTGTGAGGGGCTGTATGGGTGGGTGAGTGTGTGTATGTCTGTGTTGGTGAGTGAATGGATGTCTCAGTGGTACATGTGTGAGTAACTACATATGTGAAAGGCAGTATATGTCAGTGTTGGAGTATATAAATGACTATATGTGAGAGTGAGTGATTGTGAGAGTGGCTGTGTGGATGAGTGTGTGCTTGTGTCAGTGATTGTATAAGAGAGTAAGTATGTGTTAGTATCTGTGAATAAGTGAGGTGGTGTGTGTATAACTGTATAGGTGAGTAAATGGGAGTGTGATTGATTCTTTGCATGACTGACTAGCTGTGTAAGTAACTCTATGGGTGAGTGGTGGTGTGTGAGTGTCTGTATAGGTGTATGAGTGCATATGATAGTGGCTGTACTGATGAGTGACTGCATGTATGAGTGACTGTATGGGTGAGTGAGTGGATGTGTGTGTAGACCTAGGAATTAGTGAGTGGGTATGTAGTAATTGGTATTGGTGTGTCTATGGTTTCGAGAATGGTAGTCTGTATTTTAGAGTGGGTGTATCAAAGGTTATATTAGGGTGTGAGGAGGTGCATCAGATTATCACGTGGATGATGTCATCAGTGATGTCATCAGGGATGTCATTTGTGATGTCATTAGTGATGTCACTGACCATGTCATGAGTGATGTAATATGTGATGTCATCAGCAGTGCATTGCGGCGGCGCAAGTTATACTTAGCTCTACTAACTATAACGGCCTAATTTCTCTGGTTTTGTACGAGTGAAATGTCCAACTAACTATAACGTCCCTGAAACCTGTGGTTTTTTCAGTGAATTTCTATGGTTTTTTAAAATGCTAATTTCTAACTATAACGTCTCTGAAACCTATGGTTTTTTCTGCGAATTTCTATGGTTTTTTAAATGATAATTTCTAACTATAACGTCCCTGAAACCTATGGTTATTTCAGTGAATTTCTAAGGTTTTTTAAATGCTAATTTCTAACTATGCCTACAGAGGTAGGACATGTGCAGAAAGAGGAAGAAAGTCACAGAAAGAAGCAAGAGAAATGCTGAAAGAGGCAACAGAAGTCCAGAAAGAGGAAGAAAGGTGCAGAAAGGTGCATGGGATATGCAGAAAGAACCAACAGAGGTACAGAAAGAGGCCTTCTTGCAAAGTAATCCTGTGCCCTGGGCACCCCCCAACTTTTTGCTGACTGGTACTGGTGGTAACTGACTCTAACTGACCCTAACTGACCCTGTGCTCTGCCTAACCAGGCCCGGAGCCAGTGCTATACTGAAAGACACTTAGAATACAGTAAAAACACCTATATACACTAGGGTACACTATGGGTTGGGGTATCCCTGTGATTGGCATGACCTCCCCTGTAAGGCCCTAGTACATAATAGGGCAGGGGGATTAAAACTACCTCTAAGTCCCTAGCATATAATAGGGCAAGGCAGTTTAGAAGCCAGCAGCCCTTTTCTGCACTTGAATGTGTGCCCTGCTGAGCCTGAGGTCAGTTTAAAAGTAGCCCTGTGTGTGCAGAAAGAGGCAAGAGAGGTGTAGAAAGAGGTAAGAGAGGTGCAGAAAGAAGCAAGAGAAGTGCAGAAAGGGACAGAGGTGCAGAAAGAGGCAAGAGGGGTGCTGAAAGAAGCAAGAGAAGTGCAGAAAGGGACAGAGGTGCAGAAAGAGGCAAGAGGGGTGCAGACAGAGGCAAGAGAGGTGTAGAAAGAGGGAAGAGGGGTACAGAAAGAGGCAAGCGGGGTGCAGAAATTTGCAAGACAGGTGCAGAAAGAAACAAGAGCAGTGCAGAAACAACCAAGAGAGGTGCAGAAAGAGGCAAGAGGAGTTCAGAAAGTGGCAAGAGAAGTGCAGAAAGAGGCACGAGAGTTGCAGAAAGAGGCAAGAGATGTGCAGAAAGAGGGAACAGGGGTGCAGAAAGAGGCAAGAGAGGTGCAGAAAGAGACAAGAGAACTGTAGTAAGAGGCAAGAGAGTTGCAGAAACAGGCAAGAGATGTGCAGAAAGAGGATACAGGGGTGCAGAAAGAGGCAAGATAAGTGCAGAACGAGGGAAGAGAGGTGTAGAAAGAGGGAAGAAGGGTGCAGAAAGAGTCAAGAAGGGTGCAGAAAGAAGCAACAGAAGTGCAGAAAGAAGCAAGAGAAATGCAGAAAGAAGCAACAGAGGTGCAGAAAGAGGCAAGAGGGGTGCAGAAAGAATAAGAGAAGTGCAAAAAAGAAGCAACAGAGGTGCAGAAGGAGGCAAGAGAAGTGCAGAAAGAGGCAAAAGAGTTGCGGAAACAGGCAAAAGAGGTGCAGAAAGAAGCAAGAGCAGTGCAGAAAGAACCAACAGAGGTGCAGAAGGAGGCAAGAGGGGTGCAGAAAGAGGCAAGAGTGGTGCAGAAATTTGCAAGAGAGGTGCAGAAAGAAGCAAGAGCAGAGCAGTAAGAAACAACAGAGGTACAGAAGGAGGCAAGAGGGATTCAGAAAGAGGCAAGAGCAGTGCAGAAAGAACCAAGAGACGTGCAGGAAAAGGGAAGAAGGGTACAGAAAGAGGCACAAGTGGTGCAGAAAGAAGGAAGAGAAGTGCAGAAAGAAGCAACAGAGGTGCTGAAAGAGGCAAGAGGGGTGCAGAGAGAGGAGAGAGAAGTGCAGATAGAAGCAAAATAGGTGCAGAAAGAGGCAAGAGCAGTACATAAAGAACCAAGAGATGTGCAGAAAGAGGCAAGAGAGGTGCAGAAAGAGGCAAGAGATGTGCAGAAAAGGGAAGACGGGTGCAGAAAGAGGCAAGTGAGAAGCAGAAGGAGGCAAGAGAACTGCAGAAAGAGTCAAGAGAGTTGCAGAAAAAGGCAAAAGGGGTGCAAAAAGAGGGAAGAGGTATGTAGGAAGAGGGAAGAGGGGTACAGAAAGAGGCAAGAGGGATGTAGAAATTTGCAACAGAGGGGCAAATGAAGCAAGAGCAGTACAGAAAGAACCAACAGAGGTGAAGAAAGAGGCAAGAGGGGTACAGAAAGAGGCATGAAAAGTGCAGAAAGAAGCAAAAGATGTGCAGAAAGAGGCAAGAGAGGTACAGAAAGAGGGAAGAGGGGTGCAGGAAGAGGTAGGAGAGGTGCACAAAGAGGCAAGAGAGGTACAGAAAGATGCAGGAAGGATGCAGAAAGAAGGGAGAGAAGTGCAGAAAGAAGCAACAGAGGTGCAGAAACAGGCAGGACAGGTGCAGAAAGAGGGAACAGGGGTGCAGAAAGAGGCAAGAGAGGTGCAGAAAGAGGAAAGAGGGGTGCAGAAAGAGGCAAGAGGAGTGCAGAAAGAAGCAAGTGAGGTGCAGAAAGAGGCAATAGAGGTGCAGAAAGACGCAAGAGAAGTGCAGAAACAAGCAAGAGAAGTGCAGAAAGAGGCAAGAAAATTGCTAAAAGAAGTAACAGAGGTGTAGAAAGAAGCAAGAGAATTGCAGAAAGAGGCAAGTGAGGTGCATAAAGAGGCAAGAGAGGTGCGGAAAATGACAAGAGAACTGCAGAAAGAGACAAGAGGGATGCAAAAAAGTGAAGAAAGGTGCAGAAACAAGCAAGAGAGGTGCAGAAAGAGGAAAGAGGGGTGCAGAAATAGGCAAGAGGGGTACAGAAAGAAGCAAGTGAGGTGCAGGAAGAGGCAACAGAGGTGCAGAAAGATGCAAGAGAGGTGCAGAAACAAGTAAGAGAAGTGCAGAAAGAGGCAAGAGAATTGCTGAAAGAAGCAACAGAGGTGTAGAAAGAAGCAAGAGTGGTGCTGAAAGAGGAAAGTGAGGTGCAGAAAGAGGCAAGAGAGGTGCAGAAAATGACAAGAGAACTGCAGAAAGAGGCAAGAGGGATGCAAAAAAGGGAAGAAAGGTGCAGAAAGAAACAACAGAAGTGCAGAAAGAAGGAACAGAGGTGCAAAAAATGGGAAGAGGGGTGCAGAAAGAGGCATGAGGGGTACAGAAAGAAGCAACAGGGGTGCAGAAAGAGGCAACAGGGGTGCAGAAAGAGGCAAGGGGGTGTAGAAAGAAGCAAGAGAGCTGTAGAAAGAAACAAAAGAAGTGCAGAAAGAAGGAACAGAGGTGCAGAGAGAGGCAAGAAAGGTGCAGAAAGAGGGCAAAGAGGTGCAGAAAGAGGCACTAGGGGTGCCGAAAGAAGCAAGAGAAGTGCCGAAAAAATTAACAGAGGCGTAGACAGAGGGAAGAGGGGTGCAGAAAGGGGCAAGAGATGTGCAGAAAGAAATAAAAGAAGAGCAGAAAGAGGGAACAGGGGTGCAGAAAGAGGCAAGAGGGGTACAGAAAGAGGAAAGAGGGGTGCAGAAAGAAGCACAAGTGGTACAGAAAGAAGCAAGAGTAGTGCAGAAAGAAGCAACAGAGGTGCAGAAAGAGGCAAGAAGGGTGCAAAAACAGGGAAGAGGGGTGCAGAAAGAGCCACGAGGGGTGCAGAAAGAAGCAAGAGATGTACACAAAGAAACAAAAGAAGTGCAGAAAAAGGGAACAGAGTTGCAGAAAGAGGCAACAGGGGTGAAGAAAGAGGGAAGAGGGGTGAAGAAAGAGGCAAGGGGGTGTAGAAAAAGCAAGAGAGCTGTAGAAAGAAACAAAGGAAGTGCGGAAAGAAGGAACAGAGGTGTAGAGAGAGGCAAGAGAGGTGCAGAAAGAGGGAAGAAGGGTGCAGAAAGAAGCACGAGTGGTGCAGAAAGAAGCAAGAGTAGTGCAGAAAGAAGCAACAGAGGTGCAGAAAGAGGCAAGAGGGGTGCAAAAAGAGGGGAGAGGGGTGCACAAAGAGGCACGAGGAGTGCAGAAAGAAGCAAGAGATGTACACAAAGAAACAAAAGAAGTGCAGAAAGAAGGAACAGAGGTGCAGAAAGAGACAACAGGGGTGAAGAAAGAGGGAAGAGGGGTGGAGAAAGAGGCAAGGGGGTGCAGAAAGAAGCAAGAGAGCTGCAGAAAGAAACAAAAGAAGTGCAGAAAGAAGGAACAGAGGTGCAGAAAGAGGCAAGAAGGGTGCAGAAAGAGGCAAAAGGGGTGCAGACAGAAATAAAAAAAGTACAGAAAGAAGCAACAGAGGTGTAGAAAGATGCAAGAGAGGTGCAGAAACAAGCAAGAGAAGTGCAGAAAGAGGCAAGAGAAATGCTGAAAGAAGCAACAGAGGTATAGAAAGAAGCAAAAGAAGTGCAGAAAGAGGCAATTGAGGTGCAGAAAGAGGCAAGGGAGGTGCAGAAAATGGCAAGAGAACTTCAGAAAGAGGCAAGAGAGATGCAAAAAAGGGAAGAAAGGTGCAGAAAGAAACAAAAGAAGTGCAGAAAGAAGGAACAGAGGTGCAAAAACAGGTAAGAGGGGTGCAGAAAGAGGCATGAGGGGTGCAGAAAGAAGCAAGAGATGCAGAAAAAAACAAAAGGAGTGCAGAAAGAAGGAACAGAGGTGCAGAAAGAGGCAACAGGGGTGCAGAAAGAGGCAAAAGGGGGGCAGAAAGAGGGAAGAGGGGTGGAGAAAGAGGCAAGGGGTGTAGAAAGAAGTAGAGAGCTGTAGAAAGAAACAAAAGAAGTGCAGAAAGAAGGAACAGAGGTGCAGAGAGAGGCAAGAAAGGTGCAGAAAGAGGGCAAAGGGGTGCAGAAAGTGGCACGAGGGGTGCAGAAAGAAGCAAGAGAAGTGCAGAAAGACTCAACAGAGGCATAGAAAGAGGGAAGAGGGGTGCAGAAAGGGGCAAGAGAAGTGCAGAAAGAAGCAAGAGATGTGCAGAAAGAAATAAAAGAAGAGCAGAAAGAAGGAACAGAAGTGCAGAGAGAGGCAAGAGAGGTGCAGAAAGAGGGAAGAAAGGTGCAGAAAGAAGCACAACTGGTGCAGAAAGAAGCAAGAGTAGTGCAGAAAGAAGCAAGAGAGGTACAGAAAGAGGCAAGAGGGGTGCAAAAAGAGGGATGAGGGGTGCCAAAAGAGGCACGAGGGGTGCAGAAATAATCAAGAGATGTACACAAAGAAACAAAAGAAGTGCAGAAAGAAGGAACAGAGGTGCAGAAAGAGACAACAGGGGTGAAGAAAGAGGGGTGGAGAAAGAGGCAAGGGGGTGCAGAAAGAAGCAAGAGAGCTGCAGAAAGAAACAAAAGAAATGCAGAAAGAAGGAACAGAGGTGCAGAAAGAGGCAAGAGGATGGCAGAAAGAGGCAAAAGGGGTGCAGGAAAAAGCGAGAGGTGCGGAAAGAAACAAAAGAAGTTCAGAAAGAAGGAACAAAGGTGCACAAAGAGGCAAGAGGGTGCAGAAAGAGGGAAGAGGGGTGTGAAAGAGGCATGAGGGGTGCAGAAAGAAGCAAGAGGTGTGCAGAAAGAAGCAAGAGAGTTGCAGAAAGAAACACAAGAAGTACAGAAAGAAGGAACAGAGGTGCAGAAAGAGGCAAGAGGGGTGCAGAAAGAGGGAAGAGGGGTGCAGAAAGAGGCACAAGGGTTTCAGAAAGAAGTGACAGGTGCAGAAAGAAGCAAGAAAAGTGCAGAAAGAAGCAACAGAGGTGCAAAAAGGGGGAACAGGGGTGGAGAAAGTGGCAAGAAGGGTGCAGAAAGAAGCAAGAGAGGTGCAGAAAGAAACAAAAGAAGTGCAGAAAGAAGGACCAGAGGTGCAGAAAGAGGCAACAGGGGTGCAGAAAGAGGAATGAGGGGTGCAGAAAGAGGTACGAAGGGTGCAGAAAGAAGCAAGATAGATGCAAAAAGAAGCAAGAGAGATGCATAAAAAAGCAACAGTGGTGCAGAAAGGGGGAAGTGGGGTGGAGAAAGAGGCAAGAGGGATACAAAAAGAAACAAGAGAGGTGCAGAAAGAAACAAAAGAAGTGCAGAAAGAAGGAACAAAGGTGCACAAAGAGGCAAGAGGGTTGCAGAAAGAGGGAAGAGGGGTGTGAAAGAGGCATGAGGGGTACAGAAAGAAGCAAGAGGCGTGCAGAAAGAAGCAAGAGAGTTGCAGAAAGAAACACAAGAAGTACAGAAAGAAGGAACAGAGGTGCAGAAAGAGGCAAGAGGGGTGCAGAAAGAGGGAAGAGGGGTGCAGAAAGAGGCACAAGGGTTGCAGTAAGAAGACAGAGGTGCAGAAAGAAGCAACAAAAGTGCAGAAAGAGGCAACAGAGGTGCAGAAAGAGGGATGAGGGATGGAGAAAGAGGCAAGAGAAGTGCAGAAAGAAGCAACAGAGATGCAAAAAGGGGGAACAGGGGTGGAGAAAGTGGCAATAAGGGTGCAGAAGGAAGCAAGAGAGGTGCAGAAAGAAACAAAAGAAGTGCAGAAAGAAGGACCAGAGGTGCAGAAAGAGGCAACAGGGGTGCAGAAAGAGGAATGAGGGGTGCCGGAAGAAGCACAAGTGGTGCAGAAAGAAGCAACAGAGGTGCAGAAAGAGGCAAGAGGGGTGCAAAAAGAGGGAAGAGGGGGTGCAGAAAAAGGCATGAGGGGTGCAGAAAGAAGGAAGAGACGTGCAGAAAGAAACAAAAGAAGTGCAGAAAGAAGGAGCGGAAGTGCAGAAAGGGGAAACGGGTGCAGAAAAAGGGAAGAGGGGTGGAGAAAGAGGCAAGGGGGTGCAGAAAGAAGCATGAGAGCTGCAGAAAGAATCAAAAGAAGTGCAGAAAGAAGGAACAGAGCTGGAGAAAGAGGCAAGAGGGGTGCAGAAAGAGGCAAAAGGGGTGCAGAAAGAAGCGAGAGGTGCAGAAAGAAACAAAAGAAGTGCAGAAAGAGGGAACAGAGGTGCAAAAGAGGCAAGAGGGGTGCAGAAAGAGACAAAAGAAGTACAGAAAGAAGCAACAGAGGTGCAGAAAGAGGCAAGAGGACTGCAGAAAGAAGGATGAGGGGTGCAGAAAGAGGCACGAGGTGTGCGGAAAGAAGGAAGAGAGATGCAGAAAGAAGCAAGAGAAATGCATAAAAAAGTAACAGAGATGCAGAAAGGGGGAAGTGGGGTGGAGAAAGAGGCAAGAGGGATACAGAAATAAACAAGAGAGGTGCAGAAAGAATAAAAAGAAGTGCAGAAATAAGGAACAGAGGTGCAGAAAGAGGCAAGAGGGGTGCAGAAAGAGGGAAGAGGAGTGTGAAAGAGGCACGAGGGGTGCAGAAAGAAGGGACAGAGGTGCAGAAAGAAGCAAGAGAAGTGCAGCAAGAAGCAACAGAGGTGCAGAAAGAGGGATGAGGGGTGCAGAAAGAAGCACAAGTGGTGCAGAAAGAAGCAAGAGTAGTGCAGAAAGAAGCAACAGAGGTGCAGAAAGAGGCAAGAGGGGTACAAAAACGGAACAGGGGTGCAGAAAGAGGCACGAGGGGTGCAGAAAGAAACAAGAGATGTACACAAAAAAACAAAAGAAGTGCAGAAAGAAGGAACAGAGGTGGAGAAAGAGGCAACAGGGGTGAAGAAAGAGGGAAGACGGTTGGAGAAAGAGGCAAGGGGGTGTAGAAAAAGCAAGTGAGCTGTAGAAAGAAACAAAAGAAGTGCAGAAAGAAGGATCAGAGGTGCAGAGAGAGGCAAGAGAGGTGCAGAAAGAGGGAAGAAAGGTGCAGAAAGAAGCACGAGTGGTGCAGAAAGAAGCAAGAGTTGTGCAGAAAGAAGCAACAGAGGTGCAGAAAGAAGTAACAGAGGTGCAGAAAGAGGCAAGAGGGGTGCAAAAAGAGGGAAGAGGGGTGCACAAAGAGGCACAAGGGGTGCAGAAAGAAGCAAGAGATGTACACAAAGAAACACAAGAAGTGCAGAAAGAAGGAACAGAGGTGCAGAAAGAGACAACAGGGGTGAAGGAAGAGGGGTGGAGAAAGAGGCAAGGGGGTGCAGAAAGAAGCAAGAGAGCTGAAGAAAGAAACAAAAGAAGTTCAGAAAGAAGGAACAGATGTACAGAAAGAGGCTAGAGGGGTGCAGAAAGAAACAAAAGAAGTACAGAAAGAAGCAACAGAGGTGCAGAAAGAGGCAAGAGGAGTGCAGAAAGAGGGATGAGGGGTGCAGAAAGAGGTACGAAGGGTGCAGAAAGAAGCAAGAGAGATGCAAAAAGAAGCAATAGAAATGCATAAAAAAGCAACAGAGTTGCAGAAAGGGGGAAGTGGGGTGGAGAAAGAGGCAAGAGGGATACAAAAAGAAACAGAGAGGTGCAGAAAGAAACAAAAGAAGTGTAGAAAGAAGGAACAAAGGTGCACAAAAAGGCAAGAGGGGTGCAGAAAGAGGGAAGAGGGGTGTGAAAGAGGCATGAGGGGTACAGAAAGAAGCAAGAGGCGTGCAGAAAGAAGCAAGAGAGTTGCAGAAAGAAACACAAGAAGTACAGAAAGAAGGAACAGAGGTGCAGAAAGAGGCAAGAGGGGTGCAGAAAGAGGGAAGAGGGGTGCAGAAAGAGGCACAAGGGTTGCAGTAAGAAGGGACAGAGGTGCAGAAAGAAGCAACAAAAGTGCAGAAAGAGGCAACAGAGGTGCAGAAAGAGGGATGAGGGATGGAGAAAGAGGCAAGAGAAGTGCAGAAAGAAGCAACAGAGATGCAAAAAGGGGGAACAGGGGTGGAGAAAGTGGCAAGAAGGGTGCAGAAGGAAGCAAGAGAGGTGCAGAAAGAAACAAAAGAAGTGCAGAAAGAAGGACCAAAGGTGCAGAAAGAGGCAACAGGGGTGCAGAAAGAGGAATGAGGGGTGCCGGAAGAAGCACAAGTGGTGCAGAAAGAAGCAATAGAGGTGCAGAATGAGGCAAGAGGGGTGCAAAAAGAGGGAAGAGGGGGTGCAGAAAAAGGCATGAGGGGTGCAGAAAGAAGGAAGAGACATGCAGAAAGAAACAAAAGAAGTGCAGAAAGAAGGAGCGGAAGTGCAGAAAGGGGAAACAGGGGTGCAGAAAGAGGGAAGAGGGGTGGAGAAAGAGGCAAGGGGGTGCAGAAAGAAGCATGAGAGCTGCAGAAAGAATCAAAAGAAGTGCAGAAAGAAGGAACAGAGGTGGAGAAAGAGGCAAGAGGGGTGCAGAAAGAGGCAAAAGGGGTGCAGAAAGAAGCGAGAGGTGCAGAAAGAAACAAAAGAAGTGCAGAAAGAAGGAACAGAGGTGCAAAAGAGGCAAGAGGGGTGCAGAAAGAGACAAAAGAAGTACAGAAAGAAGCAACAGAGGTGCAGAAAGAGGCAATAGGACTGCAGAAAGAAGGATGAGGGGTGCAGAAAGAGGCACGAGGTGTGCGGAAAGAAGGAAGAGAGATGCAGAAAGAAGCAAGAGAAATGCATAAAAAAGTAACAGAGATGCAGAAAGGGGGAAGTGGGGTGGAGAAAGAGGCAAGAGGGATACAGAAATAAACAAGAGAGGTGCAGAAAGAATAAAAAGAAGTGCAGAAATAAGGAACAGAGGTGCAGAAAGAGGCAAGAGGGTGCAGAAAGAGGGAAGAGGAGTGTGAAAGAGGCACGAGGGTGCAGAAAGAAGGGACAGAGGTGCAGAAAGAAGCAAGAGAAGTGCAGCAAGAAGCAACAGAGGTGCAGAAAGAGGGATGAGGGGTGCAGAAAGAAGCACAAGTGGTGCAGAAAGAAGCAAGAGTAGTGCAGAAAGAAGCAACAGAGGTGCAGAAAGAGGCAAGAGGGGTACAAAAACAGGGAACAGGGGTGCAGAAAGAGGCACGAGGGGTGCAGAAAGAAGCAAGAGATGTACACAAAAAAACAAAAGAAGTGCAGAAAGAAGGAACAGAGGTGGAGAAAGAGGCAACAGGGGTGAAGAAAGAGGGAAGACGGTTGGAGAAAGAGGCAAGGGGGTGTAGAAAAAGCAAGAGAGCTGTAGAAAGAAACAAAAGAAGTGCAGAAAGAAGGATCAGAGGTGCAGAGAGAGGCAAGAGAGGTGCAGAAAGAGGGAAGAAAGGTGCAGAAAGAAGCACGAGTGGTGCAGAAAGAAGCAAGAGTTGTGCAGAAAGAAGCAACAGAGGTGCAGAAAGAAGCAACAGAGGTGCAGAAAGAGGCAAGAGGGGTGCAAAAAGAGGGAAGAGTGGTGCACAAAGAGGCACAAGGGGTGCAGAAAGAAGCAAGAGATGTACACAAAGAAACACAAGAAGTGCAGAAAGAAGGAACAGAGGTGCAGAAAGAGACAACAGGGGTGAAGGAAGAGGGAAGAGGGGTGGAGAAAGAGGCAAGGGGGTGCAGAAAGAAGCAAGAGAGCTGAAGAAAGAAACAAAAGAAGTTCAGAAAGAAGGAACAGATGTACAGAAAGAGGCAAGAGGGGTGCAGAAAGAAACAAAAGAAGTACAGAAAGAAGCAACAGAGGTGCAGAAAGAGGCAAGAGGAGTGCAGAAAGAGGGATGAGGGGTGCAGAAAGAGGTACGAAGGGTGCAGAAAGAAGCAAGAGAGATGCAAAAAGAAGCAATAGAAATGCATAAAAAAGCAACAGAGTTGCAGAAAGGGGGAAGTGGGGTGGAGAAAGAGGCAAGAGGGATACAAAAAGAAACAAGAGCGGTGCAGAAAGAAACAAAAGAAGTGCAGAAAGAAGGAACAAAGGTGCACAAAAAGGCAAGAGGGGTGCAGAAAGAGGGAAGAGGGGTGTAAAAGAGGCATGAGGGGTGCAGAAATAAGCAAGAGGCGTGCAGAAAGAAGCAAGAGAGTTGCAGAAAGAAACACAAAAGTAGAGAAAGAAGGAACAGAGGTGCAGAAAGAGGCAAGAGGGGTGCAGACAGAGGGAAGAGGGGTGCAGAAAGAGGCACAAGGGTTGCACAAAGAAGGGACAGAGATGCAGAAAGAAGCAAGAGTAGTGCAGAAAGAAGCAACAGAGGTGCAGAAAGAAACAAGAGAGTTGCAGAAAGAAACACAAAAAGTAGAGAAAGAAGGAACAGAGGTGCAGAAAGAGGCAAGAGGGGTGCAGAAAGAGGCAAAAGGGGTGCAGAAAGAAACATAAAAAGTACAGAAAGAAGCAACAGAGGTGTAGAAAGATGCAAGAGAGGTGCAGAAACAAGCAAGAGAAGTGCAGAAAGAGGCAAGAGAATTGCTGAAAGAAGCAACAGAGGTGTAGAAAGAAGCAAGTAAAGTGCTGAAAGATGCAAGTGAGGTGCAGAAAGAGGCAAGAGAGATGCAAAAAAGGGAAGAAAGGTGCAGAAAGAAACAAAAGAAGTGCAGAAAAAAGGAAAAGAGGTGCAAAAACAGGGAAGAGGGGTTCAGAAAGAGGCATGAGGTGTGCAGAAAGAAGCAAGAGATATGCAGAAAAAAACAAAAGGAGTGCAGAAAGAAGGAACAGAGGTGCAGAAAGAGGCAACAGGGGTGCAGAAAGAGGCAAAAGGGAGGCAGAAAGAGGGAAGAGGGGTGGAGAAAGAGGCAAGGGGGTGAAGAAAGAAGCAAGAGAGCTGTAGAAAGAAACAAAAGAAGTGAAGAAAGAAGGAACAGAGGTGCAGAGAGAGGCAAGAAAGGTGCAGAAAGAGGGCAAAGGAGTGCAGAAAGCAGCACGAGGGGTGCAGAAAGAAGCAAGAGAAGTGCAGAAAGAATCAACAGAGGCGTAGAAAGAGGGAAGAGGGGTGCAGAAAGGGGCAAGAGAAATGCAGAAAGAAGCAAGAGATGTGCAGAAATAAATAAAAGAAGAGCAGAAAGAAGGAACAGAGGTGCAGAGAGAGGTAAGAGAGGTGCAGAAAGAGGGAAGAAGGGTGCAGAAAGAAGCACAAGTGGTGCAGAAAGAAGCAAGAGTAGTGCAGAACGAAGCAACAGAGGTGCAGAAAGAGGCAAGAGGGGTGCAAAAACAGGGAACAGGGGTGCAGAAAGAGGCACGAGGGGTGCAGAAAGAAGCAAGAGATGTACACAAAGAAACAAAAGAAGTGCAGAAAGAAGGAACAGAGGTGCAGAAAGAGGCAACAGGGGTGAAGAAAGAGGGAATAAGGGTGGAGAAAGAGGCAAGGGGGTGTAGAAAAAGCAAGAGAGCTGTAGAAAGAAACAAAAGAAGTACAGAAAGAAGGAACAGAGGTGCAGAGAGAGGCAAGAGAGGTACAGAAAGAGGGAAGAAAGGTGCAGAAAGAAGCATGAGTGGTGCAGAAAGAAGCAAGAGTAGTGCAGAAAGAAGCAACAGAGGTGCAGAAAGAGACAACAGGGGTGAAGAAAGAGGGGTGGAGAAAGAGGCAAGGGGGTGCAGAAAGAAGCAAGAGAGCTGCAGAAAAAAACAAAAGAAATGCAGAAAGAAGGAACAGAGGTGCAGAAAGAGGCAAGAGGGGTACAGAAAGAGGCAAAAGGGGTGCAGAAAGAAGCGAGAGGTGCAGAAAGAAACAAAAGAAGTTCAGAAAGAAGGAACAAAGGTGCACAAAGAGGCAAGTGGGGTGCAGAAAGAGGGAAGAGGGGTGTGAAAGAGGCATGAGGGGTGCAGAAAGAAGCAAGAGGCGTGCAGAAAGAAGCAAGAGAGTTGCAGAAAGAAACACAAGAAGTACAGAAAGAAGGAACAGAGGTACAGAAAGAGGCAAGAGGGGTGCAGAAAGAGGGAAGAGGGGTGCAGAAAGAGGCACAAGGGTTGCAGAAAGAAGGGACAGAGGTGCAGAAAGAAGCAAGAAAAGTGCAGAAAGAAGCAACAGAGGTGTAGAAAGAGGGATGAGGGATGGAGAAAGAGGCAAGAGAAGTGCAGAAAGAAGCAACAGAGATGCAAAAAGGGGGAACAGGGGTGGAGAAAGTGGCAAGAAGGGTGCAGAAGGAAGCAAGAGAGGTGCAGAAAGAAACAAAAGAAGTGCAGAAAGAAGGACCAGAGGTGCAGAAAGAGGTACGAAGGGTGCAGAAAGAAGCAAGATAGATGCAAAAAGAAGCAAGAGAGATGCATAAAAAAGCAACAGTGGTGCAGAAAGGGGGAAGTGGGGTGGAGAAAGAGGCAAGAGGGATACAAAAAGAAACAAGAGAGGTGCAGAAAGAAACAAAAGAAGTGCAGAAAGAAGGAACAAAGGTGCACAAAGAGGCAAGAGGGTTGCAGAAAGAGGGAAGAGGGGTGTGAAAGAGGCATGAGGGGTGCAGAAAGAAGCAAGAGGCGTGCAGAAAGAAGCAAGAGAGTTGCAGAAAGAAACACAAGAAGTACAGAAAGAAGGAACAGAGGTGCAGAAAGAGGCAAGAGGGGTGCAGAAAGAGGGAAGAGGGGTGCAGAAAGAGGCACAAGGGTTGCAGTAAGAAGGGACAGAGGTGCAGAAAGAAGCAAGAAAAGTGCAGAAAGAGGCAACAGAGGTGCAGAAAGAGGGAAGAGGGGTGGAGAAAGAGACAAGAGAGGTTCAGAAAGAAGCAACAGAGGTGCAGAAAGAGGGATGGAGAAAGAGGCAAGAGGGGTGCAGAAAGAAGCAAGAGAGGTGCAGTAAGTAACAAAAGAAGTGCAGAAAGAGGCAATAGGAGTGCAGAAAGAGAAGAAGAGGGGTGAATAAAGAGGCACAAGGGGTGCAGAAAGAAGCAAGAGAGGTACAGAGGTGCAGAAAGAGGGATGAGGGATGGAGAAAGAGGCAAGAGAAGTGCAGAAAGAAGCAACAGAGATGCAAAAAGGGGGAACAGGGGTTGAGAAAGTGGCAAGAAGGGTGCAGAAGGAAGCAAGAGAGGTGCAGAAAGAAACAAAAGAAGTGCAGAAAGAAGGACCAGAGGTGCAGAAAGAGGCAACAGGGGTGCAGAATGAGGAATGAGGGGTGCCGGAAGAAGCACAAGTGGTGCAGAAAGAAGCAAGAGAGGTGTAGAAAGAAGCAAGAGGAGTGCAGAAAGAAGCAACAGAGGTGCAGAAAGAGGCAAGAGGGGTGCAAAAAGAGGGAATAGGGGGTGCAGAAAAAGGCATGCAGGTGCAGAAAGAAGGAAGAGACGTGCAGAAAGAAACAAAAGAAGTGCAGAAAGAAGGAGCAGAAGTGCAGAAAGGGGCAACAGGGGTGCAGAAAGAGGGAAGAGGGATGGAGAAAGAGGCAAGGGGGTGCAGAAAGAAGCATGAGAGCTGCAGAAAGAATCAAAAGAAGTGCAGAAAGAAGGAACAGAGGTGGAGAAAGAGGCAAGAGGCGTGCAGAAAGAGGCAAAAGGGGTGCAGAAAGAAGCGAGAGGTGCAGAAAGAAACAAAAGAAGTGCAGAAAGAAGGAACAGAGGTGCAAAAAGAGGCAAGAGGGGTGCAGAAAGAAACAAAAGAAGTACAGAAAGAAGCATCAGAGGTGCAGAAAGAGGCAAGAGGACTGCAGAAAGAAGGATGAGGGGTGCAGAAAGAGGCACGAGGTGTGCAGTAAGTAGGAAGAGAGATGCAGAAAGAAGCAAGAGAAATGCATAAAAAAGTAACAAAGATGCAGAAAGGGGGAAGAGGGGTGGGAAAGAGGCAAGAGGGATACAGAAATAAACAAGAGAGGTGCAGAAAGAATCAAAAGAAGTGCAGAAATAAGGAACATAGGTGCAGAAAGAGGCAAGAGGGGTGCAGAAAGAGGGAAGAGGAGTGTGAAAGAGGCACGAGGGGTGCAGAAAGCAGGGACAGAGGTGCAGAAAGAAGCAAGAGAAGTGCAGAAAGAAGCAACAGAGGTGCAGAAAGAGGGATGAGGGGTGCAGAAAGAAGCACAAGTGGTGCAGAAAGAAGCAACAGTAGTGCAGAAAGAAGCAACAGAGGTGCAGAAAGAGGCAAGAGGGGTACAAAAACAGGGAACAGGGGTGCAGAAAGAGGCACGAGGGGTGCAGAAAGAAGCAAGAGATGTACACAAAGAAACAAAAGAAGTGCAGAAAAAAGGAACAGAGGTGCAGAAAGAGGCAACAGGGGTGAAGAAAGAGGGAAGACGGGTGGAGAAAGAGGCAAGGGGGTGTAGAAAAAGCAAGAGAGCTGTAGAGAGAAACAAAAGAAGTGCAGAAAGAAGGAACAGAGGTGCAGAGAGAGACAAGAGAGGTGCAGAAAGAGGGAAGAAAGGTGCAGAAAGAAGCACGAGTGGTGCAGAAAGAAGCAAGAGTTGTGCAGAAAGAAGCAACAGAGGTGCAGAAAGAAGCAACAGAGGTGCAGAAAGAGGTAAGAGGTGTGCAAAAAGAGGGAAGAGGGGTGCACAAAGAGGCACAAGGGGTACAGAAAGAAGCAAGAGATGTACACAAAGAAACAAAAGAAGTGCAGAAAGAAGGAACAGAGGTGCAGAAAGAGACAACAGGGGTGAAGGAAGAGGGAAGAGGGGTGGAGAAAGAGGCAAGGGGGTGCAGAAAGAAGCAAGAGAGCTGCAGAAAGAAACAAAATAAGTGCAGAAAGAAGGAACAGAGGTGCATAAAGAGGAGAGAGGGGTGCAGAAAGAGGCAAAAGGGGTGCAGAAAGAAGCGAGAGGTGCAGAAAGAAACAAAAGAAGTTCAGAAAGAAGGAACAGATGTACAGAAAGAGGCAAGAGGGGTGCAGAAAGAAACAAAAGAAGTACAGAAAGAAGCAACAGAGGTGCAGAAAGATGCAAGAGGAGTGCAGAAAGAGGGATGAGGGGTGCAGAAAGAGGTACGAAGGATGCAGAAAAAAGCAAGAGAGATGCAAAAAGAAGCACGAGAAATGCATAAAAAAGCAACAGAGTTGCAGAAAGGGGGATACAAAGAGAAACAAGAGAGGTGCAGAAAGAGGCAAGAGGGGTGCAGAAAGAGGGAAGAGGGGTGCAGAAAGAGTCACGAGGGGTGCACAAAGAAGCAAGAGAGGTGCAGAAAGAAGCAACAGAGGTGCAGAAAGAGGGAAGAGGGGTGGAGAAAGAGACAAGAGAGGTTCAGAAAGAAGCAACAGAGGTGCAGAAAGAGGGATGGAGAAAGAGGCAAGAGGGGTGCAGAAAGAAGCAAGAGAGGTGCAGTAAGTAACAAAAGAAGTGCAGAAAGAGGCAATAGGAGTGCAGAAAGAGAAGAAGAGGGGTGAATAAAGAGGCACAAGGGGTGCAGAAAGAAGCAAGAGAGGTACAGAAAGATGCAAGATAAGTGCAGAAAGAAGCAACAGATATGCAGAAAGAGGGAAGAGGGGTGGAGAAAGAGGCAAGAGAAGTGCAGAAAGAAGCAACAGACAGGCAGAAAGGGGGAAGAGGTGTGGAGAAAGAGGCAAGAGGTGTGCAGAAAGAAGCAAGAGAGGTGCAGAAAGAAACAAAAGAAGTGCAGAAAGAAGGAACAGAGGTGCAGAAATAGGCAGGAGGGGTGCAGAAAGAGGGAAGAGAGGTGCAGAAAGAGGCAAGAGGGGTGCACAAAGAAGCAAGTGAGGTGCAGAAAGAGGCAACAGAGGTGCAGGAAGAGGCAAAAGAGGTGCAGAAAGCAGAAGAGATGTGCAGAAAGAGGCAAGAGAAGTGCAGAAAAAGAAAGAAAGGTGCACACCAGTAGTACCAATTTCACACCCACATTTAGCAATAAGTAACAGGTGACCATTCTAGGTTTACAAAGGACCTTCCACCACGCTGTAACACTTGTCGCTGCATTTTTGGTAACGCTTGAGCCGTTTGAGCTAGAAACAAGGCTTTTTTTGTTCAAATCTGCAGATTAGGCAGCAGATGATGGATTATGTGGCTAATGCGGAAAATGTATAATTGTGGGAAAGTTGGTGCAGCCAAACAGTCGCATAATTCCAGTGGCCCTGCTCATACCTCTGACTAGGTCCAGAAGTGCTCCTCAGTGATTCCTTCTTTTTTTTGTCTTTGAGTTCATAGTTTAGCTTTTATGGAAATGAGGAAGACTAAACCTGAGGTGACCACTCCACAACACAGACTACCATACCACATAATTGCTCTCTATAACACATAATCCCACTCTACATAATTCCTATACACTAAATACCACATACTTTCTAGCCACATAATTTCACTGCACAACATACCACATAATTCCACTACACACAACGTACATCCACTCCACTCCAAAAAACATTAGTAAAAACGTTTACATTTACAACGCCAATAGCTCTAACTCTTGTAAATGTGAGACCTATTAAATTACAAATGCTTCTTTAACTGGTAGTTGAAGTAGGCACCGTGGACACAGCGTAGGTTATCAAGACGTATTTATTGGGAGGAGACAACTTTGACAACCACTCCGTTGAAGTGCCTTCAAGCCCACCGACCAACCGCCCATGTAGAATGTCCATGGTCAGGAATGTGAGGATATTCCAAGACCATGTTCTAACATGGAGACACTACACACCTTCCCCATTAAAAATTAAAAAACAGAAAGAAAGAAAATACAGAGTACAGAGATAATGGTTAAGGAAAAATACATATTGCAATTAAAATTGTACAAAATCTTTCATTTTAACAGGTGGATTCTTAATACGAGAACTTTTCCTTAGTTCAACCACATGGCTATCATGTGGAGGAGTACTACTATATTGTTCAGTGCATTGTTCAGTAGTATCCTCATAACTGATAATGGGATCAGAACTAAATTCAACACTGGTACTGTTAGTATGCAAATCAGAGGCAGTGAGATCAGAATTGGTACCATCTTGAGTGTCCCAAAAACTTGGGAAATCATCTTCCCCTTTATCAAATTTTTTGACAATAGTTTGAGAGGAAGTTTGTGAATTATGTTCTCTCTTACTAAAAGATCTACACATGGATATACGCCTAAAATTCCAAATCTTACCTCCATCTACTCTCACTGCTTTACTGAACACTTCCAACACCTTAACAGGATCCAACCATTTAGACCACTTCCTATTAAGAGAACTACCAAACTTAATGCGAACAAAATCTCCCACTTTGACCTTGGGATTGGTGAACTCATGCTTTAGGGAACCATTCTTCATTTTCTCCTGATATCTTTGAACACGCTCCCTGACTTGAGACAAGTCTATAGCAGAGTCATAAGAGTTACTTATTTATAACCACCAAGGCATGAGTTTAGAACCAGGTTTTCTACCACGCAACATTTCAAAAGGGGAAAAACCTGTGACAGAATTAGGAGACGTGCGATAAGTCAACAAGGTAGCATGTAAAGCCTTCCTCCACTCAATGCCACTCTTGATAGCTAGCTGGATAGATTATTTTACCACTCTGTTGAAGCGTTCTACTTGACCATTGGCCTGTGGATTATAATTAGATACTCTTTTATGCACAACACCACATCTACTAAGGAACAGATCAAGCTCCCTGCTGATAAATTGCGGTCCATTATCAGAAATCAGTTCTGCAGGCAGACCTTCTCGACAAAAAATGTCATCTAAAAATTCAATTACCTGGGCCGAAGTAATCTTGTCCACAATCTTCAACTCAGGCCGTTTGGAAAAGTAATCCACTAGGACTAAAGCAAACACATCCTTGGCAGAGGGCAGACTTAGAGGACCAATGATATCAATACCAAGTTTCCTCCAGGGTCTTGAGCATACTCAATGGGGGTTACTTCCACAGACAGAGGTTTGACCGACTTATCACTTTTAGAACAAGGAAGACACTCCCTAACCCATCTGTCGACCATACTATCAACACTAGGCCACCAATAAAATTCTCTTATCCGTCTTTTAGTGTTGGACATACCCATATGTCCCTCATGGGCCATGGTCACAATTCTTTCTCTAATTTTGCATGGAGGGACAATTTTATCCCCTCTGGTGATGATGCCATGAGAAAACATGAGTTCATCTTTAATTTTGAAGAATGAACTCAACTCACCAGTTAATTTTCTTTCTTCTGGCCACACATCTTGTAAATACTTCACAACTTCATTCAAATTACAGTCTTCACACATAGCATCTTTCCATGCTTTTTCAGAAATAATTCCAGATTTAGGGTCCAATTCCGATTCGGGCCAGAAATCTCTCCGACCGAGCCGGACCCGGAGAGATTTCCGACCGAATCGGACCCGTGCAGCCCGACCGAACGAGTACGATGCGTCCGTATGCTAACGTACTAGAGTCGGTCGGACTCCCATTGAAGTCAATGGGAGCCGGTCGTACAACGCGTACGCGGGCTCCCATTGCCTTAATGGGTGCGAGGCGAACAGGGGTGCCCCCTACAGTGGGTACGCGGCGAAGCGACTCGCGCCGTACATGCACAGGTAGGGGGGACCCATGGGTCCCCCCTCTGTGCGACTCGCGCGGCTACGCGTACAGGGGGGTCCGACACGGACCCCCGAAGTACGGCTCCGACTGCTCTTTCGAGCCGGACGGCGCGTGTCGGTCGGACTGCTCGCGGCGCGCATCGTACTTGCCCGGCCGGGGAACGTCTCCATTGTGCGATGCGGATCGTGTCCGTGCGAGTCGGTCGGACCGATCGGAGCGGTCGGGTTCTGCGAACGAGTTGGTCGGCGATTTTGCGAGCGCACACATCGTACTCGCACGGCCGGACGCACGTACGAATCAGTCGGGAAATAGGGCTCCGAATCGGATCCGGTTAAGCCGAATCCGATTCGGTGCCCTACCGGCCGAGATCGGAATCGACCCCTTAGGGGCAGATTTACGTTTCCTGGCACATCCCTGCAAATCAGCAGGGATGCGCCAGGAAAGATGCGTGACACAAGTTTACCCTTGCGCCACCACAGATGCGCCGCATTTACAATGCGGCGCATCATGGCGCAAAGATAAACAGATGCGTGTCGCATCTGCCGGCGTAAGGTTGGCGCAGTGCTGGAGTTGAGTCGCGGGCACGACGCAACTCCAGCACTGTTCCAACCTGGCCTATCCTCAACATGGTGCGTCATGCCTTACGCCTGCTTCAAGCAGGCGCAAGGTTTTGACGCACCGGGGTCGGAAAAGTGACTCAGTGAAATCTTGTAGATTTCACTGCGTCACTTTTACGAGGCGTACCTGCGAGTGAACGCCCACCCTGCGCCGGAACACCCACATGAAACCTGACGTAGGTTTCATGTGGCACAGGGGTTTACAACGGGACGCATCTCCCTAGATGCGCCACGTTGTAAATATTGCGCAACGTGGCGCATGTTTTGCGTCGCCGCTGCGTCACATAAGTGACGCAACGGCGGCGCAAAAGTGGCGCAAGGGGCTCGTAAATCTGCCCCAGAGTGTCTAAACCAATGTTAACGTCATCAATAGTGTAGGCAACATCACACTCCTCAGCGGCATTGTTTGGGTCAGATACATTCGGCAAAGGTAATCTTGACATACAATCAGCATGCACATTTAAACGTCCAGGAACGTATTCCACTGTACATTGATACTCTTGCAACTTTGCAGCTAATCTAGCTAAACGTGCTGTAAGTGTTCGACCACCACCAGCTGCTAGCATATTTATCAGGGGCTTGTGATCTGTTCTTAGGCGAAATTTAGTGCCCCATAAAAATTGGCGGAAGTGTTGAACCGCCCAAGTACATGCTAGCAATTCCTTTTCAATGGTGGAGTAGTTTTACTCTGCACCCTGTAGCGTTCTGGAGGCATATGATACTATATGCTCATTACTGTTGATGTTTTGCATCAACACGGACCCCAAACCTACACTACTAGCATCTACGGCTACGATGCACTCTTTGCCGATTACAAAAGGTCTCAGAAAGGGTGCACAGATGATTTCTTTTTTAACATGTTAAAAGCTAACTGTTGTTCATTATTCCATACAAATTTTACATTTTTTTTAACAACATTCTTAAAGGATGTACTTTGGAGGAATAGTCTTGTACAAATTTACTATAGAACTCTGTTAAACCTAGAAAAGAGAACAGCTTTTCTTTGGTTGTTGGTGCAGGTGCGTTTGAGATACTTTCTATATAGTTAAATTTAGGTTTAATGCCCTCGCTGGATATCTCATGTCCTAAATATTCAACTTTGTTTTGTCTAAACTTGCATTTAGAGAATTTCAGTGTTAAGCCTTTACTCTGTACACAATTTAATACATTTTCTAGATTCCTATCGTGTTCCTCCAAGTCTTTCCCAAAAAATAAGATATCATCTTGGAAAGCGATGGCCCCAGAACACCCCTCCAAGACTTCCTTCATGAGCCTTTGAAATACTGAAGCGGCACTAGCTAGGCCAAATGGCATGCGTGAAAATTGAAACATTCCCTCTGGCGTAACAAACGCCGTCAAGCATTTGGATTCTTCATGTAAGATAACCTGATGATAGGCGCTAGCTAAATCTACTGTTGATAAAATGCAGGCCCCAGAAAGTGTAGAAATCAATTCGTGTATGTTGGGTAGAGGATGTCTGTCAATCCAAATTTCTTTATTTAGACTGCGAAGGTCAACACACAGACGAAGGTCATCGTTACTTTTAAGTGAAAGAACGACCAGAGAGACCCATGGGGAGGATTCTATGGGCTCAATAATATTTTTTTCAACCAGATCAGTTAACATTTCTTTAAGTTTATTGCGGTATGCTAGAGGTACGTTACGTACTCTGTGTCTAACAGGAACAGCAGTGTCTTTAAGAATGATTTTGTGTTTGAAATCTGCATATTTCCCCAGAGAATCATTAAATAGTTTAGGGAACTTGATGATGATAATTGCTTTATTTGTTGATTAATAAAAATCATTACAATCAAAGAAAAAAACACAACAGATTAGAAACATTATTTTTACCCATAAAATTTATACACAACTTTATACTAAAGACTTTAGCAGCAATAATAGAAAGCTGCAATGAATAAAGTGCATTTGTGCCAGTGTTATCATTAAAATTTTAAAGCAATTTATCTTTAATCTTAATGTAATTAACCAATCCTATAACAGTTTAAAATATTTAATAACTATAATGTAAAGTTATATGCAGAACTATTAAAGGCAGATTTTAAAAGCAAATTTTTCAATTCATTTTTGCATTAAAATCTTTGACGACATGTTACTGTATTAACAATCAGAATCAGTTTTGGTTAATAGTTTTTTTCTGCAATAAAAATAAACTTTACAAATTGAGTAATCAAGCGGGGCATAGACCCAGTGAGACAAATAATGATGGCGTGGCGACATGTTCTCACCCCTAATTCATTAAAAATCGGTCTTAACAAAGACTTCCGCTCTTCTAGCAATTGGGGGCAGGTAGTTACAATATGTATTAATGTTTCCTCATAAGAGCCACATAACCTACAAAGTTTATTAGACCATTTTTTTCCCATTTAGGTATTCCGTCCTTAGTGGGATATCTCCCAAACCGCAATAACATAAATTTATTCCTTAAGAATGATTTTAAGTGGGTCATCAAGTATAATTGGGGTTCTAATTTAATAAATGAGTTAGTAACTGACCAGGAATGATACTTTTTCTGAGCTCATCTTTATCTAGAAGACTCGATAGTAAATTGACTGATCGATTTATAGTTTGTTTAAAAACAGCTTTGCTCCTAACTTCTTCTTTAAAGGTTGGACACTCAAAATTATTTAAACTCTCACTTAAAAAGGATCTCCAGCTACTAGCATGCTCATACCTCGTTATCTCCTGCCAGCACTGGTTTGCAAGGGTACCTTGTTCTGAGCGATATAAAGTATATAGTATTTTTAAAAAGGCAGATTGTCGTACCAGAGATTGCCTTTTCAAACCAAATTCTAATCTAACATTAGCATGTCCTATATACCTGGGGATCCTAAAAACTGATTTGAAGACTTTTATTTGTAGGTCATCAAGAATTTTCACGTCTTTACTACGAAAAATCATTGAGCCATAAGCCAAAGATGGAATCAGCTTTGCTTTCATGACCTTCAATAGATGTTCGTGATTTGGACATGACAACTTGTCCCTCAACTTTCTAAAGGCAAATGACAAAGCTGTTGCCTTTGCTTTAAGGTTAATAAAATGCTGTCTAAAGGACATATTATCGTCAAATGTTATTCCTAGATATTTATAAAATTTTACAGTTTCAATATGTAACCCATTAATGTTCCATTCTTTTTTATCTATTTTTGTTCCACCTATAATCATTATTTATGTCTTTTTAGTATTAATTTTCAAACCGTTAAGGGTAATATAATGATTAAAAGAATCAACTAATCTTCTTAGACCTATGACAGAATGACTTAATAATATAGTGTCATCAGCATATTGTAAATATTTGATGTCTTTGCCTAAGAGGGAAGGTGAATGAGCATTAACTTTTTTTAAATATATAGGAAGGTCGGCCATAAAAAGATTAAAAAGACATGGAGCCAAAACACAACCTTGTTTCAGACCAGTCTTAGTTTCAAGTCGGCGGGTTGTACTTCTACCATCTCCGACTTTGATCTGAACCCATGTCTTGGTATATAACAGTTTAATCGTTTCAAGCAATTGGTTTGGGATGCCCCAATTTAAAAGTTTAGCCCAAAGTAGATTTCGAGGAACAGAATCAAAGGCGGCTTTGAGATCGATAAAACAGATATATAACTTTTGCTTTCTATATTTAGCCCTTTCGCCTAATAAAGTCAATAAAATCAAGTTCGTGCTGGTTGATTCGCCTCTTCTAAAACCGGTTTGGAAAGCTGGAATTTGATTTTTTCTTGAGGCCCAATCTTCCAATTCTTCAAGGAGGCAACTCGCAAAGATTTTTGCCTCCACATCAGTTAGGGCTATTAGTCGGTAATTTGTAGGATTGTCATGTGGGCCACTTTTATATATCGGCTGAATTATGCTTCCTTGCCATGACTCAGGGACTGATCCAGTTTTAATGATATCATTAAATAAAATCGTTAAAACCTCTGGCCAATGCTTAAGATTTGCTTTAAAAATTGAATTTGGAATCCCGTTTGGGCCGGGCGCTCCATTCGATCTGATCCTGCTCATTGCCTTTTTAACTTGCTCTATAGGCCATAACTCGTTTACTTGTGGCCCAGCTTGGGCAATGAGCGGGACTTGCTCCTTAGGCCGTAACTCCTCAACTTGTAGCTCTGCCTGATCAATATGCTGGATAGAACCGTATTATCTGCCTTCTTCTCTGCTCGATATATTTATCTTCTGACAAGCAATATTGATGTCAGACTGTGGAGCCGAGGGTGCAACGTAAAGATTATAGATGAAAGTTGACCAGCCGGATTCATCGATATTAGCGCTATTCCCTCTTTTGCTACCATTTTCAAGATTGTTAATTATGCCCCAGAAAAGTTTTGGATTTTGGCTTTTACATGAGAAATGTAGTTTAGTCCATAATCCCTCATAATATGATTGTTTAGCTTTCCATATTTCATTTTTGTATTGTTTTCTGCACTTTTTTAATTTATGAATTTCCAAAGTTTTTAGTGCTCCATTCGGTTTTCTAAAAGTCGCCCTAATCGCTCTATGAAGCTGTCTTTTTAAGCGAAGCAGCCGATTAGTATACCATCCTGATTGTTTTGTTGTCATGACGGAGCCTTTTGATGTTATAGATGGAGGAAAACGATCTAAAAGTGAAGCACACAAACAAGGCCAAATATCAACCATGGACTTCCCTTCTTTTTTCTCTTCCAAGACTTTGATGATTAAGAGTTCTAGAAAATCCAATACTTCCTTTTGGTTTCTTGGATTCCATACTAGCCTTTTAAGACTAAAGGCTGTTGGTACAATTTTCATTGATCTTGCTTCCGGTAGATGATCCATTGATAAAGCCAAGGAAATTAATTGTGGGTTGTGGTCACTTTCTATCCTGGGTATTACTTGATATTTATGAAGGGAGCATGTCAGCCCCGCTGAGATGATGGAGTAGTCAATGACGGAGAAATTGCCTGTTTTTTTAAATGTGGGTATTTGACCATCGTCCTGCAATAACACAAGGTTAAATTTTTGAGCTGTGAACCGCACATCTGTGATAGTGCTTTTATTGGTTTATTGACGCAGTTTCGATTAAGGAAATGCATATTAAAATCTCCTGAGATGATTATCGTTGCGTCTAGATGGTCATGATACAGCACTTTAACTATTTCCCATAAGGTAGTAAATTGAGAAGCTTTATCAGAGTTTTTTGGACTTATGTAGACGTTTAGGAGTATTATAGGTTGATTAAGAGCTAGTTTGATACATAAAAGCCATGCCAATTGAAAGTCAATCTCGAAATGTTTGACATCCAGACTTAAGGAGACGTAGATGGATAGACCTCCACTTGCGCGACCAAAGGCAGCCTTACGGAGAGCAACGTTCAAATACTCATAATAGCCAATAAGGGGTTCCTTTTCCATGCTCCATGTTTCCTGGAACATTAAGACATCAAAATCCCTGAGGAAACTTATTGTGTCGGGATCCTCTAATAACGTTTTTAGACCATTTGTGTTCCATGAACAAATATTAAAGGGTTTTAAGACTTTATTAGAGCTCTTTGGGCATCATTCGCGCATGTCAACACTCCCTTTTGTTAGTATTTTAGGGAGCCAACTCCAGTCATCAATGAGAGCTGTATCTTTCTTTAGCTCTTCACATACACGAGTGCCTGATTTACAGCTCGTAATCTTAATCCCGGATGACAGATCTAGTTTTGTTGCTGGCCCAGAGGCTCCTTTCAGAACCCTCGGATGTCCTCTTAGTCTTGAATTGGTAGCAGGATCCCTTAAAACTGGACTATTAGATGTTAACGTCGGACTCAGCAGAGTAGGATATTGATTTTCGCTGATTTTCCATATTTTAATGCCCCATTTCTCAAATTTAGTTTTATTTGCTAAGATATTACTAATTATGTCTTCTCGATGCCAAGTTGTAAGAGTTATCTCTTTACTGATATTGTTGTGATCTTGCTTGAACTCAACTGAATCTAAGTCCTCTGATGTTAAATCTTTAAACTCAGGAATTGCGTTCAACAGTTTCAAAATATTACCGCGATTTAGGATATCATATGGACCTCTTGTGGTATACCGTGGGCAGAATGCTAATTTCATAGATGTATCTGAGTAATCATTAGTCTTTAATTTCTCTTTTTTATATTACTATTTTTCTCCGTTAACAGCTGCATATCTAAAATGACCCCTTTACCAGGCACAGCGTCATCCACTATGATTCGTTCGGAGGTTACTGTATGCTTGATGTTAGTTGCACTATTTTCTAGAAAGGCGACATTATTAGTAGTTTTCCCTATAACAGCTTTTTGCACTTCACAATGTTGATCAATTCCTCTATGGGCCTGGTCTTGTCCACTCACTTGTGAATTGGATGTAGCAATAATTTGGGACCATGTACTATCATGGAACACTTCAGAAAGTGGTCGTATTGGGGCCTGATCAATTTGATCAGCTATAGTTTTACTCCGGCAAGATTCCAAAGGTTTAAAAATTGGATACATTTCTTTCGTATTAAGCTCAGTTGGTAAGACATTAATTATGGATTTTTTTAAGTTTTTTGATTTATTGTGAGCTTTCCTTAATCTTTTTCTTGCCCTTTTGGTTAGACCATCTGAGTTTAAATTAAGAATTGATGTCTGATTTGAGGTAATTTGTAGGTCATTAACTTCGTCTAATGATGTTTGATCCATGGATTCATTTCCTTCATTCAAGTCTTGGGATTTCTGTGACATATTTGATTTGGTCTCATCATTTGAGGATTGGTTTTCCCTTACTACAGCATTTCTTTTTGAAGGAACTATATTATGTTGCTGAGATTTACTTTTATTAATACTATATTTCTTTTTTGTTGTTGAGTTTCTTCTTATCACAATTTTTGCCTGTAAGTTCCCAATTTCATCTAAGGGTCCCGTAATTAAGGCTTTTGTATCCAAGAGGGGACCATGGTTCTGTTCGGTCAGAACTGTTTTGTTTTGTACAATTCTGTCTGACATCGCCTTTACCTCTTGCACCATGGATCTCACAACGGTCGGTAGCTCTGAGATTTTATCAATTAGTTGCGCACAGGTACATATTGACAACTGAACTTCTTTGTCTGATTGTACTTTGGCTACCAGATTTGATAGATGAAGCAATTTAACATCTATTCCAGCTACGTAGAGAGCCAAAGTGTTTAATAAGTCCACTTGTATGTTCAATTTGTTCGAGTGAAAATTAAGAGCGTTGGTGATGTTATCCATTGTGTTAAGTAAACTACCCCATATTCCACAATCTGGACTTTTTTGTTTATTTTCTGAGTCACGGGTTCTATCCCGAAAGTTTTCATCATATTTCATATATCATAATGATAGGTCTGCTGAACTAAGTGGATTAATCAAAGAATCGGCTTGCACTGGTTTACTTTGATCATTTAAAATAGACACATTCTCAACTCTGACTTTGCCTGGGACCAGAGTTGACTTATTGTCTTTATTAATGATACCAGTATCCAAAATTAAACTTGATAAGTCCATATTAAGTAACTTTTTACTGCCATTTGGGCTAGAAGATGCCTCTGGAATCAAGGTTTGACAACCCCTGGTAGTTTCTAACTTAGATATAGTGGGGGAGGACATGAAGACCTCATCACTTGAATTTTGGTCCGGACCAGAGGATATATTGATTACGCAATTAATCTCACTTTGGCTAAGACCTGGTGGTGTTAGCATAATTGAATCTTTACGCCCATTGGATATTACAGTAGAAGACGTAAAAGCCATAGAAGCCATAGAAGCCATGGAAGCATGAACTTGAGCTTTTGCCTGAATCGGGCGAATGGGTTGTGGAGCTATTGTTGAGAATTTTGCAGTAGTTGTAGACAAACAGATGCCAGTATTATTGATTACTGATTGAGAATCACTACTGGCCTTCTTTGTCTCTAACTCCGACTCTGGGAAAAGTTGAGCATTGTCCAGCATATCGGGCGAGAACACAGTGTTAGTCTCAGATGTTTGGTCCCCATTAGCACAAATAGTCACTGACAATGTTCCATTATCATTAGCCTTGTTTGCAGATTTATGCTGCTTAAAGAATGCTATGATAGATGGTTGACTACTGCTGGGCCGGTTATGGACTCCAGAGTACCGGACGTCTGCTGGAGAATTTGTATTTAAAGAAAATACTGCTAAGTTGGCTGGGTCTCGAGGTATGTCTCCTTTAGGGCTGCTCTGACCGATCAGAAGATCATCCCCAATTTCTAAACTCCCCTCATTCTTTCGCTGCCTTTTGATTGGGGTCGTGGCAGTGTCCCACGCTGACGACCTGACCTCATTGTGTGGTGTAAGAAAAATCGTATGTCTTGTGCAGTCACTTAATAGTAATATCACCACTATTTCAATGCGTCGTTAAAAGATTGGCCCTCCTGCGCCTCCTGCGCCTCCTGCTGAATCTGGTTGGTAGATGCCGCTGAAAAATGGGCTAGGTGCCGCAGGGGGTGCAGCGGGGACAGATATAATGATGTAGCAGTGGGCAGGGCTTGGGGGGGACGATGGAATGGCAGGGGGGGGCGCGAGAGCAGGGCACACTGGGCGCCGCAGGCTGCACCCAACCTGGTCAGGCCGCCTCTGCGGGGCTCCTGGGCACTACACTCCGCGGCCACCGCTAATGGTGGCCACGCTCTCACGCTCTTTTTTCACCCCTGCCTAGCCTCTCCTCCACTCCTGCGAAGGGATCTGTGAAGCCCCAACAGTGTGAACCAAACACACCAAACACCACACGCCACACGCCGTGCACCGGCTCAGCCTCAATACTCCTGGTACCTTTGCTGCAGTGATCTATGTCTCCTGCTCCTGCTGACTCCACGAAGCCCCCTGCTGGCTTCCTTCGTCCTTCGTTACAGACTCCCCGGTCCTCGCTGCTCTGTACGCGGCTCCGTACGCAGCTCAGTACGCGGCTCCGTACGCGGCTCCGCAACTCCTCCTTCCACCAACACCAACACCCGCGTCTCACGGGCTCGCAGCCTCGCGGACAAAGTTGAATGGGATTGTGCAGGGCACGGCAGGGTTTTGAGTGCTGAGAATCAAGAGGTTACAGGTGTCTCCAACACAAGAAATTCACTGCTGGGCCGGCTGCCGTGCGACAAGGGAACTTATTTTTAATACCTGCAACAAATTCCTCATTGTTGGAGGAGACAATGTAGACAGATGGAGAAGCATTGGGGTCTAACTTAATGCCCATCTCTTGTTGGTGAGGCCAACCTAATATAGATACACCTTTGGTAGCTATGTACACTTTGCCTCTTGTTCTCCTGCCTTCAAAATCCAAATCTGCCCTCATGAAGCCCTCTAGGTCGATTTTGTGACCAGAATAACCACTGGGTTTCATGTCCGGTGGTAGTAGTTCTCTCGCTCCCCACATTTCATTAAATATGCTTTTGCCAATGATGGTGTACCAGGCACACGAGTCCACCATCATAGATACTTTTTTACCATCAATTAACACTACACAACTTGGGAAACCTTTGCAATTAGTATTGCCAATACATAATATAGACTTAAATTCTGCAGAAAGTTCTTCCTGTTCATGTGTGATGTAGTTAACCTTCTGAAATGACTTGCAGACTTTACCAAAATGGCCTGTTCGTTTGCATTTGATGCAAATTTTATCCCACGCCGGACATCCTTTGTAATTACCAACGTGATCAAAACTGCCACACCTGTAGCAAATTATTTGAGTTCTTCTTCCACCTAACCTATTGTCTTTTATTCCAGCGTCTCTCTTAGGAGGAATAGAGGGAAACCTTTTAGGAACTAACTGGTTTCTTACTAAAGAGACTTCTGACACAGCATCTTGAGTTTTCACGGCTTGGGCAGCAACTTGACTAGCAGCTTGACTTCTAATTTCACTAACAAATTTCTCTGAGTGTTCAATACCTTTGGCGATGTTCACTACAGCACTTAAGGAAGATTCTGTACCTAGCCATAGTCTTTCTTGTATTTTCTTGCTCTTAGTTTTCATCATTATCTGATCTCTTAGTACTTGTTCATAACTAATGGTCTCAAACGCACAAGAACCAGCTAGGGTACGCAAAGCAGAGACATAGTCTTCAATAGATTCGTCTTCTTTTTGTGCGCGCGAGTAGAACTTAAATCTTTCCATCACAATATTAATTTTCCTGCCAAACCTAGTGCTCAATTGTTTAATTGCCACTTCAAAAACATTGGTATCAGTTATACCATGAATAGGTGGTAGGTTTGCAAACTCCTTCAATCCTGCACCACCTAAGCAATGCCTTAATAGAGCAAGTTTCCTTTTAGGAGAACAACCATCTTCTTCTAATACTTCAACGTAGGCTAAGAACATGGGATACCATAATTCCCATTCCATTTTCGGTTCACCAGCAACAGGTAGGAAATGTGGTCGTGCTGTAATATTAGACATAACTGTAAATAAGTGGTAATGGTAAAGGTAATTGAAATAAAAGAAAAAAAAACTAATTGTAACAGTTGGTAAAATGGTGAGTGAGTCACCGTTAATGAAATTGACCCACTGGCAATCAGAGGTGTGTGAGTCACCATGGAAGCTTGCTTACAAAACGAAGAAACGGGTGTGCGAGTCACCGATAATGGTGTCGCAAAACAGGATTTTTCGAAAGAAGTCTAAATGTACCTGAGGTAATACGGTGTCAAACGTTGCTTGAAGACGCTTTGAAAATCGGCTAAAAATGACTCACTAAAGATGGCCGCCATGCGTGTGGCGTCATGACGGTCCCACAATGCTCGGTGGCACGCACTACGTCACATCAAGTAGTCAGGAAGAATGCCGATGAGGTTGGAATCTCAGTGTTCCCCAAGACTCCAGATGACAACAATAGATATGAGGACTTCACGTGAGTAATTATTCTTTGAATACTTGCGTTAACGGAAAATTCATGCTGGGCAGCAGGACATGTGTTAAACCATTCAAAACAGCGCAAAAAAAATACTTCCACAACAGCTGCGATGCCAGGCAGCACGCGCCGAACTCCCGCTGGTGCAATCAAGACACACACAACTAAAAAAAAACAGTCGCAGGTGCAATCAGAGCACAGCAATGTTAAAAGACGAATTCACACATTCACGTACATGCCTCGATCCGTAGACTCTCCCGCAGGTGCAATCAAAGCACTACAATATCCAGACAGCCGCTGGTGCATTCACGCACATAGCCATTATTAAAACAAAAAAATACCTGTGGTTTCTAGTTGTCTTTCTTTTTGAAACCGATGATGTGAGCGCTGTCTTCCTCCACGCTCCCGCTTGTTGCCAATCGTGAAGTAGGCACCGTGGACACAGCGTAGGTTATCAAGACGTAATTATTGGGAGGAGACAACTTTGACAACCACTCCGTTGAAGTGCCTTCAAGCCCACCGACCAACCGCCCATGTAGAATGTCCATGGTCAGGAATGCGAGGACATTCCAAGACCATGTTCTAACATGGAGACACTACAGTAGTCACGTTTGCAGAGTGGTGGAAATAGAGGGCTGGGCCTTCAACCAGCGCACAGGAATTCAGCTGCGTAGGACTTACAGGAGGTACCAGGAGGGCTTCTTGGCCCCCAAAGTCCCTCAGGAGTAAAGTGGTCTTCATCCCCCAACCAGTACTGTGCCAGGAGACGCGTTTGCAGAGTTGTGGAGAAAGGGGGTGTGTGGCCTCCGAAGACCCCTTAGCAATCCCACTGTGTGGGACTTAGTGGAGGTAACAGGAGGGGTAGTTGGCCCCCAAGGACAACCTTGGGGGCCAACTACCCCTCCTATTACCTCCAGGAAGTTCCAAACAGCAGCATTGCTAAGTTCTCATAGCAGGCCACGCCCCCTTTCCCCACCACTCTGCAAACATGCTCCCTGGCATGCTTTTGGATGAGGATTAAAGTCCACTTCACTGCTGTGGGTCCTTAGGGGCAACTAGCCTACCTGATACCTCCAGTATACCCCAGATAGTGGGATTGCTGATAGGTGGACACAGGCCATGCCCCCTTTTTCCACCACTCTGAAAACGCTCGAGCCCCCCCACACTTTGTTATTCAAAGTAGCCCCAGGGCCGCGTGGCCCCCCTGCATTTAAATCCTATAGCCCCGGGGAGGTGGTGGTCCCTGGGCCATGGGGGGCCCTGCATGGCCCCCCCTTCCTAAAATATTAAATGCCCCGGGGAGGTGGCGGTCCCTGGGGCTTGGGGGGGTCCGTGAGCCCCTCCGCTTCTGATTAACAATGCCCCGGTAGGTGCCGGTCCCCGGGGCAGCCCCCCCATGCATTTTTTTAAAAAAGCACTGTGGAGGTGGCGGTCCCCGGGGCTGCAGGGTCCCCCATGGGCTCCCGCTACATAATTGAACACCCAGGAGCTTATAGAAAACGAAGCGCGGAAGTCCGCGCTTTGTTTTTTTGGCCGGATTTGCGCACCCAGCGCGAATTCCGCCGATTTTTTTTTTTTTTAAATTATATTTTTGGCCCTGAGCAGGCCTAGGGGGTCAGGGTGTTTCTACCCTGCCCCCTTTTCTTGTTGTGTATCTTTTTCTACTGTTTTCTTGTGACTCGGTTACCGAGTCACAAGATGGCTGCCAACACATTCTGGTTTGGAGTGTTGGCAGCCAATCAGAATGTAGCTCGTGCTCGGGAGGGTTCGCGAATCCTCCTCTGTGCTCAGATATCGATATTTTTATTTTGTGAATTTCTCAGCAACTACTGAACGGATTTACACCATTTAAAAAAAGGTCGCTTTCTGGACCAAGACCTACCTTTTTGCCAAATTTGGTGTAATTCCATTCAGCAGTTCGGGCTGTAGCTTTGTCTAAAGTTCCTATGGGAATTAACATTGGGAAAACGCGTTTTGGGACCCCCCTTTTTTCTTGGCCCCCGCTTGCGGAATCACCTTGAAACTTTCAAAACAGGAGCTGACCTGATTAAATCATTAGTTTGGAAAATTTCGCGAAGATTTGTCAAACGGCGCCAAAGATATTGGCAAAAGAAAAAACGCTTTTTGAATAGAAACAAGGTCCTAACTATAACTACCTACCGGCGACCTCCAGTAGATAATATATATATATATATATATATATACATACATACATATATATATATACATACATACATATATATATATATATATATATATATATATATATATATATATATATATATATATTCAGAACAAAAGCAGCACGTTACCTCCTCGCACCAGATAATGACACAGCAGTCCAGGGTGAGTTTCTGCAATTTCACTTTATTGCAGATTTGAGGGCTATGACGCGTTTCGGCAGGATCCCCTGCCTTGATCACATGTGGAGCCAAACTCCCAACCTGAATATAAGTGCTTTACAATCACCACGTGATACACATAGACATAAACAAAACACTTCAACACCAAGATGGCTGTCACTCCCAAAATTCATTGTTCACTTCACTTTATTTGGTTTTTTGACTTGATACAGGTTGAAATATGTTGGCGCTTGAAATAACATTGCATTTAAATGTATGTAGTTTCAGTTAAATTTCTACACGCGTATTCTTTCTCCCTGTTCCTTTACTTGTTTTTTTGGATTCACTTCAATGAACTTTATTGTTCCTTGACAGACATGCCCTTCTCTCGTGTTCAATAAAGACACCTCACTGCGCAGAGATTTTGAGCGTTCCACCGGTTTTAGCTGTTTGAGTGGGATCTTTAGCGTGTTAACCACCTTGCACTTGAGAGCAGCACGCGCCATAAAATTACACCATGTTAAATTAATGTTTCGCACTGAATAGCATGACCTATCCATGGAGTAACAATGTCGACAAATTCAAAGATTGATTATGCCACAGTCCAGGCAGGCGTGATAAAATGCTAATGCTTTCTGTACTCATCGGTCTAAAGATTGTTAAAGTGCAAAAGGACAAATCTTTAGAAACAATGTGCAAATAGCGCGATAGTAGCTGATCGTAAGGATAAAGTGCGAGTGCTAGGTTAAGAAGTTGCTACTGCAGTTTTAGGGATAAAGTGCAAGTGCTTTTTTCTTCAACATAAAATCGCCCATGTGTAAATTAGCATCTATGCGATCCTAGGGTCTAACTTTCATCGATGTGCCAAATGGCAATTTATTTGGCAAATTGTGCGGATTTTAATAGCAGCTGTCAATGAAGATAAAGTGCAAGTGCAAATTTACAATTTACAGTACTAACTGTAGTCATAACTACAGTTTGGGGATAAAGTGCAAGTGCTTTACAATACTGACTATATTGATTTGTAAAGTGCAAGTGCTCTCTCCCTAACCCTATACTGCATATGTGCAAGTTCACAAACTTTCCCTTCTTCAAACACGCTAGTTAATTAAGATGGAATTGTGCCAAACTGTAACCGGTTAAAGCAATAGAGAGAGTTCTAGCACCGCGCTCTAGCAAATTTGAACTTTTAAAACACTTCAGGGCTTTTCATCCAACTTGTGAACACAAACATGTCTATATACAATATACACATTAAACACATTCATTACAAAAAATCATATAAAAGCATTTAACAAATTCACATCACCAAGTACGTTTTTCACTGGGACTGATCCTAACCACTGCCGCTTCTCTGTCACTGAGAAGTCAAAGAAGCCTAACTCAGCACAACCAATCATAATAAATGAGCATGTAACCCTTCATCTATATGAGATGAGTGGTTTTCTGGGCACTGAATCTTTTAGGATAGGATCCCATCTAACCAGGTACCAATGCCTATTCATGCAGGCTCTCACCCTAGCATGGTAGGCACTGTACCCGTTTATCATCCTATGGTCTTGTTTTAGTTCATTTGTCTGTTTTCGTTTAGTTTTACTTTCCCCAAAGAGTATTTCTTGTCTGGACATGCTTTCAACTTTAGCCACTGCTTGATCTAGAACGGTCTGGCTGTAACCTCTTTCCTTAAATCTCATAGTCAGTTCCGTCTGTGCATGTACCAGGGAGCTTGCCTCGCTACAGTTTCTTTTCATGCGAAGCTGCTCCGCATAAGGAATGCTCTGTTTTAGCTTTTGGGGATGGAAACTCTTACAGTGCAATACAGAATTACCGGCCATAGGCTTCCTAAATGTACGCGTATGTAGACAACCATTATTTATGAACACTTCTAGATCTAAAAAATGTACATAAGAGGGACTTATGTTATCAGTGAATTTCAAATTCAGAGTATTTACATTAAGAGAGGCAACAAATATTTTGGCATCATCTTTTATCCCCCTCCATATGATGAACAGGTCATCTATAAATCTGACCCACAACCTGATGTTACTCTCCCACTCTTTTCTATGTGTAGTTCTGAGTACCTGCTCCTCCCACCAGCCCATGTGGAGGTTCGCATAGCTGGGGGCGAAGCAGGTACCCATGGCTGTCCCCCTCAGTTGTTTAAAGGTGTCACTGCCATACTGAAACAAATTATTCTCCAGACATAGTTCTGCCATTCGTAAAAGCATTTCAGAGTGCTGGTACAGTTGTAACGGCCTGCTACCCAAGAAGTGCCTCAGCGCCCTTAAGCCATCAGTATGAGCAATGCTCGTATAGAGCAAGGTGACATCGAGGGTAATTAGCAGATCCCCCTCTTCCCACAGGATCTCATGCAGTTTCCTCAGGAAGTCACCTGTGTCTTGGATATGTGACGGCAAAGTCTTGACAAAGTCCTGTAAGAAATGATCCAAAAATCTTGATGTGGTTTCAAAAAGGCTGCCAATCGCCGAGATGATTGGCCTCCCAGGAGGTGTCGTCATGTATTTGTGAACTTTGGGTATTAGATAGAGAATGGGGGTTACTGGATTGTCCACTTTAAAATACTGTAGTTCTGCGTCTGAGATCAACCCCATACCCCTCCATCTCATCAATTCCTTATGGTATTTCGCTTTCACTTCCAAGACAATACTTTGTGGGACTTTCTGGTAGCACTCTTTATCTTTTAGTTGGGATTTTGCTTCAGCATCATATTGGCAAAGAGGCCATAAAACTACGTTGCCCCCTTTGTCCGATTGTCTTACGACTATGTCTTTTCTTGCTTTTATCTTCTTCATAATCGTTTCATACTTTATTTCTTCCTCTTTCATGCTTTTATAGAAGTTTTTGCTTGATTCCTTTGCCAACTCCTTGAGGTCCATGACCACTCGTTCTGCAAATAAATCAATTGAGTCTTTTGGCATGACCGGTGTAAATATATATATATATAAAATGTCAGCCTAACTATACCATCCCTGTAACCTTTGTTTTTTTCAGTGAAAAAAAATATGTATACATACACACACACTTACATATTTATATATATATATCTACATATATACATATGTGTATATATATTGTTTTCACTAAAAAACCAAAGGTTACAAGGACGTTATAGTTAGGCTGACATTTCACTCGTACAAAGCCAGAGAAATTCAGCAGTTATAGTTACCTGAGCTAACTATAATTTCCGCTCCTGCAATGCACTGCTTATGACCTCACATATTACATCACTTATGACACAGTCAGTGACATCACTGATGACATCACTGATGACATCTCAAATTACATCACTGATGACATCATCCAGTGATATTGAGTGTTTTCTAAAAGTTACTGAGTGTTAATCATCTATACTAAGGTAAATCGCTGTGAAATTGCCTGCACGGGTAAGTGAGCTGGTGTGGAAGTGGTGTATAGAAGAGTGACTGGGTATATGAAAGACTGTATACATGAGATAGTGGTTGTGTGAGTTTTTGTATAGGTAAGCAAGTGGGTGTGTCAGTGCATGTATGAGTAAGTGAGTGGGTGTGTGAGTATCTGTATAGTTGACTGAGTTGGTGATCAGTCATTGTAAATGGAGAATCAGAGGGTGCATGAGCGGCTGAATGGGTGTTTGAGCAGATTCATAAGTGTCTGTATGGGCGAGAGACAGGGGTTCATGAGTGGCTGTCTCAGTGCATCAATGGGTGTGTAAGTGGGTGTATGGGTGAGTGAGTGTGTGTACGAGTGGCTGTATGTGTGAGTGAACGGGTGTTTGAGTGGTTGTAGGGTGAGTAATGAGTGTGAGAGCGGTTGTATGGGAGAGTATGTGGTTCTCTCTCTACATATATATATATGCCCACATAGATGCCGGAGCTTTCAGTCAGCCCTATTCATCCATTGGTCTGTTCAAGTGTCATTGACATTTTGCCCCACAGCATTGGACAATGGGTCAGTTTACTTCATCAGATGGCTGTCTAGCACTGTCACTAATGTCGTTTTGCCTGACTATGCCCAGAATTTTTCAGTTTTCTAGTGTTTATTACCTGCTGTAGCCTGGCTGTACTTCCTCTTGAGTGCCAGTGGATGTCATTTTTGATGTCGTTCTTGATAGCAGATTTACTTGAAAATGGTTTTCTTTGTAACTTTGAAAGTGGGTGATTGTTGGGGATATTTTCCTGCAACACCTTCAAAAGGTCGCAAATTTTCTGACATTTATGTGAAAGCCAACATGAAAGGGATTATGCGAACCATGGGTATTTAGTGCTGTATATGTAAATACTTGAACTTTGCAAGAACGAGGTCCGCAACTTTACATACCAAGGGGCATATTTGCAACTAAAGTGGCGGAGTGCATCGTTAAGCCAAGAAGGCTAATGCTGCGCTCCGTCACTGTAGAAATACAGGGCTGCACCATATTTACAACAATATGGGGCAGCCCTACGTTTCTCCCTGCGCTGGTGCTAAATTTAGCTGCCTAGCGCCAACGCAGGCACCCTTGCTCCATAAATAACCCAGTATTTGTAAAGCGCAACCTAATCACCCGTAAGGGTTTCAAGGCGCTTGGGGCCTTCAGAGAGATTAAGTGAGCTATTGCCCAGAGTCACATGATGCTGAGCTGATCTGCCTCTGGTGCTGGGGATCGAACCATGAGCCCTGCTTTCTGGAGTCAGCCGCCCTGGCCGCTGCGCCACACCTCTCCCACCATAGTGCAAGGGTGTCTGCGCTGTGGAAAATGATTACTTATGTGCAGAAAGGTGTCCCTTCCTGCACATAAACAATCAAAAATGTGATTTGTAACTTCTGTGTGCTGCTTGTGCAGCACACATAGAAGTTGCAGCTCTTCATTTTTAAAATGATTGTTTATTTGCAGGAAGAGACACCTTGCTCCACATAAACATTCATACATGGCGTTTTGCTGTAACAGAAACAGCAGAAATTAGGAGAAATAAAGCATTTTTCCTCATTTCGCCTGTTTAAGACCAGGTTTTCCCTGGTCTGAATTTTGGCCTGCACCATATTTACGCTACCCTTGTAAATATGGGACAGCTTCAACATCAATGGGTGTTGCAGCAGAACGCCCACCGCAACACCTATTGCCCACCCCTTTCACGCTAAGTATTGCGTGAAAGGGTGCCTTATTCTCAAGATGGCGTAAAGCCATGTTAAGTGGCTTAACGCTGCCTTGTGAATAGGGCGAAGCCCCTATTGCCACAGGAAAGTCGATAAAAGTGACGTTCCTGTGGCGATAGGGGCTTGTAAATATGCCCCCAAGTTTTCTTGCAGCTTTTCTGTACTGGGTGATTTATGGTCTGCTGCAATGCTTAATATGAGCCTGTGGTTGCTGGTGGGGGGCACTGGAGCTTATTTTTGGGGCCCGGCACTTATTTTACCACAGCACATATTTACCAAGTGTAAGAAAGGGAAAAACACACAGATCGGAAACGAAGGAGGAAGGGAAAGGTAGCAAAACCTCCACAAAGGGAGAACGCAAAAACCTACAAGAGCTAGAAAAAGGGGCAGGAGTGCCTGGGAGTGAATTAAGGACTACAAGCCTTGGTGTTCGGCGCGCCGATGTTTAATTACACTGGCCTCCAGCATCTAAGATGAGCTTCAGCCACCAGCACTCTTTATTTCACAAATTAAGCACTGGTCTGCTGCAATGGATAAGTGCCAGCGAGAAGGAACCTCCGCAGTGACTGTCCGACCACCACTTTAACCCTTTCAATGCATGGGAATGCAGTGCAGCGCGAATCTTAGGAGCCCGCGGTGTGAAAGGAGGGAGGGGGCACCTGTGCAAGAAGTGAGCGTGTAACGAAAGATTTCACTGACTGATTGCACATCACAGATCTGAAGTTTCTGAAATATAGTGCACTCTATAAATACCACCTTCATACTTAAACTGTGCATTAATTGGCCCTTTCACATTGCATAGGCCGGGAGCAGTGTGTAGCGTTCCGTTTCCACGGGCGCTGCACGCACGTACTTTGCAAAGCACAGGGAATAATTAGGGATTTCACAGGTTTCTGATGGGAACACGTCAGTGAAATGCGTCCAGTGGGGCTTTCATTACCATCTCGTCTAATTGTTCTTGATGCTCCGCTCGTCATCTTAAAAGGAGTTTGTCATCTCCTCTGAAGGAGACAAGCTGTTCGGCCCATGTGTTTAAAGGGACACTGCCATTCCCAGCAGGCCCGCGCGCGCTGATGAGCTGAGCAGGAACAGTACCGACGCTGCCTCTTGAAGACTCGAATCCAACGGCTTCATCAAACTGTCGCTCTGACGTCACCTTGTTGGAACCCTAGATATGAAATAGAGCAAGTACTAAGAACCAAACTTTGTTTTTTGCGATACTGTTCTTTTAATAATAGTTTTTCCTATGCAGTGCTTAAGTTGTAAAAGGACGAGTGCCGGTGCCCAGGGCTCTGCTCAGACCCGTTGCTGGTGCAACTGGATGCCGGCACACTGAATGCCAAGCCTAGCGGCCCTAAATCCACCTGACAGTGCTTTATTTGTAAAAGAATGAGTGCCGGTGCCGATAGCACTCATCAGAAGCCCGCTGTCGGCGTCAAATACCAAGCTGGCATAATCTTCAATTCACCTCAGAGTCAGGACTCTTTAATCCTCTCCCAGACACTCCCTGCCCCTTTAGCTCATTCTTGCAGGTTCCTGCTTTCTTTCTTTGTGCCGGTTGTTCTGTTTGTCTACCTCAACCTTTCCACTTTGCATGATTGTCCCTCTCTCACTCTTGGTTAACGTCTGATGCGGAAAAAAAAGTGTCCGTCTTTCTCTTCCTCCGTCTTCCCACTTTGTGTGTTTTTACCGTGTGTAAATGTCTGATGCAGAAAAATAAGTGCCAGTCCCCAAAAGTAAGTGCTGGTGGCCCCCACTGGCCCAAATTAAGCACTGTCTATAAAAGGCTTCAGTGGCATAACGCAAAATGATGGGGCCCCCCTGCGGAATGGGCTCAATGGGGCCCCCTGAACAGGTAGGCCCCCCCTATACTGCAGGGGCTTGCTCTGTAAAGCAGAGTGGTTTAACTATTTCTTATTCCATGCCATTACATGCATTCTGCAAGGGCACGCAATGGCATGGCTTACAGGTAGAGGGGGCCCCTTCCAAAACAAGCACCGCAGGGGCTGCAGGGGCCTCCATTACGGCCCCTGAGAGGGTTTTACCTTCATAGAGAGACAAAGGTGCTGATTTAGAATTGCAACGGAGACAGAGAACCCTCTCTGCCGAACTGAAGGTTCGTCCGCCTGATCTTATACCAGCAGACCTTACGTATGTCAGCCACGGACACTACTTCTTTCGTCACTGACATGCTCCTCCGACGGCCTGATGGAGTAATAGCTGTCAGAGTTTTAGGCATTCGACCGCCCACCCAATTTAGAGTGTGCAGTCAAATGCCAGTTTTTACTCTCTCTTACCGCCATGAAAACGTGGCCATAACAGTCTGTAAACTCATTTAAATGACCACACACCATGAGAAAAAACTCCCATGAGCTGGAGGTCATTAGTTTTTGTTTTTTGCAAATACATAATCCCTCTTTGTGATTTTGTTTTTGAATAAACTCAAATATGTGGAAAGTTTGACGGAAGGTACCGTATTTGTATTCACCATCCATCAAACCTTTATTACATTGTGGCTTACTGATCCTCTTTGTGCACATGGAATGGATGCTTCAGCACGGAGCCGCAGTCAAGTGGTATAGGCTCTCATCCCCTGGCAGACCCTTTTCTATTTCTAATACTTTGTGCAGCGTGTGGCCAGAAATGATGCTTCAAGTTGTTCAATACAGGGATAGGAGAAGCTATCCCAGTGCTTCCACTGCAGACCCCGTGTATTTGAGGGGCTGGGAGTTTTAATCCCATATTGCTCTATCCCCATTGTGAGTGGTCATGATCCTAGACACAGGCTGTGTCTCCCCCACCCTGCTCCTGCCCTGTATCTGTAAGCAGCTTCAGTTGTTCTGTTCTAAGCCCACACCAGAACACTGCCAGCTTCATCTCCCTAAAATATTCATGTAGACTTCTCTGAACTGTTCCTGTTGACTCTCACTGATGCTGGTGTACATGTTCCTTTTGTCCCCCGCACCCCCCAACTTTCACCCTTGATTATTTTGCCTCTGTCCTTAATTGGGACCCAGGATGTTACGCTATGCCTGCTACTCATTTCTGTGCCTTTATTTTGAATACAGTCACAGGACCTCTCCCCGCCCATGAAGTCAATATCCCCTCCTTTTCAATAATTATTTGCCACTATTACTGCAAATCCTTTTGCATGTATTATCTAATCTTAAAGGATTCAAGGGTCACCATATATCTTTCAAAGCATTTTGTTGGTGTTGTTTTTAGGGTGACAGTCTAGTCTAGTCATCTCTGTTATGTTATGTTATGTTAAAAGTACTTATTAAGCGCACGTACACCGAAAACGGTTTCATGACGCTCAAGGCGGGAGGACGATGCAGAGAGTGAAGAGGCAGTATTACTGATAGGCTTGAGAGAACAGCCAGGTCTTGAGCTTTAGCCTGAACTGGGAGTACAGGGTCACTGATCTTACTTCAAAAGGCAGTGAATTCCAAAGTTGAGGGGCTAAGACCGCAAATCTGAGTCCTCCATGCTTTTTGTGCTTGAACGGTACAACGGTCAATAAGTTAAGAGTGGAGGAACGCAGTTCTCGGGGAGGGGCGTACCGCTGCAATTTGGAAGAAATGAAAGCAGGGCCATTGCCGGCAAGGGCCTTAAAGATGGTGCATCCCATCTTGAAAATACAGCGTTTACCTACTGGAAGCCAATGTAGGCTCTGCATCAGAGGTTTAACATGGCATCGGCTAGACTGGCGGGCGATTAGTCTGGCGGCATGGTTCTGCATCAGCTGCAGGCGGTGGAGTTGGTAAGCTGGAAGGCCTGCATATAGAGAATTAGCGTAATCGATCCGCGAGATTACCAGAGCAAGGGTAACCAAAATTAGAGCCTCAGTGGTAAGAAATCTGGCAATCTTACGGATTCTGCGCAGATGAAAGAAGCAGGCTGAGACCACCGAACTGATCTGTGCTTTCATCGTCAAATTGCTGCTGATCACAATCCCCAAGCTCTTAACAGAAGCTACAGGGAGAGGGGACTACCCAAGGAAGAGGGCCAGAAGTTGGAATTCCACGGGTTAGCCGATCCAGCAGTTAAGATGAGTTCTGTTTTATCCGGATTCAACTTTAATTGATTGCAATTCATCCAGTTACAAATAAAACTGAGAGTAGCCTGAAAGTTAGCCACTGAGGAGGTAGAAGAGTGAATGTCAAAAACCAGCTGGAGATCATCAGCGTAATTAAAAATATTGACCATTCTTTCGCGGAGAGCTCGAATCAGAGGTGCAATATACAAATTAAAAGAAGCGGCGACAACGAAGATCCCTGTGGAACCCCACAGATCACAGTACTTTTTGGGAAAAGAAATTGCCAAGGCGGACGGCTTGATGTCTATTACTGAGAAAGGAAGATATCCACTTCAACGCTGGCCCCTGGATCCCGGCATTGCTGACACGGTCGATCAGGAGACCATGATCGACCGTGTCGAACGCAGCGGATAAGTCAAGGAGTACCAGAGCTTGAGAAAAACCCTTATCTGCGCCCCTTCTAAGCTCGTCCATAACTGCAAGAATGACTGCCTCAGTTGAATGGGCAGGTCTAAAACCTGCCTGATGAGAGTCCAGGAAGCGCGACTGTTCGATGAAGGAGCTAAGACAGCTGGTGACATGGGCCTCTAAGACTTTGCCCAGATAGGGCAGCAACGAGATAGGGCGATAATTACTGAGGACCGAAGGGTCCAGATTAGGCTTTTTCAGAATTGGAAGAATTTCGGCACTCTTGAAGGTGTTAGGAACAATGCCAGACTTGAGAGAGTTATTAAGAAGAGCCAAGGGAGGGTCAGGGCAGGCAAGGAAAACTTCCCGTAAAATGTGAGAGGGGCAGCAGTCGGTAGGGGAGCCGGAGCTAACTTTTTTAAGAAGAGTAACAAAGGTGTCTTCTGAAATAGGAGGAATGTGGTCAATTGAGGAAAAATTCTGACAGAAGGTAGAGGGAGCTATAGAGGGGGTAGAAAAGGGGATACTAGCTTTGATCGTGGCAATTTTATCAATAAAATATGAGTTAAGGGAGTCACATAAAATTTGCAATGGGACAGGTTTTACCATAACTCTATCAGGGTTGGCAAGTTCGTCGACGATGGAAAAAATATCCTTGGATTTGTTCGCCGAACTAATGATCTTAGAGGAAAAATAATCGGCCTTAGCCTGGAGAATAGCTTGTTTATAATCTTTAAGTAAAGATACAAAAGCAGCCTTTTCAGGTGAGGAATAATTGCGTCTCCAGCTGCGTTCAGCTTGCCTCAAGGCGAGTTTCTTAGACTTGAGTTCATTAGAGAACCAACGTTGAGCATCGTGGGGACGCAAACTTTTTAATGTTTTAAGAGGGGCAAAGCTGTCGCTGGCCGACTCCAGCCATGTAGTAAGGTTATTTTCTTGCCTGTCAAGAGGTTCCTGTGCCTTGGGGGCCGTGGTGGCTAATAAAGAACAAAAGTCCTTGATGTTAACACGGTTCCAGCTTCTAGCCAATAAGGTTCCATTCAGTGAGTTTTTAGCGGAGGCGGCCCTGGGTATCGCAAATCTTATAAAGAAATGGTCAGACCAGGTACAGGGCGAAATTAAAGGTTTAGAAATGTCATGGTTGGATGTCCAAACTTGATCTAGAGTGTGCCCCTTTATATGCGTAGCTACATTCACGTGCTGGGTAAAATTCAACCCGAGGAGAAGGTCTGTGAATTCAGAGGAAATAACACTTTCACGGGCATCGTTAGGCCAAAAGTTAAAATCTCCAATAATGAGGGTGCGGGCGTGATTAATGACTAGATGGGAGATCATATCGCCCAATAAGAGAGGAAACGAGGGCATGTGAGCGGGGGGTCTGTAAAACAAGGCACAAATAAATGCAGAGTGAGGGGATTCAAATTTCAATATAAGACTGTCAACTGAGGGGATGCCTGTAACCCCCAGAAAGGTAAACTGAAGTTTGTAGTGAATGATGGCAGCTGCCCCTCCTCCAATTTTCCCCGGGGGCCTATTGGCCTGAAGAATATAATAGTTGGCAGGTACTGCTGCCAAGATATCAGGGATAGACTCTGAAGTGAGCCAGGTTTCTGAAAGGAGGAGGATATCTGGTCTGTCAGATTCAATGAGCTGGAAGATTTCAAGCTGGTGCTTGACCATGGAGCGGGTATTTAAGTAGCAGATAGTGATGTCTGGCGACTCAAGGCGGGAGGGAGTGGCAGTTATTGAAGGGGCTATATCGTCATTGTTGGCAGGAAGCTCCTTACAGCAGGCCAAAGAAGAGAGTTCGGGGCAAGACACCCGGTTGATAAGGATTCCTGCCTCATAGAGTTTAGTCTGAATAGCCAGATCAATAGGCCAGTTCCCCTGTCGTCGTAGCAAGTCCGGGGCAGAATAAGTGATGGTTTGGGCATGATGACTAGGCCCTGGCCCCTGTCGAGCGCGGACGGGCGCAGACGGGCTTGCCTTTGGCGCGCCCGCTGCGCGCGTCGGCTGCGCGACGAGGGAGGCATGCGACTGAAGTAGGATTGGCCGCTAGAGCGCTAACCGCTCAACTCCGCCCCCAACAGCTGCGACGCCGGCACCCTCCACAGCAAACGGGAGATTCCCGTGGTGGACCGGGGTGCGGGCGAGGACAAAGCAGCCAGAGAACAACAAGGTGAGAGTAAAATGCCAATAGCGGCAAAACAGTGAAAATTAGATTTAAAAAGGTTTCTTTTAAAAAACGGTAAAAACAGGGAGTCTGGAGGAGAACAGCCACAAGGCACACGCGGACTGAACTGAGCAAGCGGTCAGTGACTGCCTCGGGTCTGCGCGCGTCCGCTGCGCGACGAGGGAGGCATGCGACTGAAGTAGGATTGGCCGCTAGAGCGCTAACCGCTCAACTCCGCCCCCAACAGCTGCGACGCCGGCACCCTCCACAGCAAACGGGAGATTCCCGTGGTGGGAATTAACATTATTTCGCTCCTTAAACAATCTTCAGCTCCATGCACAAACAGGGTGGTAGTTTTGAGACACATCATTTCAATAGTAGTAAGTACATAGCCAATCCTATACTCCGATGTCCCCTAGCATGGAAGATGAAGGTATTGGTTTTACAGTACAATTCATGTCTCCTCCCTACCCCACATGAATAAGGTATTGTCTCTGAAAATATTCATTTTGAATAAATGATCCAATTTTAAGGCATGATTCAAAATATAGTATCTACTACAAATATTATAATATGTTTATTGGTTGGACCCTGCCACATAAAACTCATTAGAAAATTCTGTGTTTTCCCCCACAGTATATGAACGATATCCCACATCATTTTTACCTTCTCTAAACCACCCCTACATTTCATGGTCAGTTAACATAAAGGAAGGAGTTAAGGAACTATGGAATGTTAGGATTTTAGGTGGAGAACATCTTCATTGAAAATCCTCAATGACACTCTTAGTTGGCTCTCAAATCTATGTCTATTGGCTGCATACTTAGTCACATGGACTAGTAAAATGCTGCTCACGTCAAGCCACAAATGACTTAAGGAAACACAGTTCCAGTAAGAATATTTCTAGCATGTGGATTGGAAAAGTAACATCCCTGGCTACATGGGGTTGCTCAACTCAGTCATTTGAGCAGTTGATTTAGATTAGAGGAGCATCTCCATTGCACATGGTGGATCTTACTCATGGGGGACATTGTTCCTCTTAACAGTGGTGTAATGGTGGGCCATTCCCTGTCTATTTTCTACTCTGAAAGATTTGAGGAAGTGATTACATCTCTCCTCCCCTAAGGATGGCGTAAATGCAATCATCATAGACATTAGCCCTTTAAGGAGGGTACGGTTTCATGCAAGGACGCAGTAGGCTTTGTAAACCACAGACAGGCATCAGCATTAGGTCCAATAAGTGATATCAACAGCTCTACAGTTATGTATGGATATTACTACCTAATCACACAATTAGTTAGCTGTTATCAGGTTTTTGTAAAATCTAGCCCCCACCCTCAATTTATCGAACTCTGGGAGTCATTTAGAGTTTAGGGGAGCGGGAGACCCCCATAAATTGGCATGGCTTCTGCTCTGTCAAACACACTATTCCTTCGCCCCAGTTAGAGGTGGGGGAACTGCTGATTGACTGCTGGTGGAGCTGTCTATGGCTCTGAATGCAGTTAGTTGTTGGTGGTGCCTACCCATCCACCACACTGTGCAGACTTTTCCTACTTGAATCCTTTATACAAGGTTTGGTAGGACTGTGCAGGGAAAATCAATATGGTCCTGTGCATCAGAAGAATTGTTTATTTCTTTCTCAGAAGCAATACCCCTCTTCAAGGATTGTTTCTCAGAAACCAAAACAATAAATGCAGCCGGGCTGCCACAACATGGTGGCCTTTGTCACAAGTGATCCACACGTGCAGTGGATAAAGACTTTAGGTAGAACAGCTGCCTGTTGCACAGTGGGCAGAGGCAGGCATCCACTGCATGGGGATCCTAGGCAGCCTAGGTGGCCCACCCAGTGGGGTCTAAATGAGTCCTTCTCTGTATGATGTTCTTTTTAGCACCACTCTTCAAGTTTCTGAGTATCATCTTCTTCCCCAGTGGAATCACTTTTTGAGGCTGTACGACCAGGTACCTATTACAGAAAGATGAGGAAAAACTATTATAAAACACAATGGGTAGGTTTTAATTACATGCGTATGCCTATGTTTAATCTACCAGAAATGTAATACCTTAGTCCTTAGTTCCAATATTGTGTCAGAATCTACAGACATACTAAATGGCTCTTACCCGGCTTTTACCAAACTTCCAACAGACATCTGAAGGAATAAGTCCAATCTATTAATTTTACCTGCAGTCAATACCATACCCCACCAAATATTTTTGGGGAAAACCTGCTGTCTATGATTGTTCGTTTTTTAAAAATATTATCAAGAATCCCCTTTAGTCAGATACAGTCATATCCAATTGCAGTTCCTGATTTCAGTCTGGTAAAAACTTGTCCAATCTTTCAGGATTGACAAGGCTATCAATTTGGGGTGACCTCAAATTTCCAATGTTGTCCCCTGAATAACATACAACAATCAGCTCTTCTCCTCGAAAGTCAAATACATTGCAGTAAAAGCAAGGACCCAGAACTCCTTTCAATGTTAGGCATCTCCAACTTTCTGGTGCCTCTTTAGACCAAAATATAAGCCTGAACCCTTTGAGAAAAAGTAGTTGACCCTCCAGGTGCACCTGCGCTGGAAAACCATTGCTACCTTCAGTTCATGCCTGCCAATAAATCGCTTTATTGTTCCCAATAGTATCATGGTAATGCCTCAGTAATGCATCTTCAAAGCAATTAGAGATGAGCCTGGAATTGTAGTAACATATTTCACTGCAGTTCTGGAGCATAATGTTATTTCAGAAGAGAAACCTTGCTAACCATCCTCAGAGTTCATAAAAGTATTTCAACAAGGACCCTAAATAGTAGAACACCTTTCTCAATCACGCCGTAAAGGTCTTTCTGCCTCACTTCTCTTTTCAAGTATTAAATTGAAGCAATGCAAAGGAAAAATTATTCTTGGAAGCGGAATATTGAAATTTACCTTTATTCACTGGATAAATATTCTCTTTTTGGGAAATAGAACTTTTCCTTCCAGCCTAAAAGATGTACCTGGAGCATTTCATAGATATCTAAAAACCCTCATTTGATAATGGAATCACTAGACAATGAAATAAAGATAGCACTCTCAGCTGAACGCTCATCTTAATCAAGTTGACTTTTACCTATATGCCAATATTTGTCACAAAACTCACAACTGTGATAAATGTGGTAACAGGAGTTTCTGCATCGTATAATTAACCAGGCCACTCATAATGAGGTCCACTATGGCTTTGTTTATATCTCTAATCATGGGGTCTAAATTCACAGATGTTAACTTAGCACCTGGATTCAAAAGTGTAATCCCTTCTATGCAATGAGTAACTCTGATAATGCCAGCTCAGTTTCTATGGGGGACTGTTTCAGTTTCATTCCAACTAACTCTCAACTGAGCTCATTGATCACCTTAAATATGCCAGGACGAGAGCTCCAGAAAACAAAACATCTTCAAAAATCTATCTTCACAACCCCTTTTTTTCTGAGTAATGTTTGCAGAATCTTTAGTTGTGTTAAACTCCTACTTTCCATGTCATTTCACCAAGCTGCATTTTTCTTGTCATTGTCAGTGCTCTGAAGTAACCAAAGTGAGACACCTAGCACTTTGGTGAACCCGCATTTAATGAGTAATAGAGTATATTTCAAATTACATAGCTACTTGATTTTAAAATGTGGAAGATGCCATGGTTGATGTGTGTCTCAAATGACATGGAGTCACCTAAAAATGTTTTTAACTGTTTGCTTTTATGGCTTTTATTGGCCGAATAAAGTATTTTTGACTTGACTTGACAAGGAGGGTTCAGATATGTAGCGTATAGCTATTTTTAATGAGATGTTTAGGCTAAAAATAACTTGGTTTGAGCAAGAAGAACAGAGGCTATTGACTTCCCCTTGGAAGCCTGCAACCCAAGGCTAGGACCACTGCTGAACTTGTATACCACCCACAATATTCATAGATCCCTGCAGGAGGCAGTGCTTCCAGTGGAGCTGCTGCTGTGTGGGCTTCCATTGAAAGCACCTATTCTTTGCTGAGCAGGTGCAACATGTGATGCACCCACACAGCAAAGGTTTCTGTTTTTTAAAAACAGGCAGTCAATAGTGGAGTTTGTTTTCAGAGAACAAAAAAGCAATGACCCCAATGTGTATGAAGATTTTTCCCTGTGAGTGGTGGCTGTGGTGCAACTTCAATGGCAGGGCCCACCATGCCTCTAACAGCAGTCTTAGGTTAAAAAAAAGAACAATTGCCAGTTGCTCCACCCTAAATCAGGAGGGGTGAGCATCACTGTGACATGAAGCAAAGTGGCAGACGGGATGCCACATTAAAGGTTTACGTTGGTGGAGTCAGCTGAGGGCCCTGTCAGTTCAAGGCTCAAATTAGATCAAGAGAATTGTTAGTTTGATGAGCTGGGAGCGCTGCTGACTTAGGCCACTCCACCAAACTACGAGTGACCCCTTTATTCCTGATCAGATTCAGACAAAAGTTGTTTTCGTTCTTGCTCAATTAGATGACATTGAGGGTGGAAGTGATGTGTTGGAACAGAAGATGATAGTGCCAGAGAGACAGATACACAGCTGGGTCCACCAGGTTTACTCTGGAGAAGCTTGTTTTCCAGTCCTGCCCCTATTTTCAGAAAAGATGAAGAAGACCATGAGTTCCAAAATGCACCAAGTTTGAAACACTGCACTGCCAATGCTTTATCCAAAGAATCATTGTGAGATATAAAAGGATTAAAGTCAGCACAGACCCAATAACATACACTCCCTCAGTTCAGAGACCACAAGCCTTTCCTAGGCCTCCCACACTCTGAGAAGATAGATCCACTGATTTTCCTTCCAGTGTCTGATCTGAGTTCGGATAATCGAGGCACTATTCTTCCTGCATACCTCCTGTTGAAAATCTACCAATGTGGGGCTGCTGCTCTGGCATTTGAATGGCAAGAGTTAGATGTGGAACCCCAGCCAAAACAAATACAAGCTCCAAAGTTGAACCAAGCCAGGCAAGGAACATATCTTGTCAAGTTTTTTTAATGGAATTCTGGTATTTGTAGTTTGCTTTATAGACTGTGATTCTGAAATGAACGTAGCTCTGTACAAGATAGTCACATCAAACAGAGAAAACTCAGAATCAAGCCGTCTCTGCTTAAAGGTGCAATGCGGCTCATTTGAAACCAACTGCAAACGCAATGCATGCTTTGTTATGGAGCGATTCATACTGGATTGAAGTAGCATGGGAACTACAATGGGAGCACCAGGACCTCACGGTGCTGCTACATCGGAAGCATTACATCATAAATATCAAAAACAAGAATGACATTCCATCAAAAAGGTTAGTTCAGTGCCATTTAATTTTGTTTGATCTTTATTTAATTTCACTTCGTCTTTGGGGTACATTAATTTCATTTCATTTCAATCTGTTAAATAGTATTTACTTTTATTTGAACTTCATTTGATTTGCATAAGTCTTTGAAGTATACTAATTTAATTTTAAGATTAGGGTTGGGTGAGGTTAAGGTTACTTTTAGTTTAGTGTAATTGAAATAAAAAATAATTTAAGAATATATTTAGGGTTAGCATCAGGGTAATAGAATTGCATTGAATTGAATAATATTTCATTATTAGTTAGGATTGGCATTAAGGTTTGTTTAAGAATACTTTTTATTTGATACATTGAACCACTAGTAATTTAAGAAAAGGATTCAGCTTAGCAGTAGGGCTAAATTAAGATAACTTAATGAAAGAATCTGAATAATGTTAGGGTTGTTTTAGATGTCAGGTTGTTATGGTGGTGTTAAAGTTCTGGTTTAATTACATCTCAAACCATGTCGATGCAGTTGTAGCAGAGGTAATGTCTCCAATATGGTGGTATTGGAGTGAATAGACCTTGAAGTGGTAACATATATTTTGGGGTGACACCTGCAGTTCTAGTTGACAGCATTGGATGACAGCAGTTTCCCAAGCAAGTCTTTGCACCATGGCTCTTATTGTTGAATTAAGCATTGGTGACAAACTAATGACCAGTGAAAGGAGACTGAGACATTTCAAGGGCCAGTTTCTAAAATTAGCCACTGTATGTCCCCAAAGAGCCTCAAATATAAAGTCTTGTGCAGTTCTTAGTTAGTGAGAAGGATTCCTAATCCCTACTCTCTGTTGCTCTCTGGTTTTTGTAAAGCAGGCAAACACGGTGAATGGTTGCAGCCTTTGTGAATGCTGCTCATCGCTGTGCCAGTGGTCTCTTCTTTCTTTGTTTTCACCGCCCTAAGTGGTAACCATAGACCTGATAAACAAAGTGCTCCAGGAATATTTGTGAGGAGCAATTTGCTAGTGCCATATGTGCATGTGCACTTTACTCTATGTATTGTTATCCCTATGTGTATGTTTTTTTCTTTTTTACACAATGTATTTTAAAACATAATTGTAACCTAAACCCTACTCAACATGACCTTCTTAATTTCATAATGGTAATGGTGAAACCAATTATAGCAATATGGGAAACCCCTTCTTTTTGAGTCATTATTTAAATTGTTTTTCAACACTGGATTTGGTCTTAGATTTTAACACAATGAATTCCAAAACACATGTTAAAGTATTTCAATCCCACTCATAGAGGACTGTTCCATTTCTTGTTATAAATATTCTTCCAGATGTCATTCATGTAACTCTTGTGATCAATGCATCATTCCCGTTACTGTTGTTATCTCACTGGGATAGTCACAATCATCAATGACAAGCAAAGTTTACGCACTCTTCCTGCCCATACTTTATGATTCACAGAAGAGGCTCTTCCTGCCCATAGCTATGATTCACGGAAGAGACTCTTCATGCCCACAGCATATGATTCACAGAAGAGGCTCTTCCTGCCCATAGCTTATGATTCATGGAAGAGACTCTTCATGCCCACAGCTTATGATTCACTGAAGAGGCTCTTCATGCCCACAGCTTATGATTCACTGAAGAGGCTCTTCCTGCCCACAGCTTATGATTCACTGAAGAGGCTCTTCCTGCCTATAGCTTATGATTCACTGTAGAGGCTCTTCCTGCCTATAGCTTATGATTCACAGAAGAGGCTCTTCCTGCCCATTGCTTATGATTCACGGAAGAGACTCTTCCTGCCCATAGTTTATGATTCACAGAGGAGGCTCTTCCTGCCCATAGTTTATGATTCACGGAAGAGGCTCTTCCTGCCCATAGTTTATGATTCTCAGAGGAGGCTCTTCCTGCCCATAGTTTATGATTCACAGAAGAGGCTCTTCCTGCCTATAGTTTATGATTCACAGAAAAGGCTCTTCCTGCCCATAGCTTCTGATTCACATAAGCTCTTCCTGCCCATAGTTTATGATTCACAGAAGAGACTCTTCCTGCCCATAGATTATGATTCACATAATAAGCTCTTCCTGCCCATAGCTTATGTTTCACAGAAGAAGCTCTTCCTGCCCATAGCTTATGATTCACAGAAGAGGCTCTTCATGCCCGTAGTTTATGATTCACAGAGGAGGCTCTTCCTGTCCATAGTTTATGATTCAAGGAAGAGGCTCTTCCTTCCCGTAGTTTATGATTCACAGAAGAGACTCTTCCTGCCCATAGATTATGATTCACAGAAGAGGCTCTTCCTGCCCATAGTTTATGATTCACAGAAGAGACTCTTCATGCCCATAGCTTATGATTCACTGAAGAGTCTCTTCCTGCCTATAGCTTATGATTCACAGAAGAGGCTCTTCCTGCCCATAGCTTATGATTCACAGAAGAGGCTCTTCCTGCCCATAGTTTATGATTCACAGAAGAGACCTACCTGTAGGTGGCAGGCCGGCATGGCAGTGCAAGTGCTACAGAATGCAATTCTTGGCCAGCCCTCAATGAGTAATAATGGAGTGCAAGCTCCACCCACTGCTTTATTATTCATTGCCTCCCATGAGTCCTCTGAATGGAGGGACATGCCGTGCTAGTATCCCCAGACCCCATGCCCAGGTGAATCAATGAGTGCATGTTCTGGGATGGGCCTTAAAAGGCCCATTCAGTTAAATATTCCAGTCTAAATTCTAGACCTAATTGTGTGGTGGTAAGGCTATCCTGTACATCAATAAACATAACCTGCTTGGTCATTCCTGGCAAGCAGGGAACATGCTTGTTCCCTTCTACCTTAGACCTTCTCCTTGGTAAAAGTCAAGATTCCTGCAGGTGAGGAGGGGCCAGGAAAAAGTGTGGAACTGTCAGGATTTCATTGGTATTCAAGCCAGGGACTCCGATTCTAGAACCACTCCATCTACTTTCATTCAAATGAGATATGTAATGAACTCCAGAAGCCAAAGAGTCTGCACCGGGTAAAATGGGAACAGAGAGAGAAAAAAGAAACACTACATAAGTGTCTTAGCTTACTGACTTCGGGACACAGGCAGGTAAAAGTTGACCCTCGCTCTGTAATGGACTGGCTGGTAACCCCCTAATCCTATGTGTTTTGGTGCTCAGCCAGTGTCTGCCTTTCTGGTGGCTGCTCTTTGGTCTATCACTTATATTTACCTTATATGTACTTCAGATCTATTCTATATCTACCTAATACTATTATCGACAACCGGGAAGAGATTTGGCTACCCAGAGAGAGCCTGGTTCAGTTATCGCTGCTGGTCAAACTTGTATTGATTCTTCGCCCCAAAACCTATAGGCAGGGCATGTTCAGCTATTCCTGAACCTGATAGTAGTTCTCCTCTTTTATTGATAATAAGCTAGCCTCTCCTACAGCCCTCTCAATCACCAGCTCTCAAGGAGAAGCACAAAGGGTGCTCCTTTCTTTGCACCGCATGGCGCTACCACCTTTGCTGCATGGACGTGGATTAGGGGCTGCCAAACGGTAGTAGCTGCTCCTGGAGATTTATCCCTTGGGACCCTACACTTTTGGTACCCTGCTCTTACCATCCCTTGCTGTATAGTTTATGAAGGAAGCGTCTGAAATAGTCAAAAGATGACTCTAAGAGTTGTGTTTGTTCTTTTTAGTTTCTACTCCTTGTCCTTGACCACACATCTCAGTAGCAACCAAGAGGCTGTTGAGGGGCTAAGGTTCAAACAAGCAGTAAACCCTGTGATGTCATCGAGGGTCAAAGGGTGCATGATGATGTTTCCACTATCCTAGCCATTTGTGTGATCGTTGGTTTCTCCCCATTCAGCTGTCACTGCCTCCCACCCTGTGTTCAGGAGATTCATAAGCACATCCACACTGCTCCTTCCCCGCTTACCTCTGAAACACCCTCCACTACCACTCCAGACCGGCCGCAGTCTGGCACCCCCTCTTCTGGCCAGTGATTCTCCTGCAGAGCTGGGAAAGGGTCATGCTTTGCTTTCAGTCAATACACGCTTCATTTTTGGACTGGGGCGGCTGTGGCTACCTAGGGTGGGATTTGTTACCAGCATGTCATTTCACATGTAGATTCTGGGTGCTATGGAAGGTTAGGGCGGCCTCATAGCGTCACAGGCCAGTGCCCTGTCTGGCAGTCTTGGTTCTATAAACAAGCTTGGATCTTCATTCGCCAAAATTCCTGGAGTAACTAAACTGCCATCAAGCACAATTTGACCCCATGATGACATAATAGTGATGGCCCTTTGCCTCACCCTTCACACCTCAACAGTTCCTTTTCCCTGAGGAGCTAAGTACCATGACAGAAGTTAAAACTACACAACTAATAAACTAAAACCCTGTTTACTTTCTCTTCCAATCACTGCCTTCAAGGTCCCCGAGACCAGAAGTAGCAAGGGCAGTGCCAGGTGGTACCAATGGGCAAGGCATAGGGAGCATCCTTTCTCCATAGCGAGCGCAAATTGAGGTCCATATCACATCCGTCTAAGAAAGCCAGATTTATATTTATTTGACGCAGCTCAACACTGCAAGGCAACTTGCTGCGCTGTGCAGGGTCAAAAGGAGAGAGCAGCAATGTGCCACATTTACTAACATATGAAGCATTCCTGCTCTCTCTCTGCACTGGCACACTCAGTGCAGCCCGGCGCCAATTCAGGGCACCCATGCATCATGGTGCAAGGCTGCTGTGTTGCAGGCAGAGTTGTTTTTGTGCAGGAAGGTGCCCCTTCCTGCACAAAAACAATCCTGCATACCTTCCTGCACAAAAGCAATCCTTAGAGGCGTTTTTCTCTTCCTAACTGTGCTGCTGCAGCACTGCTAGGAAGAAGAAACAACGAAGAGAAATAAAGATATGTCTCCTTTTTGCGCCTATATCGGGAAGGCATAGCATTTTGACGCATTCCCATGTTTACCTGTCTTGGTAACTCTGGGAATGCGCCAAAATAAATGGATGGATGTGTGGGAACACCCACTCGCCACTCATGCAACGCCTTCCCGGCGCAGAGTAACGGACGGTAGCGACTTGTGCTGCCTGCGTGACTCCAGATTCACCAAGCAATGCAGGGCCATGCAGGGTGGCCTCGCGTGGCTTAAGTCTGGTTCATGGATTGGCGTTGCTGCGTCACCCTGCGTGACGCAAGGGAACGCAATCCTATGATAAATCTGAGCTCCTATGTGTATTGAGCGCTAAATAAATCGCCAACAACAAAGTGAAAACATTGTGTGGTACTGGCATTTGGGTAGCGCTTTCTTGCCCCCCGTAAGACTGAAGCTGCTTCATCTGAGAAGCTATAAGTCCGTATAGTTTATATCTGATCTCTCTCTTCTGGCAGGATTCTGTTAATTGTGGTGTTAATGCCAATACTGTGTTCACATGACATTATTTAAAAACACCACACGAGGCACAGATACTGCTTAAGTTTCCTTAGCATCCTCCCTGCTTCTTCTGTCCACATTTGAAGTGAGACACAGCAACATCACAACCTCGCTTCCCGCCTGCTTTTCCGAAATGTAGGTGTTTGATAAAAGACCTCTGTGGGCAGACTGTTGGAAAAAACCTTCCGCAGCTGCAAAGGGACACTTTAGGAGTACACCAGTGAGCAGGCTTGCTGTAGATCAAGAACAGTTTAATTCTTTTCCAGCCTCATGATACTTGATGCAGAAACTCAATATGTCATGCAAAATTAACTCGATGAGAATAACTTTCTTGGTGAAGCAAAATATTACATAAGGGACTGTCTGTGCTGCTGCGCACTTAGCGGTGTTCTCACTTAAGCCATATTTAATTTGAAATGAATTTCAAACGATATGTTGACACAACACTTATCCAGATGACCTTCAAGAAGTTCAACTAGTAAACAGAATTTCCCTTCTGCAAAATCGAAATTTCGCTTTCATTGTTCAAGACATTAAGGGGCATATTCACAAGGACCTACCGCCGATTTATCTCCACCTTAACGCATCAAAAGTGGAGATAGATTTAACACCCCATTCACAAGCGGGTGCAAACTGCAGACATCGCCAGTATTCCCGCGATAACTGCCCCAAAATTTATCTCCACGGTGGACACCACCAACTAACCCTAATGAGATGCAGAGTAGGCGTTCCCGTGCAAAAACACACGAAAAAACCACAACACCACTTTCACAACGAACTGCCAGATCTGCGATGCGAACCAAAAGCAGGCGATAAGCCGCGGTAGCACCAGTGATTTAACACCTGCCTTTTGCTGGTGTTAAGCAGGACGACTACCTGCAGCATGAAAGGGAGCCCAGCCAAGAGCCACACCTGAAGACCCACAGATGCCATGGAGACAATGATCATGCAGCTCGGATACCCATGAGGGCCACAACACCCACTGCCACCACCCCCAGCCCCCCACCCAGCCCCCCACCCGGACATACACATTCCGTGCACCACACAAGAGCCACAAAAAGCGCATGATGACGCACATTGTCAAAAAATAACACACATGTGTGGCCAGAAGAACGAGAAACAGTCACGCAGCACTGAAGTAACAACCAAAAACTTTATTGAAATACAACACAAAACACCAATGCGGAAGACTCCTGTCGGGTCCGTCCGGGACAATCTCGATGTCACAGCCTGGAAAATAAAGCACAAAATCAGAACATGTGCCATGCGCACATCAAAGGAGCGAGACACAGAGAAACAGAGAATGAAAGAAAGGCAGAGAGAGAAAGAGAGAGAAGGAAAGGAAAGGAAGGGAGAGAGAGGGAAGGAAAGGAGAGAGAGTGAGAGAGAGAGGGAAGGAAGGGAGAGAGAGAGTGAGAGAGAGGGAAGGAAGGGAGAGAGAGAGAGAGACACCGCCACCCCTGCGCACCCAGGCCCCACTGTTCACCTGCTGCCACCGGTGTGTCTCCAACCACGTGCTGGGATACACTGCAAGCCACCAGGTCTGCAATCTGTAATCGAGGCCAGAGTCAATCATGGCAGAGTCCATCACACAGCACATGGCAACAACACCTGTCCATCCGTGCGCACGCATGCAGCCGCACCCTACCCCCTCCCGCCGGCCAGCGCTGGTTGTCCGCACTTACACACCCCGGGCCCACTGCTCACATGCCGCCAACGGTGTGTCCACCAGTGGGCACACCACGTGCCCGTGCAAGCTCCAGGCCCCGGTCCCGCCACCATGGCATGGTCCACATCATGCGGACCCACCCCGCGGCCCAGCAGGTCCCACACATGACGCTGAGTCCTGAGGCATCAATGGCAGAGACCACATCAGTGCACACGTCATCATCGCAGGCTGCACACCCGCTCAGCTATTTCGGTGCCACTAACCCTGTGCAACCCCAGTCAGCGCCACGTGGTTGTAGGCCTGTGACGGGCGCAAGGCCTCGGGTGCCACTAACCCTGTGCAACCACAGTCAGCGCCACGTGGTGGTAGGCCCGTGACGGGCACAAGGCCTCGGGTGCGACCAACCCTGTGCGCCACAACTCATGGGCCCTTTATGATTGAGAACCGTGGAGCGTCCGTCATCCAGTCACCACTGGCAGTGGGGAATGTGACGTTGTCGGCCCCTTATATTGGCGGGGTCACATGGCCTGTGACGCCTGTGCCGGATGGGTGTGGTGTGTGTGCAAACCTGTCCTCAGGGAGTGGCCGTGACATGCTGACAACTAGACCAGTGACCTGCATACCACCAGCGTGTGCGCCTGCGACATGTAGCTATGTGGGCCCCCCCTCGGAGCGTAAGCGGAGTGGTCTGGCCTGGCGTACGCTGGACCAGCGCAGGGCTTGCAACAATGACTCGGCGGCTCTGGGCGTGGTTCAGTCCATGTCCGGACAAGGAAGTGACTAATGCGTGTGTCCCTGTTGTAGTGTCCACGGCAACCGGAACACAATAGGCAATGTAGCACACTGTGACTGGCATCCCACTAGATGAGCATCATTGACGTAAGGGAAATCACTGTCTCTACATTCATCCACACATTCATACATGAATGATGAAAGACATGACACAGCAGTGCGTTTCTGAATGTTTAATGCACATCCAGTGGAGTTTTGCAGCTGTAGCGGTACAGGGCCATGCCAAGCACACTACACAATATGGGCCCCGGAGGGCCAGCCAGAGCCCATCCGGGGATGACAAGTACTGCGGCAGAGGAAGGGTACAATCTGCAGTCTGGTCGCCGTGTCATTGGTCATCAAACAGGATATGGCAGTCCATGTCGCGGTCCAAGGTGAGTGCAGCGGAGTGTATCAGGGGTCAGTGGAAGGTCATGGGGCCATGTGCGGCACCAAGCAGTAACAGGCAAGGTGGCGGAAATGAATGCTAGTGCCTCCTTCTGATCTCAATCCCATCCACGTCCTCGTCCTCGGATGTGTGCTCTGCCCCACCTGTGGGTGTTGCAGTACCGGCTGCAGCACTGTGTGCCACTGACACATCAGGGGCTGGAGGAGGATTGTCGGCCGCACTGTGTGCCACTGACACATCAGGGGCCGGAGGAGGATTGTCGGCCGCACTGTGTGGCAGTGACACATCAGGTGCCGGAGTGGATACGCCTGCCGCACTGGGAGGCACTGACACACCAGGGGGCGGAGATGTGGATGGTGTGGGGGCAGCAGCATTCATCATCGCCATGCCTTGGTGCAGCAATGCCATGATGAGGATCTGCAGGGCATGGTAGATCCCAGCTACATTTCGCTGATGTGCAGCGGTGGCTGCCATCCTTTCCGCCTCCATCCGCACCATGTCCTCCATGAGCCTCCGCATGTGTGCCAGCTCATGGCTGGGATCGCTGGAGCCACTCTGAGCGGACAGGTGTTCTTGTCTCCGAGTCATGACTCCAGCGATGTCAGTCAGGGCTCGTTGGAGACCATGGAGCGGGCTGTGGGTGTCCGTTAGGGACTGGAGCTGGTCCCTGATGGGACCTAGACACCCATGGATGGCGTCCAGTTTGGTAGCCATGAGGTCAAACCCCACCCGCACCTGCTCAGCCGTCTCCCTCTGGCCCTCCAGCACACGGTGTTGGAAGGCCATGTGTTGTTCCTGGGAGACTGCCGGGGCTGTGGGTGCCTCCTGCTGGGTGGTTTGGGTAGTGGGTGGGGTCTCCTCGATGCAGCTGGGCTGCCCTGATCCTGGAGGTGAGTTGCGGATGATATCAATGATGTCTTGGAGGGCTTGGGTGTCGATGCTGGGGGTGTCCTCCTCGTCATCAGTGAAGAGTGGCTGGGACTGCTCTGCAGGAGGTGTTGACGGTGCCCCTGCAATGTGAAGGGGAGATGGTGTATTACAATGTGTCCGCATGTATGTAGCCGCATGGTACAGGTTCACATTCAGACAGCATGGCATTGTACATTGTGACAGTCTGTGGATCAGGGCCATGATCCAGAGTCATTGTGGGTGTGCACTGTGCTCTGCTTGATTGTGCATGTGTGCCATTGTGGCCATCTCCACCCGTCACCCCAGTACCTGGTGGTCACTCACCCTGTTGCAGTTGTGTTGTGTCCTGTCGAGCAGTGTCCGGTCCCCGACTCCGGCCACAGTCTCCACACTGATGACTGTCGACACCAGCTCCTCCATGTCATCCAGCTCCAGCTGTGGCGCTGGGCTCCCACCTCCAGTCTGCATTGCTGCCTTCTGGTTGCCTGCGAGTTTCTCCTTGGTCTTGCGCTTGATGTCAATCCATCGCCTCTTGACCTCGTCCATTGACCTCTTGTGCTCTCCGACGGCATTCACCTTGTCCACGATGTCCCGCCATATTCAATTTTTGGTGCCCAATGACACGTTGGAGGTGACGAACAGTTGTTGATGGTGTTCCATCACCTCCGTGACCAGGATCCTGTTTTCCTGCGGACTGAACTTCGTCTTCCTCTTCTTCTTGTCCTTGCCCTTCCCTGTCCCCGAGGTCCCAGGCTGGTCGTCCGGGGTGCTTGTGGGGTTGCGCTCGTCCTCTGCGCCTGCTCTGGCTGCCTCCATGGTGCTTGGGTGTTGGTCATTTTGTGTTTGTGTGTTTTTTCTACTTTTATAGTGGTTTTTCCCGCCTGCCATGTGTGTATCGCAGGCCTGGCGCTGCTTATCGCTGATTTCCTCATCGCGCTTTGACCCATCGCATGTTTTTTCGCGTTGAGGTTTGTGTTTTTCTCACGGTCGCGGTTGTTGTATCGCGGACAATGGCCGCGTTTTCCGGGGACTATCGCATGGTACCGCCGTGTTGTGAATTCCACGTTAACACTGGGTTATTTTCCCGCGATAGGCTGCGATGTGTAAAGTTGCGTTAACATTTTTTGGAGATGTTTAGCACACGTTCTTGTGAATATCCCTCTGAGTGTGTTATTCGTTCTTCTTTTTTAGTAAGTTGTTTTCAAATCGAGACCTTCAGATTTGGAATAAGGGGTGAATCTGTAAATTCAGAGTGCTATGTTGGGCAATGAAAGAGGACGGAATCTTGAAAACGGGTGTTTTGATGGGTTAAAAAAGACACTAAGAACCAGGATGTATTCCTCAGAAGCTAAATCTGCACATTTCTGTTTACTTAGGTATTACACATGACAGGTGCCTGCGATCTTGCTAGGTTGACGCATGTAAAATTAACCCTCGCTAATATTGGGTTGGAAACAATCGGAACAACGTGGGCAGAGCCACGCGTGTACGACAATGCAAGCGCTACCACGCTTGCCTTAACCACGCATATGTATGGCAGTGCGCGGTCTAGCTGCTGGCTGGTGGAAGCAGGAAGGATCGGGAGAGAAGAGGACGCGGTGAGGTAGGTGGGGCTGGGCTGGGCCGGGTTTGGTGGGGGTGGGGGAGAGTTTTCACGGCTGGGAGGGATGGGGTTGTTTTCAGGGTTGTGGGGGAGTGGTAGTTTTCAGGGCTGTGGCGGAGTAGTAGTTTTCAGGGCTAGGGGGATCAGTGTAGTTTTCAGGGCTGGGGGGTCAGGGTCGTTTTCAGGGCTGGGGTGTCGGGGTAGTTTTCAGGGCTGGAGGGTCAGGGTAGCTTTCAGGGCTTGGGGGTCGGGGTAGTGTTCAGGGCTGAGGTCGAGGTAGTTTTCAGAGCTTGGGGGTCAAGGTCGTTTTTGGGACTCAGGGGATGGCAGGGCTTAATGGGTAGGGAAGTCTTAAGGGCTGGGGGAGGGGGTTGGTTTTTAGGAGGGAGAGGGAAGTTTTAGTTGTCAGGGCGGTTGCTTGGGGGCCGTTTTTGGGCTCAGAATGGGGAGGCAGGGGTCGGGATACATTTTAGGGCTTCGAGGGGTAGAGTAGTTTTTAGGGCTCAGGGGAGGTCGGGTAGTTTTTAGGGCTTAGGGGAGTGCTGGGTAGTTTTTAGGACTGGAGGCAGGGAAGTTTTTAGGGCTCGGGGGAGGGAATTGGTTTTTAGGAGGGAGGGGGGTTGTTTTAGGACTCAGGGCACGGGCAGGGGACGGAGGCTAAGACTTACCTGTCAAGTCCTAAGCACAGATATGTCTTTACCATACATGCCTTAACAACGCATGATTCGTTGTAAAGGCATGCGTAGTAAAGGCATATGCATGGTTAAGACTTGCATTGTTGAGACCGTGTGGAACCAGCATGCGTGGTAAACGCATGCGTGGTTCCATCACACAACCATATTGGGTTGGCTCGTTTATGGGATGTACCCCAGGAGCCCTGCACGATATCCAAAAGTCAAATGAAGAGTGCATTCCGGCAATATAAATCTAGCGTAGCACAAGGCTGGTCAAATTTGGGCACCCTGACCGTAACAGTCCTCCATCAGAAGGATAGCTTTGCGGAGGAACAGTTTCTGGAAGAAATGGAACCTCAGCTGCGAGGAAACTATCAGCAATTAAGATATGGATCCTTGCTGCTCGCTTCTTTCACTGCTAGCTGGGGGGAGTACTAAGGCTTAGAGCTGGGAAGTGTCTTATGTATCACTCACTATGAATCAGTTGTGCATGTTTTATTTTTCTGTCCCGCAAACCAGAGCTTTAGGAGGAAATGGATTTTGCCCCTTAGTCAAAATCTAGGGGTCAGGGCACATAGAGAGGTGCTGAGGATCTATTATCAGACACAACCCAATGGGTGGTTTTTGTGGTCTCCAGGTTCTTGCTGGCGATGTGGAGGGTTATAAGCTTCTCCACCGGAGCGGCTATGGACTAATGATGTTTAGCCTACCCACTATGTCGGTGCTTACTCTCTCGTTGCCTTTTTAACTATTTCTTGTCTGGATTTGTGTATGGATTTTTATATTTTTATGAAATTAGTATTTGAAGTTATTTTTTTTCTTAAGTTTAGAATGCTTTATTAAAGTAATAAACAAAGTAAAACATCAGTACAAAGTCAAGTAGAAAGAAGATAAGCATAAAACATAAATATGTCATGAAAAAGTAACAAGAACAATATCCTCAAAAGATAAATGCTGTACAAAGAGTAAATGCATTTTTAAAAATTTTTGAGAAAAAAGGGAAAAGAGAAGAAAGAAGAGAAAAGAAAAAAAGAGAAGGAGTAAGAGGGAGAGAAAGAAGAAAAGAGGAAAGGAAATAAGAAGAAAAGAAGAGTCCAATGAGTGAGGCAAACAAAACTAGTTCACAAAAAATGAAATCAAAGATAAAAACTCAGTAGCAAATGCCAAGCATAATCAATTATGCAATCTAGAGAGAAAAGAAGTTAGTGGCAACCATAACAAATCTTTTTTGATCAACAAAGCAGTAGAGGTAGCATAAGCGCGGTCTAATCTATGATGGTGACACAATAAATTCCACCAGGATTGGTACGAAATTTTTGAAGTATCTTTCCAATTTGTGTTAATGATCTGAAATGAGATGGCTAAAAATAAATCAATAAAGTTGCCAACATTACTGTGAGCGTCCCAAACAGGAGAATAGCTGCCCAGAAAAACATGTGTAATGCAAAGGGAACGTTAGTCGATAGAATGTCATTCAATTTCAACCAAATACGAGACCAAAAAGATTTAACTAAAGGACAATGGAAAAACATATGGAGAAAATCTCCATTATCATTGGGACATGACCAGCACTTTGGGGAATCTATTAATTTAAATCTATGCAGGTCATTAGGAGTTAAAAACAATCTGTTGTAAAAATAGTATAGAGTCTGCGTGGTGCTGGCAGAGCGTGAGGAGGTATGAATTTTGGACCAGAAGGAGTCCCAAGTTTGAAGGGGGAGATCAAGGGCCAAGTCTTTTTCCCATACGAGTTCCAAACTGGATTTGGTTCTAACCTTAGTGGGGTGGGATAATATCTTGTAAATAGTAGCTGCTTTAAATTGGGTGGAAAAGTCAATAGAGGGAGGGGATGGTTGATCGGGTGTAACCGTAGGGCTTTCCTGGAGGTAGAAATGAGTAAGAGAATCCTTAAGTAGAGGGTAATGAAAGGCGTGTAGAGAGGAGATACCATATGAGGTTTGGAGTTCAGAAAAGTGCATAAAGGACCCATCCTTCATCAAATGTTGAGATGTGATAATGCCTTTATCAATCCATTCCTTCCAAAATAAAGTGCGATTATTAATCTTTAAATGTTTGTTATACCAAATTGGAATGCATAGGGACCGATCTACAGGAGGGAGGTAAGAGCTACACAGGGAAGTTGTAAGTGTTTTGGAGTGAATAAAAATAGGAGAGGAAAAACGTTTCGGGGGTTGGGAAATACGAGTGGCTGAAATAAAGGAGAAAGGAGAATATTGGGCCTGTTCCAACGGGCTCCATGCTGTCGCTGGTGGAACAGTGGATTCAGATAAGAAGGTCCATATCTGCTTCAGGGTAAATGCCGAATGGTATCGTCTAAGATTAGGAAAGTTGACACCACCCAGTCCCTTAGAGAGTTGAAGACGAGCCAGTGAAATCCTAGGCTTGCGATTGTTCCAAAGAAATTTGGATCAGGAACTATTAATGGTACTGAAAAAAGTATTAGGAAGAGAAACAGGAAGCATAGAGAGGTAAAAATTTATAATTAGGAGAAGCATCATTTTAATTGTGGCTAATCTACCCCACCAAGAGAGGAAAAGTGGAGACCAACCATCTGTGAGAGTAGAGAGTTTTTTAAGTATATCAGCATGATTAATTTTAATAGTCTCCCTGATGGTATTGGAGTAAAGAATACCAAGACATTTAATATGTTTAGAGTTCGAAGCAAAACCTGAATCAAGAAACATAGAAGGGAGGCAGAATTTATTTAGGGGCAGGATTTCAGATTTATCTATATTCAATTTATAACCGGAAACACTAGAATAATCTTGTAAAAGGGAAAGGAAGACCGGTAAGGAAATGGATGGATTGGAAATGTATAACAAAATGTTGTCTGCATATGCAGTAAATTTGATGTCAAGATTATGAAATTGAAAACCTGTGTAATGTGGTGAGCGTCTAAGTGTTTCTAGGAAGGGCTCTAAGGCAAGGATAAATAGGAGGGGGAAAAGGGGGCATCCCTGTCTGGTCCCGTTACGGAGAGGAAATAACGAGATTGGCAGCCATTTACCCAAACGGAAGTAGTGGGGGCAGAATATAAGAGTTGGATATAATTAAGAAAAGGCGGACTAAAACCATGCCATCTTAAAGCGCCGAATATAAATTCCCAATTAACCCTGTCAAATGCTTTTTCAGATTTGAAGTTATTTTAACCTCAGGATTTTACTATTTTATCCTATTGTGATGCTGATAGACTTTTTTTTTTTTTTTGCAGAGTTTTATATATAGCGCGAACTTGACCCGAATCGGGTATCAGAGCGCTTTACATAGCACCAGTTACGTTACATGAGGACACACATTCATTTTTGGTTAGGCACGGGGAGATTAAGTGATTTGCCCAGAATCACAGGATGTTCAGCGTCATTGCCGAGACTCGAACCCAGTTCCCCAGATTTGAGGTCGGCCGCCCTGGCCGTTAGGCCAACTCCTCTCTCCAAGAAGACAAATGGCCGAATAAAGCTGTTATTGATCTGTTTAATAAAGCTCAAATATTAAACTTACATTAAAAAGTGTGTTCCTGAAGTTGATGATGTATGTCAGACGGATTCAGGAATCTTATCTCTAACTCCTCCTGCTTAGAATTCAAAACTGTACCATGCTGGGGGGAAGGGCTAATAATGAAACAGGATCAGGGCATTATACAACAATCGAGGGGCAGAACCAAATATGGAAATTATACCTATATGTGGAAAGTGGATGAAGGTAAGAATAAAAACTGGTTTATGTTGAACTCCAAAAAGAGAGTAGAAAAAAGCGGACAATAAAAAATGTAATTCAGAAAAATTATAGTCCTCATGAAGTCTACCCGCAATGCCCCACACCTGTCCACCTGCCAGCAGAACTGCACCCATACAAGTGTGCTGCCCAAAGGTCCCTCTCCTTATCATTTCCTAAAGGTCCTCTCCATCATTGGCTTGGGTCCTTACCCCATCATCGTCAATGAGCCTTCCTTGCCGACCCCTCCTTCCTTAGCTGTTGTCCCATCTACATTCTTCCTTTATATGCAGCCCATCCACACCCCATTGGTATAACACATGCCCCTGAAAGCACTGGGGTAAAGGGATCCTTCACCAACCTAGGGGGCCTCGGTTCAGCCACGCCTCCATTTGACTGCCATATGACCCTACAGCTGCAGCTCACAATATCTGAGGGGGTTAGGGGTAACTAAACCTGAAGTGACATACATAAAATTGGGCTATTAGCGATGGGCAACTAATCTTTGCAGAATGGGTCCACTCTTTTACAGCTGCTTCACTCCATCCCCGCACTTATACCCCTCCTCACACCCACTTTCAGTTAGCACCATTGCTGTCTAAAACATTTATGTGTAAAATGTCCTTTATCCTAGGAGCCTGAGCGGAAAGCAACACAGGACAAAGAGGTTCCTTCAGGATAATTTATGTGAAAATTATCTATAGGAGGTACATTTAATGTAGTCCTACTGGGAGAAAATTAAACACATTTGATAAGTATCGGATTCGATTGAGGGAAACCTGCAGAGCAATGATAGCCCAAATGAGAATAGATGTGGTACAACAACGTAAAAAAGAAAACGTAATCAATTTTGTATCATATACACATGTAGATTCAATAATGGAATGGCAGTGCAATCCTCATGTTATAGAAACGTGCAAGGGGGGGAATAACATGATAACACAAGGTGTCCATAAGAAGGGGTTTTGCAATAAGGGATGATGTGCAGGGACTGCTCATCCCCTCCCTAGTTACAGTTGCACGGATCTTCCATATATCGCTCACTTAAAGGTAAACCAACAATCTTCCATTTGGTAAAACCAGTCATGGACTGTGCTGAAGCAGGTGTGGTGTCTGTGGGAGCAAACTGGCACACCAAACATTAGACACCTGCTATGTCCTCATTTAGGTGTAATGCATTCTTTCCCTAGTTTCCTTGTTCCCTGCTGCTCAGCCAGTGTGTGTGTGAGGTCATGGAATGTTGGAGTGCCTGTGAGTGGTCAGTTGGAGAGAGTGAGCTAAGCAGCAGGATGCCGCTCCTGGTGGGGCATTGATATAGCACCTGTAATCTGGAACTAAAACTTATCTTCTTCAATAAAAATTCATCATAAAACCTACCTTGCCTACTTAAAGCTCCCACATTTACGTGATCGGAGAAGGTGTTAAACCTCAATTCCATGAGGCAGTGTGTCCCTGCATCAATGCACCTACCTAAACATCTAATCAGCAGAGTGAAACAACTCATTAAGTAATGGGGTTGACTCAAAGACAGAGTTCTAGATCAATAAAAAGTTGAAGGGTTTTAATGCACAAATCAAAAGAGGCGGTAAAGATCAGATGTAAAGTTACACAGAGAATGACAAAGTCATAAAATATTCTAAGTTCCAATGGACAGCAAAATCATTAGAACAGTGGAAGTTCAGTGAAATCTCTGACTCACCACCAAAATCAAGTGGTATTTATACACAATTCTGGCATATTAAATCAACAGTTCTGCAGATTCATCGTGATGCGAGCAAATGTATAATTTCTTCAGCAAATCAGAGCCTATGTTATGACTATTATGCATTCTTTATGCCAGTGTCTTCTGGAGATGTTTGAACAAAATATGAAACATGCACAATAAGACTTTCTTCAAGTGAATCGATCCAGTGCCTAGAAACGGAAGATGCAGTTACAAGTAACAATTTTATATCTGCATCATGGAAAGCTCATTGTGAACAAAACAATACGGCAATGAAAATAAAGTAATGTGACCCCAGCGTAACTGTGTGCTGCGGAGCTTGAGGGGAAAGGATATGCACAAGCAGGAGAGACTAACAGAAATAGCTTCCATCTTGTTCAAGATGGCATCTGCACAGAAATGTGGCATAACTAAAACACATTACAAAACGCGCTTATAACATCAGAAAAAAATTGTTTCAAAGGCAATTACATTATATCAGTGTGTAGATGTAATTCTGGGCATGAAAATTCATATTACACATTGTTAATGACATGCAAAAATGTAAATCTTTAAACCATTTCTGCATTACCCCTCAGGAAAGAATGGAGACCTGGGGTTTTAATGAGGTCTGGGCAAAATTACCTCATTTGATTTCAGTAAATTTGTGTTACAATTGTTATGCAAAATTCCCCAAATGTTGCTATTACGTTACGTTATAATGCACTGTTCGAGGCACAAATTTAGATGAAGCTCATGGGAACAACGTGAATCACCAGAACGCAAGCAGATACTGTTTGTGGTATTTGTGTTTTTTGTGCTATTTTTTTTACGTGAAATGCGCCCTCAAACACAGTTTGTGCTAAACTAAAGCATCAAATGCCAGTTTAGCATTTCCTGTAATTACGTGTAATTTCACATAATTTTCCCAACATTTCGTGTAGATACCCAAATGCAAAGTGCATGAGTTTTGCCAACCCCTAGGTAATCGAGGGGAGATAATGAGCGGGAGGCTGTGTGGCGAGAGCAGAGTCAATAGAAGACTGAGGAAAGAGATCAGGATTAAAGAAGGGGTTCAAAGTGATGAAAACAAGAATAGTCCCAAGTCAGCAGATGCATTGAGACCACTGAAGTTTCCATCATTTTCCCGCATCTTTTTTGACTTCTTGTGACCGAGTGCATCAAGATAACCATATTCTGTCATCGTTTGTCAGTTGTTTTTTGTGTGCATGCGGCGTGTGTCCACCCACATCCAAAGCTTTACAAGATACTGGTCCTCACTTGGTCCGTTTGAGCAAAGGTCCTCAGAGTGCATGTTCTTGATGATGCCAGGGGTATTAGGCAGTGCTTAATGAGTACAAAAAAAAGGGCCAGGGCACAAGGCATTTCACGGGAGGACTCTGCTGCTGGCACCCCCTACAGCCCCATCAAAAGCTGCCAAATGCCAGTGCCATGGATACTTACTAACCTGGGTGATTTTTATTTTGATAATGAATACTCAATTGTTGCACACTGTTGCTGAATTGCCTGGCTAAAAATATAGACAGACGGGTCCAACATGTAGTGGACTGTCACAAAATAGATGCCAATATTAAGAAATAGGTGCCAGTGCCGAGCACCAGCAAACACCATCACAAATTAAGCACTGGTCTTAAGTCATATATTGGAAGGATAAACATTTTTGGAATGCCAGAACTATGGAGGTGCCACCCTTTCCAAGATGAACAGTGTGGGCCCCATTCACAAAGTTAAACTTAGACCTGAAGTCTAAGTTTAGATCAGAAGTCTAACTTTACACCTAAAGTCTAAACTTAGACTTCTGGTCTAAACTTAGACTTCAGGCCTAAAGTTAGACTTCTGGTCTAAAGTTAGACTCCTGGTATAAAGTTAGACTTTAGGTCTACACATGGGGCCTGATTCACAAAAGTAAACTTAGACCAAAAGTCTAAGTTTCGACCTGAAGTCTAAGTTTAGATCTAAAGTCTAAGTTTCGACCTGAAGTCTAACTTTAGATCTGAAGTCTAAACTTAGACCTGAAGTCTAAACTTAGACTTCAGATCTAAAGTTAGACTTCAGGTCGAAACTTAGACTTTAGATCTAAACTTAGACTTCAGGTCGAAACTTAGACTTTAGATCTAAACTTAGACTTCAGGCCTAAAGTTAGACTTCTGGTCTAAAGTTAGACTTCTGGTCTAAAGTCAGACTTTAGGTCTACACATGGGGCCTGATTCACAAAAGTAAACTTAGACCAAAAGTCTAAGTTTTGACCTGAAGTCTAAGTTTAGATCTAAAGTCTAAGTTTCGACCTGAAGTCTAACTTTAGATCTGAAGTCTAAACTTAGACCTGAAGTCTAAACTTAGACTACAGGTCTAAACTTAGACTACAGGCCTAAAGTTAGACTTCTGGTCTAAAGTTAGACTTCAGGTCTAAAGTTAGACTTCTGGTCTAAAGTTAGACTTAAGTCTAAAGTTAGACTTCAGGTCTAAAGTTAGACTTCTGGTCTAAAGTTAATCTTTAGGTCTATACTTAGGCTTTAGGTCCTTCTTGGCTAATTCTGTTCCGCCTTTCTATGCACAGAACATCATGCAAAGGGTGCTTAAATGGTGGGTGCCAACGTGTACATTACCGATTTATGAGTGTTAGAGGGGGCAACATTTTACTATGAATGTTCGCTGCAGCTCCAGTACCAGAGGTTGAGCCCTTGACTAGGTTGTGATTACTGTTTATTACCAAAACAAACACACCCACAATCATGTTATCTTCCCTGCTGCCGTTCAATCCTAACCGGACAGAGTGGAAACAAAATTATTTTATTTTATTTTATTTGAACGTTGTTGTTCTATAGCTCAAATTACAAAGAGTGGTATTAATTTGCTTTACATTTCAATAAGGAGCATAACATAGAGGCGCTTAGATTGTACAAGCTACACGCACAGATAGCACCTGTACAAAACAGCGGACAACATTTTGTGAAGGGTGATGGAGAGGGGGATTCTTTATAAAGTAATGAGCAATGAGGCAGTAGCAGATTAGGAATAAAATGTCTGGATCACAGTGAAGTCACTGAGTTAAGGGTTAGGATAGAGACCTCTGAAAAAAAGTATTTCTTCAAGAGTTTTCTGAAGGGGAGGAGAGTGGGCTGTGTGCTCAGATGGACTGGGAGCGGTTTGTGGGAATCTCTGGCAAAGATTGCACTAGCTGCTGCCTGATGAGCTGCATATTTCATATGCCATGCCCCTGGGCTGCAGGTTCTGCCCTAGGAGGATGTAAAGTGCTGAGGTCCACAACTTTAAACACATCCAAACAGGAAAAGAACTATTTCGATATGGGACCTTTAACTTTAGAACACCGTGAACGCCCGCCTGAAGGGCCATACCAGTCTGCTAGCCATCTAGTAGCCCAAGAAGTCATGCCTCTTCAAGATTGTATTCTGTGCCTACTAAATGATTGCTGAGTAGTGCTTAATTTGAGACGGTGATTTCAGGTGGGGACCACCGGCACTCACTTTTAGGGACCAGCACCTTTTTTTCCTCAACAGACTTTGATCCAGAGCAGGAGAGAAAATACGAAAGAGGAGAAGAATGAGGAAGAGAAAGGCAGAAAAATATTGACAAAGATAGAAAGCAGGAGAGTGAGATAAAGTGGCAGGGGGTGTCTGGTGATGGATTAAATAGTCATGAGGTAGAAATACGACTTTGCAGCGTTGGTGTTCAGCACCTCGACCTTCCGTAGCGCTAGCTGTGGGCTTCTGAGCAAAACTTTGGGCCCCAATACTTATTCTTTTAGAAATTATGCACTGGTTCCAAGAACCCCGTCACCTGCAAGAAGGTGACAGGGCCCCAAAATAAGACATTCTGGATGCTGCGCTGTTCGTCAGTTGAAGAAGTCATCTCTCACTCTCTCCATTTATACTTAAAACCTTGCAATCACTTAGGTGACGTGTCAGCAACTGATAAAAAATTATATATAGCTAAGAAGATATTTTTGCAATATTTTAAAAATATGTTTCAGTCCTTTGCCTGGTAGCACAAAACCTCTTTGATTAATATGCCCCCCCCCCCCTTCTATATCAAGCAAGATACAAACATAGGGCAACACAAACTAGCTTGCTTCCTTGCACCAGTCCAGTTATGAGGTAATATGGCGTCTCACTGCTTGAAATGCAGACTGGGGTCTGATATTGGCCCATTGCAGGCATGTCTCTCTGCTGAGCCACAGGTAGGCTACAGGCCTCAAAGCTTCATGTGCCTGGTTCTCTGTCCCTGGGAGGCTGCTGCTGGAGAGGAAGCACAGCCTGACTAATGATCTCATTCTGCTTTAGAGGTCAGGCATTAATAATCCATCACAGAGAACCCAGCCTGCATCATACCATGGACATGGAGAGCAGGCAGGGGTGATGTGTGGCCAGGTGCTGATAAATGATGTCAGAAGTGAAGGAAAGGAGGAGAAAACTACACTGGAAAGATTTGATGTTTTTTTTTAGACCTGAAGAGGGTAAGATGAATGAAGACAAGAAACTAATTGAGGAAAAGGACATGCTAAGCAAAGAATGTGGTTTTAAATGAGCATGGTTGTCTTTTGTAGTACCCCATTAGTAGTTTCTTGACCTTCCGTTTTCATGCATGTTGTCCTTTCAAGCTCCAGACCTGTACTGCATCACTAACTCTGGAAATTACCTTGTTGGATCATAGACAAAGTTGAAAATGTCCATGTGCCGTATCCCAGTCCTTCACCGCCCTTCCCCCATTTCCTGCTTCTCTCACTCACTGATAAATATTTCTAACAACAGTGAAACTTCCAGTCTATAAGAGGCAGACACCCTGTTTAGTGCCAATAGATAATGGAGAAATGTAAATATATTTAAGGATATAATTTGTTAATAATTTTAAGTTGAACTAATTTGTAAAGAATAACAAAAAACAAGAAATAAGTTAGCGCAATCCGTATCCACCGCCCCTGTATATCCTAAATGGCAAAATTTCATACACTAATGTGTGATTCGTAAATATTATAACAGCTTCAAAATGAGCAACAAAGTATGCCATGTTGCATATTAGTGTAACTATACAAAAATATTAAAATTAAATTGCTATACTTGTTGACACCCCAACTGCGACCACATTGCCACGCCAGACTTGTCTCCCCCTGTATTTTCCATCAGGGCCGGCTTTAGCGCAGGTGGTGCCCATGCAACAATGTTTGTTGGTGCCCCCCAGTGACCACCTCAGCCACGAATTCCCTCACTACCACCCTTTACCAGTGTTCTTCAAGTCTCCATAACCACTCTCTCTCAGATGCATTTAACTAATTTAAAACATACCAGTGTAGGGTGTCAGAGCACTTTACATCACACACACTACACAGAGACAATCAATCATAGGTGTGTAAATTAGTGTATAGGAAATCATACATAAGACAGAGGACTACAAGGTGTAGGATTCACGTCATCCATACTGGTACGCAGTATAGTTTAATAGTGATTGGTCTGAAGAAGCACAAATTCAGAATTTAAAACTTAACACCATGATTGGGGGCTCTCTTTAATAATCAGAACTGATTTCTATCCAAATGAACCCTTTTTCCAACATTAGGATAATGAAAGACTGGGGAAAAAATCATAACGCTGTCATCTATACCTTTCAATTTGCTTGCAGCTCTTTGATGCCAGTTAATAGCTCACTGTTCTATGTTAGGATTATAACTTATAAACTGCAAGTAACAAAGGATCTCTCAGACAAAAGTAGTAACCCACTGACATATTTACATTGTAGGCACTTTGTGATCTGAATGGTAGACATTCTCTGCAGCAGGCATATTAATCCTCTGCTCGCAGCCGCGGCCGCTGCAGGTAAGAGCGGTTGGGCGGTGGGGCCCGGTGGGGGGGGGATTTCGAGAGACGACCATGAGGGAAAATTATATAGATAATTAATTTTCCTTCGTGGTCATCTCTCGAAATGCCCCCACCCGACCCCACCGCTCCACCGCTCTTACCTGCAGCAGCCGCGGCTGTCTGCGCTACCCTACCTTGTGTCAAAATTTCCACTAGACAAAACTCCGATCTCTCTCTAGTAAGAACATTAATCGCCAGAGTTATCTTGACATTTATATTGTTGCCTGAAAATTTCTGGAGGCCAGGAACGGGGCAGCAGGTGCTTTTAAAACCATAAAATTCTTGCAAATACGACGCCCCACCCAAAGTCAGCGACCGGTGCAGGTGCACTGGTCTTACCACCCTAGAGCCGGCCCTGTATTCTATTTCCCTCTACACATCCTTGACTGAAACTCTTTTTTTGGTACTGCTGTAGATGTGGTACTGTGTTGGCGATGCTTATTTTGTTTATTTTGACCACCCCCTGCCGCCTCTCATCTACCTCCAGGTGCCCTGTATTCTGTGCACTGACTGCCCCCCCCCCTTCGTCCTGCACAGTACAGGCACCTGATTTTGTCAACGTTTGCCCTTTGTTTATTTTTAATTCATTACTTTGTTTTTGCTCTGCTTCCATCTGCCTTCCGCCTCTCGTCTGTCCATGGACAATGCATGACCCTGCACCCTCAACAGATGTTGTAACCTTCTTGCACACAACAGGCACCATGTGTTGGCAGGAATCATGGGTTATTTTGTCATCTCCTCGGCTTTATATATCTGCCCACCATACACCGCAGACCCTTCAAGACAGACGGTCCCAGCTGCTTCCTGCACACTATGCCCTTATTTATGAGAGCTTGTGCCGCTGTTGCGTCGCTTTTTTGTGAATGCTGCAGCCGCGTAAACAATGCGCCACACTGCGCCTTGTTTACAAAGTGACACATCTATGCAGATGCGTCACTTTGCAAAGCCCTGCGCTACATTATACCTGCATCAGGTATAATGTATGCCGGGTGGGCGTTCCAACATAAAAAGCCTCATAGAAGTGGCTCAGTGAAATTAATGAGATTTCACTGTGCCACTCCTACAACTTGACTCCGTCAAAATCCTTACGCCTTCTTCACGCATGCGTAAGGAGTGACACAGGGCCTTTTACATGGGACTCGCCCCATGTGTATTGACACATTGCTGGAGTTGCGCCAGGTTACGGACACACTCCAGCAATGCGTCATTACTGTGCCACCAGATACGTCAGGATTCCTGATGTATCTGTGCAATCCTTGCGACATGGAGCGCCGTAGTGTAAATACGGCGTATGCATGGTGTCGCAAGCATGGCGCAATGAAAAGTGTTGCATCGCGGTTTTTCCCCAGTGATGCGTCGCTTTTCATAATGAGGCCCCACGTCTGCCACGTTGTGCGAGGAGTTGCATATTTGTTTTTCTTTGCCTCCTGTATCTTTGCCTGTCTTCCATGCCATGATGCACACCTACGAGCCAGCTCATCCACTGACCTTCGCTTCCGTCTGGATTGTCTCTATGTCTGCTTCACTGACGGCTTCTGTGTTGTGCTCAGGGCTGGGAACTTCAGGGCTTGTGGGCTCCTGTGTTAGTGTATAGTTCCAGGTCCATTTGGATCTAGTAACACAATGACAATAATGATGATTCCTACCCTGAATTCACACCAATGTGTTTTTTCATTTTTCCATTACTTCCTCCACTCTCTTTTCATTATTCCCTATCCTATTTCCCCCACCATTTCTATTGATTCTCCCACCTATATTCTTCCAATCTCTTTACATTCTTCCCCATCCTTCCCTCTCCCTCTCTCTTCATTATGCCACCAATGTTCCCCCACTATCTCTTTCCATTCTTTCCCCCTCTCTGCTATCAGGATTTCTCATTACCGGAGCAGGACACTGGCAAAAAGTAGGGTGAGTGTAACTTGTGTAATTCTGTGTAGCGTATTCATGCAAAATTACCCCAAAATTGCACAAGATTATGGGGAATTACACAAGAAGAGTAATTCTGCATTTAGCACTTTTATCTTTGAGCAAAAATGCCCCTTCGCATCCAAAATAGAAAAAGTGCTAAATGCAACAGAACATGTGCTCTCGCTGTAGGATCCCCCCCCAAATTACTCTTAAGTATGCAAGCAGGATCACATTATTAATGGTAACGCTGCACCAAAGAGCATCGCAGAATTACTGAAATTACTCCGATTACTCTGGCATAATTGAAATTCTTCCCAGGCCTAGCAAAAAGCAAGATTGCATGCTTTTTCTCAGCAGAAACTCCACTTTTTTCATTGACACCCTTAAATAGAAGGATCTTTTGAAATCCTGCTCTTGGTCACTAAGTTCCCAACTCCCCAGGAAAACAGATGGTCCATCAGGACCTACGCAAGACCCCAGCAGAAATTCCAAGGTGAAGAGTCAACAGATTGACATTTCAGGAATATAGGCCGAAGGTCCTTTGCTCATGACTCTGTTCTATTAATGAGACAATTGAGATTGGCCAATAGTGAGACTGTGATCCAAGAGGTTACTGACAGCCAGTGAGTGTGACTGTAATCCGAAGTGTGGGATTTACAGCATACGAGCGAGACCAAGATCTGAGACTGACTTCTGATGAATAACTCTGTGCCCCAAGATGTAAGACTCACACTCAGACCTTAATATGATTGGCTGAGTGAGCCATTCTTTTATAGTCCCTGTGCAAACTCCTGTTTGCACAGAGATCAAAATTACAAGTTTTGTGGTAAGTACCCACATCCCCCACAATTTTCTCTAGTAAATTTCATCACGGAAGATCTGCTTAATTTTACCAGAAAAAAATGTTTGGTAAATAATAGTACATGTGGATAGCGGTGTGCCAAGCACCACCATCTATACTTTATAGCCTATTGTAAAGGGCAAAAGATGTAATGAAAGCTACGTTTGGCACTTGTTGAATTCCTATACTCATTTGAAAATAAAATGGTACAATAATATACACATCCTTCCTGGTCTACTAGTAATGTGGGGCTTAGTGAGTGACATTGTAAAACTCACACTCACACTGTGCTCCAAGAAAGGAGACATGCACCCAATGAGAGAGATTGTGCACCAGTATACTTTGTTCTTTTGGAATTCCCTTTTTAATCCTCAGCATCCATGCTATCTTCATTTGCTCTATCATCCTGCCCATCATCCTCAATCAATCTGCCCATCAACCTGTCTGCCATTTAGCCCACAGTGTTTTCTAGCATCATCATCATTTAATGTTTATTTGTTTTACACATGGAAAACCATGAAAGCACACAATAAAAACAGCACAGTTAATATATTAACAATGAATTAAAAACAAAGGGGCACATGCATCAAGCATTTTACCGGTCGCAAACGGGCCGATTCACAGAATCGGCATGTTTGCGACCGGTAAAATGCCTTTTCCAATGCATCAAAGGCATTGCATTTGCAAAATAGGTAATTGCAATTTTTGCCATTACCTAATTTGCGAATGCATATTCCATAAATGCGATGCATGTAGCATTTCCAAAATACGACTTTGTATTTAGGAATCGCAAATTACCATCAACTTCAAATTGATGGTAATTTGAGAATCCTTCCATTCATTCCTATGGGCCTATTGCGAATGCATTCCCTAATAGCAAATCGCAATTTGCGATTCGCTATTAGGGAATGTTAAGGATTCGCAAAAATATTTGCGAATCCTTCATGCATAGGCATTTGCGATTACCAAATAGCAAACCCTTAAAATTCGCTATTTGGTAATCGCAAATGATTACCTTGATGCATGTGCCCCAAAGTCACAAGTCTCAATAAACAGCAAATTAGGCCTGCCTTTTATTCTGGATATCATAAAGGCAGAGTCTAACCTGCCGTGGCACTCGATCTGGACGAAGCTTGAACCAGCACTGAATAGGTACATCGTAGCCGACTGCCTCTCCCTTGAACACTCGCTTGAAATATCCTAGCTGTGTTATATCACGGAGTTGTATTCATCCCTGAACATTCCTTTTAGACCTACTGAGGGGTGTTTCACCTTTGACTTCCCAAAAGTAGAACTAAAGGTCAGATTACGTGGGGTGGCAAGAGTTTGGTGGTCTCATACTTATGCATTCCCCCATTGTGCGGCATGCAGTTGTATTTGAGTGATATTTTATCTGCCCCCCATTGGTACATTTTAACTAAGTTTCACCTCAATTTAATTCATTTTATGGGGTCTTACCCACTGAGAGGTCAATGGACTAGAGAAAGGAGGGTCTGCCCTTATGGTGGTTGGTCTGTTCAATGCACTATGCACTTTGCTTTCTTTTGCACTTTTTACCACTCTGTTGGAGTGAGATTTATAAGGTCCCAAAGTTTAACTTTTAGGTAGTGTAGAAAGGCCTTGTATATCTGCCCTTACATAAACTATACTATCCCCCATCTGTACCCTCATATTGCCATCTTCTTGTGCCGTTCTTCTGTTTGTCTCTAGTTGAATTTCTTCAAATAGTTTTTCCTCATTTTGTAAAGTCTCTGTAATCATGTGGAACAGTGGACATGGTTTCATTATAACAGAATAGCTGAAAAAAGAATTGCGAATCACTTGAATAAATTAGAATAATTGAGTCAATATAATGAGATATTTATATAGTTATAAACAATTCATTTTATTTTAAGAGCAACAATCCTCTGCAACAACATGAGTATTTTAATAGAGAAAGGGTTTGTGAAGGCTCCTTTTAATGGAATTAAAAGCTCATGAACAAAGATTTTGGGGCACTTCTAATTCTAAAAGCCTAATTGCCTAAGGTGATCTTGGATCAACTTTGGGGAGAGGACTCAATGACATGGAAACATTTCATAAAAGAGCAAGGAGATATCATTCAAACATCAGCACCAAAACGGTTTTATTCAACTTAAGTTATAGTTGGTGCAAGAACATCCCATAGTGGGTGTGGTCAAGAGGGCTTGTATTGTCACATACAATGGAACCCCGACCTACCCTTGGTAGTTGACCTTATGGGGGACATTTCTTAATTTGACTCAAACATCACAGTAGTGGTGATTTTGTGGTGACCTTTAGCACTAGAATCCATACTGAACCTATCAGGAAAAGAGGGTAAGAATTCCTGTTTGTGTCCATCCTCCAATGGGCCCACTGCATACAGTTGCAGTGACAAATACCCCACTCCCACAATTTCATATACCGCTTACTTCTGTTACTGCAACAAATGCCCAATCCGACAATTGCATATGACTTCAGAAAGATTATCAAGTTGTTAGAAAGCACTAACCTTGTTCTCTAGATCCAAGAGGAACAATGTACTCATCCATCCCTGATCAAACCTGCAACTGAGGACATGCACTATATTTGCAGGACAAATAATATGAATAGTTTAAGAGAAAAACATAGGCTCTGGATATCAGCACTCTGCTGTGCCGCTGTGCTGGCCAGTGACGTCAACTGGTCAGAATGGTTACCTAAAGGCAAGTAGGATATCTTTAATGAACTACTATAATTTTTTGCATCAACATTTAACAAAAAAAGGGTATACCCTAAAATATCTGCAACCAGCTCTCTGTGTTGTTGGTTTGAAGCTGGCCTTCCTGAAACTGAAATCTAACAAGATATAAGTGACTACTCCAATGCTTACCAACCTCCTTCCCTATTGGCATAAAACGTCAATCTTCAGAATATGCGCCTTCTGATACTGATTGAGTGGGGTTCTGACTTTTTTCCTATGCGGCTAGAAGATAAACACTCATTAACATTCTGTGATTCTTATCCTTCCCAAATTACTAAATACCATCCTTACCTTAATGCATTTTATATATAAATGCCATAATTAATGATACTTGATCCAATAATTCTTTCAGTACCTTTACAAAAGAATTCAAAGTTCGAAAATGATAAAATTAAGTCATAAAGTATTTGATTAAGTCTATGTTAAAAAATAGTTCACAGTTTGCTTCCCAGTTCGACTTGATTTACAGACTACTTTTTTGTAATTGAAAATTACTTCAGCAATCTCTCATGGAAGTAATTGTCTTACCAAACATGAATCACAAAATTAAGCAATTGACCTGGCTGCAGCAACATTGTAGCACAAATGGAAAGCAAGGCCGCCATGCAACACAATGAAAGTTATACTCGGCAAACAAAGGTGTTTGCTTCTATCTCCAAAGATTATTAGAGTTCAAGGATCCTTGGGCATTGTAGTTTCGTAGTCAGTGCTTAATTTGTAAAAACATAAGTGAAGGGACCTAACGTTTTGCTCAGAAGTCCATGGCCCGTGCTATTGCATGTCAGAGATGAAAATACCAATGCTGTATAGTCTTGATTCTAGTTCATGCCTCTTTAATCCACCACCATGCTCTTCATGTCTATTTATCTCACTCCTGTAGGTTCTTTGATGCCTCTACTTTCTCTCTTTGTCACTGTTTTTCCACCTTTCTCGTCCACTGTCTTTCCCCCTTTTGTGTTTCTCTCTTTTGCTGTGGGCCAAAGTCTAATGAAGGTAAATAAGTGTCAGTCCCCATAAATGAGTGTCTGTCGGCCCCACATATGACCACCAGCTCAAATTAAGGACTGTGGGTGTGATCGCATAGTGCATCTTCCACATGTGTGAAGCTTTTTCCAGGCTGTGCCGACAGTCTGCAAACACTACTATCTTCTCTGTCCTCTGGTTAAGTTTTTAAGTCTTACACCACCACACCCACTGACACAGCATTGATAAGCACTGTCTCCACCTCTGCCTCCTCAAAGTTTTGAAACAAAGGGCCATATGTATCAAAATGTCCTTTTGCGATTCTCAAATAGCGATTTTTTGCGAATCGCTATTTGAGAATCGCAAAACGCTATGTATGTAGGATTTGCAATAAATTTTGCGAATCCTTCATATTCCTTAATTGCGAATCGCAAATTGCGATTCGCAGTTAAGGAATACCTCCCCATTCATTCCTATGGGCCTAGAGGCCCATAGGAATGAATGGGAAGACATTCTCAATTTGCGATTAGCAATTAGAGAATCACAAATTGAGAATGCAATTTCAAGGGTGCCAGGGTGTCAAAAGGACACCCTGTTGCACCCTGAAATGTGCATCTGTGCACATGTGGCACACATGCGTGCCCTAAGGGCATGTATGTGCGCCACATAGCACTTTAAAAAATGCAAAATAGTGCATTTTTAAGTGAAATCGTAAGTTACCACCAACTTGAAGTTGGTGGTAATTTGCGATTCCTTAAGCCCAAATCGCACAACTTGGGTGCTTCTTACATTGCATTTAAGGAATCGCAATTAGCGATTCCTTAAATGCAATCGCAAAATAGGGAATCGCAAAATTTGCGATTCCTTATTTTGCGAGGGGGTTTCAGTGTGATACATTGCACACTGCTAATTTGCGATCGCAAACGCCGAAATTCTGCGAATTTCGGCGTTTGCGATCGCAAATTGGCTTCATACATATGGCCCAAAGTATGTACAGTTGCAGAAGACAAACCAATGCAACTTCGCACAACCTCATTGTGTGACATGAAATAACAAGTCTTGTTCAGTTCCTAAAGAAAATGACCCAACCCCTCAGTGATTTTTGCACACTGATGAGTTTGTGACTGGGGCCTATTTTAGTAACAGACTGATCTACAGATTGCCACCTCCTGCAGTTTACTGCAGAAATGGAGGCCTTCAATGAATGGCAGACCTGTAGTCCTACATTCAAAAATCCTGTATGCAAAGAGATTTTTTTAAAGCAGAGCCTTTTTGAAAGGGCGGGGGTTTGGTTGTAAAAAAAAAATGACATGCAGTGAAAGACATTTGGGGTGAAAGGATAGTGCCTACTCCCACAAAGGGCCGTCCACTGTTGCCTCTGAGGACAGCTTCTAGTTTATCAATTGGTTACCACTCCAAGTTGGGTCTCTGTATCCATTCATTGGGTCGGTCACAAAGAGTAGGTGAAGATTAGGCCTGGGCAGAGCTCACAGAATTCTGATATGCGGAATTCCGTAGAGTGCCCCAAAAATTCTGCGAAACTCCACAAAAGTCCATAAGCAGGTGGAGCTGCTAAATGCGCCCGTTCATGCCACGTTATTGATGTTCAGCAAAGCAACGCGCGTTCTCGCACTCGAAATTGCGCACAAACAGCACCACGAGGAGAAAATCTGCTCGAGGATGCAGCCGCGGCCACTGGCGCTCCCTCGCGCTCGCTGTCTGCAGAAAAAGGGCGCCAGATGTTACAGGTGGCAAGTCTCGGGAGCACTCGTAGGCGGTCGCCAAGTCTCGCTGACGCTCACAGGCAGGCGGCAAATCTCTCTGGCACTCGCGAGCGTTCGCAAAAACCCAGTTTGATGGCGCGCCAACCAAAAATAAATTCCGCTACATTGTAGAATGCGTAATTTATCGGGAGCTACGCGTTCTCCGCTGAATGCGGAGTTCCCGAATTCGGAAAATTGCGTGAGCGGAGAGGAATTTTACATCCAGGCCTAGTGAAGACTCCTATCACACCCCCTTCTCTTAGCGATTAAGAAAAGTCTCTTTGACTGCAAAAAGTACAGTGCAACTCCCGATTTTCTGGTCACAAAATCACTGATTTTGTAAATTGCACACATTTTGAGTTAAAATCAGTTCGAAAATCAGGACAATAATGTGGTAATTTGAAACTGGATTGACCACTATTTTTCCCAAGTTGGTGGGTGTATTAACAGTTTCTCCTCATCACAAAGCATAAACTGCACATAATTGCAGGCTTTGCCAGGGTGCAAAGTAAAAATGCAATGTAAAGAAATAACACTGCAAACTACACGTCTTTGCAACTCACAATGTCAACAGTGTGATTTATTGCAAACTTTAAGACAAAGGAAGAGGGAAAAGAAATAATATATCTTTCTTGTGATGTGCAAGAAAATATATCAATGGGTTGTGTCCATCAGAGCAATAGCAAAGCATTGCATGGCTCCTGGCTGCCCATCTTAATCTGCAAATGTTCCCACAGGCAACGCTGTCTATGAGGGATAATTTCAGTTTGTGAATTGCATTTGTGGTCATCTGGTGGCAAGAGCAGTGGGCCTCTGCATGCTTCCCTCTAGTGTTCCTTTTGCAATGTCGCCAGACGGAGGAGCATTGCCCCTCTGCTCATGAGCAGTGTAAAAGAAGTTATTATCATTTAATTTTTAGTATCGTCAGGTTAGGGCAGGCCTTGGCTCCCCTGATGTCGGGGAGGAGGAGTGGTTGCCGTACTCTAAAGTGAGCATGACGCTTTGGCCGGCCCTCTCCGGCCTGCCGAAATGTCATGCGCACTTTGCATGTTCTCCACCCAGGGTGGAGAGCATGCCCAGGCTCCCAATCCCCATCTGAGCGCCGAACCACGGCGCTCAGACCAATCACAACGCTGCATTGCAGCGTTGTGATTGGATCAGGGGAGCCTGGGTGCGTACCAATCACTACACTGCATTGCAGCATTGTGATTGGCTCAATGGAGCCTAGATGCTTCCGGGAAGACGAGAGGAGGAGAGCCGACGTGGGAGAGACGGTGGAGAGATACAGCGATCAGGTAAGTGAATTTTAATTTTTTATCCCCTGCCTCCCCGCCCGCCACCCCCGTACCGTACCGGCCGCTACTGAATTCCGTACTTTTTCCAATGTAACACCAACTCATATAATGGATGGGGTTTGTAATACCAGTAGAAATGCAGAGATGGCGCCTGCTGTCCCGTGCAGGTCTCTATCTCTGAATTTGCAGCTGGTTGCAATGATTCACAAAAGGAATCTGCATCCTGAGTACTGATGAGGCAGAATCTGTTTGAGTCCTTGCAAGCAGCCATTTTGCATCACACTGAATCGGTACATCGGCACATCGTATGTAATTGGCCAGGTCGCATCGCAGGCACTGTGCAGGTAGTGCCGTAGTGCATCCAGGTTCCAGATTACCAGGATCAGACTATTGTGCATTGACCTAGGAGTTAAATTTGTTATCTATCTATCTATCTATCTATCTATCTATCTATCTATCTATCTATCTATCTATCTATCTATCTATCTATCTATCTATCTATCTATCTATCTATCTATCTATCTGTCTGTCTGTCTGTCTGTCTGTCTGTCTGTCTGTCTGTCTGTCTGTCTGTCTGTCTGTCTGTCTGTGTATATACAGCACAAATGTGGCCCAAGGGCATTGGAGTACTTTCGGTGAGCACCAGATTACGTTATCCAGGGTCAGATACTTTTTTATTCATTTGGCACTGACCTAGTAAGTGGAGGACTCGATCCTGGTCACTCAGTTCCAAAGTCGTCACATCTCCTACTTTGTTCTTGTGTATCTTTGCACTAATGTGTTTGCATTAGTTATTGGTACATTCTGTTTATAACAATGCACTCCTGGGTATGTATTTGCACATAAAACCTATCAAAACAGTGCTTTTTAGGCAAGATCGACGTGTCACAGAAAGAACATGACTTCATTTTGTTTCTTCTTGAAAAAGAATGCATATCTCTGGGAATATTCAATTTAAAGGTGCTTTGTGAAAAGTTACAAAATCAAAGTGGTAGTTTTAACTTACATCCCCGGGCAGAGTTCCTTATGACACAGGAACATATAGTACAAACTATCTCTTTTGTTTTTCTTTTTCAAAGGGAGCACAGTAATTCAGAACAACGATGAACAGAAATGAAAATGCAATATCCATGCATGCCATTCTTATCTTTTCTTTATAACTGTAATAAAGCAAAGGTGCCAGAGCACTGGATCAATGTGCTGGGGAGTTACTGCAGAGGGACTCGGCTCCGAAGGCGAGCTCTCGCTGTGGCATTACTAGAATGTATACAAGCTGTGCTGGGGATAGGGGCAACTTTACACAAGCAAAGTAAAGACTGAGGGCCCGATTCACAAAGGTAAATTTACACCTGAAGTCCAAGTTTAGACTTAAAGCCTAAGTTTAGACCAGAAGTCTAAGTTTAGACCAGACGTCCAAGTTTAGACCTCAAGTCTAACTTTAGACCAGAAGTCCAAGTTTAGACCTAAAGTCTATGTTTAGACCAGAAGTCTAAGTTTAGACCTGAAGTCCAAGTTTAGACTTAAAGTCAAAGTTTAGACCTGAAGTCTAACTTTAGACCAAAAGTCCAAGTTTAGACTTAAAGTCAAAGTTTAGACCTGAAGTCTAACTTTAGACCAGAAGTCTAAGCTCAGACTTCAGGTCTAAGTTTACCTTTGTAAATCGTGCCCAGAGTCTGTGCATTCTTCCACATTCTAACACACTCAGGGGCATATTATCAAGCCCCTATCGCCAACACAACGTCACTTTTTGTGACGTTGTGGTGGCGATAGGGTCAGCGCCCTATTACCAAGGCAACGTTAAACCACATAACGTGGCTAAAAGCCACGTTAAGTGGCTTAACGCTGCCTTAGTAATAGGGCCCTTTCATGCTAAAATTAGCATGAAAGGGGCCTGCAGTGGGTGTTGCGGTGGGCGTTCCACCGCAACACCCATTCACTTCGACGCTGCCACCTATTATCAAGAGAGGCGATAATAGGTGGCAGCACCGAAATTAAGACCAGGAAAATCCTGGTCTTAAGGTGGTGAAACGAGGAGAAATGCTTCATTTCTCCTAGTTTTTGCTTTTCCATGTGTGCTGCCTTGTGCAGCACACATGGAAAAAGCAAAATGCTAAGGTTTGTTTATGTACAGGAAGGTGTCCCTTCCTGTACATAAACAAACCTGTTTTTAAAAATGTCATTTTATAACTTACATGTGTGCTGCATGAAGCAGCAAACATGTAAGTTACAAAATGGCATTTTAGGTTTGTTTATGTACAGGAAGGGACACCTTCCTGTACATAAACAAACCTCCCTGCTCGCAGACACCCTTGCACTCTGGTGCAAGGGTGCCTGCGTTGGCATTAAGTCGTGAGACTTAGCGCCATCGCAGGGGGAAACGCCAGGCTGCACCATATCCTTGGTAATATGGTGCAGCCTAGCGTTTCCGAAGTGGCGATGAGAGGCGTTAAGCAAAGGACGCTAACGCCTCTCACCGCCACTTCCTAGATAATATGCCCCACAGTCTAAAACAGGAGTAAAGATTTGGTGATGAAAGAGGGACCTCAGCAGCTCTAAAGTGTTCATTTCTTTTACAAAGCAGAGTCTAATAAGTGTCTGTGTGCAAAGCATTTTATAGTGTTGGGTAGCGGTCAACAGGAGGTCAACACATCGACAACACCAAGCCTGTTTCATCTCTTATACCTGCCCCTTCCATAGAATCCCACAATGGTCAGCCTTCAAAGAGCTATTTCTCTCATATCTTGCAGACATTCTCAACTCCCTAATGCCACTTCTTGAGAAGATATCTTACCATTGCCCTTCATCAAAGCTCTCTCTGAGGACACTCTCATAGCCCTACTTACCATTGTCAATGCATCCCTCAGTTCAAGCACCTTCCCAGAAACTCTCAAGATAGGCTAGATCCTCCCACTCCTAAAAAAAAGTGACTCTCTTTTAAAGAAAATCAAACCGTTTCTTCCAGAAAGGGATCTTATAACTGGTGTTCAAGCACTTGAAGTGTAACATCTGGAAGAAGGCAATGTCCTTATCCATAGCCTCCCAAACTCCACACTGGGATCCCTTAATTGCATCCTACAACCTGTAGCACGTCTCATCTGGGGCTTGAAGAAATATGATCACATCACCCACACCCTAAAGAAATTCCATTGACTCTCCTTTGCCAGACTGCACCATCTTCCAAACCAGCTGCATCATTTACAAAGCCATCTTGCAGACAAGCTGGCCATTCCTTGTGGCTTTAGGCACACCTGCAGCCAGGGAATCATCAAACTGCAGACTAAAAAGTGTAAAGAGAAAAACAAAACAATAGGCCTTTTTCATCTATGCACCCATCTGGAACAACAACCCAATATCCATCAGGAATGGCCCAAAAATACTCTAATTTAGGAAAGAGTTGAAGCCTCACCTCCTTACAGAACACTATATCACAATGCAATAACCACCCACAACTCAGGTTCCTCTCCTATTACTCGCCTACTTTAAGCTTGCCTTTGACCATGCACAGTGCCTGCTGCCTTTTGGCTGGATTTACGCTATCGAAATTCTATATACATGCATACCTACATTTCTTATTCATTAATTTAATATTTGAGGCCTTTACTCAAGAGTACTGTATGAAGCAAAGTCAAAGTACAACACTGATAAACTATAATTAACAGAAAGAGTCATCCTATTGTATTTTTTTCTTTAGTAATATGCAAAATGTGTTCAGAATTCAGCTTCTCGGCACAATGTCCAATGACCAAGGAAAGAGAAATAAAATAAAAAATATCTGAAACCCTCACAAGAGAAGGCTTTGGAAAGAATAGAACATTATACCTACAGGCAGGAGTTAGTTCCCAAATTTGAGGACAGGAAGGGACAGACCAAGTAGGAGTAAAAGCAGGGAAGGCTAGACACCACAATATGGGAGGCTTAGAGAGCAGAGGGGAATGGATAAACCATAAGTTTATTTACAGATAGGAGAAAGAATGCTAACTCAGCCAAAACGAAAAAGAAAGTCATCGAAGAAAAATCAAAGGTGGGGACATGTGTAGTAAAGGAGGAAAACTAACCAATACAGAAGAGCAATAATAAAGCAGGTACCAAATGCTAAGCTATTTTCAGGTCAATCATAAAACAGAAGCTTTACCTAAATGTTCTATACAAATCCCTCTTCGGCCTTTAGATACAGTGCAGGGCACAGCAGAGTGTGCTGAAAGTCATATTCATATATACATTTGTGGTGGTCACCGGTCGGAATCAACTATCACTCACTTTCAGGACCCCCTGGTGGTAGGGGCATTACTGGCCCCTTGCATGACTGCCTCCAAAGCTTTCCACACAAATAGGTCTTGAGGGTGCAGTATTGACCAGGTGTCTCCTGTCTGATGTAAGTTTCTTTATGTTTGAGAAGGCATGGGAGTTGTAGTATGTCTTAGTTTTTCGTCAGTCTCCATTCCCAGATTTTTGATAGTTTTCATTTGCAGTTAGTGCTACACAATAATTGTTTTGGCATTCTGTTAAAATTGTGATTTTTGAGATAATATAGCTCTATCTGAACTTATACCTGAACACAGCTTAATGTCATTTACGACAATGAAATATATGGAATGTTGATTTTGCTCATTGGTCAACATAACATACAAATTTTTAGACTCTGGAAATGCCTTGGAAAGTCACTCGCTCCATCGCCTAGTGCTCATTCATGTGCATACCCACTCATGAAGGTGAGCCTTTCTGATCCCCATTGTAAGACCTTCTTTGAGGACTTCAGGTTTTGCTGAGGCTGAATTCTCTATGCATGTTTTATGGTGCCAGAGGTTTGTAGGGATTATGCATGAGAGCTGTGTGAGAGTTGCCCAACCCAAGCATGTACATAAGGAGCAGTGCCAAGACAGACACTTTCCTGAGGAGTTGAGAACCAAGTCTTCCTACCAGATGAGTGGGACTGAGAGACTGCTAAGAACAGCACCCTAAGTGTTACTCGGTGACATAGGCAGATTGAGTCTTTTCTGACTGGAAAGGGTGGAGAGGCTCTTTGAAAGTGAGAGTTGAGATGTTAGAAGCTGGCATCCAGAGGGCCACCTTTGGACTTTTTGCCATTGGAGCCGCCTCCATGGGCGACTCCCTTGTTGCTCCCCATGGCCTAAGTAGTCTTTGAAAGTGCCCAAGTATTATACAATGAAGACAATGGTGATCAGTTTCCCCAACTTTGCTCAAGGTAGATGTCAGTCCATTTGGGCTGTCTGCAATGCCTGTATGTCCTTCTTATATATAGTGGAATTTCCTGTGCTAGCAAATTGTTTAAAGAGATCAGACATCCAATATTAGATAAATGCCTGACTTATGATTTAGGTGCACGGTTGAAAGTTCTGAAGAGGTGGCAGATGTACTTATTTTCAGCCAGTGGTTGTCCGTGGGGGCCACTAGCACTTATTTTTGGAACCAGCACTTCTGTTTCTGCACAGATATTTATTGAGAGAAGAAGAGAGGGGAAAATGCACAGATCGGAAGTTGGAGCCGTTCCGACCGCATCGGAATGTCCCGTTCAGATTAGTTTCCAACCAACCTATTTTGATGGGGTCGGTCGGAAAGAAATCCAAACCGGATTTCCAAATGGCCTCCGACGGGCTCAGAGAGCCCGGCTACCATTCGGAAATCCTCCATCAATCCCTGCGGCAGCTCTTTCCGGCCGAAGGATTTTGATGGAAGATTACCACAACCTTTCTGTGCCGGCCTTTCCGGCACAGAAAGGCTGTTGAAATCCTACGTTGGGGGCCACCAGCAGGGCCCCCATCGGTGCATGGCCTCCGAATGGCGGCCTGTTGATCCCTGCACCCGAGGGCAGGCACCTTGAGGTGCCTGCCACGGGGTGCAGGGATGAACTGCACCTCTGCTCTTTGGAATGAGAGTATGCATTCCGTTCAGAATGCATGCTCCCATTGTAAAGAATAGGATTGCGACTGAACAGGGTTCGGTCGCATACTGCTTGTGGGGCTGGATCCGACAACAGGAGGTCGTTCGGTTCCTGTTCCCAACCGATGTCAGACAGACTCCGGTCCGTCCAACATCGGAATCGGCCCCTCAGACTGAAAAACCATTATGAAGGAATGAAAGAAGAAAGGAGGAACATGCAAGAGTGAGATAAAAGGACAGGAGAGTCTGGTAGTGGATTTGAGTCATGATGTGTATTTAAGACTATCAGCCTTGGTTTTTGGTGCTTTGATGTTTAGTTGGAAGGAGGGCATTCTATCCTGGCATTCACAAAGCTTAGCACACACATGGCATTCAAGGGCATTAGGATACATTCATTCATTAAGTATGACCAGAAGTGTGATCCTTTGTCCCTCATTTGCTCATGTTCCTCAGAATGATGCATTAGTTGCTCAACTTTTATCCCTTTCTGACATGCATATGAAGGGCTGTCTTCCTCCAGCAGACACGTGCCATGTTATATCCTATTCACTCCCATTGGCTGTCATCTGGCCTTTATAGATCAGTTGACACTGGATGCGGTGGAAGTGCTAAAGTATCCCTAAATGTGGTATAATGCACCAACCACTGCATACTCATACATTGAAATGGAGTATGAGTATAAACGGCGTGGGGTAGGAGGGTATAGAGTGCATGCGTAAGACCAGTATGTGGAATATGGCTACTGTAAGGAATTGGGATGTTCATTGAGAGGGGTGAAACTTTAGTCAATCAATAGCCACAATCTTTCTCAGGGCGAACCACAAAAAGTCACAAAATTAATCTGTGCTTAAACCTCTGATAGCTTGGCACTAAAGCAGTCAGGCTTAACTTAGAGGCATTGTGTAAAGCATTTATGCAGCACTTAAACAGCAATAAAGAGGAAACAGAACACAAAACAAATCACACAATATAGAAAAATAGAGTACAATTTAATAAGAAATTTGACACCAAAACAATTCAAATCCAAGTACTGTTACCGAGATATGCAATTTCAAAGATTTAAGGTAAGTGTATTACCTAAAAGCACAAAGCGCCACTCACTGTTATCTGGTCAAGCGAGACCAGGTGAAATTCACAAGTTCAGGCTGACCACAATGGAGCATGGGATGGATACAGGGACCAGGTTAGTCCCACTAAAAAAGTTACCTTCTATAGTCTAGCGCAAAGAGTTCCATTCGTTGTGGTGGAGGGGGCATAGAGGGCATTGTGGACAGTCATTGCTATAGCTCAAAGCAATTTTTGGGGCATTGCAGGTAGTCGTTGCTGGAGATTCGCTTTGGTGATCACAATAGGCTGTCAATGCTGTAGCACAAAGTGCAAATTTCGCATTGCAGGTCGTCACTTGCGGTCGCTGTAGCGCAAAGAGTAGGGTTCACCACAGCTTCGCATTGGTGGTTGGCATGGGCGGCAAGTTCTTGGCATGAACAGGCCAGTTCATGGGTGTTAGGGGCACAAAACCTCAGGATTTCTCCTTTACTTCAAGGAGGAGCTCAACTGTTGCCACACTAGATGTCCAGGCCTGGGAGGCATCTCCTGGGGATCAGGAACTCACTCCAGCAGAGGCCAGCAGGGCTCAGGCAGGCCCAGATCCAGGTCCAGACAGGTCCAGGCAGCGGGCCATCTGGGCAGTTGCAGGGAGTCCTCTGGCACTCGTTATGTTCCTGTAGCACAGAACAGGAGGTCAGTCAGCTGATCCCTGGAGTCACTTCAGCCTGGAATGAAGGGTGCATGTCCAGTCTTACTTATCAGACAGCAGGACAGGCCTCAGACAGGTCCAGCTGCAAGCCAGGTGGGTCCAGGCCAGCAGGTAGGTCAACTGGGCGGTCCTTCTTCTGTAGTATACACAGGTCCAGGTGTGTACTGAAGAGTAGGCCTGAGTGTTCCCTTTTTATACATGGTGCTGCCTTGAAGTGGAAGAAACTTCAGGGGTTTCCCCCCTACAACGGTGTTTGGAATTTACTGCCTCCCTGCCCTGGTCCCAGTCTGTCTGGGGGCAAAATAGACTAGTGAGAAGTCCGTAGTGTGTGAGCTGGGCCATTGCTCTGAAGTGCAAATGTGGTAGACGACATCCCCCCCCCACATCAAGCCAGGATAGCCCCACTTGCCAACACTGCCATCAATTGTGATACTGCCTGGGAGGAATACACAAAGGCCAATTGCTAACTACACCTAGTCATGTGAGCCAGGAACAAGCTGTAGGCACCAAATGCTAAGGACAAAAAAATGCCAACTTTCTAAAAGTGATACGCAAACATATGAAGGACGGAATGCTGAATAAATCATACATTCACCCCCAGTCAAAAGATTTGGATTAAATCCATCGTTCTTCTTCTCACTATGCCACCCCAGTTTGGACCCAGCTATATGCAAATCAGTCTTGACCCTGTGCCCAATGGGAACAGTCCAGCCCGACCTGCGAAGCCAGGTCCTCCCTGGACCGGAAACAAGCATCCTGGCACAGGTTTCGGAGTATTACCCCTCATCAGCCAGGCTAGCTTGAATCCAGTGGCAAAGTGAGCAAGGGACCCACGTCTGGGCATACTCATCCCACTTAGGGCGAAAAGTGATATGCAAACAAATGATGGACAGAATGCTGAATAAATCATAAATTCACCCCCAGTCAAAAGATCTGGGTTAAATCCATCGTTCTTCTGCTAACTATGCCACCCCAGTTTGGACCCAGCCATATGCAAATCAGTCGTGACCCCGTGCCCAATGGGAACAGTCCAGCCCGACCTGCCAAGACAGGTCCTCCTTGGGACCGGAAACGAGCATCCTGGCACAGGTTTCGGAGTATTACCCCTCATCAGCCAGGCTAGCTTGAATCCAGTGGCAAAGTGAGCAAGGGACCCACGTCTGGGCATACCCATCCCACTTAGGGCGAAAAGTGATACGCAAACAAATGATGGACGGAATGCTGACTAAATCATACATTCACCCCCAGTCAACAGATCTGGGTTAAATCCATCGTTCTTCTGCTCACTATGCCACCCCAGTTTGGACCCAGCCATATGCAAATCAGTCTTGACCCTCTGCCCAATGGGAACAGTCCAGCCCGAACTGCCAGGCCAGGTCCTCCCTGAACTGGAAACAAGCATCCTAGGACCGGTTTCGGGGTTTCACCCCTCATCAGCCAGGATAGCTTGACTCCAGTGGCATGGAGAGCACGGGACTCACGTCTGGGCATACCCGTCCCACTCGGGGTGACAAATGCAAAAAGAACAATTGATGGACACAATGCAGAAATAACAGAACCATGGCACAGGGAAGGTAGGCCATAGTTTACAAACTATTTGCATAATTGTAACCTTTGTAGGCAGGTGCAAAAAGAGATCAAGACAAACAAAAGATCAAAAACACAGAAGGTGGGTGAGGGAGGAGTGGGAGGCAAACCAACCCATCTGTTTTCAATATTAACAACATTAAAGGTGAAATAAATTCTAGCAAGCACCTTTCAGGGAACTTATTGCATTCATGTGGGGTAACAAAGTCTCCTGCACTTAAAATGTGTTGGAGGACTACAATGTGGGAGAAAGATGGCGACTGTTAAGCGTTAACTTTTAGCATTTAAAGATCCACAAAAGTGACAAAGGTGACTTTACAAAAATCAAAAGCCTGGAAACCTTTGAGACTATCGATTGTATTTCTTTCAATGCCCAAAACAACTGTTGTGAGGAGCTTCTTTTTCAACTTATTTTGATATAGGTTAAATTCCCTAAACCCATCATAAATTGGAACAAATATGTTCTGACAAATAATTAATTATTGCTCCCCTCCATTTAAAAAGCAACCAACTCCTGATCAAGAGAGTCTTGAACACTTGTGCTATCAAGAAAGCTAATTGATAATTCTACTCTAGTTAATGTGTGCTAGTGCCTTAAGCGGCCTTGACCACGTGCGACAATCTTTGAGTCCAATAAAAGTACAAAGAATGTGAATTTGCAACGCAAGGAGCTGCAGAGAGATTTGGTTGGCCAACTTTGGTGGTCCATAAACCTACATTCTCAATGAGAATGGACAATTTGTAAAAGGGCGAATATGTCCTTCACTTCTGGAGCGACGACCTCAAAGATAAGTTTGAAGTTATGCTTTCCACGTCACCAGGACCACACAGCCTGAAAGGCCCAGGTTATGGAAGCAGCACGGCACGAGCCCCGATTTGCAATCAGCAAGCTGGAGCAATGCCAGAAACAATGTTTATTCATGGCAGACCTAGGAGTGAGCGGCGCAGCCTACGCGCTGCTCTCTGCGCGGCAGGCTCTACGACAAATTCACCACTTGTCTTCTTCAGGAGCATCCGGGGAGCAGATTTACGAATCACCAATTTATCTCCATACTAATTATCTAATAATTACAAAGTGTATGCGCTCTGTAATTAATTCAAAAAAGGTAATTAAATATACTTAGTATAATTAGTATCTCTAAGCGTCAATTAATCAAAATATCTGCTTCCATATTAATTCTTCTAAACTGAGTAATCCGTTATCCTAAAAACACCTTATTAGTTCTAGGTCCTACCTTAAACAGTTTAAAGTCCAGGCCTGTGATTCATGCAGCACTGATATTTAAAACACATTACACATGTGGATTATTAATTGCTAAAGGCAGCGCCTAGCTTGTTCCCCGTGTTTTTCTTACAGATCAATTAGCCCAGCTTAATTAATGTGGTATTAGTTAGATATTGTATTTTGATTGATTTAAACATCAATTGACTCGTTTTGCCATGTTTTATGACCCTTTTTGAGTTGCTCAGATCATGCACTTTGTTGTGAGTAGATAATTGCATGGAGATAGATGGATGCTGTGCACATCTGTCCCAGAGTCATGGTGAAGTATTCAGTTGACGAAGCTCTACACAGACTACTCTCTGGTTGGTTGTCTGTTCAGTGCAGGTGTATTGAAGCTTCTTGTAACTCTCTGGAATGCCGCCTTCCTGCCACATGGCTTCACCGTCATCACATGGACAGCAGCCATTTTAAATCAACGGAGAGAAACAGTGGAACCAAGTCATATGGCGGGTAGAGGAAAAGAACAAAAAACAAACCCACTACAGCTGACACACTGCTATACACCCTAATATTTACCCTACACATCTATAACTCCTGGTTTCCCCACATAGCATCCTGCAGCTCCCCATTGAGGGAGTCCATGGCAGAACCAATTTTATTCTGTAGGTCTTGTATAGCGCATGGCTACCCAGAGGCGTGTTATAACCAATGGAGTGTTGAGTAGGGATTGTCTCACTGGGAGACACCTACTTTCAAAAGTGAAGTGTCAGGGTGCCTCTAGAGGTTGCGAGTGGTTACTGACTAGTGATGTCATCAATTATGTCAATTTTGAGGTGATATGTGATGTCACCAGTGAGGCCGATGTAATTTATAACACCATGTGTGAGGTCATGAGCGGAAAATTGGTATTGGATTATAATTGACCATAAGTGACAAATTTCAGTGACTTTGTAGCCTAAACATGTAATAATATTATCACTGTAACCTTTTTTTAAAGTACATTTCTGTGTTTAGGTCAAGGTCAGTAAATATTTGGGAACAAAGCCTAAGTCCATGCATCTCCCCCATTTAAAAATAAACCTAAAACAGCTATTACATGACAAAGTCACTTCAAAGGTATTTTAGAGCTGTATGAACCATTCTCAAACAATAATTAAAGCAACAGAGGGAGACTATCCATGTTAAAAAAGAATACAGAGAACTTTACACACAATTTTAGACTCCCTGAACATGAACAAATATCAGGTATTTTTCAATGAGAAAAGTGGCAACTCTGTCCTATCTCTATGTGAGAAGTGCATTACTGTCTCAAAGGAGAAGTGTGCAAACATCATTAACCCCTCGTGGTTCAAATTTTGTGAGTTGAGTTGGTGCGCTTAGTTTAGTTTCTGGTGTCAACTGCTCACCACCAAGTACATAACCTTCTATAGAATTAGTCAGAGCTGAGGCTCTCATTGCTATCCCTTTATATAATTAATAATCTCACTGTGTTAATAGATCTGAAATTAAATTGAAGGCTTGAATTTACTAGGCAATTTTCAGAATGAAGAAAGTATTAACTCTAACTCCAAGAAACACAAGCCTGATTTTCACAGATTTTGTACTGGCATTAGACAATGTCACAACTCTTGCCTGAGACAGAAAATAGAGTGGTAAGTCTGTCGTAGGCCAAGACCGGCTGTTTTAAGATTATCGTCAAAAAGGACAAAGTTGTTTTTAAATCTGGGGCATCTCCCTTGGCTTACAAAGTTTTAAGACCGACTTAAGACTGACTTAATCTTGGGGAAATCTACAGTAAATCAGACACTGTGGGGCATATTTACAAGCCCCTTTCGCCACCGGTGCGTCACTTTTTGTGATGCACCGGTGGCGCAGTGTGGTGCTCCGTATTTACAAAGACACGTAAAGATACCCTGCGTGGCTTTTCGTGTCCTTGTAAATACGGCCCCTTTTCACACAGCACTTTGAGTGAAAGGGGTGTTCTATGGGTGTTGCTGTGGGTGTTCCCACGCAACACCCGTGGATTCTGCCGCATTCCCAGATTTGCAATGTTTCGTAAACCTGGGAAAGCGTCAGAATCCTACGCCTCCCCAATGGAGTCGTAAGGAGGTGCAACAAGGATTAATCCTTTTATTTCTCCTCATTTTTAACTCTTTCTATGCATGCTGCATTCTGCAGCACACATAGAAAGAGGAAAACACATATTGTGATTGTTTTTGTGCAGGAAGGTGTCCCTTCCTGCACAAAACAAATCATAGCCGCAACACAGGCACCCTGCATTTGCACATGGCATCCAATTGTGCGCCAGCGCAGGGGAGAGCTCAGGCATATGTCATGTTGTTGCAAATGGCTTGCGGCACCGTGTCTTACTTCCTTGTAAATATGGTCCCGAATCTTTATGGCAAATTCTAGCACACTGATTAAGTATGGATCTCATCACTGCCAAACGTCAACTGCAAAGAAACAACCGAAATAAATCATCAATGCACCTAAAACTCCAGGGCCTTTCTCTTGTCTTTGATCTCTTTGCCAATTACATATTCTTTTCATGGTCTCTAGCGTCAGTGGATTTCGTATGTATTGAGTATTGGGCAGTTGCTATCGGTTAAGTGAAAGATTGGCAACCATTTTCATGAGAAAGTTTTTATACCAAGTCAAAAAGTTTAAAAATGTAGCTTAGCAGTGGGTAGACCACCCGGCACTGCTTTGGTGGTTAAAAGGAATAAACCCTAACTAGTCGCAGAGACAGGAAAGCAGCCGTTTTACCAGAAGCAAAATATGCAATGTTGTATTATGTCATTAGAGGACTTATGGGGTGGGGTCCCTTTCCCTCATATGTATCTCTGAGGATGAAGATAAAAAATATAAGCAAGCTTTAAAAGGTTACCCGAAATCCATTAAATCAGTTCAGTCTGATATTTTGATCTACAAATCATCTCAGCTGGCAATAAGTTAAAGTTAAAGTTGCAAAACTCTATCTACAACCTAAAGCCTGTAATTTGGCTATAACTTCCTCACCAGAACTATGGAATGATCTTTTGGATTTGTTTGAGAGTAAAATAAGAAAAATTCAGGCGGAATTCAACCCTATGTCATGGGAGACTCTCTCTGAGTGACTCCCTTGGTTCTCAGTATCTTCATCCAACTCTTCATTTCATGAATTTGAATCTGTCACTCTTCAACAATCTAATTTGTTATAATTAAATGCAAATCAGGTTCTCCATTGGATCATTGGCCTCCCCCAAGTGTGTTGGGTAAAGTGATTGACATTATTAACCCTGTGATAAATAATTTAACATCTCATTAGAATCATCCTCTGTTTCAGTTTGGAAAGAAGCAATGGTATCGACCCTTCTGAAACATACCGTGGCCAATCTAGAGGTTTTGTCAAATTATCACCCTATCTCTTGGCTTCCTCCTCTTTCTGAGGTCTTGGAAAAGTTGGTTAATTCCCAATTATCTGACTACTTGAAACTAGCAGGTCTGTTGCATGCTTCACAATGCGGCTTTAGGCAGCAGTATAGAACAGAATCAGCTTTGTTGGAGGTGTCAGACTCCATTAAAATAGCTCTTGATAAAGGAGAGAGAGCAGCCCTCATTCTTCTCAATCTGTTGGCAGCTTCAACACCATATCTTATCCTTTATTTCTTCAACGCATGTCCGAGTTAGGCATCTGCGGCCTGGCGCTTAGATGGTTTCAGTCTTTTCTGTCTGAAAGACAATAGACTTATCAATTTAGCTAATTTTTCTTCATGTAACCAGCGGCTAAATTGTGGCATCCCCAGGGGTCCTCACTGAGTCCCACCCAGTACAATCTTTATATGTCTCCCTTTGCAACATTGATTGAATCTTTTGTAATTAAGGCGATCTATTATGCTGAAGACACCCAGTTGATTTTTTCGCTGGACCGACCTACTACCACACTAACAACTGGTTCTCTTAAAATGTGTCTAAATAATTGAATGGATGAATAACATTCTGCTTAAATGTAACTCTGCTAAAACATAAATTCTTCTTTTTAGCCATAGAGAGAACTTTTCCAACTGTTCCGTTTCCAATTGGAGGCCTTAAGCCCTGCTTCCTCCTCCTTCTTCTGTATCCACAGCTAGAAATATGGTTTTTAAATTCAATAATGAGCTATCCTGTCGGCCGCAGGTGCTGGCAGTTAATGACTTGTGTTTTACAATTTTGAAAATGGTAAAACATTTTTGGGACTTTATTCCTCTTCAGATGCATAAATCAGTGGTTCATGTTTTGATTATGTCCGGGCATGACTACTCTTACCTCTTACCTCGTACTCGTACCTGGGGCTCCCTAAAGTTCTGTTTCATCGATTACAGGTGACTCAAAATGCAGCAGCCCATCTGGTTCTTGGACCTCCTGGCGCTGCTCTATATCACATCATCTCAGACAGCTGCACTGGTTACCAATAGCAAAACACATCCAGTTTAAAGCTATGGTGTTGGCTCAAAGAGGCTTTTACTCTACTGGCCCTATGTACCTCCAGGCCAGATTTCTTCCTTATGCCCCCGCTAGACTCTTGAGATCAAGTAAGGCCTTCTTATTTAACATTCCAAAGTTGAAATGGCAAAGAAGGGGAAGAAGGTCTTTCTCCTATTTAGCAGGGAAAGCTTGGAATGAACTCCCTTTTGCTATTCATTCTATCAGGTGGGAAAATCATTTCCGGAATCTCTAGAAGACCTGGTTGTACACACTGCGTAAATGTGTGTCCTAGTGCTGTGACTTATTTTGGCCCGTGCTGGAACAGATTTTGGGGCGGCTATGTGTGCTTTAAAAATCAGCTCATTCACCAGTCTGGTAACTATTACTCCTCTTCTTTTTAATGTACATTTTAGACTCGACCAGAAGTTATTTCCTCCTTCAGCTGCTACAACTTCACAGATGACACACAAATACCTACTAAAACCAGAAAAATAGCAGATCATGACCCCAGTAGCATTGGTCAGTGCGTCCATGCAGTTGAATACTAGGGGGCAGATTTACAAGCCCCTTGCGCCACTTTTGCGTCATTTTTCCCATGTTAAAAATGACGCAAAAGTGGCGCAAGGGGCTTGTAAATCTGCCCCTAGATGCTCTGCAGCCTCCTCAAGTTAAACATGTCCACACCTGAAATACTTTCTTGGAGCAAAGGTGCCATCTACCATCTCCTGACCATTTGGCCACAAGAACTAGATTAACCAACAATCCACTCAACTCAAATAAGGAACCTTGAGACTCCAAGCACACTCAGATAAATCAAATCTTGAAGCTACTACACCATGAGATGCTTGTGTCGACTCTACACTAACCTTGGTTTGCCACAGAAGGTTAAAGCCGCTGCTGCTCTTGTCACATCAATGGTGAATGCACAGAATCGATTCACATCAACAGTATGCATAGAATCGATTCACATCAACGGTGTATGCATTGAATCGATTCACATCAACAGTGTATGCATAGAATCGATTCACATCAACAGTGTATGCAAAGAATTGATTCACATCAACGATGTATGCATAGAGTCAATTCAAATCAACAGTGGATGCATAGAATCGATTCACATCAACAGTGTATGCATAGAATCTATTCACATCGATAGTGAATGCATAGAATCCATTCACATCAACGGTGTATGCATAGAATCGATTCACATTGATGGTGTATGCATAGAATCGATTCACATCAATGGTGAATGCATAGAATCGATTCACATCAACGGTGTATGCATAGAATCGATTCACATCAACGGTGTATGCATTGAATCGATTCACATCAATGGTGAATGCATAGAATCGATTCACATCAACGGTGTATGCATAAAATCGCTTCTCTCCCTACGTCTCAAATTACATAGATTCCAGAATAAGACTCAGGGTAGTTCCTTAACCCGCCAATATGGACTCACATCTCACCAGCTCCCATATTGTTACGTTGGTTTCCCGCAGCCAGACACATCAGCTATAAAGCAATGTCCATCACACATCAGATTGTACATGGCACTGGACCACTCTTCCTCAAACACCTCCATCCTGATTGAGAAATAAGAATGCTACATGCTACACTGGGCCAAAGTCCCTGTCATTCCTGTCTTTAAAGAATCTCTAACTGGGGAAATTCCTTCTCTTTTCTGGTATCAAAGAACTCGAATTTGGCGCCTCCGAGAATAAGGCGAATCGATAGTCACCTTGCATTCTTGAGTACTAATACCTGCACAACATTTCCCACTTTTAAACTTCTCGGCAGCTGACATGCCATGCTCACCATGTTTGAAGGACACTCAGGACTGCAACATATGCCAATCTGCAACCTATACTCTTGCAGCCATGCCCTCCAAAAGGGCACCAGGAACTGATTGTGTATCAGACTACCTCACGGCCTCGTCAGGAATATGAAGCACAATGTAAATTCTGCAAAACAATACCACTCTCCTGGTGTATTCATCTTTGATGACACGGTTGATAAAATATGTGCAGGTAAGGAGCCTAAACAGTAGTACCTCTTAGATCTAAGACATCACATTGGAAGGGGGGCAATAAATAGGTCAAACGGACCCCTGAGTGAGGTTCAAATAAGGCGGATTTAGAAACTTTACACTCCTGCAAAAAAACAAAATACTGCAAAAAAATGTGGTTGAATTTCATCTGGTTCCTTGGATGAACAAGGAAATCTGCTGAAATAGTGGCTGGAAAATCCACCAGTGAAACTCTTAGGTCAGAATGTGGAAGAGACTGCACCCCATAATTCGGTTGTTATCACATCAACAGCCATCATATATTCAAGAGTGATCTATTTGAGCGAGTTTTTAGATTACTGTTTATGGAATGTTTGGTGTCGGTCCATAATGGGCTGTGTCTATTGTTTAATTGATCATTTTCGGAGGTAATATTGCCAGGGTTTCTGCAAGAGAAATTAAGCATTTTAACTTGCTTAGGGGCATATTAACAACGGCCAGCGATAATTATCGCTGGCCGTGCTTAGCGATAATTATATTATCGCCGCCTATCTCTGGTATTTATCGCCCTGGTAGCGCGTTATTAACAACGCGTTACTCCAGGGCGATAAAGATTCCAGAGATAGCGAGGTTATCGCCCTTTTGCAGGGAACATCGCTGGTTTTCCAGCGATGTTCCCTTCAAACGGCGATAACCTTGCTGATACGACCCTGTGGTCGTATCAGCAGAATCCATCTCCTATGTCTAACATAGGTAAGTCAGGATTATAGCAGACGTTAGATTTTGGCGAAAATGGCCGTTTTCGCCAAAATTTAACGTCTGCTATAATCCTGTGGGCTGCCTTGTAAATATCGCGATGTGCACATCGGCGATATTTGCAACGTAGCCCATCCGGGGTACACTCAGTAACGCCCACTTTGCATCTCATTAGAGATGCAAAGATGGGCGTTGGAAAGAGGCGATAGTGCAAGGATTCACGCGATAGCGTGACCTTGCTGATTAGGCGATAAGATTATCGCCGCTTTTCGTCCGAAAACGGACGCTAAAGCGGCGATAATTGTTTATCGCCTCGTTGTTAATATGCCCCAGAGTTACATCTTATTGTAGATAGGAGGGGGTGCAGAATACACAGCAGATTTTCGAGTTTCTGCTGCAGAGTCGCTGATATTTGCAACAAGCCGTTGACAGGCTCGTCACTTGGAACCTCAAACCTGTTATTTCACAGGTTGGTAGCTTTATTTGTGTTTCCACAGGTGTGAGGTAACAGCCATTAGAGATGTTAAAACACCAAGCAAGCATCTTCGCTTAAACGACAGAACAGAGCCATCTGTTTGCTACCATCAAATTCTTTTATTGTAGAGGTGGTTAATTCTTAATTGTTGACAAAGGAAAACATTCTTTGATGGGTAATGAAAAGTGTAATCAAACATGGTACAATATTGCTGATAATGTTCCGGGCCTCGGGCCCTGAGAATAAACATGGATGGGGGGGATTATTCTGTGCCACTATTTCACATATGGCAGAGTGACCTGACAGAAGGGAAAAGAACACCAGAGAGAGACAATCTTAAAGAGATAGACAATCTTACAGAGATAGACAATCTTACAGAGATAGACAATCTTACACAGATAGCTAAGGGAAGCTGCGCATGTACCCGAGGGGCTCATTTAAAAGGTTGAGCCCCCAGTCCTGGAGTTTATCAAGCAAAGCCTTAATCAGCGAAAATTGGATTTGCAGAATTACCAGCCAGACCTTGAAATTCACTGATATCGCTCGGTAAAAGTAAACTTTATACAGAGCAACTGTTTCAAGCATAAGACTTAGTCCTGGGAAAAATAAATCTGTTTATGTGACCTCTGTCCCCAAGGAAAGTGAAGACTGCATTTGAGCAAAAAAGAAAAACAGCAGGCAGCTGCTTCTCATAACCACTTTTGGATCCATATACCCGAAATAAATACCAAATTATATGAATAGCATGAGCTACAAACCCAGGTACACATACACCCACAGAGTGATACACGAGAACAGATATATAAACATGAATAAATATCACAAAACGTATGTTTTATGTTTACTGGTATTTGTGTAGTGCAGGATTCACTAATTATTTGGCCTTATGGCCCGTGAGCAAACCATCTACAACATGCACTATACCTACAAAATGCAGTATAAAGCGCAAATGCAAATTACAAACTTGGGGGGAGATTTACAAAAAAGTCGCGCAACGCAGTGCAGCCCCCCGCGAGGCTGCGCTGTGTTGCGCGACAGGGAGGGAGCAGGAGAGCGCCATATCTTCAGAGATATGGCTCTCTCCTCCCTTTTCCCTTGCGCTGGTGCTGATTACAGCTGCCGTGCGCCATGCACACACCTTAGCACCGCAGCGCTAGGGTGTGTGCATGAGTCCAGCATAGGTTTTGTACAGGAAGGATACCCTTCCTGTACAAAATACTATGCTAGACACAAGGGAAATCTTTTCCCACTTTGTATGCGTGCTGCACAGTGCATCACGCATGCAAAGTCGGAGAAGGAAGGAGAAATGAAAGCATTTCTCCTTCCTTGCGCCTAGTTGAAAAGGGCGCAGTTTTCTCACGCTAAACCCAATCTACAGTTTTTAGTAAATTGGGGGGAAGATTTACAAAAAAGTCACACAACGCAGCCCTGCCCCACACGAGGCAGCGCTGCGTTGCGTGACAGGGAGGGAGCAGGAGAGCGCCATATCTTCAAAGATATAGCTATCTCCTCCCCTTTCCTTTGCGCCGGCGCTGATTACAGCTGCCGTGCACCATGCACACACCTTAGCGCCGCAGCGCTAGGGTGTGTGCATGAGTCCTGCATAGGTTTTGTACAGGAAGGGAACGCCCATGCACCACCCTTGGTACGCCCCCATGCAGGGCCGGACTGGCCGTAGCAGGCACCGGGCGTTTCCCCGGTGGGCCGCCAGGGTGGGGGCCGGTTTTGTACCCCTGGGGGGCCGTTTTTGTTACCGGGCCAGTTTTGCAGCAGAGCTGCAATATCGGCCCCTGTAACAAAATCGTCCGAAACCGGCCCTGGCAAACTGCTCGGCCGTACCCCCAAACCCTCAGGGGCCGGCCGAGCACTTTGCCAGGGCTGGTTTTAGTTCCCAGTCCGGCCCTGCCCCCATGGCGCCAAGTAACGCGAAGCAGCGCAATGCGCTGCTTCACATTACTTTTACGTTATTTCCAGCGCTAAACAAGTTTAGCGCTGGAAAGTAAATTACAAAAAAAAGATTTTGCGTCGTTTTGCGTCACTTTTGTGACGCAAACAGGGTGCAAAAGCTTAGTAAATCTCCCCCTGGGTTTAGCGTGAGAAACCTTGGGTGGTTGCATGTGAACGCCCATGCACTACCCTCGGTACGCCCCTTGGTGCAAAGTAACGCGAAACAGCGCAATGCGCTGCTTCACATTACTTTTACGTTATTTCCAGCGCTAAACAAGTTTAGCGCTGGAAAGTAAATTACAAAAAAAAGATTTTGCGTCGTTTTGCGTCACTTTTGTGACGCAAACACGGCGCACAAGTTTAGTAAATCTCCTCCAAGGGATTGCACAAATCAAGGAAGCAGTATGTCCCTAAGTCGACACAAAACTGGAACCTTTCAACCCGCATAATGAAGCCACAAGGTGACACACACTTGTGGGCACACACCTGAAGACCTCACAAAACACAGATGTCAGCATCACCAACCATCTCTCTAAGATAAGAAGGAAACAATTGATCCTGCAGAAGATTAAACATTATACCAGGATCTCTAGCTCCCCAATACCAAGCTCCAGCTGCCACACGTTTCATGTGAGACATCAGAGCAGAGTGAAAACTATACAGAAAAAGAAGATGCGAAGGACAATACTCCGCGAGTACCTTGACCAAGAGCCAGCCGGTCCAGGACTTCATCACCATCTGCTACACATGGCCATCTCCTACATCACACAGTGCCAAGAGGGACACAGGACCCATCACAGTACAACCAACAGTTCCCTTGAGATCCTTTGTCGATAACGATAAAAAAAACACGAGCATCAGACACAAGACACTATAGCTAGTATCAAATTCAGCCAAACCCTATATGGCTCATCACACCAACTTGCCCTTGAAGGTGATAAGTCAGAATATTGTCTGGCCGTATTATTGTGACCTAAATATCATTTGCAAAACATTCCCGTTGGGTGTAGATTTCCCATTATTAGCTTCAACGGGGTGATATTTTTGTGAACAATTGTTTGCTTACTTTCCCAACCCTTGCACTTAAAACAAACGCCAGTCTAGAGGCACCACAAGTGCGAAAAAGTAAGACACGCCTTTGCAGCATCTTCTTTCCCACAATGTAAACACATACAAAGGTGTGTACGTACACCAATGTATTCCTTAGTACCACAGTCTTGTAGTTTGGTAGTGAAAGTGTTTAGTGGTGTAATTATTTCCCATATCACTAGTAGAAGGATGAAATTCTGAAGTGTACACTGCAGGTCAGCATAACACCAGATTTTATGTCAGACAATACTTGGTTACAATATTTTAGTGCTATAACACCCCTCACATCTCCATTGATACAACCTGTGTAGTGAGACTACTACGTCATAGAAATCCCATTCCTCTTCATCACATGGGCCATTACATGCAGAGGTCTCATCACCAAAAAGCATCACTGCTGGCCTTTGTCTGTTGTAAATGCTTCAACAAGAACAGGGAGTGTGGTTCAAACCTATGCTTTATGGCATAGTACTTAAAATGAATCCTGACTTGATAGAACAATAGAGCCACCCTGATCTCAAACAGACTGTAGGCATGTATGCAAAGATGGTGAGTTGCATACAACCACACATGACACATTGCGACTACATGATACACTAACCGTTCATGACTGCACTTTACTTCACAGGTGATAGTAGCTATCCCTTGAATACATGCATGATTCACACACTACCAAAATATGCCCATCAAGAAACTGAATTAAAACAACACAACATTCTGGGCATGATTTACCTCTGAGTGAGCCACTGGAGTACTCATAAGAGATTTTGCATGTCACTCAATGAAGACAAGGAATCTACTGTAGTTTGCCTCATGCTAACCAACATGTCCATCAACAGACAGCTACCAATCCTAGAAGACCATCAACACACCTTACCAATGCTAGTGCTATAATTACTCCGTTCTCCAATACATCTATTGCATCATTAAAGTAAGTAAAACACAGAAAGAGGAACTATCCTAAGGCCTCTCATTCTGTCTACTTCACATTTAAACTACACAGACAGTCACATGTTTCATTGACATTTTTAATTTCATCAGAAAATTAAAACAATAGAAATGGTTAGAACAAAAACAAACTTACTATACTGTACATCAGACTTCAAACCCACTACCAACAAATTTAAGTATAAGTGACATTGAATTATTACATACATGTATGACTTAGATGAGAATGTGGCACCTGATGAGGACCCCGTTTTGAAGCTTGCTAACTTAGATATCTTGATTAATCACAGCTGTCCTAGTGCCTTGAAACCCAAATCAATTTTTCTGCTCAGCATGCCTAGTAATTAAATAAACGTTTTTGAAAAAGGAGTAATGAAAGATTTGAAGAAATTAAGACACACCAACCTATATGGTCTTTACAACTTATAATATAAACATCAACAGGAATTGAGAGATTTCCAGAACAACAGTAAAATTGTCATTCGACAATCGGATAAAGGGGAAAATACAGTAATTCTCTCCAAAGACAAATATTTGGCAGAAGGTTACAGACAGTTAGATTACAGGTCATGTTATGAACAGACAAATAAGATAACAGTCAATCAGGTGAACCAAATGTATTATGACAAACTGTTAGACTGAGGGGAACAGGGCTTGGTAGAACCGGAAAAATATCAATATCTTAGATGTGATCATTTGAAAATTGCTGTTCTCTATTTTTTATCCAAACTACACAAAAACCCCACTGACCTTCCAGGGAAGCTGATAGTCTAATTAATAGGATACGTATTGGAAAACACCTTATGCTATGTTTCTTTTTAAGACCCTTTGTTGATGCATTGCCATCCTATATCAATGACAGTGGGAGGACAATGATCTTCTTATTGGATGTAAACAGCCTACATACATGTGTTCCACATGATCTAGGTATAAAAGCCTGCCTTCATTTTCTTAGGGTGAGACCATTATCTTTTCTCCTCCACACTGAAACGGTGTTGGATATGATTTGGTACTGTCTTAATAACTTTTTCCTTTTGACAGGCATTACTATAGACAAACCAAGGGCATTGCTATGGGAACCTGTTTAGCCCCCAACTATGCTGGACTTTACACAGGCTGGTGGGAAGAACAGGTCGTCAGTAACATCCATCTGTATGATGAGCATGTAGTGCTCTGAGTTCACTATATAGATGATATTTTCATCATTTGGAATGGATCTACACAGCTAGCACATGATTTTGACAATTTATTAAACAATAACAACTTGAATTTGAGTTTTAAAAGTCACATGGATAAAAATTCAATCCAATTTCTAGATCCTAAAATTGATGTGAACAAAACCAAACCAGAAACTAAGTTATTTAGGAAGAAAACTGTGGACTTTAGCCTCCTACAACCCCCAGTACTTACCATAAAACCCTCATCTACAGCATCCCGTATGTGGAACGTTTATGTGCAAAATTAAACTGCAGTAATGACGAGGTATTTGAAATTGAAATAGACCCATGATTAGGAGGTTCCAAGAGAGGGGTTATGCTACTCGTACCACACAGAATGCACTAGAAAGATTGGCGACAACAAATGAGAAGATCTATTACTAAGAGATAATAGCAAGAGGAAAGAATCTACTACCATCAGATTTATTACCACATATAGCAGCAAAGCCCAAAAAGTTAGACAAATTTTTCAGAAACAATGGCATGTCTTGCACACTGACAATATTCTCTCTAAATATTTGGACAGTCATCTCAAAATAATATTTAGGAAGAGCAGATCTTTGTAGGATGTTTTATGTTAAAATATTTATAATGGAATAAACAGATAGAAATCAACACTTACCGTTAGGTTTTTTTAAATGTGCTAATTATGAAGCATACAGACAAAGTGTAAATGTCCAGAAGATAAAGTTCCCCAATGAGACAAGACAGGTTATCACCCGTAAAAATCTTTTGTGCAATTCTGATTTTTGCATCTATGGCTTGTTATGTACTTGTAATAAATACTATATAGGAAGCACAGTTCACATGGCCAAAAAACGAGTTGTTGAGCACATGCGGGCTATAACTAAACAGGATAGCAATATCCAGTAGCTAGGCATTTTAAAAACTCCTTTCGAGTGACATAATTCAACTTCAATTTATAGTATTAGACAGAATACCACCAAACATAAGAGGAGAAAATAGGACTTAAGAGCTAAGAAGATGGGAATCACAGTATGTCATACATTTCAATACTCCAACCCCTAATGGACTTAATTTAGATGAGGAATTAGCAGTATACTTGGGTTGAACCTTTTGATATTAAACTGTAGATCTCTGTGAACTTCTTAGAAGCCGGCGTTTCCATACATTATTTTCCCTTTAGTAATAGCAAGTGGCACTCACTTCAATTTTAATTGATTTAAACTTTTATATACTTCTTACACAGGTTCTTCTGACTTTTTCAGCACAGTTTTGCAGCAGGAAAGCTAAGAGAATGTGTTTATATTTCTTTCATAGACGGTTCAATTTATATCATTATGGGGTTTCCCTTTCAGGTCATCCGGGTAACTATATGTTTCGGTCCCATAAGGGAGACTCACTTGCCTAGATGTATTCCATCAAATTGACCTTCTATAATTATGGTCAAGTTAAGCAGATTTTCTGGTCATGTATTGTTTATCAAGGAGATATATATTCTCATATACGATCTCCGAAGTAGGTTGTAGCGGGATACCCGTCTTGACGAAAGTGTGACTACAGACGATTCCCCTCCCGGGCCCTGAAATGCTGCTAGACACTTTATTCTAGTGTTTCTCCAAGTGGGGTCGTAAGTATCGACTCCCCTCATTTTCTCCAACACACCTTAGCGTGTGTGTTGTGATTTTTTAATACTCACGTGGCCATATTTTGCCACTCACTCACCTTTTTTCACCCGGTCCTGATGAAAGCCCCCTCTATTTCCTTACAGGGGCTGAAACATGTAGACCTATCACAGACAACTATGGGTTTAAAACAACTCCATTAGTTGCGCTCTTGGATTTTAATATATCCTGGGCTGCCAACAATAAATACATTTGGCAAGGATCCCCAGAGATATTTTTAACTTGCACATCTCACATCACACTAACACACCACACCAGCTCCGCTGTAATCAGGCGTTGTAGCACAACCGGGCGGCACTCGGCCACCCGGTTGGGACCCCCAATGATGAAGCATGACACCAACCAGGTTGGTGTGTGAGGGGTCTTTTAATAAAACCTAATGGTTTTGTGGCACTGTTTATTACCACAGTGAGTCCTAACTCCTTGTCTTTTTCAGTGGGTACGTCCACATTGTTTGTATATTGAACCTGGGGACAGGGACGTCCCTTTATCTTTCCTCGCTCTCCCCCATTCTTGTTTTGATACTATATATATTCTCATCCCATTATATCTAACTTAGCTGACAAGTGAATAACCGATTGAGCCAGTTGGGTTATCTCTTTTCAGAATTACAAGTATTTGTCCACTGGGACGTTTTGCTTCTCGTTCTCAGTTTTTCTGCTTTTGTTCAGTTTACATAACATTAAATGCACATTGTCCATGCTTTGATTCTATTGGGAAGTCCCCCATGAATGATTACACCAGAATATGTGTTGCATAATTCTTGTGACACTGGCTCAAGCGAATGACACATTTTACTTCATGTTTGATTCATGTATGATGCTTATATTACTCATGTTTTCTGCAACACATGGAAACAATTAATTTAGCCCACTGGAGAGATATTGTTTTTGACATCTAGTATTGACATCAGGGGTGGCTCCTCCACTAAGGAAGAGGAGCACCGCCCCACTGCTCTCAGAGCAGAAAAAAATAAAAATAAAATGATAATAACCTTGTTATTATCATTTTATTTTTATTTCCTGCGGGGCAGGGTTAGGGCGGAGCTGGTGGCAGAGGGGGAGGAGTGGTGTGCACACACTAAATGCGCATGACTGCTTGGCCTGCTGTCTCGGGCCAGCCAAGCAGTCATGCGCACTTTGCATGTTCCTCACCAGGCTCCAATACATAGCCTGGTGGGGAACATGCCCAGGCTCCCGTTACCCATTCTATTGGCTTAGGGGAGCCTGGGTGCTTCCTGGTTCCGGGACTGCCAGGAAGAGAAGCAACGACGGTGAGACAGCGGCAGGGAAAAGGTAAGTGTTTTTTTTCTTTTTTGTTCACCCCCGCCCGCCACCTTGTTCCCTGCCAGCCGCCACTGATTTACATCATATTGGAATGTGTACTGTGGAGAACATTATGCCAAGAAATAATAGTTGGTAATTAAATGGATCATATGTTATGTAACCAGTGCTTAATTTGTAGAAAAATAAGTGCCAGGGCTCTGACCAGGAGGCCACTGCAGCTTGCACCACCCATAGCCCTGTCATCACTGCCAAAACAACTACTAACCATTTCTCTCGCCTGCAAGTGCGACAGTTCAGATTATTTCAGGTCCCCAAAGCTAAAGTTATGGCTGGGGAGGCAGGTATTAGTAATTTTTAATGTATATTGTATTGATAAACAACCGTTTTTCTGCTCATCTCTAAATTAGATGAGCAGCGCCACCATGTGGCAGACTGTCATAAGTGCGGTGTTGACAATTGAGTGCGGTGGTGAGCACCTGAAACCACTGGCTCAAATTAAACACTGTATGTAAATCTTTCCAAGATGATGCCCACTGATAGCCATATTTATATCAATCCCATGCTGAAATTCCTTCTCCCTTTTTTTAACTTCTTTCACATGCACAAGTTCACCTTAGAAATGTTGGGCTGTTAGCCAACATCTGACAATCATGTGGTACATAAATGTCTTTAGTTTGGTGACACATGATAAACATGATGCATATTAACAGTAAAAATATGGATTAGCATTTATACAGCTTGCAATAACCTAATTTCAGCTCTCTGTGATATGCATTGTCATTGTTTATTGTATAGTCAGAGAACATTTTCAGCCCACTAGGGAGTTATTAATACTTACAAATGTTTTCCTTTGAGCAATGTTATGATTATAATGTAATTTGGTATTACATTTGTATAACATAACCTTATTAAGTACATTGTGTACAGTCATAACCTGTTTTGATCAATAAGTTTACTTGTAATGAAACATTCTCCAAGATGGCGCTCACCAAAAGTTATATTGATTCCCTTGCATGTTGTGATGTCCTTCTTCACGTTTTCACTTTAGAAATGATTGGAAAGAAGAAAGGGTAATTTTATGAGATTACTTTGGGTATCGTACCTGAGCACGTGCTGTTGCTGCAATGAGGTCGGGAGAAAAAGTGAGGATCTGAGGATATATATATATATATATATAGCACTGAAAAAAACAAAGGTAAAAGTAACGTTATAGTTAGGTGAATATGTCAGTGACAACATTAACGTCTGGAACTAAAAAAAGCATAGAAATTCACCAGTTAGCTAACTATAACTTGCGTCCCCACCATGCACTGCTTACACCTCACATATGGCATCACTCATGGCATGTTCTATGACATTATTTATAACATCACTGAGGGCATCTCAAATGACATAATTGATGACATCACTGATGACATCATCACAGTTTCTTTTGTACACGTTGCTCTGTAAAAAATGGGTAAACTGGTAGAGGTATGAAAGTAAGTGCAAACAAGCTCACACTAATATAAAGCATCTTTACTGCTATCATACATACGATTCCCATAGGTAAAGCAAAAGTGTGTTGTTTGCAACATTGACTCTACACCATACACTTCATGGGTAGCCGACTTCATGTTGACTATGATTCACAGATGAAAGGTTAACCTTTCCTGCACACTGTGTTCAATCTGTATACAACTGTTCAGGGAAAAGCAAGTTCCTACAGATACCCATACTGTTACATATCTAATACCCTACTACAGACACTCTTTACTCTGTATCAAACCCCTGACAGTCACTGAACCCACACTGAGAAATGAAATGGATACGAGAAGAAAAGTGGGTACTGTTAACAGTGTTTACTCTATCTTGAGAGTTTACTCTGGACCACACTGTTTGCAGGCAGTGAAACTCTCATGAGATAAACCACAGAGTATTAAAAAGTATCTACTAAGCACAGTGTACACTTTATACAAAACGTGTCCAAAGACCGACTATTCACTTAAAATAACCAAGGTCTGAAGGTGATAGATCATAATACCTGCAACCGTCATACTGTGGTGAAAACTTTGCAGATAGTCCATCTTCTGAAGTAAAACAAGCACATGCACATAGGTTAGTACCTGATGCACACAGTTTTCTATGTTAAGTAGAAATTGTCATGCTGAGATGATTCTGTCTAATAACTCAAGGCTGTTTACAATACTTAGTATGTAGTACGTAGAATCTTTGCCCTGCTGGAAACTTTTTTAGGCAGTACCCAAAAACGTGTGTTGAACATAATGAACACAAGTCAGCTGACACCTCCACACTGAGTTACTCTTCAATACAAAGATTTATAATGTGTTCAATACTTCTACACACCTATGGTGCATTAGGAGCACATGCATTTTGTAAACACATATACTGATTAGATGGATACAGGCTGTACAAAATTAGGTAGAAAGTAATATAATAGTTTCCCCCACTATGTTAACTGTAAAACAAACCAGCACTCTCATTAGATGATGTCATCAATAATGTCATTTGAGATGTGAGCAGTGATAGAACATGTCATGAGTGATGTCATTTGTGAGGTCATAAGTAATGCATGGAGGGGCGCAAGTTATAGTTATCTCTGCTAACATAACTGGTGAATTTCATCTGTTTTTTTAGTTCAAAATGTTAATGTTGTCACTGACATATTCACTTAACTATAACGTTACTTAAACCTTTGTTTTTTCAGTGAGTTACTAAGGTTTGTTTTTTTTTTTAAATGATCTTTTTATCAGACCTAACTATAACGTTACTTTAACCTTTGGCTTTTCCAGTGAATTTCTTTTTTTTTTTAACGTAAAGTAATATTTTATTACCATAGATTAAGCCAACACCCAAAGGCTGTGCATGGTGGGGGGTAGGACCTTTTTTTTTATAAAAGGGGAAGGGGGCCAAGTTGCCCACTCCCTTGAGCCCTATTAGGCCCTTGGGACCCCATCCCCTAGGGCCTTTTTTTTAATAAAGTGGAGGCCACACCTTAAAATAAAGGGGAGGGTTACGCAAGGACCCCATCCCCGAACCTTGTTAAGTCCTAGAGACCCGATCCCCCATGGCCACTCCTACAATTATAGGTGTTGGGGGCCACATGGCCCCCCAGAGCCTTTGTTTGCTAATAACTTTGGCCCCGTTTGACAGATCTTCACAAAACTTTCTAAAAAAATAGTTCATCCACCTCAGCCTCCATCATGGAAAGTTTTTGGGTGATCCGTTAATTAGGGCCAAGAAAAAGGGGGTCCCAAAACATAAAATCTCCATTAATTTTCCTTAGATTTCTTTAAGAAAAGTTACAGCAAAAACTGCTGTACGAGATTACACCAAATTCGTCAGGAAGCCAGATCTTGGTCAGCAGATTGTGCTTTTGCAATTTGGTATAAATCCATTCAGTAGTTTTTGAGATATTAAGGGAGAGCACTAATTATATATTTTGGTAGTTGGGCTAGTGAGAGTCTCGAGAGCGTCCTGCGAGAGCACAAAATCAAAAATAGAGCCCTGTGATTGGTGGAGAGGCCTGTTTTTCCTATGAGTCTTCATGCTCTCCCGAGAGGCTCCTGCAAGTCCTGCAGCCACTATGATTGGCTGGCTGTAGGAATTTTAGAAATGAAATGGCTACCATTACTGTTTCCTGTGAAAAATTGGACGTGTTGTGAAAGTGAAGTAAAAAAAACTATATATGAGAGCAGCAGGAGGGCATGCTGTCCCGCTAGATTTAGACAGAAAGGACACAATTCACAAAGATAAACTTAGATCTAAAGTAGGGGTGGGCGGAATTTGCGTAGTCGCGCTACGCAAAGCTCCACGAAACGGTAAAAAATCTCCGCGAGCACGCAAACGTTCTGCGAACACGCGGAATTGCTTGTTCCGCCCGTTCGCGATGCTTTTTTCCTGTTCGTGAATGCTGTTTGCATGCTCGGGGAGAAATATCTCGCAAACACGCATTTTGAAAGTGCGAACAAGCAAAAAACTCCGCGAAGCCGCGGATCGCGGAAATTTTGGCAATTTCGCATTCTCCGCGAAACGCGAAATTACCCAAATTCCGCAAATTCCGCGAGCGGAACGGAATTTACCGCCCAGGCCTAATCTAAAGTCTACCTTAGACCTGAAGCCTAAGTTTAGACCTAAAGTCTCACTTTAGACCTGAAGTCTAATTTTAGACTTCAGACTTTAAGAGATAAGTACTGTGATGAGTAGAAGGCTATTTCTCATCTAAAAAAAACTTGTGATCTCAAGAGATTCTCACAAGTAGGTGATCTTTGAATACACTCTGGTATGCATACTTGTTACTGTAGGAAGGAGTCTTACTGGAGATGGTGTTTATCAGAGTCTACTATTTACGCCTATTGGTTTGGGAAGAGTTGTGAGTAGAGTTAAGGCTCTTCCCACACACACCCTTACTATGCATACCAGTTGTCTGAGAGAGAGGTCTGACCGGAGAGGTCTGTCACTCCGTATACACCCTTCTACACACACCTGTCCTCTGAGAGAGAGTCTGAAAGGAGAGGCCAGTCCATCCACACATCCTACTACACACACCCGTCATCTGAGAGAGAGGTCTGAAAGGAGAGTCCAATCCATCCACACACCAAACTACGCACACCTGTCATCTGAGACAGAGGTCTAAAAGGAAAGGCCAGTCCATTCACAACTCTACTATGCACACCCGTCATTTGAGAGAGAGGTCTGACAGGAGAGGGCAGTCCATCTTAACACACTACAATGCACATCTGTCATCTGATGGAGAGGTCTAAAGGGAGAGGCCAGTTTATCTAGACACCCTACTACCCATATCCGTCATATGAGAGATGTCTGAAAGGAGAGGCCTGTTAGTCCCTACACACTAATATGCACATCTGTCATCTGAGAGAGAAGTCTGATAGGAGAGGGCAGTCCCGCCCAACTCACCACTACACACATCGGTCATCTGAGAAAAAGGACTGAAATGAGAGGCCTGTTACTCCTCACATCCTATTAAGCACATTCACAATTTAAGAGAGAGGTCTGAAAGGAGAGAGCAGTTGCTACCATACACCCTTCTTACGTTCTAGTGTGGACACCTATTATCCAAGAGAGGGTTCTTAGTAGAGAGACAAGTCCCTTACATGTGCTACTATTTCCCTAGAATGGCTTCAGGGGGTGATGCTTTCTGCAGGAGGGTTGTTCGATCCTGCAAGCATCTTGCGAGACCCGCATGGAAAATAACTGGGTCTGCCATGAGGTGCTTTACGATTCTGCAAGAGTCTCGCAAGATCGCATGGGGAGGCGTAGAAAAAAAGAGCCAAGGTTCAACCAATAGTTAACATTCTTATTACATGGTTGAAGAAATGCTGTGATGTGATTGGATGCAGAACCATAACTAGCTCAGATTGTCCTTGGTGCTTTGGAGGAGAAGAAAGTCTCTTTGAGTTGTGCTCAATAGAAGTGACTTAATTTGGAACTGAAAGAGACTCGTGTCTTCAGCTGCATGTAAGAAACAAGCTTAGGTATTTAATAGTATACTTTATGAAGTTTGTTGAGAAGGGTCAGTAAGTGCACTAATGTTGGTAAACAAATTCTACGCAAGGCTTACTGAGTGAAAAGCTGTTTGTAAAGGTGTAGATTTCTCAATATAGTTCTTGAGAGGTAGACATTAGAATGTAGTGAGATATCAGCAAGTATTTCAGATTGTGTTAAAAATGAAGTGTTCAAACTGTATGTAGTTGTAAATAAAGGAAGCAGTTTTTCTCAAACTATAAAACAAAGAATGTGGAGTGTGCTAATACAAGCCCAAGTGTTTTTATGAACCTCACTTTACATATACTTTATCCCTCTGGGGTGTTTGAGTGGTGATATTGCTATTTCTATATTTATAGAGTGAAACATCGTGGTCAGTGTTAGCAAATGTGTCTTAAGAGGAAAGCATTACTTTATAAACTATTGTGAAATCACGTTTGATGGCATGTTCTTATTTATTTGTGAAAGTAAAATGCACTGAGTGAGGATGTGGAATTTTTCAAGAGAAAGGAATCACAAGTTAGTGCTACACTTGATAAAAATATGTGACTGTGGCTGAAAGATGTAGAAAAGTTTAAAGAATATAGTGAAGAATGACAGGTTATCATTTAGTGACTACTATGTAACTTTTGCAATTGTCATTTTCTCTTTTTGTGGGAATAAAATGGAAAACAGAAGCTGTGAACAACAAAACTACCATGTGCGAAAATATGTGGAGGATAAAAAGAAGCCTTGTTCACTTTTGAGAAAAACAGGAAATAACTCTGTAGAAAGAGGAAAAAAACTATTAATTGGAGAAGTGATAATGTTTGTATTGCATAGGGGGACATTTGTGATCTTGCACAAGCTTGTGCTGTGTAAGTCTACTTCTCTCTGAGGAAATAATTATCTGCTTACAAAAGCAACAAAAAAGTGCCTTGTTAGGACAAGCAGGATTGTTCAGCAATGAGTACCTGAGTAAGCACAGTGTATCCAGGTTGAAAAGATGTGGAAGCACATGAAGAGCTCTGCAGTTCAGCAGCACAAGATAACTCTGCCTGAGCTAGCCTTTGTGAACTCCTTTTAAAAACTTTACACATGAGAAACATTGCTGAGACTTTTTTGCTAACAAACAACTGTTATACCAAAGATTCTTTGCAAGGCAGAGGTGGCTGAGGTGGTGCAACTACCCCAGGCTGCTCATCATAATGTGATAAAGACATTATAAATCAGTAAAGCTGGTTGTTTTGTTTGTTTTATAGTTGCTGATACTGTTTGCTAATGTAGTTGTTATTGCTATTGTTTTGTAATGTTGTTAAATACTTTTTGTAATAAAAAAGTTTAAAGTTACTCCTGATTTGTTTGCTGAAAAGTTGTTATAGATTTGAATATTATTACAGTATTGTAATGTTGACTAAAACTGGCAGTTCCATCTTCTGGCGAGTGCTTAAATGCTCCTGTATGTATATATATCTATACAGTACTATGCACATCTTTTATGCTACAGAGGGGCATATGTACAAGCCCCTATCGCCATCACAATGTCACTTTCAGTGACGTTGTGATGGCGATAGGGGCCTTGCCTTATTTACAAGGCAGCGTTAAGCCACTTAACGTGGCTTAACGCTGCCTTGTAAATAAGGCCCCCTTTCATGCTCCACTTAGCGTGAAAGGGGAGGGCAATGGGTGTTGCAGTGGGTGTTCCACCGCAACACCCATTGAGTCTGACGCTGCCTCCTATTTACAAGGGAGGCGTAAATATGAGGCAGCACCAGAATTAAGACCAGGGAAAACCTGGTCTTACCCTGGCACAACAAGGAGAAATGTTTTATTTCTCCTTGTTTTTTCTGTTTTCATGTGTGCTGCGTTGTGCAGCACACATGCAAACAGCAAAAGGCCAATGATTGTTTATGTACAGGAAGGTCCCCCTTCCTGTACATCAACAATCTTTTTTTTTAAATGCTGTTTTGCAACTTTTTTGTGTGCTGCCTTAAGCAGCACACATAGAAGTTACAAAGCGACATTTAAAGATTGTTTACGTGCCGGAAGGGGGACTTCCTGCACATAAACAATCTTCCCCTGCACGCAGACACCCTTGTACTGTGCACTATTTCTGAAGTGGCGGAGTGAGGTGTTAAGCCAGGAAGGCTACCGCCTCACTCCGCCACTTCACTTGTACATATGCCCCAGAGTCTTTTTAATAGAGAAGCCAATTATTTGAATACCGATCTATGGTGACTTGTCATGCAACAGTGAGGTCTCAGTAGAGAGATCAGTCCTTGTCCAACCTGTAGTATGCAGACCTCTCATGCAAGAGAGAGGTTTTGGCACAGAGTCCAGTGCATCCTCATACTCTACTACGCACTGCTATCAGCTGGTGGAGATGTGATAGTGGAGAGGGCATTTCTTTTGCACATGTTATTATATATGTTTGTTACTCTAGATGGAAGTTTCAGTGAAGGGGTCTGTCCCTGTGCACACCCTACTATGCAGGCCTGTCTCCATGGGAATAGGTCTGAGGGAGAGGTGAGTGTGTCCCTACATTCAACTATCCACACCAATAAAGCAAGACACAGTTCTCAGCAGAGATGATAATCCATTGGTATACCCTACAGTGGAGAAGTGTGGCTCAATGGTTAGAGCGGCAGACCCTGATGCAGAGATCTGGCCCGGGACCAGGGTTCAATTCCCGCCTCGGCGGGTCTTGGGCTCAATTTCCTCGGACCTGATAATTCTCGCCTCGGTGCCTATTCTAATCATGGGTCCCACTCTGCAACTCTGGGCAATAGCTTGCTTAATCTCCACAACGGCCCCAACAGCGCTGGGATGCCTGGCTTCACCCTGGGGGTGCCCAGGAGTGGACATTTCACAGGGAAAAGCCAGGAAGGGTTCCACAGCGGTATGCGTACAGCGCCTGGACACCCCTTTGGGGGTATGGGTGCGCTTTACAAGTACAAATTTCATTTCATTACAATGCACATTTATCAATAAATAGAGAAGTAGGAGAAGAGAGAGCAGTCTCTATCCATAGTCTACTATACACATGTTACTATGAGAAGAGGTCTGAGTTGACAGAGCAGTCTCTCTTCATACCCTAGTCACTGTACTTGTCATCCAAGACAGATGTCTCAGCATAGAGGTAATTTCCTCCCCATACCCTAGTGGTACATTTGTCACCCTGGGGAGAGATGTGAGCAGACAGGTAAGTCCCTCCTCACACCCTAGTATGCACATCCTTCATTCAAGAGAGAGGTGTCAGCAGAGAGGCCAGTTCATCCCCATACCCTACTATGCATACCCGTCACTGTGGTGAGAGGTATGAGCACAGATGTCAGTGTAAAGGGCAGTCACTCCCCACACTCTACTATAAACATCAGTCATTCAAGAGAGGGGTCTCAACAGAGAGGCCAGTCCCTCCATAAACTGTACTATGCTCACCTATCATCTGAGACAGAGGTCTCAGAGGAGAGGCCAGTCTCTTCACACACTTTACTACTCACACCGACAGAGAGAGGTCTCAGCAGAGAGGCTAGTCCCTCTCCACACCCTACTATGCACTCCTGTCAGCCCAGAGAGAGGTCTCAGCGGAGAAGGTAGTCTCTCTCCTCACCCATTATGAACCCCATCATTACAGAGAGAGGTCTTAACAGAGAACCAGTCCCTTCACACACCCGAGTGTGGACAGTTGTCATGCGACAGAGAGGTTGAAAAGGAGAGGCCAGTCCCTCCCTACATGCTTCTATACAGACCCATCATCCTAGAAAGGGGTCGCAGCGGAGAAGGCAGTCCCATCACTCTACTGAAGTCACTGTTCATCTGAGAAAGAAGTCTCAGAACAGAGGCCAGTCTTCCCACACCCTCCTATGCACACTGGTCATACTGAGGAGAGGTGTCAGTGGAGTGGCCAGTCTCTCCTTGCACCCTACTGTGCACATTGGTCACCTTGGGGAGAGCTCTCAGCAGAGAGGCCAGTCAGTCTCCACATCCTACTATACACAGCTGTTGCTCTGTGAGAGGTGTCAGTGAGGAGCCCAGTCTCTCCTCACACCTTACCATACACTTCTGTCATAAAGTGAAAAGGTGTCAGAGGAGAGGCTTCTTTCTCCTCACACCCTACTAGTGAGGACTATAAGGTGTATGTACTGTATTGAAAGAAAGTGTAAAATCCCCCCTCCAAAAATGTTACAATCTCGCGAGACTCTCATTGAGTTGTAAATAAAAAATAGTAAACAGGTAGGGGATTAGAGAAAATCTTTCTTAAAAAGAGTTTTCAGTGCAAAGGCTTGTGTTTTTGTACAGTCTAATACACACACCCTACGATACAGAGCTATTATTCATGAAATATAGGTTAAATGTTTGGGCTCGCGAGAGTTGGACAAATACAGGGGTGGATGCAGGCCTTTGGGTGCTCCTGCGAGAATCCAGCGAGAGTCAGTATAAAAAAAGGGATTTATTACATGAAAGAATCACATAATGTTGCAATAGGGTGGCTCTGACAAGAGCCTTTGTGTTTATAGTGTGTATTGTTCAATTACACATAGAACTGGATGCATTCCTTGATGTGAAGGAAGATCCTGTTCCCTTCTGCAGTGAAGGGCACTCCATCTCCCCTATAGACACCTGGCATATCAAACAGGATGTCGCCATGATATATAGAGCTGATAAGATCATCACAAAAAAATGCAGAAATTGTTTTATTAACATGCTTCCGGGACTTGCCAATCTTAGGACAAAAGTCTTTAAACCACTACCATTTTTAACTTTGACATATATTAGAAAATACAAGGCAGTGTGAGGAAAGAGAGACATCAATTGTGAAAAGGTCTCCTTCATTTGGATTTCAAGTGCAACCCCTGTGATTGTGCCTAGGTCATCTCCACCACAGTGCACAATCATTGGATCTGGGTGCTCACAATCCAAAATGCTCTCTACCATTGGTAAAAAGGTGATACCACTTCATACCTCTATGGCCTATCCAAGTGATGTCCAAGTTTGGAAATCCAAGATTCTTGTCAATACCACAATTAATGGCATATTTTCTAGCCCAGTGGATGAAGCAGTGTCCCAAAATCCAGAGGCAGACCATGGAATATGGATTTGCAAGAGAAGAGAAAAATGGGAGGGAGGCAAAAATATAAATGCAATTGGTAGATTTTTGGCAGTTAGTAAAGTGGGTTAGGTTGTGACCAACTGCTGTTTGTATTGTGCACAGTTACTTGTTAAATAGGAGGAGGTTTTCTATTGGGTGATTTTCAAATTGTGCTATGATCCCACGAGAGTCTCCTGAGAGTCATTAACACACTTCTGCAAGCTCGGGAGAGCCACCAATTATGGTGGACTTTTCTGGCTCTCCCGAGAGATTTTGAGAAAGGAAAAAAGGGAAACAGTACAAACAACATAGATTATGAAACTATAGGGTAGCTCTGAAAAGAGGCATCTATGTTAACATTTTTCACCAGCTATAAATGTTATTTGTGTGTTTACTACCATTTGTAATATTTTTTTGTATTTTATATTTTTTTAATAGTGTAGGACAAAAACATACAACTGAGGGGCATATTCACAAGGACCTATCGCCGATTTATCTCCACCTTAACACATGCAAAGTGGAGATAGATTCAACACCCCATTCACAAGCGGGTGCAAACTGCAGACATCGCCAGTATTCCTGCGATAACTGCCCCAAAATTTATCTCCACGGTGGACACCACCAACTAACCCTAATGAGATGCAGAGTAGGCGTTCCCGTGGAAAAAACACACGAAAAAACCACAACACCACTTTCGCAACAAACTGCCAGATCTGCGATGCGAACCAAAAACAGGCGATAAGCCGCGGTAGCACCAGTGATTTAACACCTGCCTTTTGCTGGTGTTAAGCAGGACGACTACCTGCAGCATGAAAGGGAGCCCAGCCAAGAGCCACACCCGAGGACCCACAGATGCCATGGAGACAATGATCATGCAGCTCGGAGACCCATGAGGGCCACAACACCCACCGCCACCACCCCCAGCCCCCCCGGACATACACATACCGTGCACGACACAAGAGCCACAAAAAGCGCATGATGACGCACATTGTCAAAAAATAACACACATGTGTGGCCAGAAGAACGAGAAACAGTCACACAGCACTGAAGTAACAACCAAAAACTTTATTGAAACACAACACAAAACACCAATGCGGAAGACTCCTGTCGGGTCCGTCCGGGACAATCACGACGTCGCAGCCTGGAAAATAAAGCACAAAATCAGAACGTGTGCCATGCGCACATCAAAGGAGCGAGACACAGAGAAATAGAGAATGAAAGAAAGGCAGAGAGAGAAAGAGAGAGAAGGAAAGGAAGGGGGAGAGAGTGAGAGTGAGAGAGAGAGGGAAGGAAGGGAGAGAGAGAGTGAGAGAGAGGGAAGGAAAGGAAAGGAGAGAGAGTGAGAGAGAGAGGGAAGGAAGGAAGGGAGAGAGAGAGTGAGAGAGAGAGAGAAGGAAGGGAGAGAGAGAGAGAGAGAGAGAGAGAGAGAGAGAGAGAGACACCGCTGCCCCTGCGCACCCAGGCCCCTCTGTTCACCTGCTGCCACCGGTGTGTCTCCAACCTCGTGCCGGGATACACTGCAAGCCACCAGGTCTGCAATCTGTAATCAAGGCCAGAGTCAATCATGGGAGAGTCCATCACACAACACACGGCAACAATGCCTGTCCGTCCCTGCGCACGCATGAAGCCGCACCCTACCCCCGCCTGCCGGCTAGCGCTGGCTGTCCGCACTTGCGCACCCCGGGCCCACTGCTCACCTGCCACCAATGGTGTGTCCACCAGTGGGCACACCACGTGCCCGTGCAAGCCCCAGAGCCCGGTCCCGCCACCATGGCATGGTCCACATCATGCGGACCCGCCCCGCGGCCCAGCAGGTCCCACACATGATGCTGAGTCCTGAGGCATCAATGGCAGAGACCACATCAGTGCACACATCATCGTAGCAGGCTGCACACCCGCTCAGCTATTTTGGTGCCACTAACCCTGTGCAACCCCAGTCAGTGCCACGTGGTGGTAGGCCCGTGACGGGCGCAAGGCTTTGGGTGCCACTAACCCTGTGCAACCCCAGTCAGCGCCACGTGGTGGTAGGCCCGTGACGGGTGCAAGGCTTCGGGTGCCACTAACCCTGTGCAACCCCAGTCAGCGCCACGTAGTGGTAGGCCCGTGACGGGCGCAAGTCCTCAGGTGCGACAAACCCTGTGAACCACAACTCATGGGCCCTTTATGATTGAGAACCGTGGAGCGTCCGTCATCCAGTCACCACCGGCAGTGGGGAATGTGACGTCATCGGCCCCTTATATTGGCGGGGTCACATGGCCTGTGACGCCTGTGCCGGATGGGTGTGGTGTGTGTGCAGACCTGCCCTCAGGGAGTGGCTGTGACATGCTGACAACTAGACCAGTGACCTGCATACCACCAGCGTGTACGCCTGCGACATGTAGCTATGTGGGCCCCCCCTCGGAGCGTAAGCGGAGTGGTCTGGTCTGGAATGGCATACGCCGGACCAGCGCAGGGCTTGCAACAATGACTCGAGGGCTCTGGGCGTGGTTCAGTCCATGTCCGGACAAGGGAGTGACTAATGCGTGTGTCCCTGTTGGCAGTCCATACTAGACAACAAACCACATCTAATTTGATACGAGAAATTAATGACCCAGAATATGGTCGAAAGACCAAACCAGAAGCAATCAGGGAAGCACTTCAGAAGTATTATCAAACTTTACATAAAGCTATTACGGGGGAGAAGCAGAGTAAGATTGAGAAATATCTGGATCTAATCTAACAATGGACAATGAACTCTGCTCCAAAACCCCGACTCCGCCACGTAGCGGAGTTAGCTACTGCATCCACAACCCTTTGATAAAACAACTTTACCTTTACATGCTAAAAAGCATATAACCAATTCACAAAAGTGAGCTTTGAAAAATATCAGGCAATGAGAGAGGTGATGATTTTGGGGTCCCCCCTAACCTAAGGGGAGGACCAAGCAGATGCCTTGAACACAAAGAGCATATCATGCTGAACGATTCGGTGGTGGTCCCACCCTCCTAGGGCCACCCCAAGCAAAGTTATGGCCAAAAATACAATGCCAACCAAAGGCCCAGCAAAGCATTATGGGGTGAGATTCTAGAGTGCAGTGAATATTATAGTATTAGCTCTCAGCTGAGCCGGAGAGCCTGCCCCTTGAGGAATGTTTTGATATTGGATACTATAATATTCACTGCACTCTAGAGTATCGTCCCATAATGCTTTGCAGGGCCTTTGGTTGGGATTGTATTTTTGCCCATAACTGTGCTTGGGGTGGTCCTAGGAGGATGGTACCACCACCGAATCGTCCAGCATGATGTGCTCTTTGTGTTCAAGGCATCTGCTTGGTTCTCTCCCTAGGTTAGGGAGGACCCCAAAATCATCACCTCTCTCACTGCTTGCTATATTTTCATTTTTGTGAGATGACTATATGCATTTTAGCATGTAAAGATAGAGTTATTTGTTTTACCAAAGGTATGTGAGGTTTCTGTTTTATTAATTGGGATGAGATGGAACGGAGTTATGGAGCAATTCTGCGTACTGGTACTCCGCCAACTTCGCCCACCCATAATCTAATCCCACTTCCAAGGTTGGAGGAAGAAGATCAGGATAGTTTGGATTGTCCACCACAATGGGATGAGATTTTACTCTCCATGAATAGCTTAGCTAAAGGCAAAGCGGCTGGCACAGATGGTATACCGACTGAATTTGACTCTACCTTCTCCCAGCAGCTAAAGGGAATAATCCATGACCTATTCACACATATTTTTCATGGTGGGCGGCCCCCGGGATCATGGTCCCTGGCAAAGATTGTGGTCTTTTAAAAAAAAAAAAACGCCTCTACAACTGGGGTCTTATCGTCCTATCACCTTGATCAATAGTGATTCTAAAATGTATTCCAAATTACTGGCCAGTCGACTCTCTTCAGTAATTCACGAAGGGCCAGATGTAATAACACTGTTGTACATTTCATTTAGCGCCTCGCAATTTGCGACTCGCAATGAGTCGCAAATCGCGAGGCGCTAAATGAAAGGGTTGTACATCTGGCCCAAAGTTATTTCAGATCGCCAACATTGGTTTGTCCCTGGTAGGTCTACTATTGATCATGTCCAAAGAGTGATTACTCTATTTGATATCACCGATGTTGCAGGAGACCCTATGTCACTCATTTTGTTGGATGCTGAGAAAGCCTTCGATAGGGTCTCCTGGCAATATCTGTGGACGGCTATGTCAAGAACGGTATCAGGGAGGGCTTTATTAAGGCAGTACAAATGTTATATACCGAACCGTCGACAGTAGTTATGGTGATTGGTACACTATTGGAAACAATTGTAATCACCAGAGGGACCAAACAGGGGTGCCCGTGCTCTCCTTTCTTATTTGCGGTGTTTATCGACCCCTTTATCCGCAGGTTAGAGAGAAATGCACTAATACCGGCAATATGGTCACAGAATTGGTCTACCAAAACCTTGGCCTATGCCGACGACATTGCGTTGGTTACATCTGATCCAAACACAGCTATAAAAAATAATCGAAGACGAGGCCAAGTGTTTTGGGCATATATCCGGTTATGCGTTGAATCAAGATAAGACACAAATAGTACTCAATTAAAAAAGCACAATGGGAGACAATCGGGTAGTGGAAAGAGCCACATATCTGGGTGTTAGTATAACATCAAACCTGGATAACCTAGTTAAGAATAACATGGAACCCTTAATGGAACACACAAAAAAAGATCTTGGAAGGCTAAACAACTTACATTTATCCATTGGGGGTAGATGTAATGTAGTAAAAATGCTGTTTCTCCCAAAAATTTTATACTTTTTAGGGCAATATGTTTGGAATTTACCCCTCAATGGTTTAAAGCAATAGAGAGCATGTTCTCCAGGTTTATATGGGGATACACGAGACCGTGCAGAGCACTTAGATTCATTACCCTTCCAAAGGATAGAGGGGGTTTGGCTCTCCCTAACATGAAAATATATTACTGGGCCACCACGCTAATTTACAGTTGTGAGCTACTGCTGATAAACGTAGATAATAGGTCAAATGCTAAGGTCCCCTCACCACAGGAACTTATGCTGGGGGAGGAGGCAAGAGGGTGCCTATGGCGGCAATTACACGATAGTTATTATAAAAAGTTTGTTTTAAAACTCTTTTTAGTATCCATAAAGTATGGAGTACTGCTCGTAAAATGCTGGGAATTGGTAGACTATCTTTTTATACACCGATATCAAACAATCATAATCTCCCGGAGATTTTTGGAGATCCATGCATGGACAGATGGGTGCGGGCTGGGATTCTTCAGATTGGATGTTTTTTCTCATCCTCAGGGCTTAAGTCTTTTGACGAATTGAAAAATGAATATATCCTAGACCGTATGAGTGCATGAGTAGTGCTTGGGTGCCTGGATGAGTGCATGAGTAGTGCCTGGGTGACTAGATAAGCGCATAAGTAGTGCCTGGGTGATTGGATGAGAGCATGAGTAGTGCCTGGGTGATTTTATGAGTGCATGAGTAGTGCCTGGGTGATTGGATGTGTGCTTGAGTAGTGCCTAGGTGATTGTATGAGTGCATGAGTAATGCCTTGGTGATTGCATGAGTGGATAAGTAGTGACTGGATGAGTGCATGAGTAGTGCCTGGGTGATTGGATGAGTGCATAAGTAATGCCTGGGTGATTGGATGAGAGCATGAGTAGTGCCTGGGTGATTGTATGAGTGCATGAGTAGTGCCTGCGTGATTGGATGAGTGCATGAGTAGTGCCTGGGTGATTGCTTGGGTGCATGAATAGTGCCTGGGTGATTAGATTAGTGGACGAGTAGTGTCTGGGTGATTGCATGAGAGCATGAGATGTGCCTGGGTGATTGAATGAGTGCATGAGTAGTGTCTAGGTGACTGGATGAGTGCATGAGTAGTTACTGGGTGATTGTATGAATGCATGAGTAGTGCCTGGGTGATTGCATGAGTGCATGAATAGTGCCTGGATGAGTGCAGGAGTAGTGCTTGGGTGATTGGATGAGTAGTGTCTGGATGACTGAATGAGTGCATGAGTAGTGCATGCTTAATTGGATAAGTGCAAGACTACTGCCTGGGTGATTGCATGAGGGTATGGATAGTGCCTGGGTGACTCAATGAGTGCATGTGTACTGGCTGGGTGATTGTATGAGAGCATGAGTAGTGCCTGGGTGATTGTATGAGTGCAGGAGTAGTGCCTGGATGATTGCATGAATGCATGAGTAGTGCCTGGGTGACTGGATGAGTGCATAAGTAGTGCCTGGGTGATTAGATGAGAGCATGAGTAGTGCCTGGATGATTTTATGGGTGCATGAGTAGTGCCTGGGTGATTAGATGAGTTCTTGAGTAGTGCCTGGGTGATTGCATGTGTGGATGAGTAGTGACTGGATGAATGCTTGAGTAATGCCTGGGTGATTGGATGAGTGCAGGAGTATTGCTTGGGTGATTGCATGAGTGCATGAGTAGTGCCTGGGTGACTGGATGAGTGTATAAGTAGTGCCTGAGTGATTGGATGAGCGCATGAGTAGTGCCTGGGTGATTTTATGAGTACATGAGTAGTGCCTGGGTGATTTTATGAGTGCATGAGTAGTGCCTGGGTGATTAGATGAGTTCTTGAGTAGTGCCTGGGTGATTGCATGAGTAGATGAGTAGTGACTGGATGAATGCATGAGTAGTGCCTGGGTGATTGGATGAATGCAAGAGTAGTGCCTGGATGATTGTATGGGAGCATGAGTAGTGCCTGAGTGATTGGATAAGTGCACAAGTAGTGTCTGGTGATTGGAGTAGTGTGTAGGTGATTGCATGAGAGCATGAGTAGTGTTTGGGTGACTGGATGAGTGCATGAGTAGACCTGGGTGACTGGATGAGTGCATAAGTAGCACCAAGGTGAATGGATGAGTGCATGAGTAGTGCCTGGGTGGCTGGATGAGTGTCTGAGTAGTGCCTGGGTGACTAATGAGTGCATAAGTAGTGCCTGGGTAATTGGATGACAGTATGAGTAGTGCCTGGGTGACTTTATGAGTGCACGAGTAGTGCCTGGGTGATTGGATGAGTGCATGAGTATTGCCTAGGTGATTGTATGAGTACATGAGAAGTGCCTTGGTGATTGCATGAGTGGATGAGTAGTGACTGAATGAGTGCATGAGTAGTGCCTGGGTGATTGGATGAGAGCATGAGTAGTGCCTGGGTGATTTTATGAGTGTATGAGTAGTGCCTGCATGATTGGATGAGAGCATGAGTAGTGCCTGGGTGATTGCATGAGTGCATGAGTAGTGTCAGGGTGATTGGATGAGTGGATGAGTAGTGTCTGGGTAATTGCATGAGAGCATGAATAGTGCTTGGGTTACTGGATGGGTGCATGAGTAGTACCTGGGTGACTGGATGAGTGCTTGAATAGTGCCTGGATGAGTGCAGGAGTAGTGCCTGGGTGATTGGATGAGTAGTGTCTGGATGACTGAATGAGTGCATGAGTAGTGCATGCTTGATTGGATAAGTGCAAGACTACTGCCTGGGTGATTGCATGAGGGGATGGATAGTGCCTGGGTGACTCAATGAGTGCATGTGTACTGGCTGGGTGATTGTATGAGAGCATGAGTAGTGCCTGGGTGATTGTATGAGTGCAGGAGTAGTGCCTGGATGATTGCATGAATGCATGAATAGTGCCTGGGTGACTGGATGAGTGCATAAGTAGTGCCTGGGTGATTAGATGAGAGCATGAGTAGTGCCTGGATGATTTTATGGGTGCATGAGTAGTGCCTGGGTGATTAGATGAGTTCTTGAGTAGTGCCTGGGTGATTGCATGTGTGGATGAGTAGTGACTGGATGAATGCTTGAGTAATGCCTGGGTGATTGGATGAGTGCAGGAGTATTGCCTGGGTGATTGCATGAGTGCATGAGTAGTGCCTGGGTGACTGGATGAGTGTATAAGTAGTGCCTGAGTGATTGGATGAGAGCATGAGTAGTGCCTGGGTGATTTTATGAGTACATGAGTAGTGCCTGGGTGATTTTATGAGTGCATGAGTAGTGCCTGGGTGATTAGATGAGATCTTGAGTAGTGCCTGGGTGATTGCATGAGTAGATGAGTAGTGACTGGATGAATGCATGAGTAGTGCCTGGGTGATTGGATGAATGCAAGAGTAGTGCCTGGGTGATTAGATGAGAGAATGAGTAGTGCCTGGATGATTGTATGGGAGCATGAGTAGTGCCTGAGTGATTGGATAAGTGCACAAGTAGTGTCTGGTGATTAGAGTAGTGTGTAGGTGATTGCATGAGAGCATGAGTAGTGTTTGGGTGACTGGATGAGTGCATGAGTAGACCTGGGTGACTGGATGAGTGCATAAGTAGCACCAGGGTGAATGGATGAGTGCATGAGTAGTGCCTGGGTGGCTGGATCAGTGTCTGAGTAGTGCCTGGGTGACTAATGAGTGCATAAGTAGTGCCTGGGTAATTGGATGACAGTATGAGTAGTGCCTGGGTGACTTTATGAGTGCACGAGTAGTGCCTGGGTGATTGGATGAGTGCATGAGTATTGCCTAGGTGATTGTATGAGTACATGAGAAGTGCCTTGGTGATTGCATGAGTGGATGAGTAGTGGCTGAATGAGTGCATGAGTAGTGCCTGGGTGATTGGATGAGAGCATGAGTAGTGCCTGGGTGATTTTATGAGTGTATGAGTAGTGCCTGCATGATTGGATGAGAGCATGAGTAGTGCCTGGGTGATTGCATGAGTGAATGAGTAGTGTCAGGGTGATTGGATGAGTGGATGAGTAGTGTCTGGGTAATTGCATGAGAGCATGAATAGTGCTTGGGTTACTGGATGGGTGCATGAGTAGTACCTGGGTGACTGGATGAGTGCTTGAATAGTGCCTGGATGAGTGCAGGAGTAGTGCCTGGGTGATTGGATGAGTAGTGTCTGGATGACTGAATGAGTGCATGAGTAGTGCATGCTTGATTGGATAAGTGCAAGACTACTGCCTGGGTGATTGCATGAGGGGATGGATAGTGCCTGGGTGACTCAATGAGTGCATGTGTACTGGCTGGGTGATTGTATGAGAGCATGAGTAGTGCCTGGGTGATTGGATGAGTGCAGGAGTAGTACCTGAGTGATTACATGAGGTCATGAGTAGTGCCTGTGTGACTGGATGAGTGCATAAGTAGTACCTGGGTGATTGGATGTGAGAGCATGAGTATTGCCTGGGTGATTTTATGAGTGCATGAGTAGTGCCTGGGTGATTGGATGAGTTCTTGAGTAGTGCCTGGGTGATTGCATGAGTGCATGAGTAGTGCCTGGGTGATTGGAGGAGTGCATGAGTAGTGCCTGGGTGATTGCATGAGTGCTTGAGTAGTGTCTGGGTGATTGGATGAGTGGATGAGTTGTGTCTGGGTGATTGCATGAGAGCATGAGTAGTGTTTGGGTGACTAGATGAGTGCATGAGTAGTGCCTGGGTGACTAGATGAGTGCATGAGTAGTGCCAGGGTGACTGGATGAGTGCATAAGTAGTGCCTGGGTGATTGGATGAGAGCATGAGTAGTGCCTGTGTGATTTTATGAGTACATGAGTAGTGCCTGGGTGATTTTGTGAGTGCATGAGTAGTGCCTGGGTGATTAGATGAGTTCTTGAGTAGTGCCTAGGTGATTGCATGAGTGATGAGTAGTGACTGGATGAATGCATGAGTAGTGCCTGGGTGATTGGATGAATGCAAGAGTAGTGCCTGGGTGATTAGATGAGAGAATGAGTAGTGCCTGGATGATTGTATGAGAGCATGAGTAGTGCCTGAGTGATTGGATAAGTGCACAAGTAGTGTCTGGTGATTAGAGTAGTGTGTGGGTGATTGCATGAGAGCATGAGTAGTGTTTGGGTGACTGGATGAGTGCATGAGTAGTGCCTGGGTGGCTGGATGAGTGTATGAGTAGTGCCTGGGTGACTAATGAGTGCATAAGTAGTGCCTGGGTGATTGGATGACAGTATGAGTAGTGCCTGGGTGACTTTATGAGTGCACTAGTAGTGCCTGGGTGATTGGATGAGTGCATGAGTATTGCCTAGGTGATTGTATGAGTACATGAGAAGTGCCTTGGTGATTGCATGAGTGGATGAGTAGTGACTGAATGAGTGCATGAGTAGTGCCTGTGTGATTGGATGAGTGCATAAGTAATGACTGGGTGATTGGATGAGAGCATGAGTAGTGCCTGGGTGATTGTATGAGTGCATGAGTAGTGCCTGCGTGATTGGATGAGTGCATGAGTAGTGCCTGGGTGATTGCTTGGGTGCATGAATAGTGCCTGGGTGATTAGATTAGTGGATGAGTAGTGTCTGGGTGATTGCATGAGAGCATGAGATGTGCCTGGGTGATTGAATGAGTAGTGTCTAGGTGACTGGATGAGTGCATGAGTAGTGCCTGGGTGATTGTATGAATGCATGAGTAGTGCCTGGGTGATTGCATGAGTGCATGAATAGTGCCTTGATGAGTGCAGGAGTAGTGCTTGGGTGATTGGATGAGTAGTGTCTGGATGACTGAATGAGTGCATGAGTAGTGCATGCTTGATTGGATAAGTGCAAGACTACTGCCTGGGTGATTGCATGAGGGTATGGATAGTGCCTGGGTGACTCAATGAGTGCATGTGTACTGGCTGGGTGATTGTATGAGAGCATGAGTAGTGCCTGGGTGATTGTATGAGTGCAGGAGTAGTGCCTGGATGATTGCATGAATGCATGAGTAGTGCCTGGGTGACTGGATGAGTGCATAAGTAGTACCTGGGTGATTGGATGAGAGCATGAGTAGTGCCTGGGTGATTTTATGGGTGCATGAGTAGTGCCTGGGTGATTAGATGAGTTCTTGAGTAGTGCCTGGGTGATTGCATGTGTGGATGAGTAGTGACTGGATGCATGCATGAGTAATGCCTGGGTGATTGGATGAGTGCAGGAGTAGTGCCTGGGTGATTGCATGAGTGCATGAGTAGTGCCTGGGTGACTGGATGAGTGTATAAGTAGTGCCTGGGTGATTGGATGAGAGCATGAGTAGTGCCTGGGTGATTTTATGAGTACATGAATAGTGCCTGGGTGATTTTATGAGTGCATGAGTAGTGCCTGGGTGATTAGATGAGTTCTTGAGTAGTGCCTGGGTGATTGCATGAGTAGATGAGTAGTGACTGGATGAATGCATGAGTAGTGCCTGGGTGATTGGATGAATGCAAGAGTAGTGCCTGGGTGATTAGATGAGAGAATGAGTAGTGCCTGGATGATTGTATGAGAGCATGAGTAGTGCCTGAGTGATTGGATAAGTGCACAAGTAGTGTCTGGTGATTAGAGTAGTGTGTAGGTGATTGCATGAGAGCATGAGTAGTGTTTGGGTGACTGGATGAGTGCATGAGTAGAGCCTGGGTGACTGGATGAGTGCATAAGTAGTGCCTGGGTGATTGGATGACAGTATGAGTAGTGCCTGGGTGACTTTATGAGTGCACGAGTAGTGCCTGGGTGATTGGATGAGTGCATGAGTATTGCCTAGGTGATTGTATGAGTACATGAGAAGTGCATTGGTGATTGCATGAGTGGATGAGTAGTGACTGAATGAGTGCATGAGTAGTGCCTGGGTGATTGGATGAGAGCATGAGTAGTGCCTGGGTGATTGTATGAGTACATGAGAAGTGCATTGGTGATTGCATGAGTGGATGAGTAGTGACTGGATGAGTGCATGAGTAGTGCCTGGGTGATTGGATGAGTGCATAAGTAATGCCTGGGTGATTGGATGAGAGCATGAGTAGTGCCTGGGTGATTGTATGAGTGTATGAGTAGTGCCTGCATGATTGGATGAGAGCATGAGTAGTGCCTGGGTGATTGCATGAGTGCATGAGTAGTGTCAGGGTGATTGGATGAGTGGATGAGTAGTGTCTGGGTAATTGCATGAGAGCATGAATAGTGCTTGGGTTACTGGATGGGTGCATGAGTAGTACCTGGGTGACTGGATGAGTGCTTGAATAGTGCCTGGATGAGTACAGGAGTAGTGCCTGGGTCTTTGGATGAGTAGTGTCTGGATGACTGAATGAGTGCATGAGTAGTGCATGCTTGATTGGATAAGTGCTAGACTACTGCCTGGATGATTGCCTGAGGGGATGGATAGTGCCTGGGTGACTCAATGAGTGCATGTGTACTGGCTGGGTGATTGTATGAGAGCATGAGTAGTGCCTGGGTGATTGGATGAGTGCAGGAGTAGTACCTGAGTGATTACATGAGGTCATGAGTAGTGCCTGTGTGACTGGATGAGTGCATAAGTAGTGCCTGGGTGATTGGATGTGAGAGCATGAGTAGTGCCTGGGTGATTTTATGAGTGCATGAGTAGTGCCTGGGTGATTGGATGAGTTCTTGAGTAGTGCCTGGGTGATTGCATGAGTGCATGAGTAGTGCCTGGGTGATTGGAGGAGTGCATGAGTAGTGCCTGGGTGATTGCATGAGTGCTTGAGTAGTGTCTGGGTGATTGGATGAGTGGATGAGTTGTGTCTGGGTTATTGCATGAGAGCATGAGTAGTGCTTGGGTGACTAGATGAGTGCATGAGTAGTGCCTGGGTGACTAGATGAGTGCATGAGTAGTGCCAGGGTGACTGGATGAGTGCATGAGTAGTGCCTGGGTAACTGGATGAGTGTATGAGTAGTGCCTGGGTGATTGGATGAGTGCATGAATAGTGCCTAGGTGATTTTGGGAGTGCATGAGCAGTGTCTGGGTGATTCAATGAGAGCAGTGGGTCAGTGGGTCTGTTAGTCTTTGAGTGGGTCTGTGAGTAGGTGTGCGAGTCTCTAAGTGGGTCTGTACATGGATGTATGAGTATCTGAGTGGGTCTCCAAATGGGCACAGGAGTCTCTGAGAGGGTCTGCAAATGGGTGCATGAGTTTGTGAGTGTGTTCATAACTAGGTGTCTAGGTATCAAATGCCGCAGAGAGATCTAGCAGGATCAAAGCCACTGTTCCTCCCTTATCCAGCATTTGTCGGATATCTTCCGTGGCTACTATCAGAGCAGATTCTGTACTCCAATTTACCCTAAACCCATGCTGTGTGTCATCCAGAAGGGAATTTTCCTCTATATATTCTGAGAGTTGTTCATTCCTCGCTTTCTCCGCCAATTTGACGGCGTAGGGGAGTCTTGATATAGGGCGATAGTTATTCGGATCCAATGCATTCAATTTGTCCTTCTTTAGCAAGGGCGGAACACAAGTACATTTCCATTGTGTAGGGAAAATTCCTTCGCTGAACATTTTGTTAAAAATCTGTCTCAAGTTTTGTGCCACTTGTGCAGGGATCAGGTGCATTACTTTTGGCAGGCAGGGGTCTTGTGGGGCACCAGATTTAGTTGATGGGATTAGGTTTATAAGTTGCTCTTCCGATGTGGCCCTAAAGAAAGAGAATCTAGCTTGCAATTATATAGAAGTTAAGGGTTGCCCATTCCATTGGATGGCAGTCCTGCCTATATTGAAATAATTAAAAATGTTGGTGACCTTTTCTTGAAAAAAGTTGGCCAAAGCAAGTAACAACATAAGTGTTTGAGTGTCTTAGTTGGTGTCCAAATGGCTGCATGAGTTTCTGACTGGGTCTGCGAATGGGTGCATGAGTCTGTGAGTGGGTTCGTAACTGGGTGTCTAAGTCATTCAGTGGGTAAGTCAATGAATGCATCAGTATCTGTGTGGGTCTGTTAGTAGGTCCATCAATGTCTCATTAGATGTGTGAGTAGGTCCATAAGTCTCCCACTGGGTGTGTGAGTAGGTGTATCAGTCTCTGAGTGGGTCTGTACATGGGTGTTTGAGTCTCTGAATGGCTCTGTACATAGGAGTATGAGTCACTGAGTGGGTCTACGAATGGGTGCATGAGTGTTTGAGTAGATGTGTTAGTGGTGGAGTGTTATTGTGAGTGGGTTTACAAGTCTTTGACTGGGTGTGTATTAGTAGGTGCATGAGTGTCTGTGTGTGTGTGTGTTTATCAGTATATAAGTAAAACTAAGGGTGTGTGTGAATCTATATTTTTTTTAATTTTCATCATATTTGGGACTCGGCCACGATAGTCGCGACATGGCACGACGTTACACGGGGGCCACGCTATCAGCCAATGCATCATCACAAATATCGCGCAAGCTCAAAAAATTCAATTTTGGATGCATAACTTGCCTCATTAACAGATCCATTTCTCAGACATGGGGTCAGAGTACCTCCATTCTGACCCCTTATACCAATTTTCACACAGATTTTCAGCCCTGAGAACCGTTCCTGAGTCATAAAATGGTGGCGGCAACTTTCCGTTCACCTTATGGCTGTCAAATCACCTCGTTGCTTTCAGCACGTATCACTGTGATTAATCATGACAACTCCACGGAATATCCGCGGCTACAGATATATAAAAGTTTTTCTTCTTAAATTTACCAAAAACTACTGAATGGATTTACACCAAATAACTGAAAGCATAATCTGTGTAACCAAATCTAGCTTTCTGCCAAATTTGGTGTAATTCCGTTCAGTGGTTCGGACTGTAGTCGTGTTGACAGGTTCCTATAGGAATTAACATTGCAAACACACCCTTTTTTCAACCCCATTTTTCTCACCACCCCTTCACGAGTCTCCCCAATACTTTCCATGTGCAACAAGAATCACCAGAGCATTTTTTGAGGAAACTTTTGTGAGGATTCGTCAAACTGCGCCAAAGTTATAGGCAAGTCAAAAAACGCTTTTCCTATGGAAACTAGGTCCTAACTATATCTACCAGGGTATTGTTTTGATATATATCTATATATCTATATATATCTATATATATATATATATATATATATATATATATGTATGTATGTGTGTATACATATATATATAAAAATTGAAAACGTTTTTTACGAACAGAGGCGATATACAGCTTCAAAGAGGTGGTGGTTTATCAGAGGACACCAATTTAGCAGTTCATGACTTGGAGGTCCTGGCTGAATTACAGCAGTTGGAAAGTGATGGAAATGACACTGAACTGAATACTAGAGAGACTGCGGATAGCCTAGGAATTGACATTTATGGGAGAGAGGCAACACATTTTAAACCTAAATCGGTCTTCCTCCCCATAACACCTAGAGACTCTCTGGACATTTTTTCTGAATTGGTAGTCTCAGATTTGAAGGCATTATCCATACAATTGAGTAGGGAGTATTCAAACCACAAAGATAAAAAATCAATGAGATACAATAAAGTCATGAATAAAATAAAGAAGAAACGAGATGATGTAGTTTTCTGAAAATCAGACAGAGGGGGGAATATTGTCCTGTGGCCGCTAACAGTATACGAGGCTGAGGCTAAGCTACAGCTACAGGACAGCAACTGCTATTGCAAATCAACCCCATTAGCATTATCTGAAGTGAAGGCTAAATATTTAGCTTAATTGGCTAAATGGAGGGATGTAGGTTTGCTTTCACAAGACAAGTAAAAGTATTTAAAAGTTGATACAGCCACAACACTTATACTTTATTTGATCCCAAAAATTCATAAGAACAGTTCTAACCCTCCAGGTAGGCCAATAATATCGGCAATAGGTAGTTTATTTGAACCCACCTTGTGTTTCATTGACCATTTTCTGCAAGAGTTTGTAAAGATCACACCTGCATACTTACAAGACACTAGTGATTTTCTAAAAAGAATTTACGATATCGCTTGGGAGTAGTCATTTGTGTTAATGACGTTAGATTTATTTATTTATTTATAAAGTTTTATATAGCGCGAACATGACCAACGCGGGTATCAGAGCGCTTTACAATATACAGTTATTAAACATTAGATGGTTGAGGTAGTATACATACATTCGGTATTCGTCATTCAGTACAGAAGAGGTAGATAGTAGTATATGGGTAGCATAGGTGACTAGTAGTCAACATTTGAAAGGATTTATATAGCGCTGGCTAGACCCGGAGGTATCAGAGCGCTTTACATGAGAATCAGAACATAATTGCAGGTTACATCGTTACAAAGGTTACACAGTTATTAGTGCATAGCTAGATAATTACATGTTAGGTCGAGACAAAATAAGGACATATACGTAAGGGAAAAAGCAGGCAAGGGGAGAGATACAAGAGGAGAGGGGGTAGGAGCAGGGGGAGTAGACATAGAATGAAGGGGGAAAGAGGAGGGGGAGGGTGAAAGACATAGCAAGAAAGAAGAGGGGAGGGTGACGGGGCACAAACCGGTAAACGCGTAATAGCTGCGTCCAAAGTCCAGTAAACTGTGATCCCAGGGGAAGTGGCATCATTCCCCCATCTCCGTTGCGAGAGGCTCCCTATTAAGCAGTGGACTCTCTCAGAGGGGTCTCTGAGACTCCAAGGTCTACCTACTGGATCCTTCCCCAAAAAGGGGAGAGGGAGTGCTGTGGCAATGGGCGCCATACCAAACCTCAACTGTGAGTGGCTCCCTTAGCGCAGTGGACTCTCTCAGAGGAAACACTGAGACTCCAGAGTATAAATATTGGATCTTTCCCCAACAAGGGGAGAAGGAGTGCTTAGTCAAAGGGCACAAGGGACAGGGGGCTAGGCAGCGTAGCAGACAGGGGAAGATATTCAGGGGAGAGGGGATAGGAGCAGAGGAGGAAGACAAAGAATGAAAGAGGGAAAGCGGTGGGGGAGGGTGAGAGACAGAGCATGAAAGAGGAGGGGGAGGGTGAAGGGGGTACAAACCGGTAGATGAGTAAAAGCCGCGTCCAAGGTCCGGTAAGCTGTGCTCCCAGGGGACTTCATTATATACTACTATAGCACATAGGGACGGCTTACGAGCCTTGTCACATTTTTGGGGATTAAGACCTATCACGCTTCACCAACACACAAATATGCTGTTGACAATGACAAAATGGTGTCTGGAGAACAACTTTTTCATGTATGGGAAGGACACATATAAGCAAATGAGGGGGACAGCTATGGGCACCTGCTTCACCCCCAGTTATGCCAATTTACACATGGCATGGTGGGAGGAGCAGGTGCTCAAAGTGAAACATCAAAAGGAATGGAATGGGAATATAGTATTGTGGACGAGGATCATAGACGATTTATTTATTCTATGGAATGGCACACCAGAATCGGCCCAGGCTTTTGCCTCCAGTTTAAATGAGAACAATTTAAATTTAAGATTCACTGCCAGTATCGGCAAGACTGAGGTATGCTTTTTGGACTAAGTGCTGTTTGTCAAAAACAGAAAAATACAGACCAAAACTTATAAAAAACCGACAGCTGGAAACTCTATTTTACATTGTGGAAGTTTCCATCCAGTCAAGTTGAAACAGACTATACCGTATGCAGATCACCTGAGAATGATTAGGAACTGTAGTGACATGGGTTCCCTAGAAGTAGCCCAAGGAGAACTAGAAATCAAATTTACTGAAAGGGGCTATAGTAAGGAATCCCTCCAATGAGCAAAAGATAAAACCAAGAAAGTGTCACGAGAGTCCCTGCTCTTTGCCCAAGGCGGGAAGTTAAAAGCAATAGTTAAAGAGAAAGGAAGGGACACACCTAGAATGATCACAGGGTACAATGCACACCACCAAAAAGTCAGACAGATATTAACTAAGCACTGGCACCTGGTTAGGATTGGTTCCACGATAGGAAAAATAGTAAAAGGCAAGCCAACTTTGACATTTAAAAGAGCTAAGAACAGGAACTAGTGGTGAGTAGTCCAGAGGTGTCAGAAACAAAAACTTGGTTACAAGGGAGCTCAGGATTTTGGAAATGCCAAAAATGTATGGCATGTAAATGTGGGGTGAACAAAAATGAAGTGTATTCGCCGCTGCTAACACATCCTGTGAAGATACCTCATAACTACACATGTAGAAGCAAGGGCCAGACTGGCCGTAGCGGGCACCGGGCATTTCCCCGGTGGGCCGCCAGTGTTGGGGCCGGTTTTGGGCCCCTGGGGGCCCGTTTATGTTACCAGGGCCAGCAATATCGGCCCCCTGTAACAAAATCGGCCAAAACCGGCCCTGGCAAACAGCTTGGCCGCACCCTCTCCCCCCTGGAGGGGGGGGGTGGCCGAGCAGTTTGCCAGGGCCAGTTTCGGTTCCCAGTCCGGCCCTGGTAGAAGCGATTATGTTGTGTACATATTAGAATGTCCCTGCCCCAAACTTTACGTAGGCAGCACCATACATATGGTTCATGTCCGCATACTGCAGCATTTGAGGGCTATAAAAAAAGAAGACAAGAGTTATCCAGTAGCCCGGCATATGCATGAGTATCATGGAGGCAGCTGTGACAGTGTACGCTACTTAGTCATTGATTCAGTACAGAAAAACAGGAGAGGGGGTGACAGGGAGTTAAAATTAAGGCAGTTAGAAGCCACATATATTGTTTTATTAAACACCTAAATCCCCTCAGGACTGAATGCAGACGAAGAGTTGTACACACATATCTGACGGAGCAACAGGGTGATGTTTGAAACGTTCTCTTTTATGGGAAAGAAGAAACCAATTTTAGGGTAGGATGTGTAACTAGAGTTTTATTGACTATGTATGCTTTATGCACATTCAGTTTGCACTGACATTGAGCACAATAAGCACTTTATTAGTTGGAGAAAGGAAAAGTAGTGGAGAAATCAGTGGATGCAATACATCCATAAAAACACCTACCAGAGTGATGTCGGAAGTAATGCACTAGCACTTTATGACTACTTGTAGGGAGGGTTGAATAGATGTTTACATTTTTCATTACTATAATGTGATTTTATACATACTATTTAACAAGATGTATTTATCCAATCGTATTTACATAAATATATTTTTTAAGGACATTTGATTATGAATTTATAATAGTCTGTGTTCAGTAGATGAAGGTATTGAGATATGAAATTCAGATTAACTTTTTTTAGTAGGCACTTACACTTTGTCTAAGACTAAAGCACTTGCACTTAATCACAGTGAGAAACTAAATCAAAAGAAAGTAAAAATAAAGTAAGAGTAAATAAAGAAAATAAGTTAAAAAGTTCGAAAATAAAAAAGAATATGTATATAAAAAATGAACAAGCTAACACGAATGATTAGGAAAAAGAAAGAAAAAGCAATAAGAAAAATGTGGATGTAATGATGAGAGAAGTATGTTCTCTGTCTCTATGAAATGGGCGTGAAGATACTGAGTGCTGAGTAGTTTTAAAACACCAGTCATGTGACTGTCCTTTGTTGTGAACAAGGCAGCTGAGACTGCCGAAACGCATCTTGCCATCGTAGCCGTATATTGCTAAATAAATTCAAAATTTTAAGAAACGAACCTTGGCAGTGTCAGTGCCTGTTTTTGAACTTGAGGCGGGAGTTCGAGTGTATATATATATATATATATATATACATATATATGAATATATAGATATCTGTATGTATGTGTGTGTGTGTGTAGATATATATATATATATATATCGAAATTACTTCTCACCCTCCTTCATTTCCTTTCGGCAAGTAGAGAGCAACGAACTCTGATGGGTAAGTGCAAAGTTTTCTTTATTCGCTCACAGGTTACAAACTCTGACGCGTTTCGGTCAACAAGTGACCTTGATCACATTCAGAAACGCTGTACGTTTACTCCTATGTTACACACCCCCTGTGTCACATGGTCACCACCATGGAAAAAATATTGCTGTAATCTACTTACTAGGAGCGCTGGTAGTTTACATTTCTTTGTTTTTGTTCTCTTTTTTATATTTTGTCATTTTTGTTTTGTTCTTTTTTTGCGCCAACATTTTGGTTATAACAATTCACTAAAATAGCTGATTAAAGGCTTTGAATATATTATCACTTAAAAAGCATAAATAAATATAGATATAAATATATAGATATGTAATTATATAAATAAGTACAAATACTTGAATACGTAGTTCTTAAAATACGCAATTGATATTCGCATATATACACTTTAAATAGCAACCATAAACCAACTTCGTTAGTAAAGGTGCTGTTGATGTAAATGTGCAGTATATATTCACTATCTAAATTACACCCTATGATATATTATGTTAAGAATCTTTTAATGTAACCGCATGAATGCGTGAATGGGTATTCATTGTCAGCAAACCTTTTTAAACATTTTTTTTTACTATATATATTTTGCTATTGTAAAATGGGGCGCCTGTTTTTTCTCTCTGTTTTCTTCTGAATTCTGGAATGATATATTAAGAATACAGTGATTGTGTGCCCCGCTGCTCCAAATTAAGGGGCCCATTACGATAAGCGGCGTTAAAAAATCCGCCATCCACTATAGCCTGAGATAACCGCCCGCCCGCACCATGGGAATACCGACCGAGCAATTATGAAGTCGCGAAGCAACCTTCGCCCGCGGCGGTAAAAACACACAAAATTCCACCTGTCCATGTCAGAGTAGAAGATCATCCATCCGCCACGGACGCAATCCTGCCCGAAAACCCAAATCCGCCCGCTCTGACGACCGAGACAACGACCGTGAAATTATGATCTCCCCGACATGAGCGCGGAAAATCCACATATTCCCCGCCCGCCACGGTTAACAACAGTGATGAATAACTGACACGGCGGAAGGCCTGGCGGCCACGTCCGTGCACAGAAATCATTTGCGGAACAAAGAAATACACATAACATGGCCAACAAGTCCACACAGCAAACTACGCCAAAATACCCAAACACAGAACACATCCCAAAGACACATCCCCCCTGGCAAAACTAAAAAACTACAAATCCCAGGACACCAGACACAACACACCTGAAAACGACAGCCCATGATGACACACCCACATAGGTAAGTACAAAAGCAGCCCCTTCACAGACCACAATCCCTTGCACTACTACAAAGCGAAGACGCCATCAGAGAACCCAGAGAGCCACAAAGGATAGCAGCACACCACACGCACGCACACATCACACTCATCACCAACAACACCACCACCATCACCACTGAAACAACGGCACCACGAACACCCTGCACATTACACACCACCCACCACACACCCACCACACCAGCACCACAAATACCAAACCACACACCATGGCAACACAAAGAATGCCTAAGTACACTGCCACTGAGTTGACGGTCATGGTCGACGAGATCATCAAGGTGCACCCACAAATCTATGGGAACCAGGTCCAACAGACACCAGTAGCCACCAGAAACAGAATGTGGAGCAGGATTGTAGACCAGGTGAATGCAGTTGGGAACGTACCACGCAACCGGGGTAAAATTACAAAGAGGTGGCACGACCTGAAAAGCGTGGTCAGGAAGAAGGAGGCCAAGAATCGTGAGCTGGCTGACAGGACTGGCGGCGGAAATCCTGCGCTATTCAAGACCTTCAAGGCGTGGGAGGAGAAGGTGCGAGGCATTCTACATCCGGAGAGTCTCACCGGAATACCAGGAGGGGGAGTGGAGGCTGGTAAGTACAAACAAATGTATACCAGCACACCGCTATGTACTGTCATGCACTACCAGAATGCCATAGCTCCGAGGGCCAAACACCCCCATGTCCAGTACACAATACACAAGACATCTCTCACACATGCAACAGACACTCCCACACACTCAGCCCAAAGGTACCAACAAACAAAACCATGGGGGCATGTGTACAGTCAGCCAGCACCACAACTCCCACCAGGTCCCCTTGTCCCCCAGATGCGCCGGAAGGAGCACTCCCCACACCCACACCCATGTGTCAGCCATAGCTGCACTAACCAACAAGTAACAGGTAAGTAGCCTTACCACAAAGTCCGTGTATTGGAGGGGGGACTGCAGAAGTACAACCCCCACCAGGCCCCTAGTCCTACAGCGCAGCAAGATGGAGCACTCCCCACACCCATGTTTCAGCCATTGCAGTGCACACCTTCACGCGACAGGTAGATATGTTTCCCTACATGGAGGGGTGTCTGTGGGTGGTAAGCCATCACCACAACTCACAACACGGTCCCCACTCCCACAGACCAGCAAGATGGAGCACCCCTCCCTCTCATAACCATGTGATAGCCATTGCATTGCTCCCTCCAAACCAACAAGTAGGTAGACTACTGTACAGGGCGGGGTGTCTGTAGGCATGAGGACTGTACTACGACTAACATTTGGGACATGTCACGTAGCAGAGGAACAGGTAGCACTGCTCCCTGTCATAACCATGTGACTAATGTGCACACGGACATGAATTACAGAGTCATAGCCCACATGAGCCATCTCAAATACAGTAACACGTAAGGAGTCACGTCTGCATGCACAACTCTCACTGGAGTACTGACCCACATGGCGTGCACTGTGCCAGTCATCACACACATCAGCAACACCATCAAAGTCTTGTCCATGTAGTCGTGTCTGCTTGTTCCGTTGACATTGTACAACATCACCCATGTAAGTCTATCTTGTCTCAATGTAACAGAGTGGGACCCCAGTAATGTCACATACACCACTGGACCCATGAACCACACAGCTACACAATGCACATTCAAAATCTCATCCATCTCATCTTTCAGCCCCAGTGTCATGAAAGGTATATCATGTAAACAGTTGTCCCATATACAGTAGTTCAGCAAAGATCCCTGCCGATGACCAAACATGTGTCTGCAGTGTCTGAAGCGCACGTCACACTGTGATTTACAACATACCTAATATAGTCAACACCCCAAGAGCACTGCATTGCTGCACATGGCTGAGGGTAGCACGCACACCAAGGAATTGTCTCATCTGCAATACGTTGTGTGGCACACAACCATTACTCACTCACTACAATGCTTGCAGTGTAATGTCCCCAAATGATAACAGTGAGCAGATATGCTGGGTATGTCAGACATACACACACCTTTGTCTCTGCAGTGTCGTGTGGCCAAAACACATGTCCCCTTCTGCACCCATGTCACAGTATGTACCACAAAACCATATTTCACCTCAAAACCGTTGATGGGGCTGTACCCCTTTTGCCATCTGCGTTTCTGAGCGTTCCATTTGAACCCCAAAAAAATATTTCATCTCAAAAGCGTTCATGGGGCTGTACCCCTTTTGCCATCTGCATTTCTAAGCGTTTCATTTGAACCCCAAAAACATATTTCATCTCAAAAGCGTTCATGGGGCTGTACCCCGTTTCCACCAAAGCCACAAAATGTAGGGGTACTGCAACACACACCGATTGGCATTCCAAATCCGTCCCATGCCATATGCACCCATCACACTATTCCATTGCCTTGATCATGCACACACATTGTAGAGCCATACACACGCATCTGGGAAATCAGTGCACAACTGTGCACAAACTGTGAATGTCAGACATCTAACACAAACCTTGCAAGGTGCAACACAATAACCTTTCGTCTCCGCCCCACAGGTGACGAACAGCATGATGTTGGAGAGGGAGACAGCAGCCATCACAGCTAGTCCACAAGCCCTCCACCCGGACTCACGGATGTGGAAGACCTGGACACCTCTTCGGACGAGGACTCCCGACCAGGCACATCTGGTGTGGCAGGGCGCAACCGCTCCCCAGGACCCCTCCTACCCACCAACCCATCTCCCAGGGCTGGTGACCAGTCCCAGGCCCCTGCTGCCACGGTCATTGCGGCCACCACCACCGCCGCAACCACCACCACCAGGGCCTCCCTGACAACTCACCCTGCGCAAGGGGTTGTACGCATGTCAACACCGACCCTGGGAGCCACAACGAGGCCCCGGGTGACCACTGTGTCGAGTGGGCAGGTCGGTGGCAGCAGTTCAGGTGGGAGGAGCAGGGTCAGGCCAACGCCATCAGAGCCTGGGAGCCAAGCCCTGCCGCAAATCGCCAGAGTCCTTGGGGCCTATGAAGAGGCCCAGGGACAATGGGCCCGGTCAGCTGCCGATACGCGGGAAGTCCTTGGGGTGTTGAGGTCCATGGACGCCCATATGGGCCAATTCGTGATCCGTATGGGCAAACTTGTCGACCTCATGGGCCAGCTAGTGGTGGCGGTGAGAGCCCAATCAAGGCCAACCACACCACCTCCGCCACCACCTGCTGGGGCGCAGGGTCGTGCAACATCCAGTTCCCCTGCATCCACAGCGAGTGGGCAATCCTCAGCCACCACCAGCAGCCCACAAACACAACCCCCCCCTCTCAAACGTGGAAGGGGTCGTCCGAAGAGGAAACAGGTGTCCAGAGATGACTTCGCACGCTCCAAACGCCAGTGAGTCAGCCAGCCACGGTGGCCATCTACTGCATTCACTTGGACTACTATCCTACCCCACACTGCCATGTGAATGGCATGTGTCCGTCGGACTGTGGACCCAGAACAACATGGGTACACCTTGACCATCACGCGGACATGTCCGTCAACTCATTGTTCCAGCATGCACCACTTTTGTGATCACCTTGCCCACAATCACATGTCACCGCTTAAAATAAATACACCTGGATCACATTCTGTTTTATCTGCTCTGTGTTTAATCAAGGATGTGCAACCGTCACCATGATCAGAAATGCATCTGGAGTGTGGTATGTCGATAGGCCAGGAGAGGCTGTAGGGACCTAGGGGTGAAAAACAGAACAAGAGTCCATTGAATGTGTGTGTCACACACTCATCACACAGTACTTGTCATCAAGTTTAAGCAATGTACACACATCTCACAGAGCAACAGGGCACAATGCTACAGCCACTGTCAGTGGCATACTACCCTGGACATGGACCATTGCCACACAGCAATAGGCCGCCGTGAACAATAGGCCGTCGTGACAATGCACACATACACCTACACAACTACAGCAACATCAGCCGTCGTACATGGTCACTCACCGTCAAGTGAAGTAGCGGGCGATGAGCTGCTGACGCTCATTCACTGCTTCCTCCTCTCCACTGTCCTCGTCACTGGACACGGCTTGGTCTGCAGGCGGGGGCCCTGGCTGATCACCGTCATCCACTATCAGGGGAATCTGCCTGCGAATCGCGAGATTGTGCAGCATGCAGCATGCCACAACTATCTGGCACACCTTCTATGGGGAGTATGCTAGTGCACCCCCGGTGCGGTCCAGGCATCTGAATCTGGACTTCAGGAGTCCAAAGGTCCGCTCCACCACACGTCTGGTCCTCCCATGTGCCTCATTGTATCTGACATCAGCTGGTGTCCTAGGATTACGTAGTGGGCTCAGCAGCCAAGGCCCGTTAGGATATGCAGAGTCACCTGGGTGTGAGAAACACAGAGAATCGTTGCAATTCCAACAGGATACAAGACAGCATGTCACACTCAGCACGCTACACGAGTATGCATACTCACCAACAATCCATGCACGGTCCGGTTGAAGATTGGCCATCATTCGTGGGAGGATGCTGTGGCGCATGATGTGCGAGTCATGGGCGGATCCGGGAAACTTCGCACACACGTGTGTGATAATCATGTCCGCCAGGCACACCACTTGCACATTCAGGGAGTGGAAATGTTTCCGGTTCCTATAGATGTGCTCCATGGCCTGTGGTGCAACAAGGCCAACATGGGTGCAATCAATTGCACCAACAACGTGGGGGATGCGTCCAAGGGCATAGAAAGCACCCTTCACTTCCGCCAAATCACGAGCCCTGGGGAATCGGATGTACCGGTTCCTGTACAGCATCATAGCTGACAGGACATCCCGTAGCACCATGCTGAACATGGGCTGGGACATCCCACCTTCACTGCCCACCGTGTGTTGGAAAGATCCGGTTGCGAAAAAATGCAGTGCAGCCATCACCTTAGCCGTGGGGGTGAATGCTGTAGGATACACCCTGCGAGAACGAAGGTGGGGTTCCAACATTGCACATAGGTGATGCAGGGTGGGTCGGTCCAGACGGAATTTCCGTATAACCTCCACATCATCCATGTCTGCCAGCAATTGGTAGGGGCGATGTATGTTTGGTCTCCTCCTAGGACAGATGGAAGTGGACACATGTCAATGCAACACAACACATGGCACTTTCACATACACAAAACTAAAATTACTGACAAAGCAATAGAATCACAGAACAGCTGACAAGTAGGGACAGCACAGCTACAATACTCTTACACAGGTCCCCTTACCAATAGCAATGGCCACTGACACAAACCATTGCTATGAGCATGCACATGGGGATTTAGGCCCTAATAGCTAGAAAGGCATGATGATGATTTCAGACTGCATATGTGGGAAGCGGCAACACCACGGCAATATACCTAGCTGCTGTGCCTGACACAGCTTCCGAGGCTGGGTGAGTATGGCACACACCAACAACACAATGTACACAGGCTGAGCGGCCCAAACAAGTGGGTCCTGTTGCACAACGGGATATGAGACAGTCAATGATGTCCCTAGTTCACCCAATGTACAGCACTGTACGTATCACACCTCCAACACACATTGACAGGTGTACACATTGACAACTCCATGACAACACAGCTGTGTGAATGCAAACCCACATCACAAGTGACACGTAACGTTGCACGTGCCAAGTGGGAGATGTACATTGAGAAATATGGCATGTGTGTGCATATGCACATCCCATGCTACCATGCCAATGTGTACATGATGATGTGCCAACAGACATGTGGAGGCTGAGCACTAGCCGCCAATGCCTATGCACACAGCATGAAGTGGCCCTGTCTAGTGTGGACATGCTCCCACACACAAATCATGGCCACACCTGCAAATGCATGGCGCACAATAAACTGTGGATTCCACATGGCACCAGCAGACTGTACCCGCCATGGACAAGGCCCTTGAGGCCAACTCTAATGGCCCTCGCGGTTGCATCCTGCGTGTTCGACTATAGAGGTAAGCGTACAGGGACAGTTCGGAGCAGGCCATTGTGTGCATTTGAAGTAGGCAGACATGGTACACCAATTGCAGCAGCTTGGACCCACTGAAACAGCCCCAGGGGGCTATATGAGTGTGGGAGGGAGACCGGCATTACCACAGCTTCCAGGGACTGCTGCATGGCATCCCTCAACAACACCTGCTGCTGCTGCCACATGTCCACCTTCATGTCGACGACTCTGAAGATATGTCCAGGTCCACTCACCAGCGAGGAGTTGGAGATCCTGGATTCCGAGCACCATGCACACTGCCCAAGGCTATTTCTTGCAAAAGTTGTGTGTGTGAGACAACTACAGTGTGTGTGGGAGTGCATGTGGGGGACACACATGTCGTTGATCTGCAGCACTATGAGTCTGAGCCTGTGGTGTTCCAACATGCACTGCTTACCATGCTTACTACAGGTGGAAGGGGTATGTAGGCTCTCTGGCGCTTTCCCATGCATGTCCCTCCCGAGTGGTGGTACATGGCATTTTCATGTCAGACATCCAGTGACGCAGCCACTTGGCAATGCAGGACTCAGGGCAGTTATTGTTTGTGTGAATGGCTGGCTGGGTCCCATGTGGCCTTCTCAGTCTCAGCAGACCTGGGCTGCACATTGACCACCCAATCCTAGAAGGAAACACTGACTGTACAGTGGGTTACATGTGTCTTTTGTTCACAACTCTCCGGAAATGCACAAACTCAGCCCTGTCGATTGAACACTCCAGGCCTTGTGATAGGGATGTGTGTGAGAGATAGTGGCACTGAATGTGACCTCCATTGCGGGGTGAGCCATTCACAGGGCGAGTACGTTGAGGGCTGCGTGGTGTTGGACACAGTGAGTCCACCCACAAAGATGTGTTGCCTTGTGATCTATGTGTTGGTCCACCTGACAATGGACAGTAGATGTGGGCAGACTACACATTGCTCAATGTGCTGGCATCCTGCATGTGAATGGGATGGACAGGTACTGTGTACACACTCCCACCAGCATGCATTCATGTGTGGTGTACACATGCTGTTAGGCCATGTCCGATTACTTCTTGGCTCTGTTACACATCTCTGAGTATTTTGGATGGGTCAGCATCATGCCACTGTGATTGGTGGATGTGGGTGATGATGAGAAGTGTATGAGTGATATTCCAACCCTCTTGTGTACCATCCCTGCAGTTGGAGGTCCTCCAGCCCAAGGCCTTGTGATGAGCCATTGCATCCAAGTTGATGCCTCTGTGTATGTATGACCGACAGTGCAGCCAATTCCACAAAGGGTGTGACGTCATCTGCCAGATGAGCGACTACGTGGCGATAACGAATCGGGGGATGCCCCCTCGTTTTGTCAGGTTAGCACGGCGCTGCATTTCACCACTAATGGTCTGCATCTTGACAGTCACACAGCCTGTGCCGGATGCACGTTTGTAGGGGCATCGGCAGCAAGCAAGTGTACAGTATTGTGGGATGGTGTCTTTTGCTGTGAGAGGCAGCATGTGTCCACAGCCTACCCATAATCTGGGTAATGTGATGTTTGTTGTGTGATGCAGTGGGTTGTAAGTGTACTCTGTGCTGGGTGCATCTGACATGCATATGCGATTCCTGAGGGTCAAGATGTAATTTGAGCACTCTGCATTGTCAATGCATTCAGAGTCGTAGCCCTCAGGAACAACCTGTAGTAGGCTGGAGTGGCAATTCACATGTATGTTTGAGGCACTGTGCCTACTCTGATTTCGTTCGGACATATGTGTGCGATGCCTCACCTCATATTTCTGGTACTTACACATCCGGCACACTGTGCAACAGTAGTTGTGCTTGTGCGAACGACAGGTGGATGGCATGGGCTCATGACCATTGTGGACTGTCATGTTGCAGTCTGTGTGAGTGGTGTCCCATTCTGCTCCATGCAGGTATGTCCTTGGCCTAATTACGTAGTGGTCATCCTTGCCACCATTAGGACAGTGGGTGTGCACACAGCGATTTGTGGCTATGGTCGCAGGGTGACACAGGCCGGGTGTTGTGCTATGTGCACAACACATGTGCCACTTATTAGCGGCTTCATTTCTGTACGCCAGCCATTACGTGTTGATTGTGGTGGCTGTATACAATTGCACAGGTATCGTGCAACATGTGGATTTGGGAATGGTCTGTGCTGCTTCCCTTGCACATGTCTGTTTAATTGATGCCAAATGAGTGGGGCCACCTCGCTCTCTCTCATGTAGCATCTCCCGTGGGTGCTGAGGGACAGGGGACGGTCAACAGTGGTGAGGCATCGGATGAAGCAGCTGCACAGGAGCTGAGTGAGACAGATGTGACCAGCGCCTCGGAGGGGCCAGACGTGTGCTGGATGAATCACAGGCCGAGACGGCAATTTCGGCATCATCTGAGGACAGAGGTGATGCATCCATGTTTGCTAGCACAGGGGACGTGGACTCTGGCTCCTCTTCAGCCACGTGGAGGCCAATGCCCGCCCTCCCATCTACTTCCACTGGTGCAACGCGTGTCGGCACAAGGATGAAAGATAGAGTGTCCTTCACACCAGGCACAGCTGCCCCTGCACATGTGACCCCTGCTGCCCTCAGTGCTGGGTCTGTTGAGATTGTGCGGCATCTCTGCGTGGGGCAGACAGCTCTCCTCAATAACATCATTGCCCATGACATCACTTTGCCGCAGGTGACAGTTCATGGAGGGCCTACATGTACGCGTGGGTGGGCTACACCAGACTGTCCAATGGTTGTCCTCCCCATTCAAGGTGGGCCTTCAACTGGGCCAATCTCAGGCTGACATTCCTGACCCTTTCTCCACCCCCCTGGAAAGTGGCACATCTGACAACAGCAGGGCACGAGTCCTAAAAAAGAGAAGTGGGGGGACGCTGATGTCACGACAGGAAGTGACATCATGAAAGGTGGCTTGCACCATCAGACTCATTGCCTCCCCTCGCTCACCCCTTATATGCGATTGCATCGAAGAAGCCAGCGCGTGCACAAGCAGCTCCGATCTCGCCCCAGAGAGGCCAAAGAGTGAATGTGTGGCTCCATTTGCTCCAGTTAGAGAGCTTGCGGTAAAATAAGTGGGGGGATGCCGTCCACCCGCGTGGTACCCCGACTCGAGCCCTGGTGTGCAGGCAAAGTGTCCTATTGGCTTTGCGATATGTGTGAGTTGCATGGCACTCATTGGCGGGGGATGGCTCGGAGGCCCGTCACCCTGAGGCCCATGTCTCACTCCATGGGTCCCTTGTCAATGGCAGCGGATGTAATGACTATGCGCGCCGGGGTGGGTCTACCTTTCGTCTGGGATTGTGTTTGCGGCCTGGCCCGCTAGGGCAGCTACAGCCTCTGTGTGTTGCATGTGGTGTATCCGGACTCCGGAGGCTGTCATGCATTGTCACTGTTGTCCAGGTCTCGAGTCAGGGTACCACGCGGGTGGACGGCGTCCCCCCACTTATTTTACCTCGAGCTCGATAACTGGAGCAAATGGAGCCACACATTCACTCTTTGGCTTCTCTGGGGCGAGATCGGAGCTGCTGGTGCACGCGCTGGCTTCTCTGTTGCAATCTCATGTAAGGGTGGGCGAAGGGAGGCAATAAGTCTGATGGTGCAAGCCACCTTTCGTGACGTCACTTCCTGTCGTGACGTCTGCGTCCCCCACTTCTTATTTAGGACTTGTGCCATGCTGCACACTGAGAATGTGTTGCCTGCGAGATGTGACCAGGAGAAGGGCGCCATGACCTCCCACCCACCAAGCTCCACTGCCATCCCGTGCCCTGGGTAGCCTGTGCAGGTGGACAATGTAGGGGGTACACCTGGAGGACAGGGGATGTGAGTGCCTTGGCAAGGGCCTGGCAGACGCACAGCAGTATCCAGCATGTCCCCAGAGGGAGGGCTAACATCTACTCCTGATGCAGCATTGATCATGTGCCCGCCTGTTGTGCCCACACGAGTTCACATTCATCCCCAGACAGGTGGGCTTTCCAAATACCCAAAACAGTGGAAATCTACCCCTCCAGAATCCTCCCCACACAGTCTGTTTCAACACTGCATGAGTGCACCTACCCATGCCACCCACCCACCTGGGCCAAGCAGCCCTCCCGCTTCACATGCCACATGTGTGTCTTCCACAGTTGTGCTTCTCTCTCAGGGGCGGACCTCCAACTGTCCCGTAGCACACAGACAGCACCGAGTCGGACTGGCATCCTGTTTGAATGGTAGGCACCCTCACACATCTAAATGTGACACAGTGGTGGCTGTAATGGCTATTGTGACTGCCATGGCAGTGTTGCTGTCCATGGCAGGGTACACTCACACACATTGCATACGCAGCTTTTCGTGTCACTACTCGGCACATCGGACTGGCCACTGTCCCTGGTGTTGATCAATATTGCCGCCTGTCCATGTAATCTGTGACTGGATGCTGTTGTTCCTGTAGTCGGTTGTGTCTGTGTAGTTGCTGATTGCAGTTGTTGCTGTGTGTGCATAGTTAAGTGAGGCACATGCCGTGTATGGTACCTCAACAATTGCAATGTCTGGTCTCACATTCCAATGTGTTTTACACGTGGCAGGGACTTCACTTCTTTCAGACTCTGCTACTTGTGTGTGTGATGAAGAAGTATTTTTGTGACACGGATTGTCTGCATGTATTTGGTGGTATTTCTGGGAAAATGTATACGTGTCATGTTTGCGTGCAAGCAAAGCACAGGGTGTGAGTCTAGCCACAGGATGACAGGTAGCATGTGCAGAGTATGCGGGTATGTGTGAGCTTACTTTCTGTGTGGCCAGCAGTGTAGGTGTATGTTACTCTTGTGATGAACATTGAGCCTGGGCACATGGCTTACTTTCAATGTGTGCATTTGGGAGGTGTAGGTGTGTGTGGTGTGAAGGGTGTGACTTTGGGGTGGTGTTGGTGTGTGTGTGTGCGCTCTGGCAATGTCGACTACACACATGTGTTACCCAGGCCCATGGTGGGTGTTTGTATCCGTGTTCAGGTCTGTGAATGTGATCACATGTGTGTATTGTATGTTGCACAGTGTGCAGTGTGTGGGTGTGTCCTTGCAGTTCAGGATGACTCGTACTTGATATGTTTTGGACATTGTGTGTCTTCAGGGTGTGTGACTGTCAAGATTGTGCCTTGTTTAATTGAGCATGTATGTGAATTTCTGCAGTTCGTACTCACTGTGCAGACCTGCCCACCCACACTGATATCGTGTGTGTGTTTTGTCATGCATTGCTGTAGCATGCTTCTTGCGTGGCTCCTACTTTTGCTTGATGAGTGTGATGTCAGACTGTGAAGGTAATTATACACATATGTAGGACTGTGCTTTGTAGTGACCAGGCCGTCAGTGTTCATGTGATGATCTGTTGGGCCACGTCAGAGTCTGACAAGCCAAGGCCCACAACCTGTAGTATTTCACTAGGTCCACTGTGGCGGCAACTCATATGCATTGACATCCAATGACACTAGACTACATGGTCATCTCACGACTCTCGTGTACTTCACACACTCTCATCCTCTCTCATTCGTACTTGTCTTCGAAAAATAATTCTACAAAGTCACATATTTGCTTCAAGGCATGTATTTGGACTTACTTCCTCTGTGATGCAGTATAGTGGACACTACTGGCAGCAAAATGCATTTGGAGGATATACTTAGCATGATTACACATACAAAAGGGGGTACAGGTAGATGTGATTAGTTGTTGACTGTGGTATGAAGGCTTCAGAGTTACAACTGCCTTGCCCTTGCTATGCTAAAGTACATTTGCTAATTACTGAGGAGCTCTAGACTTTGACACAGACAGTATTCATTTTGCCTACCAGACAGCTTGACATCATAGGCACAGTACATCTCAGTTCCATGGTACAGGATTACTACAATAGTGACTCCGACACACCTGCGTCAGAGGTGACATCAGAGCATGAGCCTACCTGCATGCAGCAGCGTCTCACAAGTTGTTGCAATGTGGTGGCTACTGAACATGACACAATAACTAGGGCCATGTTGTAGGGGTTGCATTTGTTGTCCATGCAAAAGTCCGGGCACGGAAGTACAGACAAAGGTGAGGTGACAGTTCTCACGTAATACAGCAGACAGATAAGTGTGCACTGACAGGTGCATGTGTCCAGGTGCGCAGAATACATATTATAGCATAGTTGTTCGTGCTGTATTGGCCATGTGGTTACTGTACACAAGTCCCATACCTCTGCCTCCCCTGTTCATGCAGAGACACAGGATATGGTGAGGAACAGAGTGCATGTCCCGAAAATGTCAGATGTCATGGCAGTGGAGTTGATGGTAAGGTGTTAGTTGCAGATTGTATGGTATAGTTGTTGTACAGCTAACTGCACACTCCGTGCGAAAGCCAAGCATAGGTACGGTGTTGAACATCAATGTTCAATTGGGGGTATTGAGTCGGGGACCCATGAATTGACAAGCTGTCATGTATGCGATACCTTCCAGCAGGGCATCCATCCCATTGATGGTAAACATGGATGTCATCCAATGAAGCGGATGGTGGGTAGCAACGTGTTCGTCGTAAGTTGTCCCTTGTAGAAGCCTGATGGGACATGTTGGATGACATTCGATGAAACTGTGATCCAGAAGACGTTGTGTGGAGGCACACTGGTCCCATTGCAGTGTGTCCCCGATTGCTGCCACATACGCCATGCCCCCATACACTGAACAGATCCTGTCGTGGGCGTCCAGGGGTGCGAACAAGTGTACCAAGTCCGCCTTTGGACATGCCGGGTTGGAGAGACATAAATCCACAGGACAGTGGAACGGACACCTCCGACAGTAGAAAACGGGGATGACGCAGCTGAACATTGCAATGCGGTAAGTTACTCGTTAACCTACATTCAGCATTGCCAGATTTGAACAGCCCACTATGTGTAGCAAGCTGTCACTGTACAGCTTGATCTGTCCGGCGTAGTTGAGAAGCACTGGTGCAACAGCCATTTTGCTACAGGGTGATGTGATGGCGTGCTCCGGCTGCCTGAGCAGTCAGCAGAGTGCAACCTCCGACGATGCAGGGAATTCTGGAATGGATGTACGGCGGCAGGACTTGGGTTATAGCTTGGGCGGAGGACACTTGCCCTCATCCCACATGCTTCAATGAATGGTCAAGGCCAGTGGTGTCTGACTCTTTCCAGATTACTTGCATTTGGCCCACATGGAGGAGTGGTATTATTGTATTTTGTAGTATTTTCTTTCTTTCATGTTAGGCGTTATCTGCCAGTGGAAGTTTTACTCTGCATGGCTATGTTTGGCTTCTTGTTGGTACAATGGCTCCATTCTCCTGCATAATTTGTTGCAATGTGATTTCAGAGTAGGAATGGAAGCTATCTGCTCTCCTCTGTGTGGGCGGGACACTCCGTTGCCGCTGTACATTGAGTCTTCTGTGTGGGTGTAGTGATTGGGAACACCTGTTCTCAGGCAACAGGGTTTTTCTATTTTGTACATTTCATGGCTTGATATTGCGAGCAGGATGGTATAGGTATTTTTGGATGAGAATGGCGTGCCTTTTGCGGACAATGTCCATATCCTGCGCTGTTATGTAGCAGCCGCCGTGTGCTTCTCCATGTTTTGCACACAAGGGTGTGTCCTATTTTGCCATCACATTACTCCCCTGTTCGGGACACTTGTGTGACATCAAGTTGACAACTGTGAGTTGTCGGTTGGGGACATGACTGATGCAGGAAGGCCACATGACATGTGCTTTCAGGGTGGGGCTGGGGTGTGGGGTGTGTAGTTGTGACCCTGTGGTGTTTGTGTGCAGCCCATGCATGGCGCTGTCGTTGGCCTCTGTGTTGTGCGCATGTGTACCTGCGTCATCGCCGCTGCGCTGCGGTGCCGTGAAGGGGACGTCACTTCCTGGTCTTGGGTAGTGGGTGCCCAGGATGTTGCGAGTTGTTTTATTTTGACAGGTGGGACATGTGTGGGTACAGTGGTGGATGTGTCCTGTCCACACAGGGGTGTCTGGGGGGGCCATGTACAGTTTTTCCGCCCTTGCATTGTGTGCAGTGTTTGCGTGCCCTTGTTGTGTGTCTGCCTACCTGCGTCGTCGTGGCGCGTTCACTCCTAGGTGGTGCATCAGGTATGGGGATGGCCTGGAGTGCAGGATTCATCTCTGGGTGGGCCGCCTTTTTAGTCTACGTACTGAACAGTCGGGTTTCCGCCTTGGTATCTCGTGCGGTGTCTCTTTGCCGGTGAGGCTGTTTGGTTGTGGCATCGTAATTTGTACGCCGAGCGGTACGTCATTTCGTCGGACGGTGTGTCTCCATTGGCTCGCGCCGCTACGTAGACGGGCGCACTTTGATGGCGGGCGGCGTCGCAGGCTTACGGGCGGTGTTTGCCTGACTTTTCACATCCTAATTTTGCGGGCGTCTGGGCCGTTGCTGGCGGACGGTAACTAGCGGTTTATGCCTCCGACAGCACGGCGGTAGTGCTTCCGCCCGACATCGTAATGGGCCCCTAAGTGCTTAAGTGCTTGAAAAGTGCTATGTGCAATTTGGTGTTTTTGTGATTTCATAATAATAGTGGTGTTGTTAAAAATGTTGTAAAACCAAAGGGGATGATAGATGGAGTGTTGAACAATGCAAGCACTCACCCCCAGTCAACTGATCTGGGTTTAATCCATCATCATTCTTTAGCTCACTCCGCCACCCCAGTTCAGACATGGCCATATACAAATCAGTCTGACCCTGTGCCTCATGGGAACAGTCCAGCCTGAATTGCCAAGCCATGTCTTCCCTGGACCGGAAACAAGCATCCTGGGACCGGTTTCTAGCTAATCAGCCGTCATCAGCCAGGCTGGCTTGAATCCAGTGGCAAAGTGAGCAAGGGACACACGTCTGGGCATACCCTGCCAACTTAGGGCGAACAAAGCAAAATCAAAGGGGATGATGGACGGAGTGTTGAACAATGCAAGCACTCACCCCCAGTCAACTGATCTGGGTTTAATCCATCATCATTCTTTAGCTCACTCCGCCACCCCAGTTCAGACATGGCCATATGCAAATCAGTCTGACCCTGTGCCTCATGGGAACAGTCCAGCCCGAACTGCCAAGCCATGTCTTCCCTGGACCGGAAACAAGCATCCTGGGACCGGTTTCTAGCTAATCAGCCGTCATCAGCCAGGCTGGCTTGAATCCAGTGGCAAAGTGAGCAAGGGGCCCACGTCTGGGCATACCCTGCCAACTTAGGGCGAACAAAGCAAAACCAAAGGGGATGATGGACGGAGTGTTGAACAATGCAAGCACTCACCCCCAGTCAACTGATCTGGGTTTAATCCATCATCATTCTTTAGCTCACTCCGCCAACCCAGTTCAGACATGGCCATATGCAAATCAGTCTGACCCTGTGCCTCATGGGAACAGTCCAGCCCGAACTGCCAAGCCATGTCTTCCCTGGACCGGAAACAAGCATCCTGGGACCGGTTTCTAGCTAATCAGCCATCATCAGCCAGGCTGGCTTGAATCCAGTGGCAAAGTGAGCAAGGGACCCACGTCTGGGCATACCCTGCCAACTTAGGGCGAACAAAGCAAAACCAAAGGGGATGATGGATGGAGTGTTGAACAATGCAAGCACTCACCCCCAGTCAACTGATCTGGGTTTAATCCATCATCATTCTTTAGCTCACTCCGCCACCCCAGTTCAGACATGGCCATATGCAAATCAGTCTGACCCTGTGCCTCATGGGAACAGTCCAGCCCGAACTGCCAAGCCATGTCTTCCCTGGACTGGAAACAAGCATCCTGGGACCGGTTTCTAGCTAATAAGCCATCATCAGCCAGGCTGGCTTGAATCCAGTGGCAAAGTGAGCAAGGGACCCACGTCTGGGCATACCCTGCCAACTTAGGGCGAACAAAGCAAAACCAAGGGGGATGATGGACGGAGTGTTGAACAATGCAAGCACTCACCCCCAGTCAACTGATCTGGGTTTAATCCATCATCATTCTTTAGCTCACTCCACCACCCCAGTTCAGACATGGCCATATGCAAATCAGTCTGACCCTGTGCCTCATGGGAACAGTTCAGCCCAAACTGCCAAGCCATGTCTTCCCTGGACTGGAAACAAGCATCCTGGGTCCGGTTTCTAGCTAATCAGCCATCATCAGCCAGGCTAGCTTGAATCCAGTGGCAAAGTGAGCAAGGGACCCACGTCTGGGCATACCCTGCCAACTTAGGGCGAACAAAGCAAAACCAAAGGGGATGATGGACGGAGTGTTGAACAATGCAAGCACTCACCCCCAGTCAACTGATCTGGGTTTAATCCATCATCATTCTTTAGCTCACTCCACCACCCCAGTTCAGACATGGACATATGCAAATCAGTCTGACCCTGTGCCTCATGGGAACAGTCCAGCCCGAACTGCCATGCCATGTCTTCCCTGGAACGGAAACAAGCATCCTGGGACCGGTTTCTAGCTAATCAGCCGTCATCAGCCAGGCTGGCTTGAATCCAGTGGCAAAGTGAGCAAGGGACCCACGTCGGGCATACCCTGCCAACTTAGGGCGAACAAAGCAAAACCAAAGGGGATGGTGGACGGAGTGTTGAACAATGCAAGCACTCACCCCCAGTCAACTGATCTGGGTTTAATCCATCATCATTCTTTTGCTCACTCCGCCACCCCAGTTCAGACATGGCCATATGCAAATCAGTCTGACCCTGTGCCTCATGGGAACAGTCCAGCCTGAACTGCCAAGCCATGTCTTCCCTGGACCGGAAACAAGCATCCTGGGACCGGTTTCTAGCTAATCAGCCGTCATCAGCCAGGCTGGCTTGAATCCAGTGGCAAAGTGAGCAAGGGACCCACGTCTGGGCATACCCTGCCAACTTAGGGCGAACAAAGTAAAACCAAAGGGGATGATGGACGGAGTGTTGAACAATGCAAGCACTCACCCCCAGTCAACTGATCTGGGTTTAATCCATCATCATTCTTTAGCTCACTCCGCCACCCCAGTTCAGACATGGCCATATGCAAATCAGTTTGACCCTGTGCCTCATGGGAACAGTCCAGCCCGAATTGCCAAGCCATGTCTTCCCTGGACCGGAAACAAGCATCCTGGGACCGGTTTCTAGCTAATCAGCCGTCATCAGCCAGGCTAGCTTGAATCCAGTGGCAAAGTGAGCAAGGGACCCACGTCTGGGCATACCCTTCCAACTTAGGGCGAACAAAGCAAAACCAAAGGGGATGATGGACGGAGTGTTGAACAATGCAAGCACTCACCCCCAGTCAACTGATCTGGGTTTAATCCATCATCATTCTTTAGCTCACTCCGCCACCCCAGTTCAGACATGGCCATATGCAAATCAGTCTGACACTGTGCCTCATGGGAACAGTCCAGCCCGAACTGCCAAGCCATGTCTTCCCTGGACCGGAAACAAGCATCCTGGGACCGGTTTCTAGCTAATCAGCCGTCATCAGCCAGGCTGGCTTGAATCCAGTGGCAAAGTGAGCAAGGGACCCACGTCTGGGCATACCCTGCCAACTTAGGGCGAACAAAGCAAAACCAAAGGGGATGGTGGACGGAGTGTTGAACAATGAAAGCACTCACCCCCAGTCAACTGATCTGGGTTTAATCCATCATCATTCTTTAGCTCACTCCGCCACCCCAGTTCAGACATGGCCATATGCAAATCAGTCTGACCCTGTGCCTCATGGGAACAGTCCAGCCCGAACTGCCAAGCCATGTCTTCCCTGGACCGGAAACAAGCATCCTGGGACCGGTTTCTAGCTAATCAGCCGTCATCAGCCAGGCTGGCTTGAATCCAGTGGCAAAGTGAGCAAGGGGCCCACGTCTGGGCATACCCTGCCAACTTAGGGCGAACAAAGCAAAACCAAAGGGGATGATGGACGGAGTGTTGAACAATGCAAGCACTCACCCCCAGTCAACTGATCTGGGTTTAATCCATCATCATTCTTTAGCTCACTCCGCCAACCCAGTTCAGACATGGCCATATGCAAATCAGTCTGACCCTGTGCCTCATGGGAACAGTCCAGCCCGAACTGCCAAGCCATGTCTTCCCTGGACCGGAAACAAGCATCCTGGGACCGGTTTCTAGCTAATCAGCCATCATCAGCCAGGCTGGCTTGAATCCAGTGGCAAAGTGAGCAAGGGACCCACGTCTGGGCATACCCTGCCAACTTAGGGCGAACAAAGCAAAACCAAAGGGGATGATGGACGGAGTGTTGAACAATGCAAGCACTCACCCCCAGTCAACTGATCTGTGTTTAATCCAACATCATTCTTTAGCTCACTCCGCCACCCCAGTTCAGACATGGCCATATGCAAATCAGTCTGACCCTGTGCCTCATGGGAACAGTCCAGCCCGAACTGCCAAGCCATGTCTTCCCTGGACCGGAAACAAGCATCCTGGGACCGGTTTCTAGCTAATAAGCCATCATCAGCCAGGCTGGCTTGAATCCAGTGGCAAAGTGAGCAAGGGACCCACGTCTGGGCATACCCTGCCAACTTAGGGCGAACGAAGCAAAACCAAGGGGGGGTGATGGACGGAGTGTTGAACAATGCAAGCACTCACCCCCAGTCAACTGATCTGGGTTTAATCCATCATCATTCTTTAGCTCACTCCGCCACCCCAGTTCAGACATGGCCATATGCAAATCAGTCTGACCCTGTGCCTCATGGGATTAGTTCAGCCCGAACTGCCAAGCCATGTCTTCCCTGGACTGGAAACAAGCATCCTGGGACCGGTTTCTAGCTAATCAGCCATCATCAGCAAGGCTGGTTTGAATCCAGTGGCAAAGTGAGCAAGGGACCCACGTCTGGGCATACCCTGCCAACTTAGGGTGAACAAAGCAAAACCAAAGGGGATGATGGACGGAGTGTTGAACAATGCAAGCACTCACCCCCAGTCAACTGATCTGGGTTTAATCCATCATCATTCTTTAGCTCACTCCACCACCCCAGTTCAGACATGGCCATATGCAAATCAGTCTGACCCTGTGCCTCATGGGAACAGTCCAGCCCGAACTGCCAAGCCATGTCTTCCCTGGACCGGAAACAAGCATCCTGGGACCGGTTTCTAGCTAATCAGCCGTCATCAGCCAGGCTGGCTTGAATCCAGTGGCAAAGTGACCAAGGGACCCACGTCTGGGCATACCCTGCCAACTTAGGGCGAACAAAGCAAAACCAAAGGGGATGATGGACGGAGTGTTGAACAATGCAAGCACTCACCCCCAGTCAACTGATCTGGGTTTAATCCATCATCATTCTTTAGCTCACTCCGCCACCCCAGTTCAGACATGGCCATATGCAAATCAGTCTGACCCTGTGCCTCATGGGAACAGTCCAGCCCGAACTGCCAAGCCATGTCTTCCCTGGACCGGAAACAAGCATCCTGGGACCGGTTTCTAGCTAATCAGCCGTCATCAGCCAGGCTGGCTTGAATCTAGTGGCAAAGTGAGCAAGGGACCCACGTTGACATAGATGTATTCGTACTATAACAGACTTTTTAGACAGTGCAGATATCCTATGGTCAGGTAGCGGTTTTTCTAACTCTTTTTGCTTGATACTCTCCTGCATCTATTTACAATGTGGTGCAACTATGGTGGTATGCACGGCGCTGCATCAGTTGTTATTGAGCGGGTAATAAGAGTATGCAGTAAATGTATTATCCTCAATTTATAAGAAATTGTGGAGGTCCTCTGTATTGTTGAGCCCATTAGGAGTTTTACAATCAAACTCCATAATCATGCGTGACTCCAGTTGTCTCAGCATGCATTCCCTGTTCCCTCCCCTACGTAGGCTCGGGATTGCATCCACCACATAGTAAGTTAGGCACTTTAGATCATGGTTGTGCTCATTTTTAAAGTGGCGTGCAACCGGGTATGTGGTGTCATTGTTTACGATGGCACGAAGATGTTGTAGTATCCTGACATGCACCTGTAACTTCGTACTGCCTATGTATTTTAGGCCACAGGTGCATGTCAGTACATACACCGCAAATTCGGTTCTGCAATTGAAACTGCCTCTTATGGCAGTCTCTCCCGAGCTGAATGGAGTGGAGTAGTGCGTTGTGTTAACTCCAAATTTTCAGGCCCTACATGTGGAACATTTGTAAAATCCTTGTCTGGGCTTGAGCCACATGTTACTTGTATTGAGTTCAGGGCTGCTTTTAACTATTTGTGATCTCATTGAGACTGCTTTCCTATAGGTAAAAGTGGGTTCTGTGGGAAGTCTGGTCGCCAGTACTCCGTCCGTAAGTACGATGGGCCAGTTTTTCTTAATTATGGACCTAACCTGCCTCTCTTGCTTACTGAATGTGGTAATCAGTCTGGGGATACTTTAATCTTTTGGTTTGGGTCCTCCCAATGGGAGTGATCCTTGGGTAACTTCTGTGTTATGTTTACTAGATGTCATAAGGGACTGCCTCGATCTAGTTCTTGCTCGTTTCTCAGCATTGTTTAGGGTGCTTGTGTCATACCCCCTTCTCTTAAATCGCATCATCGCCTCCTTTGAACATTTATCAAATTCCATCTCTGTGCTACAAATCCTTTTTAATCTCAAAAGTTCTCCATATGGGATACTTTTTATTAAATGTTTGGGGTGTGCGCTGCTGGCGTGTAGTGTTGAATTTCCCGCAGTGGCTTTGCGATGTAGAGTTGTTTCCAACTGCCCTCCAGCTACAAACATCATTACATCCAAAAATTCGATGTTAGTTTTACTGATATTGGATGTAAATTTGAGGTTGGCAGTATTAATGTTAATGTCGTTGATGAATTTAAGAGCACTTTCTTGGTCTCCTTGCCATACCACAAATACATCGTCAATAAAACGCAACCAATGTTTGACGTGTAGAGAATACATTTCGGCGTGCTCTGTTCTGAGGGCCTGCTCCTCCCACCAGCCTACATGCAAGCAGGCATAGCTGGGGGAGAAACAGGCTCCCATCGCAACGCCCCTAAGCTGTTTATACAGATCTTTACCAAATAAGAAGTCGTTATTATATAGGCATCATTCAATTAGGTCGAACAGCATTTTGTTGTGCTTGTAATAAATGACATCTCTGGTGTCCAAGAAATGTTTCACCGCTGTGAGACCTGTTCGATGTTCGATGCTAGTATATAGCGATTCGATGTCCAAAGTGATGAGCATGAGGTCATCTGTCCATTCAATTTCACTCACTTTTTCCAAAAAATGTCCTGTGTCTTTGACATAGGTTGGAAGCCCTTTGACTAGAGTTTGCAGAAAGAAGTCAACATACTGCGTAATATGTTCACCCACACTTTTTATGGCTGAGATTATTGGTCTGCCTGGTATGAGTGTTATGTTTTTGTGGACTTTCGGTACAAAGTAGATTGTGGGGAGTATCGGATGGTCATTATGTAGGAACTTAAATTCTTCACTTGATATTAGTCCCTCTCTTTTCCACTGGTGTAAGTCCTTCTTTAGAGCTTCTTTTGCTGTGTTATATTCTTTAATGTTCGTTCTTTCATAACATTCCTGATTGTGTTGTTGGCAATGGGCTTCCTGTAGATATTCTGTTTTGGACCATATCACTATATTTCTGCCCTTGTCGGACTTGTTTATAACCACTTTTTGATTGTTTTTTGTTTTTTAATCAAGTTTGCATATTGTATCTCTTTATAGCTTTTCATACGCTTCTTATGCTGTACCTTATGGTATCGTTTTTTGATGTCATCTGTTATCCTCTCGTGGAAGATATCGATAGCGTCTTTAGACATGACTGGGAGAAATGTTGATTTGGGTTTAAAAGGGCATTTACCTGCACTTTGCTGAGGTATGTCCATGGCTTGTAGTATTTCTTGAGTTGACCCAATTTGTGTAGTGTCCAATCTAGTTATGTTGGTTTCTGTGCTGAGATTGTGCAGGGTTAGGAAAGTTGGATCAGATGCTCTAAGCGATTCTCTATCGCTGTTGATATTGTGTTTGGTAACCCTTGCTAGTTCATTTCCTTCCTTGATAGCGAAAATTTCATCAATTTTAGTTTGCGTATGAAACAGAAAATGTCCACCCGGGTGCGTCCATAATTGAAATTACTTTCTGGGCTGAAAGTAAGTCCCAGTGTTAGCAGTTGTTGTTCTGCTTGTGTTAACACCATAGTTGACAGGTTGATGATTGTGTTATCCTTTATTTCTGTTTCCTGCGCCATTGTTGTTGTTTGATTTTTATATTTGTTCTTTTTCCGCCTTGCTCGTCTCCTTGCATTTCTTCGTTGCCTGTTTGTTTCTTTTGACCTCGGGGTCTCAGGGTCTGCCGGCGGTCGAATGATAAAAAATCAACTTCTTCTTCTAGGCTCAATTTATTCTTGCCTTGTTGTTCGCCTTGATAGCTGGAGCTCCCACTCTCTGATTCCGTTTCACTTGTGAGCGAGTTGGCCTCAGATGTGGATGATGCATCATTTGTTGCACTTTCTGCTCCTTCAGTGACAGCCGGTGCCGTAGTTTGGACTCTGTTGTTGAACCGCATCCGTTTCGCATTTTCAAATTTACGTGCAAAAGTAAATATTTGACCTTGCTCGTAATCTGCTTTGTCACGTGCGAACTTGTGTGCCTTCCGGATTTTGATTTTTTCTTCTTGTTTTTTAAAAGTTCTTGAATATCTTTCTGTGTTTTTGTAATGTAGTCAATTGTTTCAGTTGTTTCAATTCGGCCCAGTTTTTCATTGATGTTGTCTATTTCATTTATCAATGCTTGTCTATCTATCTCAGCATATTTAATAAGGATCTTTACCAAGTTCATGGATGCTGCTAAATTACTTTCTCCCCATTCCTTCAGCATATTGGGGTTAGGGTTGTCAAAGCTGGGTGCTAAAAGTATTCTTAACCCTCTAGGGACTCTTCCCGCTTCTTCATATTTTGTTAACGATTTGTGCTCCCACCATTTGGTAATTTCGTTGCGCATGCATTTTTCCAAAGCTTTCAAAAGTCTAAATCTAAAATCTAAATCCATATTTGTAAAGCGCGAACTACTCACCCTTACGGGTCTCAAGGCGCTGGGGGCCGTCGTGGAAATTAAGTGAGCTATTGCCCAGAGTCACATGGTGCTGAGCTGCGCTGCCGGTGCCAGGGATCGAACCGTGAGCCCTGGGCTCCGAAGTCAGCTGGCCTGGCCGCTGCACCACACCTCTTTTGCATCTATGTCTTTGTTCGTTGCACTTGTATGTTTAATCTGAGCACTTGTAGATGCTTTTGGCAAGTTGCTAAAGAGTTCATCTGCCGCTGCTTCTCTCTCCCGTACTGCGTCCGCAGACATTTTGTAACCTTAGCTATGCGTGCCAGGCGTAGTGAAATAGAACCGCCGGCTATCGTTTTGCCTACCGCACCTCCCCTCCTGTGCCTCTTGCTGATTCACTCACCGGCTTGACACCGCCTCCGACAGGTCCTCCGACTCTGCCGATGCCGTGTCTCTTCCGGTGCTGTGTCACGTAGCTGCAACAGGGGGCTGCCGCCAATGCTTCCTCCTGGACCCTTGTGCTTAGTTTGGTTGTAGACGGCTGCCTACTTCTGGCAAGGGGGTTCGTTATCCAGAAGCAACCAACTCCCGCTTCATATCGAAATTACTTCTCGCCCTCCTTCATTTCCTTTCGGCAAGTAGAGAGCAACGAACTCCGATGGGTAAGTGCAAAGTTTTCTTTATTCGCTCACAGGTTACAAACTCTGATGCGTTTCGGTCAACAAGTGACCTTGAGTAGTTTTAAAACACCAGTCATGTGACCGTCCTTTGTTGTGAACAAGGCAGCTGAGACTGCCGAAATGCGTCTTGCCATCGTAGCCGTATATTGCTAAATAAATTAGGAGTTTTAAGAAACGAACCTTGGCAGTGTCGGTGCCTGTTTTTGAACTTGAGGCGGGAGTTCGAGTATATATATATATATATATCTTTGTTGCCGAAAATAAACCCGTAATATTTTGCAACCTTGAAACTGGAGTGGCTCGTTTTTCCTGCCAGGATTGCAGGGATCAGCTTTGCATATATATATATAAGAGGAAGAGCTTGGTTTTTTACAAGAACAAAGGCGCCAGACTCTGCGCCCGAGAAAAACGCAATCAGCACAAAACAAAGGAGAAATGCAAAACGCCATGAAAGAAGGCGAAGAAGGCGCCAGAATGCGAGGGGACAGGAGACCGATAAACAAAAATTGGCGGCGCAAGTAACAAACTTTACAACAAACGCCAATACCATCATAAACTTGTCACCGATAGTCCTGGACCAAGCGGAAAAACAACTGTTGGCGCTAGGACTTTCATATTGCCCGGAGCATAATTTCGATTATCCCCAAACCAGAGTTGACATTTATAAATATATACGCAAATTGAAATTGCGGAAATTCCATCTTCTTAAACAAAACAAACAAGTGGAAAATGTCTCATTGAATTTAGCGCCTGATAATGTCACCAAACTTACAGCCTCAGACGTAACCTTATTGCAGAATCTACAAGCACTGGAGCAGAATGTGGATAATCAAGATCAGGTGGAGTCGACACAGGCCACCATGGACAGACAACAAATAAACATTATGGCCACAATGGATTCAGGATTCAAATTAAAATCAACTTTTACACCAATTATGCCCAGGGACAACATCGATATTTTCAATGAACTAATCACAAAAGAAATTAAGACGTTATATGGCAAAATCCAAACAAACAAGAAAAAGTTCAATATACAGCAACATAAATATAAACAATTGGTTGAGAAACTACAGAAAGATGACAAAGTAGTTATTCGAAATTCAGATAAAGGGGGCAATATTGTGTTGTGGCCCAAACATCAATATCTAGAGGAAGCCATGAGACAACTGGGGAACAGGAGCTGTTATAAACTGGCAAATAAACAAACAATGATAACAGCACAGAATGAATTGTTCTCAAAGCTTTTGGCATGGAAAAGTATGGGTATGATTAATCAGGAGGAATATAAATTTCTAAAAAAGACCATCCCATTACACCGGTTATATATTTCATACCAAAAATACACAAAGATAAACACAAACCCCCAGGTAGACCAATAATATCGGCTAAACAGAGCCTTCTGGAGAACATTTCGGTGTATATTGATTATTTCTTGCAAAATCTAGTAAAAACGTTACCATCCTACGTACAGGACACGACAGACTTCCTAAGACAAATCCATGAGGTCCAATGGTGTGAGGACTATCTTTTACTAACATTGGATGTATCAGACCTATATACGTCGATTAATCACAGTGACGGTCTAAGGGCACTTGAACATTTTTTGAGTACTAGGCCAATAGAATTGTATATGCATAACAAAATGATTGTTGATTTAACCAAATTTTGCCTAGAAAACAACTATTTTTATTCCTACAACAGGTGTACCACCAAACCAGAGGCGTGGCTATGGGGGCAAGCTTTCCCCTAGCTACGCCTGTTTGCACATGGGATGGTGGGAGGAACGAGTTGTAGCTACCACCCATAGAGATGTATTAGCCAACCATGTTATCAAATGGATACGCTACATTGATGACTTATTCATTATATGGCGGGGTGATAGACAAAGTGCAGAAGAGTTTATTCAGAAATTGAATAACAATAACATAAATTTACATCTGACTCACAACATCAGCAAAAATGCAGTTTGTTTTCTAGATGTGGAGGTATACACAAATGAGGGCAGGTTAAATACGAAATTACACCGAAAACCAACAGCGGGCAATACAATACTACACTCAAGTAGTTTCCACCCAAAACACACGATCAGCAGCATTCCATATGGGGAAATGCTGCGGATACGTAGAATCTGCAACAATGAGCATGATCTAATAGAGGCCCAAGAAGAATGTAAGTTGAGGTTTTTAGCTAGAGGATATACCTGTACCACAGTTAATAAAGCTATGTCTCGTACTAGAACAATAAATAGGGAGGACCTGCTTTTTAAACCTTCCAACAGTAAAATAAAACAGATACAAAATGCAGGGCATGATACAGGTAATCCCAGATTGATCATGACTTATAACAAACAAAAGGACAGCCTCGCCAGGATCATCAAAAAGAATTGGCAGTTGGTCCGCAGCGATCCCATACTAGGAGATACAGTATCCCAATCTCCAGTGATCACCTATAGAAAAGCCCCTAGCACGAGTGACTTTCTAGTAAGCAGTAGTCCCGAAGTTAAAACTAGTACCGGTTGGCTAACTGGTGGCAAGGGATTTGTGAGATGCACAACATGCAGAGCATGCAAGTTCGGCACCAGCAAAACATCATTTAAAACACCCTTTAAGGACAGACCGGTGCTGATTGATAAACATCTCACTTGCAAAACCGAATTTGCAATCTACGTGCTGGAGTGCTCTTGTGGGCTGCGATATGTGGGCAGCACAAAACTGCCGGCCCACAAGAGAATTCTCCAGCACTTACGTGCCATAACAAATCTAGATACTACTTACCCAGTGGCCCGTCACTTCAGTGAGGTCCATGATAAGAATCTGGACCACTTGAAGTACTATGTGATTGATTGCATCCCAGCACAAAGACGTGGGGGTAATAGGGAGGCCAGTTTGAGAAGACTAGAAACCAAGTATATCCTAGAATTAGACAGTAAGAGCCCTCAAGGATTAAATACGACTGAGGACTTACATACTTGGTTATGAGGTCTACACAATGCTCACACACTTTCAAATCTAGATTCAAACCATTGGGGTTTTATATAATTTTTAGGCCGCTACATCACGAATACCGCATAACACAAGTTCTCTTTTTTACCCTTTTTCAATTTTATCTTCACTTTTTAGCACTAGACACTTTTTTTTTTTTTATATGAATCAAAATCAGTGGATAGTACAATTTTGCACACAGGGGCACATAGCACTTTATGGTCAAACAGTACATTCTAGAGGACAAATGCCCATGGGGGCAATAGTGTCCGGGATATGAGCAGCAGTTGCACAGGAGGTTGTTTTTAAATGGTTTTTACATATTTATACAATTTGTTGGGAAAATTTTAGAGAGCAATTTTTTACGAGTAATGATCAGTGGTTTTTAACATTCAATTTTAAGGCCGCAATTGGTGTACTCGTATTTAAGTGTTTTTGTAAATATTACCTAATTGTTATGTATTAGATTTTATCCATCAATGCTGCTATTTAAAATGTATTTATACAGATAAAATTGCGTAATTTGCACATGGTGGTGGATAATGTACAACCGTAAAACAACCGTTGTGAACGTCTGTCTACCCACAATTGTACTGTAACATCAGAAAGTCAGACGAGTAGTCTGTCTTTAATGTCTATTTGAGCACTTGGCACTTTAAATATGGGGTGGAAATGACGAAAGAAACATGTGATCAAGGCCCTGCGAGGCCGAAACGCGTCATGGCAGCACAGCAAAAATAAATATCAAGCACAAAGAAAAAGAGGAGTCCGTTTCCATCTTTTGGGCGTAATACCAGAGACAAAGAAGGAGAAAACTTACGATATATATATATATATATATATATATATATATATATATATATATATATATATATATATATATGTGTGTGTGTGTATATATATATATATATATATATATATATATTATCTACTGGCGGTCGCCAGTAGATAGTTATAGTTAGGACCTATTTTCCATAGGAAATCTGCAACATTCTTTTTGAAATAACTTTGGCACCGGTTGACGAATCTTCGTGGAATTCTCAAAAGTCGTGGGGCGCTCCGGTCCACTCCTATCCTGAAAGTTTCGGGGTGATTCGGCAAGCGGGGGCCGAGAAAAAGGGGGTCCCAAAACGTGTTTTCTCTATGTTAATTCCCATAGGAAATTTTAGACACGGCTATAGCCCGAACTGCTGAACGGAATTACACCAAATTCAGCAAAAAGGTAGCGCTTGGTTCAGAAAGCGACCTTTTTTTTAAATGGTGTAAATCCGTTCAGTAGTTACGGAGAAATTGAAAAAATAAGAGTCAAAAAATCAATTTCCCATAGGAAACTTTAGACACGGCTACAGCCCGAACTGCTGAACGGAATTACACCAAATTTGGTAAAGAGGTAGCCCTTGGTTCAGAAAGAACCCTTTTTGTTAAATGGTGTAAATCCGTTCAGTAGTTCCTGAGAAAATCAAAAGTAAAATCATATATATATCTATGGCCGCTTAGGGTCCACACACCCTCCCGATCACGAGCTGCATGCTAATTGGCTGTCAAGTGGCTGTCAACACTCCAAATCAGGAAGTGTTGGCAGCCATTTTATGCCTCGGTAGAACCGAGGCACAGAAACAAGTCGCAAAACGCAAAAAGGGGGCAGGGTAGAAACACCCTGACCCCCTAGGTCTGCTCAGGGGGTCCCACAAGGACCCCCTGGGCAGAAAAAAGCATATTTTTTTTTTTTTAAATCGGCGGGATGCGCTTAGGGTGCGCGGATCCCGCTGTGATAAAAAAATCGAACCGCTGGTCTCCGCGCTTCGATGCTATTTTGCCCCGGGTGGGCCAAGTCCCGGGGGCATGCGGAGGTTGCCTTATTTTTTATGTGGGGGCCTCTAAGGCCCCCCAAGCCCCGGGGACTGCCACACCCCGGGGCTTTAAATAAATAATGCTGGCGTGGGGGCACACGGCCCCCCGCAGCCCCGGGGACCGCCACCCCCTGGGGCTTATTTTTTTTTTTTAAATAAATGACCTGTGTGGGGGGGCTCCAGCCCCCCCACATGCTCCAGGGACCGCCACCTCCCCAGGGCACTAACAAAATAAATGTGGGGGTCCGTTTCGGACCCCCGAAGCCCCGGGGACCACCACCATGTCATGAGTGATGTAATATGTGACGTCATCAGCAGTGCATTGCGGGGGCGCGAGTTATAGTTACCTGAACTAACTATAACTGGGGAATTTCACGGGTTTTGTACGAGTGCAATGTCCAACTAACTATAACTGTCCCTAAAACTTATGGTTTTTTCAGTGAATATATATATAAGAATGAGTGGGTGTATAAGTGTCTGTATGGATGATTTAGTAGGTGCGTGACTAACTCAATAAGTGAGTGATTAAACGTATCTTACTGAATGCATGGGTTAGTGACTAAACTGGGTGAATGTCTGTATCCGTCTGTCTGTTGCTGTGTAAGTGGTGCATGGGTTTGTGAATAGCTACATGAGTGTCTATATGAGTTATTGATTGGTTGTCTGAGTATCTGTATGGGTGCCTGAGTGTTTGTGTGGGTGGGGTGTGTGCGACTCTGTGCATAGATGTGTGAGTGGGTGATTCACTGGGTGGATGGTTTCAAGAGTGCATCTGTGATAGACTGTATGGGTGGGTAAGTTTGTGTAAGAGTGTGTTAGTGAGTGAATGTATGTCCCAGTGGTACATGTGTGAGTAACTACATATGTGAAAGGCAGTATATATGTGTGTTGGAGTATATAAATCGCTATAAGCGAGAGTGTGTGATTGTGAGAGTGACTGTATGGTTGAGTGTGTGCTTGTATCAGTGATTGTATAAGAGCGTAAGAATGTGCTAGTATTTGTATGAGTAAGTGAGCTGGTGTGTGTATAACTGTATAGGTGAGTAAATGGCAGTGTGTTTAATTATTTGCATGACTGACTAGGTGTGTGAGTACCTCTATGGATGAGTGGCGGTGTTTGAGTGTCTATATAGGAGTATGAGTGCATATGATAGTCCTGTACTGAGTGACCATAAGTATGAGTGACTGTACGGGTGAGTGAGTGGATGTGTGTGTGTAGACCTAAGAATCAGTGAGTGGGTATGTAGTTATTGGTGTTGGAGTGTCTATGGTTTTGAGAATGGCAGTCTGTAATTTAGAGTGGGTGTATCAAAGGTTATATTAGGGTGTGAGGAGGTGCATTAAATTCTCACATGGATGATGTCATCAGTGATGTCATTTGAGATGTCATCAGTGATGTCATCAGTGATGTCACTGACCATGTCATGAGTGATGTAATACGTGACGTCATCAGCAGTGCATTGCGGGCGCGAGTTATAGTTACCTGAACTAACTATAACGGGGGAATTTCACGGGTTTTGTACGAGTGCAATGTCCAACTAACTATAACTGTCCCTAAAACCTTATGGTTTTTTCAGTGAATTTCTAAGGTTTTTTAAATGCTAATCTCTAACTATAACGTGCCTGAAACCTATGGTTTTTTCAGTGAATTTCAAAGGTTTTTTAAATGCTAATTCCTAACTATAACGTGTCTGAAACCTATGGTTTTTTCAGTGAATTTCAAAGGTTTTTAAATGCTAATTCCTAACTATAACGTGTCTGAAACCTATGGTTTTTTCAGTGAATTTCAAAGGTTTTGTAAATGACAATTTTTAAATGTATTAATTGTTATATTTATTTTTTGATACTGATTTACAACATTTTTTTAAACTATTTATTTTTAGATATTTTATTTTTTAAATTACATTGTAATTACATTATACATTACATTACAAAATATACTTTCTCAGAATGAATTACTTTAGTTTAAATACTTTGCAAATAGGCAATAGACTTTTAAGTACAGTAGTTACAGTTGTTGCAATGGGCAACACAATTTCAAAAACAAAGCAACATTGAGCTCAATGTGAATTTCTAGTTAAATGCAATTAGTTACTTTATGGATTACTTTTCTAACCACAGGACTGGATCCTAGATTCAGTCCTGGCACATCTCCTGTAAACAGTTGAGTAAAAGCGTTTTGGTTACAGTAGTGATTTTTAAGGAATATTATTGTATTTTAAAAGTTGACACTTAGAAACTTTTTCATATTGAATCGCCAATGTTATCCTATGGGAGGAAATTCACTTAGCAGGTAAGTAGTGTTATCGTTACTTTTTCTTACTCAGTGGTGGATCCTGGAACCAGCACTGGTGCATCTCCTGTAAACAGTTGAAAGAATGCGTTTAAGTCACACATGCGATTTTTAAGGAATATTTGTAGTTTGTGAAAATCGACACTTTGAAACTTTTCTGCTGAAAACCAGACAATGGATTCCTATGGAAGGAAATTCAAGTTACTGGTAAGTACGGTTAGAATTACTTTTCAGGGTCAGTGCTGGGCTAAAAGATACAGCACTGAGTTCTCTCCTGATAACAGGTGAGTAAATCGGAATTCATAGTTCGGCTGATTTTAGAGAAATATTATAAAGTTCCAAAACTCCACACTTAGAAGAATTTCCAAGTGAAACCAGTCAATGTTAGCCTATGGAAGGAAATTCAAGTTACTGTTAAGTACGGTTAGAATTACTTTTCAGGGTCAGTGCTGGGCTAAAAGATACAGCACTGGGTTCTCTCCTGATAACAGGTGAGTAAATCGGAATTCGTATTTCGTCTGATTTTAGAGGAATATTTGTATGTTTCAAAAATCGACACTTAGAAACTTTTTCAGCAAAAAGCAGGCAATGATATCCTATGGAAGAAAATTCAACTTACTGGTATGTACGGTTAAAATTACTTTTCAGGATCAGTACTGGGCTGAAAGATGCAGCACTGAGGTCTCTCCTGATAACAGGTGAGTAAATCGGAATTCGTATTTCGGCTGATTTTAGAGGAATATTATAAAGTTCCAAAACAACACACTTAGAAGAATTTCCAAGTGAAACCAGTCAATGTTAGCCTATGGAAGGAAATTCAAGTTACTGGTAAGTACGGTTAAAATTACTTTTCAGGACCAGTACTGGGCTGAAAGATGCAGCAATGAGGTCTCTCCTGATAACAGGTGAGTAAATCGAAATTCGTATTTCGGCTGATTTTAGAGGAATATTTGTATGTTTCAAAAATCGACACTTAGAAACTTTTTCAGCAAAAAGCAGGCAATGATATCCTATGGAAGGAAATTCAAGTTACTGGTAAGTACGGTTAGAATTACTTTTCAGGATCAGTACTGGGCTCAAAGATGCAGCACTGAGGTCTCTCCTGATAACAGGTGAGTAAATCGGAATTCGTAGTTCGGCTGATTTTAGAGGAATATTTGCACAATGGTGAAGGAAGGGGGTGGGGCCTAAGGTGACATGTCTGCAAACACGCCCTGTGGCGCGTTTTAAATTGGACAATTAATTCCTCCTCAATCCCGAGGTCCCTAGGGGCCAACTAGCCCACCAGGTACCTCCAGTATGCGCCAGGGGCTGCGTTGCAGAGAGGTGTTCAGAGGCCACACCCCTTTTACAACACTCTGCAACGCAGCTCCGTGGCGCTTACTGGAGGTACCTGGTGGGCTAGTTGGCCCTAGGACCCTCAGGATTGAAAAGGAATTTATTCCCCATCTTAAAACGCGCCACGGGCCTGTTTGCACACATGTCACCTGAAGCCCCGCCCCCTCCCTTCACCACTGTGCAAACGCGCCCCGTGGCGCATTTTAAGTTGGGGGATTAAGTCCCCTTGAATCCTGAGGGTCCCTGGAGTCCAACTAGCCCACCATATACCTCCAAAAGCGCCACAGAGCTGCGTTGCAGAGAGGTGTAAAGGGGCGTGGCCTCTGTACACGTCTCTGCAACGCAGCCCCTGGCGCATACTGGAGGTTCCTGGTGGGCTAGTTGGCTCCCAGGGACCCCCAGTATTCAAGGGGTAGTTCCCCCTCTGCAAACGCGCCAGGGGGCGCGTTTGCAGAGTACTGCAGGGAGGGGCAGGGCCTCCGGCACGATGCCGGTCGTTTTTTTTTTCTATTTTTTTTAATGGGAGGGGGCTGCGTGGCCCCCCTTCCCTGCCCACTTTGGCCCCGGGGACCCCATCCCCGGGGCCTGAGCATTTTATTTTATTTTTTTAATTTAAAAAAAAAAACGGGAAGGGGCCGCGTGGCCCCCTTCCCTGGGCCTGTATTGGCCCCGGGGACCCCATTCCCGGGGCATGGCCTCGATTTTTTGATTTTTTATTTGGAGGGGGCTGCGTGGCCCCCTCCTCAGGCCATTTAAGGCCCCGGGGACCCCATCCCCGGGGCCGGCCTTGCACTTTTTTTTCTTTTTAAAATTTGGGGAGGGGGGCTGCGTGGCCCCCTCCCTGGCCACTTATGGCCCCGGGGACCCCATCCCCCGGGGCCTGGCCTCTGGTTGGGGACTGTGGGGGGTCCCCAATCCCCCACAGTCCCAGCCGGCTCCCCGCCTCCTGCACGAGCCGGCATTGCTTTCCACATGGGGAGCAGCTAACATGCTGCTCCCCATGTGGAAAGCTATCAGCTTTGGATATTGGAAGCGAGAGCAGGTTTCCTGCTCTCTCTTCCAATATCCAAGCAAGTTTGCAATGACAGGACGGGAGCCGCGAGGCTCCCGTCCTGTCATTGCAAACAGCAGTGTCCCGGGGTAGGCACCCCGGGACACTGCAGGAGCCGGCCCTGGGGGTGGCGGTCCCCAGGGCCATCACTGGCTCCAGGAGGGGGCCGCGCGGCCCCCTCCCCACATTTTCAAAGCCCCGGGAGGTGGTGGTCCCTGGGGCTCGGGGTCCAAAACGGACCCCCATTTTTAATTTTTTAGTGCCCCGGGAGGTGGCGGTCCCGGGCGTGTGGGGGCTGGAGCCCCCCACAAAGGTTAAAAAATAAAACAGAAGCCCCGGGGAGGTGGCGGTCCCGGGGCAGCGGGAGGGCAAAGAGCCCTCCCGCACCGTTTTTGTTAAAGCCCCGAGGGGTGGCGGTCCCCGGGGCTTGGGGGCCCTTAGAGGCCCCCATACATAAACTTAACCCCCCCACCATGCCCCCGGGACTTGGCCCACCCGGGGGCAATTAACTATCGAAGCGCGGAGACCGCGCTTCGATTTTTTTTCGGCAGGATCCGCGCATCCTGCCGATTTAAAAAAATGCTTTTTGCCCAGGGGTCCTTGTGGGACCCCCTGAGCAGGCCTAGGGGTTAGGGTGTTTCTACCCTGCCCCCTTTGTGCGCTTTGCGCACTTGTTTCTGTCCCTCGGTTCTACCGAGGGACAAAATGGCTGCCAACACTTCCTGAATCGGAATGTTGACAGCCAGCTGACAGCCAATTAGCATGCAGCTCGTGATCGGGAGGGTACGCGGACCCTACTCGGCCATAGATATATATGTGAATTTACTTGTGAATTTCTCAGGAACTACTGAACGGATTTACACCATTTAAGCAAAAGGCACCAGTCTGAACCAAGGGCTACCTCTTTGCCAAATTTGGTGTAATTCCGTTCAGCAGTTCGGGCTGTAGCTGCGACTAAAGGTTCCTATGGAAAAATGAATGGGGAAAACGCGTTTTGGGACCCCCTTTTTCTCGGCCCCGCTTGACGAATCAACCCGAGACTTTCAGGATAGGAGCGGAGCGGACCGCCCCAACAAGTTGGAAACTTTCGCAAAGATTCGTCAACCGGCGCCAACGTTATTTCAAATAGAATGTCGCGGATTTCCTATGGATATTAGGTCCTAACTATAACTATCTACTGGCGACCGCCAGTAGATATATATATATATATATATATATATATATATATATATATATATATATATATATATATATATATATATATATATATGTATGATGACATGATTTACTGTCTCTTGAACTGGATCAAAGTCTGTTGAGTAAAAATAAGTGCCGGTCCCCCAAGTGCAACCACCTACTCAAATTATGCATTGTTGACACTTAGGGCCCGATTCTGATGCGGGTTGGAAAAGCTTCCCGACCGAGGGCCTGATTCTGATGCGGTTAGGAAGGCCTCCTAACGGCATTTGCTCCTTCCAAATCGGATCGGGAACGTGTCTTCCCGACCGAGGGCCCAATTCTGATGCGGTTAGGAACAAATGTTCCCATTGAAGTCAATGGGAGTTCAACCAAATCGTATCTGGAAGCATCCGGATGCATCCTACTCCGCCGGTCGGACTTTCCCGATCCGAGTGGGTCGGACACCATTTCCCAACCGATTCGGTCGGGAAGCTTTTCCAACCCGCATCAGAATCGGCCCCTAAATTGAGGGTGATAATATGGAATGACAATAACATCAAATTCACTACATCATCTACCACTGCATTGTCAAGGCAAGTATAGAATTACTCAGCAGCGAGTTGCATGAAGGAGTGAATGCCTGACTTCCCAATGAGCCTGTCATGCCAGTGGTTAAGTCGATGTACTGGATGCAATATTTTTATTATGTGACATAGTGGGGGAAGCAATACAGGTAGGGCACCAGCCCTCAACAGCCACACGAGCTTCAACACTGCGTCAACCTATATCACTACAGATGAAGGAAGGGACAATGCCCTAAAGCCATCTCTCAATGACACTACAGGTTGCACCACCAGACAACTCATGCAATTGATTGTGGTGGGCATGCAGTGAGCACACAGGCTCGTTTTGTTTAATGGGATTGCATTCTACATGTGATCCATTATGCCTCTCGGTATTCATGAGATGGAGCGGTCATGCCCTTTTAACTACAGTGTTTCCTAATCTGTCATGTGACAGCAGATGACAATATGGCCACTTACATCCCACAGCAGCCCCTTGTCAAGGCTGGTTTAGCATCAACTAGTAAAATGTTATATTCAGAGCACTGTGGGAATATTCCACCCACGATTAAAGGGAGGCATAATAGTAATTATTACTGGGAAACATGCAGCGTGAAAAGGAGCATGTTCATGCACAGTCTCTGGGCTTTACTCCTGTCCTTTACCACAAGCAGGGCCTGTTCTGGACTCTCTATATATATTTCATTTGACTTCGAACTCTAGATTTGACTCGACTATATAAACAAAACCATGTTTCCGGTATTTAAGTAGATCCTGCAAAGGAAAGGTCAGGGCTGGCGCTGACACTAAAATCTCATTTGGCTCCCAGACCCCCTCAGGGCCCTTTTTTCCTGCGGTAGCTTAAACATATTTCAAAGTACACCACCAAATGTCATCCCCTAATAGACAGACGAATTTGAAACATTTCTCCGATTTCCTGGAATATCAGAATATCATTCAGGTTTGAAAAAAAGATGATTTTTTTTTTGTGCAGGCATTTTTCTTTTTTTATAATTCATTAAGTAATTGCTTTTGGCAGTTTTTGCAGGAAATGCTCAGACAAATGAAAATGAGGCATCTTTAAGCGCTGGAAGGAGAGATGCATTACAGGTTTACACTGATTGAATCCAAGATGAGAATTGTCGTAAATGGACCAGATGACGACACCTGAAACTAAGATGCTTTGAAGTGTAGCATAAATAAGAAACAACATTAGACTTGGTGACAGAGAGTGGTTTATCTGTGACAAAATGACTCAAAAGCAGCCATTCTCCTGATCAGACGCCGCTTCCAGGCGAGTAAGCACCATCTTCGTCTCTCTGATCCACAAATCTCTGCCTGGAGTGTGACTGATGGACTGAGGCCATCACGGAGACCTGCCATGACATGTTACTATAACTTTCCCTTGTTTACTGTTGAGAACATAGAGCTTAGGGAGATATGGTTTTGGAATATTGGTTTAAACGAAATAAATCTAATAGAATTGTTTTTTCCCTATAAATGCTGAGTTAAATAAAACGATGAAACTTGAAGTCGAAATTGTTTCAAAGATTGTTGTGTAGTTAATTGAGAATAAGAATGTTACGCCAGTTTAATGTGAATATAAAATTCCAGGGTTGTGTTTGCAAAGTGCTTAAAAATGATTTATTTTATTTAGTCATAAAGTTTTATATAGCGCGAACACGATCCCGAAAGATATCAGAGCGCTTTACAAAAGGAAGGAAGGAAGGTAATAAATGCAATATTGACATCAAAAAAGCACAATAAACATGAGTAATTACAGTACAAAGGGGTCAAAGGAGAATAGAACAACAGCTAATACATAGCGGGCTAGGAAGGGGGCAAACGATGAGGTAAGGGAGAGTAGCATCAAATGAAGGTCTAACACTTGTAGGATCAGATACTTCGAGCAGGTGATCATAACCCATTTAAGGTAAAAACTTGTTCATTAGGAATCTTTTGGCTTCCAGTTTGAAAGTAGCCGTGGAGGAGATTCTGCGTACTTCCGGAGGAAGAGAGTTCCAGATCTTCGGGGCAGCGCCGGAGAAGGTTCATTGGCAGGTTCTCTTTTTGCTATAGATTTGTGATTTCAAGAGGAAAGAGCTCGCACTTCTTGAGGGTCTACCACCCCCGGATAGTTCAAGTCTTTGCGCTAGGTAACTGGGGGTTTTGAGATGGAGGGCTTTGTGTGCCAGACAAGCCATCTTTAGCTGAATTCGAGCTTCGTAAGGCAACCATTTAAGGGATTTTAGGACTGGGGATATGTGCGTGTTTCTTTTGCTACCTGTAACCAGCCTAGCCGCAGCGTTCAGAGATGCCCTTAGTGGAGCCAAGGTATATTTGGAGAGACCACAGAGCGTAGCGCTGCCATAGTCAAGTCTCGGCAACACCAGCGCTTGGACCACCTGCTTGATTGTGGAAGGAATGGTTTGATATTTCTGAGTGTCCTCATCAAGTGATTAGCTCCCTTTTACACATTGCCGATATGATTCTTCATGTTCAGATGCTTGTCCAGTGTGATTCCGAGAGATTTGGCTCAATCTATAATGAGGGGGGAGCCGTTGAAGGCAGTGAGGTGATTCAACCAAAGGTCTGGCTTGGGGATGTGGTTCGGAGGAGAGATGAGAAGGAATTCTGTTTTGGAGGTGTTGAGCAGGAGGTGGCTCTCGGTTAACCAGTTTTGAGTAGACGTTAGGATAGAGTTGAGTGAGATGATGTTGTCCGGGGAGGAGAGTTTCAAATAAAGTTGTGTAGCATCCGCATACATATGGAAGAGAATGTTCGTGGAATTTAGTGTATTAGCTAAAGGTTCCAAGAACAGGTTGAAGAGTATAGGAGACAGGGCGGACCCTTGGGGGACCCCCATGAGTACTGGAGAAGGCTGGGAGAGAGTGTGGTTCACCTTGACTCTTTGTGATCTGTGGTGGAGTAAAGACGAGAACCATTGTAACACCTGACCAGAGAAGCCCATCCTGTTCTTCAGAATGGAAATGAGGTTATCGGGATTGACCGTGTCGAAAGCGGAGGAAAGGTCAAGGAGGATTAGGAGACAGGATTCATTTTGGTCGAGCATTTTTAAAATGTCATCCAAGACGTGAATGAGAGCCGATTCAGTGCTGTTCCCCCTCCGAAAGCCAGATTGATGCTGGTCTAGGAGTTGGAAATTCTCTATGTGCACACAGAGTTGGGATTGGACGCATTTTTCTAGGAGTTTGGCTAGGGTGGGGATGTTGGATATAGGGCGGAAGTTGTTAAAGTCAGCCCTATCAGCATTAGTTTTTTTTAGTATGGGTGATACCTGAGCTGCTTTTAAGCACTCTGGAAACGAGCCCTGTGACAGTGAAGCGTTTACAATCCTTGTCCAGGTGGGGATGAGGACATTCTTGATTTCTTTGAAGATGGAAGGAGGCAACGGGTCGCTGAAATGATTAGATGGGTTGATACTCTGAAGAATCTTGTTGATGTCTTTTTCATTGAGGGGAGTGAAGGTGCCCCATGATGCACTGTTTTTGGTGTTCAGGCTGAGCTTCTCAAAGGGGTCAGGAGGTGGTGCGGACCCCGAGGATGTCAGTAGAGCTTTTTTAGAAGCGAGTTCAATGTTGATGAGACTTGCTTTCTCTGTGAAGAAAGCAGCCAGTTCGTCGCATGAGGGTGGGCTGCCTCCCGAATCAGAGTGGTTTGGAGCTACCACTGATTGTTGTTTGACCAGCTCAAAAAGTTTCTTGGGGCGGTTAGCGGCCTGATCAAGTTGGATTCTAAAGTAATCAGCCTTAGCGCTCTTGATTTGTTTGTTGTAGGAGCTCCTAACATCTGTAAGGAGTTTTAGTCGGTCCGAGGAGGGATTAGATTTCCAGGATCATTCAACTGCCCTAAGGTTGCGGCGTTCAGAGTTTAAATTGTCGTTGAACCACGGTTTGGATATTTTTGTTGAAGCATTTTTTTGTTGGAGTGGTGCAATGTCATCCATGATGTTAGAGATGGTAGTGTTGTAAAAGTCAGTGAGTAACTGAACCTCAACCAGGTCAACTTTGGAGGAGAGGGCAGCTTTACAGTGGGCTGCTAGTTCAACAGAATTGATAGATCTGAGGTCCCTTTTCCAGATCTTTGATTTCGTTGGTTGGGCCTTCCTCAAAGAAACCTCCCTGTTAATATAAAAGAGGATGCAGTGGTGGTCGGACCAGTCGCAAAGGGTAATGGTATCCAATGAGATGGATTGACCATTGGAGATGATGAGGTCTAGAATTTCGCCTTTATTATGAGTTGGCCGGTCACAATGCTGAATCATCTCTTGGTCACCTAAGAATGATTTAAGGCAAGATACAGCGTGGTCGTTGGAGTTCGCCCAATGAAAGTTGAAATCACCGAGGAAGATTTGGGGCATTACTGAGTCGACATTCCCAGAGATGATTTCCATAAGTTGTTCAATGAAGGGGAGATTGTCACCCGGGGGGTGATAGAAAGTGTGAAGTTTGCACACCGGCAGGTTATTACTTGCAATGCTGAGACAAAGGTATTCACAGGAGGATGGTGTAGAGGACTCTGAGTGAGAAACCAAGAGTGTGTTCCTGTGAATACAGGCTAGGCCACCACCCAACTTCAAAACTCTTCCTAGATGAATTATGTCATGGGTAGGAGGTACTAGGAGGTCTAGGATAGGAGTGGAGGCAGGATTTAGCCAAGTTTCAGTGAGGATGATAATGTCTAACTCATTGTGTTGGATGAGGTCGAAGATATCGAAGGCGTGTTTACTGGCTGACCTGCAGTTGAGTAACCCACATTTAAGTCGTACCAGATTAAGGGGGGGAGGAGTCTGGGTGACGTTCACTCTCTTGAAGTTGTCATTGTTGATGGTTCGATGGTTGTGAGGGGCTTCTCTGTTCGGGTTAGAGTGGATGGTTTGTATTTGTCCCCGAGGGATCGTGTTGGTGTAGATCATAGGCGAGTAAGAGTTGAGTAGTTCATTGATATCATTAGACGCCAGGTAAGCCTTCAATCTTCTGGGGCGGGAGGGGGCATTAGGTAGGGGTATAGTTTTCGGGCCAGAGGGGGGGGAAAGCTGGCCCATGAGATCTTTAACCCTAGGGTGGGTTCTGGACAGGTTCGCAGAGGAGAGGAAGGTGCTGATACAGGGGAGATGATCAAATGAGAGGGCTTTCAAGTCATGTAGTTCAACAGTGAGAAGGTGCAACTGTAGAGAAATATCGTCCAGGCGCGCTACCAAGTCTGAGTGCTGGGAGAGGGGTAAAGGATGTGTTAGTAAATCGGGCAGAGAAGGGGGGCCTCGATGTACATCCCGGTGGTCCAAGGTGGAGAAGTGTAGTTCCGGGGTAGGGAGTTGATCGTTAGGGACTCGCGGTGTTCTATGGTCTTTGGATAGCGAGGTTGATAAATTAGCGAGGGAGGGATGGTCATTGAGCTGTGAGTCAGGTATGATCCAAACAGGATTGAATGGATTTGTCCGATCATGGTCCGTGGAGAACTTATGCCGGGTCACTGGCCTAGTGGGTGGCGTGGAGGGAGGGTTGAGGGAAGAGGGGTCCTTAGATGAGAGCAAAGGCAGTGGGTCACTAGGGAAAATCTCAGCATGAGGAACAGTTGGAATCGGACTGGAAAGCTGTGCGCAGAGCAAACCAGAAATGTCTCTAAGTTGATATGTATTCTGTTTCTAAATGCTCATAGCCCTATTAGATAGGTAAATGTAGTCACATTGAAAGAAGGTGAATTTCCAAGGGTCACAATCTCTGGGCAAGTAGGAAACCATGATGAGAACTCAGGTCTTTTAACTTCACAGGCAACATTTTACTACAGCCACGTATCTACCTTTCCTTCCTGACATAGAGTCTGATCCAGGTAGGTATACTGTAATGTGAGGTTTCAGGGGGACATGTTGGTATCTGGCATAGACCAGCACATGATCCAGCACACCAAGCATGTGATGGCACCAGTGTCATATGAAGGACACTAGGGAATACAACATTGACTGGCACAGAATTCGATAAAACTGAGTGCAAGTTGAGATTTATTGGGCTGCAAGGAATAGCTACACATAAAACTGGATTGACTATATGATTGAATGTATGGGGACACAATAAGAGGCCGATGTACAGTTTAACACGTCCAGCAGTGAGTCACAGATCATTACCCCCATCATCCTGGTGGACAACAACCCACCATATTTAGATATCACTGCCAGCCCAGCTGTGATCTCTGTGCTTTCAGAGGAACCACTCCTACAAGTTTGGGGTGCAGCTGCAGTCTTCCAGGTGCCCACGCACCAATGTTTTGTATTCTTCAAAAACAGACTTGCAAAGTGAGAGTTTGTTATTGAAAAACAAAATACTAATAACTCCCACACCCTCGAAGTTTCATCCCAGTGAGTGGGGGTCATTTTTATTTTTTTTCTGCTACATACCACTAGCCTTTTCCTGGTGGTGATGGAAAGAAAAAAGTACATCAGACCTTCCATTCTAAAGTGGTCTAATGCCCCTACTTTGATGGCCTGACTCTGTAATCTTTTTAATGGCAGTCAGCGGGGGCACCACTGTGGGAAAGTTGATGGTCTGTCTGACTTGTATCAGTGTGGGCAGACTGAGGGTTTGATGGATAGTTACCCTGCCCACCAAACCTTAAAACTAAATAAGTACTTATGCTATTGTTTCCATATTTGTGGGCAATTTCATTGAACTGAATCAATCATTGATACATGTTGGTCATAACTTGGCCCAGCCTAAATTGTGACAGTTGTTGTTTATTGTTTACTGATAATACATTTGAAGTACTCAATGGCAATTCCTCTGCAATATAAGGACATTTATTCCTCCCATCACCTTTTGTGTGCTTGATGTACCACCCTGAGTGTCCACGGGTATGCCCAGAAATGGGCCCCTTGGTCACTGTGCCACTGGAATTAAGCTACACGTGACTGAAGAACCCTAATAAAGACAAAACCAGTCTTGCGTTGTCTGTGTTCCAGTTCAGGGAGGACCTGGCTTGGAAGTTCAGGCCGGACTGTGTCCACTGAAGCAGGACCAAGACTGATTTGCATATGACTGGGTCTAGTCTGAGGTGGCAAGGTGGGCAAAAAAACAATGGGTTGGAATGCCACCCTGATCGATTGCCAGTGTTTAGAGAAACTGCAAGCAGTCCTCTCATCACCTTTTGTGTGCTTGTTTAATCTTAAGGTCAGAGTTTTTCAAGATGGATGGTTGCATATAAAAATCAAATTTTTTTTGTGGTCCTGCAACTACTCTCACGGAGTACCCCAAGGCCATTGTCACACATATGAAAGACTTCTGATTGGTTAAGATCAATGTCTTCCGTTATTAAAGGATGATCCCAACCCTTCAAAAGTCATTCGGGAGTAACACTAAGGTGTGCACTTGCTGTGCTAGGGCCTGCCTGTGGTTTTGGATTTTCTCCACATTTTGTAGAGTTTACAATTTTAAAAAAGCATGACATCTGGAGAGGAGATGCCAAAGGAAATGGAAGAGGTGGAGGCTCCCACAACACCCAAGATGTCAGTGGTATGATAATTTTTCATTATCCTATCAGGAGAAAAAAGGTCAATGCCAAGATAGTGACCTGTGATTTGTGCCACTGAAAGTTTAGTGCAAAAAAGTATTCATATGGGACATCAGGCATGCAAAAGTAAATGTGGGCAATGCATCCAAGACAGAGCTGACCACCTATGCCAGGAACAACTGAATGAGAAGGAGTGTGAGGAAACGGGCCATTAGTTGTGTGGCCTGCACAAGTGTAATGGGTCCACATTCGCCCTCCACTGGGAACCAAACACTTGACTCACTTCGGGTAGCGGAGCAGAGCACACCAAAGCCCATACAAGGGAAGTGGTGTGGGCTAGTAATCACCATTCGCTGGTACACAAAAATAATACTCCATAAATAATTGCCCTGTCTGTGGTTTTTCTTTAGAAAAGTAAAACTAAATTTATTACACACACAATATTCAATACTTCACAATAATTTACAAATATACATAAAGCTGGTAGAAATACCTTTGGCGATATTACATTTGACCCCTATGACCTCCAATTTACAGTACATACCCATCCATGTACAAAGTAACACATAACAATATTTGGGGGTGTCAGATTACATTAGGTCACCGAGTTGCGTTTCCAGACTAGGATTACACATTTTGGTAATACTTCATTCCATCACTGACTCCAGTAACCATAATCCCTCGGCACTTGCTTAAAATAGCCAAGCATTGCAATCATGTGCCCACATTATCAGTAATAAACAATGACATGCCTGCATTTTCAATAGTAAAGCATAACATCCTCGGTGCCTATATCATCCCTAACAAACATGGCAGTCTATTAGGGATAAGAATTACTTTCAGCATTAACAACCCTCTAAATAAAGGTTTGTCATTGACATCTTTGACTAAAGCATTGGTTAATCCAGTGGTGCATAATACTTCGAAAGAAAGCATTGCCAAACTGCCATGAAAAACACTTTTCAATAAAGCATTTCAAGTCCTCTGAAAACCATCTTTAAATAAATAATTTTCAACATGTACCATATGTCTGCCTCTTTGTTAACAGCTTTTAGGTTAGAGAACCACAGCCATAAACCTGGGCACTAGAGGGCATTGCACTCCCAGCTGTAGAGCTTCTGCTTCAGGCTGGTGAGTGATTAAAAAGTTAGGTAAGCCTAGGGTGGGCATCTTTTCCCTCACCCTCATAACCTAGGGTCAGCTTTAGGGAAAGGTCCTGTGAGGGGGAGCTGCTGCTCTCCTGTAGCCCCAATACTTATTTTATCTTGTTGGAGGTGACCCCCATTTAGAAAAAGTGATTCTAGTTGGGCCCCGCAGGGCATTATTGGGTGCTCCTTCACCAGGAGCTTGCATGAATAATGAGCGGATCCTGTCTGTTTTGTTGTGCCTCAGAGCCTTGCACAGCTGCTTCCTTCTTTTTGTTCTAGCACATTTTGTGGGTGCCCGGTCCCACCCAGGCACCCCATATGCCTTTTCACATTGGGGCAGCCCAGGGAGTCCACCACTGGCTGCCCCAGCCGGTTCCCCACTAGGGTGACATCTTCTTCCCTGTCCACGGGAGCTGGCAGCACCTCTTCACTGCCTGCTCCTGTGGGCAGGGATTTCCTATTCTGTGTTGGCCACCCGCCTCCCCCATCAGACACAGGCACTGGGGGCGGGGCATGCCCACCAGTACTGGGGGGAGCGTGGAGGTGTTCCCCTGCACTGTCATGATGCTGGGGCCTGGAGTTGGATCCTGGGCCTCTCGTCCTCCTCTCAGGGGGGTGCGATGGGGATCCCCAGCTTTGAATAACACTGGGGCCCGGAGTTGGGATCCTGGGCCTCTTTGGTGACTTCTTGAGGCAGCAACAGCTCTCCCCAGACACTGTCTTGTTAGCAGGACCCGGAGATTGGGTTCTGGCCCATGAGGCATAACCTGGCCCAGGGGTTGGGATCCCGAGCCTTCTGGGCTCTGGGGAGGGGGCCCCAAGCATGCCCTCTCCCAGGATTAAAGAAATCCATCATTCTGTGTGGTGACCCCTGGGCCCTGGCCCATCCTGGGGGCTTTCACATATTTTGCAGTGGAGCTCCATGTGCTCTGAGTCTCGCTGGGGGGCGTCAAAGTTCAAATCTTTGATCCTTCTGTACCTTGCACCCCGTTGGGCCATTTTACATGGTTGTGGCCTCATTTTGCTCCTGGTGGCAAGCCCTTGCCACCTGGAGCACTTTCACTAGGCCCCCTGGCCTCCAAGGTGGCGAACTTTGCAGGGAACTGGTTCCACTGGCTTCCTGCACCAGCCTTCCTGCTCCTTCTCCTTTGGTGCTTCTCTCCTCCTTTCCCCAAACTAGTCCTTTAGGGGGCATAAGGGGACCAGCTTACCTGGTCCTGGGAAGAGTCCCACTTGTCCTGAGGTCAATTGCAGTCAGAGTCATTAGTCCAGATGGGTATCAGGGGGATGTTCCTTCTAGTTGTCCATGGCTGCGTTCTCCAGTCCCAGTGTCCAGCGAAAAGCACACCAAGAGAGAGGGAGCGTTCCCCCTTGCACAAGTCCTTTTAAGTGGGGTTGGAAGATTCTAGAAGCAAGGCACCACTGGCCTATCCTGGGATGCCATATTGTCTCTCCACCCCTGTCCCAACCCTCCTGCACAGCATGCTGGGGCAATTCAAAATGACATCACCCAGGAGTCACTAGTCACATCTTCTCTGTGCCCCTCGCTGACACCACTGTCAGGGCCTTTCCCACTAAAACCTCAAAGCGAAGCAGCCTACTGTGATGGCTCCAGTTGTCTGGGCTTACTCCTTTGCTGAGTGGGCTTGGGCTGGCCCATCCCTGGAAAAGTGTGACAGCTAATTAATGGATGCAGATCCTTCCAACCCACCCCTTTCCTGCTCAGGAGCAGCTGAGTGAAGCACTGTTAATTGCTCCCCTTGTGTGGGGTGGTCTTTGTTCCAGCTGCTAGATAGAAATGTAGTTCATTTTGCACAGGAGGGTGGCTAAAGGCCTGGGCTGTGATCTTCCTGAGCTGAGCCAGATAAATATGGCATTCATGGATGACCCATAAGTTGTACAGATATCTTCATGGAACTCTTATATTTGGGTTTGGCATACAGATTCCACCCCAGTTCGATATGTCACTGGTCTCAGTAGGCCAAAGGGAAGCGAAGTTGCACTCTAAGGCAGTCTTCCCCATAGGTGTACAATGGAGTGTCATTGCAGACAAGACAGTAAACCACCCTGACTTTCCCTATGAGTGTACACTAACATTATGAGGCCTACTCCTGGCAAATATCCAATTTTGAAGGGTCCCTTCTGCACCAGGCTGCCTGTGAGCTGCTGCTGGGCTGCCCACAACAGGAGTCTCACATGCTCAGCCCTTATGCATGTGCTCACACATGTGCACACGTGTTCACTGTAACCAGCCAAAAGCCCCTTCCCCTTGCTGTGTTGCAGCAGCCTTATCCGAACAGGGCGGACCACAGTGGTAAACACATGCAGTACATTTACCGTGAGTTTACCATCAGTGAGTTATCAGTTGTGCTGCTCACGCACTTTAAAAAGATCAATAATTAGGTGATCCCACAGCGAAAACTCGTGTTGGATTTGATGGGCAGAACCCATCGCCTCAGAATCCACATCTAGCAAAGGACTATCAATTAGCCTGGGGAAAACCCACCACCTCATGCCCTCCAGCAGTACAGCAACATTGTCCCAGAATACCAGTATATGGTGTCGTATTGTAGCTGATGCTCAAAGATTGTGGTGGCAGGAGAAACGAGTGCATCACCCCACAAGAAAATTGTGGTGGGGAACATGAGCAAGCAGCAGAAATATTTTTTCATTGGAATCCCAAGTTTAAATGCCTGGGCTTTTTTAAAGTTGAAACTCCGAAATTTAAAAAAAACAAAAAACACAAACAAATTGTTTAAAAAGGTTCCTTTTAGAATCATCTTTACTGGTTTAAAAATGGAATAACTTTATGTTATTTGCCATGTATGTGTCTTTATCTTTTTATGTGATAATAGTCTGCTACAGCATGTAGAACTTGTAACAATAAATTTATCTTACATTTATAAATATTTGGTAATACGCTACTGATCCAGCAATCTGCGACTAATAATTTTCTACAGACTAGGCCCAATTTCATTACCCAACAAGACCCTTCACGGTGGGTTAGTGAATTACTAAACAATTACCAAAATTTACCAAATCTAATTAGTATCTCCATGTCTAGTAAATACAAATTATGGCAATGCAATCTTTATATAGTTGACAGGGTTTGGCAAACTAATACTTGTTTCTAAAAATACTCATAAACTAGGAAAACACCTCCAATAAATACAGACTCATTTATATATTTATAATGTTTATCTAAATAATGTGAAATAAATGCTCTTCAATACCAAAATACAGTACAAATCATAGATCATCACAGAGCAACAATATCAGAGAAATAATGATAAAAATACATCTCAAATTGACAGTGCATAAAGGAGTGGAAAGGCGAAGAGACAAAAGGTTCAGAGACAAATTACATTTGCAAATAATTATGCAAATTCTGTTTCTCTCTATACTAACCCAATTGAAATAGGAAAACTACTCCCTGGCCATGAGAGCAGTAAGACCCCTCAAGAAGATTTGAAGAGGCAAAGACTAAGTCAGGAATCAGCAAACAAGAACAGCCAGCTCAAGAATAGGAGACAGCAAACAAGGCCTCTCCCCACGCAGGTAGGAAAGCAAACCACCGACTAACCTAACCCCTCCCACCAGGAACCTCAATTATACTCTAAAACCCAAATGTCCAACCCACATTTGTGTCAGAACAGAGGATTTCTCTACACATGATTGGTTAAGGAAGGGGGTGTACTGTCACACCACTCTTGTCATGTCCATCTCACTCAATGTCTTATTGTTTATTTTTTTCCGTATATCTACTTCTAACCACCCAGGAAATACAAATTCGAGCCACTGTCATAACATTTGTTTCCTCCATCCCGGTCATGTAGCAAATTCTGTGTCACATTTATCCGCTTGTGCCGCATAAAGAGGAAATGTTCCTTCACTCGATGAAGAAATTGTTTCTTTCAGCTAATTCTTGGCAGGCACACAGGACTCATGAAGGACACTCGTCTTCCACCTTCCCCATCTCGTTTAACAGTATTTTCAGAATTTATTTTCATTTCATTAACCCAAAGTTTTCCTGCAGAGCAGAAAACCATGCTTCTACGAAAAACAAACACAGGCATTATTAATCACTTATAATGTTTTCCATTACGTATCCACCCAGTGCTGCATTTATTCATGCACAACCCAAGTTAATATTATTTTCCTAGCAAATATTTTTTTTAAATGCGCAAAAAACAGCATTAGTCCTTTTATTTTTCGTTTGTCAAGAAGCATTTGCAGCCCACTTCAGTGTTTTAGTACGCGCTTGCGCAGTAGCATTTTCCCTCATGTTAGGCTCTTTTCCACATTAGTTTACACCGCACACTGTTAGTAAATGTTACTGAGGGTTCAATTTGAGCAGGTTTTATTTTGCAAAAACCCTGCTCCATCAATACGGCGAGATCTAAGGCTATAAAATAGACTAGATACACAGGTTTCTAATTTTAAGTGTGTGTATGTGTGTGTCTGTGTGTGGGTGTTTGTCTTTATGTATTGGTGTGTGTGTGTTGGCTGAGTCTGTATTTGCGTTGTGTTTAAGGCTGAGTGTGTGTCTAGCTGTGTGTGTCTGTGTGTGTGTGTGTGTGTGTGTGTCTGTGGATACGGGTATCCTCTCTCTGAGCAGCTGTAGATGGAGATAAACCTGTGTGTAGTAGGGGCTAGTCTACCATATGGGGCTTAATTGTCTGAAGGAAGTGGGATGTGTGTAAAATCTGTACACAGGATGAAGACTGTTTGTAGACACAGCCTGGCCACCAAATGGAGCTTGGGTGTCTCAACAAAGTGGCCTTTTGATGGAAGGCTGTGCACAGGCTAAAGGATCTGTGTAGTAGGGTCTTGGCCACAAAATAGGACTTGATGAAGAGTTCGATAGACAGCTAACATTGTACCTAGTAAGGTCTTCATCATCTAATATGGCTTTTGTGTTTCTGAAGGAACAGGAGGCTTCATGAAGAGCTCTGCGCAGATTAAAGGCTGTGTATATTAGGGACTTTGCCACATAATGGAGCTTGAATATTAGTATGGAGTGGGCTCTCTGTGAACAGCTGTACGCAAGGTGAAGATTATCTGTAGTAGGAACCTGCCCACCTAATAAGGCCTGGGTGTGTAAAGGGAGTGGTCTCTCCATCAAATCCTGTACTCTTGTGTTACTTTACTGGGTAAATAACCTGTTTCATGGGTATTTGCCTGGTACCACTGTGGTACGACAAGACCAATGTTTTTCAAAAAATCATTCTACCCCAACCGCTACATCAAATACAGATTAAATAAAAAATCAGGGCAATCTACAGTGACCATTGTGAACCAAAATGAGTTTTTGCAAGCTTAATTTTTCTAATATAATTTGACTGTCCAAAGGTGAATACTGCGCACAGCAGAGTCTAATCCACATAATATGGCTAGGAAGTCTAAAGAGAGTAGCCTCAACTGAAAGACATCTTCACAAGGCAAACAATGCGTGCACTAAACACTTTTCCACCTAATAAGGCTTGAGTGTAATTTCCATGTGTGTTACAGTGTATGAGTGTCAAAATGTGTGTGTGTGTGTGTGTGTGTCAATGTGTGTCTGTGTATGTATATGTGTGTATGAGAGTGTTTCTCTCTGTGTGATGGGATATGAGGCATAAGTATATGTGTGTTTGTGTGTGCTACATTGAGTGTGTCCATGTGAGAGTGTGTATGTATGAGTGTCTATGACTGTGTGTGTGTATATCTATGTGAAAATATGTATGTATGTGTGTGAGTGAGAGTGTGTGTGCATGTGTGTATATGTGTGTATGTGTGTGTCTGTGTATGCGTGAGTGTGTGTGCTTGCGCACAAGAATCTCTGTGAGAGAGTGTGTGTGCATGTATGAGTATGAATTTCCCCTCATGCTGCGGCCAGACAATCAAATTGTGTGCTTTGAGCTCATGGTACCTCTTTACTTTGCAGTACTACTGTGAATGTTGCGTGCCCGGAAATATCTATGCATTTTCAACATTATTTCTTAAAAACTACTGTTTACACCAAATCACAAAATGTATTGGAACCTTCCTTCCTTTTTCTCTGCCCTGCTTGACAGATCACCCCTAAACTTTATAATAAGGACCTGAAGTGGATTAACCTTCCTTTGGAAATTTTTGTAAACACTTGTTAAAGGGTGGCAAAGTTATTTGCAAATCAAATAATCCAATTCTTTTGGAAACCTAGTCCTAATTATAACTAACTAACTAATTATAACAGTGGAGCCTGCCACTGTGCAATATATATTATATATACAATATACATATATATTATTCACTGGATGTCACCAGTGGACAGTTGCTGTTAGGTCTGCGTTTCCATAGGAAGAGCGTTTTTGGTTTGCTAACAACTTTGGCGCTGTTTCACAAATCTTTCAAAAAAGAAGTTCATCCACCTCAACTCCTTCCTGGAACTTTTGGAGTGATCCGCCAAGCAGGGGCAGAGAAAAAAGGGAGATGCCAAAGCACAAATTCTCCATGCATTTCAATTCACTTTTTTGAAAAGCACTACCTCAAAAACTGCTGAATGGAATTAGACTAAATTGGGCAGGCTCCCCTGGGACTGGTTTGAGACACAAGCGTGGTACAGGGGTGCATCGTTCTTGATGGCAGGAGGACACTGGGCCCCTATTTCGGTTGCAGTCACGTGGGCGGTCAGCAGGCCAAGAGCATTAGGGACTTTGTTTCTCATTGTGATTGTCAAGATGTTTGGATGTTGAGTTTGGGTACCTAGGAGTGATGTTTCGTAAAGTTCCTTACCCCTCAAAGGGGATGTAGAGAGCAGTTGGTGATTAAAAGAGACCTCCCTTTAGAGGAAACTATGCTGAGGAGGCCCCACTGGAAGCAGGGGGCACAAGAGAAACCCCGGTGGGCGAGCACTATAATTCAAAGACCATATGTCGGTGTAATGAACCGGTTGTGCGGCGGTGTAATGAAACTTGAGGGACCCCCCTGCAAATTACATGGAGGGGGCCCCCGATGCTCCAGATCCAGTTCAGAGCTCTCAGGACAGAGACCTGCTAGTGCCGGAGTGGGCCCCCAGAGCTAGGGAGCCCCCACCCTGCACCACGGGGGCTGCGGCGACTTTTGTTATGCCCCCGGTTGGGCCATGTGCACCAGTCTGCCCTTTCACCATGGGGCGTGAACTGGTCATGTGCCATTAGTTGCCAGCATTGGGTAAACCTTGAGGCCATAATGATAAATCGCGAGGCCCGTGGATTTCGGGTTTTGTAAGCACAGCTGTCTGGGCAGCTCCAACAGTCAAATATATCAGATATGTGACTTTTCACACTATCCCAAGGTTCTACAGGCAAGCTCCATGCTTGTTAATTACCAGTTGTGCATGAAGTTCTTCTGCTGTCATTAGCATGTTTTATGATTGAATCTGTGGACGTGCTGGAGCAGCCGCACTCTTCCTGGGAAGGACACGCACTCTGCAGCTAAAATGAACAGTGATTTACGTCCCCGCTGCATAGCGAACACTGTATGCAGCTTGTTTTTCTCTCAGCTGCTATAAAAATTAAAGATTTAGGAATATACAGAAAACGTACTGCCAATCTGTGTGCTAGCATTTCTCTCCTGTGATCTGGGCATAAATCCAGCCTTTTCGGGTCTATAAATTATGTGCGTTTCAACAGGGCTGTTATGGGTCATCTAAGCGGAGCAGATTATCTTTTAGTAGCCCATGCTGTGCCTGCTCTCCCGGTTCTCCTCACCAGGGCTAGTGTTTCTCCTCAGAGGCCACAGCTGAGCTCCTTTCCATGGGCGAGAACGCTTTCTACTGCTCGGCAGCTAGGTTTGTTTGCTTAATTATAAATTCTGTTCATAGAATCTGTTGCCTTCCTTACCCACCTCACAATAAAACAAAACCCAACATTTTCCAAAGGGACAGAAAGCAGCGATACATGAATAATAAATACAATTTAAAATAAAAAAACTTGATTGATTTGAGAAGGGCCTGTTTTAGCCACAGGGGAGGGAGGGTGCGCGGGATTTGTATTCCACCCGGAGGGCAAGGGTCGCAAAGCTATTTGCATGTGTAAGTTTGGCTTACAAGAAAAAATGCCTTTTAGGTCTGGCTTGACAGTGCAGCTATCTCTAGACCTTATGTGATCAACAGATAAAGCACCTTTGCAAGCACTAGTGAGAGAGGGTCTTTGGTGCAGCCCATATGTTGATCCCTTTAGTCGTGGCTGATATCGGAGCACAGTGGCGGGCTGGGCGGGGGGAAAAGAGGGACAAAACATTTTTTTTTTAAACGTACCTAAATCTCGAGGCATCGCCGCTCTTCTGGCTCCACTGCAGACCCATGGGTGTTCCCACCACAACACCCATGGGCTTTGACGCATTCCCAGACTGTAAACCTGGGAATCGGAAAAACTGAATGCCTCCCCAGGGCAGCCGTAACAAGGAGAAATTTCTTTATTTCTCCTTGTTTTTTCCTCTTTCCATAGAAAGAGGAAAACACCTCCATGGATTGTTTTTGTGCAGGAAGGTGTCCCTTCGTGCACAAAAACAGTCCTGCCAACAACGCAGACACCCTTTCACCATGGTGAAAAGGTGTCTGCGTTGGCACTAGGTAGCAAATTGTGCACCGGCTGAAAGGATAGGAATGCATTGTATCTTGTAAATATGGTGCATTCCTGCCCATTTGATTTCGGGTAGGGCAGCACAGCAAAAAGACTTGAGGTGCTGCCCTACGCCAAATCATTGTAGATGAGGCCCTAGATTTGTTAACTTTTTAACCAAAAGTGGAGGGTCACTTTTTCCCTAAAGATTAGACTATCAGGGCCTCATTTACAATGATTTGGCATAGGGCAGCACAGTACGTTTTTTTGACAGTGATGACAGTCACAGAATGGCCCCCTCAAGCCTCATTTAAACCAACCACCCTCAGGTGTGCACATTTGTTTCACAAAAGAACCTTCAAGCAGAAATGAAATAAGATGAAAACAAATTTGGAAAGCTGCATGTACCAGAAGGCGTCAAGGCACCATACCCACTAAAAATCACTGAACCTGGAAATATCAAGGGCCACCAACCCGAAAAAAACCAAACCTTGAGTTCCTAAGAAGCAAAAAGCCAGGTTTTGAGAGCTTTTCTAAAAGCCAAATGATTCTCCATGGCTGATAGATGGCGGGGTAGAGTGTTCCACAGTTTAGCTGTGGCTACTGAAAAGGATCTGCCACCCCATCTGGCCCGACGAATGTTCGGAAAAAACACGAGGGTATATTTGGTTGAACGAAGTGCCGTAGTCGGAGAATACCAGTGAAACTAGAATTTTATACACCTAGGTCCCATATTGTGCAAGGCTTTGTGAGCGATGAAAAGGGGCTTAAAAGATAATTCTCTTCCTAACCAGAAGCCAATGTTGCTTAGGAATTTCACCAGAAACTGATTGGTATTTGGGAATATCCATAGATAAGCCGAGCTGCTGCATTTATTTCAGACAGTTTGCAGTTTTTTCAAAGAAAGTTTATTAACGTTGAAGTAAAGGTCATTACAGTAGTCGTTCAGTGATGAGATCATGGCAAGAACCATTGTTGTGCGTGTTGTTATTGGAATATAAACAAACATTCTCTCTAAAGAGCAAATAATGTTCAGAGAAAGTAACTATACTTCATCTAGCAACTCACATGACCAGACACCAACATATAGGGGCATGTTTACAACCCTCTAACGCCACAGAGTGTCACTTTTTCTGATGCTCCGGTGATGTTGCACCATTCCCCATATTTACAAGGTGGCACTAAGCCACTTAACGTGGCTTAACGCCACCTTGTAAATATGCCCCTTTCTGCTGCAGTCTGCAGTGGTAAAGGGGCGGGCAATGGGTGTTGCTGTGGGTGTTACATTGCAACACCCACTGCTTTTTGATGCTGCCCCAGATTTACAAGGCTGGAGCAGTGCCAAAAACTATGGTCAGGTAATACTTGGCCTTGGAATGGTGATACGAGGAGAAATTATTAATTTCTCCTCGTTCTTCGCTCTTGCAAATCGCCATTATTGATTGTTTATGTGCAGGAAGGTGTCCCTTCCTGCTCATAAACAATCGCCCCTGCAGCGCAGGCACCCTTGCAACATGGCGCAAGGGTGCCTGCGCTGGCGCTAGGCAGCTTCTTTAGAGCCATTGCTAGGGGTAACGCAAGGGTGCACCGTATTTTTGTAAATACGGCGCATCCCTGTGTTTTGAAAATGTCCGAGCGCGGCATTGCCAAATTTGGCGTAACACTGCGCTCCGGCATTTTGTTGTAAATATCCCCCATAATCTGCTATCACAATAGCAATGCCCACACACTAGTGTCATCTGTCATTCATATATTAGTCATTAACACCTCAAGCAATAGCACATGTAACCAGGCACAAATCAATACCCATACATGTTCTCCATTTTGTGCAAGACAACACAAATGTGCACTAGTACTCAATCTCAACACATACATGACAACACAAAGCAGCACCAGTACTCAACCTCCACAGATACATGACAAAACAAAGAAGCACCAGTACTCAATCTCCACACACATATGACAACACAAAGAAGCACCAGTACTCAATCTCCACACACATATGACAACACAAAGAAGCACCAGTACTCAATCTCCACACACATATGACAACACAAAGCGGCACCAGTACTCAATCTCCACACATATATGACAACACAAAGAAGCACCAGTACTCAATCTCCACACACATATGACAACACAAAGCGGCACCAGTACTCAATCTCCACACACATATGACAACACAAAGAAGCACCAGTACTCAATCTCCACACACATATGACAACACAAAGAAGCACCAGTACTCAATCTCCACACACATATGACAACACAAAGAAGCACCAGTACTCAATCTCCACACACATATGACAACACAAAGAAGCACCAGTACTCAATCTCCACACATATATGACAACACAAAGAAGCACCAGTACTCAATCTCCACACACATATGACAACACAAAGCGGCACCAGTACTCAATCTCCACACACATATGACAACACAAAGAAGCACCAGTACTCAATCTCCACACACATATGACAACACAAAGCGGCACCAGTACTCAATCTCCACACATATATGACAACACAAAGCGGCACCAGTACTCAATCTCCACACACATATGACAACACAAAGAAGCACCAGTACTCAATCTCCACACACATATGACAACACAAAGCGGCACCAGTACTCAATCTCCACACACATATGACAACGCAAAGCGGCACCAGTACTCAATCTACACACATACATGACACTACAAAGTGTCACCAGTACTCGATCTCCACACATACATAACAACACAAAGAAGCACCAGTACTCAATCTCCACACACATATGACAACACAAAGAAGCACCAGTACTCAATCTCCACACACATATGACAACACAAAGAAGCACCAGTACTCAATCTCCACACACATATGACAACACAAAGAAGCACCAGTACTCAATCTCCACACACATATGACAACGCAAAGCGGCACCAGTACTCAATCTACACACATACATGACACTACAAAGTGTCACCAGTACTCAATCTCCACACATACATAACAACACAAAGCGGCACCAGTGCTCAATCTCCACATATACATGACAACACAGAGTTGCACAAGTACTTGAATGTCCATACATACATGACAACAAAAAGCGGCACCAGTACTTGAATGTCCATTCGTACATGACAACACAAAGTGGCACCAGTACTCAATTTCCACACATACAGGACAACACAAAGGGGCACAAGTAGTCAATCTCCACACATACATGACAACACAAAGCGGCACCAGTAGTCAATCTCCACACATACATATCAACACGAAGGGGCACCTAAATGCAATTTTCATTTGTACATGACAACACAAATCTGCCCCTCTATGCAATTGACCCACACGCACATCATCCAGGACCAGGGCAGCGCATACACAAGCTCACACAGTGCACCACACTTAGACTCATGGTAAACCTCAACCGCACTAAGTCAGCGTATACGCACTCTCCATGTGTACATACATTTTACTCTGAATGCATAGTTCCCATATGTTGTCAATCAACTCTTGCTCGTCATGCCGTTATGCATTGGTTCCTAACCTGCTTGGAATCTTCGGTTACCAGAAGCAGACCTGCCCTCAAAGTCCAGTTGTGCTACACCCTCAGCTCAGCTCTCACTTTGAATGTATTAAACACGGCTTGAGCAGCACTCTTTTCTATTTTAATTCATAGTGTGTGGTTATTATCTGATGTGTACTCAACACCCTTCATTAGAGGCGATAAGCCACAACAAAAAACACGAATGGATGAATCCGCTCCCTTTCGATTTTATTGTCAAGTTAAACTCGTTTTCGCCTTTTAAAAAAGCAGGCTGCTCGTCGTCTTTCACATTGCAAGTGCTACTTATTTTACAACACACATGAAAAAGCGTCGACATATGCCACTTCCTTTTTTTAAGTGTTATTCCACTGCTGACAGCAACGCATGACATATGGGGAATTTGCATTTGTTATTAGGAGAGCTGCAGCTGTATGTTAAGAACGTGTCATTGTTGGGAAGTGTTTTTCAATGATAATAACATGTTGTGCAAGTGTAAGAAAAATACCCCTGCCTTACGAGCAGGTGGTGTGCAGTCGCCGATGCGCAGCCATGAGATATCTGCGGCCTGTACCCCTATCTGTCAATCTGCCTAGATTTAATTAACATTATTAAGCAAAGCCAGGGAGACTTCTTCCAGCGGGAGTGAGTGATCTGCCATAGATGCCCTTGCACTTTGAACTCAAGAAGGGAGACATGCCGTCATCATCACTTATAAGCCCTTGGTCAGCCAGCTAGAGGGAGCCCTCATACTGGACCATACTGTGCCTGTTGTGCCCCCTCTCGCGGGTTTCCCACCGAGGGCACGATGCTTTTTACTAGGTCCTCGCTACAGGCAGCTTTAACTGTCCGTTGGCCCGATCTATTGTTTCTAATACATTACGACCTTGAGTTACAATCTACAATCTTAGTGGAGAGGAGTTGGCCTAACGGCTAGGGCGGTCGACCTCGAAGTTGGGGAACCGGGTTCCAGTCTCGGCAAGTACGCTCTTCATCCTGTGATTCTGGGCAAATCACTTAATCTCCCAGTGCCTAATAAAAATGAATGTGTCCTCATGTAATGCAACTGGTGCTCCTGTAATGCGCTCGATACCCTCAGGTCAAGTTCGCGCTATATAAAACTCTATAGAAATAATCTACAGCACACATACAAAAAAGAAATAGGGCCAGATGTAGGTAAAATCAAATTTGCGAGTCCTTAATAGTGAATTTTACCGATTCGCTATTAAGGACTCGGAAAATTGAATGTAGGTAGGAATCGCTAAAATTTTAGCGATTCCTTAATATTCCTTAATAACGAATCGCAAATTGAGATTCGTTAATAAGGAATACCTACCCATTCATTCCTATGGGCTAGGAGGCCCATAGGAATGAATGGGAAGATATTCACTATTTGCGATTCGCTATTAAAGAATCGCAAATAGCGGGAGCTATTTCAAGGGTGCCAGGGTGTCAAAAGGACACCCTGTTGCACCCCTGAAATGTGCATGTGTGCACATGTGGCGCACATACATGCCCTAAGGGCATGAATGGCATGAATGGCACTTTGAAAAAAGCAAAAAGTGCTTTTTTAAAGGAAATCACTAATTACCACCAACTTGAAGTTGGTGGTAATTAGCGATTCCTTAAGGCTAAAGTGCACTTTCTTTTGTGCTACTTACATTGCATTTAAGGAATCGCAATTTTGCGATTCCTTATTTTGCTAGTAGGTTTAAACTCACCTACATTGCTCGCAGCCAAATAGCGATCGCAAAAGCTGAAATTCTGCGAATTTCAGCGTTAGCGCTCGGTATTTGGCCACCTACATCTGGCCCATAGTCTCATAGGACACGTTTTTGTGCAGGAAGGTATGCATTCCTGCAGAAGAACTATCCTGACCACAAAGCAGGCACTCTTGTGCATGATGCAGGGGTGCCTGCATTGGCACTAGGCAGCCACAAGTGTGCCAGCACTGGAAGAGAGCAGAACTGCACTGTATCTATGAAAGTATGGCCCTCTTGCTCGCTCTCTTTTTTCATGCAATGTAGCACAGTAGCCTCACTTGCTGCACTTCGTTTTGTGAAATGTTAGTAAAAACGCCTCTCTGTACACCAAGAGGGTGCTTTTGCTAAGTCCCTTGCTCATGCTTGGATGAATTTGTTGTCTATCAGTTTTCCCTGGTTGTATGACAGAGGCACGCACGGCTAAACCACGCGTGCCTCTACAACACTGCCCAAACAACCAAGGCTTCTTAACAAGGCATGCCTTTACCACGCCTGCCTTTACCACACAATTTTGTGGTAAAGGCATGACTGGTAAAGGGATATGTGTGGTAAAGATCATACCCCAGCCCCCCTGCCCTGAGCCCTAAAAACAACCCGACCTCCCCACTGAGCCCTACAAACAACCCAACACCCCGAGCCCTAAAAACAACCCGACCCTCCCGCTGAGCCCTAAAAACAACCTTTACCCCAGCCCTAAAAACAACCCCAACTCTCCCACTGAGCCCTAAAAACAACCCCAACACCCCCTGAGCCCTAAAAACAACTCTGACCCCCCCCCATGCTCTGAAAACAACCCCGACTCTCCTGAGCCCTAAAAACTACCCCCACCCCCCAAAACCCAGCCCCAATTACCAGACCACTTCCCGGAGCTCCACCTCCCGATCCTTTCTCTTCCTGTTCCCACCCATCCACCCATCTAGACCGCACACGGCGTTAACCATGCATATGCATGGTTAAGGCTAAGCCCGGGCGGAGACCTCCGCTCCGCCGGCGGAATGTGCGAAGATTTGCCTCCTCCACGTTCCGCGGAGAAGGCAAATCTCCGCACACTCCACGGCGGAGCGGAGTTGGCCAGCCTCCGCCCCCCCCCTATTAACAATTAATTATAAATGACATAAAAATAAAGAAAAACAACTTACCTGGACTGCGGCGTCCCCGGGCTGCCCTCCTCCTCTTCCTCACCGTCTCTGCGAAAACTGCGCATGCGCGCGCGCGCGCATGCGCATTTCTTGCGAGAAATGCACGGGCGCGCGCGTGCCTGCGCAGTTTTCGCAGAGACGGCGAGGAAGAGGAGGAGGGCAGCCCGGGTACACCGGAGTACAGGTAAGTGGTTTTTCTTTACTTTTACGTCATTTATAATTAATTGTTAATAGAGGGGGTGGAGGCGGGTGGCGTAGCGGAGTTCCACGGAGTTTGTTCTCAACTCCGTGCCCTCTGCGTAGTCCTGCTACGCCCACTATGCCCAGGGCTAGTTAAGGCATATGAGTGGTTAAGGCAAGCATGGTTCAGCTTGCGGGATAATGGCATGTGTGGCTCAGCCTGCATTGTAAAGGCTGTGTACCATCTTCCCTGCTCCCGATTCAATGGCGTTCCTTTCTATTCTTGTGTTTGTCTCGCACAGCAACATTTTAGCAGTTTGGTCTCACATTATTCTGATTCGATGAGTTGCATCCTACCACTGAACATTGGAGGGGACCTTTTTTGGGTCTTGCTTGAAGAAAGCTAAAGTAAAGAATTGTCATTAATGCTTTGAAATATACATATATAGTGGGCTTTGGGTCACAAACGTTCTGTTCATTAGATGGCATTCTTGTCTATCTCATTTTCCTGCTTTTTATTTGATGGCTTTACCTCACTTTTGTTTGTTTGCTCCACTTCTGGAGCACTTCGAATTTATTGTGTTCTGAGTTGATAACTTGTGTCCTTCCACTGCTTGCATTTAGGTGAGTACATTTTTCTTTTTCTTCTAGGGCTCCATGGGAGTTAATGTGTTTTCTTGATCTGTTCCTCATGTGCTGCTTTTCTTCCTCATACAACAACCCCCAGGCACTCCTATTCCTCCTTCCCTGATGATCTGTTGCTTCCTCCGCTCCTCCCTATCTAGGGTTTGCGGCTTTCATTTTTTACATTTTTTCCTCCTTCTTCAACACCTCAAGCTTCTCGGTTGATCCTTTGACCCTTCTTCCCTCCCTTTTGTTGCCCACATTGACCTTTCTCCCTACCCACTTCTCCGTTGCCCCGCCATCCCGACAGGCACAGTATTGACATTTATTTTAAAACATAAAGTAGTTTTTAAAACATTTTTTGGAGGGTGTCAATTGCAATTTGTTTTTTGGGCTACTCTTTTTTTTAAAATACACATCTGTGCTTATTCAACTATTTGTTTTATTTACTGCCCCAAGATTGATGCTGCCATCTTTGAACGGTAAATAAGAAAAAAAACAGCTGCATCATGTCATGTGTGAATACATGCATGCATGGTGACGCCTGCATGCATATGCATCATTATGCTTGGCCACCATAGCATCATGACGCATATGTGCATGCATGATGGAATATGCACACATTTTCATCATCAGACTTTTTCTTTGCTGATGCTGAACAACATCAGCAAAACCCTGGCAAAGCCAAAGCATCTGCTTAAGCAGGCAAAAGGTGAGAACTATTGGCTTTGCTAATGCTGGTTAAAATCTGATACCCATAATGTAAAATTGATTACTTCTGGTAGCCAGGCACTCCTAACATTTACTGTCAGGAAGCCCGTAAGTCCTTAAAAAATCATCACCCAATATTTTTGTCGTCTTGCTCCTTCCTTATGGAATTCTCTTCCTTCTGAGATTAAAACCTTTTGAAGGATGGGAGAAGTTTCAATCTACAGTTAACATCCTTTTGTGTCTATTGTCCTTATATTTTGAACTGAGCATCTCAGTGCTGATTTGCAACCTGTCATTTGAATAGATTTCTTACGGAAATGCTTTCAGCTCACTGATTGTATGGTGTTTGCAGGGCTTGGGCAAGGAATTTTAGCACCTGGAGTGCAGTAACATTTTGCTACTTTTCTCACCTGGCTATGGGGCCATATTTGCTGATTCTAGGGGTATTTTGGCACCACATATGGCTCCATAGCTCACTGCTTAATGTTGCCTCAATGTAGTGCTGGTCGTAGTTGCTTGTGAGTGTGATGTGTTTGATATTCTGACTATCGATTGGGTTTCCAAACAACATTCAATGCAATCTCACTTTCTGACGTGCTTAATTTTTTCAGTGTGTTTATAAAGGTGCAATTGTAGGGTGAAACGTGACGCATCTCCCTAGAAGCGTTACATTGTAAAAGGACTGCAAGGTGGTGCATTGTTTACGCCGCCACTGCATCACAAAAAGTGACGCAAAGGCAGCACAAAAGTGTCGCAAGGGGCTTGTAAATCTGCCCCTAGATATGTATATATATATATGTATGTATACCGCAGAACTCCCAATTTATGATCTCTTATTGTGAGAGCTGAACTCAAGCAAGCTGTAACAAATGCAGGGGTTCCTTGCTGTGACTTTAAAAGGTGCATCACATGTGAATACCTTTTACAAACATCATCAGTAACTGTTCTGTTACAAGAAATACCTATGGAATAAGACAGCATCTTACATGTCTATCGACATGCATTATTTATGTGATTCAGAGCCAACAACAAAGCTGTGAAAAACAATATGTAGGCCAAACAGTGAATGATCTCCGTACATTATTCAGGAACCACAAATCGGCAATAATTAATAAGAAACTTGACCAGCCCGTAGCCAATCATTTTAACCTTGTGGATCATTTGCTCTCAGATTTGAAGATTTTCCTGTGGATAATGTTTTAAAGGAAGAACTACTGGACTCCAGAGAAAACTTCTGGATGTCCCGTTTAAAATCAATGCATCAAGATGGAAATAACATCACTGATAATACCACCTGATTACTGCATTACTCAAGAGATCTCTGGAATACATTGATTCCACATTCCAAATGGAATCTTCACACATAATGATTTTTGAAAATTCAACAGTGTCATCTGTGCAGCCACTGAGCAAACCATCTTGAAGTACTTGAGGAAGGCGGAAACTGAAACGTTGCAGTGGAAATATATTTTTGTTCTTTGATGAGTCCATCTGTTTGAGTCCCTTCTTTATTGGATATTTTATTTCTTTGTGACTCATTATTATATCCTTTGGGATCCCGATTTTTGCCCTGGCTGGCTGTTGTTTTCATCGGATCCTTCATCTTCAAGTATATATATATATATATATATATATATATATATATATATATATATATATATATATATATATATATATATATATATATATATATATATATATATATATATACTATAACTTGGGGGTCGCCAGTATGGAGTTATGGTTAGGACCTAGTTTCCATAGGAAGAGCGTTTTTTCATTTGCCAATATCTTTGGCGTCGTTTGATGACTCCTCACGAAATTTTCACAATTAATACGCAGGTCACTTCAGCTGCTGTCTTGAAAATGTCCGGGTGATCCGTCAAGGGGGGACTGAGAAAAAGGGGGGGTCCCAAAACACTTTTTCTCCATGTGAATTTCCATAGGACACTTTAGACACGGCTACAGCCTGAACTGTTGAACGGAATTACACCAAATTTGGCAAAAACGTAGCTTTTGGTCCAGAAAGCACTCTTTTTGTTAAATGGTGTAAATCCGTTCAGTAGTTTCTGAGACATATAAAGATTTCTCTGATATACAACTGTCGCAGCGGTGGATCCGCGACACCGCCCGATCTCGTGCCTGCACGCGTACCATTGGCGTAGCGGTACGCTGTTGTTGGCTGCATTTTACTTTACTGGGGAGGCTAAACTCTAGCCCCCCTGGTGAGTTGCTGGTAGGAGCCCACCTGCCAACTGCCTGATTTAAAAAGCATCAGTGAGGTTGAGATGCGTCCCCGCGCCCTGAAGAAATTGCCATAAATTTTGTTGGCAATGAAACCTGTCGGCCGTTCCAGATAAAATGGTCTAAACATGCCGTTTCTTTTAATCTGAGTGTGGACACTATTAAAATAAAGAATGTATGGAATAGTTGTTCACAACTCATTTTAACGAGGAAATCTATTTTCTTTTCTTCACATTACGGGGCCTAGACGGTTGATGGATGATATTATTATCTACATGTTATTATTTCTTCACTATTTCACATGAGCCTGAGAGTTGAGAAACACTTCCACTTCTCTTTATTTTTCTTTCTGTCGAGAAAGTTGCCAATGAAGACAGAACGAGCAAACTGGTGAGTACCAACCAGTACCTCCATGGATGGTGCTTACGTGAGGCACCTTCTGACTTCTATCACATTTTTTCTTTGGTGGGTGTGAGACTAGTTGGGGATGGTTGATTTACATAATTTTTAATGAGAACACTTAGAGGTGGGCATGACCGGATCAGTGAGCATAGCCCTACCTAGGAGTACATAATAACCATTTAATAGAAGTTACAAAGATTTACAGTGTTCTGTTTAACCAGGTCATTTGTGTTTGGACACTGTTTTAGCCCACTGGAGGGTTTTTGAACTTATTTTTACTTATTGCATGGAGTTGGCAGACCGCCTGGGGTTAGAAGGCATTGTGTGGGACTACCTTTACCAGCAGGCACTAACATTGTCAACTGGCGGCCCATCAGGGCGGGACTTTATTTAAAAGGTATTCAGGTGCCTGCAATCATGCTGCTGCCTCTCTGTGCTTCGACTGTGATCAAGGACTGCTATGTCCGAAATGCGTTAGGCTGATGAAATTTAAGGCAATGGAAGTTCCTGCTTGTGCTGTGTTCCTAATAATAGTAAGCCTTTTGGGAGTGCTTCTTCGTCAAGGGCACCTCTTTATTTGCAAGTATTATGGCCAGTCCAGGCGTGGAGGTGCACCACCGCGGAAACCAGCGGACCTAGTGACTTTTGATTGTTAGTCCCCTTTGGAGCAATCGGCTTGGAGGTAATTTCCAGCAAAGCATGGAATGGGACATTGTTTTAGCCCACTGAAGGGTTTTTGAACTTATTTTTACTTATTGCATGGAGTTGGCAGACCCACTGGGTTTAGAAGGCATTGTGTGAGACTACCTTTACCAGCATGCACTAGCATTGTCACATGACGGCCCATCAGCGCGGTACTCTATTTAAAAGGTATTCAGGTGCCTGTAATCATGCTGCTGCCTCTCTGTGCTTTGCCTGTGATCAAGGACTGCTAAGTCCGGAATGCGTTAGGCTGATTAAATTTAAGTCAATGCAAGTTCCTGCTTGTGCTGAGTGCCTCATAAAAGTAAGCCTTTTGGGAGTGCGTCTTTCCACAATGGCAATTCACTCCAAGTCAGCCATTAACTAGAGCACTCACGGAAATTCTTTAAAAAGTGCGTTTAATGTCTAAGACATACAAAAAGGCAGAGTGCCGAAACGCGTCTGTCAGTGCAGGAGGCATGCACATTAAACGCACTTTGTAAAGAATTTCCGTGAGTGCTCTCGTTAATGGCTGACTTGGAGTGAATTGCCATTGTGGATTTGTATGTAGCGGTTCACCACCGCTGGAGTTAGCACCCGAGACGCGTGATGCGGCGGTGGTGACTCTCTGTGCTTGGAATATATATATATATATATATTCACTGAAAAAACCAAAGGTTTCAGGCACGTTATAGTTAGAAATTAGCATTTAAAAAACCTTAGAAATTCACTGAAAAAACCATAGGTTTCAGGAACGTTATAGTTAGTTGGACATTTCACTCGTACAAAACCAAAGAAATTCCCCCGTTATAGTTAGTTCAGCTAACTATAACTCGCGCCCCCGCAATGCACTGCTGATGACGTCACATATTACATCATTCATGACATGGTCAGTGTCATCACTGATGACATCACTGATGACATCTCAAATGACATCACTGATGACATCATCCAGTGACTATGTGTTTCTGTAAAGTTTAAATATGTTTTATATATATATATATATGCTAAGGTGTATTGAAGAATGAGTGGGTGTATACGTGACTGAATGGATGATTTAGTAGGTGCGTGACTGACTGTATAAGTGAGTGGTTAAACATGTGTTACTGAATGCATGTGTTTGTGATTAAACTGTGTGAATGTCTGTATCAGTCTATCAGTTGGTGTGTAAGCGGCTGCATGGGTTGGTGAGTAGCCACATGAGTGTCTATATGGGTTATTGATTGGTTGTCTGAGTATCTGTATGGGTGCCTGAGTGTTCTTGTGGGTGGGTGGGGGGGTGTGACTCTTTGCATAGATGTGTGAGCAGGTGATTCACTGGGTGTATGGGTTTAAGAGTGCATCTGTGAAGGGCTGTATGGGTGGGTGAGTGTGTGTATGGGTGTGTTGGTGAATGGATGTCTCAGTGGTACATGTGCGAGTAACTACATATGTGAAATGCAGTATATGTGAGTGTTGGAGTATATAAATGACTATATGTGAGAGTGAGTGATTGTAAGAGTGGCTGTATGGATGAGTGTGTGCTTGTATCAGTGATTGTATAAAAGAGTAAGTATGTGTTAGTATCTGTCAGAATAAGTGAGGTGGTGTGTGTATAACTATAGGTGAGTAAATGGGAGTGTGATTGATTCTTTGCATGACTGACTAGGAGTGTGAGTAACTCAATGGGTGAGTGGTGGTGTGTGAGTGTCTGTATAGGTGTATGAGTGCATATGATAGTGCTGTATTGATGAGTGACTGCATGTATGAGTAACTGTATGGATGAATGAGTGGACATCTGTGTAGACCTAGGAATCAGTGAGTGGGTATGTAGTAACTGGTATTGGTGTGTCTATGGTTTCGAAAATGGTAGTCTGCATTTTAGAGTGGGTGTATCAAAGGTTATATTAGAGTGTGAGGAGGTGTATCAGATTATTACGCGGATGATGTCATCAGTGATGTCATTTGAGATGTCATCAGTGATGTCATCAGTGATGTCACTGACCATGTCATGAATGATGTAATATGTGACGTCATCAGCAGTGCATTGCGGGGGCGTGAGTTATAGTTAGCTGAACTAACTATAACGGGGGAATTTCTATGGTTTTGTACGAGTGAAATGTCCAACTAACTATAACGTTCCTGAAACCTATGGTTTTTTCAGTGAATTTCTACGGTTTTTTAAATGCTAATTTCTAACTATAACGTGCCTGAAACCTATGGTTTTTCAGTGAAGTTCAATGGTTTTTAAATGCTAATTTCTAACTATAACGTGCCTGAAACCTATGGTTTTTTCAGTGAATTTCAATGGTTTTTAAATGCTAATTTCTAACTATGCCTAAAACGGTAGGACATGCGAAGAAAGAGGAAGAAAAGCGCAGAAAGAAGCACCACAAATGCAGAAAGAGGCAACAAAAGTCCAGAAAGACGAAGAAAAGTACAGGAAGAAGCAAGAGATGTGCAGAAAGAACCAACAGAGGAGCAGAAAGTCCTCCTGTGCCCCCAACTTTTTGCTGACGGGTACTGGTGGTAACTGACTCTGACTAACCAGGCCTAGAGCCAGTGGTATGCTAAAAGACACTTAGAATACAGTGAAAACACCTACGTACACTAGGGAACACTATGCGTTGGGGTACCCCTGTGATTAGCATGACCTCCTCTGTATTTGCCATGAGTTAGTGCCTGGGTCATTGCATGAGTACATGGGTACTGACTGGATGATTAGAGTACTGCAAGGAGAGTGCATGGTGAATTTATAAGTGCTTGGGTTTTGGCAGAGTGATTGGATAAGTACATGGTGCTCGCTGGGTGATTGCAGGAGTGCATGGGTAATGACAGGGTGATGGCTGGACTGCATGAGTACTGCTCAGGGTATTGTAGAAGTGCATGAGTTAGTGCATGGGTCATTGCATGAGTGCATGGGTAGTGACTGGATGATTAGAGTGCTGCAAGGAGAGTGCATGGTGAATTTATAAGTGCTTGGGTTTTGGCGGAGTGATTGCAGAAGTACACACATGTCACATCAGGCCCCGCCCCCTCCCTTCACCACTGTGCAAATGTGCCCCCTGGCAGGTTTTAATTTGGAGGATTAATTCCGCTTGAATTCTGATGGTCCCTGGGGGCCAACTAGCCCACCAGGTACCTCCAGTAAGCGCCAGGGAGCTGCGTTGCAGAGAGGTGGTCCGAGGCCACACCCCTTTTTACACCTCTCTGCAACGCAACTCTGTTGCGCTTACTGGACGTACCTGGTGGGCTAGTTGGCCCCCAGGGACCCTCAGGATTCAAGGGGACTTAATTCCCCAACTTAAAACGCGCCACAGGGCACGTTTGCACACTTGTCACATCAGGCCACGCCCCCTCCCTGCACCACTGTGCAAACGCACCCCCTGGTGCGTTGTAAATTGGGGGATTAAGTCCCCTTGAGTCCTGAGGGTCCCTGGGGGCCAACTAGCCCACCAGCACCTCCAGTAAGCGCCACAGAGCTGCGTTGCAGAGTGGTGTAAAAGGGCGTGGCCTTGGAACACCTCTCTGCAACGCAGCTCCTGACAGCTTACTGGAGGTACCTGGTGGGCTAGTTGGCCCCCAGGGACCCTCAGCGGGGACTTAATCCCCCAACTTAAAATGCGCCACAGGGCGCGTTTGCATACTTGTCACATCAGGCCACGCCCCCTCCCTCCTGCACCACTGTGCAAACACGCCCCCTGGCGCGTTGTAAATTGGGGGATTAATTAATAAACAAGCATTGGAGGCGCTAACCGCCGCTGGAGGAACAACAACTATAATATAGCGCCAGGCCACCTTATTTATAGCGCTGGTAACTTTGCCTGCATCTTTGGTCGTTTAGCTGAGATGTCCCCTACCCTCCTGCAGCATTTACGCCCCGCCCTTATTAAATTCTTATATTATAACTAGATGGAAATGGCAGGCAGGTGAACACAAGGCTTTGCTGCAGCTCAGTGGGTTGTGCGGCAGTACAGAGCTAAGCTTTCAGAGGTGAAATGCCTCCCTGTTTGCCCCCATCTATTTCTCGCCGATATTTGTATTTTGCAGAACATCTTGTGTGCCTGTGTCTCGGTGAGCACATTTCAACAACAATTTTTAAAGAAAGGTTGCCACAATCGAGTTATTTAAATAATACAATAACCCAGATTCGTGAGGTGTACTCTAAACCATGCTGATTCAAACGATAGTGCCCCTGTTAATTTTATCGGTGCCACGGGGCAGCGCTATACATAGAGCACCAGGTGCAGTGGCACCGGGCCCAGGGGGTATGAGGGGCCAATATACCTAAATTATCGCTGTCTTTTATTGCCAAACCAAGGTGTGGGGGGGGCATTTCCATTGCTTGCATTTAGTTTCACTGAACCCGTGCTGCGTCACTGGTGCCACTTTCGGGCTGTGCAACGTGCCTTTCTCCCATATGTGCACTACTCTTATTCTCCCAGGCTGTGCCAGCCTGGAGGCACTATTGTGGGGGTCTGCCCCTGTACCCTTTTCTTGTGCTCAGTGCACTATGGTCAAATGTCTTTCCTTCCCAAGTGCACCCCGGAGCCTATTCCCAGAGTCTCGTCTCTCAGCCAGGGTCAGACTGGTCCAGGACCACCTGGCAGTGCCGGATAGGCTGGTGTTATATGTCAGTGTGTGGGCCGCTTTTTTTAGCTGTGTATTGCCTCTTTGAAGGCTGAAGGGCCGGTTTATACTGTTGGTGGCCCGCCTGAAGCAAGCATAAATAAGTACAGTCTCCCATACTTCGCATAATATCTGTACAGTGCGACTTTAGAAGTTCAAAACGCCCCCAATTGGCAAATGTGGAACACTTGTTGTTAGCTATTTGATTCATTCATGAGGCACTTTAATTTTGGTGCTGGGGCCTATTTTGTGCCCTATCGGAACTTGTTGTGAGCTACGCCTACCCTGGGTCCTACTTCAATAATATGCCCCTCCCCCGCTCCGTCCAGAATTGCCCCCTGTCGCCTGTGCTCAGTGGACCCGTCCGAGTGGTGCCTCAGTATTGTGTAGTGCTGTTTTTTAGAAAATGGTGCCCACTGCCCACCAGGGTATAATGGTGTTACTCCCAAGAGCGATACCCCTCCACATCTGTACATGTATCTAATATCCCAAGACTATGATGCCTCCTAGGAGTTCGTTGTGCTGTGCCCCAATAGTTATACCCCCTCAATTATCTCCGTAGCTGTGCCATATGTTTTTACAGATACACAGAGATGTATTTACACGGCTGCGCCTTTGCCCCAGTGTAGCAAAACCAAAGGGGATGATGGACGGAGAGTTGAACATTGCAAGCACTCACCCCCAGTCAACTGATCTGGGTTTAATCCATCATCATTCTTTAGCTCACTCTGCCACCCCAGTTCAGACATGGCCATATGCAAATCAGTCTGACCCTGTGCCTCATGGGAACAGTACAGCCCGAACTGCCAAGCCATGTCTTCCCTGGACCGGAAACAAGCATCCTGGGACCGGTTTCTGACTTACAGCCGTCATCAGCCAGGCTATCTTGAATCCAGTGGCAAAGTGAGCAAGGGACCCACGTCTGGGCATACCCTGCCAACTTAGGGCGAACATAGCAAAACCAAAGGGGATGATGGACGGAGTGTTGAACATTGCAAGCACTCACCCCCAGTCAACTGATCTGGGTTTAATCCATCATCATTCTTTAGCTCACTCTGCCACCCCAGTTCAGACATGGCCATATGCAAATCAGTCTGACCCTGTGCCTCATGGGAACAGTCCAGCCCGAACTGCCAAGCCATGTCTTCCCTGGACCGGAAACAAGCATCCTGGGACCGGTTTCTGGCTTACAGCCGTCATCAGCCAGGCTATCTTGAATCCAGTGGCAAAGTGAGCAAGGGACCCACGTCTGGGCATACCCTGCCAACTTAGGGCGAACATAGCAAAACCAAAGGGGATGATGGACGGAGTGTTGAACATTGCAAGCACTCACCCCCAGTCAACTGATCTGGGTTTAATCCATCATCATTCTTTAGCTCACTCTGCCACCCCAGTTCAGACATGGCCATATGCAAATCAGTCTGACCCTGTGCCTCATGGGAACAGTCCAGCCCGAACTGCCAAGCCATGTCTTCTCTGGACCGGAAACAAGCATCCTGGGACCGGTTTCTGGCTTACAGCCGTCATCAGCCAGGCTATCTTGAATCCAGTGGCAAAGTGAGCAAGGGACCCACGTCTGGGCATACCCTGCCAACTTAGGGCGAACATATCAAAACCAAAGGGGATGATGGACGGAGTGTTGAACATTGCAAGCACTCACCCCCAGTCAACTGATCTGGGTTTAATCCATCATCATTCTTTAGCTCACTCTGCCACCCCAGTTCAGACATGGCCATATGCAAATCAGTCTGACCCTGTGCCTCATGGGAACAGTCCAGCCCGAACTGCCAAGCCATGTCTTCCCTGGACCGGAAACAAGCATCCTGGGACCGGTTTCTGGCTTACAGCCGTCATCAGCCAGGCTATCTTGAATCCAGTGGCAAAGTGAGCAAGGGACCCACGTCTGGGCATACCCTGCCAACTTAGGGCGAACATAGCCCGGTCCAGTGAAGACATGGCTTGGCAGTTCGGGCTGGACTGTTCCCATGAGGCACAGGGTCAGACTGATTTGCATATGGCCATGTCTGAACTGGGGTGGTGGAGTGAGCTAAAGAATGATGATGGATTAAACCCAGATCAGTTGACTGGGGGTGAGTGTTTGATTTGCTCAAGCGCTCCGTCCATCATCCCCTTTGGTATCGCTTTGTTCGCCCTAAGTTGGCAGGGTATGCCCAGACGTGGGTCCCTTGCTCACTTTGCCACTGGATTCAAGCTAGCGTGGCTGATGACGGCTGATTAGCCAGAAACCGGTCCCAGGATGCTTGTTTCCGGTCCAGTGAAGACATGGCTTGGCAGTTCGGGCTGGACTGTTCCCATGAGGCACAGGGTCAGACTGATTTCCATATGGCCATGTCTGAACTGGGGTGGTGGAGTGAGCTAAAGAATGATGATAGATTAAACCCAGATCAGTTGACTGGGGGTGAGTGTTTGATTTGCTCAAGCGCTCCGTCCATCATCCCCTTTGGTATCGCTTGTTCGCCCTAAGTTGGCAGGGTATGCCCAGACGTGGGTCCCTTGCTCACTTTGCCACTGGATTCAAGCTAGCCTGGCTGATGACGGCTGATTAGCCAGAAGCCGGTCCCAGGATGCTAGTTTCCGGTCCAGTGAAGACATGGTTTGGCAGTTCGAGCTGGACTGTTCCCATGAGGCACAGGGTCAGACTGATTTGCATTTGGCCATGTCTGAACTGGGGTGGTGGAGTGAGCTAAAGAATGATGATGGATTAAACCCAGATCAGTTGACTGGGGGTGAGTGTTTGATTTGCTCAAGCGCTCCGTCCATCATCCCCTTTGGTATCGCTTTGTTCAGCCCTAAGTTGGCAGGGTATGCCCAGACGTGGGTCCCTTGCTCACTTTGCCACTGGATTCAAGCTAGCCTGGCTGATGACGGCTGATTAGCCAGAAACCGGTCCCAGGATGCTTGTTTCCGGTCCAGTGAAGACATGGCTAGGCAGTTTGGGCTGGACTGTTCCCATGAGGCACAGGGTCAGACTGATTTGCATATGGCCATGTCTGAACTGGGGTGGTGGAGTGAGCTAAAGAATGATGATGGATTAAACCCAGATCAGTTGACTGGGGGTGAGTGTTTGATTTGCACAAGCGCTCCGTCCATCATCCCCTTTGGTATCGCTTTGTTCGCCCTAAGTTGACAGGGTATGCCCAGACGTGGGTCCCTTGCTCACTTTGCCACTGGATTCAAGCTAGCCTGGCTGATGACGGCTGATTAGCCAGAAACCGGTCCCAGGATGCTTGTTTCCGGTCCAGTGAAGACATGGCTTGGCAGTTTGGGCTGGACTGTTCCCATGAGGCACAGGGTCAGACTGATTTGCATATGGCCATGTCTGAACTGGGGTGGTGGAGTGAGCTAAAGAATGATGATGGATTAAACCCAGATCAGTTGACTGGGGGTGAGTGTTTGATTTGCTCAAGCGCTCCGTCCATCATCCCCTTTGGTATCGCTTTGTTCGCCCTAAGTTGACAGGGTATGCCCAGACGTGGGTCCCTTGCTCACTTTGCCACTGGATTCAAGCTAGCCTGGCTGATGACGGCTGATTAGCCAGAAACCGGTCCCAGGATGCTTGTTTCCGGTCCAGTGAAGACATGGCTTGGCAGTTCGGGCTGGACTGTTCCCATGAGGCACAGGGTCAGACTGATTTGCATATGGCCATGTCTGAACTGGGGTGGTGGAGTGAGCTAAAGAATGATGATGGATTAAACCCAGATCAGTTGACTGGGGGTGAGTGTTTGATTTGCTCAAGCGCTCCGTCCATCATCCCCTTTGGTATCGCTTTGTTCGCCCTAAGTTGGCAGGGTATGCCCAGACGTGGGTCCCTTGCTCACTTTGCCACTGGATTCAAGCTAGCCTGGCTGATGACGGCTGATTAGCCAGAAACCGGTCCCAGGATGCTTGTTTCCGGTCCAGTGAAGACATGGCTTGGCAGTTCGGGCTGGACTGTTCCCATGAGGCACAGGGTCAGACTGATTTGCATATGGCTATGTCTGAATTGGGGTGGTGGAGTGAGCTAAAGAATGATGATGGATTAAACCCAGATCAGTTGACTGGGGGTGAGTGTTTGATTTGCTCAAGCGCTCCGTCCATCATCCCCTTTGGTATCGCTTTGTTCGCCCTAAGTTGGCAGGGTATGCCCAGACGTGGGTCCCTTGCTCACTTTGCCACTGGATTCAAGCTAGCCTGGCTGATGACGGCTGATTAGCCAGAAACCGGTCCCAGGATGCTTGTTTCCGGTCCAGTGAAGACATGGCTTGGCAGTTCGGGCTGGACTGTTCCCATGAGGCACAGGGTCAGACTGTTTTGCATATGGCCATGTCTGAACTGGGGTGGTGGAGTGAGCTAAAGAATGATGATGGATTAAACCCAGATCAGTTGACTGGGGGTGAGTGTTTGATTAGCAACCGCTTTCAGGAATAAAGTCTATGATATATATAATAATTTCTCCGCTATTCCCAATACATCAAACAAAGTTTCACCTGCCACCAAGATAGAAGAGAATGGTGTTTTTAGGTTTTCGCAGGTGCCGAGTGAGCTTGTGGAAAAACTTATTCAGGAAACAAAATCAGGCTCTCCGTTAGATCCCTGCCCCCTGTAGTACTAAAAAGCATAGCAAAGGAGGTGAGTCCTATATTGACAAACATTTTTAATAATATGTTTTTATCAGGCACATTCCCGACCATCTGGAAAGATGCAGCCATTCTTCCTTTGATAAAGAAAGCAAACCTGGATATAACCATTACAAGCAACTATCGTCCAATTGCTAGGCTACCTTTCCCGGCAAAAATAGTTGAGAAAATAATGAACAATCAACTAACACAGTTCATTCATGAAAAGGAATTACTTGACCCCTCTCAATTTGGTTTCCGCTCAGGGCACAGCACAGAAACAGCACTTATCAAAGCCACCGAGGAGATCAGGGCAGCAATGGACCAAGGGGGTGCGGCTGTTTTGATTCTCCTCGATTTGTCAGCTGCCTTCGATACTGTGCACCATGATACACTGCTCCAGCGTTTGGAAAAATTAGGGGTAAAGAATCTAGCCCTATCTTTAATAGCATCATTCCTAAAAATAGGAAACAAACTGTGACCTTAGATCAGTTTCAAGCTGCTCCGTACGTACTCCCGTGCGGGGTTCCTCAAGGTTCATCTTTGAGCCCATCTTTGTTCAACATTTATGTGTCTGAACTGACTCCCTTGGTTCAACATTTCGGCTTTGATTTGACATCATATGCCGATGACACTCAGATTGTGGTAGAGGTGCATAAAAACCGAGTCTCGCCTGCCACGCAATTTCAGAATTGTATGAGGGAAATTAGTCATTGGATGGGAAGGCACTGCCTCAAACTAAACTTGGATAAAACCGAGGTGGTTATTTTTGGCAATCTCCAACCTATGTGGGACGACGTATGGTGGCCGGCGGAAATCGGAGAACTTCCAAAGCCAGTAGAAAAGGCTAAAAACCTTGGGGTGTTGATTGACAACAAACTTACATATTCCCAGCAAACCAATGCCACAGTCTCAGCTGCATTCTACTTGATAAGAAAATTGAAGAAGATAACACCTTACATTCCCCTAAATCTTAGGAGGACGGTGGTAACAATGTTAGTGTTATCAAAATTAGATTACTGTAACGGCCTCTACCCTGGGTTACAGAAACAACACCTGAAAAAAATTACAAATGGTTCAGAATGCCGCTGCTAGGCTCTTGCTGAATTTACCAAAATATCAATCCATCTCGGAAGCCATTCGGAAACTTCATTGGTTACCAGTGGCACAACGCATTAAGTTTAAAGTACTTTGCCTGGCCTATAAGGCACTGAACAATACTGGACCAGCATCACTAAAAAATGTCTTTTCCTGGTACCTTCCTGGTAGATGTCTAAGGTCTACTAATGCCAGGTTGATGCTGGTACCAAGAATTCGAACGGTGAACTGGGGAGGTCGAAGCATAAGCTACTGTACAGCCAAACTCTGGAACACTCTTCCAGCAAGTACAAGAGCGGCCAATTCCCTCACCTCCTTCAGAAAAAATCTGAAAACTTGGTTGTTTAATTAACTTCATCTTAAACTCTCTTCTTCTCTTTGTCAAGGCTATATCAAGGTCCAGCGCCAAGACACCTTCGGGTATTCGTGCGCTTTAGAAATCACGCTAATAACAACATAACATAACTCAAGCGCTCCGTCCATCATCCCCTTTGGTATCACTTTGTTCGCCCTAAGTTGGCAGGGTATGCCCAGACGTGGGTCCCTTGCTCACTTTGTCACTGGATTCAAGCTAGCCTGGCTGATGACGGCTGATTAGCCAGAAACCGGTCCCAGGATGCTTGTTTCCGGTCCAGTGAAGACATGACTTGGCAGTTCGGGCTGGACTGTTCCCATGAGGCACAGGGTCAGACTGATTTGCATATGGCCATGTCTGAACTGGGGTGGTAGAGTGAGCTAAAGAATGATGATGGATTAAACCCAGATCAGTTGACTGGGGGTGAGTGTTTGATTTGCTCAAGCGCTCCGTCCATCATCCCCTTTGGTATCGCTTTGTTCGCCCTAAGTTGGCAGGGTATGCCCAGACGTGGGTCCCTTGCTCACTTTGCCACTGGATTCAAGCTAGCCTGGCTGATGACGGCTGATTAGCCAGAAACCGGTCCCAGGATGCTTGTTTCCGGTCCAGTGAAGACATGGCTTGGCACTTCGGGGTGGACTGCTCCCATGAGGCACAGGGTCAGACTGATTTGCATATGGCCATGTCTGAACTGGGGTGGTGGAGTGAGCTAAAGAATGATGATGGATTAAACCCAGATCAGTTGACTGGAGGTGAGTGTTTGATTTGCTCAAGCGCTCCGTCCATCATCCCCTTTGGTATCGCTTTGCCCCAGTGTGGCATTTTTTTTTGCAGGTTTATATAGCGCAAACTCGACCTGATGGTACTGGAATGCTTTACACGAGAACAAGTTACGTTATACAAGGACACGTTCATTTTTTGGTAGGCACGGGGAGATGAATTGATTTGCCCAGAATCACAGGATGCTGAGTAGACGCCGAGACTTGAACCACCTGGTTCCCCAGCTCCAAAGTCGGCAGCTCTAGTGGTGAGGCCACATCCGCTCCTGATGCCCTACTTGAAGAAATGTGTCTGTCCCCTTCCCCCAGTGCCAAATACCACCTGTGCCCCCTCTAACAGCGTGCCCAGTAATGCACTCCAGGGTTGTGTGCTGTATCTTCCCCCCTTCTGTGACCCTCCAGGAGGCCCCTGCTGGCTCCAAGTGTGCTTTTGTTTACTGTGCTGTGCCTCCGTCTTCTTCCTCTCTCTCTGTACCTAGGGCTTTTTGCCCCCTGCCCTCTGCGCCCCCCCCCCATAAGATAGTCCAGCGTTGCTTACCTGCTGGCGGAGCATTGGGAGGGGAGGTTTTGGCGGGTCCCCCCCAGCGCACTGGCCCCAGCTGGGGGTGCGGGCCCCTGGGGGGCGGCAGGCTGTCCTTTACTCCTTTTTAGGTCAACTGCTTATGCCCGATGCTCTTCCAGCGCTGCCTGCCAGTGTGGGAGGTACTGGTGCTGGCTGCATCCTCCTGCCTCGATGCCGCCTGTGCTCTAATCCCTGTTGGCCAATTCGCTTCTACATGCACTTTCATGTCTGTGCCCCCTTGCTTCTCGCTTTGCCAACCTGACCTGCTATGTCTGCCCCCCTCCCCTTACTGCCCTCCCTTTTCCCCCTCCCCATTTTAGGCTGCAGGCTTTGTGTGTGCTGCCCTCTGACATCCCACACACCTGGCTTTCTCTGCTCCAGATCCTTTTGTTAACCCTTGTTTGGTTGGCCCCTCCCTCGAGAAACAACCTGAGATTGGCCCCCCCACACTCCTTCTGTGCTCCCTTATCTCGCGCCAGAGCACGTGTCCTCTCAGCTCGCCACCTTTCATGCAATGAATAAATGAACATATTGCACCCAGATAGGCCAGAGCGCTGGAGTTTTTAGCCCCTGTTTGCTAAACAGAGGTCCTCACCCCTGACGCCCGGAGCGGGCTCTCCTAGTGCCCATGTGTACAGAGCCTTGAACTGGTCTGCACTCTGAAAGGCGCCTCCTGTTTATACAGTACCCCCTATTCAGATGCTGCAAGTGAAGGGGGCGAGGAAAGATGCGTCTCGCGTCTCACCTCCATATTAAGTAAACCTTACTGAGGAGAATGTATTCATCCATCCATCCGTGTGTCTGAATAACCTGTATCGGAAAGGACTGTGCATATGACGTGCTGCGGTGTGAAGGGTGGTGAGAGTGTTGCCCGCCCCCCCCTCCACTGGCATGGATGGTGAGCGCGGAGCCGCACCACGCTTTGATGGAGTGTACCCCGGCAGTCGGGGCAGTGAGTGCATTAGCTCTTCCTGTGCTGCCCAAAGTTATCCATCATGGCCTTTGTTGGGTTAGAACCGGCCTGTGGTTCCCAAACTGTGTGCTTGCTTTGTGGCGTCCCTGGCTAGTTTCAACGGCGCACCAGCATTACGTGGCGCACAGATTGGGAACCGCTGCCCTAAATGAAAGTTGCTGCCACATCGGTAGTAATAACGTGCAGTGGATCTGGAAGCGCACTGCGTAGACTGCAGGAGACACAAGAGATACCAGTGCGTGGAGGGTACATGGGCACCGTTAACCTGAGCATACGGGCCCCTAATACTTATTACACAATGTCCCAGCTCAATAGAAAGCTTGCCAGAAGGGTATATATAGATATAGATATAGATATATATATAGATATATATATATAGATATCTATATATATATATATATATCTATATTCCACTCCACCGTTCTCTGCAACTTCCCTTCCGCGGGGAACAAACGGATGCGAACCCACGTTTTCGTGCTGGAATTTTTTTGATTATTGTTTAGTCACCACAATCGCCATGACGCGTTTCGGCCTGACATGGCCTTGATCACATGACGCGCTCTGGGAGTCACATTACTCTTTTTAAAGTGCTAGGTGCAATTACACGTGATAAGTTCATTGTATAGACATAGAGGAAATACTTATATCTTATCCTTGTCTGAGATAAGACTGTGCAAATCAGCAATAAATATATGACGGGTTAAAATCAACATACTTTAAATACATATAAAACCAATTTTACGTAAAATACATAAAAATTGTTATCAAAGTATTTAAACATTGTCATTAAAACATAATGTTGTAAGTTTACATGTTGGTGTAGTAAAAACATCTGCTATATCTGTATAATACAGTATCGTACACATAATATATCTATATATATATATATATATAACCTTCTGCCGGTCGCCAGTAATTAGTTATAGTTAGGATTTCTTTTCCATAGACAGAGTGTTTTTTTGGTTTGCTAATAACTTTAGCCCCGTGTGACGAATATCCAAGAAACTTTCCAAACAAAAAGTCAATCCACTTCAGCTCCTTCCTGGAAAGTTTCGGGGTGATCCTTCAAGCGGGGTCCGAGAAAAAAGGGGGGTTCCAAAACATAAAATCTCAATGCATTTTCCATACACTTCTTTAGACATGGCTACATCAAAAACTGCTGAACAGAATTACACTAAATTCAGCAGGAAGCTAGATGTTGGTCCACAGATTGTGCTTTTTGTGATTTAGCATAAATCCGTTCAGTAGTTTTTGAGAAATAAAGGGTCACAAATAATTGTGTATTTTGGCTGTTGGACTTGCAAGAGTCCCCCGAGCCTCCTGTGAGAGCACACAATCAAAAATGGAACCCTGTGATTGGTCGAGAGGCCCATTTTTCCCATGAGCCTTCACGCTCTCATGGGAGCGAGAGGCTCCCATGAGTCTTGTGAGAGCGAGCGCTCTGATTGGCTCATTGTTAGAATGCTAGAAATGAAATGGCTGTTTACTGTGAAAAAGTGGAGGTGTTGTGGAAATGAATTAAAAAGCTATAAAATGGCGTAGCAGAAAGGAATGCTGTTCACCTACGTTTAGAGGGGAGATGTCCAAGGGATAATAACTGTGAAGAAAATAAATGTATATTGTTTTTAAGTAATGTTTAAAATCTCACGGGATTCTAATGGGATCGCGAATAGTAAAAAGGAGTAGAAGAGTTCTGAAACACTCCATTAGTAGGAATGCATATTGCGGTGATTGAGAGGAAGTGTGTAACAGTTAAGTACTGTGATGAACAGATGCTTAATACTTATTTTTTATTACAATCTTGTGAGACTCTCGCAGGATCATGATAAGTAGGAAAGAATAGGTGATCTTTGAATACACTCTGGTATGCACTATTGTTACTGTAGGAAGGAGTCTTACTGGATAAGGTGTTTGTCAGAGTCCACTATTTATGCTTTTTGGCTTTATAAGTGTTGTGAGTAGAGTACAGTCTCTTACAACACCCTACGATGCACACACATTATCAGAGAGAGTGGTGTTAGCAGGGACGAGAGTCCCTGGATAGAGCATGCTATGCACACCTGTTATCCAAGAGAGAGGTCTAGGTGGAGAGGGTAGTCTCTCTCCATACAGAGTACTACACACCAGTGGCGTAACACAGGCCCCCGCATCCCCCGCGGTGCGGGGGGCCCCCAAGCTGCAGGGGGCCCCCTCAGCAAAGAACTCTAGCCGGAGAGCTCCCGATTTAGTTCGGAGGGGCCCCTCCACGAACCTTGCAGGGGGGCCCCCTCAAGTTTCGTTACGCCAGTGCTACACACATCAGTCATCTGAGACAGAGGTCTGAAAGGAAAGCCCAGTCCATGTACACACCCTATTTTCCAGACCTGTTATCTGAGAGAGAGGTCTGGAAGAAGAGGTCTGTCACTCCCCACACCTTACTACTTACACCCATCAGGTGAGACAGAGGTCTGGAATTGGAAGCTAGTCCATGTAGACATCCTACTACGCATACCCATCAGCTGAGAGAGAGGTCTGACAGAAGAGGCAGTCCCTCCCCACACTCTACTATGCACACCCGTCATCTGAGAGAGAGGTCTGAAAGGAAAGGACAGTCCCTCCACACACCCTACTATGCACATCCATTATCTGAGAGAGAGGTCAAAAAGGAGAGGGCAGTCCCTCCCCACACCTTACTAAACAACCCTGTCATCTGAGAGAGAGGTTTGAAAGAATAAGGCAGTCCTTCTGAAACCCTACTGCACACATCCATCATCTGAGAGAGAGGTCTGAAAGGAGAAGCCAGTCCCCCTCCACAGCCTACTACATACATCCATCATTACAGAGAGAGGTTTCACCAGAGAGGCCAGTCCCTTCCCACCCCCTACTACGCATACCCATCATCTAACAGAGAGATCTAAGCATAGGGGCCAGTCTCTACCCACACCTTACTACATGCACCCTTCATCTCAGAGAGAGGTCTCAGCGGAGAGACCAGTAACTCTACACACACTACTATGTACACCTGTCATCTGAGGGTGAGAGATCTGAAAAAATAGCCCAGTCCCTCTCCAAACCCTATTACGCACACCTGTTATTACAGAGAGAGGCCTCAGTAGAAAGGTTATTCCTTCCACACACCTTACTACACTCAGCTGTCATATGAGAGAGAGGTCGGAAAGGAGAGGGCACTCCCTCCCCACACCCTACTAAGCAACCCCATCATCTGAGAGAGAGGTCTGAAAGGAGAGTCTAGTACCTCCCCACACCCTAGTATGCACACCCATCATTACAGAGAGAGGTCTTAGCAAGGAAGCCTATTTCACACACCTGCTATGTAAGAGATGGGTCTCAGTGGAGAGGATACTCAATCCCACATTTTACTATTCCCCTACAATTTTGTTGCAATCCCGCAAGATACAGAGAAATACATGGTTGGAATGAGACATTTGGGTGCTCTCGCAGGAGTCTCGCTGGTTCGTATATACTTTAGGACCGTCACCTCTGGCCTGGGTTCACTCTCTCCCCGGCAGCTCCGCTACACCGACGCCTCGCCGTACTGCTGAGCCCCCCTCTTGGTCAGGGTTCAAGGCTGCAGTCAGACGCCTGCCTGCACCTGAGCCACGCCTGTCTCCACCGCCTGGTGCCTCCAATTTTCAGGGCCTCTGCCCTTTCCTCCCGCGCACAGTAGCCCCTTATTTTATCTTTATTTAAATCTTTATCTTTATTTAAATTCTTCCCCGCCGCTTTTTCCGCCGCTGCTGCCCCTGCGGCCCCTCCCCCCTGCACAGCTCCTGCCTCACAGCCTCTCGCACCGCCCCCTCCCCTACTCAAATGGCGGCCGCTGCACGGTCGTGCAGCGGACATGTTCAGCGGGCGCGCCGCTGGCTCGCCGAAGGCAAGCCCGTCTGCGCCCGTCCGCGACCCGACCGCGACCAGCACCAGGGACCCTCTATCTCCCACCATCCACCGCTACAGCACAGCTGCCCTCCACACACTCAATCCCGGAAGACCCAGAGACTGACACCAGGCCGCGCCAAACACGACTCACGGACAGTTCTCCTGCCTCCACTGCCGTCAGACCTTCACCACCACCCCGACCTCCAACGCCGCAGAAACCAACACCGGCGACACACTAAGATGCATCCTCCTCAACGTGCGCTCCGTGCACAAACACGCCATGGAGATCTGGAACCTGCTCGACTCTCTCTCGCCCGACATCGCCTTCCTCAAGGAGACCTGGACCAACGCCTCATCCGCCCCCGACATTAACACTGCCAACCCGGACGGATACAAGATCCAGAGGAAGGACCGCCCCAACCAGCAGGCAGGGGGCCTCGCCATCGCTCACAAGAACACCCTCCGGCTCACCACCTCCAGTGAAACCTTCCCCTCTGCCGAACTCCTGCACTTCCAGATCCAGACGAGCCCCAACTCCACACTCTGGGGAATGCTCGTCTACAGACCCCCGGACACCGGGCTCCCTTCGCCTCCGCCATCACCGACCTCATCGCAACTCACGCCATCGCCACAATGAACTACATACTGATCGGAGACCTGAACTTCCACCTCGACAACGCCAGTGACCCCAACTCCACCACCCTTCGCGAAACCCTCACCAACATCAGACTCAAACAACTCGTCTCCACACCGACCCACAGGGCAGGACACACCCTCAACCCCATCTTCGCAGAAGGGAACAGCGTTCACTTCAGCCCCACAACGCAACCCCCATGGACCGACCACTACTGCGTACATTTCCCCGCCGACAAACCCAGGACACTCAAACCAGCCCCACGCCCACCACGAAGGAACTGGAGCAAAGTCACCGACGACCAACTCAACTGCGTCCTCACCCGACACAACCACACTTCGTCATCCGACGCCAACATCGCAGGTAGAGAACTCCACACCTGGATTTTCAAATGCGCGGACGAGCTTGCCCCGCTACGCAACCCCGACAAACAGCGCCCCAGGTAAGCTGCCTGGTTCACCACAGATCTCCAAGAAGCCAGACGAACCTGCAGACGCCTGGAGAAGAACTGGAGAAACACCAAGACACCCGAAAACCACACCGCCTACAAGGATGCCATGACGGACTACCACAACCAAGTCAGAACCACCAAGAGGACTTTCATCCACACCAAAATCCTCACCAACTCCAAGGAACTCTTCACTGTCATCCAGGAATTCACCAACCCCCGCAGCGAAGTCACAGACATCACCCCGTCCCAAGACCTCTGCGACAAGCTTGGAACCTACTTCCACCTCAAGATCAAAAACCTCTACGACAACTTCATCGACCTCCCACCTGACACCACAGCCTGCCCGCCCCCAGACACACCAGCCAGCCCACCATCTCCACCTGGACGCCGATCACAGCTGAATACACCACCTCAATCATGAAAGGCATCCACTCAGGGGCCCCCACCGACCCCTGCCCCCCTCACATCTACCACAGAGCCGCCGCCGCCATCGCAACCGAATTACAACACACCATCAACAACACCCTCGAAACAGGCACCTTCCCAGACGACTGGAAACGCGCAGAAGTCAGGCCCCTGCTCAAGAAGCTGACAGCTGACCCCACCGACCTCAAGAACTACCGGCCCATCTCACTCCTCCCCTTCGCGGCCAGAGGCGCAGAGAAAACAGTAAACAGGGAACTGACACGATTCATCGAAAACAATGCCATCCTCGACCCATCCCAATCCGGATTCCGAAGCAACCACAGCACAGAGACCGCCCTACTCGCAGCCACTGATGACATCCGCACCCTCCTGGACCAAGGCCACTCCGCAGTCCTCATCCTACTCGACCTATCAGCATCCTTCGACACCGTCTCCCACCGCACACTAATCGCCAGACTACACCACGCCGGCATACAAGGAACAGCCCTAGACTGGATCCGATCATTCCTCACCGGAAGAAGCCAAAGAATCAGACTGCTGCCCTTCCTCTCCGATCCCACTGAAATCACCTGCGGAGTCCCACAGGGATCATCACTGAGCCCGACCCTCTTCAACATCTACATGGCCCCCCTCGCCGCCATCGTCCGACAACACGGCCTCAACATCGTCTCCTACGCCGACGACACCCAGCTCATCCTCTCCCTCACCAAAGACCCCGCCACTGCCAGACTTAACTTCCAGAAAGGAATGCAGGATGTTGCAGTCTGGATGACCAACAGCTGCCTTTAGCTCAACGCCGAGAAGACAGAAGTCCTTGTCCTCGGAACCACCCCCTCAGCATGGGGCAACACCTGGTGGCCGACCGCCCTCGGAAGCCCACCAACCCCCTAGGACCACGCCAAAAACCTCGGCATCGTACTCCACTCATCCCTCACCATGAACCGACAGATCAACGCCGTCACCTCCAGCTGCTTCAACACCCTACGCATCCTCCGCAAGAACTTCAAATGGAATCCCCCGGAATCAAGGAAGACAGTCACCCACGCACTCATCACCAGCAGACTGGACTATGGAAACACTCTCTACGCCGGCATAAACAAGTCCCTACTCCAAAAACTCCAGACGATACAGAACACCGCCGCCAGACTCGTCCTCGGCATCCCCCGGCATGAACACATCAGCCAACACCTACGAAAACTCCACTGGCTCCCCGTGGAGAAAAGGGTCACCTTCAAAATACTCACCCATGCCTACAAATGCCTAAACAACACCGGACCCAAATACCTCAATGACAGAATCAACTTCCACGCATCCACAGAGCCAGAGCAGGAGGGAGATCCTTCTCTCACACTGCGGTCAAAACCTGGAATGAGCTCCCGTTAGACATCAGACTCGCACCCCCCTGAACACCTTCAGGAAGGCTCTCAAGACATGGCTCTTCGGCTAACGGACCAGCGAACGCCCCCCCCCCGTCAGCGCCTTGAGACCCTCATGGGTGGTTAGCGCACTTATCAACCCCCTGATTGATTGATTGATACATTTTTTTAAAAGCAGTGGGGTACAGAAAATGTATCACTAGAGAAAGGATTCAATACAGAGTATTGTGTGTGTGCAAACAGTAGTATTTTTGACACTCTATTATGCGCAAATTTTGTCCATGAAATATATGTAAATGCTTGAGCTTGTGAGTCTGGCAAATGCATGAGTGGAAGAAGGCGTTTGGATGCTCCCGCACTTGTGAGACTCTCGTGGGTGTCAGTATTTCAAAAGAAGAGTGAATTGTAACATGAAAGTGTCACATTATCTAAGAATAGGGTACCTCTGGCAAGAGCCATTGCATTTATAGCCTGGAGTGCTGACCTTCACATAAAACTGGATACATTCCTTGATGTTATTGGGGAAGATCCTGTTCCCTTCTGCAGTGAAGTGCACTCCATCTCTCCTATAGACACCACACTTATCAAACCGAATATTGTTGTGATATATGGAGCCCATGCCATGGTCGTGAAGAAATACAGAAACTGTTTTATCTACTTGTTTCCGGGACTTTTCAATCTTAAGACAAAACTCTTTTGACCATTGACATTTCTGCCTGTCACATAATTAGGAATATACAAAGGCAGTTTGAGGAAAGAGAGACATCAATTGAGAAAAGGTCTCCTTCATTTCAATTTAAAGTGCAACACCTGTGATTGTGCCTAGGTCATTTCCACCACAGGACATTATCATCAGGTCTAGGTGCTCACAATCCAAAATGCTCTCAACCGTTAGTAACAGCTAATGCCCCTTCATCCCACTGTGGCCAATCCAAGTTATCCAAGCTTGGAAATCCATGATTCTTGTCAATACCACAATTAATGGCATATTCTCTAGCCCAGTGGATGAAGCTGTATTCCAAAATCCAGAGGCGAACCATGGTGCAGCATGGAGATCTCAGTCACAAGAGAAGTGTTCAGCAGAATGAGTAAGCTTCAGGAACAATATGGAGTAATAAGCCAGAAACAATGGTTGGGTAGCAAAATTATTCATGGAATTGGTAGGTTTTTGGCAGTTACAAAAGTAAGGGGCTGATTACGATGGCAGGCGGAGGCACATCCGCCGTGCTGGCGGTGGCATAAAATGCCCTTTTCCGCACTCCATTGGCGGTCTTTGCGTACGCCATATTATGATGGGCATAGATAGCCCATTTCCCGTCCGCTGCGGTGTTCCGGGTTCCGCTGAAAATCTCTGTCCACACCGGTAGCGGTCAGAGCCAAATGAGCGGTACCGCCGTGTGGAATGCGGTCAGGACCGCTGGTCAAATCACAATGCCTCATACAGCCCACCACACCGCTGCAGAGAATCGGGCCATTCGAGGATGGCGGTGGCAATACTGCGGATAGCTCCATGTGTTCCAGACCGCTGGGGAAACGGCAGTCTTTGGCCTTTCCGCAGCAAATCCGACCGCCGCGGACGGATTTTCAGCTTTTCCGGCGCTGTATCCTGGAATCCGACCGCCGCGGTAGGGAGTTTCTGGCGGTGCATCCTAATCTGGCCGACGGTTTTGCCGCGGTACCTGCAGGCAGAAGTTTCCCGCTATCACGGCGGTCGGAATGTTTTTCCGCCCGCCATCGTAATCAGCCCCTAAGTTAGGTTGTGTCCAACAGTGCGCAGTCAAAATATCGATTTTTTTATATCGACCTACACTAATATCGAGTTTTTAATATCGTAGGGACAGAATATCGATGTCAAAAATATCGGTGACCAGAATATCGACCTTAAGGTAAGTAATATCGTTTTTTTATATCGAAGTAAGTAATATCGAAGTAAGTAATATCGAAGTAAGTAATATCGTTAGCAAAAAATATCGTTGTTAATAATATCAATATTTATATTAGTGTTATGTATTTTAGTATGTATTTTATATGTATGTTTAACATTTTTTGTAATGTATTTGTATTATTTTTAAATATATGTATTAAATGTTTAGAAATTAGTAATTTTTTTAAAGTAAATTTTGCGTTTTATTATCAGAGCGGGTTGTGAGTTTATAGGGGAATAGGGTGGGAATTAATTTAATTATAATTAATTAATTAATATGTTTTTATTTATTGTTATTGATTATTAATTTATTGCTAATTAATTATCAATTGGCAATTAATTTTTTTAATTGATCAATTTATCATTATATATTTTTTTTATTGTTATTGTTAATTCATTTATTGTTAATTAATTATTAATTGGTAATACATTTTTATTAATTGATTAATTGATAATTAAATTAATTATGTTAATTTTTATGTGTAGTGGGTTGTGGGTTTATAGGGGAATAGGGTGGGAAGTAATTTAATTATAATTAATTAGTTAATATTTTTTTATTTATTGTTATTGATAATTAATTTTTATTAATTAATTATTCATTGGTCATTAATTTTTATTAATTGATTAATTTATAAATATATTAATTATAATTAATTTAGTATTATTTTTTATTTATTGTTATTGTTAATTTATTATTAATTGGTAATTAATTTTTATTAATTGATTAATTGATAATTAATTTAATTGTGTTCTTTTTTATGTGTAGCGGGTTGTGTGTTTATGGGGGAATAGGGTGGGAAGTTATTTAAGTAAATATTAATTTAATTTTATTGGTATTATTAATTTTTTAGTTAATTAATTATTAATATGTTATTTATTTTACAAAAAATATTTAATTAATAAGTATGTTAATTTAACCCCTACGCTATCCTACATTTTCCACATTGTTACACTCACTGTTACACTCACTATCCTACATCCTACATTTTCCACACTGTTACACTCACTAGAGTTGGAATAGTAATTTTAACCCCTATGCTATCCAACACTCTCCTTACTGTTGCACTCACTGGAGTGGGAATAGTAATTTTAACCCCTACGCTATCCAACACTTTCCCTACTGTTGCACTCACTGGAGTAGGAATAGTAATTTTAACCCCTACGCTATCCAACACTTTCCCTACTGTTGCACTCACTGGAGTGGGAATAGTAATTTTTACCCCTACGCTATCCAACGCTTTCCCTACTGTTGCACTCCCTGGAGTGGGAATAGTAATTTGAACCCCTATGCTATCCAACACTTTCCCTACTGTTGCACTCACTGGAGTGGGAATAGTAATTTTTACCCCTACGCTATCCAACACTTTCCCTACTGTTGCACTCACTTGGGTGGGAATAGTAATTTTTACCCCTACGCTATCCAACATTTTCCCTACTGTTGCACTGTTTGGATTTGGAATAGTAATTTTGTTACCTCCGCTATCTAATATATTTTCTATTATTTTAGTTAATGTAGTATATAATTAATTTTAAAAAGATTAAAAATAATTGTAACTTTTTTAATTTGTTATATATATTTATTTAAATTGTATTCATATTATTGTTTTATGTGTATAGATGTATTTATAATTTATATGATATTTAAAAAAAAATTATGTTATTAAAATAATTATTAAAAATTATTAGTAAGTATGGGCCATATGTATCAAGACGAATTGCGATCGCAAACGCAGAAATTCGCAGAATTTCAGCGTTTGCGATCGCAATTTAACCTAATGCTATGTATGAAAGCACAACTGTCTCGCAAATTAAGGAATCGCAAAATTTGCGATTCCTTATTTTGCTAATGCATTTAAGGACTCGCAAATTGCGATTCCTTAAATAGAATGTATGAAGCACCCAAGTTGTGCGAATATGGCATAAGGAATCGCAAATTACCACCAACTACAGGTTGGTGGTAATTTGCGATTTCTTTCAAAAATGCACATTTTTGCATTTTTCAAAGTGGCATGTGGCGCACACACAGGCCCTTAGGGCATGTATGTGTGCCACATGTGCACCCATGCTCATTTCAGGGGTGCAACAGGGTGTCCTTTTGACACCCTGGCACACTTGAAATTGCATTCTCAATTTGCGATTCTCTAATTGGGAATCGCAAATTGAGAATGTCTTCCCATTCATTCCTATGGGCCTTCTAGCCCATAGGAATGAATGGGGAGGTATTCCTTAATTGCGAATCGCAATTTGCGATTCGCAATTAAGGAATATGTAGGATTCGCAAAATTTATTGCAAATCCTACATACATAGCTTTTGTGATTCTCAAATAGCGATTCTCAAAAATTCGCTATTTGAGAATCGCAAAACCTAACATTGATACATATGGCCCTATACATATTATATGTATATGTTTAATTTATTTTTACATAACATATATATTGCTTATAATTTTTAAACATTTTAAAATATTTTTAACTATGTTTATTTTAATTATATGTATTATTTACTTTATTTTACATTCTTTTTTTAACTTAAATAAAAAACAATATTTTTAACAACGATATTTTTGACATCGATATTTTTTGTTGTTGATATTTTTGTACTTACCATAATGTAGATAGGATGTCGATATTCTTGACTTCGATATTCTTGCATCGATATTTCTGTAGGTCGATATTCTGACCTTCGATATTTTGTCAGTGATTCGTGTCCAACTGCTGTCTGTATGGTGCACAGTCACTTGATAAATAGTATTAGCTTTTCTATTGGCTGAGTTTCAACTTTTGGTATTATACCGCAAGAGTCTCGTGGGAGTCATTGACAAGCTTCAGCAGGTGAAGCTTGATGAGGGGGTCCTTGTACGATCCAGCGAGACACTCACAAGAGTCGCATGGAACCTGACTGGGTGACCCTGACATGCGCTCTTTCTTTTGATTTAACGAGAGTCTCTCAAATTGGATTGTACAGGGAGAGAAAATAGCATGTATTGCTACAGTAGCAGTGCCATTAACTGGTTAAAATAGTCATAAAGCAATAGAAGTAAAGCACAGGTAGTCAAGATGAATTATGAAGGAAAAATAAAAAGTTACACAAGGTATTACAGGGGATTATGTTACATGTAGTAGATGTACTGGGAAACAGATACATTTCTTTTGTCAAGAATTCAAGAATAAGGTTATATTACAGTCAATGAATAATTGACATTCTCTCTTCAAAATTAAAAAAAAGCTTCAATGTGATTGGCTGGAAGGCTTGAGGGTTCATATACTTATATATGTTGCATAACCTCAGACACCTTAGATGGCCCCTGGTGGTTTGGAGGTAAAGTAAGTATAATCTCTTTGACTTGTGCTCAGCAGAGGTCATTTGATTTTGGATTACAAGTGACTGGTGTATTCAGCTACCTTCAAGATACAGCTTTATTTTCAGGTAAGTAAAAATGTACTGTAATTTAATTATGAAGCGTGTGACTATATATTAAAAATAAAATAATACATTTAGAAAGACGTTTTAATATATTTGTTGTCTGTGCCAGTACTAGTAATTTGTATTTTTAAAATGCTAAATGGAAATTAAAAGTGCTTGCTATTGAATCTTAGATGTTTGCATTTTTCAGATATTGTTCAATTCATAGCTGTCTGTGGAGATAGTTTTAATTTAAGATCTAGATGTTTCTCAAGCATGGTTAATGTATATTCTAAGTTCAGAATTTACTGTATATATTTTTGGACAGAGGGTATCCTAAATATAGTTAAATATATAGTAGAGTCTTTTTGCAGTAAAGAGTGTGCACTAAGGGCCCTATTACGATGGCGGGCGGACAAAGTCCGCCCGCCTCCGTAACGGCATGCGGGACCATCTGCCAGAGGTGCGGCGGTCCCGCTGTGGCCATTAGGATGCCACCACCACCGTGGCGGTGGCATCCCCCATCCACAACATTGTGGCGGGCGGTGCTGTGGATGCACGTTGTCCATGCCAATGTACAGGGGTACCATAGGTACCCCCCATGTGCACCCCCACCCCCGCAACGGGCCCCCAATAGCAGAAACCGCATGCCTTTCCATGGCGGCAACGCCGCCATGGAAAAGCAGACTCCGCCGGCATCGTAATGTGGATGGCGGTGTCTTGCAAACACCGCCACCATATCCTGGCAGTTTTCCGCCTGGTCGACGAGTCGACCGGGCGGAAATGCGGCGGACGGTCTTCCCGTCCGCCGCGGACCCCCCAGCCATCCTAATGTGGCGGCTGGTCATTCATGGCAGGATGGCGGGCGGATCGCCCGGCGGGGGCGATCCGCCCGCCATCCTAATGGGCCCCAAAGTGTATTGAGCCACAGATTCTGGTCAGAAATTATGATTAGATAATTAATTAATTGGGTTCCAAAGGGTTTACCTCTGAGATTTCATGCTGTGCAAAGGTATTTTGTACAGAGTGTATGTTAACATTAAAGTGAAGCTTTCATACTCTATAATTTTGTATGATGCACATTGAAGGCTTTATAAAATTGCACTTTATTTAATCTTAAAATTGTTAAAACGTATTGTATTTTACAATGTAATGAAAGAGGGTACTGTTTCATAAAGCACTTATACATGCACTTTAATGACAGAAAAAGTTTCTATAGAGGGATGGGTTCATAGTAAAACTGTTTTACAACCAGCTTTTAATGTGCTGAGAGGTTTCAGTATGTGCGCCATTTTGTTAGAACAGTGTTTGACTGGTACTGTATTTAAATTATAGAGGAGTGTTTTGCAAGGTGTATTTAGCATGTGCTGAGGTGTCAGCAGAAAGATGATTTTGTTAATAAGGGTTTTACTGTTATGAGGTAATGCATTTAGACTGTGTGCACTTTTAAGTGAAGGAGTTTCTTTATCTTGAAAATGAATTAAATATAATGTGAGACTTGTTAAGGTGTGATAATTGAGTCATCATTTTCCATAGGTCCTTCTTCATGCATCTTGTATCCTGTACAGAAGTGTCAGCAAATAGATAGGTCTTTCTGATCTGAACCAAACCCTCTGTTCACTCTGAGAAAACATCTGCTCAGAGATATGGGACTATCACAAAATCCTTTCACGCCCAGTGTCTAACTTGTACAGGGCTGTCAGGAGACATGATGTGCTGTATGTGAACAATTCACTCTGTATGGTCTTGTATGTAAGGGAGTTACTCTTTCATGAACCTTCTACTCTAACCCTTTACTCTCGTCAGAGGTATCAGTAGAGACCTTGCTGCCTGTAAAGACATTAATGCACCGTATTCTGTCACTAGAGATGCCTTTGTGCAGGGGTAAATTAGTTACTAAGCCCTTTTACACCCCATCTATAACCTCAGCACATCTACTAGTACAGAGGGAATGTTCTTAGAAAAGTGAGCCATTCACTCTATATACAACTGCATTACAAACCTCTCATTTTAAATCAAACTTCAGTATTCCTCACCTCCCCTCTGGTAAAATGTATTGGTATAGGAGTACTGTTTATCCAACTCCTTTTACAGACATCGTCTGTTCTGTTCGCAAATATGAGTACATAACTTTCTTGTTTTCAAGCCATGTAACCCTGGACGTACTAGCTCTCAAAGGTCTTGAAAACAAAACATTAGCTCTCTGTACAGCTCTCACTTAGCCAGGCTGCTGTTACAGGGTTGTATGAGACAGGACCACTGTTTCATCAAACTGCACCATGCTGAAATATACTTGCTGGGGACCTTCTTCTTCTTTCAGTGCTTCTACAGACACTGTCTTTTTTGATCAGGGAAATTATTAGAGAGGGTGGTGTGGCTGTACTGAACACCCTATTCACTCAGATTAGACATCTCTAGAAAGGGATGACTTTCTCAGTAAAGCCTTTCACAGTAACCCCGGGCACAGAACTCTGCTACGCCAGCAGAGTATGCAGAGTTTTGCCAACTCCGCTGGGAACGCAGAGTTTAGCAGAAAACTCTGACTTGCCAGCGTAGCGGAGTTTGCCCTGCCACCCACCCCGAGGAGACTCGCCGCTGCAGGCTTTCTGGCTTGCCTGGTCACGCCGGTGCTTCCGTGCCCTGCCCGGGCTGTCCTCCTCCTCCTCCTGGCTGTCTGCCGTCCTCTCCACTTCAGTCTCGTCGGAGAGGCTATGTTGTCACAAAAAGGAAAGAAGCATTTAGCCTGTGTACACTTATGGGAAAAGCAGCACCTCTCTCCTAAAGCCATAGAGAATATGTGGATTTTTTAAATGTGATAACAGGAGGCCTAGTGTTTTTACTGATCTTTCTAAATCCATCTCTTATTTTCTGTAGAAGTGCCAGTACACAGATAGCTCTTTCGGATTTGAACCAAACACCCTGTTTACTATGAGAAAATATCTGTTGAGACACATGGGTCTATTACTAAATCCCTTCACACCCACTGGGTAACCTGTACAGGGCTGTTAGGAGAGATGGTGCGCTGTTATAAATGTGAATCATTCACTCTGTATGGGATTGTATAAGAGGGAGTTACTGTTACATGACACAGTACCATAAGCAAAGGGTAGCCTCCAAGGCCGCCAAACCCGTAGTCGGGCTGCCTGTCATATTCTAATTGTAAAACAGGCCAGGCGGTTCTGTTGCGGCTGTGCCTTTCAAAGGCTCATATTTGAGCCTTAGAAAGGCACTGCAATGGGAGCATCACAGCTTGTTCCTGCACAGCATGGGCTGTTAAGTCCATGCCGTGCAAGAACTGGGGGTGCATGCATACAGGGGGCACAACATGTGCCCCCCTACATGCATCCCCTGGCACAGAGGCAACAAGGGGCTCACCACCATGAAACCTGTGGCAGTGAGGAAACTTGTAATATGGCAGGCGCTGCCGCAGCTTCACAGCCAGCGTATTGCGAGCCTCAGACCACTGCACGGCCGCCGGGGATCATGGATCCCTAGCGATAGCAGCAGTCCTATGGCGGTCCCACTGCCCAACTCGTTATACAGAGGTCGGACCACCGGTGCTGTGGTAGCCGCACTGCCACCATGGGTTTGGCAGTCCATCCAACCGCAAAACTCGTAATCGGCCCCTATATAACGATTGAACATTTTCTAATAATAATAAATGGACTTAAAACAAATAAACGAGTATCAATATATGCTATGTACCAATGTTGGTCTCATGCACATAAATCAATAATGGATTGCATTTCATTAAACTAAACATGCTGTTAGTATTCCTGTATACATACATTTTACATACTACATTAGGATATATTCAGTTTAAATACAAATTCTGTTCCGGTATGAAAAGTATGATCTCGCGAGAGGCTCGCAAGAGCAAACGAAGCACTGTCCCCTCGGACAACACACGAGGGATTGCCTCCCTGGCTCTTGTGAGCACTGGCGAACTCTCACAAGAGGGTCGCAAGAGTAGCCGGTTATGATGGGCTTCTCTGGTTCTCGTGAGAGTCTTAAAGTGATTTTGAGGACAAAAAAAAGGGAAACAGTACAAAACTACGTACATGATAAAAGTAGAGGGCAGCTCTCAAACAGTCTGTTTTAGTTAACTGTTTACAGGCTCTCATGAGAGTAATAACAACTTAAAAATAAACTGCTGGTTCATGTATCCACATGAGAGTTGCAAAAACTGAAGAAATACACATTCACTACTGAAATATTGAAAATGTATCTGTTTAATACTCACACAGATTTTACAAACATTTTGCAAACTATAACTCTGTTAAATTACAAAAACAAAACCATTCTTTCTACAAAATAATGTTTAACCAGTATATATATATCACAATACCATTCTACAATACATAGAGACACATAAATAATTAATTTACTTACAGAACAAAAATTCAAATTCACTGAAAAAAACAAAGGTTAAAGTAATGCTATAGTTAGGTGTAATAAATATATGAGTTTTTGATTAAATAAATATTAGAAATTTGCTGAAAAAACCCAAAGGTTAAAGTAACGTTAAAGTTAGGTGAATTTCTCAGTGACAACATTAATGTTTTGAACTAAAGAAAACCACAGAAATTCAGCTAACTATAACTTGCGTTCCCACCATGCAATGCTTATGACCTCCCATATGACATCACGGACTTTGTGCACATCCATGCACCTTGTGCTAGGTACCATGGGGTGTCTGGCACACAGTGCATGGATGTGTGGGGGCACTTCATGTGGTCTACGGGGGACAGGAGCCCTGCTTGGGGGCCCTCAAAGTCCCTATCCGTCTGCCTTTTCATGCCGGTGGGACCGCCATGAACAGGCATTCGGAAACGGATATCCTAATCCCTACGGCAGTGCCTGCACAAGCACCACCTCCATTGTAGGGTTAGGAATCTGACCGCTGTCCTGACGGGATCTTTGATCCTGTTGGAAGTGGCTGTCCTACCCCCCCCCCGGACCTCAGCGATCCAACCGTCTGCATTGTAATGCTACGGACGGATTGATGCTCTGGATGGCGAGTGGACCGCCACTGATGGCCTGTCTGTGGTGGTTCGCCCGCCATTGTAATAAGGGCCTTAGTATCTACTATGTAGAATCTTACTCCTGTTGAAAAAAAATTCTGTAGTATCAAAAAACGTGCGTGGAACATAATGAACACAAGTCGTCAACTGTCGCCTACACACAGAGTTACTCTTGAATATAAAAATTTATAACATATTCAATACCTCTACACACCAATTGTGCCTTTGGAGCAGATGTGTTTTGTAAACACTTACACCCATTAGCTGTACAAAATTAAGTAGTCAAGAAATTGTCGCCACTATGTAAACTATATAACAAACTAGAACACTCATTGGATGATGTCATCAATGATGTCATAAATGATGTCATAGAACATGTCATGAGTGATGGAATATGTGAGGTCATAAGCAGTGCATGGGGGTGCAAGTTATAGTTAGCTCTGCTATGTAGAATTGGTGAATTTCTGTGTTTTTATTACTTCAAAATGTTAATGTTATCACTGACTTGTTCACCTAACTATAACGTTGCTATAACTTTTGTCTTTTTCTGTGGATTTCTAAGGCTTTTTAACCAAAATCAGATCTGTTTATCAGACCTAACTAAAACGTTACTTTAACCTTTGTTTTTTCAGTGAATTTCTAGGTTTTTTTAACATAAAGTAATATTTTATTACAATACGTAAAGCCAACCCCCCCCCCTTGTGCACGGTCTTTGACCATGCACTGCAGGGGTTGGTCACAGGGCCTGACCTGCGACCAGGCCCTGCCCTGAACCCCCCACAGGCAGCCAACCCCAAGTTGCAGATGGCCTTTTGTCGCATGCAGTGTGAGGCTGGCCGGAGGGCCAGTCTTGCAGCCAGGCCCTGTTTCTATATCACCAAAGGCAGCCAACCATACGCTGCACACAGCCTTTGGCTGTGTGCCACCTAGTTTTGGCCACAGGGCTTGGCCTGCTGCCAGGCCCTGTGGCCAAACCCACAGCAGGCTACTACTTCACACCGTTCACAGCCTTTGGCGTGTGCAGTGTATGATTGGCATTCAGGCTCTGGGTACCCCATCCTCTGAGGCAACGCATACATATTAATGGGAGGGGGGCATGCAGACCCCTCCTCGATTCATAACTTGCCCCAGGGACCCCATCCCCAGGGCCCATTCCAATAAAAAGGGAAGCAGCCCACACAGTCCCCTTCCCCAAGTCTTCTTGGGCCCCCGGGGACCCCATTACCAAGGCCAAAATCTAAGTGGAAGGGGGCATGCAGCCCCCCTTTGTGAGCCTTATTAAACACCAGGAAGCCCATTCCCTGGACATACCAATAAAAAAGGGAGGAGACCATGTGGCCCCCTTCCCCGAGTCTCGTTGGGCCCTGGGGACTCCATCCCCCAGGGTCTTAAGTTTTTTAAAGGTGAAGGTAGCCACACGGCTCCCCTCCCAACTCTTATTAGGCCCTGGCGACCCCATCCCCAAGGGCTTTAACCTTTTAAATGGGGAGTGGCCTTGTGACCCCCTCCCCGACTCCTATTGGGCTCTGGGGCCTTCTTTTTTCTTTATAAAGGGGAGATTGTTAATAAAGATTATTTAAAACATTTTATAATTAAACAACAATTATATTTTATTTTAAGATTTTTGTAACATTAGATTTTATTTATTTATATTTTTAAAGTTTTAACTTATTTGATTTAATTTACCATTATTTTCTATAGGGTTTGATTTTAAGTCCTTACCTCCATTATTTTGTATGGGAGGGTGTTGCAGTACTAGTGGTTGGCCATTTGTGATACTGGACTTACTCCAGCTATGAGCTGTGTGATTTACCACTATCTTTTGTCCCTTTTTGGCTGTGGTCACTTTAGAAGTGCAGTTTGTGAACAGCAATCTGAGTACTCTTTTGTGAGTGAGTGAATGTCTCTCCCTAAACCCCTTAATAGCCCTCCCTACTCCCTTCCTTACTCCTCCATTTAGTGGTAAGTATGCCTCTTTTTCCAGGAACTCCTCCTGGTCCTAACACATCTACTACTAATTAGTAAACTTACATGTGTGAGGATCTCCTCATAGAAGCAATAGGAGAGGTGGAGCTTTGCTCTTGTATATTTGTAAATTGCAATTTATAGTACTGAGTGGGTTTGTGAATAGCAATTTGTAGCGCTTTAGTAGTACTATTGTAGTACTACTAAAAGTACTGCGAAATTCAGTTTTTGAATAGATCCCAAAGTCTAGAAAAAGACTGATGGAAAATATTCAGGAGAGTCCTTGGACTGGCAATAAGTGTATAACAGAAAGGGTATAGATCGTCAGTCGTGAGTGAAGAATGAGAGCAGCAAATATGCACGGTTCCGCTAGGGGTGATGATACAATGGTCTTGGGCATGAAGAAGTGTCAAAGTTGTTTGACAACTACTTCTAGACATCTACAAGACTTAGGTAGATATGCAAGAATAATATAATGGGGTTTGGGTGTAGTGTGAGGTCCCAGTTTTGAAGGAGGATAATATATAAGACCTTGAAAAAAGGAGGTCGAACAGGCAAACACAGTCACAACCAGGTAAGACATCCAAACTGAGCCTTATCCTGATAAAACTGTACAAGAGAACACCTATGACTGCCAATATTAAACATGTCTACAGACGCTTTGAAAGAAGGTAGCCTTTTAGAAGACCTAAAGACTGCCACTCCTGTGATAATCTACAAGGAAGGTAAGTCAAGAATGAATTGCTCCTTATATCACTCTATTTAATTTCTGCAATTGGAAATGGAAATTTTAGCAAAAAATCTGGTTAGCAGGCTGCTTTAATTTGCATCTGCCTAGATATATCTAGACAAATTTTATTGATGCTGCAAAGTTCTAAAAGAATTTGGGCCTTATATGAAAGTTTGGCAAATGGGAAACTTTGTCACAGACCTGGTGGATATCCTGTCCATCGTATTACAAGTTTATGGCACTTGTTATATGGTTGACAAAATAACTGACACGTTTTAACAGAGTATCTCATCTGACAATCTCTAAATAAGACCTTATTCTGAAGCGTTTGTATGATAATCTAGAATATGCAGACAAGGCTGCAGGACTCATTTACATTCTATGGTTGGATATGAACTAGGCTTATTACTTGATCAAATGGCTGTTTGTCTTTCAGATGCCGGAGAAAATGGGCTTTGGTACAGAGTTTATAGCATGGTCAAAAATTTCATATACGTGATAATCGGCTTGAATATGAGTCAACTGTGTACTGTTGGTGAAAGTTTGAGATTATTAGGAGAGCCAGAAAGATTGCCTATTTTTCCAGTTTTATTTGCCATCTCATAGCCTTGTGGATATGTAGGAACACCTTACTTAGAGAGTGGAAATGGTGTGATGGTTAAGATGACATCACATCTTTAATTTCTTTAGGGTGATTTACTGATGTATGTGCCTGACTATGTAAATTTGATCTCCAGATTGATCAAGATAATCAAAATATATGACCAATGTTCACGCTTTTGAATGAACTGCCCAAAATCCCTATCCGATTACTAGATGGTCGTCCCTGCCACTCATGCCATTCAAGATAGAGAGCACGCATTTCTGGAGCCTGGGAATGTATATCGTGGAAGCAAGCTATGTTTTATCAAACAACCAACCTAGATACTTTGTTAAAAAGAAACTAACCTAGATACTTTGTTTAAAAGAATTGACATAACTGTACACACTGGCAGTAGCTATCATTGTCACAGCTCTGATTTGCACCCTATTTTTATATATACTATAGAATGTACTATAAAGTGAGTAAACTATTTATTAGACTGTATGAGGAACCAGGGTCCCTAGTATGGAAGAAAGATACACCTAGGAGCTAACGAGCAACCATTCAAACAAGTATATTGGAAGGTGGGATTGCTCTAATATTGGAGAATACTAGCACACTGCATATCTGGCAGTGATCAATGACTTTGCCTTTGTGCTACAAGGTGAACCATCCTTGAGGATAGATGGGCACACTCTGGGACAAAAGGAGTAGCCTCACACACTATGTGGGGGGATACTGTTAGCAAAACTCCCTCCATCCATGCAAGTAATGTTTGGTGCATGAGTAGGCAGTACTAAAGCAATGATTGGAAATGCTGCATAGCACGACAGACCACCCACTTTGGGTGGGTACTCGGCTCCTGTAACTTAATAACTTTTGTATAATTGGGACACTATTGGTATCTCTACTATGTGTGTCATGTAGGCAGATACAAGCATGCAAACAACTTTGTAAGTTTCAATCGATTGCACCAAATGCACACCTCACATAAACATGTCTCCTGAGATATCAGGAGACATTTTTTAGAAGAATCTGTCTCCTGGCGAGACGTTTTCTATATTATCCAGTCTCCAGCTGGTTTTGAACACAACTCTATGATTACAGATCGGTGGTGCTGGAACAACTTTCAGACTGGCGGTGCTGTCATTAATGATACATCACTGAAGTCAAAGGGATTGTGAAAAATCTAAGTTACACTCAATGAAAAGTGTAGCAAATAAGCCATGCCTATTCATCATGAGAGTGGTAAGGGTGTAGAAAGTAGCTCATGGTGCATTTTGGAGCACATTGTCACAAATATATGACTAAAGCATGGTGTGGTAGTGCACTGTCATTTATAGACACCACATTTTCCATTGCAGTGGCCACAAAATTCGCCCTGGCCGTACTTTTATTGATATAACTATATAGCGAACAAATGATAATGTGTGTAAACCGAGCTACAGCAAATATTTATCATTTGTGCATCACATAGGGGCCGATTCCGATCTCGGCCGGTAGGGCTCCGAATCGGATTCGGCTTAACCGGATCCGATTCGGAGCCCTATTTCCCGACCGATTCGTACGCGCGTCCGGGCGAGGGAGTACGATGCGAAATCGCTGACCGACTCGTCCGGGCGTCCCGACCGCCTCGTTCCCGGGTCGAACCGCACCGACCGACTCGCTCTGACTCGACTCGCACCGCGCAATGGAGACGTTCCCCGGCCAGGTAAGTACGATGCGCGCCGAGAGCAGTCCGACCGAGCCGCGCACTCCGGCTCCAAAGAGCAGTCGGAGCCGTACTTTGGGGGTCCGTGTCGGACCCCCATGTACGCGTAGCCGCGCGAGTCGCACACAGGGGGGACCCATGGGTCCCCCCTACACGTGCATGTACGGCGCGACCCGCATCGACGCGTACTCGCTGTAGGGGGTGCCCTTGTTCGCGTCATGCCCATTGAGTCAATGGGAGCCCGTGTACGCGTCGTACGACTGGCTCCCATTGACTTCAATGGGAGTCCGACCGAATCGAGTCCGATGGCATACGTGCGCATCGTACTCGTTCGGTCGGGCTGCTAGGGTCCGATTCGGTCGGAAATCTCTCCGAGTCCGGCTCGGTCGGAGAGATTTCCGGCCCGAATCGGAATCGGCCCCAAAGTGTCTTGATTTGTTTAGATCCTATTAAAACTTTTTTCCATCATGCATTAGAATGAAAACTGTGCTTTGTGTTTTCCTACTGGCTAATATATTTTGAAATATTTGCAGTTCATTTACAGGTAGTTGAATTTTGTTGGGTATTATTAAACAAGATAACATCCTAAGCCTTTTCTTTTCTTCCCCCTGTTCACCAGCAAGATTGTCAAATTGTTCACTTTACAGAATCCACTAATTTTGAATCCTCTAACTTTGCAGTCTGAGAAAGACAAGTAAACACAAATCTCCATGGAAAAAGAATAAGCAGCAATTTGTGAGAGAACATAGCCTGGCATTAAGCCTCTGTTTTTGAACTCACAGCAAATGTGATAAGATAAACACAAAATGTAAAGGCATCTTTACTGCTCATTCACCCTCTGAACTCCAGCATGGTTATTTTTGGAGGTGCTGCAGTCAGATCAAATAAGTCTTGATAAGGCCCCCAAAAATATCCTTGTCAATGACTACTCTGCATAGGAAAGCTAACAATCCAGGCACATGTCTTTTCTTGAACTCATCAGTAATATGCAGCTTGGGTCCTATGGCATGGCAAGAACAAATATAAACATCCTGAGATCCCAGCATATCAAACTATACAAAGGCTAATATATCTAACTATTTTGAAATCAACCCCCTACTAACAGTAATTCTATGGTTGACAATTCAATAGACACACATAGAAGGACTACAGGTGTGGGATAGTGAGACGTCTGACAAATCCAGAGTTTTATCTCAAGAAGTTAAAATGTAACTATCCAGGGGTGTAATTGCAGTCTGTACTGTGATGAATTGATAGTATAATCATGCTTATGGTAGTTTGCATTGTCATAACCTGCCAATCCTCCCAGATATTGCAGCCATTCTTCCACAAATGGAGCCAGATTTAAGTTTCAAAGGCAGATGTTCTAACCAACACTATGGTAGAGGAGACACTTCCGCTGGAATGGACCAGTTGAGGAACATTTGCCCGATTTAAACATTGCCACCACAGAGGCTGCTTTCTTTTTCTTAGAAACAGCTTTAACTGCCATTGAAGAATATTTTTCAGGGAAAATAGTGTGCAATGGCAAATCCACCATGCCAATGTGGTATGTAATATTACTGACAGCTGACAATGAGGTTGCTTAGAGCTGAATCAGCAAGGGGGCTGGCCCCTGAACTCTCGCTTACAGGAGAGAAACAGTTTAAAATAAGCTCCAAGATTCTGCTAAGAGTGTACTGACTAGGAGGCTTGACATAAACCCTCCTGGTCGTTGGAGCATGCCATGAGGATCTCAGTGCAAAACACATTTAAAATGTCCCATCGGGGCCAGAGAATGCAGCATTCCTTTAGACTGCTCACAACAGGCTTTCCGTGGATCCCCCAAGGTTAGCTTGTTAAGAATACGTATATGCCCTCCAGTGGTTCAGTAGTTAAACCCCCGAGTGGGCCAATGCCCGTGAGGGTACCAACTCATCTTGAGAGCATCACACTCTTGTCTTTTTAAAAGTGCTCCTGAGGAGGGACAGTGCCCTCGGGCTCGAGAAGCCCTGGAGGGCCATTGAACGCATCCTTACACAGCCTCATTTTGAGTTGGGTTCCAGGCACTGAGTTATGTAGTTATGTTAACACAATTTGTAGAGCGCTCGTATACCCTGAGGTGTCTTGGTGCTGAAGCTAACATGAAACACGACTGGATGGGGTAATTAGTTATTAAACAGACAAGTTTTGAGCTCCTTCCTGAAGGAGATCAGAGAGGGCAGAGCTCTGATATGGGGGGGGGGGAGATTATTGCACAGCTTTGTCGTTCCAGAAACAAATCCTCTTCCACCCCAGTTCGTTTTACGGAATCTGGGTGTGACAATCTGCTTGGCCCCAGCACAGCATAGGAGTCTGGTGGGCTGGTACCATTTAAAGAGATGCCTCAGAAAATATGAAAGTAACTACATTCAGATTTCGGAATAGAATAGAACAGAGCATTATAAGAAAATCTGGGCCAGTGTTATACAGGGCTTTTAGGCAATGCAAAGGGCTTTAAATTTGATGTGGTTTCTTACTGGAAGCCAATGTAGTTTGTGGATTTCTTTGGAAACAGACTGGAATTTAGATGTTCCTAATAGTGGTCTCGCTGCTGCATTTTGAACCATCTGCAGTTTATTTAGATGTTGAGCTTGAATATTCATATAAAGTCCATTGCAATAATCTAGCTTTGATAACACTAATGCCATAATAACAGTCCTTTTGGTGTTGGCTGGGAGAAAAGGAAGGATTTTCTTTATCATCCTTATCGTAAAAAAGGAGGCGGAAATATAGCGTTAATTTGGTTTCCAAAAGTCAACTTATTGTCAATTAAGACTCCTAGGGGCATATTATCAAGGGCCTTATCTCCGCTTTTTTGGCTTTAAAAGCCAAAAAAGCTGAGATAATGTTTTCGCCCTATTTGCAAGCCGGTGCTAACATGCATTAGCGTATGTTAGCAGCCGTTTTGTCGACGCCTCGCTTTGTATCTCTAATGAAATGCAAAGTGGGCATCACTGGGCGTACCCCTGACGGACTACCTTGTTAAATATCGCTAAATGCACATCGTGATATTTTCAAGGTGGCCCCAGCATTTTAGCAGACGTTAGTTTTCGGCGAAAACTAACGTCTGCTAAAATGCTGACTTACCTATACCTGTCATTGGGGGTGGATTATGCTGATACGACCACAGGGTCGTATCAGCAAGGTTATCGCTGTTTTCCATGGAACATCGCTGGAAAACCAGCGTTGTTCCATGGGAAACGGCGATATCCCCGCTATCACTGGAATTTTTATCGCCTCGGTGATACGCGTTGTTGATAACGCGCTAACCGGACGATAAATTCCAGCGATAGACAGCGATAAATAAAAAAGCGCTAAGCGCGCTTTGCGATATTTATCGCCGTCTATTGTTAATATGCCCCCTAAGTTCCTGTACTTGTTATGGGGTTAGGTGGAGAGACCGATTCTTCTGGCCACCAAGGAGAGGCCCAAGCTGAGGAAAGGCTTCCAAACAACACTACCTCGGTTTTTTCAGAGTTGAGCTTCAAACGGTGTTTGCTCATCCATGAGCTGATTGCCCGCATACAGGCATGGAAGCGTGTAGAGGTAGATAGTTCATTGTTGAAAACCGACACAACAATTGAGTGTTGTGCCCTCCTGGGGAGACCCTGATCCTTCTGCCACGCATGGCCTGTGAGGTGTGCAGCCCGACCAGACACTTGTTCTTCCTCCCACCTTGCTTTCATGTCTGATCTTGCAGCATGGATGCTTGGCAAGTGGGATAAGAGAGGAAAGCTGGCTCCTCCATTGGCACTGTGAAGGAAGTGCCAGGTGAGCAGGGAGCCAGCTGAGTCTTTTCGGGTTATTGAGCTTCCCCGTAGACTGCAGCCTCAACATTGTGGGTCCCTCAAGTAGGGTAGGAGTACCTGCTACTAAAAGAACAATAAAGACAAAAGCAAGCTGTTTTTTTTTTTTTTAAAAATGGAAAATGGGAAGGAAAACATTTACTGACCTATGGTGAGCAACTCAAAGGGTTTGCAGCGGGCATTATAGATCACATCAGAAGCCTCTGCGGTACTAGGAAAATGTGTGTATCTTGAGGAAGTGGTGCCCAAGGAAAAGGTGGCACTACTAATGAGTCCAGTTGGCTCTGGGGACTGGCATGAGCGTAGCAAACCTACACAGACACCTTCCTTGGCATTCTTGCTTTCTTGCCCTAAGTTACATAGATCACTGGATGTGTCACCTTGGAAATGCTTTCACCATTTTAGCAACCATGTGTGGACCTAGGACTTATTATTGCAGTGGATCGGGGGCATATGAACCTTGCATGGTGGGTTCTGTGATTGTCTGTAAATTTAGTCCATGTGAATGGAGCCCCACTGACACCATGTTGTTGAATTTTGAAAAGCTTTTCCTAACATGGCTGTTTTTATTTCTAAATCAGTACATTTTTTATGCCAATGTAAGATGCTACTGTTTTTAAAAGATCTGAATGTTTATATGTTTTGATGGTGAGGCTCATGCTTTACATTGTGATTGTGCCACCCTGACAAACCCAGTAGACCTGACTTTTATTTAATGCCCTTCTCATGTTGTGTTGGGCACATGGGCGTATGGTGTTTTCTATAGGTTAAGGCTTGCTTGTGCACAGACTGGTAGATGTGTCTTCAGCACCAGGGGTCTAGGGTACATTCAATGGTTTAGTAGAGCTGTGTGACTCTTCTTTAGTGTGCACCCCAGTTGGTTGTGAGGCTCCACAGAGGGTGTCACCATACAGAGTGTTTTTGTTGTGTGGCTGAGTTCTGAGTCTCTAGCTAACAGCACCTCCTTTGACAAACCCTTGGACTGCTCCACCTTGCCACCCTGAGTGGCAAGCGTGAGAAAGGGGTACTTGATTCCCAGTTTGGGGGTCCACAGGACGGACGACAAGGCACCAGTAGCGAAATCCGCCAGATGTTACAAATGGGGCCCAGTAACCCCTGTCTGCCCCTGGACCCACTGACTCAAATTCCTCACCGAAGGGTTTAAAGGTGTTTAATCATTGCCTTACTTAATATGCAAAGATCTGATTAAAATATCAATAAAAATAAACACATCCTTCAGCTTTAGATTCCTGTGTGACGTCATAACCAGATGGTAGGCGGGACTAAAATGTGTCAATAGAGTTTGATTCATAAACATGGAACATGAAATGAAAAGGAACGAACATAAACGAATGATGTTTACCAGGTCCAACCTACAAAGAGTTCTCTGTTATTCTGAAAATTGTCAAGAAAAATCAAGCAATATGAATGTCTAAGAAGACTAACCGCTGTCCACATAGTGATTCCCTTACTATAATTATAAATGTCTGTAGCTACTGACAAAACGTGACAGTAAGGGTGAAAAGTCAAGTCAGAAGTAAGTTAAAAAGTTGGGAGCTTTTCTGATCCAGACGAAGTTATCCACAACCAGCTGAGCTATCTTAAGATGTTAAGGACTTAAACTTCCGAGGCTGTATCCCCACACTGACACACAACTTGCATTTTTCCCTCCTTTCTCTTCTCCTACTACAGGTGCTACTGCAGAACTCAGCATCTCTGAGCTCCATTACAAGGAGGGCGCACCGGTGACAGCGCCGAGGAATGCCATTTGACAGGTGACTGGCTTTACCGAAGAACAGCTGTCCTTAACCCCTCTGGCATCGGGGCCTCACTGCTTCTTATCACAGTCACTTGAACAAGTTTTGCGGCGTTCACTGCGTGCGCAGCAGGGGCCGCCCGCCGCGCATTCATTAACGCCAGACTTCAGTGCGCATATCTCGCTGAGCTGTTGCATTTAAAGGACTAACCTGATCATCTCGCTGGAGAATGTGATGGATATGACACCCTGTGGTCAGTGCAGTTATTTATTGTGAAACAATTGCAACCACAGCGACTCCCGGGCACTGCACGTCAGAAACAGGCAATCACTTTAACGCAAAATCAATACAATAAAACAATACAGGTTAAAAAGTTGTCTCAGGCAGCGAGGAATGCCCCAGAGCCCTCAGCGTTCAGCGATTTTCAGCTCGGACCCGCTCATGGTGAGAGCAAACATGGACTGCAGCACAGGTGGAAAGCGCCAGCCTCACTAAGTGAAAGGGAGACATGAGATCCGCCTTTTGTTTAAATACCGTTCCTCTTCTCGACCATCAATTATATATTTCTATCTAGGTGTGTGCGGTAAAATCTTGCTCTGTTTTATTCTTTGACAAATTAAGTAAAAGCTGCTCAACTAGAAGTAATATTAGGGCTGTATGGATTTAAGGCAATTTGGGGAATATTAGCAAGCGATTTATCGCCGCTTTAGCGGCACTTTTTGCCGCTAAAGCGGCGATAAATCTATCGCCCTATCAGCAAGCTGTCGCTAACAGCAGTTAGCGACAACTTTCTGACGAAGGCGATCGGTTTGGGTGCCGCTTTGCATGTCAGCGATGTTTATCGCTAATGACATGCAAAGTAGGCGTTCCCGACCAACATACCCTGTAAACAGACGCTAACAGGCCTATCACCTATTAGCAAGGAGTCCCTGACCCCGGTTAGCGACGTGAAAAGTCGCGCTAACCGGGGCCATCGCTCATTTTTTATCACCTGCTATTTTCCTGACTTAGCCATACATTACATGGGGGTGGATTATGCTGATACGACCACAGGGTCGTATCAGCAAGGTTTTCCACCTCCCCCATGCAACATCGCTGGTTTTGTCGCGATGTTGGCTCTTCCTCCCGCTATCGCTGGAATATTTATCGCCATAGCGCTAAATGTCGCTAATACAGCGTTAGCGTGGCGATATATTCCAGCGATAGCCGGCGATAAAATAAATCACGCTAAGCAGGGTTAGCGATGATTATAGCCTCTTTTTGCTAATATGCCCCTTTGTTTTTGCGTCAATATGCGAAATTACGGTAAAATTGCACAAAATTATGCATAATTACACAAAATGCAAATCCACCATTTTGCGCTATATTTTAGTGCGAAATGCATCATCGCATCAATTTTCGGTGCGAGGACGCATTAAATGAAAGCACCTTGAACAGCAGCCACTTGCGTTCTGTTGTTCCCGTTAATTTGGGGTCAATTTTTACAGCGAATTACATCATTGAAGTGAACATTTTCCAGCAAATTGACATGAATGTTGCATCAGTACGCAAAGTGGCTTAATGGCGAAATTTTAGGACCTTCACGTAATAATAGTAACACGAAATTTCCAAAATTACACAAATTAACGCTGCGTAATTTACATTTCGCCCATGCTTAGTAATAATTAGGGCTCCCGGCTTTATGGTATTTATTTTTTCGACATTTCCGGCTGTATTTATCCATATTTATTTCTTGCCAATTGTATCTGTATTTATCCATATTTATTATGGGTTTTGTGAAAAAAATAAATCTGAAACTGGTATATTTCCATGTTTATTTTTGCTTGAATGCCTGCTAGGTTTCAGTGATATGAACACCTGCAGAAGATTAATCAATGCACTTATATGAAATCTGAACATTTCAGTATCAGCCTTGTGCATATCGACTGCTGTCTAAGCCTCTTTACTAAAATTCCTTTCTTTTTTAACCCCCTCGCCTATCAATCCACACACTTATTGGCCTGGCAGTCATGGTAGAGAGTATTTAGAATCACTCAAAAAGCACCCAATTTTTATCCACATTTAAAAATAAATACAGACCAGAAAATAAATGGTTTTCTGTCTGTATTTATCTATAAAAATCAGTAAAAACGGAAAACAGGGAGCCTTAGTAATAATCCAGATGGACAGATTTCCCCATGTGAAGTGAGAAATGAATACATTTGCACTCTTTAGGATTTCAAGAAATGTCACTTTTGTACCAAGGTTTTACAGTGCATGAAAAGAGTCATAGTTCATTTAAAAAAATCCGAAACAGTTACTCCAGGTGGTGATACATGAGCTGAGCGGACATTTGGAGAAGAATCTAACATATTTGGGATTATTGCAGGTGGAAAGAGGAGTTCAATGGAGAAGGTAAGGGGGAAAGAGTCATAGCAGAAAGTGGGAGAAGTAGAATCATCGAAGAAGGAAGGGACTAAAGACCACTGGGGAAGCTGGGAGAAAGTGGGATAGTTGGAGCAGGGGGAGGAGGTTTATGATCGGTAGAGATTGTGGAAAGATTGTGGTAATCAGAGAAGGGGGTGATGAAAGTTAGCGAGGAGCAGGATCTTTGGAGAGGGAGAGGAGGGAGGAGATTATGGATAATTGGAGAAGGTGAGAGACACAGAACATGACAGAAGGGAGGATAAGGATCTTTGGAATAGAGGGGAAGAGCAGGATCATTGGAGAAGGAAGGAAGTGGAGGCTAGGGATCATTGGTGAAGGTTGAAGGATCAGGATCACTGGAGAAGGGAGAAGGGGGAGTTAGAGATCGTTGGAGAAGTACGGAGAAGCAGGATCACTGGAGAAGGGAGAAGGGAGAGTTAGAGATCGTTGGAGAAGTACGGAGAAGCTGGGTCATGGAAGAAGGGAGTTGAGGAGTAGGAGTCTAGGATTCCTTGGACAAGGTAGATGCAGATGGTTATGGATAATTGTAGAAGAGGGGAGGAGAAGGGTAATAGTAGAAGGGAGGAGGCTAGAAATCATTGTGCAGGTTTGGAAGGATGCAACCATCAGAGGAGGGATGAAGAGGATGTTAGAGATCACTGGTGAAGGTGGGAGGGGTAGGGGCAATGGAGAAGGGAGTAGGGGGAGGCAAGGGATCACTTGGAAAAGTGAGAGGAGCAGAAACAATGGAGAAGGGAGGCCAGGAGGTTAGAGATCATTGGAGTAGGTAGGGTGAACTGGATATGAATCACCAGAGAATGTAGTGGGGCACGGGGATCATCAGCGACTGAGGGAGAGGAGTGGGCTACTGACCATTGTGCAGGTGGGAGGAGCTGATTTGTCAGGGAAGGGAGGACTAGGAGGTGAAGGAGAAGATATGAGATCATTGGAGAAGCTGGAAGGAGCAGGATCATCAGAGAACTAGGTGGAGGAGACTAGAGATAATCAGAGAAGGTGTTCAGAGCAAAATCATTGGAGAAGGAAGAGGATGGAGGTTAGGGACCAGCAGAGAAGGGAGGAAGAGATGTTTCATGGGGACAAGGTAGGAAGAGGCCATGGAGGTGAAGGTGAGAGGTGTGGGATCATTGGAAAATGTATGCAGTGGGGCCCTAAGATTATCAGAGTAGGCTAGAGTGGACGTGAGATCACTGGGGAAGGTGAGAGGAAAATGAACTTCAAAAAAGGAAGATGGAGGTTAAAGATCATTGGTGCTGATAGGAGGAGCAGGACCATCTGAGAAAGAAAAGAGGAGTTTAGAGATCCATGGAGAACGTGGGAGGAGCAGGGTCATTTAAGAAGTGGGGAGGAGAAGACTGGGAATCATTTGGGAATTCTGGAGGTGTGGGATCACTGGAAAAGGGAGGAGGAAGAAGCTGGAGATCATTTGGGAAGGCGCATGGAGTAGGATCATTGGAGAAGGGATGAGGAGGAGACGAGTTAGTTTGGGAAGGTGGGAGGAGCAGGATCTTTGAAGAAGGTGTGTGAAGGAGGATCATTCAGGAAGGTGGGAGGGGAAGGGAGGAGAAGGGAAAGGAGGCTAGGGATCACTGGAGAAGGTGGAGGACCAGGATCATCTGAGAAGGTGGAGGACCAGGATCATCTGAGAAGGTGGAGGACCAGGATCATCTGAGAAAGTGGGGGACCAGGATCATCTGAGAAGGTGGAGGACCAGGATCATCTGGGAAGGGACAGGAGGCTAGGGATCACTTGTGAAGGTTGAGGAACAGGATCATTACAGCAGTGGGGAGAAGGAGGGAAAGCATCATTTGGGAAGTTGGGAGATGAAGTCTAATTTTATCAGAGAGTCAAGGAAGCAATTAGGGGCATTAGAAAATGAAGATAAATGCACTTGGTGGACATAGACCTTAGGTGGTTGATGCCAATTAGATTTGAAAGTAGGGCGAGGAAGATTCTTGCAAAAGAGAAACAGGCAGTAAGGCTACAAGCCCGTCGCACTAGTGCTTATCCGTATTTTTAGTAATGTGAATATAAACGCTCAACTGATTGTGATCCTACTGCCAAAAAATCACCACATAGGAAAGCCAAATGACAAAGATAGAGCATGAGCGTCTGTTATCTGAGCATATGATATTCTAGAGTATCAGATTATCATGATCAAATCTGTTCCTTGTTCAATATTTCCTTCATTGATAACATCAAGACATCAGTCCAATCTGAATCAGCAGGAGTCATCATTAATCATGCTCGGGAGTCACATGGTTTGTGTTGAACACTTCTTGAATTATTTTTATTCTTTTGCAGATACACACAAATGTTCAACCCAGCCAACGCGTTTCGTCCTATACGGACTTCATCAGGGTTGTAATTTATCCTAGTATATCATATCTGGAAAATATTTTGTGCTGTATATAACTGAATCTTTGGGTTATCATATCCAAATATATCCTCCTATAGTATGTATGGAGCTTGGATAAGTATGTTTTGACCCTCCTTCATCCAAAGGGAATGTGATTTCTTTACAGAGATCTCAAGATAAATTCTTATTTCCATAGAGTGAGAGGGACGACAACCACCATCTTCCAAGGTCAAATTAGATTTGAAAGTAGGGAGAGGAAGATGAGAGGTGGGGGTGTAAGGAGTGAGAGGGAGAGGAAAGATGTTGGACACTAAAGACAGGGAGAGCAAGTAGGCGAGAAAGGAAGAAGGAGAGATTGAAAGGAGGGTAGGAGACCATTTAAGAGGTGCTACAGTCTTCTTTAATTGCTATTATCTCTATCAGAACCAGAGACTTGTGGGGAAGGACTTACTTCCTCTTCAATGCCATTAAACTAGGGTTATGTTGGTTTGGTATGAGATGGAACTTGCCCAGCTGGAGAAGGAGAAGCAGCTGTCATTGATAGCCATATTTTTAACCAATAAAATTAAAATGTGATGTCTGACATCTGTAAGAAGAGACGTCAGTGTCAGTCCTGCTAAGTCCTAATAAGGATGGTTGGATAAATGAGCATCCATCCTAGGTTGGAAAAGTGCAACTGATGGAAGCTAATTTTATGACTTTACTTTGGTCACTTTGCAGTGCTTGTGGGCGAAATGCACGGTAATCCAGAAGCATTGAATCCCTTTTCACCCCCTCATGCTAAAGTACTTCCAGAGCACTTTCACAGCCCCTTAGTGGATGGTCTAAGAAGCAAGTGAACCAACCATCATGAAAGAGACCTTGGTGTGCAGAATAATGTTCTCATTTTATTTGTGGAGTAGGGTGAGGTGTGTAACGAGTGCCACAATTAGCTTTTATGGTTCGATTCACAAAGCTTTCGCAAGCACAGTGTGCCTTACTCCTGGAAACCCAGGAGTAAGTCTGGTGTAGTTCACACATTCTCAAAGAAGAATCGATGTGAACAAAGCTCTTAGAGTTTGAGAAAAGAAATATGAAAAGAGTCACTTTTTTCTTTAAACCCTTTAAGTTTGAGAAACTAAACATGAAAAGAGTTCTTTTTTTCTCTAATTCTTTTATTAAATATTGATTTCTGTGAACTCAACATGTTCACAATGGTGTTACCAGGTGTCATTTTCGGGCTGTACACTGCTCTGTACACTGTCCAACATGCTGTCTTGTACTACGTTATCTGCACTGACATTTTTACTGACGCCTTGCACATTTAACAACACCCTGCCCTGTACAGCGACCTAGAAAATACCTTGAACGCTGGTCTTTACTCCACCCTGCACACTGTCCTTTACACTGCCTTGTACACTTTACCTCAAGTGTGTTCACTGCCCTGTAGACTGCCCTGTACAAGGACCTGTATAATCCCCTCTGCACCGCTACACCACCCTGTATATTGTCCAATGTACGTTGCTCTTTACACTGTTTTATTCTCTGATTTGTACCCTTCCCTAGCCTTGTACAATACTTAATACACTGCCCTGTCCTATGGTGTGTACACTACCCTGCACACTGCCATTTACACTACATTTTCTATGCCATACATTCCCTTAACCATAGTGGACACTGGATGAACTCTGCTTAGATTCTTTACAATGCTTTCGATCACATCTGCAACACTAAAACCAGTGGCCCAGTTGGTGTATCCCTTCAGCTGGATCACTTCGCAAGCACTGTCACCCACTTGCTTGTGAACCTCCTTCCAGGTCTCAGAGTCTTTGTCAGCGCCAAAGTCTGGATTCAGTGACTGAAGTGGAACACCAGCAACATGGTATCTCCATGCCCTCCCAAAACGTAGCCATGGCAGCTGGAAGGGTGGACACTGAGCTGTGAACTGCCCTGTATTCTGCTTAACTCGATGCTTTATGGACATGCTGCCATCTAAGCTACATTGTGGCACCGAGTAATTAATCTTGCTTAAAGAAATGGGGTAGACCCTTGAGAATGAGGTCGGACTGTCAGTCCTCCAGTGGTAAACTCCAAATATATGAAGTTTCCCACTGCTGTGGTGGGGTATTTGTCACCGAATGTGTGACCACCACCAGTGCTGGGCACCACTGGTCCAGCAGGCCCACCTGCCTGGCTGCTGCTTCTGGTGGTAACAAAAATGTTTTTTCCATGCTCCAGAGTGGTATTCCAACAAATGTACCATGATATGGGGAATACCTTGAAGAAAGATTGCTTCCAAATTTAATAGTGTCGGAATAAGCACTGGCTTTCAGCTGGTGGTAACGGATATGGTTTTTCCATCCTCCAGGATGGTATGCCCACAAATTTAACTTGCAGTGGGGAATCGCTTGAAGAAAGATTGCAACCACATGTATTAGTGCCAAAGTTAGTACCGGCTCGCTACTTGTGGTAACAAGTGTGGTTTTTCCATGCTCCAGGGTTGTATTCCCACAAATTTATCTTGCAATGGGGAATAACTTGAAGAAAGATTGCTTCCACATGTATTAGTGTCGGAATAATCACTGGCTTTCAGCTGTGGTAACGAATGGGGTTTTTCCATGCTGCAGTGCGGTAACTCGATGTATTTGAAATGTGGTGATACCACGTTACTTTAAATTGCAGAACGTGGTAAATGTGTGGAATCCATTTACTACACATGCACTTCTTTAAGTGAGGGCCTTTGTATAGCGCTATAATCTCAAAAGTTACACGCATGCAGTAGTTAACTTATAAAACTATGCAATGATTTATGAGTAAAGCTTATAATAGCCTCTGTCTTAGTTGGTTATTATTTTTATTTTGAATGTGCTGTGTTCAGGATTGACAGTGGCGCGTTGCACAAGGGGAATTTTACACGCAAAACAAAAAAATACTGCCAGTGCAAATTAGTCACTGCTCATTCTTGCTGTCAAACAAAGTGTGGAGTTAAGTGGTCCTCCGCTGGGGCCACGGGGGAAAATGCTTGGAGCCGCTTAATATTCACTTACCTAACAGAAACAAAATGCACACTTCTTTTATTTTTGTTGTTGTTCCAATGAATTCCAATCTTTCTGTGACAGCAAATCGAAATACAATATTCTGTTTTGGCACAAGTATGCGTCCTTAAATCCATTGGAAACATGCAAAAAATAATAGGCAAGCTTTGATGCCATTTTCATATCAAAAGTAGAATGGCATCAAAGCTGTACAATTGCAGACATCAACAATATAATTAGCAACTGTAAGTGGTAAAAACTAGGGGTGGGCGGAATTTGCGTAGTCGCGCTCCGCAAAGCTCCGCAAAACGGTAAAAAATCTCCGCGAGCACGCAAAAGTTCCGCGAACACGCGGAATTGCTTGTTCCGCCCGTTCACGATGCTTTTTTCCTGTTCGCGAACGCTGTTTGCATGCTCGGGGAGAAATATCTCGCGAACCCGCATTTTGAAAGCGCGAACAAGCAAAAAATTCCGCGAAGACGCGGATCGCAGAATTTTTGGCAATTCCACGTTCTCCACGGAACGCACAATTACCCAAATTCCGCAAATTCCGCGAGCGGAACAGAATTTACCACCCAGGCCTAGTAAAAACCTTTTATAATTATTTCTTGTGATTTAACAATTAGGTCGTTTGATGCTCTCGGAGCCCTAGGGATGGAACCTGGCAAAGTACACTTAAATGTAATTACATGCATAGAAAACATATGGTAGCTTCAACAGTACTAGGAGCTAGTTCAGCCCAATAGTGCAGAAAGCTTGCACTGGTATACAAGCTCTGCGCCCAGACTCCCTCTATGCCTTACCCTTTACTCCTCCACATAGCCTTGCACCCTTCACTGCTGATGCAGTGTAAATGCTGATTTTCCCTTTCATGACATATATCCTGGATGTGACAATGAAAATCTAGTTAAGACACATGTGCACTTGGCACGATTTTGTAAAGAGTTAATGAAACCGATGAAACTTGTAAAAGCGTGCTTTGGTTTAGAAATAGAGTAAACAAGAGCGTGCCGAACTTCCACACAGTTCATAATCATATAAGCTTGAATTTCTTAAAAAGAATAACTCATGAGAAAATATTTTCCACATTTATGAAAGCAATGAAGTATTAATGTATTAAAAGGCTTTCTTTTGATTAGTGTGTAAAAACTCACGACAGAGTTCTAACGTGTAACGTGTAAAGGCCCAAAGCCTATTCTTTCACTCTTCTTGTCGTGCACCTTTGACCCTTTGAAGTAATGGTGCAAATCTGTCAAATTAAGAGATAGAAATGTAAAACTTCGCACACATGTTCTTTATAACCCTGGGATCTAGATGTCTTAAAACACATTTCTTATCTATATGCCAACTTACAGTTGACAGGTACAGACTTTGAGTGTGGCAGTAGGTTATAGTTAACAGTGAACATTTCGTGAAACATTTATATTGTGTGACTATTTTACTGATGTATTAATTGAATTATATTGCGTCGTTTTTGAAAGTACAAGTATTTCTACAGAATTTGAATTCTGATTTAAAAGTTTTAATTTTAAATTCAAAAGCTTGCATCTTCTTCTCAGACTCATGGGAACGATGACACGCTGATCCTCTCATGTAACTCTTTTGTTCTGTTCCTATGGACATTCCTGTGACAAAAAGTCACTTTTCTATATTTATGAGGAACACTCATATGGGATTACAGCTTTCACTCTTTCCCCATGAGAAAGTTGATGGACCGATGGGCTATTGTACAATGACCTGTGTGCCGTGGACAGACAACCGGTTCCCACGCATTCTTTAACTATATACTTTGGGGCATATTTACGTTCCCTGGCGCATCCCTGCATATCAGCAGGGATGCGCCAGAAAATGCGTCACGCAAGTTTACCCTTGCGCCACGTCCGATGCGCCGCATTTACAATGCGGCGCATCGTGCGCAGGGATAAGCAGATGCGTGACGCATCTGCCGGCGGAAGGTTGGCGCAGTGCTGAAGTTGTGTCGCAACCGCGACGCAACTCCAGCACTGTTCCAACCTTCCCAATACCTAACATGGTGCGTCAATCCTTACGCCTGCTTGAAGCAGGCGTAAGGATTTGACGCACCAGCGTCGAGAAAAGTGACTGCGTGAAATCTTGTAGATTTCACTACGTCACTTTTCCAAGCGTTCCTGTGCCGGAACGCCCCCCGCGCGCGATACGCCCACATGAAACCTGACGCAGGTTTCATGTGGCGCAGGAGTTTACTACGTGACGCATCTCCCTAGATGCGTCACGTTGTAAATATAGCGCAATGCGGCACATGGTTTGCGTCGCCGCTGCGTCACATGCGTGACGCAACGGCGGCGCAAAAGTGGCGCAAGGGGCTTGTAAATATGCCCCTTTACTTGCTACTTTTGCACCTCGTGAGGGAGGATCATCACTTGGAATGTCGTACCATAATGAGGTGATCACTGACATCATCACCGGACTTGCTAAAATATATTAACAATGTTTTTGGAAGCGCTGTTGGCGATCTGTTGTGGGCTGATGCTGTTCTGCGGATGCTTTAGCCTTTAGCTTCTGAGCCCCTGGAGTGATGACTCCCTGCCCTCTTGTGTTCTTGCCTACTTCTCTCTCTGCTTCTTGGGGAGACTTAACACGGACTCATTGCTTGGTGACAGTCCTTATGCAGAGCAGGTGCGGAGAGTGTCTTCTTGCGAACTGTGCAGACTTCTTGCTGAAAGGGCAGCCTAGCCACTGCTCTTCTTGCTCCGAACAGTTGCTGCCACTGGTCTTTCATGGACTCATGCCAGCAGGCTTGCTAGTAACTTCATTTCCCTTTGCCATTTAACCAGATCCCATATCTTCTGAGAGAACCCATAGATAGAACTCTCTTCTGCCCTTGCTGGTGGCAGTATTTCTAGCATAACAAACTTGCTATAAACTCCCTAACCCAAACTGCAGCTTTCCAAATCTCTTTTATGACAAAATATGCTTGAAAGTTGTCTTCATAAAATTTATTGTATTGATTATAGATTATTTCTCTAAATCGGTATTTTGAATTGTAGTTTCATACTACTGCTATATCATGCCAAAGTCTGACTAAATTGCCTAAAAGCTGACATTAACTGAATTCTCTGAATTCAATTCAATACTTACTTCGTTCATAATTGACTGAGTCTCCAATTTATGAATGTTCTCCTCTCAGAGACCGTGTACATATTTTCCAGCTCTTAATGCATTATAAGGAGAATCATAGTTATTTTCAGAACAGCAGGTTTTGCTTTTGTTATTTGGTACCGCAGTAGCAGAACTTCTGGTCTTCTTCAGGAGGTTCGGATTACCTGTAGTTATCTTATATATATACAGTCTTGTTCTGAGAGTTGTGTACTTACATTTGATTTCCAATTTATAGACTGGTTACCAATTCCTGGTCCTCATTGGGTAACCAGTAGTGGGACTCCATGGTCCCTTCCCCTTAATGCGACAAGCAGGATCCATTCGAGGACCAAACTGGTTGCATGAATTATAAGTAGAATAAAAATCTTATTGTGGGCCTGGGTCTGATAAAGTGAAAGAGTTGGTAGCAGAGAACAGAGAAAAAAAAGAAAAAATACAAATAAATTAAAAAAATACAAATATAGCTTCCGCTGCAACACTGCCATCCCTGCTACAGACTCCACCTCCACTCCATGCCCCTTTTATCATGGAGCACTCCTAGTTCTCTGTAGAGAAATAGATGCCAGTCTTAGCTCTCACACTCAGAGGTCTCTTTTTCAAACCCCTCACCACAAACCAGCACAGACATAAATTAACTCACAGTAGAAAGCTTAGAATGACTAAATCAAGTCCCTCCATCTGTAACAAGAGAGTGCCTAGCAGAAAATGCACCTACAGCTTGTTAGCTTTGAGAATTTCAAAGCCCAAACTGATGCCACCAGGAAGTTGTACATGCATCAATTAAAACAGCATCATGCCCCAGTATAAAAAAAAAACACTTTTCTGAATAACAAGGCAATTCTCAAACTTCTAAACTAATTTTTCAAGGTGAGCAGTGAGTTCATCTGCCCCTTTGCTCCTCCCTCCAGTCTGCCCATGTCACCAAATCTCTTCCCATGTTACCACCAAAATCCCCTGTGCAGACAGAGACACATATGTATTATAGAAACCATTGATGAACACATCTAATCACTCATTCCGGTGCATGAAATGTACCTTTTGTTTGGGGGGGGGACTGTGATGCATTTCATTTTTTATTAATTCCAGCCCCTGGAAGGGATGGTCCTACTTGGACCACCCTACAAGGTCTAGGTCTGCTCTACATGTCCTTTTTAAAAAAAAAATCTCAACTTGGGGATTGAGTTCGCGAGTCCTGTAATTGTGATGGCAGCTGTAACATTTTTCTTCATTAGGCATCTGACAATCAGGTCCTTTGGTCTCCCGGGACTCCCGCAGTACCAGCCAATTCAATTTATTTTTTTAACATTTTCTCAAGCAGGAGTCCAGTGGCAAAATATATCTATACATTTTGAACCTTAATTTCTCAAAAAACAGCTGAACATATTTACATCAAATCACAAAACACAAACTTTCTGGGTAAAGATATAGCTTTCTACTAAATTTGATGTAATTCTGCTCAGCCGTTTTTGCTGCAGCTTTGTATAAAGATCCTCTGGGGAATTGTATGGGGAAACCATGTTTTGGTACCGTCCCTTTTTCTTGGCCCTCGCTTGACAGCTCACCCCGAAAATTATCAGGAAGGAGCTGAGGTGGATAAACTTTCTTTATGGCATTGGAAATTATAGTGAAGATGACAAAGGTATTAGTAAAACAAAAATGCTCTTCCTATGGAAACATGGTTCTAACTATAACTACACAGTGGCAACTACCACTGTATAATATAGACACACATATATGTGTATATATGTGTGTGTATATATATATATATATACATATATATATATATATATATATATATATATATATATATATATATATAATTTCACTGAAAAAACAAAGGATAAAGTAATGTTTTAGTTGGGAGAAATGTTCATTAACAACTTAGGGGCCGATTCCGATCTCGGCCGGTAGGGCTCCGAATCGGATTCGGCTTAACCGGATCCGATTCGGAGCCCTATTGCCCGACCGATTCGTACGCGCGTCCGGGCGAGCGAGTACGATGCGAAATCGCCGACCGACTCGTCCGGGCGTTCCGACCGCTCCGACCGACTCGTTCCCGGGTCTAACCGCACCGACCGACTCGCTCGGACTCAACTCGCACCGCACAATGGAGACGTTCCCCGGCCGGGTAAGTACGATACGCGCCGCGAGCAGTCCGACCGAGCCTCGCACTCCGGCTCGAAAGAGCAGTCGGAGCCGTACTTTGGGGTCCGTGTCGGACCCCCTGTACTGCGTAGCCGCGCGGAGTCGCACACAGGGGGGACCCATGGGTCCCCCTACCTGTGCGTGTACGGTGCAAGTCGCTTCGCCGCGTACACGCTGTAGGGGCGCCCTTGTCCGCCTCGCACCCATTGAGTCAATGGGAGCCCACGTACGCGTTGTGCGACCGGCTTCCATTGACTTCAATGGGAGTCCGACCGACTCGAGTCCGATGGCATACGTGCGCATCGTACTCGTTCGGTCGAGTTGCACGAGTCCAATTCGGTCGGAAATCTCTCCGGGTCCGGCTCGGTCGGAGAGATTTCCGGCCCGAATCGGAATCGGCCCCATAATGTTTTAAACTCTAAAAAACACAGGAATTCACCAGTTATAGTTATCTCAAGTAACTATAACTCGTGTCCTAAGGTAATTATGATTCGCGCACCCACCATGCACAGTTTTCTCATCAATAATTTCATTGCAATTGTTGCAGTGATATTATTAATGATGTCATAGATGATATTGAGTGATGTAATATGTGGGGTAATTAGCAGTGCATGGCCAGGGCACATGTTATAGTTACCTTAGGACATGAGTTATAGTTACTTGAGAAAACTATAACTATAACTGGTGAATTTCTGTGGTTTTTAGAGTTTAAAACATTACGTTGCTACTGAACATTTCACCTATAAAGTTACATTAACCTTTGTGTTTTTCAGTGAATTTTTAGGTTTTTTTTTAACATAAGTAATATTTTATTACAATATGTAAATCCAACCCCCGGCCAAAGGCCGTGCGCAGTGGGGAGTTGGCTGCAGGGTTGGCCTGCAGAGAGGACTTGCAGCCAACCTCCCTGTATGCATGCAGCCAACCCCCCAAATGCAGCTAACCCCAACCTCTGCACGAGCTCCATTCGTGCGCTGCGGGGCGTTGGCCACAGGACCTGTAGCCAACCCCCAACTTGCAACCAACCCCACGCTGTGCAGGGCCTTTGGCCATTCGTAGCAGGGGGCTGGCAACAGTGCTTAGCCTGCTGCGCAGGGCCTTTGGCCATGTGTGGTGGGAGGTTGGCCACAGGGCCCCCACAGTGGGCCAACCCCATGTCATGGACAGCTTTTGGTGACAAGGCGTGAGGTTGGCCTTTGGGCCCCAGGGACACCATCCCCATAGCCCAAAACATATTTAGTAAGAGGAGGGAAGCATGCAGCCCCCTTCCCAATCCTTAATAGGCCCCGGGGACCTCATCTTGGGGCTAAATAAAATTAAACACAAAAGGGGGCATGCGGCCCCCCTCCCGAGCCTTAGTCCACCCAGGGGACCCCATCCCCCGGGGCCAAATATAATAAAAATGGGGCGGTACGCAGTGCCCCATCCTGGGCCTTATTAGGCCCCAGGGTACCAAACCCTTAGGGCCAAAATATCAATAAAAAGGGTGGGGCACTGCGCAGCTAAATCCCTTTGTCTTTGTAGGCCCGCGGACCCTATTTCCTGCGGGGGTATCTTTTTTAAAAGGGGAGGGGACCGCATGGGTCTCCTCCCCAAGCCAGTTTTGGCACCGGGGCCCAAATCAGTTATAGGTGGGTGCCCTGGTGCCTCCACATCCCCAGCTAGCTCCTAGCATGGTGGAGATGCCGACATTGTTCCCTCCCATGGGAGCAGCTGCATTTATGCTGCTTTCTCCTGGCGGTAGCAATATGGTTTCTGTTTCCCTGCCCGCATCAGTGCAGGCAGGGATAAAGTACCCAAGTCTGCTCCCAGCCAGCAGGAGCAGTTTAAAGCTTCCGCCAGTTGGGAGCAAACTTAGGACCTGATTATGAGTTTGGCGGTGTGGGAGCGGGCCGCCAGGCCACCGCTCGCTCCCACACCACCAAACTCGCCCGCCTTCTGCCCACAAGATTCCGTGCTAATTTGTGGTGTGGCGGACGGGCGATGTGGCATGGCGGTCCCACGGCCGGGCACTTTAAAGGCTCATAAGTGAACTGCACCGCTGCAGGACAGACACCGCACGTTCCTGCATGGCATGGACTGTGCCCCTGCGTGTTCCAAGCATATCCCTGTGGTAGGGGACCTCTCATGGTGTCCCCCATTGCTGTGGAATCTTTTTTGGAAAGCACAAAAAGTGCAATTTATTTCATGATTTGAGATTTTCAAAATAAATCCTCTTCATCATACAGTCACATTTCTGAAAAATTTAAAATGTTATTGACAGGACCTGCAATCCTTAGAACCATGATCTCGAGTGGCAGTTATATACCAAAGACTTAACCCTCTAAAAACCGCTCAGCAACAGTTTTTCAGCTTATATCAAACTAAACAACTGAATGGATTTAAACCAAACCAATTAAAGCACACTTTCTGAGTAAAGTTCTACTTTTCTGCATAGTTTGACTATTTTGTGGAGTATAACTTGTGCCCTAATGTAACTATAACTCATGCCCTCTCCATGCACTACTAATTGTATTGTAGTATTGTATTGTATTGCAAACTTATAAAGCGCACTATCACCCCACGGGTATCTTGGCGCTGAAGTTAGCTCCCCTGTATGCACATATTAACCAGCAATGATGATTATGCCGCGTTACACCCTTGGGAAGGGCCACGTTTTAAGCATCTTCCTAAAGGGTAAGAATTCTTCTGTTTGCCGAAGAATGGGTGGAAGGTCGTTCCAAAGACGGGCAGCCGCACAGCTAAAAGCTCTACCTCCAAACCTAGAGGTTCTGATTCTAGGTGTGCTGACCAAATGAGCTGCCGAACAGACCAAGCTTCTTGAGGGGGCGTACCAAGCGAATGTTTTCTGCAATGTTGCTGGTCCCAGACCATGCAGGGCCTTGAAGACAATACAGAGTGATTTAAACTGAATTCTCTGTGGTACTGGAAGCCAGTGAAGCTCTTTGAGGGACATGGAGGCCGAGGCTCCGCGTGGCTTCTTTAGGGCTAGTTTCGCAGCTATAGTTTGAATTCTTTGGAGTTTTGTGATCAGATATTTAGGGGCACCCAAAAACAGCGCATTACAATAGTCCAGGCGGCTCACAATAACACTTCTCACCACAAGGGGTCTGGCAGTCATGGGTAGCATGGGGAGTATTTTACGCAGAGCTTTAATGAGTGAAAAGCATGTACCAACCGTTTTATTCACATGATTTTCTAGACTCAACTTATTATCAAACACAACTCCGAAATTGTGCACGGCCTCAGAAGATGTAGAGGGCTTATCAGAAGGCATAGGCCAGAAATTAGCCGGGAGTGGGCGAGGAACTTTCTTGGCCGTGCAGTACAGAATTTCAGTCTTTTCCCCGTTGAACTGCAAGGCATTGTCCGAAAGCCATCTGGCAGTTGCTTGCATGCATTCATGGAAGCTATTAAGTGGTATAGACTGATTGCCCTCTAAAGAAAAGATGAGCTGCGTATCATCCGCATAGTTCAGTGGTTCCCAAACTGTGCGCCGCGGTACCCCGGTGCGCCACCAAAACCAGCCAGGGGCGCCACGGTCACATTTGCTGAGAAGAATCCATTAGGAATTCCGTCGGCTGCTGGTATGTAGGCCGGGTGCACTGCACCTGGCGCCCACTAGGTGGTGCACTTGCTGACTCTGAGAGGGAGGGAGGAAGAAAGTAAGCAAGAGTTGGGAAGCACAGCGAGCTGAGAGCGTGACATTATCGCCTGGTAAAATGTCCTTCTTAATTTTGTTTCACCCGACTTGTCTTATTTACATTATGGCATGCTCACATATTACACTGCATGTTCTTTTATTCACTTTGAAAATGTTAGCTGGATAATTACAGAACATACATCTCTCACTTGCATGTGAAAGCCTAACTGCCCACGAGCCCTGATTGGAGGCGGCGCAACAGCTTGTCTTAGTTCACGAGGAGAGCAGTGCATGGGTCGGGTAGTGAGAGCACTGAGCAGCTGGAAACGGGTTTTATAGGATTAATATGCTGAACAAAGGAATCGCCTCAGCTGTTCTACCTACCTTAACCCGTAAACCTGCGACCAAACAGACTGCGTGCGTGCCCTCTGTCGTTATGTTCGAACCTTATTTCTCATGTTGTGTTTCATGGACAGAGACAAAGTGTTGTCTCTAAACGTGCACACATTTCCTCCTAAAAGGCTTTCTTCGTTATCAAAACATGAAAAGTAAACACATAGTAGAGCAACATGAACCCCCCCTTTCTTCTGTTTGCCAAATATATTTATTTTGTACTAGCACCAGAATTCCGCTTTTTGTCAACTTTGATTATCTGGAGAGAAGAGGGGAAATAACGCGGAGTCGAAGTGGGTAGAGAGCAAATGGTATACAGGTGATTATGATGGAGGAATATGCTGAAGTGATAATGTGAACACTCTTAGCTGACTTCCAGTTCCAGACATTTTGGTTTCCCATGCAGCTTCATGATACGCCAAACCATCTACTTACACCTCTACAAGTTCCTTCTAAAAGGTAGCTAGTGGCAAAAATTAGCTGAGCCCAGACATGAGAATGTTTCATTTTGTGTTCCTGAGTTTCATCTTTTCGGCTCACTAAATAAAGACACTATTGTATACTCCAAGCCTACTGCGGGAAAGGCAGAAATAACGAGCCGCATACATTAATTACTGCAGAGCTGTGAAATACATGCATAAGTGCTCGTCCAATCCAGCTTGTTTCTTTCCATTTTGGGACTCGTAGTCCTGAATTTATAGTCTCAAACAAAACTACAAGCACCATAATGCAAAGAAAAGCCTGTGCTGGAAAAATTACTTGTGCATGGATCTGGGAAACTCAAGAGCTCCGTTAGTGCTGGGATCCATTCCCCACTGGCTGCTGCAACTCGGCTCAACATCCTATGATTCTTGGCAAATCACTTAGGGGCCGATTCCGATTCGGGCCAGAAATCTCTCCGACCGAGCCGGACCCGGAGAGATTTCCGACCGAATCGGACTCTGGCAGTCCGACCGAATGAGTACGATGCGCACATATGCCATCGGACTCGATTCGGTCGGACTCCCATTGAAGTCAATGGGAGCCAGTGGTACGACGCGTACACGGGCTCCCATTGACTCAATGGGCACGACGCGAACAAGGCGCGCCCTACAGCGTGTTCGCGTCGGTGCGGGTCGCACCGTACATGCACGTGTAGGGGACCCATGGCTCCCCCTGTGTGCGACTCGCATGCCTACGCTTCCAGGGGGTCCGACACGGACCCCCAAAGTGCGGCTCCGACAGCTCCTTGGAGCCGGACTGCGCGAGTCGGTCGGAGCGGTCGCGATGCGCATCGTACTTACCCGGCCGGGAAACGTCTCCATTGCGCGGTGCGAGTCGTCCCCGTGCGAGTCGGTCGGAGCGGTCGGGTCCTGCGAACGAGTCGGTCGGAGATTTCGTGAGCGCACGCATCGTACTCGCTCGCCCGGACGCACGTACGACTCGGTCGGGAAACAGGGCTCCGAATCGGATCCGGTAAAGCCGAATCCGATTCGGAGCCCTACTGGCCGAGATCGGAATCGGCCCCTTAATCTCCATGTGCCTACAAAAAAAAATTAATGTGTCTTTGTGCAATGTAACTGAAGCTCGTGTAAAGCGCTCCAATACCTTTGGGTCGATTTTTGCGCTATATAAAACTGGCCAAAAAAAAGTTACAGCCCATGCACGTTTTAATTTTGACTGCCATTCTAAGGTTGATTAAATTGGTTCCACTGTGTAGTAGAAGTAAACCATTATTAATGAGTGCCAAAAATCAATGCCTTTAATTATGTGATAGATAAATGATTGAGTGTATATTTGTTTACATACATACACTGATGGCAAGCCCCTAGCACCTGTTCACAGATAGGACACAACTTGGACAAAATAAATTTTGCCTTGTCAATGCTGTGAGGAATTTCTGGATGGGGGCTGTAGAGGGAAAGAGAGCATCCAATCCACCTGCAAGGTTACATCTCCACACAGGAAGCACTTCCTGAATGTAGTTGCCCTGCATGTGTCCGAATATTGGCATTCAGCTCCTGGACACAGCCAGGATGATTTACCCCTGTTGGCCTGAAACTTGGCTTTGGCACAAAAATTATAGCTGGAATCGGAATCCTCACAGTTCCCACTGGAGGACTGTTCACTAAGGATCAAGAGCGAAGCCATCACCACTTTCACTGTATTGTTTTTTAAAACAAAAAATAGTTTTAAAAATTCCATCTGCAGACCCCAGTGCTGAAGAGTATGGTTTCTGACTTAACCAATTAAAGTTTTTATTAAACAACTGTTATATTTTTATTTTGTTACATCTATGATTATAATACCTTCATCGGCTTCATCCCAATTATTTTCAGGGAGAAAAATGGAGGTACTCCCGAGGCAGGGTTTAAATCCCCCTTACTTCCTCCTACCTGCCAAAAAAAAGAAACATAAAGGGGAGCCGTAGCCAATGGCCAATAGGCCAAGGGAGCCGCGGGTCAGAAAAGTTTGGGAACCACTGGCATAGTTCACCAGATTGATTTTGTAAGACATGATGATCGGAATCAACGGACTCATGTAAATATTAAAGAGAATCGGACTGATTGACGAACCTTGGGGGACACCATGCTGGATGGAATTCAATTTAGATAGAAAAGGGGAAAGGGCCACTGCTTGCTTCCTATTTGCAAGATAAGTTTAGAGCCATGCCCTCCAACCCGATATCTGCGAGCCGTCTCAGAAGAATCTTATGGTTGACTGTGTCGAACGCGGCAGACATGTCCAGTAGGATCAATATCGCTGACTGGCCACTGTCTGCACGCGTTCCAAGCTCGTCCAAGGCTGTCACTAAAGCAGTTTCCGAGCCATGGCCCGGACGGAAGCCAAATTGTATGTCTTCCAGCCCATGGTTAGTTTCCAGAAATTGTGAAAGTGTTTTACTGACCAGGCGTTCTAAGATTTTCACAGGGTAGGGGAGAAGGGAGATAGGCCGATAGTTGTTTGGGCACTGGGGGTCAAGTGTAGCTTTTTTCAGCAGAGGTGAGACAATTGCCTGTTTCCAGCATGTAGGAACTGTCCCACTACTCAAGGATTGGTAACAAATCTGGCGGAGCTGTGGAAAAAGCTCCTCACCATGTTCCTTCCAAAACTTATGAGGGAGGGGGTCCAAAGGGGATCCAGATGCGGTGCTCAGAGCAAGTTTGTGAAATTCTTCCTCTGAGGGAATATCAAAATGATCTAAAGTTGCAAGCCTGGCCAAGCCTGCCCCTTCCTCCTTATGACAGACTGGCAACTGTAATGCCACACTGGACCCACTACCACTCTTGTCCTCCTGACCTACTGCGAGACCATTAATAATTTTGGTAATTTTTTCCTCAAAGAAGATTGCTAGGTTATCCCATAAGTCTTGGGTTGCAGTGGTCTTACTTGTTAAAGAATTGGGCTTGGACAGATCCTTTACCATTTTAAAAACACTTCTAGCTTTGTTGGGTGCCTCTAGAATTGTATTAGCATAGTACTCAGCTTTTGCTGAAGCGATCTCCCTTTGTAATTGCTCAACAATAACTTCAGTGCTGTTTTAGCGTCGTCCGCATAGCACTTCCTCCATTTTCTTTCAGCTAGTTTACAGCCCTTCCTTAAACTTTTTAAGTTCTCATTGAACCAGGGAGCGGAATGAAAACTAATTACGTAAATATTACATCACTCGTGATATGTTCTATGACATCATTGATAACAGCACTGCAACATCTGAAATGACATCATTCATGACAACACTGTGCATGGTAGGGGCACAAGTTACAGTTATTTCAGGGCGCAAGTTATAGTTACTCCAGATAACCATAACTGGCAAATTTCAGTGGTTTTGTTAATTTGAAATGGTATGTCTTAACTGGCATTTTCACATAACTATAACGTCCCTTTAACCTTTGTTTTTTTTGATAGATAGATAGATAGATAGATAGATAGATAGATAGATAGATAGATCTGTAATGGTCCTCCTGATGCAGCGGCTTCAAATGTAGTTGCAACAATATAATGACTCCTAATGTAGTCTACCGAGGTGTAAATACAAACGTTTAATCTGTAAAGCCCTTTATAAATTTAGGTTTTGGAATGCTCGTGTATTGGCGTATTGACTGACCACACTAAAATTTATTTCTGTGATCACTTAAACTAACCTGTCTGTTGTTTTGCTCTATATTGCATTTTGCTGCTCACTTGATTTCAGCTGCTATCCTGGCAAGATTGCCCTACGAGGTGAATGACTTCTGTTCAAACCTGATATGATTTGTAGGCCGTAAAATCTAACCCCAGCACGGCCAATTTAGCCTTTCATCCTTCGATTGATGCATTGAGTACTATTAAATTGGATAGTGGTAGCATCTGTTTTTCACAGTGTCTCAGTAATTGTAGAGGACAATTGTAATGTTTTGAATATTTGCTTTTCCGAATTACAGCGTGTCTTGCAACCATCAGGTCTAATTTGTGCCCAACAAACATTTTCTATTAATGTATAAAATACGTGTTTCAGATGTTTTTCTTCATGACAATGTTGCTGGTGGTTTTGTTGAAAAAGTCCTGCTCTCGGGGGCAGCGGGCAGCAGCAGGGGTTGATTGTCACTGTAAAAGGAGAGAGCCAGGGGACCAGAGGTCTGCCTCCGGTGACAGCTTCATCCTTCCTTCCCCGCCACATCATGAGAAGGGGGACCGAAGACCCCTCTGGGGCCGCGCCGAGTCCCCTCTCCCTTACAGGGGTATATTTGATGTGTCAGGGACGCCCCCAGGACCCGTGACTGTCATGTCTGGGGATAAATGGAGAATTCAACCTTCCTGAGAATTCCAGGCAACAAAGATATTATTTTAAGGTCAGACGAAGATTATAGCGCTCCATTGCCATTGCAGCCAATGGCTGTAAAGATGCAGGCAGAATCAGACAGACCATGTCACGCGCGGGAGAGGCACGTGCTGCGGACTCCGCCCCTTTCTCTACCGTTCTCTCAACAACTAATTCCGGAAACAGAGCCCAGGACTGTGCACAGGACCATTCGGGTGTCCTTCCGCTCTTTCAATTCGTCTTTCTTTAGTTCTTGACCACTTCAGATTGGAAATGCTGTACACAGGAATGGGGGGGGGGAGGGGGTGTGGGTGGCGGGGGGGGGTGGCAACACAAGCACTCAAATGGCTGACGTAGGCCATAATGCTGCTAAGGCGAACGAATAAGGAAAGCCATCAGGGACAACCCTGAGCAAAACAACAAACACTTATTGTCTATTACAGATCAGAACAAGCATTGGCATAGCCAATAGGTCTCGCTTTTGGGACCTTCTAAGTATTTAGTTATGCAGCATAATATCCTTGGTGCAACAACATTAACTTTTGCATGGTTAAACACTTATAAGGTCCCAAAGGCGAGACCTATTGGCTATGCCAATGCTTGTTATTTATTGCTGGCGGGCAGGAGGGAGGGCGGTGTAGGAGAAAACACTGAGGGAAGGAGGACGAGTGTGGGGCAACACATACAAAGGCAAGTCTGTGAAAAAATGTGCTATGATGCAGCTAGCACTGGCCGTGTCATATTTTCTTTGTATTGTAGGGCAGGAGGCAACATGGAGATGGTGGCAGAGGCAACGAGGAGGGAGGGGAGGCAACTTGGAGTGGGAAGAAGTACACAAGGAAGACACCTGAAAAACTTGCACTCTTGTAGAGTAACTAAACCAAAATTAAAAAAAAGTAGCGAGAGGGGTCAAGCAATCGCACGGACAGCAGGAGAGGGCTTGATTGGGCAAGGAACAAGGCAAACAAGTGCACAGGTGGGGGCAACCAACAAGAGGTACAGCATGAGGCAAACACGAACATGGACAGCGGTTGGGGTAAGCAACAACATGGACAGAAAAAGGAGGCAACAAACAACACAGAAAACGGGTGAGAGCAAGCAATAACAGCAGGTGGAGGGCGAGAGGGGCAAAAAAACATTATGGAGAGCAGGTAAAGGCAAACAGCAACATGGACAGTGGGTGGAGACAAGCAACAACACAGACAGAAATATGGGGCAAGAAACAACATGCACGGGGTAAGAAAGACTATAAGCACATGAGGGAGCCAACTCTAGAGGACAAGAATTGAAATGATGAGGAGAAAAGGAGGGTGACAGAACGAGGGGAGAAACAGCATAACAAGGGACATTGAAGGGTGAGAGGGAGGAATGAATGATGCATAAGAGAAAGTGAGGAGGTAAGGAGTGCGTAGAGTCACGAAGGAGCAGAAGAAGGAAGGCTTGAATAAAATAGAGGTTTGGAAACAGTGAGAAACAAAGGAGTGATCCCAGTGTTAGAGAGACAGTGGAAGATGCGACACGACAGCCTAAATGGCAAAGACGTAGATGTAAAACGGGAGAAAGAAAGAGATAACCATATAGTGGCTGGACTGCACAATGTAGAACTCGGAAACCTTGCACCAGTCCCGGCTGCCACTTGACCACATTGTGTGATCCTAGGCAATTACTGTTTTCACAGTGCCTCATTTTCCTTCATCACATAAGAGCACATTGAAACACATCAGCTCACGGTGTAAGCACGTTAGGGAGGGGGCTTGCCTCTAGGTTCACAAACAGCCTGGTCGTCAGGGCAGAGGGGGCATACGTGGTTCTACGCACGTGTTTGAAATCTGTCACTTCTAATAACTTCAGCTCAGTGCAATAATGGAATCTAAAAATAAACTAAAATGAAATGCCTCGCGTTATACAGGATAGCACACCAATAAGAGCCAAGATGCAACTGGACTCTCAGCTGTAGCTGCACAGACCTCTTGTAACCAGTGAACAGGAACTCCAACTGTTAAGCCACATCCTCTCTAATGATGGATTCCCCCGTGTAAATTTGGTGAACCCCTAATGGCGTCAAGCGAGAGATGAAGTAACACCCTTGTGTCGTCCTCCCAGGCTTGGCGCGTGGAGGTGGCCGGTGTTTTGGTGGAATGCCCGGTGCAGGAGCAACCATGCTGCGAGCGTGCAGTCCAAGCACCGCACCGTCCGCACGAAGGAACTGGGCCCCCTGGATGATGTTTGAATTCTAAATGACAGCAATACCCAGAGTTCAGTGGGCACCTCAAGCCTGTGGGCCCCGGTGCCACTGCACCTGATGCACCAGTGGCAGATACGGCTCTGGAAACATCTGGATATCCGCCAGCTCGTTGAAGCTCTGCAATGCTGACCCCGTGCAGCGCGACCACGCAAGCTGCAGGGACAGTGGACGCAGCGCTGACACTCACCTGGGGTTCATTTGCACGGCTGCCAGCCCCGCGCACGCCTCCCGTCCCAGGTATGTCCGCAGCACAGACAGGCTGTGGGGGTAGAACCCGCCCTTGCCTGCTCCTCACGAGGCTCCTCTCTCTGCAGGTGATGGGGTTCGCAGGGATGCACCCTGCACGAGCTCGCACCTCTCTCCTCGGCTTCTCTCGGAGCTCTCGTCTTGCTTTGGGAATCAGTTCATTGATGTTTGTCAGGGACCCTCAACTGCTCCTTCCTCCCCACTGAACTCTCGTCCTGACGCCCCAGGAGCGTCCCCGACAGTAGACGTGGGTAGCACGCGCGCGCTTTAGGCTTTCCTTAAATTTGGCAACTCATCTGGCGTGCGCACATTGCTCAGCTGACCAGACGCTCGTGCGTCATGGCCTTTTCCCCGCACGGCCGGCATATGTTTCCAATTATCGCGCACGCGTCTGGGCACGATAATGGGAAACAGATGTCGGCCCTGCGCGCGTAACCGCCCGAAAAAGGCCACGACGCACGAACGTATGGTCAGCTTCTGAAACCCCCTTACTTAAAGTCTTCGCCTAGCATCGCTTGCGCGCTACTCGAGGCTCGACCTAAAAATGAACTGGGGAAGGGCTGGTGGTGGTGGTTACCAGCCGCCCCAGGACTGTGGAAGATAATGTTGTATTGTACACACTGCACAGTACGAGTATCAGTGGCCTCTGTCCCTTCTGGGTGCGTTCCTTAATAACAGTTGATTTTAACCTGAAGTGGTCCAGTGGGTACAGGTGAGACAATAGGGTACAGAGTAATGACCAATGAACGGCTTCTCAATAGCATCAGCTTTGCATATGAATAGATATGTTGCATTGATGCATTACGGACAGAATAAACTTGTAAACTCTTAGTCCACCGGGGCATCCTTGTTTGCAGTGGTTTGCAAACCATGGGGTTAAGGTTGAGCTAGAATGAGGATTTGGTCGTCTATTATGCTGACAGCATTGTTTGCAGTGGTTGTGTCCGCTGCTGGAATCAGTACCTTTAAACTTTTCTAAATGTCCCTAGTTAGCATTCTTTCCAGATATGTAAGCTACAAGTTGGCCTTTGCCAAATACTGTAAACCCCGGCAGAGAAGAGATGGTCTGAGGGATTTAAATACCCTAAAAGATGTATTACCTTCAGTTTCCTCATCAGCGTGTGGTACCCCATCATCTAAGTGAGCAGTAATGACAAGAGGATGTGATCTGTGTCTCAGGCCCGGCTACTGATGGCAGCTCCTCCTGCACATTGGCTTCAACAGAGCTGCCAAATGTAACGATGTCTGCTATTGTGACTGTCATTTATTCCACAAAACAGCTCCTGCATAACTCGACAGGAACCACTTTGTGGAAAAATACCATGCCACCCTGGTAGAACTGTCATCCGTCATGTAAGTCTTGAAGATAGGCCCTCAACGTGTCGGTCCATTTCAAGAACTCTCAAAAATAAGTCCCCACACATTGGAAATGTTCTCGCAGTGCTTGGGAAAATGTAAGGTCTTAGTGTCTGGGACCGTCTTGGCTTCAGAAGTGGCCTGGACCCACAGGTCATTAGAAATAATGATGTCACAGGGGCCGCCGTTAATTGAAGTCCACTCGAACACTTTCAGTGTCTGCTTCAGGTGAGAGTGGTAGACAGATGGGACATCCACTGTGTTTTGATAGATGTTCCATTACTACTCACCTCTAATTGGGACTTTCATTATCATCATCATCATCTAACATGTTAGCCATTTGCTAGACAGCGAGCACGTGCCATCACCAGAATACTGCAATTGCGCAAGGGTCATGCCTGAAAATCAGTGGCGGCTGGCATGTACCGAGGGAGGCGGGCAGAGGGACAAAAAAAATAATAAAATATACTTATCTTCCTGCACGACGCAACTTCCTCCCCCTTTGGTCTTCTCTGAAGGCAAGTTCCAATGCGGGACCCAGCCAGCTCCCCTAACCGATCCTGGTGCTGCTCTCACCAGCTTGAGAGCAGCGCCAGCATTGGAAGGAGTGGCCTCACTCAGCGCTCTCAAGAACAATGGAGGCCTGCGCTTTCTCTAAGCTAGCTGTCTAAGACGGCTAGGTTAGAGAAGTTTAAATTGTGCATGTCTGGCTGGCAGTTGCAAGACGGCAGGCCAAAGAGACATGAACATTTGAAAACGCACAGCTCCCTGCTGCCACTCTGCAGCATTGGCCCTGCCCTGTCCTGCCACTCAGTTAGGGATGGTTCGGTTGCGGAAAAATAAAATGGTAATAAATAAATAAACTTTATTACCATTTTTTTCCCAGCTCTGGCCTGGGGTTTTTCTTTTTGGGTCGACGCTCCTCCACTCAAACGGAGGAGCCACCCCTGCTTAAAATGAGCGGAAAGTAGTCATGCTTTGCGATATTTTAATTTTTTCGAGGAAGCCATTCTATGAAAAAATTGACTGTGCTCATGTGGTTTTGACTTCCATTGTTCAATTAATTGGGTGGATAGAAATTACCTGTAAATGTTTTATTTAAATGTAAAGAGCATGCAATTAAAAGTAAGAATTTAAACCTTTGCAAAGTCTATGGAAAACTTTACAACGTTGCTAATTTTGCATAGGTTTCCTCTTTGGGACATCCTTTTGATAGTCCATAACAATGTATGTCACATGTGCCCTAGAAAAAACTGGTTCTGATGAGCATATACTTTTCAGAAAACAATTAGATTCTCATTTATAACTTGGATATTGAGGTTGTGGAGGCATTAACTTTCCCGGACCCACATCAATTACCCTCAACAAATCTAGAGTTCACTACTGCTCTGATAAAGAATCTTCATTGAGCCTGCCAACATGGCGGGAGCAGTTTTGGCAAATATAGACTCCTTACTAGGCCTGCCTCTTACGCCGCCTGGTAAGGAGTCTATATTCCGGAAAGACATTCTTTGAAGTAGGAGTTTCTTTAGTGTTAGCAATGGGCATGCACTTGGAAAATCAGCACTGAAGGCCAGCCATAAATAAGGCAGCAATTCCAAAGCATTTGTAGCCAATGGACGGCTGTCAAAGGGCTTCCAATGGCTGAACCAATTAGGTAGTTCCACTGATGCCCAGCGAGGCAAGGGAACGAAAAGGTTGGCAGCCGGTGCACTGACCATGTGTTGGCAGATGCTACATTCCTGTCAACCTCCAAATAGCTTCTTTAGCATTCCAGTATTGAGTTTTTGTGAAAATTGTAGACCAGTCCATGTTTCCTGCACTTTTAAACTATTGAATTGGTGAATTTTGTTTGTTAATTGAAATCCTTACATTTGCTTGTGAGCTATCAAACAGAGGTTTTGCAGTCTGTTTCTAATTTAGTTTTTTGGTAAACTGTGCCGTCCACTGGTCTGTGCATCTTTTTCCCTTGGCTTGGGCTTACTAAAGCCATTTACTTCGAATTGTGTGCTAATTTACAGTTGCACTGTATATTTCACAAAAGCCATTTAGCGAATTTATTGAAGTGCCATTGACCACCATCTTTGGTCTAAAGATTGTTTAAAATGGCCTACTTCTCAGATCATCCTTCAGGCCAAATATTTTTTTCTTTTATCAACCATCATGATCCGTCAGATCAGCAAACCTGCATTTGCTTGCCGTCACTAGGACCTGAAAGTTCAGTTGTGGAGGCCATGCTTTTTAGGGTCCGCCTGTACAGTGCTTGCGCTGTGCTTGTGAAATCTAATGTAAACACACAAAAAAACTTTAAGAGGGGCTTAGAGCCCACCCATTACTTAGCAGAACTTACCATTGGTTGGCTCCCACGTTGCTTTTGTTTCCTTGATTCTGATTGGTAGCGTCTCCTGCTCCTTGCTGCTTCCTCCCGGGCCTTCCTCAGCATTGTATCTGCCATGGACCTTGGACCAAGTACAGTTTCCTGTCTGTGGCCAGTGTCCTTCCACTGGCCGCAGGCTCCTCCAGGTACTTAAAAAAAAAATCTGGACATACCCTCTTCAAGAGTGCATATCTCTGTAGTCGTGTCCTGCTCCCTCGTCTTGCTTTTGCCACCACATCCCCTCTCACTGACCATTGTTGGTGCTCCCTACAGACTCCCACCTCCCGCTGTTGATTGCCACATGTCCATCGTGTTTATTTCCCACCCCTCTCCCGCTGTCCATTCTTGCTGCTGCCTCCCCCCCGCATCTCCGTGTGTCTTTTTGCATTACACACTACACACTCATCTTTCTGGAAAAATGCCATTAAAACTACCCTCTCTCGGGTCCCAGAAATGACGACTTAAACCAGCTACACAGGGCGCTGCTACGGCAATGGTTGCATCCTTGTCACACAAACTGATTCTGTGTTTTGCCATAGAGTAGGAGTGACCTTTCACTCAACCAAGCACTTGTGTGCTCTTTCGTCTGCAAGCTACATATTTTAAAAATGTTGGACATGCCCTCTTCGAGAGTACATGTCTCTGCAGTCGTGTCCCGGTCCCTCATCTTGCTTTCACCACCCCACCCTCTCCCACTGACCATTCTTGGGGCTCCCTACTTAGCATTTTAATCATTAAATATCTGCTGGCCTTTTCCTGTGGCCACCATTAGATTGTAAGGTGGTGTCCTACTAAAATGCCAAGACGTTTTTGCATCTCAGCGCTCTACAAATATGTTATAGCATATGCAAATATGCAAGTAAGCAAAACTCACAATCCGGGGACATGTTTGACTTGGTTGAGTTCTATTAGCATGAACATGATCTCTCTTTGAAAAAAGAAAGAGGAGGAAGCTTTGAAAACCACAGAAACTTCACAAAAATGTGTAGATGAACAAAGAAATTGTGCTCAACTTAAATCAAAATAGTTAAAAAGGACACAGCTCTATCAGAGCGAACTTTCTTCTAAGCTCCAGATTCTGTAAGACATTCTTGTGGTGATCCATAGAAAGTGCCTCTCTCACCAGAGCCTCAACCATTCCTTCCACAAAGAAGAAATGAAAAAAGAAATTAAACATGTTCTGAAATGTCACAACCAGGATTATCCCTCAATTAACCCATGATGACATTTCTATTGATAATTTATTTCCAGCGTCTCTCTAACAACGCATTCATCATCTTTAAGATCAGGGACTGTGGCTACAAGCAGTACATCCCCAATGGTTTACTCTTAGCGCCACTGAGAACCATTCCTCTGCTGGACTGTGTCATCTTCTGATGATCAGCTTGGTGCTCCATTTGTTTTTTAATTAATCATGCCTCATACCAAATCTTAACATCTATCTGTATATCTTTATTGGGTAAATATATATTGGACATCTCACAGAAAATAGTAAATCTGCACCTGTAGTGTAGAAGTATTACTGTGAACAAGTGTGTATTTCCTAGTTTTACAAACATTTCTAGTACTGCGCCTGGAAACCTGTGCAGTGTTTACCCACAGAGTTCTGGGAGTGTCATGTGACATATTGCTCAGACTCCCATTTCCCCAGTGTGAAATGGAGCCTGATGTGGAAATGCACATTTTTTAAAACACTTCCCTAAGGAAAAGCCCCTTTCCTTACATCCCCTTTTGAAAGTGATCTGTAAACTGCCCCATCCTGAAAGGGGTATTACTCCAGCCCTTTGTGCTTGAGTAAATCTCTGACCATTTCCAAGGTGGGAAAGATTCTGATTGGAGTTTGTGAGTATCCATAATGGTACAAGATTGAGGGGTACACAAACTTAGACAGTTAACCACAACTAGTTCTGCCCTCCATGTGGGAGTCACTACTGCACAATTCATAACACACTTGTCTGAGAAATACACAGAAATAAACATGGCTATGCCTGCCAGTTCGTCTTTTGAAAATTGCTGACAACAGTTTGTAGAGATGACACCAACTCAAGCATGGTGAAGATGAATAGAAACTGAACTTACACAGTGTATGTTAACGAACAACGGATAAAAAAACAACGCCATCATCCTTGTACATAATCCTCTAAATACAATGGTGGTCTGCGACATCTTTGTACTCTTTTCATAAAACCGATGTCACATCTCATGCAATCACGCCCATCACCACTACCGTCCATGCTCTCACCCACTCCCCCATTTGTTCCAATTAGTTCTCCATCATCCACAATCATAAACCTGTTGATGCCTCCTGCAGATGAGTTTCTTTCCTGCAAGCATTCTCCTCCCTTCTGATACAGAGCTACTCTGCGTCTACTCCACTTGTCCCCATTCTTGAGTACTACATACCAATTATACAGTGCCTTCACCTTTAAAGGTGCACAGAACTTGGAGAAGCCAGCACGCACCTGTCCTTTTTTGGATTTTCACCCAATCTCCTACTTCAATGTTTCCCTTCTTTGCATGCAACTCACAAAAATCATCTTTTACTGCCTACTCATGCATTAGCAACTTCTCAGGAAGTAACTTAGGGCCTGATTACGAGTCTGGCGGTCTTGTGACCGCCTGACTCGCAGTGGCTCAGGAGTGGTGGTCCACCATTTTACCGATTATGACTTTGTAAGTTGTATTGGTGGTGGACCTCCGGCTGCGCCTGGGAACAGTAATTCCCTGGCGGTGGTGCAGGAGCGCCACAACACATTATGCTGAGCAGGGACTGGCACAGTCCCGCTCAGCATATTGCGAGGTCCTGGCACGCCAGCCTTTTCATGGCAGAGCCCCACCATGAAAAGGCTGGCGGCACAGGAACAAAGGTGCCCTACAGGGCCCCCATGTCCCCACCGCCATGGGGATACATTCAGGGGGGCACAACGTGTGCCCCCCTGTCAGTATTCCCCCAGTTCCAGCACGGCATGAACGTCACCATCCATGCCATGCTGGAACTTTTTTACCGTTCTCATTGCAGTGCCTGTTTTCAAGGCACCACCATGGGAAAGGCCAAAGGACCACCGACCGTATTACGAGTTGTACTTTTCCAACTCGTAATACGGCATGCGGTCAATGTGCGGGTATGGGGCAGCGGAGCCGGCGTTGAGCCATCGCGTTTGCGCCAAACTCGTAATCAGACCATTAGTGTCATACTCACAAAGGGAGAAACTTTTACAACTCCTTTTTCAGTCGTGCAATAAGCCCACCCCAGTTCATTTACCATACCTTCCACATTCACACCACTGTGAACAGCCATCAAAATAGCCCCTTTCATCAGGCGATTAGCCCTCTCCACAAGTTCATTGGCTTGAGGGTTGTAAAGAATTGTACACCAATGCTTAATACTACAGTTTTCCAAAAATGTTTTCATGTCATGAGATGTAAGTTGCGTGCCATTATCTGTTAAGAGTACAAGAGGAAAACCCTCCTCCCTAAATACTCCTTCCAGAGCAGATATTGTACTCTTAGTCGTCACCTCCCATAACTAGTACATATCTAAATTCACTTCTCACACCATACAACGGCCCAATAAAATCCATGCAACACTACTCCAGTGTTTTCCAGGATCCTCAAATTGACAAAATATGGTTTGCACACCAGTTTTAAGTCTCTTTTCACTCTCCTTGCAGTCACGACAACTCTCAACCCAACTTGTGATCTCACCATCAATACCAGACCACCAAAAATTAGTTTATTTTACTCTCCTTTTGGTTAAAGTTTGTCCAAGGTGCCCTTCATGTGCTGGCTGAATAATCCTTATTCTCTACTCTTGAGGCGAGACACATTTTTCATTTCTTCTCACAACATCCCGACCATACAAAGTTAATTCTTCCAAAATCTTAATAAAAGGTCTTACATTGAGAGAAACAATATTTTCTCTCCTCCCTCCTTTCACCATCATGTCAATCACCTCCTTCAATACAAGGTCACACTCCATTTCTTTCCTCCATTCCTCTAAAGTAAATGCACCATAACAACACTCCACAATATCTGCCATCCACATTACAGCACCTTCTTGTTCTTTTGCTATCACAGCTTCCTTATCAATTTCATTCCAGTTTAAGGATAACGGAGATAGACAGTCAGCCTGGGCATTCCTCCATCCTGGAATATATTCCACCCAATAGTGATATTCTTGCAATCTAGAGGCCAGTCTTGCCAATCTTGCTGACCCTCTGCCTGCCCCCCGGTGTTAAAACCTTTACCAAAGGCTTGTGGTCGGTATGCAATATAAACATCACACCCCATAAATATGTCCTAAATTATTCCACACTCCAAGTCACAGCCAATGCCTCATGTTCTATGACTGAAAAATTACATTCTGTATCAGTCAAGGAATGGGAAGCAAAAACAACGGTTTTCTCCACATTGTCACGGATTTGGGATAAAATAGCACCAATACCAGAGGCACTGGTATCCACATCTAGCACAGGTTTCAAACATTTGCCAAACAGTACCAAAATTCCTGTATTGCAAATTTCTTTCTTAATTTGGTCAAAAGTATCTTGTTGCTTCTTTCTCCACATGAACGTCCACCCCTTCCTCAACATACCCCTCAATCTCTCAATTGTTTTCAACAAATGTCTAATAATATTTGAGGCCCACGTAGAAATGACACTGGTCTTTATATTGTGGAGAAGGCGACTGCACGATGGCCTTAAGAAGGTCCTCCTTAGGCAGCACACCTTCATTTGAAATGGTGTGACTCAGATACTTGACTTCTTGAACTAAAAATTTACATTTGTCCTTTCTCAAGGTGAGGCCTGCTTCTCATAACCTTCTTAAAGCTTGTTTCAAAGAACAATAATTTTACTCCATAGTCTCCCCAAAAAACAAGAATATCATCTTGGAAACATGACATTTTTTAGCCCTCTGAACATTTCTGACACTATTCGCTGAAAAAGAATTGTAGCCGAAGGGAGGTCAAAAGGCATTCTAATAAATTGAAATGTCCCTTCCATTGTGATGAATGCTGTGAGTTTTTTTTTTTAGTTTTCATGCCAATGGAACTGATGGTATACACTCATAGGATCCAATTTTGAAAAACAATTCCACCATTCAACAAGAGAATCATTTCATTAATGTTGAGCAAAGGAAAACTGTGTTTGAAGATGTTATGATCCACACTCCTCAAGTCCACGCAAAACTGCAAGTGTCCATCAGCTTTCTCTGTTATCACCACAGGTGAAACCCAACTAGAAGCCTGTCCTGGTTCAATGATGTTTTCCTTAAGCATGTCTTTCAGCATTTTTTTTACTTCACTTCTAATAACTACTGGCACCCGCCTCACTTTATGCTTGACCGGCGCAACTACTTGCCTAAGTACTATTTAATGCACATATCCATGCAACTTGTAGTGTAGCTCCTATTTCCCTAATAGGCTCTGCGCATTGGAATAATATATCCTATAGGTTTGACATAGGACTAAGGTCAGTATGTCACTATCGAGTATATTAAACTTAATTACTTGTGCCAGCTAGCTCAGAGGCCACTAGAAACTCCTTGACAACAAGAAGGGAGTAGTTTCTGGCAGCCGCAAAACATGACCACTGTGTTTCCCTTTAGTATCAGAACGTGTCCCAGAGTCATGGAAAAAAAAGATAACTATTTCACTCAGCTCAGTCGTGCATGCTTAGTTTTCTCCAAGTTACACAGAAAGAAATAGACGGGCGTTTCAATAAAGGATTTATTGAACAGTCTTGTTTCTGGTGTAAGTAAAATGTGCTGTTACGATCACAAGACAGTATGCAAGATAAATAATGTACAGGGTGAGCAGTAGAAATAAATAATACTGCGATAGCATTATCTTTTAGTACATATGCTGTTACATAAATAACACAGACTAAAAATGCGAGTACTCATACGATGCGTTGCTAAGCTAATTCTACCCTAATGTACCTAACCTGACCTAGGTGTAGGAAGAGGGAAGAAGTAGGTGAAGTATTCCTTACTATGGTATACTAAGAGTATGTTAAGTCTAGTATGCCTAGTATGCCAAGAGTCCCTCTAGGTTCTAGTCAGCTCCATACCTGAAGAATGAGAGAGGTAGGAATCTCTTTGCCAGACTCGAACTCCAACACCCCGCAAGGGAAGTCAGATCACTGGAAGCTGGGCTCTCTGCGTGCAGGGAATGGCAGCGTCTTCTCAGTGCGTCAGGCCGGGAAACGGGAACCTCTGAAGTCGAGGTCTCCTCTGGTTTACAGGGGCTAGGGAAGGTATATTTATACCTGAGACCACCTAAGAATGTTAGTATTGACGTGAGTTGGACAGCGAAAGACGTCATGAATGAACCCCCTAAGGAATAATGGTTCATGCATAATATATGAGTCCTTGAAGAAATCAATAGTCCTGGACTAGGGAAACTCCCGCAGCCTAAGGGTCTGTTCTTCATGAACTCGTTGTGACGTTAGGGTGGACGGATGTCAGAGACCATGCCTGTATTTGGAGTGCACGGTTTAATGCCTAAATAAGGGCTGGGATTTTATGCCTATATAAGGGCAGGGCGAATTGTGCCTATATAAGGACATGATACTGGAAAGCCCGTTAATGGATACCCTAAGAGGAATACAACACCCACTCCTCTTTCGTGTGTACGATAATACTAAAATGCTAAACATTTAAAATGCTAAACATTAAAATGGAGTACCGCATATTTCTAAAAATTTTCATAAAACCATTTAAAAAAGGTATTAAAAAAAATCCATTAGAATGCAAAAGGTACTGTACATTTGAAGCATTGCTTTTCATTACAGGCATAAAGTTCGAAAATAAATGCAATTGGAATGAAATAAGCAGTAATATTTACATGTGACAAAAAATGATCGATAAGTTTCTCAAAAATCAAAGTCATTTCATGTCAGAAAAATTAATGAACTGTTTTAGACACACAAGAGTACTAAGTGTCCGTGGAAGTACCTTGAAGTCTGTATTATAAGGCTAGTTCTACTTTAAGCAGATTGATGTGCCATTTTCGTTAAAAAAAAAATGGGGAAAAAGTTCAATTTTGGTAGAGTTCCAAGTTGTTTAAAAATGAAGGCCAAATTGTCACTGCATCTCTGGAACACAGTATGCTGAATCAGAGTTAGTTCACGGGTCTGGTGTAAACATGAGATCATCTATTTCAATAGACAAAACATCATCCACTGTTGTTGGTGTCAGTTGGAACACCTCGTGTAGTAGATTAATTGCACAGAGATGGGAAGCATTGCTTCCAGCATAGGTTGCCTCAGCAATGTTCGCGTCCGTTGTTACCTGTGTGCCTGGAGTTGTTTCTCGTACCTCAGCAGCAGCCGGAAGCGTCTGTGAGATCTCAATGAATGCTGACAGCAGGATAGGAAGCCTCTGGGGACAACACAGAGCATGGGCCGTTATTGGGTCCAGCAGAGTATCGACATCCGTTGGCGTTGCTGATGGAAATGTTAGACAGGTGTCCAACACGCATTCTTCACCGCATAGCAGGCATCGTAGAACAGGTAAGATACAATCTTGCCAGATTGGTCTGAATGACAGGAACCAAGTTGTATTAAGGTCCCGTAGACGAGTCATGCCAAAAAGCTTTACTATTTGCTCACGGCACTTTCGTTCAAGGAGAGCTTTCTCCATTTCGCTCGGAGTGATGTCGGCGAATAGGCTGGCCATTGCGCAATAGCAGGAAGAGAAATAGAATTCCGGCAACAAGTGCTAGAATTAATGGTATGCCACCAAACACCGAATGTGCAAAGTTCGGGATGATTCCGAGTATTGCCTGGAAAGGTGCTAACAGACCTGAGCAGATGCTCTTAAATACATGTACAATTCCTGTTGTATCAGACATGTTGAAGATACGTGATATCATTTCCACGAAATGTATAGGGCAGTTTGTACGTATTAAAGTCTGTATCTCAGCCGAAGTCCTTGCAACTTGTAGATCATAGGTTTCTTTGGCCGAGGTCAAAGGCACTGTTTGCTGTAAAAGCATGGCTTTCATTCTGCTTAGAGTATCAAATCTTATAAGGTCGTTCAGCGAAGGCCATAGAGGCGACTCCCTGACTGTGTCTATTGGGGGAAACAATACTTGCATACAGCAAGTGACCCTGGAGTTGACCGTTACTAGATATGGGATGCCTGGCAGCATTCCGCAGCAGCTCTGATCATTCAACATGAGGTAACTCCTATTAGAAAGTTGTCCAAACGTTGGATTAATCACAGCAGCTGGAGTACCCTGCTGATGGCAAGACAAATTTTCCACTGAACCATTACAAGCCCCGTGCAAGGAAATGTCTTGACATATAAGTGAACCACTTAGTGCAAGTTTACAGTTTGAACCGCTCAAAAACACTTCACGATCCCCACTCCAACATCTATATGTATACGGTAAATCCCACGATGTCTTAATGTATTCCTTACCCAACCTTTCATATTTGCCTGCTTGCATTTGTCTGAGGCAATACTGAAACTGAAAAGTACTCACAGGTAATGTTATTTTGCCATGAATAAGCCATTCTGTGGCTGGTTTTTCTGCCACAGTGAATGGTAACTTCTCCAATTTTTCAATGCTCAGCACTGTATACTTTGCTCCTCTTTGTGCCAGTTCGATCTGTTTATCAGTGAGATTGTATTCTGCAAACAGAGCCGTTGTGTTGATGAAACGCCAAGGCACATAGCCCGCTCGCAAAGATTGCAGCGTCCAGCTTAATAACATAATAGAACGTAATTGAGATTGGCCTTGTTGTAACATCGCCAAATCTTGTTCCAGTATGTCGATAGCAGAGGATACAATGCCGTCCAGTGAATATATTCTTGAGGACAAAGTTGTTAACCCATTGTCGACCACAGAGAGTGTTTTCTCTAAATTAATACGATCAAGTTCACGTATTCGTTCTGCGGCCTCTATCTGTGATACCTTCCAAGCTTCATTATAAGCAGCATAAATGCCGGCATATATGAAACGTTTTTGACGCGGTTTTCTTGGTCCAAGCAAGAAATCCCTAAGGTCTGCGTCTTTTGCAAGTAAGGATAAGTGTTGTTTCACATCCTGTAGTGTAGACTTATGCAGCCAATCGAGGCATAATTTACCTACACTGTATGTTGTTACTACCCCCGGATGTTGTCTTTGGACGTATCTTGGGTCTGGCCTATGAATAGTAAAGCCCTGAGTTTTATTCAGGAATCTTTCCTGACAGTTATTCGTGTCTGTGGGCCAGATCAACCATTTTTTCCAAGTAGGATTAGATCTGTTGAGTTGTAGTATATTGTCAACTGTCACCACTGCCTTTGTATTATTTTCACTGGCAGGTGTTGGTACAGAAGGTGTGTTCATCTCTTTTATCTTGGCTAATCCAAGACAAGATGTTTGTTGGATAGTTTCATTCAAAAACATTATTTGTTCTGGGATGATGCAGGCTCTAAATAAAGCTTCTATCCCCTGCACTTGCCAATCTTTAGTACCCCACACAGTTTTTGTGTCAATTGTGTCTTTCCAAAAGTCGAAACCCTGTCTAGACAGTTGGGCATTAAAAAATGCAGAATAAATCTGTTTTGTATTTGTTAACATAATTTTCAGTCCTGTCTTGTTTACATTTTTATAGTAAAACATTTCTGGATCAGATGTATTGTATCCTGAAAAATATGGAAACTTATTAGCAAATGTTTTTGAACTACCTTTAGGTGGTGTAGGACAATGTTCCCATTGGTTAAACATAAACACATTTCTTGGATATGCAGATTTATGCAAATAATGATGACCATAGTGGTTATAACAATACATTTGTTCATAGTCTGATGAACCCTCTAAATATTCATGTTTAGAAAATGCAGCAGATTTTTCTAGGTCAAACATTATGTCAGTCACAGTCTCAAAGTCCCAATCATCAGAATAGGTACTGGACGTAATTAGATCACTTAGTGAAATTTTAAACAAATGTGGAATGTTCAATTGTTCATTCGGGCCGAAGATATCATAATCTGTTTTGTCCCACACTATACCATCAAGTATAGGAACAGCTGTGATGTTCACTGATGATAAGTCTCTTGCTTCACGATGGGAAGATTTATGAGGTTTCAAAAGTACGTTTACGTCTTTTCCTTCAGTGTTCACATGGATGTATCTGCCACTTATAAGCACGCTTACAGTTGTTACCAAAGCTAGCCAGAGCAGGAAAACAAAAAGTCCAGATGTAATCCAGAGTTCAATCCATGGCGAAACCAAATAAGTCTTTTTCACAAAATGAAGAAAGTCTTGTACTTGCTGCTTGAATTTCAATGACACTGGCGTCGTTTCAGGTTCACTCGGATCTTCTGAGAACGTATCAAAGTTAATGAAATAGCCAGAAGCAGTTCTGTCAATTGTTGGAATTGCATCAGGATTTGTAGAAATCACTGGAACCAGTTGATCACGTGCTACGTTGGTGTAGACAGGTGTATTTGGACGAACTGTTACTTGGTGTTCAAGAGGGATGAGTTCCATAGCGTTGTTGCATAGTCCTCCGTCTGTTACAGCTGAATTCTCGATTGTTATCAGTCTTTCAGTCTGAACCTCTTCGATAGTAGCGAGAGGAGTGTGTCTGCTACTAGGTCGGAGTCCACGAGGCCTACTATTTAGTATTGGCCACATACTGTGGTTTGATGAGGTCGATGGACACAAATCTTTTCTCCTTTCTTCCAGCAAGGGGCGGCAGAAGTACTGTTCTTGTTCCTTGAACTGCTAGGACAGGTACTGGTTGTCTGTAAGAAGGTCCAAATTCCTTCTTGACCGCAATTTTTCTCTGACTAGATCCCCAACTTTTGGAATCCAGACAGGCCTTGCTGGGACAGCCGGTTGATCCCCAGTGGTGGTTGACTGTAGGAATACGTTGCTTTGCTTCGTTCTTAATTTGTTTAAGTCTTGTAAAACAGCCAAACGATCTTTGATATCAAATGGTTTATTTTCCACCACTGTGCCTACGTGTTCTAGGTCTGGTACCCACATTCTTGTCCCAAATAGGATCTCATATGGAGTGACCCCCCTAGAGAACTTCTTGGCAGATTGTTCATTGCGCGCTGTACGCCACTAAGGTGTTTGACCCACCCATCACCCGAACCTAATACCCTAGCTGTTATAGACTGCTTTATGTCCCGGTTTTTCCTTTCCACAACCGAATTTCCCTCAGGATGGAATGGAGAGGAGTACCGCAATGCAACGCCCAGACTGGCCATGGCTTCTTTGTAAGCCCTAGAGCTAAACGCAGGACCCTGGTCAGAATGTAGCATGCCTATTGCGGATGTGCCGATAAAGACTCGCAAATCTTTTATAACAGTTCGAGCGTCAGCCGAGCGCTGAGGCCATAACCATAGGAACCTAGATTCAGTATTTGCGGGAATGCCTTTGTCCAGTAGGACGCACGCGCGTAGATAGTCGAATGCTGTCTAACAGTGGTGTCTGTACTGGGCTGCCGCATTCGCAGCATGGTGTCTGGTGGCTCTCTCGCTGTAATTTACAGTCTAAGCAGTTGTTGATGAATATGTGAATTTCTGTATTCATCCCAGGCCACCAGTACATCTCTTTTAAAGTCAAGATAGTTTTAGAGATCCCTTGATGTGACAGACCCTCCCCCAAATGCGTTTCATAAATCAAGGCTGCTCTACGTTCCATGTTTGGTATTACCCTATCCCCCAATCCCTATGGATTCGAGCAAAAGGAACGTTGTTCGCATCAATTACATAAGAGTACTTGAGTGGAAACTTTTTTGGTAACGCTGCACTGCTGCCTTTGCTTGATGCATTGACAGCCAACATTATCTCACCGTCTATTTTTGTTTTTGAACGAGTGGTCGCAGCTACGGAAGCCGTTTGCACAGCCCCCTTTGCGGCTTCGTCAGCCAATGAATTCCCTGCAACGTGAACGCCATCACGTTGATGACTCAGTGTGTGTATCACGTGAGCCTTTGGTAGTCCGTTTTTCAACTGAACTACTTGTTCCCAAAGCAATTTGTGCTTTATTGTGCCACCTTTCGCATCTTTGAAACCATTTTCAAGCCAGTTTTGTATATATTCATTATACGACTGAACACAGTAAAACGAATCGCACACTATTAGTGTGGGGAATTCTCGATCTGTACTTTCAAGTGCCAGTTTGAATGCTTGTAGTTCAGCTCTCTGAGCTGTACAATCCCCTAGAGATTGTGTTTTCGTGACCATAGGTCTGAAGATGCCATCTCGCATGCGACCTTTAACGATTGCACACGCTGCACTGTAAGCTTGCTTACCCCCTATTGCGGGTTGGGCGGATCCATCAGTGTAAATTATAAATTCGTACTGATCAAGAGGCAGAATTTCAGTAGGCAGAGGACATTCTTGTTCATATTGTAAGAATGCTTGTGTTTTTAAATCTGGATCAAAAACATATTCAACATCTGTTGCAGCAAGAGAATTAACCCATTGTATCCATCTTGGATGTAATGCTTTAGCATTTGGAATGCTCGCTTTTGTAACAGCTTCTAAAGCCGGTACCGGGGTTACGACAATAATGCGTTTCCCTTGGGCTAAGGCTCTTTCTTTTGCTACAGCGGTTTGAACTGCTGTCAGAATTTTTTCAGTTGAACTGAAGCGCATTTCCGCTTGTGTGTACAAATAGGATTTGTATGCGATTGGTATTTTCTCACCCTCATTGAAGGTTAAGTATGTGAATCCACATTGACCCGAAATTATTCGGATCACCAAATTACGTTGACTTACACGTGTTTGTAAGTGATTTGTTGCTAACATGTTAGCCTGGAGTGAACGCAAGATTTCTGTGTGTTCCTGTGTCCAGTTTTAGATTGAAAAATCAGGTTTGATTAATGCGTACAGAGGTTTAACCCTTTCTGCATAATTTAGAATGTATGTTCTTCCAAAATTTAGGAAACCCAGGATGGATTGTAAGTTTTTAGCGTTTTTGGAGGTTGGAGCAGCGCACACTTTTCTAAAAAGTTAGCTGCCAAGCTCTTGCCTTCACTTGAAAGCTCATATCCTAGAAATAGGACATTGAGATGGGCAATTCTGGACTTTTTAAAGTTGAACTTGTAGCCCTCAGAGGCGAAACCCAGTATAATGGTGCTCACCCTGTTCAAGTGTTTGTCCAGGTCATCGTCTGTCAGATATATGTCATCGACATAGGACAATGCCTCATTGTCATAAATTTGTAGTAACTCCGTTACCCTCGTTGAGAATAAACCTGGGCTATTTTTTAACCCTTGTGGGAGTCGACAAAAGTGACCCTGGGTCCTCATTATGGAGAATGCTGTTAAGTACCTGCTTTCAGGTGCTATGTTTTGGCAAAAGAAACCATTTGAGATATCTAATGTTGTTTTATATTTTTTACGCACAATGTTATTCATTAATGCTGTGCTATGTGCATTTTGCACTGCAAAAGTTTTAGAACAAGTGTTTAGGTGTCTGTAGTCCAAAACTAGACGATATGTATTGTCTGGTTTGGAGACAGGAAACAAAGGATTGTTCATTGAGGAGGTGCATGTTTCAATCACCCCTTGGTATTCAAGTTGATCTAAGATCTCCCTGACCTGTTTTTTAGCTTCTTGCTTTATAGGGTACTGCCGTTGTGCAGTTGGTTCATGTTTCAGATGTATTTTATGTTGAGGTAAGTCCTCATCCCATCCTACGTGCTTTCACCTGTCTAGGTTTGTCTCCCTCCATCCGGAGTGTTATTTCATATAACTTTTGTGGAGTACTAACTCTGGTGTCTACAGTCTCGACTGTAATGTACTCATTCAAGTCCACTATCTCCAGAAGTTCCTTCACGGTCTGGCGAACTATTGTGACTTCTGCTGCACTGTCCAGCATGGTCTGAGCCCATTCTCCGTTCTTGAGTTGTGTTCTCAGTATTCTCGGCATGTCTGATCTTCAGACCTGCTACCTTCTTTTTGGAGAATTGAGGTTTTGTTTTTGTTTTTGAAGCGTGTTTGTCGTCTTTCGATTTCACGCGTTCTTCTTTATGTTCCGATTGTCCTCTTCTTTCCGAAGTCTGTGATGAGATCTGAAAGGGACGAGAGGAACGTGTATCAGTATCTTGATACCTATCAGGTTTTTTCAAATTATCCCTATTCCTGAGGTTATACCTCCTTTCAGAGGGCTCCTTTTGAGGAGACCTACCTCGGGATTGAGAACGTTTCTAGTTTGATTTTTGTTTAGTAGACTCCCACTTCTTTTAGAAGATGTAGGAGTTTGTTTTATTGAGTCCTTCTCAGGACTTTCAGATAGTTTTGGTTTCAGTGGTCTTCCACCCAAACTATCTCTGCCTAATTCTGCATAAGATTGTTCTATAATTCTGGGTAGCTCAGTTTGATGTTCTGCTGCTGCCTCCCCTTTAATATTAGATAATATTATTGTTGAGACCTGGTCGAAATTTTTCAGTAATTTCATACCTAAATTTAGAGCAGGCTCTGCCCCGTATTAGTTTTGAATTTGTTTTAGGACATCAGGTATTACCGCAATTGATGGAATACCAAAGACTGAGCCCCAAGTGGTGCAGTCTTCCAGTTGTGGTGTGATCCCCATTGGTAAACTGATTGTTAGGATTCTGTGTTTCTCATGCGGGCTAGTATTTGGAAATACTGCTTCGATTTGAGTAATTTTTTGAGCTATCCAAAATGGAATTTGCTCACGTTTTGTGGGTATTTTACCCATGACTGCGTATAGAGTCTGTGATGTAATTTTTAGTGTATTCCCCTGTTGGGGAGTTGGATTTGGATATGTCAATGGTGGTCGGACTGTAAAAGTCTGCATGACATATTGGACCAATTGTCTGTAAATTTTTATTAACTCTGTGAGTTGAGTACGTAACTCCTCATCTGACATCTCTTCAATGTCAGGATGAGGTGTGTAGCCGGCTAAAATCGGCCATGTTGCTCCTGGTCTACCTAGTGGACCGAGCCTGGTAATGTTTTTGTGATGTTTTAGGGTGCCTTTAAACCAGAGCTGATGCTCTTGGTATGTTAATGGAATTTCTATATCCTCGAAAGGACTGTATTCCTCTGGTGGTTCATCTTCCTTGTAGAAGTGAAACATGTGTGTCACTGAATTGGATTCAGGAAATATTACCCATGAATAGAATACCTCTGTCTGAAAGGATTCTTGTGCCTCTATCACGAAAACTGCTCTACCGCCTCTTGGTGGTAGGCCATGTTTTATAAGTTTTAGAGTGATGGCTCTTCTTAAGTTTTGAGGGATGTCTATAACACCCTCCTCGGTTTCATTTAAACCGGTAAAGTTAAAAACTGCTGCTAGGGCTGGATCAGCCGCAGTTACACCGTCTCCGGCGTCTTCAGTCATTTTTTTTTGAAAAATGTAGAAACAAGTTTCAAGGAAACAAAGATAAGGTGCATAATATTGTGGAACACTGTATCCTTCAACGTTGAGCAAACCAAACAGCTAATATATAGGGTGCTTCCCTATGTAGCCTTGGTGGATACTTAACCCTGCCCACTCCAGACGTCTTTTGGAGTATATGGGTAGGGGTCTTGAGAGAAAAAGCACGGCTGAGTTACTCAGTATCTAACGTTGAATTACTGCCTAACCAAACCGTTGGGCGCCATGTAGTGTAGCTCCTATTTCCCTAATAGGCTCTGCGCATTGGAATAATATATCCTATAGGTTTGACATAGGACTAAGGTCAGTATGTCCCTATCGAGTATATTAAACTTAATTACTTGTGCCAGCTAGCTCAGAGGCCACTAGAAACTCCTTGACAACAAGAAGGGAGTAGTTTCTGGCAGCCGCAAAACATGACCACTGTGTTTCCCTTTAGAATCAGAACGTGTCCCAGAGTCGTGGAAACAATAGATAACTATTTCACTCAGCTCAGTCGTGCATGCTTAGTTTTCTCCAAGTTACACAGAAAGAAATAGACGGGCGTTTCAATAAAGGATTTATTGAACAGTCTTGTTTCTGGTGTAAGTAAAATGTGCTGTTACGATCACAAGACAGTATGCGAGATAAATAATGTACAGGGTGAGCAGTAGAAATAAATAATACTGCGATAGCATTATCTTTTAGTACATATGCTGTTACATAAATAACACAGACTAAAAATGCGAGTACTCATACGATGCGTTGCTAAGCTAATTCTACCCCAATGTACCTAACCTGACCTAGGTGTAGGAAGAGGGAAGAAGTAGGTGAAGTATTCCTTACTATGGTATACTAAGAGTATGTTAAGTCTAGTATGCCTAGTATGCCTAGTATGCCAAGAGTCCCTCTAGGTTCTAGTCAGCTCCATACCTGAAGAATGAGAGAGGTAGGAATCTCTTTGCCATACTCGAACTCCAACACCCCGCAAGGGAAGTCAGATCACTGGAAGCTGGAAGCTGGGCTCTCTGCGTGCAGGGAATGGCAGCGTCTTCTCAGTGCGTCAGGCCGGGAAACGGGCTCCTCTGAAGTCGAGGTCTCCTCTGGTTTACAGGGGCTAGGGAAGGTATATTTATACCTGAGACCACCTAAGAATGTTAGTATTGACGTGAGTTGGACAGCGAAAGACGTCATGAATGAACCCCCTAAGGAATAATGGTTCATGCATAATATATGAGTCCTTGAAGAAATCAATAGTCCTGGACTAGGGAAACTCCCGCAGCCTAAGGGTCTGTTCTTCATGAACTCGTTGTGACGTTAGGGTGGACGGATGTCAGAGACCATGCCTGTATTTGGAGTGCACGGTTTAATGCCTAAATAAGGGCTGGGATTTTATGCCTATATAAGGGCAGGGCGAATTGTGCCTATATAAGGACATGATACTGGAAAGCCCGTTAATGGATACCCTGAGAGGAATACAACAAACTGACCTAAGTAATTTTCTGAAAACTTCCTTGGCATCAATTAAAACATCTTCAATGATGACATCATTCACCACCATAACTTGGTTAGGAGGCCTTGGGTTGCTAATAATATGCAAATCATATTGATACATCCAACCCAGGATAGGTGGTCCATCTGTATCCTAATATACTTTGCCATACACTTCTATCGTAAGAAATCTTATTGGGGAAAGAAAATACCCTAAAATGTCGATCTTCTCCCCTTGATAACCTCCAGGACTGATATCCTTCAGGGACAAATCAACCCCTTCCCTTTGAATCATAAACTTCAATATGATGGTACACACAGAACCTAAGTCTACCATAAGTTCCACGTTCCTACCTTTAATTTGAAACAGAGCTCTGGGTTGAGCTCTTCTTCCCATACCATTGTCATCTTGCCCTACACTTAAAATGTGCTCTACTTGTCTCTCTTGACTGTGCTCTTCTGTGACCGCCACTTTCAAACTGTCACCCCCCTTGCACATGCGTGCAAAATGCTGTCTACATCTACACCTCCTGCCCTCCTTGTTAACAGCAAAACAGAATTTAGACTCTCCCAAATGAAAACCACTACCATACCTGTAGCACACTTTAGATGTCTGTCTACTGTTGCCACTTGTCTTCTGGATTTTTTTTGATGTCTTGTTACCTAAATTGACCACACTGATACTTTCTTCAGCCATGTCCCTTTTACAAATCTCTCCCACACAAAACTCTGATTACTCTACAACTTTGCTGAGAAGGATAGCATCTTTCAATTACGGATTTTTAGCTTTTTTCTTGCTCCTGCACTGAACAATTAATTGATTTCTAATAAATTCTGCAGTCATTTGACCAAATTGACATTTTACAGACAGTTCACGCAATCTTGTGACAAACTTGTCTATAGATTTTCCAGGTTTTTGAGGGTGGGTATAGAATTTGTGTCTTGTCATTGCAATATTAGTCTCCTTGGCAAACCTACGCTCTAAACGCAACTTTGTCTCCTTGTATACATCAGTTATAGGTTGAACACCAGAATCCTGTACTTGAGGAAGAAATTTTAAAATGAGTTGCCCCCTCATTTCTCAAAGCATTCAAAAGTAGAGCCTTTTCCTTTTAACTCTAAAGTTTTGACCATAAAGAGCTAAAAGGAAATTTTCAAATATCAATCCAGTCCTCCAATTGTATAACAGGTGATCCGTGATGAGCCACAAAAATGGGTGGAGCTGTAATTATTGTGGACTGAATGAGAATGGGAAGCTTTCCGATACGAGCCCCACTAAGGTATATTCCTCTAATGTCAATACATGTAATGGGACACCACCCTACTGCAGAGAGGGATAACTAGTGCGCTGATGCACAGCACACATCGAAGCTGACAAGATGCTGGTAGCGTTATTCCACCGAGTGTGATTATATTGCGCTGTGCTGCCACTTGATTTCCTGGGGATGGCTCCTCCCACCAGCACAGCGTTGATACTCTGTGCTGCCGTTGGGTTGCCGATACCACATGGCGAATAGCAAGGAAAATGCAGAATTCCTATAGCATTTGTCACCCCTGAGGTACCAATGGTAAGCGTTTAGCGAGCGCTGAAAGAAATGTGCGGATAATATAGCTTTCCAGCCTTTGGCTTGACGGGCAATGCAGGGACAGCACAAGTCTTTTTCTATATGTGTACAGTGCGCGCGCTCCTCTCAAGTTATATGAATATCCTTGACCCTCCTTGTGGGGAGGGAGTGTTCACGCTGCTAGGGACTCCAAGGGGTGAATAATATTTTTACAGGACCGTTGTCACTGCTGACTTCTAGCAGTGTCTGATATCCAGAAAGTGTACCGAATGGCACAGCGAAGCCAAGGATTTAAAACTAAACAGTCGTTACGCACTAGGGCAGCACATGTAAGTCCATCTACCACCTGTCAGGCTGCTAGTCAGGTAACTTGTCACCATATTGTAGTGATGACGCCAACACAAGCGTGGTGAAGATGAATAGAAGCTTTATTCAGTGCAGCCTGCCTGAGCGTGTTTCCCTCTTGCCAGCCAAAGTCCAACTGTCAAGAGTGGAATCCTCGCTCAGGGAAGCCAATGAGAGAACACTGAACGCTAGCCATGTAAGGAGATGCCCTAGAGGCAGAACACAGTTTTTTGCCAAAAACGCCTTTATAAATCAGGACCTTCATCTTAGTTCACATTTCCCTAATGTATATAAGCTAATCAAGGTGTCTTTATTCACTCTTCTATGTTTGTGTCTCAATTCTTCAGTATCCTTTCACATTTACTGTCCTGTTACTAGGACCACTGTAGTCAATTTTCCACTTAAATGCAGTTGTTCTGCTTTGTATCAGTAACATAACATTCTGCGGTCGTATTTAGCTTGGTCCTTTCATTGTCTTGTGATTTAAATATTGACCAATCTATTTTTAACTTGATTTGTGCATTAATGCAGCCTGAAAATGAACTTCATCTCCCCTTGACTCCTATTGGTCTGCTCATTTTCCAGGGATGGCAACACCTCTTTTTTAGTGGTAAAGTTGGTTCTCCTTGTCGCCTTTCCTGTCCATTTTTTTTGTAAAATCTTTTTATTGAAATTGGAGTCATATCACAACTGCAATTTACATTTCCCAAAATATTCACAGTTTACAGTCCATATGTTGTTACTCGCAATACCGGTCATTTGTGCTTTAAATGTCATCAACATTGACATCAACATCCCACGCCGCCCGCCGCCCTCCCTGTCCATTTATTTGTTCTGAGGGGAAGATACATATGTAGCCTCTATATGCATTCCAGTTTCCCCACTTTCGATCCCCATTCCGGGGACATCCCCTATTTACATAGACCATTTTTCCGCCAGCATACACCAATCCATGTCGTGCTCCCACTCTTCAATTGTTGGCATTTCTTGTGCCCCCCACATATGAGCGATGTTTCATTTTGCGATGGCCATTCCTAAAGTTACCCATGTTTGTTCTACACTAGACAGGTTTGTTGTGTCCCATCTATTAAGGAGGCATAGTTTTGGTTGGGGTGACAGTTCCTTACCACATATTTGCTGTAACTGTGTCGTGATTCCCTCCCAGTAATGTTGGATTTTCGGGCATGCCCTCATCATGTGGTAGTATGTGCCGACTTGATCACAATTCCTGAGGCATAGAGCGCTATCCCTTTTACCCATTTTTACCATAGCTTCACATGAGTAATACATTATGTGTAATGTTTTTAGCTGTACTAATCTAAGTCTAGCTGTTATATCTACTTCTCACGGGGAGGACAGCGCTTCTTGCCATTCGTCTTCCCCCAGTTCTCCCAAATCAGTCTGCCATTGGGAATGAAGTTGTGTTGGTGGATCTGGGAAGTTGTTGGTTATTTTCTGTTACGTCATGGATATGGCTTTCCGAGTCATGTGGTCTGCGAGCAATCTGCCTTCTAGCGGGGTGGCCTCTGGCAGATTTTGGTCAGATGTTATTATTTTCCCTCTTTGCCAGAGATCTCCCACCGTGAATATTACGATGTATTTTTGTATCATCAGACAAGACATAAACACTGCTTTTTGTCTCTAAATAATTCCCTAGTAAGTTATATAGCAGGGAACCCAATACCAAACTCAGTGGACCACCACTTTTTACCCCAAATTGATCATAAACTGAATCTTGAAGATTACCTCCCAAACAACTTCTAAAACATTTCCATATTTGATACCCTAATCTCAGCAATTCAACTGTACCCACTCAGGTGGCACTCAACTGGATGGCTCAGACACAAGCAATTCAGAGGCTTTTGTGTAACGAGGGGTCAAAATACCTGCGGGCCTTACTTTGGTGTCTGATGAAGAAACAGCACCAGATTAAGGAGATGTACCCTAGGGAAAGACAAAGCACTGTATTTGGCGCCGCCTTGTGATGTTTCCAACTTACTGCATCAAAAAGGAACACAGATCAGGCCTTCTATTTTAAAATTTATAGACATGTAACAGGAGAGCAGGGCCTCAAAAATGCTTGCAACCAGGGGTACCTGCCCTCCCCTTGTGATAGTCCTGTTCAGGCAGTCCAAGTGGCCAGCATCCCAGATTCTTTGATCCTTTGCTTATGCTTACCGTTTCAAATAAACAAGGTTTTAAAAGGCTGCCTGTATCAAGTTAGGGTTCCTCTCAATATAATTACCACTTATCTGTTCATATTCAGATGGTCACCACTTGTCCCTTGATATTGATCTTGTGAATTTTTCCCTATAATAGATGTTAGATCTGTTCTTCAGTGTGAAGACTCTGCCTTTTTGTCTTTGTTCATTGGCAGATTTGCCTTCTGTCTTTTTGACTTTGTTCATTGACAGATTTGCCTTCTGTCCTTCTGTCCTTGTTCATTGACAGATTTGCCTTCTGTCCTTCTGTCCTTGTTCATTAACAGATTAGCCTCGCCTCATGATTGAACCCTTCTCCTACAAAACTATCTGGAGATGTTGTCAACGAAAGACGTCCACAAACTGATACCTGCACCTATGTTGCAAACTTCATCTTTGTACTGATTAATTAATAATTAAAATCAGTCATTATTCAAAACATGCAATCTAAGCCAATAGCCCATTCCTGCTAAATTGGCAAATGGTTAACTTTTTTGCACTACTGTTTCGAAGTTTAGAACAGATCCACTCGTCTTGAGTGCTACAGCTAATAGGCTCTTACCCAATCTTTATCTATTGTACATAATCACCCCTTAAGTCTGTTTCCCTTCCTTCCCACCTCCAAACAGTTACCTCGTCTGAATGTAGATTAGTTTGGCTCAACACCAGATTTCAATTCAGTTTCTTCTGATTTTATTTATTTACTTATGTTATTCTCATAGCCTCATTAGCATAATTAGCATCATTGTTGATTGCCAAAGGGACTTCAGCAATTTTTTTCAGTCAATGGAGATGGACAGAGCAACAATACAACAGGTAATGTGGGAAGTCTTACTAAAAATAAGTTAAGCAGGGCATAGCAGGGCATAGCAGGCCATCTGGACACCGACAAAGGAAGCAAGTGGAAGGGCTGACTGACATCACAAGAGGCATCGCCTCTGAAAGCCGTGTCTCGACAGTGGGACAATGGGGGAAAGAAAACCAGGATGCATGGCATCAAATAGGGGATGAACTTATCGGAAAGGAAAAAGGAAAGAACAACTAATCAAAGAGCAAATGTCTCCTGTAATATGACTGTGGGGGAGGGGAAAGGTGCACTGAAAGATGAATAAAGGGGTAGAGGGCAGTCAAAGAGTAGGTTCAGTGTCTCGATGTGTTTAGGCTTTCTCTTCTCCAGGTATGTGTATGGTCATCTGGGGAAGGTGTAGTATTAATAATGTAAGGGGGAGAGGTGCCTGGTGTGCTCCTGACTTCTAGCTTCTACGGGAGTGGAGCAGCATAAACTAGGCTCCACCTTCTATACATCATTTATGAGCATTTACTTGTAACCTATATATAATCAGTGTGGTTAACTTCATTAACTTGTGTTTTTACCTTAATAAAATTGCAGTAGACCATCACTTCTGGGCACATGAAGAAATCACATGTAGTTGTTCTGAATCAAGTAATAATTTATGTAACCGCATTTACTGAAAATATTTACATTTTAATGATAATTGTTTAAGTGGGAAGAATTAGTAATACTGCAATGTGCTTCCATATTGTTTCCCGAGTTAACTTAGCTTGACGTTAGGCCTTAGCTGAGCATTGCACCCTTTGATGGTTGCCAGTATGCTGTTTTCTCCTCGCTGCAGGTGAGTTATCGGGTTCGTTGTTAGCTAGAGAAAGGTTTACTGTTATGTATTAGACTGATAGTGAGGCCTGAGAAAGGAAAGCTGGCTACGGAAGTGAAGGGATGACAGTGAAAGGAGTCTCCTGTACCTGGCATACAGGAAAGATGCAACTCTCGAGGACAAGCATATGTGTACCTTCTTGTGTGGGGATAGGAATTTAAGGGGTTTACAGACTCTCAGCAAATGCCATCATACTTTCGTGGTGTTCTGCCCTTAAATGTAAGTTTAGCATCTTTGCCTAGACATCACTCCATGTATCCTGTATTCCCTCATGGATATGGTATAAAATTTGGTTATTAGTTGAGAGGTGTAATATCTCCATTCAAAGAATAAACACGATCCTTGTCAGGGTGAACCATAAAAGTCACCAAATAAACCTTTCCTTATCTCTGTTGTATCCTGGCACAAAAACAGGCTTAACTTAGGGGCAATGTACAAAGTATTTATGCAGAACTCAAACAGTGATAAAGTGAAAACACAAAACAAAAAAATCCCAAACCAATAGACAAAGACAGAGTAAAGTTATTTAAAAATATAACACCAAAATGACAAAAATCCAATAAGTAGAACCAGGATTATGAATTTTTCAAGCTTTAGGTAAAAGTAGCAACAAGAAGCAGAAAGTGCCATTTGCAGTTATCTGGTCCCACTGAACTGGGTCAAAGTCAAAAGTGCAGGCCGACTGTAATGGAGCGCGGGTCAGAATCAGGAACCAGGTTTGTCCCGGTGGAAAGTGTACCTTGCAACATTTAGTCCAGTTTTGCACAAGAAACACTTGTCGATTGGGCCAGACTGCAAGCAGGATCCGTGAGGGGCTCGTTGACACCAGAATGCTGAAGTCTCAGGCGCCGGTTGGAACTTCACATTGGAGGTGTTGTTGTCGCCGGTGTGAAGAGGTGGTTGAAGAGCAAAACTTTCTTTTGGCAAGTAAACACAGGCCGGTTGCTGTTGTCGAAGCAAAGTGCTCTGGGCTGTAATTTCCAGAGTCTGTATCCGGAAAGGTTGCATCGGCAGTCAGATACAGGTCCCTCCGCATTGGCCTCGGTGAGGTCCACTTACGTTCGTGAGGAGACCGTGATGGTTCTTTATGACGCGAAAGGCCCAGGACCTCTGATTTTTCATTTTGAGTCCAGTTCTTGCAAATTTAGGGTTGAGAAGAGTACACTCTAACACTAGCAAAGGGTCCTGGGCCTGGGGTGGGAACCTCTTGGGGGTCAGGACTCACTCCAGCAGAGGCCAGCAGCAGGGCCCAGGCAGGTCCAGCTGGTACTGGTCAACTAGGCAGTTGCAAGTAAGGCCTCTGAAAGCTTGTTGTGCCCCTGTAACTCAAACAGGCGGTCAGACAACTGACTCTTGGAGTCACTTCTGGGGTTCTGGATTCAAGTTAAGAGGGTCCAGTCTTCCTTCAAGCTTCAGACAGCAGGGCAGTCCTTCTTCTGAGTCGCCACAGGTATTAAAGTGTTCTGATGGCAGGTTCTGAGGGTACCACTTTTATACCCAGTGTCAGTTTGTGTGTGGGGGTCACTCCCCTTTGCCTAACCCTAAACTGGTTTTGATCAGTTCTTCCCTTTTCCTTGGATTTGGATCCAAACTGTCTAAGGAATCAAAGGGCAGGCCTGCAAGGCCAGGTGTGGCCTGCATTTGCCAGTGACAGCTCAGGCATCTTCTGGAGGCAGAATGGGAGTGGGTACAGCCCCCGGGCTACCATCATCAGAGCCATTAACAGTCATGTGACCTAAACAATGGCAGAAGGGCACATTTGGTTTAGGCAGAAAAATGCCAACTTTCTAAAAATGGCACTTTCAGAGCAGTGATATAAAATCTGACTTTACCATGGAAAAAGGATTTTAAATTACTATTCAAATGAGTGGAATGAGTAATTCTCCATATGTTCCCAAACGTATTAAGTGTAATTAGGTAACCCAGTGTTAGTCTATGGAAGAGTTAGTCTTACTACAGTAAAAAATTACTTTGGAGTTTTTCACTACCAGGACGTGTAAAACATTAGTACACACGTCTTTCTTTTAAAAAATACCAAGCACCCTTCCCAATGAGATTTTGAAGGCTACATTGGGGGGTGGACTTATAAGCATTAAATAGAAAGGTTTGGAACTGGAAAAAGGTGTATTTGCCAGGTCGAAATGGCTGTTTGAAAACTGCAGCAGGCCAGAGACATGTTTTACAGTTCTACTTCATTGGGTGGCACAATGAATGTGACAGCCCACTAGTAGCATATAATTTACAGTCCCTGGGTGCCTGTAGCGCCTTACCCTAGGGACTTATCAGTAAATTAAATAATCCAATCAGGTGTATACCATATTTATCAGGTTTAGAAGGACGAGCACAAGCGCTTTACCAACGGTTAGCAGGAGTAAAGTATGCAGTGTCCTAAACACCAACAGAAACAGGTTCAGCAAAGGAAGGTATAAATTTGGGATGACCCTGCAGAAAGGGCCAGGTACAAGAGATACCTTCTACTGTGCGAAGTATTGACTAGGGCAGTCAGTAACTTCTTGATGCTTTGCAACGATAAGAGTGGTTGCAATCCATTAATACATTTTCAGAAAGTAGGGTAAATGCCCCTTTGTAGCTAACTTTTCCTTTCGATGTGCAATCAATTTAACTGTTAGCGCTATGAGTCACAATAATATTTAGTGTTTACAATGTCATGTTGATACATTGCATTTTAGTTTTTTGTGCTTGTGAATCCGGCCACTTTGCACACTGCAGGAGCATATTTTTTGAATGGCCAGGCCCATATAATAAAGCAGACACCTACCCAGCCAGCACCCACTGATGGGCTTTTAAAGCCGCTCTGTATGAAGCATGAGGGAATGTTCCGCTCTCAGCCCTTCTTGTTAGACAAATGAGCCTGCTTCAGCCCTGGAGTGTACTTAACATCATTTGAGTAGCAAAAAAGGACAGATTTTAAACTTTCTTTTCAAAGCATCATTTCAGAAACTACTGTACAGAAATTATGCTGGCAGTCTTTCAGATAAATAGCAGTTGGGTCTCCATAATGTGCTGAGCCTTCCTTGAATAATATGGTTTTTTTCTCGTGCTTCTGGGATGCCAGAATTTCATCTTGGGAAGAAATGTATAATGTTTTTTTTTGCTGGGCACGTTACATCAATTGCACATTCCAGTAAAATAAAATATTCTGAGCAGACACATACTGTACTTCCCCTAAATTGCATGAGACAGTAAGTAATAGTGACTGAAATGTTTATTTTATGTCACCTATGCCATAAGATGTGTAAAAAGAAGGCGGTCGCGTCAAAGCGGTCGGAAAACCTCAGTCTTGTGTTTCATATGTGTTTCTCCTCCTTCAGCAGGCTCCTAACAAAGACATTGAGCAACATCCACAGGGGTCGATTCACAAAGGGCCGCCACAGTTGTGGCGAGGCACCCGCGTCGTGGCAGGACCTCCACAATGGGTAACTGCAGTCTGCAGGTCCCGCCACGAGTGTGGGTACCCCGCTGCGACTGCGGGGCCTCCGCCATGAGTGTGGGACCCCCACCGCGACTGTGGGGCCTCCGTCATGAGTGTGGTACCCCTGCTGTAACTGCGGGGCCCCCGCCACCAGTACGGAGGCCTTTTGCGAATCGGACCCACCTTGTTCAGATTTAACCTGAAAATAACAGATATTCAAACAGGTGCAATACTCTTCACGTGTTACCATCAGTGCTGTAGTTCAATCAAAGGAACGTGTCAATAACTGTTTTAAGAGTTGCGGGTAGTTGGGTCGGGCTAAAGGTCCGGTTCAAAGCATCATACAGCTTTTACCTATGAACTGCAAGGGCTCTGGATCTGCTTGAGCCTTTTAGTCTCTGGCAGGTCTGTTGAGTGACTCGATACTGTGTTGTTGACTGAGGATTTCTGGCTGGGATGGAATGCGGTGCAATATTTTTCAAATACCCAGATATTTTCTCACAATTCTCTTTGTGGACCATACATAGAACTTTAAAATGCCTTCTCGTTTCTACCGGTAGCCAATGAAGTATGTTTAATGGCAAGCGCGGATCCTCAGTAATAGCGGAGGAGCGTTGCCCTACTGCCAGCAGATGAAAAATAAAATAATATTTAAACAATTTTATTATCATTTTATTTATCACTGCCTGAGCAGCCTGACTGAGCCATGAAGTCTTGGGTGGGGCGGGCCAAGCCATGGCAGGGAGGAGTAGTGAGGGGCACTTATAAGTGTGTATGTCAGTTTGGACAGCTGTCTTAGGCCGGCAAAACTCACATGCACACTTATATTTCTCCAACCTAACTGTGTTGCACAGCCAGGTTGGAGAAAAGCCACAGGCTCTCTGTGCCTGAGTGAGCAACAGACCAGCCCGCTCAGGCCAATCCAAGGGCTCCTCTCATGATAGGTATAGCATGAGAGCAGTGTCTGGATTGGGTGGGAAGCCTATGCTGTGGCCCATGGACTGCATGGAAGAGAGCTGTAGAGGAGCACCGAGGTGACCGCCAGTGGCAGCAGCAGGTACATTTTTTGTGGTTTCAATGCTTCTTGAATATTTCAGCCGTTTAGAAGGAGGTGTTATTTGACATAATTGTGTAGTTGTTTTGCAATATATGTTTTGAAGGATTTTGCTGCTCAAAGGCAAGTTAGAGATTGGGCAGTAATTGGTCAAAATGTTTGGGTATGTCATAAGCTTGGATGGTTGAGGGACTGAACTCTGAGGAGCAGCACATTAGGTCAACATATTAGATCGGGGACAAGAGCTGGGATGCCAAGCAGATCACAATGCAAGATTGTGAAAATGTGTTTGAATATTGAACTTTATGCTGGACTCAAACCTCCACCTTTTCCAAATATTTGAAAGCCATGAGCGACAGTTGTAGAGTAGGTGGGGGAAAAGATGGAGTGGTAATGGGACTCTTGATCCTGAGGTTCTCTTGACCATGCCACGTGGAGAAGTGTGGCTCAATGGTTAGAGCGGCAGACCCTGATGCAGAGGTCTAGCCCGGGACCAGGGTTCAATTCCCGCCTCGGCGGGTCTTGGGCTCAATTTCCTCGGACCTGATAATTCTCGCCTTGGTGCCTATTCTGATCATGGGTCCCACTCTGCAACTCTGGGCAATAGCTTGCTTAATCTCCACAACGGCCCCCACAACGCTAGGATGCCTGGCTTCACCTTGGGGGTGCCCAGGAGTGGGCATCTCACAGGGAAAGGCCAGGAAGGGTTCCACAGCGGTATGCGTACAAGCGCCTGAGATACCCCTTCGGGGGTCGATTCGGGCGCTATACAAATACTACTACATTTACATTTACATGCGCTGAGTGGTCTAAGGATCTGTGGGCCTTCTCCCTCATTGGAGGTGAAGTCCGGGACTACCACCCCTTGCAAAGGTAATTGGAGGCTCTTGGCAAACAGTATTTGGACACTGGCTCTGCCTTCTGCTCCAAGACTTAGGGGTCGATTCCGATTCGGGCCGGAAAAAGCACCGACCGACTCGGATCCGGAAATAATACCGACCGACACGTACCTGTGGCGCCCGACACGCCATGTACGATGCAAGGCGTGAAAAATCCGACCGACACGTACCGAACCCAAGTCGACCGACCGAGCCGCACGGAAAACAGCAATCCGGTCGGAAAAACACGCGAATCCGACCGACCGACACGCACCCGGAACAAATCCGACCGAAACGTACACGCGAACTCCAAACCGCAAAGTACGATGCAAGGCGCGAAAACCACGAGCGAGTCGGACGGAGGCCAAGCCGTACGACCGACACGCATACAAACCGAGCCGAAGCAACACAAAACACCGCGACCGACGCGTACGCAGCATAGAAAACTGCACAAACACAGCGTGAACGAAACGGAGAAGACCGTACGAGACAAATGCAGGGTCCGACTCGGTCACAAGAACGTTTCCAACATACACAGGCAGTACAAAGGAAAAATCACCCAAAAAAAGGCCAAACAAGCAATTACCAAGCCAATAAATACTGGGGGGTGGGGACAGAGAACAAAGACACACCCACAACTCCACCCATATAAAGGACACAAATCACAACCATGAGCCTTTGCAAATGCCATTCCACTGCCAGCACCCAAGAGAAAGCAACCACACACCCACAGCTCATCCCTCACACAAGCCACACACCATCAGCACACCAACAAATACCTACCTCACATACACCCAGCAAAACACACACTCACACACCCTCACCTGCACACCAACACACACATCACTCACCATCACCACTCATCACCATGCCCCCCAAGAAGAATCCCAAGTTCCTAGATTGTGAATTGGAAGTCATGGTAGACGAGATCCTCAGGGTAGAGCCACAGCTGTTTGGCAAACTGGTCCAACAGACCCCCATCTCCCAGAAAACCAAGATGTGGGAGAGGATCATCAACAGGGTGAACGCACAATCACCATGTCGGCGCACAAAGAGCGACATCCAGAACAGGTGGTATGACGTGCGCAGGAGGGTACGGGACCTGCTCAAGAAAGACTACATCAACAGCCAATACACCGGCAGTGGCCCTCCTGCCAAGCCAATATACCTCAGGCCCTGGGAGGAGAAGGTGCGGGCCATCCTTCCGCCAGTGAGCGTATATGGACTAGAGGACATCCCAGAGCCTGGTGAGTACACAACAAATGTACACAATATACTGCCACAAAACACACACATCACTGTCAAGGGAGAGTCAAACCATGCACTCATAGCAATTACACAGCAACCAGAACAGAATCATTCCAAAATGTGTATGTCAGTCAGATAAACACAACACATGCCATCAAAAAAGTCACATCCAACTGTGCCATCACATGTACAAACACAACTACAACTACAGCTAGGCAGTGGCACAAATAGAACTAACAAACACATCCAGACATGTAGCCACCACAACAACACCAACACACAGTGAAGACCACTCAAAGGAAGGAATTCTGTGTATGCTGGCCAAGTCAGTGTAGCCAATAGCATCATGGGAGTCGCAGTCACACATATTGCCCCCCACAACTGTCCAATCAACACCACCATGAACCATGCGCACATCACAGGGAGTGGAGAAGGACTCACAAGATGGCTGACACTGGCAACTGCTGTGGGGAGCACAAGGCCCTGCTGGCAACTGTGCACCAACAAACAGCAGGACACCACTGACTGACATCCTGAGAGACAACTTCCACTCCCTGCAATGCAAGCACGTTCCATGGTGGGATATCTGGCTAGCTGGGTGGGAAGGAGGACTTGCAGCACTGACCATAGTCACAAGCACCTCCCTCACACACACCCCAACACAAACTCCACAGAACCCACCTGGTAGAATGCAATGCCCCCATCCTAACACAAGATCCCACAAAGAACCACCACCCTGGGTTATGTTGTGTGAAGCACAGGGCCACTCTTGGGACTTTTAGCCAAACAACTGCCAGGACAACACTCCCAGCCATCCTGTCAGCACAGCCAGCCCACCCCACAGGGAAGCAGAGTCAAAAGGAAGGAAGCATGGGCATGCTGGGAAGGGGGTGGAGGCAATAGCATGATGGGAGTCGTAGCCACTGATATTGGTCACCCCCACAACTGTCCCATCAACACCACCCTGAACCATGCTCACATTCACAGGGAGTGGAGAAGGACTCACAAGATGGCTGACACTGGCTACTGCTGTGGGGAGCACAAGGCCCTGCTGGCAACTGTGCACCAACAAACAGCAGGACACCACTGACTGACATCCTGAGAGACAACTTCCACTCCCTGCAATGCAAGCACGTTCCATGGTGGGATATCTGGCTAGCTGGGTGGGAAGGAGGACTTGCAGCACTGACCATAGTCACAAGCACCTCCCTCACACACACCCCAACACAAACTCCACAGAACCCACCTGGTAGAATGCAATGCCCCCATCCTAACACAAGATCCCACAAAGAACCACCACCCTGGGTTATGTTGTGTGAAGCACAGGGCCACTCTTGGGACTTTTAGCCAAACAACTGCCAGGACAACACTCCCAGCCATCCTGTCAGCACAGCCAGCCCACCCCACAGGGAAGCAGAGTCAAAAGGAAGGAAGCATGGGCATGCTGGGAAGGGGGTGGAGGCAATAGCATGATGGGAGTCGTAGCCACTGATATTGGTCACCCCCACAACTGTCCCATCAACACCACCCTGAACCATGCTCACATTCACAGGGAGTGGAGAAGGACTCACAAGATGGCTGACACTGGCTACTGCTGTGGGGAGCACAAGGCCCTGCTGGCAACTGTGCACCAACAAACAGCAGGACACCACTGACTGACATCCTGAGAAACAACATCCACTCCCTGCAATGCAAGCACGTTCCATGGTGGGATATCTGGCTAGCTGGGTGGGAAGGAGGACTTGCAGCACTGACCATAGTCACAAGCACCTCCCCTCACACACACCCCAACACAAACTCCACAGAACCCACCTGGTAGAATGCAATGCCCCCCATCCTAACACAAGATCCCACAAAGAACCACCACCCTGGGTTATGTTGTGTGAAGCACAGGGCCACTCTTGGGACTTTTAGCCAAACAACTGCCAGGACAACACTCCCAGCCATCCTGTCAGCACAGCCAGCCCACCCCACAGGGAAGCAGAGTCAAAAGGAAGGAAGCATGGGCATGCTGGGAAGGGGGTGGAGGCAATAGCATGATGGGAGTCGTAGTCACAGACATAGCTCACCCCCACAACTGTCCCATCAACACCACCCTGAACCATGCTCACATCACAGGGAGTGGAGAAGGACTCACAAGATGGCTGACACTGGCTACTGCTGTGGGGAGCACAAGGCCCTGCTGCCAACTGTGCACCAACAAACAGCAGGACACCACTGACTGACATCCTGAGAGACAACTTCCACTCCCTGCAACGCAAGCACGTTCCATGGTGGGATAACTGACTGGCTGGGTGGGTGGGAAGGAGGGCCGGCTGTCAACCAAACATGGGGTGTGAACATGCAGACCATGTTCACACCCCAAAAAATACATAGAAATGCCCAAATAATGCAGGACAATGTGCCACACCAATATCAACCCCTGACTGTGACGACTTAGGACAATGCAATGTACAGGCCCGCACCCAGAGGCACAGTCACAACTGTCATGTGTGTCAACCATTGATGCCTGCAGAAACATAACATACATTGTTTGTGTCTCCCAAAAACAGGTGATGATGGGGACACAGCAGCAGACGCTGAGGAGTCCCAGTCCCAGGCTCAAGAGGATGCGGAGCTCACTGGCGTCGTACAGCCTCTGTCCTCCTCGGACGATGAAGACCAACCTGGCACATCCGGTGCAAGTCTACATGCAGCACCAGCAGGACCACCAGCTGCAGCACCAGCAGGACCACCAGCTGCACCCCTGCACCCACCCCTCCAACGACTGTCACCACAAATACCATCCCTGCCGACATGGACAGAACAAGGAGCAACACCAGCACAGGGACCCTGGACCAACCTGGGGCCATGGACACCACCACCACCACCAACCCCCAAGGTGGACCAGGGTTATCTGTGCGTGCCACTGCACACACTGCACATGTCAGCAGGGGTGGTGGGAGGGGTGGGAGACAGAGGTCGCTGCTTGCAGACGTTGCTGGTGTGCATGATGACCCACAACTGGTACGCATAGCTGATGCGTACCAGTCCAGCACCGGAGAGCTCAGCCAGGTAGTGGGGCTCCTCAGAGACATGAAACAGCAGCAGGCTGCCCATCATGCCCGCTTGGACTCCCACATGTCCCACGTGGAGTCACACATGTCCCGCGTGGACTCACACATGTCCCGCGTGGAGTCCAAGTGGGATGCACTGCATGAGATGACGGCGGTGCACAGGGACATTTTACAATGCCTCCGCCAGATGAACAGCAACCAGTCCACACCTCCCTGTGTGCCAACAACATCTGGTGCCGAACAAACTGCAACTGCCACAGGGAGGGAGGATGACTCTGGCGGAGAGTCCCCTGCACCGCAGCAGCCTGTACTTGAGGGGCCCCCAAGAAGAGGGGTCGTCCGAGGAGGGGCAAGTGAGAGGTCGATGGCCAAGCACAACTCCCAGGAAGCCTGAACCTGTTCTGGATGTTCGCCTTTGTGCACAGACTGTTCACCCTGTTGACGGCAACACTACTCCCACACATTGCATGGGGAGTACAAGTTGGACCAATGTGTCAGACAACTGTGGCCCCGATACTGGGGATTCTGTCTACCAGGACTTTCAATTCACCTAGGAACTTCAGATTGCAAGATTTATGTACAGCACTACCCATCCTATGCACTATTCACACAAATGTATCACAATAAACACACTAATACACCATACTTGCCTCTGTCGTGATTCCAACGTGGGTGCTGTTATGGGGATGATGAACTGCAAAATTACACTGTGTATGCGAACTGCAACAGCAAGGACAACACAGGCATGTGAGTAAAGGCAACGTGACACATATGAGGGAGACACACCACCAGGGCTACACAACACATACACACCTAGGCCATCTGACTCATTGCCTACACTGATGTTGCCAGGGAAGACGGTGCAATGCACAGACACCACACCCATTCCCAGTTGTAGTCAAGTAGCCCACAGGTGCAGTAAGCAAATGGCACTCAAATGTGTGACCACAGACAACGCACATCACAAAGTGAAGCACAGGTTTATTACACAGTTGCAACATGTCGTAACCACTACAGATGCAAGGTAATCCCACCTGGCAGCGGGCACACAGTCAACAACTGTAGACGGAAGGAAGTCCATGGGTGTGGCGCACATCACCTGTAGGGACACAACAGCTACCAGCCTGGAAGTGCAATCACGTCGTCGGTGGACACAGTTGACCAAACGAATCTGAAAGTACCCTGTGAAGGACAGAAATGACACACAGTCAAAAGCAATGGAGTACAGGACAGAACAGCAAAACTCATGCACAATACATGTTACAAGATACCCACCCAGAACCAAGTTAGCATGTCAACACTGTTGGGGAGTACAGCCCACCTGTAAGCACACATCGCAACACACATCCAGTCAAGTAGCCCATGGACACACTCCAACAGCACCAGAGCACCACCTACACATCATGCCAACTCACATCATTGACATGACACCTCAGGATACTCACATTCAGCTAAAGAAGTTGGTGATGAGCTGTGTGCGGACATCACCATCATCATCATCATCGTCACTGGCATCGTGGTCCAGGCCAGGATCCTCCACAGGTGGCGGATGTTGGTCATTGTCATCCTGGATGAGAGGCAACTCCTTCCGCACTGCCAGGTTGTGGAGCATGCAGCAGACGATGATAATCTTGCACACTTTCGCAGGGGCATATGAGAGGGACCCTCCGGTCTTGTCCAGGCAGCGGAAGCGGCTCTTCAGGAGACCAAATGTCCGCTCAATCACTCTCCTGGTCCGACCATGTGCCTCATTGTAGTGCATCTGGGCTGGTGTCACAGGGTTCCTGAGGGGTGTCAGCAACCACGGCATGTTGGGGTATCCCGAGTCACCTACGGACAGACAAGTGCACATTAGCTGACTTGGAAAAGTGGGCGGAATACTACAGATCAGATCACACACAATGGCACAAAGTCAGTACACACCGACAAGCCAGGCACGCTGGTTCTGCATCTGTGCCATCATCCTGGGGATGCGACTACTCCTCATCACAAAGGCATCGTGTGCTGAACCAGGGAAACGGGCACACACGTGTGTGATGGTCATGTCTGCAAGACACACCACCAGTGCATTGACCGAGTGGTAGTGCTTGCGGTTCCTGTAGGCCTGCTCCTGGGCCTGTGGTGGTACCAAAGCCACATGTGTCCCATCAATGGAGCCAATGACATGCGGCATCCTCCCCAGGGCATAAAAGTCACTCTTCACGTCAGTGAGTCGTCGCAGTCTAGGGAAATAGATGTACCGGTTCAGGAATAGCAACATTGCCGCCAAAACATCGCGGAGCACACGGCTCAACATGGTCTGTGACATCCCACCAGCAGTCGCCACAGTATGTTGGAAGGTACCGGTGGCAAAGAAGTGTAGGGCTGCCATCACCTTCACCTTGGGGGTCAGCGCTGTAGGATACGGCCGGCCAGGCTGCAAATGTGGGGACAACTGCACTGCCAAATCCTCAATCAGCTGCCTGGTGAAGCGGTACCGTCGGATGCTGTCCCGTTCCACCATCGTTGCCAGGTCTGGGAATGGTCGATGGACAGCAGGAGCCCTGCAGTGCAGAGGAGAAGTAAGCAAGATTGTCAGTCACCCCACATATGCGGCATTGAACACACTCAATGTCCCAACATACATCATTATGAGGCACAACTACATGAAGTGTGCAGTTCCGGAAGGACATGTATGGTACATACATGGCCAACATCTGTCAACACGGTCCAACAGGTGGCATCAATTAGTCCCAGGTTGGCCCATTGGATATCATGAGGCTGTGTCACAGTTCCCATCTCCTGCTGCCGTGTCACAATAACCCCCCACAGTGACATGTGAGGACAGATGTGCCCCAGGCACCACAGCTCAACGACAGGTACATTCCCAGGGACACTGTATTGCCACATGGACACTGGCATTACATGGAGTATCATGTATACACCACAGCAAAACAACCATGACCCCCACAGGTAGTGGCCCCACTTGCCACGGCAGGACAGACATGGACGTCTGTGACACACACACGCACAACATCACAGTCCATGCACACACAACCTGGATGTGGAGACTGTCTCCCATTGTGCACATGAAATCAGAGACATTGTAAACACTACATGCACAAAGACTGTGGAGGACCATCACTATTGTGCCACTGGGACACCCTGGCTCAAACATACCGTCCCACATGGGACTCACGGGGTATGTGACATGACATACACATACACCACCGTGAAATGTGACCATGGCACATGCACAGATATGAACAGTTGCACATCACAGTGGTCATGTACACGTAACACCCAGGATCCTGTCCCCATGAACACGTGCACAGCCTGGGGGTGGCTGCCCACAGGTGACACCCACAGGACAACATGTACACCAACATACACACAATAGGAAATGAGGCCTTACATGCCTTATGATAAAGTTTGGACAGGCTGTCGTGATGTAGGTGTGCCCCTCACTCCCTGGGAGCTATCTGTGGCTGGCATATGTCCATCTGAGACAGGCATGCTGACATATGCCAGTCACATGTACAGTGATGCGTTGTACTGCAATGGACCGATCGGTGCCCCCGGCCGGCTCATTGCATTCAATGTGTGCGGGCACGCGTTGTACCCCTGTACGCGTTGAACTGCAATGGACCGATCGGTGCCCCGGCCGGCCCATTGCATTCAATGTGTGCGGGTACGCGTTGTACCCCTGTGCAGCGTTGAACTGCAATGGACCGATCGGTGCCCCGGCCGGCCCATTGCATTCAATGTGTGCGGGTACGCGTTGTACCCCTGTACGCGTTGTACTGCAATGGACCGATCGGTGCCCCCGGCCGGCCCATTGCATTCAATGTGTGCGGGTACGCGTTGTACCCCTGTACGCGTTGTACTGCAATGGACCGATCGGTGCCCCGGCCGGCCCATTGCATTCACTGTGTGCGGGTACGCGTTGTACCCCTGTGCGCGTTGTACTGCAATGGACCGATCGGTGCCCCGGCCGGCCCATTGCATTCAATGTGTGCGGGTACGCGTTGTACCCCTATGCAGCGTTGTACTGCAATGGACCGATCAGTGCCCCGGCCGGCCCATTGCATTCAATGTGTGCGGTACGCGTTGTACCCCTGTACGCGTTGTACTGCAATGGACCGATCGGTGCCCCGGCCGGCCCATTGCATTCACTGTGTGCGGGTACGCGTTGTACCCCTGTACGCGTTGTACTGCAATGGACCGATCGGTGCCCCGGCCGGCCCATTGCATTCAATGTGTGTGGGTACGCGTTGTACCCCTGTACGCGTTGTACCCTGTACACGTTGTACTGCAATGGACCGATCGGTGCCCCGGCCGGCCCATTGCATTCAATGTGCGTGAGTACGCGTTGTACCCCTGTACGCGTTGTACTGCAATGGACCGATCGGTGCCCCCGGCCGTCCCATTGCATTCAATGTGTGCGAGTACGCGTTGTACCTCTGTACGCGTTGTACTGCAATGGACCGATCGGTGCCCCGGCCGGCCCATTGCATTCAATGTGTGCGGTACGCGTTGTACCCCTGTACGCGTTGTACTGCAATGGACCGATCGGTGCCCCGGCCGGCCCATTGCATTCACTGTGTCTTGGTACGCGTTGTACCCCTGTACGCGTTGTACTGCAATGGACCGATCGGTGCCCCGGCCGGCCCATTGCATTCAATGTGTGCGGGTACGCGTTAGTACCCCTGTACGCGTTGTACTGCAATGGACCGATCGGTGCCTCCGGCCGGCCCATTGCATTCACTGTGTGCGGGTACGCGTTGTACCCCTGTACGCGTTGTACTGCAATGGACCGATCGGTGCCCCGGCCGGCCCATTGCATTCAATGTGTGCGGGTACGCGTTGTACCTCTGTACGCGTTGTACCGCAATGGACCGATCGGTGCGCACCCATTGACAATGGGCTTGCCTGGCAACGGACGCGTTTTCGAATTTCGAACGAGTCGGTTGCTGGAAAATCAGTTGGTCACCCACAACAATGTTGCAAAATCATGTATGTCATGAAGTTGAAGATTTGAAGGATGCTGTGGGCGTATTTTGGTGCTGCTATTCCATGGATTGGCCAGATTCAGAAGATGCAAACGACTTGGACCTATCACTTTGGACACAAGGGACAGTGTCTGCCTCTCCAGCACATATATATTGCTGGCTGTTCCCCTGAGAGCTCACTTGCCTGCACTACATGCTCCAGGACGACATCTGCCACTGCACTGCTGCTGTCTCTGCCCCTCTGGACCCTGCAATGGCAGGTACTGTGGAGAGAGCCCCAGCCTTCAGCCTTGAAGAGAACCAGGCCCTGCTGGACAGCCTACTTCCACAGTACAGCAAGCTGTATGGGACACCAGGGGAGGAGGTGAGTGTTCTGTGCACTGCCTTTCTGAATGTGCATATTGTCTGCCTAGCAAGGCTGAAAGTCTGCACGCCACTGGCTAGCAGGCTCACTGAGTAGTTGTCACCCCCCATAGTGTGTAGTGACATGCACTGGACAGGTATGGTGCAGTGACAGTGCATTTGAACAAGGTTTTACTTCCCATGCAATGATACCATGTAGTGACGTCTGGCAAACTGTCCATGGGCAGCTTTGCACTGCCTGTGTACATCATGTGCCCCTGTGATTGAGACATGTATATACAACTGTGTCATGCACGGATATGTTGCATGTGTAGTAATGGCCTTTTCACTTTGTCATCCTGACAGGTTAATGCCCATCGGAAGCAGGAGATCTGGAAGGACATCGTCCGGGCCGTCCGGTCCGTGGGGGTCTACAAGCGCCGGATCCGCAACTGCCAGAAGAGGTTGCAGGACCTTCGGGGCTGGACCCGGAGGATTGCACGGGTCCAGCTGAAGCTGCCGCCTCCTCGCAGGAGGGGCGGAACACGGACCCTGACCCCCCACATGCTCCAGATCCTGGCGGTGGTGTTTCCAGACCTGGATGGGCAGCTGAAGGCCAGACAGCAGCAAGGAGGGGGTGAGTCAAAGACTGCACTGTGAACTCTGTATTACATGCTTTGTGCCCTCCTCTGGCCTGGTTCAACTGCCACAGTGCAGCAGTCATGTTGTCCAGGAGCCATGTCCCTCTATTGTGCACTGCCCACTGCTCATCTGATACCCAGGTGTGGCCCTTACATTCAGGGAATTGTGTCACTTGGGACTGTGTCCTTGCAGTTTGCTTCACTAAAGGTGGGGGACAGCATCTGTTTCCCTAACTCTGTTGTGGGCATCATGGGTGGGTCCATTGTTCACACAACGCCTGGGTTTGGACATGTGATCTGCGTGTTGCTTTGATATGCGGTCCACTTGCTGAGCTGAGCCACCACATGTGCCTGGGGTATGTGGCACACGCCCATGCAGCGGGTGGGAACAATGTTTGGGCCCCAGGAGTGTGCGGATTACGTGTGTCACACATACATAGCCAGCTATCCACTGTCCAGGGCACATCCCTCATTCATGTGGAGCAGGACAGTCATGCCTACTCCAGGCCATGCAATGCACTCTGTACTCCCACTCCCGTGTATCAGCTGACACATTGTGCACAGTGATTTGACCCCTCAGGTGTCTGCCTCTGTGTCAGTGTGCTGTGGATTAGTTGCCAGGACTGCTGGGGTGTTTCTTGGGAGGGACTCAGCATGCCCCTGGAGATGTGACCATAGGAGACGATACGTGTGTGTCACATAGGTGTTTGATCAGCTGCCCGTGCAGACTGGGGTATGCGAATGTGAAGTTCAGGCAGCTGTTCCCCATTCACAGCAAATTGTGAGGGGCTCAGGTTCAGAGGGTAGTGTCACAGGTCTCCCATATGTCCAATAGGTATGACCTGGACAGATGAGGGTTAAGATGATGTGTTGTGTGGGGGATGTACATGTGCACTTGTGCAGCTCCAGGACTTGCATTCCCCATGACCTACTATTGTGACACAGTGCATAGTGTTGTTGTCTGGCTGCCAAGTCATACATCACTGAGACAGTGATGTATGACTTAGCAGTCATGCCTCTGCCATGGCATGTGTCAACTTATTGGTGGTCCTGCAGGGTAGTGACATGTGCTACATGCACACCATTGTGGCGATGGCTATCAGGACATGGGTGCATCATGGTGTCTGTCGCTGGTATGCATCACATGCATTTCCTATTTGACTCTGGGCATCCCTTTCATCTGGAAACCTGTACTGACTCAGTGGCAAGAGCTGTGATGTGTGCATGTCCACATGCCACACCGTGTCCTCTGCACTGTCCAACTACTGTGTACTTGGTGCATGTGTCCACACTGGGGTGTTGCAATCCAACAGACACCAGACAGATGGGTGCAAGGCCATGTGGGATGTGAGTGCCATGCTTGGCATCAGACTAACAATTGGCTTCTCCTGTTCAGTTAGGGCACTTTTAGCAATGTACAACTAATGATGCCAGGGCTTGCTCTGTAATGTGCTGTGCTCACAGTGGTGTGTGCGTTTGGTGCAGGTGACTGATGTCTGTCTGTTTCCCCATTGTTTGCAGATACATCCACGGCCACGGAAGGGGACAGCTCCACGGACCAGGAGGAGCCAGAGAGCCAGACTGGGTCAGCAGCCGAGGAGTGGTCGGAGGGACCCAGTGGCACGGAGGGCGAGGGAGCCACACCGAGGAGTCCTCAGCACCATCCACCTCAGCTGAGGACCAGAGCAACTCGGAGGATGACTCCCTTGTGGAGGCGGGTGTCAGCAGCCACCACACCCCAGCTAGTGTTGCTGTCCCCGCCACCACCAGCACCACCACCGCCCTCCCATCGGCTCCCATTCCCCAGGTCCGTGGAGGCTCCCATGTTCGGGAGCGTGTCTCCTTTGGGCCAGGCACCGCACCCCCTGCCCCTGTGTCCCCTGCTGCCCTGAGTGAGGAGTCTGTGTACCTCCTTCGCCAGCTCCATGTAGGGCAGACAGCCATGCTGAGTGTCCTCCATGCGCACACCGCACTGTTGACTCAGCTGGTGTCGTTCATGGAGGGCATCTCATCGGGCATGTCTGACCTACAGAGGGGCAATAGGTCCATGGACTCCTCCCTGACGGCAGCAGTGTCCCTCCTCAGAAAGTCCCTCACCCCTCCTGCCTCTGCTCCATCCACACTCCCCAGCACCTTACCCGTCCCAAGCACACACACACCGGCACAGGCACACACCAGCACACACACGTCCAGCACACAGACACACACGCCACAAACAAAACGCACATGCACGCACAGTCAGGGGACTGAAACCAGACTCACAGGGGATGGGGCCCTGGTACACACACACGCATCCACGGGCACTGCGCAGTCCTCAGTTGCCTCTCCCTCCAAAGCACCCTCCCTTGCCTCACCTGCAACCCCAAAGACCCAGCGCCTCTTCCTCAGTGACCTCGGCCTCTTCCCCTCCGATCCAGCTGCTCCAGCATCCAGGGGGAAGAGGAAGCCCCCCACACGGAGCAGAGTGCCCCTCGCCCCCGGACACCCTCCCCCAGGTGCAGATAGACTGAGGCCCCCACCCGCAAGTCCCCCGGAGTGGTAAGAGCAAGACCCCGCCGCCGCCCTGCAGCTCAAGCACCAGGTCTCCTTCCTCCATCCCTCAGGCCCCCACTCCACAGGTGCCCCCACCACACCCTGCCCCAGGTTCCCCCACCCACAGATATACCATCCCCAAGAGGCTCTGGCCTTCTCCCCTGCCACTTGCTCTCCCGGCACCACACCCCCGCTGCGCTTGTCTGTGCCACTGATGTGGTGAGGGTGTCCTCCCCTCTGTCCAGCCCACCTTGCCTGATCCCCATTCTCCTCCCCTGGTGGTAGGCACTGCAGTGGAGTCCACTACCACCCTGTCTGACTTGGGCACTGCAGTGGCGGACCTGTCCACTCCATCTGCAGGGTCCACTGCAGTCGTGCCGGCACCCACAACATCTGAGCCATGCCCCCAGTTGTGCCGGCACACACCATGTCAGACACCTCTACTGCAGTTGTCAGTGGCTCTCCAGCACCCACCACCCCTTCCCTGCTTCCTCCTGGTGAGCCCTGATCCTGTCCCTGCAGTGCCTGGCCTACCCCCCGGTTGCCCCTCCTAGTGGATTGTCCCTGGTTTTGTGCAGGCATGTGTAGGGTGGCATCTGCCACTGTCACCCACTTGTGACTTTGTTGATGGACTGGCCATTGGCCTTTGTTTATGTTCTACCGGACTTCTACTTTTAATGCCACATATGCTGAATAAAGCAACTTTCTGTTCTCTAGTGCTTTTGCTTCTGATGTACATGATGTTGATGATGCTAACCATGCCCTTGCTGCAGTGATGGTGATATTTGGTCTCATGATAATGAAGTGTTACTGTGCAGGAACCCATGTGGTCCAGGGGGAATGTGTCCTATCCTGTGGTGTATCCATGTCATCCATAGCAGCATCTGAGGGTGTCATGTGTTCAGTATTTGGCAATGGGATTTCCTACTTAGATTGGCTAGTTCACATCTGTGGCTTCCACCCCTGCACATCTGTTGTGCCTGCCATTGTTCAATTCGTCTACTTCCCTGACCGTGTGGCCATCTCCAGTGGACATGCAGGTTTGGGCATCAATGGGGAAGGACTCATCTGTGTTGTCAGTGCAACATTGCTATACAAGTGTGTTGGATCTGTGCTGATGATTCCGTTGGCACTTCCATGACCAGGCTGATGTTATGGGAGCCCTCATTTGGTGCTAATTGTTGATTGTGTGACCAAGTGCTCAGCTGACATGATGGGGCCCTACTGAGGCAACATATGGCACAGCTTTCCTCACACAGGAGTGGAGTCCCCTCATGGCAGTGTGTACTCCTGTGACATTCCCTGCGCCCACGGTGTGTGTTGTATGTGCATGTCTGTGTGTTCACTTCCGTTTAGCTGTGCATGCTGTGATCCCTAGTGTTGTACCTGTTTGTGATGCTAGTTGAGTTGAGCTATGTTCCCCCAAAGTCTTCTCCCTGGGTTCTCTGTGATGTGGGTGCATGGCACATTACTGGTCATCAGGGTGTCACCCATAGGTGTGTTTGCTGTCAGGGCTGAGTTTGTGTGCAGACGCAGATAAGTCACAGTCAGGTTTCCCCTTGGCACTTGTTGTTTGCCCCTGTCATGTGATTTCCAGTTTGTGTTATCTTTCAGTGATTGTGACACGTTGTGTGTGTGACTGCTGGCACTCCTCGGGGTCCGGGCTGCAATGTTGGTTGTTGTCTATGTGTGTTCTTTGTGGGTGACCTTGGCTTCTTCATTGGTGTGTGACTGTGGCTGGGATCCCATTGGTTGGTGTGGTATTGCCGTCATGTCCATGTACAGCGTAGTGTGCAGTGTGTCAGACATTCAGGAGTCTTGTTGAGTGTCCATGTGTGATGTGTTTCTGCACCTTGGTTCCCACCCACCACCCTGGAATAGTCATGGGTGCATGTGCAATGTCACCAGTGCATGTGTGCTTCACTGCTGCACATTGTTGGAGGTCGAGGGGTGTGGTGTTGAGTGTGTGTAGATGAGAGTTGTTGCCCGGCTAGGCCCCTGCCTCCATGTTGGCCTTGGCTTACTGGCCATGCTGTTTGATTTGTGCTTGTGTAGGTGTGATGGTAGTTAGTTGCTCAGGACACATGACTGTGGTTCACAGTGTGAACCACATTTAGCTTTGTCATCACAGTGGGATTGTAATGCAGCCCAGGGTCACCACATTGTGGGGGCCCTGGGGGTGGTGCTGTGGTGTGTCTGTGTCTTGCTGTGTCAGTTGCTGTCCCTACGTGCCTGTGTGACATGTGTGATTTGTGCTCCCTCTCATCTGACAATGCCTGCTTGCCCACATAGGGGATTTGGATCCATGAGTTACCTTTGTGTGGCACTGTATGCACATCTGTATGATTGGTATTCAGGTCTCCTCATGTGTTGTGTGGTTGCCTGGGGACACTGGCACCCCCCTCACCTGTTGTGTATGATGTGCAGTGTGGGTCTGCCTGTTTGTGTTTGTGCATCTGCACCACTGCATTGGCATATCTTGGGTGTGCCATTGGCTGTATGTAGTTTGGTGGGTTTCCCCTGCTGTCCCTGGGACTCCTAGGTCATCGGTCAGCACAATGATCATGGTTTGTGTGTCCCATTGCTGCCATGGTATGGTATCTGTTCACCTCACATCTGCAGTCTCCACAGGGTATCTGCATGTGTGTGCCCATTGGTGCAAATATGTGGGTCTGCATTCTGATGGTCACTTCTGTCATTGTGTCATTGATGATTGTTGACGGTGTCAGCCCCCATGGGTGTTGTTTGTCTGCACATGGCCAAAGGTATGTCTTATTTGCACTGCAGTATTTGGCTCCCCCAATTTATGTTGCAATGGGACACATACACTACTTTGCCACTGATGTGTTTGTTGTTCTGTGACCAGGAATCATCCATGCAGTTTGGCAGTTGCACCTCTTTCTTTGTCAACACTTACCTTTTGGTCACTGTGATGATGGGGGTTTGGATCCCATTGCCACAATGTTCGAAATGTGCTTCAGCTATGGACCCCACATTTACCTTTTGGTCACTGTGATGATGGGGGTTTGGACCCCATTGCCACAATGTTCAAAGTGTGCTTCAGCTATGGACCCCACACTTACATTTTGGTCACTGTGATGATGGGGGTTTGGACCCCATTGCCACAATGTTCAAAATGTGCTTCAGCTATGGACCCCACACTTACCTTTTGGTCACTGTGATGATGGGGGTTTGGACCCCATTGCCACAATGTTCAAAGTGTGCTTCAGCTATGGACCCCACACTTACATTTTGGTCACTGTGATGATGGGGGTTTGGAACCCATTGCCACAATGCTCAAAGTGTGCTTCAGCTATGGACCCCACACTTACCTTTTGGTCACTGTGATGATGGGGGTTTGGACCCCATTGCCACAATGTTCAAAGTGTGCTTCAGCTATGGACCCCACACTTACATTTTGGTCACTGTGATGATGGGGGTTTGGAACCCATTGCCACAATGCTCAAAGTGTGCTTCACCTATGGACCCCACACTTACCTTTTGGTCACTGTGATGATGGGGGTTTGGACCCCATTGCCAAAATGTTCAAAGTGTGCTTCAGCTATGGACCCCACACTTACATTTTGGTCACTGTGATGATGGGGGTTTGGACCCCATTGCCACAATGGTCATGGCCTGCTTGCATTGTGGGTGCCACACACATATATGTGTGGCACATGTGCTAGGGGTCACATTGTATGTTCAAAGTCATGTTCGGTGTTGTAGGCATTTGACACAGTCTACACACGCTTGTCATGGTGTTGGGGGGATATCTTCTTCTTGCATTCCCTAGGTTGTGGTGTGCTGGTTGTGTCATGCATTGTCCATCCTATGAGTGGGGGTGGTAGTAGTGGTAGGCATCCAGCTCCCCTGGGTGAGGGTGGTAGTGGTGGTAGGCATCCAGCCCCCTGGGTGAGGGTGGTAGTAGTGGTAGGCATCCAGCCCCCCTGGCTAAGGGTGGTAGTAGTGGTAGGCATCCAGCCCCCCTGGGTGAGGGTGGTAGTAGTGGTAGGCATCCAGCCCCCTGGCTAAGGGTGGTAGTAGTGGTAGGCATCCTGCCCCCTGGGTAAGGGTGGTAGTAGTGGTAGGCATCCAGCCCCCCTGGCTAAGGGTGGTAGTAGAGGTAGGCATCCAGCCCCCCTGGGTGAGGGTGGTAGTAGTGGTAGACATCCAGCCCCCTGGCTAAGGGTGGTAGTAGTGGTAGGCATCCAGCCCCCCCTGGGTGAGGGTGGTAGTAGTGGTAGGCATCCAGCCCCCCCTGCCTAAGGGTGGTGGTAGGCATCCAGCCCCCCCTGGCTAAGGGTGGTAGTAGTGGTAGGCATCCTGCCCCCCATGGGTAAGGGTGGTTGTAGTGGTAGGCATCCAGCCCCCCCTGGCTAAGGCTGGTAGTAGTGGTAGGCATCCTGCCCCCTGGGTAAGGGTGGTAGTAGTGGTAGGCATCCAGCCCCCCTGGCTAAGGGTGGTAGTAGTGGTAGGCATCCAGCCCCCCTGGGTGAGGGTGGTAGTAGTGGTAGGCATCCAGCCCCCCTGGCTAAGGGTGGTGGTAGGCATCCAGCCCCCCTGGGTGAGGGTGGTAGTAGTGGTAGGCATCCAGCCCCCTGGCTAAGGGTGGTAGTAGTGGTAGGCATCCAGCCCCCCTGGGTGAGGGTGGTAGTAGTGGTAGGCATCCAGCCCCCCTGGCTAAGGGTGGTAGTAGTGGTAGGCATCCAGCCCCCCTGGGTGAGGGTGGTAGTAGTGGTAGGCATCCAGCCCCCCTGGCTAAGGGTGGTGGTAGGCATCCAGCCCCCCTGGGTGAGGGTGGTAGTAGTGGTAAGCATCCAGCCCCCTGGCTAAGGGTGGTGGTAGGCATCCAGCCCCCCTGGGTGAGGGTGGTAGTAGTGGTAGGCATCCAGCCCCCTGGCTAAGGGTGGTAGTAGTGGTAGGCATCCTGCCCCCCTGGGTAAGGGTGGTAGTAGTGGTAGGCATCCAGCCCCCCTGGCTAAGGGTGGTAGTAGTGGTAGGCATCCTGCCCCCTGGGTAAGGGTGGTAGTAGTGGTAGGCATCCAGCCCCCGTGGCTAAGGGTGGTAGTAGTGGTAGGCATCCTGCCCCCCCTGGGTAAGGGTGGTAGTAGTGGTAGGCATCCAGCCCCCCCTGGGTAGGGGTGGTGGTGCGCATTCAGGCCCCTGTGTGCATATGTGGCATAGGTGATGGGCATCCCGCCCCTATGGTGCTGCTGTTGCTGGTGTAAGTATATTCTGCATCCCTCTGTGTGTGTGTGATGTGTTGTGTACGTGTTGTATGTGTTTTGTGGTTGGTGTCTGGCTTACCTTCTGCGCCGTACGCGTCCGTGCCTGTTCCGGTAGTAAATGTAGAATATTGGTATGATCGGGACGAAGGGATTCATGGTTGGTTCGTGTCGTTCGTCCTTCTCGTTGCTTCGCGTCGTCCTCGTCGCTGGCGTGTTCGTCTCGGAGCCGTGGATCGTGTTGTGGCGCGAATCGGAGCTTATGTGCGCCTCTCCCGGATGCTTTGACGTGCCGTGCGTAGCGACGGGTTCGGCGCGTACGGAAAGCGCATCGTACTCGTTCGGCCGGACGGAGCTGCATTTTTCCTTCCGTGCGACTCGATTATTTAGAGTCTATGGACTCAGATTAAGGGCCCAAAACTGAGGGCCCAGAAAATGAGTCTAAGGGCTCAAAACTGAGGGCCTACATATTTGTGATGCCAGGTAGCCTGGTGGGGACCTCTATGCCTTAAGTGCATACGCTTGTGGGGCAGGGGTACTGAAGGCAAAACGGAATGATTGAGTGAATCCATTCTTTTGCTGTGATAGGCAAACTTTCTTGTTTTTTCTGAAGCAAACTCCAAAAGCTGTATTTAGTTTGTGAAAACTAAAAATACAATGACCCATGTTTGCAGGGAATTTTCTCCTGCATATCAGGGCCAATGATTCTTTTCTCTACTTGGCACTGCCACGCCTCGTATTCTCATTTTATTTTTATTTTTTGGGGTATTTTTTTATATAGTGTGAACTTGGCCCAATCAATCAATCAATCAATCAATCAATCATGTCACTTATAAAGCGCACTACATACCCGCGAGGGTCTCAAGGCGCTGGGGGAAGAGGGGGGTGGTGCTGCTACTGATCAAAGAGCCAGGTCTTGAGGAGTCTTCTGAAGGCCAGTAGGTCTTGGGTCTGTCGGAGGTTGGTGGGGAGGGTGTTCCAGGTCTTGGCGGCGAGGTGGGAGAAGGATCTGCCGCCAGCGGTCGTTTTCCGGATGCGGGGGACTGTGGCGAGGGCGAGGCTGGTCGAGCGGAGCTGGCGGGTGGGGGTGTAGAAGCTGAGTCGTCTGTTGAGGTAGGCTGGTCCGGAGTTGTGGAGTGCTTTGTGTGCGTGGGTGAGGAGCTTGAAGGTTATCCTCTTGTTGACAGGGAGCCAGTGCAGGTCTCTCAGGTGGGGTGTGATGTGGCTGCGTCGGGGGATGTCGAGGATAAGAGGTGCAGAGGCGTTCTGGATGCGTTGCAGCCGTCTCAGGAGCTTAGCCGTCGTTCCTGCGTAGAGGGCGTTTCCGTAGTCCAGCCTGCTGGTGACGAGGGCCTGGGTGACTGTTTTTCTTGTTTCGGTGGGGATCCACTTGAAGATCCTGCGGAGCATTCGGAGGATGTTGAAGCAGGATGAGGAAACGGCATTGACCTGCTTAGTCATGGAGAGGGTGGGGTCGAGGATGACCCCTAGGTTGCGTACGTGGTCGGTGGGTGGCGGGGCTGTTCCCAGTGATGTTGGCCACCAGGAGTCGTCCCAGGCTGAAGGGTTGGAACCAAGGATGAGGACCTCCGTCTTGTCCGAGTTCAGCTTCAGGCGGCTGGTCCTCATCCATTCGGCGACGGCCTTCATTCCTTCGTGGAGGTGGGCTTTGGCGGTGTGAGGGTCTTTGGTGAGGGAGAGGATCAGCTGGGTGTCATCGGCGTAGGAGATGATGTTGAGGTTGTGCTGTCGGGCGACGTGGGCGAGGGGTGCCATGTAGATGTTGAACAGCGTTGGGCTGAGGGAGGAGCCCAAAGGCAATAGATCCCTTTACAACAGCACCAGATTACATCACAGAAGGTCAGATTCATTTTTTGCAGGCACAGGAATATTTATTTGCTCACAATCACAGGATGTCAAGACAACGTGGGGACTCTAGCCTGGTTCCCCAGTTTCAAAGTTGGCAGCTCTGGCTGTTCAGCCACATCTCTTCACCTCCTCCTAAATAGATGGTTGCTCCAGGTAAGGATATCCAGTGAGGATTGCCCCGCCCTATGTAGGGCGAGGATATGGGTTAAGAAGACTTTCTTCCAGGGAGTCAGCCAGTGGGGGCTCGCAGAGGGAGTGCTGCGGGGCGGTGGGGCGGGGCGGGGGAGGGGCTGGGTGGGGGGGTAGTTGAGTCGGACATGACATACGATGGGCAGGAGTAAAGTAAATAAATAAATAAAACTATTTACCTTGCGCTCGGCGATGCAGCGAGCGCAAGGTAAATAGTCTTATTTACTTACTTTACTCCTGCACGTCGTATGTCCGACTCCACTACACCCACACCCACACCCAGCCCCGCCCCGCCCCCCCACCGCCCCACCCCGCAGTACTCCCTCTGCGAGCCGCCACTGTCAGTCAGCTGAGATTCTGCCAGAGGAAACCTTGAGGCTCCCTCCAATGCTGAATGAGGTACCGATCGATGGTGAAGTTCTTGCTCCGCACAATTCTCAATGAGGAGCGTGACAAATGCTGAGCCCTCGTGCAAGACTAGAAACACTTTGACCTATGACCCGGAGAAGCATAGGCATGCAGGTCCGTGGTAACGTGCCGTAACTCTTCACTGCATTATCACATACTTTACGTGTCTCACGGTCTCACCCCAGTGACATTCTCCCGAGGTCTGAAAAATCCATCGCGGGTAGATAGGGTAGCAGTTGTGTAATAACAAGTGTTCAATATTAAACTGGACCTGGGGACGTCAGGTACTTAAAAAGGGCTGCCCGGTGAAGGCAGAGAGGAGAGACCATGGCACATCAAAGCGAACAGCGCCAGTTACAGTGCTGCACCTGACTCCCAATTAAAAAGCCATTGGGGCATATTCTCAAGGACTCATCGCCGAGTTAGCGGCACTTTATCGCAGCCAAAGTGGCGATAAATTCAGCGCACTATTCACAAGCAGGTGCTAACAGCCGATATCACCAGTTTTCCTGTGATAGCAGCCGCATAAAACATCGCCACGGATGACACCGGCAACTAACGCTAATGATATGCAGAGTAGGCGTTCCCGTGCAAAAACCCGCGAAAACACCACTCCGCAACATTCTCAACGACCAGCCAGATCGGCGATAAGATTAAAACACATGTGATAAGGCGCGTCAGCAGCATGGATTTAACACCTGCTCCTACCTGGTGTTAAGTCGGACGACAACCTGCACCATAAAAGGGAGCCCAGCCCACAGCCACACCAGAAGAACAACAGATGCCATGGAGCTACTGATCATGCAGCTTGGAGCCCCAAGAGGGCCACAACACCCACCGCCACAACCACCAGGACCCCCACCCCCCCCAGGACCCCCCCGGACTACCACAGAGGCAGCGCAGACAAAGACACCGGACCTTCCGAAAACGCACCAGCCTCGGAGACTTAACGCCAGAGGAAGTCATTGCCCACTACAGGCTCAAAAGGACAACCATCCTCTGCATCCTGACCCTCATTGCCCACAGGCTGATGGTACCAACACAGCGGAGAACCAACATCCCTCCACAGACAAAGCTGCTGGCCGTGCTGCACCTGTTGGCCTCTGGGACCTTCCAACCAACAACTGCCAGAGTCGGAGGAGTCTCACAGCCAGCCCTGTCAAAGTTCCTCACACCTGTCTTGGATGCCATCATCAGCTTGGTACCCCAGCAACTTTACTTCCCACACACTGCGCAGGAACAGCTGGAGATCAAGCAAGGCTTCTACGCCATAGCTGGCTTCCAGCACGCGTTGAGGGCAATCGACTGCACACATGTACTCTTCGTGCCCCCTGCCGCCACTGCACACAATTACCGCAACAGGAAACACACGCATTCCATCAATGTGCAGGCAATAGTGGACCACCAGGGACTCTTCACCAATGTCGTTGCCAACTACCCAGGCAGTGTGCATGATTCCTTCATCTTCCGACAGTCCATCATCAACCAGCGCTTTCAGGATGGCACCTATGGAAATGCACTGCTCGTCGGTAAGTAACAACTGAACACACCACACACCTCAACTGCACCAACATACAACTCACAACTCTGGGAATGCACACGTCGCAAAATCACATACAACATGACAACCAACATCCCCACATTCCAGACACGACAACACAACCTACTGTGGCAACCTGGGCTAGCCATGTACACAAGCCATCAACGGCATGGCACCTCAGCCATACAATAGCAGAATGTGGGGAGAGGTGGGAACCAGGCATGTGCGAAGGAGGCAAGTGACCCATGAATGTGAATGTACACAATGCCAAGTGTGGCGTGGATGTGCTGGACAGACTTCAGTATGCAGACCACATACATTTCCATGTCGACATACACTGCTGGTGTCTGGAGTGTACTGGACAGTGGACGCAACCATGTTACCGCAGCCAGTGGGGAAGATCACGGAAATGTAGCTTGTTACATCCCCCCCTGTAGGCGAGCGCAGAGTGGGCTGGCCCGGCGTACGCCAGGCCAGCGTAGGGGTGTGAATAAAAAGCCTGTTACTCTGGGCGTGGTTCTCTTCCGGAATGGCCAACGTGTCTGCCAGGGCGGCGCCTCTCACCCCGCCACGAGGTCGACGCCGTGAGCGGCGGTGCCTGCGATCCTGTGCGCCTGCTGCACCCCAGGCCGCTGGTCCCAAGACCGTTCTTGCCCGCCCCAGCGCACACAGGACTCACTGCTCACCTGCCGACACTGGCGTGTGTCAAAGAGGGCCCACCACGTGCCGGTGCAAGCTCCAAGCCCGAGGCCCGCGACCTTGGTAGCCTCCTCAGACCATCACGGCCTACGCGACACAGGCCCCCAGTACGCCTTTCTCGTTGACGTACTCCACCGCTGCCTCCGGCCTACACTGCGGTCCAGTAGGTCACACATTTGGAACTGAGTCTTGATTATACAATGGCAGAGTACATATGTTTATGGCATATTTTAAATCACCGTACTCCCTTCGATGTGGTGCCACCAACTCTGTGCATAGCATTCCAACGACACGTGTCTGTGGGCCCTTGCTGACTACTGCCATCGGCCTACACTGCGGTCCTGCATTGCGGGGTCACCTGTGTACTGCCTACACTGCGATCCAGCAGGCCACACACCAATCCAATCCAGTCCGGACCAGGCAGGACACGGCATCGTCGCAGGCTGCACACACGCTCAGCTCTGGTGCTTCTACCGCCGTCAACCACAAATCATCGCCACATGGCATTCCAACGTCGTGTGTGAGAGTACCAGGAGGAGCTGCCTGAACAGCGGTTGGCCAGCGCTGACCGCTGCCTCCGGCCTACACTGCGGTCAAGTAGGTCACACATTTGGAACTGAGTCTTGATTTATTTATGGCAGAGTTTATACCATTGTACAGGCCTCATCGCAGACTGCATCCCCTTTCAGCTCTGGTGCCACTGACTCCGTGCCCCAAAATTCATGGACACTCTCTGGTTGAACTTTGGTGGCGTCTGAGTCTATGGCCTGGGGGTTGTCTTCATCATCATGTAGCTGATACTGACTTGGTGTCAAAAATGAGTCTGTAGCATTCATCTCCTCCATATTGCCTGTGTCTGCTTGGTACTGCCCTCTGTATCATGACCTGGAAGAACACCTTCCACTGTCCCCCAAAACCCTCCGCGACATTCACCTTGGATATCGACGAGGACCCGCTCAGCTCTCGTGGCCCTACCTCAGTGCACCGGTAGTCACCGTCCCGTGGCGGTGTTCCATGGGCCGGCCGCTGTGCATCCGGGGCCACGAACTCTGTGCAGCTCAAGCCATGGACCCTTGCTGTTTGAACTGTGAACTTCTGATTGTCTGATCACTGTTGTAGTTGTTGCCAGCACCAACCACTCCTTGAGGGCTGGCTCACACTCAACCCACACCCATCCAGCACAGGCGTCACTGGACATGTGACCCTGTCAATAAAAGGGGCCGGGCGCACGTGCCCGTAGCCAGTTCCACAAACTATCTAAGTGTGTCCGTGTGGTCATTGTGTATGCATGAGGGCCCCGGGCCCTACATGCATACACAATGTGTACAGCGGACGCAACCATGTCACCTCAGGCAGTGGGGGAGACCTGAGTTCACATTTGCGCATTCTTCGCAATTATCAGGACCACAACTACCATAGTGCTTTGCAATGGCTGGCATATAATGTACCATCCTTCAATGTCTTAAACTTTGTTAATTCACCACCTTCGCTTAACAGTGTCAAAATGCCTCTCTCGCGCCTTGTAGCTGTGTCGTACCCCCCTGTAGGCGTTGCTGGAGTGGGCTGGCGTACGACAGTCCAGCGTAGGGGTGTGGATGATCACCCCGGGGCTCTGGGCGTGGTTAAGTGTTGGGCTTGCCAATGAAGTACCTAATGCGTGTGTCTCTGTTGTAGTGTCGGCGCCACCCGTCCCGCAATGGACAAAGTTGCAATGTAACATGCCCCCGGAGTGCGGGCTCGGCCGAAGGAATAAATGAATGAGCGCATACCCGCTCGGGGTCCGGGATCATACATGCCAACTGTTGTGTGTGTATCGCTATTTCCGCAGCATAAGCCAAAGGTCTTGCCTCAACCGCAACGCGAGTTCAGCCAGCCATGAACTCTACATCTGTGTCCGCCCTATCCTTACCATAGGCCTACACACACGTGGCTGCCCACCTTCAACGCACAACATCACAATGTCGTTGTCAGGCTTGTGGACATGCGCAGACAGGCATGACAATGGTGTGCCGTAGGAGTGCAAGTGATGCAACCGCGCAGCGCACACAAGTAAATAGGCTCGGGGGGAGGGAGGAGCAGCAGTGAGGCTACGTAGTACACATTGATGGCGCTCATTTGCTACAAGCAGTACATGTCAAACAGGAAACACTATGACACACATATCACACGCCAATCAACTAGTGAGCCTGCCAACACATCATGCAGAACCAACTATTGACTCATGTCTCTCTGCACTGTCACAGGTGATCAAGGATATGCACTGTGCCCTTGGATGATGACACCCCTCCGAGCCCCGAACACACAGGCCCAGAGGCAGTACAATTGGGCCCACAAACGCACCAGGGGCATCGTGGAACGCACATTTGACGTGTTGAAGTCACGTTTCAGGTGCCTGGACATCACAGGTGGGAGGCTCCTGTACAGCCCAGACATCGTGTGCAAGATGGTCGTTGCATATTGTGTGTTGCACAACATATGTGTACGCACCAATGCCCCATGGTTACAAGTGCCAGATGCACCGGACGATGATGAGGAAGATGAGGCAGGTGGACCACACCCCACTGCAGCTGCAGCAGGAATAGCCCATAGGAACAACATCATTGACAATTTCTTCACATGAGGACGTCACATTGTGACAGTCCTTAGCAATAATGGGACAGTACAAAATGACCACAGGCACAGCATGTGCAAATAAATTCATTTCAACACACATTCCCTGAGTTTCTGTATGTGTGCTGCAGTGTGGCACGGGGATCAGGGACATGATCCAGAGTCATTGTGGGTGTGCAGTGTGCTCTACTTAATTGTGCATGGGTGCCATTGTGCCCATCTCCCCCCGTCCTCCCAGTCCCTGGTCGGTACTCACCCTGTTGATGTTGTGTCAGGTCATGTTGAGCAGTGTCCCGATCCCCAACTCCTGGCACTGTATCCCGACTGATGACTGTGGCCACCATTTTCTCAATGTCATCCAGCTCCTGGTGTGCCGCTGGTCCCCCACCTCCAATCTGCGTTGCTGCTTTCATGTTGGCATCGAGTTTCTTCTTGGTTTTGCCCTTCACATCATTCCAGTGCCTCTTGACCTCTTCCATTGTCCTCCTCGACACTCCGACTGCATTCACGTTGTTCACGATGTACTGCCATATTTCCGTTTGTGTTGCCGATGACACAGTGGAGGTGACGAACAGTTGTTGGTAGTGTTCTGTCACCTCCGTGACGATGATCCGGTTTTCCTGCGGACTGAACCCCGTCTTCCTCTTCTCCTTGCCCTTCCCCGGCCCCGGGGTTCCTGGCTGGTCGTCTGTGGGGCTTGTGGGGTCCGCGTTGTCCTCTGCACTCGGTCCGGGTGCGTCCATGGTGCTACGCAGTTGAAAAAAAAATAATTCTCTGCCTTTATAGTGCATTTTCCCGCATGTCGCGTGGGAATCGCAGGCCTGACGCTGGTTATCGCTGATTTTTGTTTCGCGATTTGGGACATCGCAACTTTTTTAGCGTTCGTGTTTCGCATTTTTTCGGCGTCGCGTTAATTTTAATGCAGGCATTTGTTGCGTTATCGTGAGACTATTGCATGGTGCCGCCGGGTTGAGAATACTGCGTTAACACAGTGTTATTTTCCCGCGATAGACTGCGATGTGAGAAGTTGCGTTAAGCGAATTTGGCGATAGTTAACACACGTTCTTGAGAATATCCTGCCATTGGTTTGTAAAAAACACTGCGCCCAGCCTCGCGCCTCTCGGCAGCCTCTGCTCTCGCGCCCTGTGGGACACGGTGGTCTACATCAAAGCCAGCGTCAGCTGAGACGGTGGCAGGGCACGCGCTACCCCGCCCTCCAGAAAATAAATAAATACATTTTATGCAAACACTCCAGCAATTCAAAGAGCGTCATGCCTGTTTATGACGCCGAGCGGTTTTGCAGTAAATGTTTGTTTTTCCAAACAGGCGAGTGTGGTTAGAACTGAAAAAGAAGCATCGAGCTAGAAACTAATAGTCAGCTGTTCCCAAAGGGGTGCGTAAAACATTTGAGTAACTGCCCGAACAAAGGGAGTTTAAAAAGAAACTGTGATCGACACTAGGCCGATTTGGGCAGGAAGGTTACTTCAGTCTGAACACGTAAATCTGCTCATATATAAATTGATGTTGTGGGCGGGCCTCAAAATATGCTTTACAAAATATAATTGACAATAGCACAAAGGCATTTCTTTATCACCTCACAAACCATTAACTGTTGGTAAGCACTCCGCAGTGCGCGCAAGCTCTAATTGGGTCTGTGTGTTTTTTTAACAGCCTGCATATTCAAATTACCTTATCCAAATTTGGATTTTTGTGTTTTGGCTTGGGTTTTTTTTGTCTGAACCACTTCGGCCTTCATTGTGAGTGGGCCGGAAATACCTGTTTAGGATGGCGATAAGTGAAAACACGTGGGCGTGTGTGGGTTTTCCACAACTTTCAAGGGAAACTCACAGGAAATGCCCACCTGACAAGCATTGAGTGGGATTTACTCACATGAAATATTACACCATGGTGGGGGATATTGCACATGGGTCCAAGGATTTGAGGGTGCTGGTCCACTTCTTGTGAATACTTTGAACTCCTCATACAAGCTGTTAGCGCATGTTAAGGTTTAGAAGTGGAAAAACAGCCCTTAGACAGGCAGGAGGCTAGTAAGTGCTCTGGCATTAGTTCTGGCTTGTGATAATTTATTACAAGATAGTAGTAACATAATCTGTCTATATCTCGTGCACATGTTGAAATGCGTGCATAAAGAAAAAAAGTTATGAAAATTTGGAGGGAGACGGCAAACTCCACTTAATAACATGTATCTTTAAACATGTTGTAAATATGGGGCCTCATTTGCGAGGTTTTACCCTAGGGCAGCGCCTCAGGGCTTCTTGCTGCACTTCCCTGCGTCAAAAGAAAAGGGCAGGAATGTGCCGTAGCTATGAGATACGGTGCATTTCTGTCCTTTTCCCCTGCGCTGGTTCACAATGGGCTGCCATGTGCCAACGCAGGCACCCTTGTGCCATGGTGCAAGGGTGTCTGCATTGTAGGGGTGATTGTTTGTGTGCCTTCCTGCACAAAAACAATCACGAGAGGTGTTTTCCTCTTTCTATGTGTCCTGCAGAATGCAGGACACATAGAAATAGGAAAAACAAGGAGAAATAAAGGTATTTCTCCTCGTTGCGCCTCCCTCACGCCTTTCCTAGGGAGGCGTAGGGACAGGGCCATCTTAACAGCATTTAGGCCCCCGGGCAAAGCAGTGCACTGGGCCTTGCCTACTCAACCACTCACAGGAATAAAAATGTTTAACGGAAAATAAGTGTTAAATTCTGGTCAACTGCCCAGAGTGGCCATGCGTTAAGACGGCACTGCGTAGGAATCTGATGCATTCCCAGGTTTACGAAACCTTGTCAATCTGGGAATGCGTCAGATTCCATGGGAACACCCACAGCAACACCGATTGAACGCCCCTTTCACGCAGAGTAATGCATGAAAGGGGGCTATATTTACAAAGCCATGAAAAGCCAAGCAGGGTGGCTTTAACTGACCTTGTAAATATGGGCAAGCCCACTGCGCCGCCGGGGCATCAAAAAAAGTGACGCACCAGCAGCACAATGGGCTTGTATATATGCTGTTTGGTCTTCTGTTTAGGTCACGTTATGGACCTGACCTACCTGTGTGCTGTGTTTTCAAGGGTGTTCATCTGATGGATGGATCGGTCCAAGCTTCTTACCTTCACTTGCTGGCCGCCCTTGTCTCAGGTTCAGCAGTGTTGGTGCAGCCTCATCGCCTCTGGCCGCCTCAGGACCGTGTGCTATCTCCCTTCCTTGCAGCACCCTGTTGTGGTTTGGTACATTCGAGGGCAGAGTGATACTTTGTAATTCTTTGGTCTTGAGGCACCATCCACATCAGGGAGCAGACAGGCCTCTTCCAGGAGTCTCTGTCAAGCCCTGGGTCACAGCTGCCTCCAGGCGGCCATCTTTGTCTTCATCACATGTGGGCTTGCAGGAAGGCTCTTTTCTCGCAGTCAATTTTAAGACGTAGGGGCGCATAAACACTTATGGAAAGGGTTTGGAGGGCAGTGGATGACTTATGATGTCTTGGGTCATGGGCTGAATCTATCACCTGTTTTGGGGGGACAGAATGAGTGCAGATATTTTCCTGGGGCTCTGTGGAGACACTGTATGCCAGGTTGCCGACTAGGTCACTGCTCAACACCTCTGTTTTCACTGAAATATGATTTACTATTGTATCACAAACTTGTAGCACCATTACTAGCAGACATCTCATTGGGACAGCAAATGTACGAGAAAGAAGAAATACAGAAGATCCCTAGAGCATTTGGCCCCATGGTCTAAAACAATCTTGAAAAGACAGTGCGGACACAACTTCTGCAAAGTATGTTCAGAGAAGGCTATGGATGTGCATTTTGTCTCCAAGGATGACTCAATCTGACCATGATGTCGTGATCAGCACACTGTAAAGTTCCACAGTAAATGATTAGCTCGATTAATCAGTAAATAGATATACTTTGTATTCACTGCAATATTTGGTGTTTGCATGATTGCACATCTTTCTAAATTTGCTTATTACTAAAAAGTTGAATAATTGAATAGAACACACAAGCCCTGGTTCACACAGGGACTTACTACTCGTAAAGTTACAAGTGTGGAGCCTCCGCACTCAGGGCAGAATCTCCACACTCAAGTGGAATCTCCGCACTGCAGTGCTCAGTGCAGAGATTCCACCCTGAGTGCACAGATTCTTCACTGAGTGCGACTCGTAAAGTTACGAGTGTGAGTCTCTGCACTTGAGGTGGAATCTCCGCACTGCAGTGCTCATTGCAGAGATACCACCCCAAGTGCATAGATTCTGCCCAGAGTGCGACTCGTAAAGTTACGAGTGTGAGTCTCTGCACTTGGGGCGGAATCTCCGCACTGCAGTGGTTTGTGCAGAGATTCACCCTGAGTGCATAGATTCGTCACCGAGTGAAACTCGTAAAGTTACGGGTGTGAGTCTCTTCACTTGGGGCGGAATCTCTGCACTGCAGTGCTCATTGCAGAGATTCCACCCTGAGTGCATAGATTCGTCACCGAGTGCGACTCGTAAAGTTACGAGTGTGAGTCTCTGCACTTGGGGCGGAATCTCCGCACTGCACTGCTCAGCGCAGAGATTCCGCCCTGAGCGCCGAGTCGTAAATCGCTATGTGAATCGGGCCCACAATGTGTGACCCATTTCTTACCCTACAGCATACGGAGCACACACTGTTAAATAGAAAGCCTACAACGATTGAAATTACTCAAGGAATATGACCATAGTTATTTCTGTCCCAGGGAATCGAGGAAGACTCCTGCTTCTCATGTAACATTAACAACAGAAAGGATTTCAGAAAAGGATCCTATTTCTTTCCTTTGATGAGATCAGGAAAAATAACCACTGCTGGCGGCCACCACTAAAGAGGAACCAAGACATCACCAGAATGAAGAAGAAGAAACGCAAGAAAGAAAGGACCAAAAAGCAAGGCTTCTCCATCCATGCACCCTGATTCTGGAACAACACCAACATCAGAATGGCTCCTACCCTCCTGCAATTTCAAAAGAGCTAAAAAGCAGTCTCCTCACAGAGTATACATCATCACCAATCGTATCCCTGTCTCACACCCAATGACCAGCGCTCCGTTGATCTCTAGCGAGGTTGAGGCTATAGATACAAGCACACTTACATTGATGATATGTTGACCAGTGCGGTTGGAGGAGAGCTCGCCACTAGACAGACCCTTTGAGTATCAGGTGAATTTTACAAGCTGTTCAAACAACAGACAACATAATGGCTGTTCTTACCAAGGGCTTCATGTTCCAGTCATAAATATGGAAGCTTCTTTTTTCCTAAAGTTCAAGCTTAATTGAAAAAAAAAATGAATGGAATAATAATTCAATTAAAGACCTCTTGCAGCAGCTGCCACGTTCCATTTGGAACAGGACATTGTTTTAATTGTTAAAGGGCAAAAATACAGGAGCACCCGTAGCGGATGCGAGAACAGCGGAGCATGGCAAAGCCACTCAAACGTAGGGCAGTGCCGTGCGTGTCAGCTTCCATTTGGTTATTAGTTGTGTAACTGCTGCATAAAGTCCATGATTTTGTACCTAATGCTGTTGCGAAAAGTCCCTACTCCGGGAAATGCTCAAACAGTTGGCATGTGCGTTTTTTTTTTTTAATCTCAGCTTGTGCCATATTATCTTTAGGTCTGGCGCTAGCCAAGATTTTTTATACTACTAAAACTTTGTGTATAATATATTTATTCATCAGGGCTTCAGCCTGCCCTCTTCATTCATTGGTCTGCTATTGTGTCATTCACATTTTATTTCTGTCCACTACAGCCTACAACACGGTGGAGTGGGTCCCCATTGTGCAAGGATGTGTGCACTATATCAAGCATAGGTTTTGTACCGTGCTTAATTTGTAAAAAACAATAAGTGTCGGGCCCTCGTCAGGAGGCCACTGCAGTTTTCACAACACATTGCTACTGTGCTTACACAACTACTGACCATCACACTGAAGTGTGACAATTCAGAATGTTCAAGGCCGCTAAAGTTTTAAGAATGGCTTGGGTGGCAGGTATTAGTTGTTGTCAATGTATATTGAATTAACAAAGAACAGTTTTTCTGCTCCTCTTTAAATTACACAAACAGCGCCACCAAGTGGCAGCTGTCATAAGTGCAGGCTCAGGCAATTATGTGCAGGTGACGAGCACTGGAAACCATCGCCTCAAATTAAGCACTGGTTTTGTATAACTCTTTGACAAATGCAATAGGAAGGGCTTTTAAATTGTGCTCTGTGACAAATACAACAGGAAGGAATGAAGCACATGTGGCGGTGATCTAAGCGTAGGAAAAATAGGAGAGAATGAGAGGCGTACTCTCCAGTTGTAAGTTTGTGACTAGTACTGCTATAGCACTCCTTCATGTCCTACAACGTGCAAGTTCTGAATAGGGCCCATCATATTTAGTTGTGTATGAATTAAAGTACTTTTTAGGTCTAGCTAGAGACAGCTTCAACTGTTTTCCAGAGCTTATTTAATCGCCAGAAAAACTATAGGCAGCAGTATGAGAGGAGGGCTTCGAGTTTGGATTCCATTCTTAAATATGTCTGTCACATTTAAACACCGCAAGGAGGTGCCAATGATTTTTTAGCATCTCTCATTGTCTAGTGAACGACGGGCAGATGAATCCTATTGAATTTTGAAGGGAATGCCCTCATTTAACAAGCAGCAATATCAAAAGGACGCATCAGCCATCATAGGATTCTCCTCCCAGTATGGGATCACCTCTTGGGCTGGGAAAATCCCCGGCAACCTGGTCACCATCTGTACCCCCCTGCACTACAGGTCCTGTATCTGATAAAAAAACAAATTTCAAAAGTTGTATGTTCCTTGGAATTATGTGGCATAGTCACGCTTTATTCAGTTTTAGGCAAAAAATTTCTTTGCATATTTACATGTTCTCAAGACTGCCGTAAAGTGTATTTTCATGCACAGCACTTTTACTGGCACTTAAGGCACGATAAAGGACTGACTCACGGGGCCTGGTTTTACTATAACATAACGTGTAAATGTAAAGCACACGTTCATCCAAGGGTATCATGGTGCTGAATAACAGATGTTTATTGTTACCCAACGGTACTCATTTTATCAACCTCAGAAAGATGAAGGGCTGAGTGGACCCGATGGGATTTGAACCTGTAACCATGAGGTCGAACACGGACCAATTCAGTGGACGCATTAGTCCACTAAACCACCAGACCCGGTTTCGAATGTTAATTTTCATGACTTTGGTAAAATAGACATTTTATGTAAAACAAGCCTCTCTTTCTGTTCCTCTTTTCGCCTTAGAGATCTCAGGGAAGAGCAGTGTGTATGTGCTTTCTCTTGGCAGATTTCCCCAGTCATAACTGCCTTCTATTTAGCAAGTTAAGAAAAGGAATAGAAGCTATCATACTAACCACTAAGACCCTGGTGTAAGTATCATGTATAGGAACAATGGCTACTCGTGGTATATTTAGTCAGAATTACATTATTTTACAAACTATTGTGTTACACGTTCTTTGTAACAAGAGCAATAAATGTTATATTCATCAATAAAAAAATCAAGAATAAATTAGGCAATCAATCAATATGTTTTAATTGGCGTTGTTTATAAGAGGTTTGTGTAGAAAGAATGTTTGTCAAACAGTGTCAGAATAACATACATATTCATGCATATATGCAGAGCGGAAATAGGCAAAAGATCAATATAAGATCATTAATATTGGTGCAAAATGATTTATATGCATCTAACATGTCTAGTTTCCTTGTTATCTGCTTTAATTGCCTATTGTGTCCATGGTGTTTCAACCCTGATTTGACACAGGGGGTCATCATCAGGACATTTAAGAGCAAAAACAAGCAATATCTGTTAGGGTGAGTAGTAGGGAGTGAATGTTATGATAAAGTTGAACTAGGAGACTAATCGAGAAAGGGTAAGAAGCATGGCATTGGTTACTCACGTAAAAGCAGGGAGTCACTTATCCTGCCAAAAAACAGGGTCAGTTCTCTCCCATTATCCTAAGAAATGAGTTCAATGTACTTTGTTAAAAACTGAGAAAATATTTATGATGAAAGTGCCATGCAAGTGGATTTGCACACATGAGATGATATACTCGCTGTACCATGGAGTCTGGTAACTGAACATCTGTGGATTATTAAGAATAAACATTAAACCTCAGCTTATCTATAAATATTATTAAAAAAGTCCACGGCAGTGGTAATTACAATTTCAATATAACATTAAGATGTGCTGCAAATCAGGGATATGCTGAGCTAAAGCAAAGAATTACCTCTAAAAAATTTATAGATGTAACTATAAGTATAATAATAAAGCATTTATATTCAAGAGTACTGTGATAATTGGTAATAAAGTCAAAGTTCTACCTACTCTACAAGAACAATTAAGCAAGGGAAGCACTGCCAACTTTCAGTGTTTGTGTCATTAGTCACATGAATTGTACGGTGAGGGCTGAAAAGATGGCAAAGCAATTATTAAATAGAGAAGTATGAAAATTATAGGGCCAGATGTACAAAGCCTTTTTGAGGACGCAAACAGCCTGACTGGCAGAATCGGGATGTTTGCAACTGCAAAAAAGCCTTTTTTTTATGTACAAAGCCCTATTTGCGATTCGGTAACCTATTACTAAATCGCAAATAGGGTTTGCAATTAGGTATTAAGAAGGGGCATGTTTAGTGCATCCCTTCATAATACAGAATCACGGAAGTATGTGTGAATCGTTTGCGACCGAAATGGGGTCGCAAAACATTCCCATATTACCACCTACTTCAAGTAGGTGGTAACCCATTCCCAAAAGGGAAGGGGTCCCCAAGGGGCCCCTTTTCCTTTGAGAATGTTTGTAAAAAAATTTACCTACTCTTAATAAATGAAATAAAAAGTTTGATTTTCTTTTTGAAGCGCATCCTGTTTTCCTATAAGGAAAACGGACTGCATTTAAAAAAAAAAAGATTGCTCTATTGAAAAGCAATCACAGACATGGTGGTCTGCTGACCCCAGCAGGCCACCTTCCCTGTGATTTTTGCACTTCCCAATGGGTCGCAAACCCAAACCTACTGCATGAATTTTAATGAGGTAGGTCTATTTGCGACCCACTGGGAATTGCAGAAAGTGTAAAGCACACTTTCGTACATAGGTGTTTGTGATTACCAAATAGCGAATCACAAAAATTTGCTATTTGGTAATCGTAAACCGTTCCCTACAAACATCTGGCCCATAAAGTCACATTATGTGAACAAAAATGTATGAACCTTTTTAACATAAACATGGAAGAAAGACTTGATCAAGTGAGTGCATTTTTGTGTGTGTCCATTTTAACTGGAAGGATTATATGTCCAGAATATATAACTCAATAATTGTTAGACAACGAGGCTGAATAGTAAATGTTAAACAGTAGTGCACATTCCCAAAAAAAGCAAAAACAAGTTGATGGAAGGAATGTTTGACTTAATCTCAGCCACTGGTGATTGGTTAGGCTGCATTTAAAGACCATTGTTTATCACCCACTGTGCCATTGTAAAGACCTGCCATATGCAAATCAGTCTTGGTCCTGCTCCAGTACAAACTGTCCAGTCCGGACTTCCTGGCTAGGTCCCGCTCAGATGGGAACAAAAACAACCCCAGACTGGTTTAAACCTACTTAGGTCTTTTCAGTGAGGCGTAGCTTGAGTCCTACAGTACAGTGAGCACAGGTCCCACGTTTGGGCATACCCGTCTCACTTAGGGAATTTTTTTCAAAAACAACAAGGTGATGGAAGGAATGCTTAAATTATTCTCAGCCACTGGTGATCACTTCGTCCCCTCAATCCAGACAACAATTTTTTTCACCTCCTGCACGATTCTAGAAAGAGACGCACCTTATGCAAATCAGTCTTGGTCTTGCCCCAATAGGAACATTCCAGTCCAAACTGCCAGTTGGCCATCCACCAATTGTTGTGTACATTGAAAGCAACAACCGTGATGATAGCTCCTTTCAATATACAGAGATGACCAATAGGCCGGCGTGTATCTCTAAATCTGATGGATGGTAATCAGTCAGGATGGCGGAGGTAATGTCCTCTGGCTTCCTGATGGATGAACTGTCCAGCAAACACTAACTCTGGACCTTGGTTACGATTACGCTTTAACATGAAGCCGTCGTGCCAACTTTAATTTGCTGCCTTCATTCTAAGTATCTATAGCCAGTTGTTGCTACATCACAAACCTCCTCATATTTTAAAGTGGGGAAAGACATCCTCCAAAGGCTCAGCCAAGCTTCGAATACTGCATACCCATTTGCTTCATCTTACAATGTAATTGGAAAAACCTTACTGTGCCCTTTGTGAGCATTTAGAGTTAGACCTGTTGGCATTGCCAATGCTTGATATTATTGAGAACTGCATTAGGCTTTTTTCAGTCCACTGAAACCTTTTGTAGTAATTGGTCATGATGGTGTTGCCAGAATCCCCAGCATTTAAAGTCTGGAACAGATTGAACCTGGCTCCTAGCCTACAGCAAGACCATTTGAAGTTATGGAATGAGTTGAAGATTGATTTGCACGGAGTCTCATTAACTGAATGATTTGCTGACAGCCAGCTCTGGGAATCTCTCGACTATCTAGGTCCTGATTACGAATGGCCCAAGTCTAATTCAATAATTAAAGCTAAAAATTTACTATGAGTAAGGCCTTTATTGTGCCCAGTCATTACTGAGTGCCGTGAACTCCGAGCTATTTTGCCCGTTTGAACTCTGTGGAAACCTATGTTTGCAGAGAGGTCAGAAAACACCGAACCACTTAATAATCAGGACCCTAACAAGTTGGCCAGTTATTTTATGAACTTTTCGCAGACTATCATTGAAGATAATAATCAACAAATCCTTCTTGGTCTAGGAAGAAACTGCACATAGCCCTGTGGAAGCTGATGAGGGTCTTGTCTTTGAGTCAAGGCGAGCTTATAGATATTGAAGAGAAATGGGGAGAGAGAATGTCCCTGTGAAACTCCACAACAAACTGATGAACCTAGAAATATTTATTGACTCCAGTTGTGCAGAACCTAGCAAATCCGATCAAGCGTCCATCACTAAGCTTGTTTCTCAATCCTTAAGGCTGCTCAGTGATATGGTGAGGATGACTGTGCCAAAAGCAGCTCAGGGATAAAACAGAATCAGATAGCTTGCTAGAGAGCTCTTCTCTGATGTTTGCCAGGCTGATTCCTCAAGATGTTCTGAATCCTGATTGGTCATCTTTTCGATGAGATTCCGTTCAATGTACTCTTGGAGCTGTCTGGTGCCCTCAGTTTTCTTGATTTTATTTGGGGAAGGAATGTTTGAGATTGGTGCGTAACTGGATAGCGCAGGAGGGCCCATCATAGGCTTCTTGAAGAAGGGATAAGAACTCATCTTCCAAAAATTCAGGAAGTGTGTCACATAGAAGAAAACCATTAAACATGTTTATAACAGCAACGGCGAGGGTTGGAAGAACTGACTGCAGCTCGGAGGCTAGAATCTTTGGTTTCCTAGCCCGGCTGTGTTACTTGGACTTTTTGTGAGTCTAAAGGAAGAGGAAGTTGACTGGAAAAGGAGGGGGGCTAAAGGGAGGTGATGAGGATATTGATCAGTGTTTCAAATGATGGATTTGTGGATGTTAGTGATTTTAGCTGCAAGACGTCCAGCAAATCTTTGCAATTTTGCTTAAGTAGCTCATGTTTGGAAATGTATTTAATAATATTAAATATCTCCTTTGTTCAATTTTGAGCTGCATTGCTATAATTGGTGCAGTGCGCCGCTATTGCTCGCCTTACTACACCATGCAGGTGAGTTTGTCGAATTTAGAAAAGTGTTGTATAATTCCCATCTTCCTGCATTTTATTTTTATTTCAGTTATGTTATACCACATGTTGCTGTCTTTAATCTTATTCTTTCACTTTCTAAACTGGTGGTGGGGTACCAACTTATCGACTGTACACGATCTCTATGCAGGTTGCTGAACAAGGACCCGGGATATGAGCTGGCATGGAGTTTCAGGTCTATTGCTAGATAATGATTTTTGAAATCTTCTTCCCTTGTTTTGATTAGTTGCCTGGTTGGGATGGAAATTGGCTCTAGTTTGGCACAAGGGAACCATAGGTACTTGAGGTTGGAGATGGGAAGGGTGATTGAGGGATGGTCAAACCATGATTGGGGAGCACATACAACACTTAACTTTACCTTTCAATATCATGAATGGACGCGAGGCCCAGAGTATTTCCGGTGTGTTCTTATACCACCTCTGTTGAATAGTGCTAAGTCTATCGAGGAACTTCAGCCCCGTTGATTAACTAAAACTTTCCTCCAGGCCTACCAAAGGGATTCTAGCTTCAGCTCTGAAACGTAGTCCCATGGTCGATAAGTCATCTGCTTTACTCACTCATCTGAGACACATGTCTGCGTGCCGTAATCTGTGGGAATATGTAGCATGGCCGCCTGTTCCCAAAGGGTGTGCGATCACCTTTTATGAAGCACTCTTACAAAGTGTCTCCACCTGGAGCAAAGCAGCCCATACAGTAGGAATGCATTTAACCAAATTCTCTCCCTCTCCAAAATTAACCAATCGGGTCTACAAAGTGCGTCCCCTTGTTGTTTAGCAAATAATTGACTGGTGCAGAGTACTACTGTGCACTTCACTCCCAAAACATCTCAACATTCTCATTTCAGATAATCAATAATGTTGTAACCTAGACGAAAACCTATCAATAATCAATCAACCTTTGCAGATTATGCCCTATCTGCGTTTTTGTTGACTGCACAATGACAATATCCAGAAATATTTACAACCACTAGTTAGACAAACCCACTCTTCCCTTGACGTCTTTCCTAGTAATCCATGGACACACAATCGACCCATGCAAATAATTCCCCTGAGCACCGCTCCTCGACTCTGCGGCTGGCGCACGTCACAAGAGTCTGACATCAGGCAAGGAGTATGTTTTATGAATACAGTGGTTCATATTTTCAGTGTTGTTCTTCCAAGTTCAATCCAACATTTGCAAACAATTAACCAGACCAATAAAAGCTGAATAGTTATCATGTTTATATGCACATATTTATGCATCTCATTGAAATGCATGGACAGAAAACAGCTCAAGCAGGTGTTTGCTATGCAGACTCATCCTTGTGCACAATTGTAGTTATTACTGTTGTTTCCAGGGACAGCTATTCTTCTGGCTGTAAATCTCCCCCAGGCCAGGACTATGGTAATCAAGGCTGCAGGACCTTGGAGGGAGCAGTGACAGATGCAAAGGGAGCTCCACTGGTGCAATCATTTATACAAGCACTGGTACCTGATCTGCTACAATCTGCATCCATGCCCACGAGCAAGGAACATGTACATCTGTCTGAATTATAATGGGATTATATTCTACAAATTGTAAAACGAAGGGGGGCCGTGATCTCACCTGAAGTACAATGCGCAGTTCTTTCTGCACCAAGCAATGGTCCAGATATTAGGGAATGTGAAAAGAAGCATGAAATGATGGCACAAACACCTGTATATTCTGAAACTGGTAAAAATGATAATGTGGTTCTGACAGATGAGGAGAGGTGCATGGACCTGGACGAGAGGTGGATGTTACACCCCGAGGAGACTATTTCATATGGTTTCTATTAATGTTGATCTATTTGCAGATAGCGCAGTTTTCACTTAAATGGAGTCTCATGGCGCTATCTAAGATAGTCTTAGGGACATTACTGGATGATTCTTACTTGATTGTTATGTAGTTCGAGAAAATACCCAGGTTTTCATTTTTATCCTAAATACAAGGAGGGTGAGACCCACTGTGTTAAGACCCACTGTGATGGAGCGTGGGTCGGATACAGGAACCAGGTTTGTTCTGGTGGGAAGTTTACCTTCTGACTTAGAAACTTTTATTGAGAAAAAGTGAACGTCAACGAGGCAGGCTGCAAGCTGGATCCGAAACAGGGCTCGACAATGAAGGACTGCTGTAGAGCAGGGTCCAAGTGTGGTCATCGACGAAGGTGGGTAGGCTCAGAGCAGGTCTATGCCCATGAAGGCTTTGACTTTGATTGGTCGCTGATCGGCGTTGGTTCTGAGGAATCTCTCTACTTCAGACTTAGAAATTTTTCTGGATGTCAGATCTCTTTCAGCATGGCAAACCAGCAAACTGAGGCCAATTGTAAATTTGACGTAGATGGCTGAGACTTTGATGGTGGTCCCGCTCTCCGACGGTTCTCCAGACAGAAAGTTGGCAAAAAGTTACTAAGTCCCAGATTTTGCAGCTTGGGAACAGGAGAAGTACCCTCTAACACCAGCTAAGGGTCCAGGACCTGGGGGCCGCTTCTTGGGGATTAGACTCTCCCCAACAGATGCCAGCAGCATGGTTCCAGAGCAGGTCCAGTTGGTAGTGGTCAGCTGGGAAGGTGCAGGAAAAGGACCGTTAAAAGCTTGTTGTGTCCCTGTAGCTCAAGTGGGAGGTACGTCAACTGACCCTTTGAGTAGCTTCTGGGGTCCTGGGTTCAAGGCAAGCAGGATCAATCCTCCTTCAGGGTCTTCAAACAGCAGGGTAGTCTTTCTTCTGATTCCTCACAGGTTCAGGAATCTTCTAAGAAAGTTACTGCGGGTGCCCCATTAATAGGGGTGGGTGAAAAATTCCACACCGCTGGCAGAGTTTGCAGAGTTCCAGCAAAACTCCACCAACCGCTGCGTGGTGGAGTTTTTTCTCGCATGCAGCTCATCAACAGTAAGTTGGGGAGCGAGAATTGGCATCTCCTAGCGTGATTTTCAGGTGCTAGGACGGCTTCCGTCGAGCTTTTCTCAATGTGGGTGGTCACGGGCAGTCGAGACCGTTTGTGGTGAGAAAGCTGCAGCGCGAGTGGGGAATCTACCCTAGCAGCAGCAAAGAAGCAGCGCCATTTGGCGCGCCACATGGTGCAGTTCGCATTGATTTTGCAGCATGAAGCAAGCTCCCAGCACTAAAAATCAGCGTGAACAGCACAACATGCTGATTCTGCCTGCTTGCGGAACTCTGCAGAATCTCATGAAGTTGTCATGTAACTCCGCGTTATTCTGAGTTCAGCCCACCCCTAGACATTAATGCCCAGTGCCAGCCTGTGGGTGGGGGAAACTCCTGACCACGTCATAGCAAATGGAGTAACTGTCTCTAGGGGTGACCCTACCCACCTTTGCAGCCCTTCCTGTGTATTTTACTGTAAGATATTCCACAGTGCCCCTCTCTACCTAAATCCAGCATGGCAGAACCTTCCTACCCCAGGTCGTATCTCCCTGTGCTCACCCAGAGGTGTGACTATGATAATGGGCAAACCCTCCCTTGTGGTCACTCCAAACCAGTTCTGGGACAGCTTCCCCTTCCAATGGGTTTGGAGCTTAGCTGACTAGCAAGACAAAAGGGAGGCAGGCCTAGGCATGGGCTACATCTGCCAGTGAGAGTGTAGGCATCCTTTAAAGCTCCGGGAGGGGCTGGGCACAGCCTCCCAGGCCTTCCTGCTCATGGAAGAAAAGCACCTCTTCACACCCAGGCCCTTTATCCACTGTCTTTTAGTAATCCACATCTCACCACAGGAGAGTCATCAAGAGTCAGGTGGCAGTGGACACTGGCATAAAGGCCCCTTTTAGCTTAGGCAGGAGAATGACAACTTTTTAAAAGTGTTATTTCCAAAATAGTAATATAAAATCTGACTTGACCATTAAGTTGAATTTGAAATTACTATTAAAATGAGTCCTTGAATCATCTTTCTAGCAACTCCAAAACTGAAACTAAGCACTATAAGTTGTTATAGTGTAACCCTGTGTTTTCCTATGCGAGAGCCAGCCTTATTACAGTGAAAAATGACTTTGTTTTTTTTTTACCGCCATAATATGTAAAACATCGAATATATATATATCTTACCTTTAAAATATCATGCACACTGCCCTATGGGCATTTAGGCCGAACTTTGGGGTGACTTATAAGTATTAAAAATGAGGGATTAGGCCTGACAAACAGGTTTATTTTGCCAGCTCAAATTGTCAGTTTAAAACCACTCACTCAGGCTGCCGGGGCAGACCTGAGACATGTTTTACAATACTACTTTAGATGGTGGCACAAGGAGTGCTGCAGCCCACTAGTAGCATTTGATTGACAGGCCCTGGGCACATGTAGTCCCATATACTAGGATCCTATAAGTAAATTCAATATGCCAATTAGGTGTATGCCAATTTTACTAGTTTTAAAAGGGACATCATAAACACAAGTTCAGGTAAAGAAGACAAAACTCTGGGGGAATGGCAGGCAAAAGATGGTTGTTTCCAAACTAGGTGTCTACATGCTCTCTTCCTCTGGCAAAACATAGTGTAGCAACTTTAGTTGCCGTGCTGCATTGCGCTATTCTTTTGTAAATGAGCCCCTGAATGTCAGTTAGCATGAATGAGTCTGTGAGTCTTTGAGTGAGAACAAGTGAGTGAAAGAAAAGAATGATTGCAAGTAAGTGAGAGTGAGTGGGTGGGTGAAAATTCATGAGTAAAATAGAGTGTTAGAGAGTGTGAGCGAGAATGAGTGTGAGTGAATAGCAGTGAGTGAGCATAACTGTGACTGAGAACGAGGGAGTCAGAACAAGTGAGAATATGTAAGAAGGAGCCAGTGAAAGAGTGACTGAAAGTGAGTGAGAGTGTGTGAGAAAGTACGAGTGAGTGAGAGTTTATGTGAGTGAGTGAGAATGAAAGAGTGAAACAGAGTGAGTCTGAGTGAGAAGAAGAGAGAGTGCAAGTGAATGAGAGTGAGTGCAAGAGAGTGATAATAAGTGCCTGTGAGCAATAGTCAGAGCAAAAGAGTGAGTGAGAATGAAATGACTCAGTGCAAGTGAATTTGAGAGAGTCTGAATGTGAATGAGTATAAATGGGTAAGTGAATGAGAATGTGTTGCTACAATTGAGAGTCTGCCATCGGCCCAAGCATATTCAATGTAATTCGTGCCTTAAAGAGGCACCCATGGCAAAATACTGATTCTGGCATAATGGAGGCAATTCTTTGTGTGAGAGGCACCCATGACAAAATAATGACAAACTAGGACACACTAGCTTTTGTACTTGGCATGTGGGGACTCCCATGGCTAAATGGTGGCATACTGGATGTACTGCTTGGCATAGGGGCACCTGTGAAAAACTACTACCTGTGGTACATTCATGGAAAATCTTGGCATAGAACTGTGGCATATGGGAGGGGGAACTATGACAAAATTGTAGCCCTCACATGGTAGACGAGATAAGGGTAGACCCTGGTATATAGGAAGCACTAACGGCAAAATTCTAGTACTGGCATATCATATGTAATTTTTGGCCAAAGGTGGTACCCATAGCATACAGGGAGCACCCATGGCTAAATGCTGGCCCCGGCTGAATGGATTTAATTTTTGAAATATTGGGCCACCAATAACACATTTTGAAAATAAATGCCTCAACTCATAGACAGAGTCAGGTTTCATTTGTCTGGCACACCATGAAAGAAGTAGAATAACAAATGAGTGCTCTTTCAGAGCCTGTGGCTTTTTTGCAGATATATGTGAAAACTTTACTTTAAAGTGAACTATCTGACCCCATCTTTTCAAACATTTCTCAGTGGTTGAAGCCCTCCTCACAATCTCCCTAAAGGAGGTCATGTTCACTTGCTTCAATCTCTCACTACAATTCAGGGCAAATAGTACGGCCGCCACTTTTAAAAATCACTAGTTGCCATTCCAAGAACAGAAGGTAAACAGTTACTTGATGAGCACTATTTAGGATAGCAGTTTATAAAATAAATACATTCCGCAATATACACCCTTCTAATTAAATATAAAAAGAACTGAACTACATATTTTTTCTTCTAACATAAAGAGAAATGTTTAATGTTCCTTTGGCATCTAAAACAGACATTTGGTTGTGTTAATATATTACTCATGCAGGTATTATGGAACTTCAGCGATGACAATTATTCCAATATTATCAGGGCTAAGGTGATATGACATAATTTCCTGGGAAGATTGAAGGTCAAAGGTCATATGATAGCAACACAAAAACAGGATGGATGGAATGCTGAACATTGTCAAACATTCACTCCCAGTACAGAGATCTGGGCCAAAATCCATCCTTTTTTTGCTCACCATGCCATTCCAGTTTGGACCCAGCCATATGCAAACCAGTCTTGACCCTGCTTCCCATGGAAACAGTCCAGCCCGAACTGCTAGGCCAGGTCCTCCCTGGACTGAAAACAAGCATCCTCGGACCAGTTTCGGGGTATCACCCCTCATCAGCCAGGCTAGCTTGAATCCAATGACACAGTGAATACGGTACTCACATCGGGGCAGATCGTTGACTGGGGGTGAATGTTTGATATGTTCAGCATTCCGTCCATCATCTTTTTATGTTGCCATAGTCACCATAAGTGGGAAGTGTATTCTCCCGCTCAAACAAAATGATCAAGCACAAATGTCCCCCTCCCACACACACTGTACGAATGGTGGACACAAAGATCATCTACAATTCGCTGAGCAGACAGTGGTCGAGGGCTTCTTCAGGCGGAGGATGAACAAAACCCTTGTTGTATGACACCCTTGTAGAAGACTCAATGGGGCCCTCGAGATTTTAAGAGTCTTCTTGCTGCTGTTACATTGTTTTTCTATAGCGGTTACATTAATTTAAGCAGAGATATAATCGCGGTCTGTTAATGTCACTTTGCTGGCTCATTGAGATTTTTTTAAGTATCAAGGAGAGAGGGAGGAAAGGTACTGGAGCCAGTTCACTTCCCCTGGTATGTATGTTTGAATCAAAGAGAACTAGCTCTGGAGTGGATGCCCCTAGCGTATGTTTGTTTTGGAAAGGAAACACATTTTGTTTATAGTAAGGCCCTCACTCACCAACCTAGTTGGTGACTTGCTTCATCATCGGGCCCCACCCAAGGCACCGAGTGCACCTTGGGTGTGCTACGACGCCTGGATACAGCGGAGCTGGTATTGTGCCGTGAGAGTGCAGTGAAAGGAGGTGAGTGAATGTTAAAAAGACTGTCCTGAGGGTCCCATAGGTAAAAAATGACTATTTTAATAACTGGGCCCTTGGCAGTGAATAAAAACGAGAGACGGATATTTAAGGAGGTCTTAAGGTAACTCCAATATCCTAGTCGGTCAACATGTTTCAGCCATGCTCTCCTTAATGGTATGGCTTTCTTCAGAACCTATGTGTAGTGCAAAGTGAGTGGTCTAAAAAAGTGTTATTCAAAGACCGGTTATGTGACACACGCGCTAAGGTGTGCTATGTGGTAGAGGAGAATTTCCTCTAACGGCTCTTTCCTGTGGGAAAGGAAATAACAGACAAACATACAGAGAAACATTTAAAATTCTAATATAGTACATAGTGATAGTTGTTTCAGGAGCGGTGTGTCCGTGCTATTATGCGGGTTAAGGCAAAGTGAGGACGGAATGTGGCGTGATAAGTTATAACAGACGCCTGGAAGTTTATGCGTTACCGTGTGGTAATCAAGATACGTATTATGCAGTGCATCGGGGTTTTACATGAAGATGAAAAGTCAAAGTTTCTTACTCAGAGAGTTTCTGGAAAATGCCCCAAGCGTTTAAAATTCACCCGCATGCTTGGCAATTCGAGTCTGCCAGTAGCGGGAGGAAAAGGCAGTATTGCGGCATTCCCCCCAAGGATTTTCCCACTTACTTCGTCAAGGTCTAAGACCCTGCTCGATACCTGCTGCAGCCGCCATGGAGCTCCGTGGTAGAATGAGAGGAGCCGGGCGGGGGTTTAAATACACTACTGCTTTCATCAGGTGTCAGCGAGTTTAGTTTATTGGGAACCGCTGGGAGCAGCTCAATTGGTTTCAGGTGCTGGTTTCTGCCCCGTCATCCGTTGTATCTGCGGGAGGAAAAGACAAGGAGGAAAGACACGCCCCTGTGGGAGTGTCGAGCGCTCATGTGTGTGAATAAAGTTAACTCTAGAGTGACCCTTTGGCACGACTAGTGTCATGATATATTGTTGTAAAAATAATTATAAATATAATTATAAATGTGCCTTCTTTAATGGCTGAAAAAATCTAAAAATGTTTCATGATTGATTTTGATAACATATCGCTAGAGAAGAAAGACTGAGTGTAGTGTGTGCATACACATGAATTCGATCTGTTGGTTGACAAAATGTTTTTTAGGTCAAGGGATAATTATAAGGTGTAATCTATTAGCTTGCTTGTGACCCCAGCACGTTGGCTACCATATATATGGAAGTCTCTGTGTGCCCGTGTCGGGTGTGTAGGTACCGGTCTGGCGAACCCGTGTAAGATGTTAGCCCATTAGGGGTGGTATGTGCGTGTATACAGTCATCCATTAGGGTGTGTATACACAGTCACTTGGGTTCAGTTATATGCTGGTTTTGGCACGTCTCAGTTGCACTGCGGGTATTGGTGGTCTGTTTGGATGTTAGCAGTTGGCTTGGCGTGGTGCTATTGTTCAGGTTAGGTTCAGGCTGTTCCAGGGTATATTATCATTTAACCCAGTGACATTCGTGGAAAGGCGATATATCCAACGCTGCTCCTTATGTAGTAGGATCCTGTCATTTGAAAGGGTCTGGCTGTAGATTTGTTCTATTACAGTCCAGTATAGGTCGTTGGGAGTTTGGTTAGCTTGGATGAAATGGTCTGTCAGTTTACTTATGTTCTTTCTACACCGAATGGTGCTGCGGTGTTCCACGATGCGGGTTCTGACTTTGCGACTGGTCATGCCTACATATCGTAGGCTGCACATGCAGGTAATCAAATAGATCACATTATTTGAGTTGCAGTTAGTGTGGTTAAGCTGCTGCCATGTTTTACCTGTCTCCAGATTTAAGGTCTTTGTTGCTTTTGTAAGGTGACAGACACTGCAGTCACCGCAGGGGTAGTAGCCCTTAATGCCTGGGAGACCCCATGCATTTAGTACAGTATTGGGTGCTGGAGTTCTGGGTATGGGTGGCCTAGTGGAGACCAAGCGGTCTCGTAGGCTACCCACTTTTTTGTATGCCAAGAGTGATTGTTCCCATTTCATGGTGCCACTGTTGATTATGTGCCAGTTCTTGTTAATTATCTTGGCTACTTGGTTAGAGGCCACATTATAGGTGGTGACGCAGGTCAAGCGTGTCATTGAGCTGTCCCGTGTGGTGTCCTCAAGGAGGGCTTCCCTTTGTTGGTTACGTGCCCTCTTCTTGGTGGTGCTGATTATCTTCTCCGGGTACCCACGTTCTCGTAGTTTATCCGCCAGTTCAGAGGATTGTTGTTTGTAGTCTCTGGTGAGACTGCAGTTACGGCGTATCCGTAGAAATTGGCCGTATGGTAGGTTCTCTCTGAGGGGCCTAGGGTGAAAGCTACCGAACTGTAGTAAGGAGTTCTGGGATGTAGGTTTGTGATATGTGGTGGTCTGTAGTTTGCCTTCTATAGCCTCAATGTTTAGGTCCAGGAAGGCTATCTTGGAGTTGCTAATACTGCTGGTAAAACGTAGGAAGGGGTACCGCTGGTTCAGCCACGTCAGGAAATTGTCGAGGGTGTCGCTCTGCCCTGTCCATATCATGAGGATATCGTCAATATAGCGACGCCAAAATTGGATATTGGTGCTATATGGGTTGGTAGCTGCCAAGATGTGTTGTTTCTCAAACTGATATACATAGAGGCCAGCTACGCTAGGGGCGAAAACGCTGCCCATGGACGTCCCGTTCGTCTGCAAGTAGAACTCTCCTTCGAATTTGAAATAATTTTGTTTAAGTGCTAGAGTGGCGCACTGCAAAATAAATTCCCTTGGTGTTGTGTGTTCCTAGGTGGTTTCAGAGAGCATATTCCTCAGGACCCGTAAGGTGTCGTCCTGTGGGAGGCTCGTGTATAAACTCTCGATGTCCAATCCTACTAGGAGTTGAACAGTAGGGTCAAATTCAATATCCTTTATAAGGTTCAGGAGATGTTTAGTGTCCTTTATGTAGGTGGAGTATGCTTGGACCATGGGGTTTAAGAAAAAATCACAGAACCGTGATAGTGGTTCAAGGGGGGAATTGATCCCTGATACTATCGGGCGTCCAGGTGGGGGTCTTGTCTCTTTATGGATTTTTGGGACCGTATAGAAGTATGGCATCTTTGCCTTCTTAATACAGAGGTAATCAGCCTCTTGTTTGGAAATCTGGTTGTTGATCTCCGCAGTTTCTACCAGAGAGATTATGGTGTCTTTTAAGGTGGTGGTGGGGTCTTCTTTCAGGCGTTTGTAATTCCGAGTATCGCTTAATAGCCTTCTACATTCAGTGGTGTAGTCTGTCCTGTTCTGAATGACTATCCCTCCCCCCTTGTCAGCTGGTTTTATAACAATGAGGGGGATTTCTTGGAGGTTACGTATAGCCTCTCTTTCTTTGGTAGTCAGATTGTTGAAGGGTTTAGGTGAATCAAGATCTTCAATTTGGTTAAAGACTGCCTGCTCGAAGGTGATGATTTCCACAGGGATGCAGGAAGGTGGTGGGCAGAATGAAGATTTTAATTTCAGTCCAGTTTCGTTGGTTTGTGGAATGGATTCCGTTGGTGGTTGTTTCTCAAAAAACGCCTTTAGCTTCAGCTTGCGGAAAAATTCAGCTAATTCCACATGGATTTGGAATTTGTCCAGGCGTGTGGTAGGTACAAAGGAAAGGCCTTTGTTGAGGACATCTTCCTCTGTAGATGACAGAGTAATGTTGGACAGGTTGAAAACCAGTGACTGTGCATTTTGGTTGTTCCTGTTTATCTCATTCCGCTGTGTCCCGGTAATGGTTCCTTGGTCTTGCTCCTTGTGTGGGTGCCTACTGGTCCCTCGTCGTCCGACCAGTGTACCTGTTGATTGTTCCATCTCCTTCCTCGTGCAGGGCGGCCTCGTCCTAAAAAAGGCAGCCTCTGGTTGGGTTGGAAGTAGGCCTGTTGTCCAGGGGGGTACAACGGTGGCCATCCAAAGAAGGGATTTTGTGTGGGGTGGTTGAACAATGGTGGGCCATAATTGGGGCCCGGGTGTTGGTAATTACCCCAAGGTTGTTGCCATTTAGCTGTTCTGCCCTTGCCTCTTCGTTTGTATGTGCTGCCAGAGGTGGAGCCGCTTGAATGTGAGCTGTCATCCCCACTTGTGTCAGAAAATGTGTCTTGCCGGCTTCACACATAATCTATTGTCTTCCCCATAGAATGGGAGATGGTGTGAGGGAGGACACACCTAAGTCCTGGAAGCTATCCCATTTCTGCTCATCTTTCCTTCTCTCTTTCTTGTGCACTTACTTTAGTGCCTGAGAGGTTCCATGTTCAGAGTCAATGTAAGACTGTCTTCCCCTCCAATTCTTTTCCCCATGTTTCCACTATAGTTAGTACTCTCTTACTTTTCTTTGAGCATGACAGGGAATAACAACATGCAGAGAACTGCCAGATACTCTATAACACTGATTAATATCCTTAGACACTACCAAGGACTCAAGATGCCATATCTAAGCAACTTCCAAGCTTTATGTCCTGCAGACCTGAACTTGACCTATAACACCCAGGATGAATTTAATAAGAAGAGATAAGACATAAAAAGCAAATCCACAAGAACTATTGATAGGAAGTCTTAAATTCCTATCCCAAAATGTACAGAGGCTCAGTCAATTCCACAATGAAGGGCACAGCGTTGTTGCTTTGGCTTCATAATAAGGAACTGAATATAGTGTTATTGCATGAAACCCATCTGCTAACAGGGGACAGAAAATGACTGAAATCATATTAGTTTCCTACCCGGATAAATTCTAATGCCACCACGAAAATTAAAGAGATTTCAATATTAAGAGAGGTTTGTAGCTTGAGGAATGGCAATCAGACCGAATTGATGGATTCTGGAAATGAGGGGTAAATTTGCAGCTCAAACAAATACAATTCTCTCGAAATATGGTCCTAATAACAACAGAGTCACCTTCTATACTGATCTATTCTAGTGTATTGCCATATTTTTGAAGAGAGACTTTGCAGTGGGAAGGAATAATCACATGAAATTGGGACCATCTCACAAATGTTCCTCATCCCTTTCCCGGGACATGGATCCCCCCTGGTTTATGAACAGGAATCCAAGACTTCGACTTGAGTGAAGTCTGTTGGCCTAGCATTAGACTGAGAGGGATACACCTGCTTTTTATAAGCTCAAAGGACCCACTCTAGAATTGATTTTCATCTACTAAATGGAACTGTGCTTCATCAAATCTTATCTGTAGACAGGGGTGCTGTAACCTATCTGACCATGCCTCGGACCACCTGGAGTTAGGCTGTGCCCAAGGCATCCTATGCTGACTGATGTATAAAACTAGCTAAAATATAGAAATAGGAGCTTGAAGAACAAATACTAGAGCTGACACAAAAAGCTACGAAAGGTTGTTCCCACATAACACGTAGGAAATTGAGAAAGGCTAGGGGGAACTATAGGGTTTATTGATGAGTGAAGCAGCACGCAAACTATGCTACACTCAATAATTATGCTATGATCAGGGACTAAATTGATATTAGAAGACACCCTTACAAACTTATATGTGAACAGCAAACTGAACAGTGAAAGTTCTGACAGTTATCCATTGGATGTGGTGAGAACATCAGGGACACTGAGACTAGACCTCCAAGAGGAATCTTGATGCCCTGAGAGAGAGTTAAATGCAGGGTGTGTGGAAACTCTGTACCAGTTGTGACTAAGTGATGCTACCCTGCTTATCTGATGCAGAATGTATTATGTGCAGAACCTGTGTATTGCTACTACAAAATGTGCTTGAAGTGTCATGTACTGACCCTGTGTGACTCATTGTCTTCCCCTCCCTTGTACCTTCCTGTTCATTCCTTTCTTCTTCACATTCAGGTAAAATGCAAAAATAAAGTGGTGGAAACATTAGGATGATATCTCAGGCTAGAATATATATAGAGGTGGCATTTGTGCAGGATCAAACTTGCGGAAAGGCAGCAGAGTGCTTTACATGATCAAAGGCAAAGGTATAGTCAGCACATGTTTGGAGGAGTACCTGGGTTCTGGCAAGCAGATGTGGACTGCTATTGCATAGTGATACTTCATGTGTTGCAAGAAAAAGCCTCCTAAAATCTGACCACAGACAACTGAGCAGAGCTGCATTAAACCTCACATCAAAAAATGGGGCACCCTGTATTCAGTAGAACAAGGGTAATAAAGTACTAATGAAAAATGTTCTGCCAGGAATTTTTTGATACAATTTAGCAAGTAATGGGTCAAACTTAACATCAAGAAAGAAGCACTCAGTGAATCTTAACAAAAAAGGAACAAGGAATCCACAAAAATGAGGATGTTCAGTTTTGTATTTGAAATAACGAATTGAATAGACTGATCATCACACTGTAATCAACCAAGGGTACTCCAAGTGACGGTGCAGTGTAAGGGAAAATCTGTGAGCCATACAAAATAACAGAGAAACTACAAAAACAATAAGTATTTACAAAATGTACAAGGGGCAAATACCCATGGAATGAAACACTCACAAACCTAATGATATGGGCATTTGAGTTTGGAAGTCCTTCAATTAAAGATATGGGTATGCCCATGAAGTGTCAACATGTCGACCCCTGTTAAGACCAATCATCCTTGGTCTTTATCAAGACAAAGAACTGGCAGCACCTAACCAGATCAATCTGGATCAATGTGTAATTAAAGAACAATAGTTGTCACACTCTGTCTAGCCAAGTTGTGGCATAAGTCACTCCATAATTGAAAGATGCTGGTTGGCAGTTGCAAAGCGCGTGGACCCATCAGTGCTAAACACCATGGATTTTAGGCAGACCTATATCTCTTCCAATGCCCCTTTTCTGCCCCTGGGATTATCCATCTAACTAGAAAGTTCAAAGATACTCCCCATAAACCTATGCAGAGAAGTCCCCTCAAAGTAAGTAGGTCCCAATGAACCTGTCAGGGCTCAGTCATCAGGCCACTAGATGGTGCTCATGTAGGCCATGTGAGGTCCTGCCTTTAGAACTGACCATGTCACTACACTCTCCAGCACACAGCACACCTTGCCCTGTTTTACGTTCCAGTCTTTGTTTCCACTTTACAGTCCTGGGTCATTGTGGGACACGTTTTCCTTCTGCCAGATCTTGTCCAGGAGGTGGAGTTCTGTCCAGCACATTTTATACTGATGCCTTCAGACCTGCTGCATTGATTTGTCACACTCTCAACTCCATTCCACACTCTGTTTCTGGTTTCCCTGTGCTTCTCCTTTTGCCCGCTGGCTTCTTTAGTTTTCCCTTCTCAAAGTTCCTTTTGCTTCATTGTGGTTCATTGAATTGCTGCTCCTGGTTGATGACTCACAACTGGCTCACTCTCTGTCCCTGTGTTCCGTCCCTGTGCCTCCAGCTGTTCCTACTGTGGTAGCTCAGTGTGCAGTGGCTCATAACAGTCCGTTCTGCTGAGGCCCTACTTGTTTCAGTTCTGTCTTGCTGCTCTAATTTCAGGCTTGTTCCTTGATTTGTACCTTGGTTTCACTTTATTTCCTTCTCCCTACTCCATGCTTTGTTACTTGCTCATAACTGTTTCTGTTCCCTGTTGTGGCTTCCTCTCTGTACCTCCCTTTTAACAGTAATTCTATTTCTGTCTGCACCTTCCTTTTTTAGGTCGAGCCTAGGGGCACCGCGCATGCGCTGCTCGCTCTGCGAGTCATGCTGTATTGGAGTGTGCTCTTGAAGCCCCGCCTACTCTCCACGCATATTTGTCATTGGCTTATGTCATTTCCCTTCGTAAATGCTGGCTTCTGATTCGTACATAGGCTTGTTAGTCCCTCCTTAGTACCGCCTTGTCTTCACTTGTAACCTCCCATGAGGACTGGCCCTTTTATGTCGGTTGTTACACGCTCTGCTTTATAAGTTGGTGAGCACTATTTTCTTTAATGCTCTTCCCCATTCCACCTAAGACATTGGAACACCCGCCCGCTTTTTTTTAAATAATAATATATTTTTATTCAAATTACAGCTTGGTCCACTTTATAGCAGGCGCTCTTATTTAAATATTAAATATACGGTGAGGTCCGCATTCACTTTAGAGGCCGCGCCTATTTAATTATTTAATCACCAGCACAGGCTGCTTTCACTTTAGCGGCCACGCTACAGAGCTTTTGAAATTACTTTTTTTTTTTTACTTTGGGTGAAAGCACCATACGCACTTTCACTATAATGGTGGCCACGCCCTTTGTTTAGACGCTGCTCACGGTAACCTGAATATGCGAGGCATGACCACTATTGTAGTGGTCTCACATTTGCGACAGTTTGAGCTCTTGGCATTAAAAACAACAATGCCTTTTATATATGTGTTCTTTTTAAAAATATATAAATAAAAGGCATTGTCATTTTCAATGCCAATAGCTTAAACGCTCGCAAATGTGAGACCTATTGCATTGAAAATGCTTGACTACCCTTGTTGGCGTGTAGATTCTTAGTTTTGGATTCCTGTTCCTTCCCCTGTGTACTAATTCTGTTGCAGCTTCTGTTATAGTTTGTTCATAGCTTCTCTTCTTTCTGTTTTCTCAGTTCCACAGTTCATAACTGACAGGTTTCCAGAGGTATATGTGTGATTAGTAAGGCCGATCCAAGTTTGTTTCTTAGAATTCCGGGACTTTTAATCTTATTTAACCCAGAATAAAAGCAGGACTAAGAGTCTGCGAATTCTAAGGAAAAACTGGGACTGGGCTAACTAGTCACTCATGCACCTGGGAAACCTGAGTGCCATGGTCTTTGATTTCAGTCTTGTCCCTGTACTTTGAATCTGGTCCAGCATTTCCCTGAGCCCAGTTACTGTTTTCAGTGTTTCTTGCTGTATTCCATTTTGTCCTTTCTTGTGGTTGTGTTGATATCCTGATTAGTATTACTGAGGGTGCCAGTGAGATTCTGAGGCTTGGTCTTACACAGAGGATCACCCAGTACTCTTTTCTGATACAAGCTGCCTGGTGTGTTATCAGACTATGTCAGAGTAACTGCTCCTTGCCTTTTGTATGATTGTTACCTCTCACAGAGAGTTCTTCCTAAGCAACACACACACTATCATTTATGATGGTGTGCTTAGGGTGCATTTGTTTTTTGTGTTATCTTGCCTTCTTGCCTTCTCATTGTTTATTGTTCAGTGTCCATCCTGCTGTATAGTTTTGTCTTTACAGGCTTTCTCCAGTTCAGTTCCATGCTCCCAATCCCAGCCTGTTCTGCCATGTCATTTTCCTTCCAAACCTTCAAGTATTGTCTTGTGTAAGATAAACCCCTTCTCCAGCATTACCTTACCCTTGCAGAGTTCAGACTCCCCTAACTGGTTAAGACATCCCCCATCCCAGTAGAGCCCATTACAGAACCTGATTCAGTGACGTTTGCTCTGCAAAGAAAGAGAAAAACAAGACTCCAAACTCCAACCCCACCAACCTGCACAAACCATCTTTAGACCGCATCCCTTCCAGGCATATCAGGCACCGCCTGGCAGTTCTCATCCTTAGTCACCTGCTCAAGATAACAATTTAAAATGCAATGCCACTGGTAGATGACCTCCGAATTCTAGAAAGAAAAAAACAGCAAGATCAACCCATGCAGTCGCTGCTAGAGTAAGGAGCTTCCAACTTCATCTACCTCCAGGTAGACCAAGTCTGGTGGCTCAGTGGACTAATACGTCCACTGGAGGGATTTGTGTTTTCCCAGATGGTCACAAGTTTTAATCTCTGTAGGTTCACTCAGCTTTTCACCCTTCTGAGATTGATAAAGTGGGTATCATTGTGTAAAAATGAACATCTGTTGTCATTCAAAAGAATCAAGAGACATGTAGGTAAGACTGTGTGGTCTAGAAATGCATCTGTTATGGTAGGCTCTCATTTGGGGCCTGATTTAGGGCCTCATTTATGAGGCCCTACCAGCACTATTGCGCTGCTGGAACTTCCCTTTTTTGATGTTCCAGTGGCGCAATGTGCCACTGGCATATTAATAAGGCCACTTAAAGCCACCTTACATGGCTTTTCATGGCCTTATAAATATGTGCCCCTTTCATGCAGAAAACTGCGTGAAATGGGTGTACCAGGGGTGTTGCTGGGGGCGTTCCCAAGCAACATTCATGGCTTTTTGACACTGCCCCAGATTTACGAGAAATCATAAGTCTGAGGCAGTGCAAAAACTTTTGCCTCCACAAGGCAGGCGTAAGGGAGGCACAACATGGAGAAATATCTTTATTTCTCCTTGTTTTTCCTCTTTCTATGTGTGCTGCATCCATAGATAGAGGAAAAAGCCTCTTGTGATTGTTATTGTGCAGGAAGGTTTTCCTCCTGCACAAAAATAATCATCCCCCCCAATGATGACACCCTTGTACCGTGGTGCAAAGGTGCCTGCATTGGCTCACTGCAGCCCATTGTGCGCTGGTGCAGGGGAGAAGGACAGGAATGCGCTGTATCTAATAGATACAATGCAAACACAAGGAGATGATGGACGGAGCGCTGAAACTTTCCAGACACTCACCCCCAGTCACAGATCTGGGTTGAATCCATCATCATTCTTTAGCTCACTACGCCACCTCAGTTCAGACACAGCTATATGCAAATCAGTCTTGACCCTGTGCCTTATGCGAACAGTCCAGCCCGAACTGCCAAGCCAGGTCTCCCCCGAACCAGAAACGAGCATCCTGGGACCGGTTTCGGGGTAACACCCCTCATCAGCCAGGCTACCTTGAATCCAGTGGCAAAGTGAGCAAGGGACCCACGTCTGAGCATACCCTGCCAACGTAGGGCAAACAAAGTAAACACAAGGAGATGATGGACGGAGCGCTGAAACTTTCCAGACACTCACCCCCAATCACAGATCTGGGTTGGATCCATCATCGTTCTTTAGCTCACTTCGCCACCTCAGTTCAGACCCAGCTATATGCAAATCAGTCTTGACCCTGTGCTTCATGGGAACAGTCCATCCCGAACTGGCCTGGCAGTTCGGGCTGGACTGTTCCCATTGGGTGCAGGGTCAAGACTGATTTGCATATGGCTGGGTTCAAACTGGAATGGCATGGGGAGCAAAAAAAACAATGGATTTAGGCCCAGATCTCTGTACTGGGGTGAATGTATGACATTGTTCTGCATTCTGTCCATCAACTGTTCTTTTTGCTTTTGTCACCCCGAGTGGGACGGGTATGCCCAGACGTGGGTCCCGTGCTCTCCATGCCACTGGAGTCAAGCTATCCTGGCTGATGAGGGGTGAAACCCTGAAACCGGTCCTAGGATGCTTGTTTCCAGTCCAGGGAGGACCTGGCCTGACAGTTCGGGCTGGAGTGTTCCCATTGGGCGCAGGGTCAAGACTGATTGGCATATGGCTGGGTTCAAACTGGAATGGCATGGGGAGCAAAAAAATGATGGCTTTAGGCCCAGATCTCTGTACTGGGGTGAATGTATGACATTGTTCTGCATTCTGTCCATCAACTGTTCTTTTTGCTTTTGTCACCCCGAGTGGGATGGGTATGCCCAGACGTGGGTCCTGTGCTCCCCATGCCACTGGAGTCAAGCTATCCTGGCTGATGAGGGGTGAAACCCCAAAACCGGCCCTAGGATGCTTGTTTCCAGTCCCGGGAGGACCTGGCCTGGCAGTTCGGGCTGGACTGTTCCCATGAGGCACAGGGTCAAGACTGATTTGCATGTGGCTGGGTTCAAACTGGAATGGCATGGGGAGCAAATAAAAGATGGATTTAGGCTGAGATCTCTGTACTGGGGTGAATGTATGATATTGTTCTGCATTCTGTCCATCAACTGTTCTTTTTGCTTTTGTCACCACGAGTGGGACGGGTATGCCTAGACATGGGTCCTGTGCTCTCCATGCCACTGGAGTCAAGCTATCCTGGCTGATGAGGGGTGAAACCCCGAAACTGGTCCTAGAATGCTTGTTTCCAGTCCAGGGAGGACCTGGCCTGGCAGTTTGGGCTAGACTGTTCCCATTGGGCGCAGGGTCAAGACTGATTTGCATATGGCTGGGTTCAAACTGGGATGGCATGGGGAGCAAAAAACAATGGATTTAGGCCCAGATCTCTGTACTGGGGTGAATGTATGATATTGTTCTGAATTCTGTCCATCAACTTTTCTTTTTGCTTGTATCTAATAGATACGGCACATTCGTGCCCTTTTCTTTTGCTGTAGTGCAGCGCACCAGCAAGGTAAAAACCCCATAAATGAGGCCCTTAGAGTTTGGCAGATGTGTTACTTCGTCACAAACATGATGCATATCCTCTCCTCCTAACTACAGGCACATTATATTCTCTGGTACATGTTACAAGGGGGACTTTCTGTCTGCGAAAATCGAAATCAGACCATTGATTAGGCCTGGGCGGAGTTCCGCGACCAAAAAACTCTGCGGCGCTAGACTTAATTCCTCAAGCATCAGAGTGCATTGCGTCACACTGTTCGTACAAACTTTAGTACTGGGTGTTTGTCCCATGCTGTAAAATCAGTGTGAATGGCACCACATGCAGAGCAAGAGGGCACTGCATCTTTCTGCCACTCGAGTAGATGTTCTACTCGAGTGGCAGCTTCCTCAGCGCGAACGGAAGGTTTCTCAACGCGAGCCGTAGCAACCATCTGCAACCGCCTGCATTGAGCATTCTCTTTGGGAGGTGGTCTGGAGTAAGATTTTCCTTGCTCGTGCTCACCAACTTGAAGCTGGTGAGCGCGAGAGAGGAAAAAACTCCCCTCTGTTGAGTTTTTGGGAATTCGTCGTGCTACTCGGAGTGGGAAAAACTCTGCAAATTCAGCAAGCGGAACAGAATTTCACGCCCAGGCCTACCATTGATTTCCTAAGAGGAACACCCAATAGAAAGGTCCCAATTGAAAAAGAGCCCTATTAGACTAACTATAAAGTGTTTGCTCCTATTCAGAAATGAATGGCATTACTCAGTATGAACATCTTATATTCAGTGCCAAAGGAATGGTATTACAGTGGGCATACAATGAAAAGTATTTTTTATCTCAGCTATCTTTAAGGAGCTCAGTAACACCTGATTATAAGACAAACTATGGAAATATGTTCTTCTAGGCACAAATAGGTTCACCTGCATTTCCCGAAAGCTAGATACTGAAGAGAAACTGTTTCTGTTATGGAAAAGTTATACTGTATTATTTCTCAATAATTGAAAATAGGTTTCCTCAGAACTTTGAATAAGGGGAAACAAAGAAATAGGAAGGGGACAGGTGTCCATTTAGTGGTTTAAGATGGATGGGGAAATGGCCAAACAACAAGAGGATAACAAATGCCCCCTTAGGGAATTCAGGTGGATATTTAGCTATCAGAAAAAAAGCGAGCTATGTGTATGTTTGCTTATTAACTCAATCTTTTTCTGTTTTTTTCCATTAAGTAGAGTTGCCTTAAGAAGGTGTCCTTTTTATTTGATTGTTTATTTATGTACTATCTATGTGTTTTTGTGTTTATTTGTTTGCTGTCTACTGCTCCATTGTAGTGAGGGAGTCTCTTCCAAGCACTTTGGATAAAACAAGTTTACATAGAAGCAGAGTGGGTGAGTGTGCACTTGATAGCATCCAGGTAAGTGATGGACGAACAGAGTCTACTGAGATTTACAACTGTGATGTAGCTCAAATACTTGTAGGAACAGGAGGGGGTTATACTCTTCTCATCTGTGCTTTTTCTACTTTATTCTGCATCAGTAGGGGGCAGACATCGGTGTGTGAGTGCAGTCAACATGCAAGGTTCTTCTTCCCCAAAATGGAATTTTAGTAGGAAGGGGCAGTGCCTATTTTGAGCAGCCACTATTAGGATCTCGCCGGACTGGTGGCACTGGGCATCAGGTGTTTCCCCAGGAGGCTGGAAGGGTGGGAGGCCCTTTTGTTAGTGGGGTCTGGTTTTGTAGCAGTGCCTGAGTTCTAAAAGCACTGCAGAGTTCCTTGTATATCCAACAGTTTTTAGACAACAATAAAACTGACAAGATAACTTTGGTGATTAATGTACCTTCTGGAGAGAGATTGGAGTTTTGTCTAGTGGCAGTTTTGACTTATCTAAGGTAGCACAGAGGGTTAATATGCTTGCTGCAAAGAGTGTGTACTATGCAGGTCACAGAAAGGTATTTTATGTGCATAGCTCAGTGGGTTACTGCTTTTGTCACAGAGATCTTTTTTTACTGTGCAGTTCATAAGTTACAATCATAATCTAGGTTAGAAAGTTATTTTTTCCACAACATTTCATTATCCTAATTTTGCTAAAAAAGGTTTTTTGGGTAGAAATAAAGTCTTATTAGTAACATCAACCCTAACCACCGTGTTACGTTCTGAATCCTGAGTTTGTGCTTCCCCAGACCAAGGACTCATAAAAATGCCTACCAGTAAGGATGACATGTGAATCCTACACCTTGTGGTCCCCTTTTTCTTATGCAACATTTTCTGTGCACTGATTTACACATGATTCATTGTCTCTGGATGTATGTGTGATGTAAAATGCTCCGACACCCTACACTGGTATGGGAGGCGCTATAAAACAAACAAAATACATGTGAGAGAGGGGCTAAGGAGAGGTGAAAGGCACTGTTGGGGGGTGATAGTGAGGATATCATTGAAAAGCCCCAATAAAGATTGCTGTATCCTGTTGCACTGTAAGGTCATCATTTACTATGCTTTAAAAATGAATACGATTGAATTTATAATTAAAAATGTGTTGCAGAATGCACCATTTTTCCCACAATTTTTGGAGGGCAACCCCCTACCCCCATTCCCACTTGTAGTGGTCAGGCACCGTATAGGGGCTGGTCTGACAAAATTTGCCAGAGCTGCTTTGGGTTCTCAGTCCGGCCCTGCCGACTGGTATGACATCATGAGTTTGGTGCCCGCTCACACAGGACTTTGTAGACTAGGAAGCGGCCATTGGATTTGACCCTTTGTGTGATGTTGATGGATATTAGAGCAGGAGAGAGATAGCACGAGTTTGGCAGGGTCGAGTCAAACCTCCTGTGCCACAAATGCATTTGCATGCGCTGCACTCTGTTTTTTTAAATGAGAACACAGTTTTCACTCAGGTTTGTGCATGGTTTGCTTCCATGGAGAAATATTGTGCCTGGCTACTGTGGTAGACACTGGACAATTGGAATATTTCATTAGTTCCACTTTACAGCTGCCTGTAAAACCTGCAGCTCTTTAACCTTTACATTTGAATAAAATGTTATGATATGCACTGTTTGACAACTTTGCAAACTTTTCTGAAGCGGGAAACCCTTTTTAACCCTCCTCAAAAGTACTGGTGTAGCTCATGTGGTGCATTACATGGACACCCAATAATGGTGTTTATGCATAAATAACATGTTATGCCTATTGTCATTTTTTTTAATTCAAATGATATTAGGAAATTGTAATATCTATGTATTTTTCCAGTTGCATATCTCAATTACACACTGAAAAAGCATTGTGAATCTAGCCCATTATTTTAAAACATGATAACATTTGCAATGATTAATAGCTCTGTCTGGAGATTAGCACGGTATACCCCATCTTGGCCACTGTACTCATTGGATTTATTGTGAAGCATCTGATTGGCTCACACGCTTGGGTGGCAGGTGTCGATTGAATGGGTCTTACCAAAGAAGACATGCTTCAGTCATCAGGGTTGTTGTATTAATTAGGCTAGCATGTTCCACTGTAATGAACTCCTGGCTTGAATGAATTGCAAATTCTTAATTTGTTCTCCAGTCTGTGGCTAGCAAGGTCTTTATATGATTATCTTGTTACATCCTCCCTCAAATGAGGTAGTCGAGTCAATTTAAGGATGTCGAACACAACCCGCAGATGCGGCAGCACCAAGGCGTGATATGAGACCGGCTCCCAAGTGCTTTGTGTTGGACTTGTTCGGGATATTAAAGATGTCTAGATATTACCGAAGAAGGCAAAGACCTTTTGTATCTCCTAGGCTGCTCCATCAGTGTTAGGGTTATTACCATATCTCATTATATTTTCCATGAAACATATTGTTATGCAGATTATCCCCGAGTGTTGGAGATCGCATTGTATTACACAACAAGTTTTAGAAACTGGCTGGTAATTAATACAATGGGGTCCTAGTCCACAGGGAAATGATATCTGCTTAATTCATATTTATTCATTTCAGGTGCTCAGAAATGCTCATTTAGCACAATAGAGTTCCCCTAAGCTGCATTGCATGCGGGAGGCAATAGAAGAGTTGTATTTAGAAGTCAACCATCGACTGAACTTCCACCAACCCTCCAGACACCTGCGCTCTGCTGCACTCGCCCTCGCACACACCCCGCATCTGCCTCAGCGGTGGCTGCTCCTCCTACATCTCTGCCAAGACCTGGAACGACCTGCCCCTTCAGCTCCGTACAGCCCCCTCGCTGGCAGATTACAGAAAGGGACTCAAGAGACCCCAGGCTCTGGGGGTGACAGTGTTGCGCTTTGCAAATACTGTTTTATTGATTGATCTCCAAAGTTACATGTAATTGCTACAGGGTCTGGTGGGAGGTGGAGGTGTTCCCGTTGCCCATTGTCTGCCGGATGCCTCCCTTGGACAGTCGATAGGTTTGGGGGACAGTTGCCTGCATCCAGAGAGGTGTAGTGCTAAATTGGCATTTGAAATGGTTTGCTTCAGTCTAGACGTCTGAGGCCAGACTGGAGAGCTAATAGAAGGACTTGCAGAGGGCAGAAGCGTAGCCACTGAATGTCAGACTTGCTGCAGGGCTGAGTTACGGCTTAGTGGGTCATGAAAATCCCTCTCCCGGGACTAACTGAACTTCCACAGGTGCCTCAAGTGAGGTACGCTTTCTTCTGCCAGAACCAGTTGGCACCCCTCGCCCCCATTAAGACCTCACTTAGCACAAGACCAGTGGTGTTGAACCCCTCTCCCCACTCGCCTCTCCACCACAAACTAGAACCTGCCTGTACCCCTCGGGCAGTGCTATGTAAACACCTCATGAATGAATAAGTAGAATGCTAATTAAACAGGTGTATTTCAGCATTGATTTAGACTAGACTAGATTAGTGAGCAGAGGCTCTGGGCACTGGTTCTGTCCCCTCTCTGCACTGGGGGTCTCCTGCCAATCAAAACATGGATGCCCGGAGGTCCCCTCAGCCACAGATTCCAAATACAGGCTCTGGACTAACCAGGGAAAGCAGAGGGACCCACTTGTGACTGCTGGTGCCCCCTAAATGTCACTTCCGATCACTTCTTTTCTTTCATAGTAGATAGGATGGGTGTCGAAGTCAGGGGGAGGCTGGTCAGTAATGAAGACTGAAGACGTGAGGATTTTTGTAGTAACTTTGGCGCCAGTCTTTGAGCAATTCCACGCTTCAGCAGCGGGTCATTTTATTTATTCTTTCTATCCTATTTTCTAGAGGTTTGAAGCGGGCCCAAGGCAATGCACTGAAAGCGCTATAAACTGGCCGACATGACAAACGCCATGTGCCCAAGTCCTATCTATCACTTGTTCGTGTCCCTTCCATTGCTCTGTGACCCTCCTTCCCTGGGGTTCGTCCCAAGGGCCCCTTGAAGAGGACTTAGGAGAGGATAAGCGCTACACAAGGAAAATGACAAGATACCTGTATTTAGATGCCCAGTTAGGATAACAAACTCATGAACATTCTCTACAGTACACACGAAATGATTTTGAAGTAAAAATCCGCTATCTTTCGTATTTAACTCTTGAGGTAGCTATACAAATCTCACTGTGTGCCAGCCACATCACAGACACAGAGCTTGTTTTATTCACATAAACGGGATATTCCAGCAATGGCAACACTTATATGAATTTCCTACTTTTATTTCAGGGGGTTAATACAAGTTGTGGTGGTAATTGCATTGTTGGTATCCGATAGCTCTCGGAACAGGATCTGACATTGTAAAATCGAATCCCGCCCATGGAGTCTCCTCTCTGCCCTCCGTGAATGAGGGATTATGACGGGATACAGCTTCTGACCCTTCTGGCATTAAGCACTTCCCGCCTTTTCTTCGAGGCGCTGACACCTGGCAAGGGCTTCGCGTGACTTTGTGCGCCGCTGTCAGGACGGAGGACGGGGGTTTGTAAACGGCGCTGCTAGTCGAACACAAGGGGCGCAGTGTGAGGTTCGTGTGCTCACACCACGGACGTGTGTCTGTGAGCGGGATGTCTGCACATAGATGTGTGTAGGCAGAATTCTTCCAGAAAGCACTGTGCAACCCCCGTGCAGAATCAGGCTTCAAAACCTGCCCAATGCCATGGAAAGGGAAGGTGGATCCCCGTCATGGGATCTTTTTAAAAAATGTGCAATTATTTCATATGCAGGCTCAACAACTGACGGGACTCCAGTGCCAGTGCTTAATTTGTAGACAAACAAGTGCAGGGCTCATCACATTCCCATTCCTACAAATGTGACGATTTGGACTATTTCAGGTAACATAAAGTTGTCCTGTGAGCACTGGTGGTTATATATATATATGGTGGTTTTTATATATATACATATAAAAAACCTACTGGCGGTCGCCAGTAGGTAGTTATAGTTACAACCTAGTTTCCATAGGAAAAGCATTTTTTGATTTGCTAATAACTTTGGCGTCGTTTGACGAATCTTTATGAAATTTTGCAAAAAGTTGCACTTTTTAGGTTAGCTCCTACCTTGAAAGTTTGGGGGTGATTTGTCAAGCGGGGACTGAGAAAAAAGGGGGGTCCCAAAACGCGTTTTCTCCATGTTAATTTCCATAGGACATTTTGCGACGAGCTACAGCCCGAACTGCTGAACGGAAATACCTCAAATTTGGCAGAAAGGTAGAGCTTGGTTCAGAAAGCAACCTTTTTTTTTAAATGGGGTAAATCCGTTCAGTAGTTTTTGAGAAATACAAAAAATAAGAGTCAAAAAATTAATTTTCCATAGGAAACTTTGTGCAAGGCTACAGCCGAAACTACTGAACGGAATTACCCCAAATTTGGCAAAAAGGTAGTGCTTGGCTCAGAAAGCGAACTTTTGTAAAATGGTGTAAATCCGTTTAGTGGTTGCTGAGAAATAAGAAAAATAAAAGTTTCGATATCTGGGCGGAGCCTAAGTCCCGTGCACAAGCTTCACTGATTGGCTGCGAACACTCCAAACCAGGAAGTGTTGGCAGCCATCTTGTGGCTCGGTAGAAGCGAGTCACTAGAAAACAGAGAAACAAAGGTATAAAACAAGAGAAGGGGGCAGGGTAGAAACACCGTGACCCCCTAGGCCTGCTCAGGGGGTCCCAGAAGGACCCCAGGGCCAAAAAAAGCATTTTTGATAAAAATAAAAAAATCGGCGCAATTCGCGCTGGGGTCGCGGGTTCCCGCGTTTTATTTTAATGAGGTCCCCGGGCAGGCTAGGTCCCGCGGGCATTTCTTAAAAAATAATAGCTGGGGGTCGCTGGGGCTGTGGGGGCCCGCTGGGGTCCCCGCAGCCCCGGGGCTTCACTCATGTTGGGAGGGGGGTTGCGCGGCCCCTCTACTGGAGCCCTTCATGTGCTTATAACTTTGGTGTCGTTTGACGACTCTTTACGAAATTTTCTAAAAAGTTTCTCTTTTTTGATCAGCTCCTATCTAGAAAGTTTGGGGGTGTTTGGTCAAGGGGGGGCTGAGAAAAAAGGGGAGTCCCACAATGTGTTTTCTCAATGCATTTTCCATAGGAAACTTTAGACAAGGCTACAGGGCAAACTGCTGAACAGCAGTACACCAAATTTGTGAGGGAGAAAGGTTGTGGTCGAGAAAGCGCGCTTTTGTTGAAATGGTGTAAATCCGTTCAGTAGTTTTTGAGAAATATCAAATTTTACAGATATCGATATTTGAGAATTCTGACATCTGATTGGTTGAGGGTTACGAGCACGAGCTCACGGCTCATTGGCTGTGAACGGTTGAAACTAGGAAGTGTTGGCAGCCATTTTGTGACTTAGTCCGTCAGCTCGCATCTCTCCGTGTAGAAGCCATCGGGTGTGTAGTTTTACCTCTGCGAGGCAACACTGGCATCTGTGTCTGTGTAAGATACTCCTTTCAGGCTGCCTCTCCCCACATCACGAGGTCGCGGCTATGCCTTTAGAAGCCAGTCCGTTGGCTCGGAGCTCTGTGAGTCAGTCTGTTGGCACGACCCTCTACACAACCCAAACACCACTGCACTACCTAACTAAACACTTAACCACTACTGCCAGCATGACCCCCTACACTACAGAAACACCACTGCACTACCTTAAACCCTAAAACACTACCCCCAGCATGACACCCTACACTACAGAAACACCACTGCACTACCCTAAACCCTAAAACATTACCCCAGCACGACCCCCTACACTACCCAAACACCACTACACTACGTAACTAAACACTAAACCACTACTGCCAGCACGACCCCCTACATTACAGAAACACCACTGCACTATCTTAAACCCTAAAACACTACCCCCAGCACGACCCCCTACACTACAGAAACACCACTGCACTACCCTAAAACATTACCCCAGCACGACCCCCTACACTACCCAAACACCACTGCACTACGTAACTAAACACTAAACCACTACTGCCAGCACGACCCCCTACACTACAGAAACGCCACTGCACTACCTTAAACCCTAAAACACTACCCCCAGCACGACCCCCTAAACTACAGAAACACCACTGCACTACCCTAAACCGTAAAACGCTACCCCCAGCACGACTCTCTACACTACCCAAACATCACTGCACTACCCTAAACCCTAAAACACTACTCACAGCAGGACCCCCTACACTACGTAAAGACCACTGCCCTATGCTAAACCCTAAATGTACCCCCAGCACCACCCTCTACACTACACAAACACCACTGCACTACCGTAAACCCTAAAACACTACCCACAGCAAGACCCCCTACACTACACAAACACCACTGCACTACCCTAAACCATAAAACACTACCAGTCCATTGGCTCACAGCTCTGCGTTTGCGAGCCGACGACCCGTAGCTCTCTCTGTCCGAGCCGAGCCCACGGGCCGTAGCTCTCCCTTTGCGAGGCTGCCCGACAGCCCGCAGGTCTCCCTGTGCTAGCCGGATCGCAGTTGTCAGTCTGCGAACCGATATTGGGAATATAAGGCGGCTCTAAAAAGAGCCTTTGTGTTTATTAGTTGGAGCTACATATAAGTGCAGATGCACAGCTTCAGGTTATTCAGAAAAACTCTATTTCCCTGATCTGTGAAGTGTACTCCATCACTTCTGTAGATATCAGCCATATCATAACGTATGTTGTTGTTGTAGATCGACCCCATTCTATGGTCTCTGAGGTATGCAGACACAGCTTTGTTGACATTCTTCGTAGATTTTTCAATCTGAGGAAAAAATTTGTTTGACCATTTCCACTTCTGTCTTTGGCATATATTGGAATATACAAAGACAGTTTGAGGCAAAAGCAACATCAATTGTCTAAAGGTGTCCTTCATTAGCATTTGCAAACCTACCCCAGTCAATGTGCCTAGGTCATTTCCACCACAGTGCACAATCATGAGGTCAGGGAGTTGGAGATGCAAACATGTTTTAACCAAAGGGAGTAATTGGTGCCACTTCAATCCTCTCTGTCCAAACCATTTAATGTCCACATTTTGTAAACCTAGGTCTAAGTCAATACGTCTCTGTTCTGCATACCTCTTGCACCAGAAAACATAGCTATGTCCTACGATCCACACTAGCATTTTGAAGGTGTAGCTGGGAGATATGGATAGATGTCTGTAGCTCATGCAGTCCGTTCGTAGAATAAGAGATATGTTTAAAGATGGGGAACTACTTTTTTTCTCATACAAAACGATAACTGATTGGGAGATGAAAAACATTGTTTACTAAAAAGTAGGGTGCATATTAGTTTGTCGAAAAGCATCTTTGTGATTTGTTATTAAAAAGCAGTTTCAACGTAGAGTTCATATGATAGGATAAAATTTGCTCAGTTCAACCACACCTGCTACTTGCATTTGGAAGGCACTGTTCGAACTTAAAACAATGGTGAACTTTTAACCTGCACGTGCCCTTAAATGTTCGAGAAAATGTTGCAAAAAAATATCGTTAGGTTTGAAAAAATGATGAACTTTTAACCTGCACGTGTCGTAGAATGGTCTCGAAAGTTTGTTGATAGAATACGTTGAACTTCTCACCTGTATGTGTTCTTAAATTTTTAAAAAACTGTTTATATGGAAAGTTCAAAAATAACCAATAGAGAGAAGTTTTGCAATTTGAAAAAATAAAGGAACTATTCTGATTTGTTCTTTACATGTATTTATGTGTGGAGCAACAGGAAAATTGTGCCATTACTGATTCCATTCTTGATGAGAGCGGTGCATTACATGTACTGTGTGACAAAGAAAGAATTGCAAATTTGGCAGGGAGAAAGGTCGTGGTGCAGAAAGCGCTGTTTTGTGGAAATGGTGTAAATCCGTTCAGCAGTTTTTGAGATATTAAAGGAAAAAAAGATATATATATCTGGACTGTGCCTAACTCCCGAGCATGAGCTTGCCTCTGATTGGCTGCTAACAATTCAAACCAGGAAGTGTTAGCAGCCATCTTGTGCCTCGCATCGAGTGAAAATATAAAAGAAAGGTCCGGGGGGCAATTTAATATACCGGAGCTCTGTCTGTGCGAGATACCGCTTTCACGCTGCGTCTCCCTACATTAGCAGGTATCACACCCTTTTCCACCATCAACAGCATACCTCCAACAATATACTTGGGCCTGCAAGTCTGCCTCTGCGAACCACTTGTCGGCTCACAGCTCTTCGGGTGCGAGTTCTCGGGCCCGCAGTTGTATGTGTGAAGCCAATACTGGAAATATACCGGAGGTGTCTCTCTGCGAGATACGCTCTTCACGCTCCCTCTCCCCACATCAGTGTTCCGCAGCTATCCCTTTGGAAGCCGATGGCCCGCACCTTTCCCTATACTAGTCGGCCCGCAGCTCTTCCTCTGCGAACTGACGGGCCGCGGTTCTCCCTCTATGAGCCTGCTAGTCGGCTCGCAGTTCTTCATCTACGAGCCAGACCTGCCGGCTCTTAAGTCTCTGAGAACAGATGTAATGGAGGCAACGATCATGCAGGTCGGACACCCAACACTGCTCCGACATCCCCCAGTAGGAGCTCCTTGTCCGCCATCTCCCTCACCCCCACCCCCACAAACAAATGTGACAGTCACGTTAGGTTGGAGAAATAAGAATCTTAGTCATGTATGGATTTACATATAAAACATTTTATTAAAACAAAACAACAACAAATAAAACTGTGTACAGCCATGTCGTGTCATCGCTGGACCATTTGTGAATCACAGCCTCTAAGACAAAAAGAAAGATAAGATGGTGCGTCATGCGTCCAGCAAAGGAGAAAGACAAAGAGAGAAAGAGTGAGGGAGAAAGAGAGAAACAAAGAAAGAGTGAGAGAGAGAGGAAGACAAAGAAATAGAGAAAGAGTGAGAGAGATAAAGAGAGAAATAGTGTGAGAGGAAGAGAGAGAGAGAAAGAGTGAGAGAGAGGAAGAGAGAGAGAAAGAGTGAGAGAGAGGAAGAGAGGAAGAGAGAGGAAGAGTGAGAGAGGAGAGAAAGAGTGAGAGAGAGACAGACAAAGACAGAGAAAGAGTGAGAGAAAGAGTAAGATACAAGGAAAAGAGAGAGAGAGAAACAGTGTGAGAGAGAGGTAGAGAGAAAGAGAGAAAGAGAGAGAGAGAAAGAGTGAGAGAGAGGAAGAGAGAGATAAAGAAAGAATGAGAGAGAGGAACAGACAGAGAAAGAGAGAAAGTGTGAGAGAGAGAAAGGAAGAGATGGAGAGGGAGTGTTGACACTGGAGAAAATCTTCGCAGCTTACCTTTGTGCCTCCGGTGCGTCTCCAACCACGTGCCGGGACATAGTGCACCTTTAAGTTTAGTGATCTGAAAGATAGTATAGAATTAGTAATTGCAGAGTACATACAACTGCACACGCCTAATTATCTGTTTCGGCAATGCGCACTCAGGCTGCTGCAGCCCATCCACTCCCACTGCTCGGAGGTGTTTGTGCGCTCTTGTGCGCCCAGGCTGCTGCACACTATTCACTCCCACCGCCCAGAGGTGACTGCCCGCTGCTGCGGAAAGAAGTATCTCTGCTCACCTTCCGCCACCGGCATGTGTGTAAGAGGGTGCACCACGTGCTGAAGCAACTTTGTCAGGCGTTGTCAGGATGGCCACGCATCATCGCAGTTTGTACACGCGTTCAGCTGTGGTGGTGTGGGGGGGACATTGATTCGTGAATCACAACCTGTTAGATAAAAAGCAAAATAGGATTGTGCATCATTCGTCCATCAAAGGAGAGAGAAAGAGAGAGAGAAAGAAAGAGTGAGAGGAAGACAGAGAGAAAAAGAAAGAAGGAGTGAGAGGAAGACAGAGAGAAAGAGAGAAACAGTGGGAGTGACAGGAAGAGAGAGAGAAAAAGAAAGAAAGAGTGAGAGGAAGACAGAGAGAAAGAGTGAGAGAGACGAAGAGAGAGAGAAACAGTGAGAGACAGAAAGAGAGAGAAAGAGTGAGAGAGGAAGAGAGAGAGAAAGAGTGAGAGAGAGGAAGAGAGAGAGAAAGAGTGAGAGAAAGGAAAAGAGAGAGAGAAAGAGTGAGATTGAGGAATAGAGAAAGTGTGAGAGAGAGGAAGACAGAGAAAGAGAGAAAGAGTGAGATACAAGGAAGAGAGAAAGAGAGAAACAGTGTGAGAGAGAGGAAGAGAGAGAGAAACAGTGTGAGAGAGAGGAAGAGAGAGAGAAAGTGAGAGAGGAAGAGAGAGAAAGAAAGAATGAGAGAGAGAGAGAGGAAGAGACAGAGAAAGAGAGAAAGAGTGTGAGAGAGAGAAAGGAAGAGATAGAGAGTGAGAGAGAGAGAAAGAGTGTGAGTGACAGAAAGGAAGAGATGTAGAGGGAGAGTGAGTGTTGACACTGTGGAGAAAATCCTCACAGCTCACCTTTCTGTCACCGGTGTGTCTCCAACCACGTGCCGGGATATAGGGCAGCCCTCAAGCTTAGTCATCTGAAACATAAAAATGGAATCAGTAATGGATGAGTACATACAACTGCGTATGCCTAAATCGCTGTCCCGCCTTTGTGTATCCAGGCTAGTGTACCCCATCAACTTCCACTGCCCAGAGGTGTCTACCCGCTGCTGTACACCCAGGCTGCTGCACTCCATCCACTCCCACTGCCCAGAGGTGTATGACAGCTGCTGCGCACCCAGGCTGCTGCACCCCATGCACTCCCACTGCCCGGAGGTGACTGCGTGCCGCTGCGCACCCAGGCTGCTGCACCCCATCCACTCCCACTGCCCGGAGGTGACTGCCCGCCGCTGCGCAAACAAGCCTCTCTGCTCACCTTACACCACCGGCATGTGTCGAAGAGGGTCCAACACGTGCCGAAGAAACCTCCTCACCCGTTGTGTACACGTGGAGAGCGGAGCTCACAATTCAGGTTGAGTGTTGATTGCAGGATGGCCACGCTTCATCGCAGGCCTGCAAGACAAAAAGCAAGATAAGATTGTGCGTCATGCGTCCATCAAAGGAGAGAGAAAGAGAGATAGAGAGAGAAAGAAAGAGTGAGAGGAAGACAGAGAGAAAAAGAAAGAAGGAGTGAGACGAAGACAGAGAGAAAGAAAGAAAGAAACAGTGGGAGTAACAGGAAGAGAGAGAGAAAAAGAAAGAAAGAGTGAGAGGAAGACAGAAAGAAAGAGTGAGAGAGACGAAGAGAGAGAGAAACAGTGAGAGACAGAAAGAGAGAGAAAGAGTGAGAGAGAGGAAGAGAGAGAGAAAGAGTGAGAGAGAGGAAGAGAGAGAGAGAAAGAGTGAGAGAAAGGAAGAGAGAGAGAGAACGAGTGAGAGTGAGGAAGAGAGAATGTGTGAGAGAGAGGAAGACAGAGAAAGAGAGAAAGAGTGAGATACAAGGAAGAGAGAAAGAGAGAAACAGTGTGAGAGAGAGGAAGAGAGAGAGAAACAGTGTGAGAGAGAGGAAGAGAGAGAGAAAGAGTGAGAGAGGAAGAGAGAGAAAGAAAGAATGAGAGAGAGAGGAAGAGACAGAGAAAGAGAGAAAGAGTGTGAGAGAGAGAAAGGAAGAGATAGAGAGTGAGAGAGAGAGAAAGAGTGTGAGTGACAGAAAGGAAGAGATGGAGAGGGAGAGTGAGTGTTGACACTGTGGAGAAAATCCTCACAGCTCACCTTTGTGCCACTGGTGTGTCTCCAACCACGTGCCGGGATATAGGGCAGCCCTCAAGCTTAGTCATCTGAAACATAAAAATGGAATCAGTAATGGATGAGTACATACAACTGCGTATGCCTAAATCGCTGTCCCGCCTTTGTGTATCCAGGCTAGTGTACCCCATCCACTTCCACTGCCCAGAGGTGTCTACCCGCTGCTGTACACCCAGGCTGCTGCACTCCATCCACTCCCACTGCCCAGAGGTGTATGACAGCCGCTGCGCACCCAGGCTGCTGCACCCCATGCAGTCCCACTGCCCGGAGGTGACTGCGTGCCGCTGCGCACCCAGGCTGCTGCACCCCATCCACTCCCACTGCCCGGAGGTGACTGCCTGCCGTTGCGCAAACAAGTCTCTCTGCTCACCTTACACCACCGGCGTGTGTCGAAGAGGGTCCACCACGTGCCGAAGAAACCTCATCATCCGTTGTGTACACGCGGAGAGCGGAGCTCACAATTCAGGTTGAGTGTTGATTGCAGGATGGCCACGCTTCATCGCAGGCCTGCAAGACAAAAAGCAAGATAAGATTGTGTGTCATGCGTCCATCAAAGGAGAGAGATAGAGAGAATGAATGAATGAATGAATATTAGATTTATAAAGCGCTAACTTAGCCCAAAGGCATCAAGGCGCTGCAAAGGACTAACGTTCAGTCGGATAGGATGCTCAAGCTAAAGACTGTGTAAAAAGCCAGGTTTTCAGGGCCTTGCGAAAAAGAGAGTATGACCCAAGACCCGATAAACCATCCGGAAGAGAATTCCACAGCCTGGCAGCAGCAGTGGAGAAGGCTCTGCCTCCCCATCTAACCTTCTTAAACCTAGGAACCACCAGCAAGTTCTTGCTGGCAGACCTAAGCTGCCTGGTAGGGATATAACGTTGAAACATTGCCTGGATGGCCTCAGGGCCAGATCCATAATAGGCATTGTGAGTCAAGCACAAAGTCTTGAAAAGGATTCTACGATCCAGAGGTAGCCAATGCAGCGAGATGAGGGAGGCCGAAACAGAGTGATACTTTGGCAACTCCAACACCAGCCTCGCTGCAGCGTTCTGCACCATCTGTAACCGTCTCACCAGGCCCTTGTTAATGCCCAAATAAAGGGCATTACAATAATCAAGTCTGGACAGTATCAAAGCAATCACTGCCTGCTTTCGCGATGAAAACGACAGGAACTGTGAAATTTTCCTAAGCAGCCTGATTATTCCAAAACAGATAGACACTGTTTTGCTAACCTGTAGGTTCATGGACAGAGAAGTGTCAACCATAACCCCAGATTTTTCCCATGGGAAACAGGAGAGGGACAACTGCCCATGGTGTCAGGCCACCAGTCATTAGACCATATATTGTGTTGGTTGCCAAAAATCAGGATCTCTGTTTTTTCCCCAGAGAGAAAGAAAGAGTGAGAGGAAGACAGAGAGAAAAAGAAAGAAGGAGTGAGAGGGAGACAGAGAGAAAGAGAGAAACAGTGGGAGTGACAGGAAGAGAGAGAGAAAAAGAAAGAAAGAGTGAGAGGATGACAAAGAGAAAGAGAGAAAGAGTGAGAGAAGAAGAGAGAGAGAAAGAGTGTGAAGGAGAGAAAGGAAGAGATGAAGAGGGACAGTGAGTGCTGTGTCTCCAACCACGTGCCGGGACCTAGTGGAGCCCTCAAGCTCCCACATCTAAACATAGTACAGAATTAGTAATGGGAGAGTATATACGATTGCGTATGCCTAAATCGCTGTGCCGCCTTTGTGTATCCACTCCCGCCGCCCAGAGGTATTTGCCCACCGCTGCGTACCCAGGCCTCACTGCTCACCTTTTCGCGGACAGGGCACCCTCCGCATCATGCAGTGCCACTCCGCAGGCCAACAGGTCTCACATTTGGTGCTGCGTCTTGATTTTGCCATTCCAGAGGACATACTAGTGCACCTATCATCATCGCAGGTTGCACACCCGCTCAGTCCTTGCGGTGCCACTAACTCAGTGAACAGTGACGCCACGCACGTGGTGGTAGGCCTCCCTGTTCGGTGGCTCAGGCCTACACTGCAGTCCAGCAGGGCACACAAAACCTGAGCTGTCCAGACCGTTGGGACGGGCCATCACCGCAGGCTTTACACCTGCTCAGCAGTTACGGTACCCGTACCTCAGTGGACCAAAAGTCACCGTCCCGTGCCGGTGTGCCTATGCCGGCCGCAGTGCATCCGGTGCGAGCAACTCTGAAATGGCGTCGAGCACGTGCGCCCGGTCTTTTTTATTGGCAGGGTCACGTGTCCTGTGACGCCTGTGCTGGATGGGTGTGGTGTGGGTGTATACTAGCCGTGAGGGAGTGGCTGTGGCGTACTGACAACTAGGGTGTGACCAGCAGATCCCTGCAATGAAAATCTGGGCCATGTAGCGTTGTTGTCCTTCCCTGTAAGCGTAAGCGGAGTGGGCTGGCCTGGCGTATGCCAGTTTTGCGTGAGGCTGTGAAGAATGACTCCGGAGCTATGGGCGTGGCTCCATCATGAGCTGTGTGAGGAATCAACTGATGCGGCACTGTTGCCAGATTGTGCTAGATCACGCGCAATTGGGCTATATTTTTCCCGGTTGTGCGGTAAAATTTAGGTTTGTGCTAGTTGCCAGATTATAAATATATATACAGCGCTCCAGCTAACTAGTATGTTAAAGCACTTTATTAGACAAATATTTACTTGGCAGCCTGCTGCAACATCAATTCCAATCCATTCACTGCCTGCTTGACGATGTCCCTGCCCCTCCTTCCTTAAAGTAGCAATATTGGGCTAGTTTGGGCTACTTTTTGGTTGTCTTTGGGCTAGAGAATGCTTACAAAATCTTGCAACACTGGCATGCCGGTGTTCTTGTTGTAGTGCTGCCGTCATCCGGGTCGCAAGCGTCAATGTGTCACTCTCTGAGCCAAGTCCCTGAACATGGCCAACATGGAAGGGATGGGGAATCACTGACCCTACATTCATCCATAGTTCCACACAAGAAAGATGGTGGACATGACACATCTGTGTGGGTGTGAATGTTTATTGCACATTCAGTGGAGTATTGCAGCTGTAGCAATACTGGGCCATGCAAAATCCAAATTTCAGTTTTTGGGACATGGAGGGCAGCCAATTAGAGACAAGCTCGTTGTCGGAGTTAGGGTGCGCCAACATATGTACTTATACAATCACTCCGCCAATCCCCACGCACTTATAAATTCACTATACACTCTCCTTGCAGTACTCTAGTCATCCAGTCTCTACGTACGTACTTGTACAATGACCGAGACAAAGTTACATAACCAAAGTTTTCTCCCACTGTCAAAGGTAAGTTGGTTGCATAATCTGTCCAGAGCACAATGTAATGTGGTAGGGCCCAGGGGCAGTATGTTGCATACATAATGAACACACGGACACAGATAGATAGTGGAACTGGATACGAGCACGTGCACTCGACTCCTTTTTATTACCAGGGTCACATGTCCAGTGACGTCTGTGCTGGATGCGTGTGGGGTGAGTGTAAGCCAGCCCTCCGGGAATGGTTGGTGCTGGTAACAAGTACAACAGTAATCATCAGATCACACACAGAGATTCAATCATAAAGGGTCCATGACTTGTGCTCCACTAAGTTAGGGGCACCAGATCTGTAATCATACACAAAATAAACTGTCATAAAGGGTCCATCAGTTGTGGTGGACTGAGGTAGGAGCATCAGAAGCATTCCGCGTGTGCACAGCTAGCGATGATGCGTGCGTGTTCCGGGCGGGCCGCACTGGGAGCAATGTGTCATGCCTACTGGACTCCGTCATCTGGAATCGCGACTCAATCTGAATTGTGAGCCCTGCTGTCCGCAGTGTAGATCGAAGGCAGTAGTCAGCACAGACATCGAGGAAAGCTTTTTGTCACTTCCTCTTGAGAAAATTCAATGACATAGAGTACAATTCTGTCTGCAATTAATAAATCAAGACTGAATTCAAATTGTGAGCTCTGCTGTCCGCAGTGTAGACTGCCATTCAGTGTTCCTTTGGACTTGCAAGATGAATTTGGTCATTGTACTAAAGCTATAATTGATATCAAAAAAGTTCTTGAAGCAAGGATACTAAAAGGATATTATGTAGGTTTAAGGGTACGTGGCGATGACTTATGGTGCAGTGAGCTAGTGGCACCTGAAGCACTCAGCGTGTGCGCATCCTGCAATGATGCGTGGTCCGTGTGGGCCACACTGGTAGCAATGTCTTTTGTTTAATGAATTCTGCCTTAATAAGGCCACGTGGCGTTTACTTGTGGTGCACTGAGTTAGTGGTACCTCTGGTGCTCAGCGTGTACGCAGCCTGCGATGATGCGTGGTCCGGGTGGGCCGCACTGGGAGCAGTGTGTCATGCCTACTGGACTCCGTCATCTGGAATCGCGACTCAATCTGAATTGTGAGCCCTGCTGTCCGCAGTGTAGATCGAAGGCAGTAGTCTGTACAGACATAACTGTGCAGTGCTGTGCCGCTGTGTTCGCAGGGGGCTTGTGTCGAGGAGGCCCGCGGTCACGGTGGCAGCCACGTGGCAGGGTGAGGGTCGCCGCTCTGGCAGACGCGTTGGCTTTCACACAAGTGAACCACGCCCAGAACCCCGGCCTATTTATTCACACTTCTACGCTGGAGTGCCGTACGTTGGACCAGCCCACTGCGCTTCCGCTTACAGGGGGCGACGACACAGGTTCATGACCGAGATCTTCCCCACTGCCTGAGGTAACATGGTTGCGTCCACTGTCCATAACACTACAAGCACCAGCTTGTTTTTGGATCGCACAGCAGATAGGTTTAATGAACATTATAATTAGAAATTAGCATTTAAAAAACCTTAGAAATTCACTGAAAAAACCATAGGTTTCAGGGACGTTATAGTTACAAATTATCATGTTAAAAACCTTTGAAATTCACTGAAAAACCATAGGTTTCAGGGACGTTATAGTTACTTGCACATTTCACTCGTACAAAACCATAGAAATTCGGCCGTTATAGTTAGTTGAGCTAACTATAACTCACGCCCCCACAATGCACTGCTGATGACGTCACATATTACATCATTCATGACATGGTCAGTGACATCACTGATGACATCACTGATGACATCTCAAATGACATCACTGATGACATCACTGATGACATCATCCACGTGAAAATCTGATGCACCTCCTCATACCTTAATAAAACATTTGATACACCCATTCTAAAATACAGACTACCATTTTCAAAACAATGCAGACACCAATACCAGTTACTACATACGCACGCACTGATTCCTAGGTCTACACACACATCCACTCATTCACCCATAAAGTCACTCATACATGAAGTCACTCATCAATACAACACTATCGTATGCACTCATACACCTATACAGACACTCACACACTGCCACATATCCAGAGTTACTCACACACCTAGTCAGTCATGCAAAGAATCAATCATACTTCCATTTACTCACCTATACAGTTATACAGACACCACCTCACTCATTCATGCAGATACTAACACATAATTACTCTCTTATAGAATCACTGATACAAATACACACTCATCCATGCAGCCACTCTCACAATTACTGACTCTCACATATAGTTATTTATATACACCATCACTCAAATATACTGCCTTTTACATATGTACTTACTTGCACATGTACCACTGAGACATCCATTCACTCACCAACACACCCATACACACACTCACCCACCCATACAGCTGTTTCCACATGCACTCTTCAACCCATACACCCAGTGAATCAACCACTCACACATCTATGCACAGAGTCACACACCTCCCACCCACCCACACACACACTCAGGCAGCCATACAAATACTCAGGCAAGCAATCAATAACCCATATAGACACTCATGCAGCTACTCACCAACCCATGCAGCAGCTTACACAACAACAGACAGACTGATACAGACTTTCACACAGTTTAGTCACTAACCCATGCATTCAGAAAGACACATTTAATCACTCACTTTATACAGTCAGTCATGTACCTACTAAATCCTCCATACAGACACTTATACACCCACTCATTCTTCAATACAGCTTGGCATATATATAAAACAAATTTAAACTTTACAGAAACACACAGTCACTGGATGATGTCATCAGTGATGTAATTTGAGATGTCATCAGTGATGTCATCAGTGATGTCACTGACCATGTCATGAATGATGCAATATGTGATGTCATCAGCAGTGCATTGTGGGGGCGTGAGTTATAGTTAGCTCAACTAACTATAACGGCCGAATTTTTATGGTTTTGTATGAGTGAAATGTGCAAGTAACTATAACGTCCCTGAAACCTATTGTTTTTTCAGTGAATATATATATATATATATATATATATATATATATATATATGTGTGTGTGTGTGTGTGTGTGTGTGTATGTGTATATATATATATATATGCCAAATCCTCGCCTTGAAAATCCTTTGCCAGGAGAAGAACGAGCGCAGACCCAGGTTCAGTGCTAGTTTTTTAGTTTATTCTGCACACCATCACATCGCCATTACGCGTTTCGGCAGATCCCTGCCTTGATCACATGACAACGTCGCTTGCGAAAAACCCTTTTAAAGTGCCAGTGCATAATTACCAGGTAATGGACATAGTAAAAATCCTTACAATTCCTGCATAAATGCATAAATCCCCAACTTTATAAATGCAATCATTGTCTAATTAAAACTGATGGATTAAAAAAAACCATGAAACCAAGGGCAATTATATTCCCAATTAAAATAATTATGAATGATTATCACAATTTGTAGCTTCAATGCATTTTTCTCAATTCACCACCTTATCAAACTATGCTCATACCTGTTCCTATAACTATTTAGCAAACGTACCTAAAATTAACCTTGTAAAAAACCTAAATATTCCCCACCTAGTGCAAATTGTGTAAAGTGCTAGTGCTAGTTAAAAAACCTCATTTTAAATTGCCTAGAACATTATTTTGATACTGTAATATCTCATCAGTTACTGTTCTGGAAACATAAAACCAAGTGCAAAAGACAGCATGTGCAAAAATAGGCTATGGCTAAACACCAGATATATTACCTGAGTCAAGAAAAATGATTCCCACAATTATAAATATATTCTCATGAAAATGTAAATAAATACTATAAATAGTTAAATACATATAACTGTCATATAAATATAATTCATTCGTCTAAAACCCAAGTAAAAGATTACCTAAAAAGCTTTTATATGTTAAAATCACCCTATATCGATAAAATCAATTTCATAATCAGTAATAAGTGAATGAACAGTTTGCAATTATATATCAAATATACACGGGTAAGAGGAAATAAACTAATAAAGATAACTAAATTCTCTCAGATACTATTGTCATCTATGATCTACAGATTTAATTTACTTTTGGGAGACTTGCTGTCACATCTGGGATTAACCCATTCTTACACCCACGTCTTCACTGCGTGAGGGTTTGCTGAGAGAGTAGTATTTATAAATATGTGTGCAAATCCTCACTCGTGTTTAATCCCCCTGGCTGTTTTGTATCTAGCTCGAGAATATAGCGAGTCTCGAGACGTCTCAGCTTGCCTTCTCGATCTCCCCCTCTCCTTTGTGGCGGGACTGTGTCAATAACATAATATTTTAGATGTTTCAGGTTGCTCTCATGTTGCTCCTTAAAGTGTCTTGCGACCGGATAACTAGGGTCATTTTTAGTTATCGCCCTAGTGTGTTGCAGAACCCTTTTATGTGCCGCCAATTTTGTACTACCAATGTATGCTAGATTGCAACTGCATTCCAACACATACACCGCATAGTCTGTTCTGCAGGTTAAATGTTGTTGAATCATATGTGGCTTGTCATTAAAAGCTGAGCGATAAGACGTTCTATTGCTTCCATACAGACACGCTTTACAACTAGAGCATTTAAAAAATCCCTTTCTCGCAGAAAGCCAACCCCTGTTTCTTGGTCCTCTGGACTACTCTTAACTAATGTGTGGGCCATAGATGCTGACTTTCTGTATGTTATGGCAGGAAATCTAGGGAGAGTGCCGCCTATTATCGGGTCATCCTTAACTATAGGCCAATTGCGTTGAATGATCCTCCGTATCTGTTTTTCCTGTCGTGAAAAAGTCAGAATAAGTCTGACTGGCTCAATGGGAACCACTTGACCCCCATCAGATGACTGCTGTGGATGTCCCTTATAGTTAAGCAAATCTTCCCTAGCCAAACTTCTGGACTTACGGATAGCTGCATCTATGATTTTAATATTGTAGCCCCGTTGCAGAAAGCGTGCCTTGCTGTCCATTTGATGTTTCTCCATGTCCCTTTCATTGCTACATATCCTGCGCAACCGCAGCATCTCCCCATAGGGGATGCTGCGAATTAAGTGGAGGGGATGTGCACTAGAAGCATGGAGCAAAGTATTGCCTGCTGTCTCCTTACGGTATAGGGATGTGGTTAGAATTTCATTTTGTATTGTGACCCTCACATCCAAAAATGTAACACTAGTGTCACTGATGCATGAAGTGAATGTGAGGTTGACGTGATTCTCGTTAATTTGAGCAATAAAATCTCTGGCCTCTGTCTGTGTACCATTCCACAAAATAAAAAGGTCGTCAATATATCTGAGCCAGGACACAACTTTTTGACTATAAATTTGCTCAAATTTCTTTTTGAGGACCAACTCCTCCCACCAGCCCATAAAAATACAAGCATAGCTGGGGGAGAAGCTGGCCCCCATTGCAACCCCCTGCACCTGCTGATACATTTGTTTTTTAAACAAGAAAAAATTATTTTCCAAACAGAAAGTCAGCATGTCCATCAACATTCTATTGTGCTGCATGTACTGTATGGGTCTTCTTGCCAGAAAATGTTCCACTGCTTTAAGTCCATCGCAATTCCGAATACATGTATACAGTGAAGACACGTCCAAAGCTATTAGTTGGAAACCTTTCTGCCAATTAACATTCCTGATTTTTCGAATAAAATCGCTAGTATCCTGTATGTATGACTCCAAATTATGGACATGTTCCTGCAGAAAGAAGTCTATATACCTCGACATGTTTTCTAGTGGCCCATCACATGCTGCAATGATGGGCCTTCCAGGTGGCCTCTCCATGTTCTTGTGCACCTTCGGAATAAAATAGATGATGGGAATTTTCGGGTATTCCTTTCTTAGGAATTTAAATTCTTCCTGGTTAAGCAGACCCAGACTTTTCCACGCCAGTAATTTGGTATAGAACTGTTCCTGCATGGCTTTGAACTTGAGGGGAATACATTTTCGATAACAGTCAGTGTTGTTTAATTGGCTGTAAGCTTCTGTCATGTAGTCCGAAAGGGGCCAAAGCACTATATTTCCCCCTTTATCAGAATTTCTAATTACTATATTCCCCTCTTTCTGGAATTTGGCCATGAGCTGTCCATATCTTCTTTCATGATTCGAAATTTTTCTTTTTTCTTTGTTGATTTGAATATTAAGTTTCTTTATTTGCGCCACGATTAGGTCATTGAAAACATCCACAGAATCTCTCACCGTGATAGGTGTAAACTTGGATTTACTTTTGAAGGGGGTTTCCGGCTTACTCCAGGTCAATGCTCCAGGTCCCGGTGACTCCTGCCCTGCATATTCATCTGTATTAGACCCCTGCAGTCCCTCTTCTTGGTAGATATCCGCTCCACTTTCTAATTCCTGCAAAACTTTCAATACACCGTAGTCTTCCACTGTTAATTTTGATGTACCAGAGATAATTGATATTGCACTCGAATTAGACTGGGTTTGCGGCTGTAATATATGGAATTTTTGAAGTTTCAGTTTCCTGATAAATTTGTACACATCTGCTCTTGTTTGTGTATAGTCAAAATTGGATTCAGGACAGTAAGTTAACCCCAGGCTGAGAAGCTGTTCTTCTGCCGCAGTCAGTAACTATAACTACATAGTGGCTACTGCTATATATATATATATATATATATATATGTGTGTGTGTGTGTGTGTGTGTGTATGTGTATATATATATATATATATATATATATATATATATATAGCAGTAGCCACTATGTAGTTATAGTTACCAGAGATGTTTCACCATTAATAACTTTGCGTCCGTTTCTCAAATCCCCACAATAATTTGCAGACCTATTCCTCTTTTTACATTGGCAGAGTACGCAAAGTTTTACAGAGTTTTGCCAAGGGGGTGCAAAGTAAAAAGAGAGGTCCCAAGACGCTTTTGGGCACCAATGTATATGCCATAGGCTTTATACTTATGCGTAGCAGGAAAACAGCTGTACGGATTTGTATGAAATTTGGCAGAATTTCATATTTTGTTGCATGGATGATCCTTTTGAGTACTACAGGTAAGTAGGGTAAATATTCTTTAAGTTATAAGGCATTTCAACTTAGTGATATCTGTATGCTGTGGTACTTTTGTAAAATTTTGCGGTATTTCATGGTAGTTCGCAGGAGTACCACGATACATAGCGATGACAAGTCATTATGTGATTGGCTAATGACTACCTTTACAAAAGTTAAAAGCAGCCATGTTGTTTTAAGGTCCACTTTGGCTGTGTTCTGCGTTAGGCCTTCAGACATAGATAAGTATTAGTATTGATATTTTTCTTTACCTATTACCTCAATACTAAAGTGGTAATAGGTAGGGAATACTATTTATAAGTTTCTATATGTTTTAAAAAAAATGTAAGCAGTACCACAATACTGCCTCGGGAGTTACAATTTAAAAATACACTGTAATACACTATCTTTTACAAATATAGCACATTACAGTGTATTTTCTATGTTTAACATATTTAAATATGCACAAAATGTCTACGGAGTACCACGGTAATGCCTAGAAATTGCAGTGCTACTTAAAAATGTTTTTTTTAAAGTCAAGTTCTCCCAAAACTGCTGTAAAAATATATAGACATTTATAAATAAATTTTTCTACCTATTACCAATTTAATAAAGTGGTAATAGGTAGTGAACAACAGTAAAACCTACTACTTACCTATATCTAAGACCGTACCCCAGAACGCAGAGAAACACAGAATGCAGCCAAACGGTGCTAAAAACTGCTTGGCCACCTCTAATGTTTGGTAAACACAGCCATTAGCCTATCACATACTGACTTCTGATCCTCATGTACTGCAGCATCATGCGAACTTACCGCGGTATACCGCGGCACAATACATAATGAAGTTCTTTAACCCCTTCCATGCGCGGCCGATTTTCGCCCTGTGCGAGGCGTTTCATTAAGCGGACGGGTTCATGACGAGCTCAGCTCGTCATGCGCACACGAGCACTGCGCAGCATGACGAGCTGAGCTCGTCATGAGCATGGAAGGGGTTAAAACTTATAACTTAAACACTACTTACACTATTCACACATACAAGCACAAATTGCCATTTAAACTTTATATTGATTATTCCTGAGAGATTACATCTACATCTGTTCACACAGTTTAATGCTATGTCTGTTTTAATACGACAGTCCAGTCTACGCCACTCCAATCTATGTCACTCCACTCTATGCCACTACACTCTAGCTATTACAGCATATGCCACTTCACTGTATGTCACTCTACTGTATGTCACTCTACTATATGCCACTCCACTGTACGCTAATCCACTGTATGGCTCTCCACTCTACTCCAATCCACTCTAAACCACTCAAGTCTACGCCCCTACAGTGTAAGGCCTTCAACTCTACTCTACTTCACTGTACACTATTCCACTGTACACAACTCCACTGTATGGCACTGCAATTATTTTATTGTACTCTATGCCTACTGTACATCACTTCAGTGTACACCACTAAATTATACGCTATTCCAGTGTACGCTCTCCACTGTAAGTCACACCACTGTATGCTACTCCACTATATGCCACTCCACTCTATGACAATCCACTGTATGCCATTATACTGTACACTACTCCATTCTATGTCACTATATTCTAAGCTACTACACTCTATGCTATTCCACTATATGACACTCCACTCCACTCCAATGTACTCTTTGCTACACCACTGTTTATCACTCCACTCTACGTCACTACACAGTACATCAGTAAACCCAACGTTACTTCACTCTACACCAATCCACTGTATGCCACTCCACTCTGCGCCACTCCTCGCTACCCCACCACACTCTACACTATTCCACTGTGTGTCACTCCACTCTACAACACTCCACTCTACACCACTCCACAGTACACTATTACACTGTACGCCACTACAGTTTACCCCACCACCCTCTACCCTGCTCCACTCTACAGCAATTCACTCTACAGTATTCCACTCTATAACACTCCACTCAATGCCCCTCCACTTTACGCCACTCCACTCTACACCACTCCAATCTATGCTATTCCACAGTACACCTCTACACTGTACCTCACTTCACTGTACGCCACTCCACTCTACGCTAGTCCAGTGTACACAACTCTACTGTACGCTATTCCACTCTACGCCACTCCACTTAGCCACTCCACTCTAAACCACTCCAACATACGCTATTCCACTGTACACTACTCCACTGTATGCTACACTGCATTGCACATCACTCCACTCTACGCCAGTCCACTCTATACCACTATAGTCTATGCCACTCCACTCTATGCCACTCCACTCTATGCCACGTCACACTGCGCTATTTCACTGTACCCCAGTCCATTCTAGCACACTCCACTGTACGCCACTGCACTGTACACCACTTCACTATACGCATTTCCACTGTATGACACTCCAGTCTACACCATTACACTGTATGTCTCTACAATGTACGGCAATCCACTCTGCACTATTATACTGTACGCGACTCCACTGTACGACACTTCACTCTATGCTATCCCACTTTATGCCACTCCACTCAATGCCATTCCACTCTACTATACGCTATTCCTTGTGCGCCACTCCACTCTATGTCACTCTACACTACGGCACTCCACTCTATGCCACTCTAATCTATGTCACTCTATTGTACGCCACTTCCCTGTATGTCACTCCATTCTATGCAAGTCCACTGTACGCTACTTCATTCTATACTATTACAATGTACGCAACTCCACTCTTACCACTCCACTCTACGCTATTCCACTCTACGCCACTCCACTATATGCATTTCGACTCTACAGCATTCTACTGTACACAGCTCCACTGTACGCTATTCCACTCTACGCCACTCTGCTATAGGCTATTCCACTCTATGCCACCTCTACAATAACTATAAGTCACCATTCTGCCTTGCACTGTGTTCTCACAAAATATTTGATTTGCAATATCATAATTGTTCTTGTAAATACTGTTATTTTAGATGTTATAAGTGACATAATATAAAATGGCATAAACACTGCATGGAGTTATAGTTAATGCAGTGTGGCTACTGAGTTGAATAAACTGTGTATGGAGGTGTGCCAGTTACAAATAATTTGAAGGCATTGCGTAAGTTACAAATCAAAGGTATAAATATAAATTTAGAAATGTAACATTTTCTGTAGTATAAGTTTGGTTTGTAGATAAACAATAAATAAAGTTATGTTCATTTAAAGGCGGTGTGTAAGTTATAAATTTAAGGTATAACTATAAGTTAAGAATTTGCTATGTTTGTGTTTTTTTAAGTTTGGTTTGTATATAAAGAATGAATAAAGTTTTCCTAACTATAACTTAGCTTTAACCTTTGTTTTTTATCATTATATATATATATATATATATACATATATATATATATATATTCACTGAAAAAACCATAGGTTTTAGGGACAGTTATAGTTAGTTGGACATTGCACTTGTACAAAACCCGTGAAATTCCCCGTTATAGTTAGTCCAGCTAACTATAACTCGCGCCCGCAATGCACTGCTGATGACGTCACATATTACATCACTCATGACATGGTCAGTGACATCACTGATGACATCACTGATGACATCTCAAATGACATCACTGATGACATCACTGATGACATCATCCAGTGACTGTGTGTTTCTGTAAAGTTTATATATTTTTAATATATATAGGAAAAGACGTATTGAAGAATGAGTGGGTGTGTAAGTGTCTGTATGGATGATTTAGTAGGTGCGTGACTGACTCTATAAGTGAGTGATTTAACGTATCTTACTGAATGCATGGGTTAGTGACTAAACTGGGTGAATGTCTGTATCCGTCTGTCTGTTGCTGTGTAAGTGGCTGCATGTGTTTGTGAATAGCTACATGAGTGTCTATATGAGTTATTGAATGCTTGTCTGAGTATCTGTATGGGTGCCTGAGTGTTTGTGTGGGAGGGGTGTGTGCAACTCTGTGCATAGATGTGTGAGTGGGTGATTCACTGGGTGGATGGTTTCAAGAGTGCAACTGTGATAGACTGTATGGGTGGGTAAGTGTGTGTAAGAGTGTGTTAGTGAGTGAATGTATGTCCCAGTGGTACATGTGTGAGTAACTACATATGTGAAAGGCAGTATATATGTGTGTTGGAGTATATAAATAGCTATAAGCTTAGAGTGAGTGATTGTGATAGTGGCTGTATGGATGAGTGTGTGCTTGTATCAGTGATTGTATAAGAGCGTAAGAATGTGCTACTATTTGTATGAGTAAGTGAGCTGGTGTGTGTATAACTGTATAGGTGAGTAAATGGTAGTGTGTTTAATTATTTGCATGACTGACTAGGTGTGTGAGTACCTCTATGGATGAGTGGCGGTGTTTGAGTGTCTATATAGGAGTATGAGTGCATATGATAGTCCTGTACTGAGTGACCGTAAGTATGAGTGACTGTACGGGTGAGTGAGTGGATGTGTGCGTAGACCTAAGAATCAGTGAGTGGGTATGTAGTTATTGGTGTTGGAGTGTCTATGGTTTTGCGAATGGCAGTCTGTAATTTAGAGTGGGTGTATCAAAGGTTATATTAGGGTGTGAGGAGGTGCATCAGATTATCACGTGGATGATGTCATCAGTGATGTCATTTGAGATGTCATCAGTGATGTCATCAGTGATGTCACTGACCATGTCATGAGTGATGTAATATGTGACGTCATCAGCAGTGCATTGTGGGCGCGAAGTTATAGTTAGCTGGACTAACTATAACGGGGGAATTTCACGGGTTTTGTACGAGTGCAATGTCCAACTAACTATAACTGTCCCTAAAACCTATGGTTTTTTCAGTGAATTTCAAAGGTTTTTTAAATGCTAATTTGTAACTATAACGTCCCTGAAACCTATGGTTTTTTCAGTGAATTTCAAAGGTTTTTTAAATGCTAATTTGTAACTATAACATGTCTGAAACCTACAGTTTTTTCAGTGAATTTCAAAGGTTTTGTAAATGACAATTTTTAAATGTATTAATTGTTATATACATTTTTTTCATACTGATTTCCAAATTTTTTAGAAACAATTTTTTTTTACATATTTTATTTTTTAAATTACATTGTAATTACATTATACATTACATTACAAAAAATACTTTCTCAGAATGAATTACTTTAGTTTAATTACTTTGCACATAGGCAATAGACTTTTAAGTACAGTAGTTACAGTTGTTGCAATGGGCAACACATTTTCAAACACAATGCAACATTCAGCTCAATGTGAATTTCTAGTTAAATGCAATTAGTTACTTTATGGATTACTTTTCTAACCACATTACTGGATCCTAGATTCAGTCCTGGGACATCTCCTGTAAACAGTTGAGTAAAAGCGTTTTGGTTACAGTCGTGATTTTTAAGGAATATTATTGTACTTTAAAAGTTCACACTTAGAAACTTTTTCTCATAGAATCACCAATGTTATCCTATGGAAGGAAATTCACTTAGAAGTTAAAAACTGTTATCGTTACTTTTTCTTACTCAGTGTTGGATCCTGGATCCAGCACTGGTGCATCTCCTGTAAACAGTTGAAAGAATGCGTTTAAGTCATACAGGCGATTTTTTAGGAATATTTGTAGTTTGTGAAAATCGACACTTTGAAACTTTTCTGCTGAAAACCAGACAATGGATTCCTATGGAAGGAAATTCAAGTTACTGGTAAGTACGGTTAAAATTACTTTTCAGGATCAGTACTGGGCTGAAAGATGCAGCACTGAGGTCTCTCCTGATAACAGGTGAGTAAATCGGAATTCGTATTTCGGCTGATTTTAGAGGAATATTTTAAAGTTCCAAAACTCCACACTTAGAAGAATTTCCAAGTGAAACCAGTCAATGTTAGCCTATGGAAGGAAATTCAAGTTACTGGTAAGTACGGTTAAAATTACTTTTCAGGACCAGTACTGGGCTGAAAGATGCAGCACTGAGGTCTCTCCTGATAACAGGTGAGTAAATCAGAATTCGGATTTCGGCTGATTTTAGAGGAATATTTGTATGTTTCAAAAATCAACACTTAGAAACTTTTTCAGCAAAAAGCAGGCAATGATATCCTATGGAAGGAAATTCAAGTTACTGGTAAGTACGGTTAAAATTACTTTTGAGGATCAGTACTGGGCTGAAAGATGCAGCACTGAGGTCTCTCCTGATAACAGGTGAGTAAATCGGAATTCGTATTTCGGCTGATTTTAGAGGAATATTTTAAAGTTCCAAAACTCCACACTTAGAAGAATTTCCAAGTGAAACCAGTCAATGTTAGCCTATGAAGGAAATTCAAGTTACCGGTAAGTACGGTTAAAATTACTTTTCAGGACCAGTACTGGGCTGAAAGATGCAGCACTGAGGTCTCTCCTGATAACAGGTGAGTAAATCGGAATTCGTATTTCGGCTGATTTTAGAGGAATATTTTAAAGTTCCAAAACTCCACACTTAGAAGAATTTCCAAGTGAAACCAGTCAATGTTAGCCTATGAAGGAAATTCAAGTTACTGGTAAGTACGGTTAAAATTACTTTTGAGGATCAGTACTGGGCTGAAAGATGCAGCACTGAGGTCTCTCCTGATAACAGGTGAGTAAATCAGAATTCGTATTTCGGCTGATTTTAGAGGAATATTTTAAAGTTCCAAAACTCCACACTTAGAAGAATTTCCAAGTGAAACCAGTCAATGTTAGCCTATGAAGGAAATTCAAGTTACCGGTAAGTACGGTTAAAATTACTTTTGAGGATCAGTACTGGGCTGAAAGATGCAGCACTGAGGTCTCTCCTGATAACAGGTGAGTAAATCGGAATTCGTATTTCGGCTGATTTTAGAGGAATATTTTAAAGTTCCAAAACTCCACACTTAGAAGAATTTCCAAGTGAAACCAGTCAATGTTAGCCTATGGAAGGAAATTCAAGTTACTGGTAAGTACGGTTAAAATTACTTTTCAGGATTAGTACTGGGCTGAAAGATGCAGCACTGAGGTCTCTCCTGATAACAGGTGAGTAAATCAGAATTCGTATTTCGGCTGATTTTAGAGGAATATTTGCACAATGGTGAAGGGAGGGGGCGGGGCCTGAGGTGACATCTGTGCAAACGCGCCCCGTGGCGCGTTTTTAAGTTGGGGGATTAAGTCCCCTTGAATCATGAGGGTCCCTACGGGCCAACTAGCCCACCAGGAACCTCCAGTATGCGCCAGGGGCTGCGTTGCAGAGACATTTACAGAGGCCACACCCCTTTTACACCTCTCTGCAACGCAGCTCTGTGGCGCTTTCTGGACGTACCTGTTGGGCTAGTTGGCCCCCAGGGACCCTCAGGATTGAAGAGGATTTAATTCCCCATCTTAAAACGCGCCACGGGGCCTGTTTGCACACATGTCACCTGAAGCCCCGCCCTCCCTTCACCACTGTGCAAACGCGCCCGTGGCGCGTTTTAAGTCGGGGATTAACTCCCTTGAATCCTGAGGGTCCCTGGGGTGCAACTAGCCCACCATATACCTCCAAAAAGCGCCATAGAGCTGCGTTGCAGAGAGGTGTAAAAGGGGCGTGGCCTCTGTACACCTCTCTGCAAGGCAGCCCCTGGCGCATACTGGAGGTTCCTGGTGGGCTAGTTGGCCCTCAGGACCCCCAGTATTCAAGGGGAATTGTTCTCCTCTGCAAACGCGCCAGGGGCGCGTTTGCAGAGTGGTGAAGGAAGGGGCGGGGCCTACGGGCCCGATCGTTTTTTGTTGTCGTTTTTTTCCCTCTGAAGGGGGCTGTGTGGCCCCCTTCCTTTTTCCTATTTTTAGGCCCTGGGGACCCCATCCCCCAGGGCCTTTCCCCTTTTTTTTTAATTAAAATAAAAAAACGGGAAGGGGGCCGCGTGGCCCCCTTCCCTGGGCCTGTATTGGCCCCGGGACCCCATCCCCCGGGGCATGGCCTCTTTTTTTTTATTTGGAGGGGGCTGCGTGGCTCCCCTCCTCAGGCCATTTAAGGCCCCGGGGACCCCATCCCCCGGGGCCGGCCTTGCACTTTTTTTTTTTTTTTTAATTTTTGTTACTTTGGGGAGGGGGCTGCGTGGCCCCCTCCGTGGCCTCTTATGGCCCCGGGACCCCATCCCCCGGGCCTGGCCTCTCGTTGGGGACTGTGGGGGTCCCCAAACCCCCACAGTCCCGCCGGCTCCCCGTGTCCTACGGGAGCCGGCATTGCTTACACATGGGGAGCAGCTAACATGCTGCTCCCCATGTGGAAAGCAATCAGCTTTGGATATTGGAAGAGAGACAGGTTTCCTGCTCTCTCTTCCAATATCCAGCAAGTTTGCAATGACAGGACGGAGCCGCGAGGCTCCCGTCCTGTCATTGCAAACAGCAGTGTCCCGGGGTAGGCACCCCGGGACACTGCAGGAGCCGGCCCTGGGGGTGGTGGTCCCCAGGGCCATCAAGGGCTCCAGGAGGGGGCCGCGCGGCCCCCTCCCTACATTTTGAAAGCCCCGGGAGGTGGTGGTCCCCGGGCTCTGGGGTCCAAACGGACCCCCATTTTAATTTTTCTTAGTGCCCCGGGGAGGTGGTGGTCCTCGGGCGTGTGGGGGCTGGAGCCCCCCACACAGGTTTTTTAAATAAAAAGAAGCCCCGGGAGGTGGCGGTCTCGGGGCTGCGGGAGGGCTCAGAGCCCTCCCGCACCATTATACATAAAGCCCCGGGGGTGGTGGTCCTCGGGCTTGGGGGCCCTTAGAGGCCCCCACACATAAAATTAACCCCCCAGCATGCCCCCGGGACTTGGCCCACCCGGGGCCAATTAACATCGAAGCGCGGAGACCGCGCTCGATTTTTTTTTTCGGCAGGGTTCGCGCTCCCTGAGCGCATCCTGCCGATTTAAAAAAAAAAAAAAATTTTTTTGCCCAGGGGGTCCTTGTGGGACCCCTGAGCAGACCTAGGGGTCAGGGTGTTTCTACCCTGCCCCCTTTGTGCGCTTTGCGCACTTGTTTCTGTCCCTCGGTTCTACCGAGGGATAAAATGGCTGCCAACACTTCCTGGTTTGGAGTGTTGACAGCCAATTAACATAAAGCTCGTGCTCGGGAGGATCCGCGGCCCTAGATATCACTATCTTTTTACTTTTGATTTTCTCAGCAACTACTGAACGGATTTACACCATTTAACAAAAGGGTTCTTTCTGAACCAAGAACTACCTCTTTGCCAAATTTGGTGTAATTCCGTTCAGCAGTTCGGGCTGTAGCCGTGTCTAAAGTTTCCTATGGAAAATTGCATGGGGAAAACGCGTTTTGGGACCCCCTTTTTCTCGGCCCCCGCTTGACGAATCCCCCGAGACTTTCAGGGTAGGAGCGGACCGGAGCGGGCCACAAAGTTTGAAAATTTTGCGAAGATACGTCAACCGGCAAGAGAGTTATTTCAAATAGAATGTCGCGGATTTCCTATGGATAATAGGTTGTAACTATAACTATCTACTGGCGACCACCAGTAGATAATATATATATATTATATATATATATATATATATATATATATATATATATATATATATATATATATATATATATATATATATATCAACATCATCATCATCATCAACATATATATATATACACACACACATACATACATATTTAATGTATATTGAATGGATAAACATTGTACTCATGTCCTGTGTCCAAAAACAGGCAGACAGCGTCACCATGTGGTGGACTGTCATCAACACGTGCACCTGTTAAAAATAAAGTGCCATTGCCTAGGGCGGTAACCACCTGCGTTAGTTAAGCATTGCGCTCAACAACTGGTATAGCTCCACCAGTGCTTATTTCGAACTGTTGGTTGCAATTGGAGCCCACCAAAACTCATTTTTGAGGACCAGCACTTATTTTTCCTCATCAGACTTTAACCTAGCAAGAGAGTGAAAAGCATACACGGGGGAATGAAGGAGGAAGAGAAAGATGGATAAAAAGTGACAAAGGGGGGAAAGAATACCCAGCAAGATTGAAATAAAGGGGCAGGGAGAATCTGGAGGTGGATTAAAGAGGCATGAGGTGGCATCAGGACTAGCAGTCTTGGTATTCAGCACGCTCCCATCAGTAGCACCGGCTGCGGGCTTCAAAGCAAAACTTTGGGCTATGGCACTTATTCTTTCACAAATTAAGCATCAGGATCCAGATCATAAATGTGTCTATCTTCTTCATCACCCTCCTTATGTCTGAGGTACACCAACAAAATGATTTAACCCCTTGACCGCGATCGGAATTCCGCTCGTGTGCTGGACATTCCGATCGCGGGTGCGGTCGTGACGAGCTCAGCTCGTCATGCGCACAGCGCTACCGCGCAGCATGACGAGCTGAGCTCGTCACGCGCATCGAAGGGGTTAAAGTATATTGAAAAGTTATACATTGGTTCTTCTAACAATAAAAAACGATTGTTCTAAAACAAAAAAATACATTGAAATTCACCAATTATACTAACTGACATCAGTATAACTTGCAGTGTAGATTCCAGACATCATCAGTGATGTAATATGTGCAGTCATAGGCAGTGCACCAAAGCAGTGGAAGTTATACTGATGTCAATTACGTACAACTGGTGAGGTTCAGTGGGTTTTTTTGTTTTAAAACTGTAATTTTTTGTTATCAGCAGACCTTCGTAGAATTCTACTCTGTGTTTTTTCAATGAATTTCTATTTTTTTATGTGCAGTAATATGTTATTACGATATGTCTGCGGCCAAACCCCGCCGCTTACAGTTCAAAGCTAAGAAGAGTTGTAAAACTGATTTAATCGGCCCACTGACACCCCTGCACCATCAGGTATAGCCGGTGCTTCACTACGCCCTTGAACCGCATATAGGATGCCCAGCTGCGTAGGGACTGACAATAGACAGTAAATATCCCTCAATGCTTAAAATATCTATTCACTTGGGTTGCATCTGGGCTGACGGCACAAAAATGGAACATCTCGATGTCCATCATGGTGGCTGGCCTCTTGTAGACCTGCCATTGACATGAGAAGCAATGTGAGATGGACCTCCTGCTGTGGAACGGTCCCTCGACATCAATGACCAGAATTTCAAGGCTGCTGTGGTAGTTTGCACACTGTAGACTACTGACACTGGGGTGATAGAGCGAAATGTTCTTGTGAATTGTAGGGGTGCATCATAATCACTGATAGGCCGCACCCGCATGTAATCAGAAATATATTCACAAATATTCAGTTATATACTCATGCATGTTTAGTAAAGAATGAATAGTTCGTTGAGACAAAGTGAACTCAGCAGCATAATGGTGTTAGGATAACGATGTAATGTAATGCTTATTGAATTGTGTGAACATAATGCATAGAGGAATTAGTTTGTGTGTGTAATGTAATTGCAGTAGTTTAAACGTGCACCATATTAAAGTTGCACATGTAATTCATTGTTTGCATATGAATCGTAATGAAAATGCTTATAGGGAAACGTAAGACGAGTGTTTAAAAGTCATATGTAAAGGCCTGACTACATATATGCTTAGGGAAGGCCTGGTTTATTTTATGTTAGCTTAGGTTGTAGGTCGAGAAAAGTTTCTCTTGGTAAGGCTCTCTGGGCACAAACGGTAGATTTAATTTGCACAGTAGAAAGTTTCTGTTGAACGTATCTCTTGTTGCAGGTGCAAGGACACATGTCTCGTTAGTAAAGACTAACTCTTTGTTTTCAAAAGTTAGAGAGATGGGAGGCATGGTACGGGGAGTGAAATGGAATTTAGGGATGATACTTTCAGCGGAGAAGGTGCCTGGGACTCAAGGCCATCGCAACCGTCCAGGATGAAGTAACCGTTTCGATGGAAAAGCACAAGAAAGAAGACCTGGCCAAGGAGGCGTGACAAAGGCGTGTACAATTGTATTGTGGTTTTGTATTAGGGATAGTGCCCTGAGGGAGGAGGCCAGAGAAGAGGTAGGGGAGACCTGAGAGAAGGACAGAGCTGAGCTTAGGTATTATGTGATTGCACTTCTGAGGAAGTCTTCACAGCTGACACCTTTTATTCACTCTTGCCTGGGAAAATCGTTATGCAGGGATGTCACTTAGCGTTAGTGTAGGGACAGCAATTGATGTAAAGCTTGTTTAGTCCAATGAAGAGCAATTTAGAATTTGGAGCAATCATAGTCTGGTTGATCCTTCTAGAACTTTCTATTCTCTTTATCTTGAGTCGGATGAGATTCCTGCGTAGATTATTATTTGTATTAGTGCCCATCTATTTCTTTAACCTCGTGTTGAGGTGCTTGCACGTTCAGTTATTTTTGGCGATAATAAATTCTTAAACTTGAATTCGGAGTCAGTGGTCCTTTCAGACAAAATGAATGCTGTTATATGATCAGATGAGATTCTCTCCTTTACACTATTCAACAGGTAAAAAGATCTTGGCGACCAGAAGGTTCTTATAGATAATTAGATAAGAATCGGCGTTATCAGTTGGTAGCAGAGTAGGATGGTTACCTTTGATGGTAAGGGGAGATCTAGAGCAAGATAGGAGATTAAGTTGCCCCATAGAGCCCGAGTGACGCAGATCCAGAGGACCGCGGGAGAAGGATGTCGGAGGTCGTTGAAAACTGACGGAAAGTGACGGTGCGGCGGAAGTAGCAGTTCGTGGGAGAGTGAGTATGAAAAGAGTGATGTTTGGTAGATTGCGGTGTTTTATTGTTGTGTGATGTCTTGCGGAGTTGGAAAGAGAGTTGTGTGATTGAGAACCCGACCGTGAGCGCGCGCGGGACCGGGAGATTTATTGTGGTGTAGAATACACCCAGAGTGAGAACGTTGACCAGAGGTTGTGGGGGTCACGAGACGTCATTGACAGACCCACTGAAGATAGGGAACACATGAGTGAGTGTGTGAATAACCAACGCAGGTCGTAGGTTATTGTGTGCAGAACATCGAGTGATTGAATCCTATCGAGTGTGTTAAAGGCGATTGTCCGGTCGTTTCGCGGACAGACGATTGCCAGATTGAGGTCAACAAGCTCAAGAGGCTGATCGGTCATTGGTAAGACTGACGGTCAGAGAGGTAATTGTTCGGTAGGACGGACATTATTTCAGAGTATGATTGGGACAGGTGCGAGCGAGAACGAGTGAATTAGAAAGGAGGGGAACTGCTGCGAGCGGAGGAAAAGTGACGTCAGACAAGTGCCGCGCTGCGATAGGCCGGTTGGTGTGAGCCGCGCTGGTATTGGTGGATTGAAATCAGGAAGTAAAAGCGGACATTTTGAGTGCAAACAAAAAGTTGATTCATCATGAAATGTTTTAAAGCTTTACGGGAACTTTGTAGAGGTGATAGACATGTGGTTGTTCGGGAGGGAGAGGAAGCTCCTCCCGAGGATACACCAGCACATTATATGGCAAAGAATGTAGGATTGCATACTATAATTTGGCTTGAGAATTGGCATAAAATGACAGAAGCAGAAGGAGAATTGTCGTTCCCTCGATATGGTACTTTCAGGATGGAAGTATTGTACCAGCTAAAAAGTGTAATGGCCTCATTACGACCACTACCTAGACCGACACAATTTGAGGCATTGCATGCATGGATTAGAGCAGCACACGAAAGGAATAGAGACAAGAGTCAGGAAAGGGTGAAGAAATCGATCAGGGCATTTCAAGATGCAAAGTGGGATGCACTGGAGAAACGGTGGAGGGTGGCAACGGTTGAAGTGGACAAGTTGTACCCATTGTTAGTACAAAATGGGAAGATAATAAGAATCGATGAGGACGACAGTGATCTAGATGACAGCTTGTTGGATAGGTTGTTGGCAGAGAGGCCACCACCATTTAATCCAGATTCAGAAGAGGGAAAGACGACCCCAGCAGTAGCAATAGTTGATGAGAGCCAGAATCAGACTAGCATGAGAGTGGTGGGAAGGATTTCCACAGGAACGGAGGGGCAACGGCGTCTATGATAACACAGCCTCCTGCGGGGAACACAAGATTACCGGACTCTTTGACAGTACCGGTTACCATAGGCCCTATAGTACCGGTATATGACCCAGACCGAGTGAGAGAAGGGGGCTCCGTACCGACGGGAAGGGAGGAAGGAAACAGTGAGAGTGGGAATGGGTTTGGAGTAAGAGTGGTTCATTTCCCAAGACCAATGGAGACAAGTACGCCGTTACCGGCTACTGCGGACTCTTCCTTTAGGAGAGAAGAGGAGAGACCAGAAAGACCGAGGTCTTTGCGGGAATCTAAGTCAGCTTTGAGGGAGTGGACACCAACAGTAAAGAACCAAGAGGATAGGATGCAAGGAGATAGGGCACAGAACGTCTCGGAAGACAGACCAAGTTCCAGGGATATGAGGGAAGAGAATAGGTCACAAGGACAGAATAGTAACTGTGATGAGCGGGATGGCTCGGGTTGTCGAGATGTACTGAGGAGTGCAGTACAGGCAAGGTTGCTAGACGTGGTGAGGCTGAAAGCAGAGGTAGACGAAATGATCAGTGGGGGTCTGCCTTTGGAAAGGATAGAAATTTATGGACCAGATGAGCTGCTGTTTGTAGCAAAAGATGTGACTCGAAAAGCTAGAATGGCACATGATAGATTGAAGGAATTGGCCAAAAGATATGAGGTGGACCTGAATAAAACTAAAGCGTTGCAGGGACCACATAGATTGCATTATAGTGATCAGGAGCTGGAGGAGAAAAGAATCACAGGATTAAAGACACACACAAGAGACCTGATTATAGGAATGAGAATATGGATTTTGTTGGACAAATGGGAAGAAAGGTGGTCCAAGAAGAAACCAGTAAAGAGAGCAGAAGGGGAAACGCCGCCGCCAGGAGGGGGGCGACGGGTGTTGGAAATTTTCCTTTACGGGAAGTACAGAATGGAGGGTACGTGCATGTGCCGTGGAATAGAGGTGACTTGGCTGCATTTACAAATGATTTTCCTCGGCTGAGGGAGAAACCAGTAGAATGGTACAAACAGGTTGAGCGGTTTGTGAAAATTTCAAAAGTATTGTGGATTGATTTGAACACTTTGTTTGACATAGTGGTACCGGGAGATTTGTGGACAGCTTGTAAAGTCGCTATTGAGTGGCCGACTTCGGAACCGGATAGAGAGGCGGTTACAAATGGTCCATCACCCCTAGTTATGAAAAAGTATGAGCAGGTGATTACATGGTTGAAACTGAAGATTTCACCCCAAGATATAGATTGGGTTAAGATAGATCGGACTGTACAGGAACCCAAAGAAACGGTGCATGAATATTACGAAAGACTTCTGCAAGTTTTTAAACAGTATAGTGGGTTAGATATTTTGGACCCCAAGGATATGGGACAGTTTGTCTCAAAGTTTGTAATGGGTCTGAGGATGGAAATCAGCCTCATGATACAGCATCATTTGATCTGCTGGCAGAACAAGCCGTTAGATGAAATTTTGAGGTATGCGAGATACTGTAGTGATGAGGTGGACTCAAAACATCGGAAGTTAAAAGATAAATTGATGCTTGTCCAGATGCAGACAGCACAGGGTCAGCCTAGTGGAGGGACCTTAGGAAGAAAGCAAGGAAATTTCCAGGGGAACCAGAATGGGCAAGGACAGGGACGGGGAAAACCAGTAGACCCCAAGACAGGAGTGGACATAGCCACGCTAAAGAAGACCACGGCTTGTCATCTTTGTCGCCAGGTCGGACATTGGAAACGCGAGTGTCCTTTGAACCCAGCTAATCAGTTGCAGGAAGAGGAAGAGGGGGCTCAGGCACCCGCGCAAGAGGTAGTTAACACAATAACGAGACCTAGGACGATGAAAGGGGGGGTTTACAGTTCTCACGCCCAGGTTCCCCAAGCTCCGAGGATTTCACAAGGAACACGAACGTACCAACAGATGCCCCTGTTCGAAGATTACGACGAGAATAGCTTAGACCCTTTATCCTGACGGTGCCTGAGGGGGAGGAAGACTGCACGCTTGGAGCGGTCTTGGAGGTAGACCAGAGAGGACCTTTTGTGGAGGCAGATATTGAGGGTCATCCTGCCACACTTTTGGTTGATACTGGAGCTACCCGGTCTACTGTAAGATCAGCAGTAGTCCCTAACCTACCCCTCTCGGGACAATCAATCCAGGTCGTTGGAGTAGCGAACAAGAGAATAAGCAGCCCATTGACAGAACCGATCTTAGTAAGGATAGGTTCCTTCCAAACTAGACATCAGTTTGTAGTGTGTGATACGAGTCCAGTTTGCCTTTTGGGGAGAGATCTGTTGTGCAAGTTGAACTGCACGATTTATTGTACACCACGGGGAGTGGAGGTCCAGACGAGAGATGACGATGCTGACTTTAAGGTTGCCAATCAGCATCTGTGTATAGATCTGTACCCAATGGTGACAGTGGAAGAACTTCCACCTGATCTGAGAGACGCAGTGTCGTCTGTGGTGTGGGATTTCGCAGGCGACGAAATAGGTCTAATCAAAGGGGTTGAACCAGTGCGGATTGAGGTGAAACAGAATGTTGATTTCCCCAGGACACCTCAATACAACTTGTCGCCTGAAACGATTGCAGGGATAAAACCTGTGATCGAGACCTTCATTAAGAAAGGCATTCTAAAAGAGATCCGAGGTAGCCCCTGTAATTCACCGATTATGGGACTACAGAAACCGAGCGGGAAATACAGGATCGTGCAAGACCTGCGAAAGGTCAACACGATAGTTATCCCTTGTTGTCCAGTGGTACCGAATCCTTCAGTAATACTGTTCCAGATCCCATGCGAAGCCGAGTGGTTTACGGTCATCGATTTGTGTCAAGCCTTCTTTTCGATACCGCTCCACGAGGAAAGCCAATTTCTTTTTGCGTTCAGGCTGGAAAATCGCGTGTTAACATGGTGTCGTATCCCTCAAGGGTATACGGAAAGTCCATCGATCTTTAACCAGATCCTGAAGAAGAACCTTGAGAGTCTTGTGTTGCCGCAGAACTCAGTTCTCGTGCAATACATAGATGACTTGCTCATTGCCTCAGAAACAGAAGATGCTTGCAGAATTGACACGATAGCTCTGTTGAACCACTTAGCAGAGAATGGACATAAGGTGTCCCCGAACAAGCTGCAGTACTGTTTGAACGAGGTACAGTACTTGGGACACAGATTAGAAAAAGGCAAGAGGAAGGTGTCACCAGACCGAATTGAGGCAATAATGAGTATGTCAGTACCCACTACACAGAGAGAAGTTAGGATGTTCCTGGGAATGGTTGGCTACTGTCGACAGTGGATTCCTAGTTTCTCCTTGAGAGCAAAGCCTTTGCAGAGGCTTACACACAAGGATGTGAGTGATCCGGTACCATGGGACGAGGAGTGCTTGATATCATTCCTGAAACTGAGAGAGGAATTGTGCAGTGCTCCGGCACTGGGAATGCCAGATTACAACAAGGCCTTTACATTGTTCTGTTATGAGAGGGAAGGATGTGCATTAGCAGTGTTAGCTCAGAACCATGGAGGTGTCCGTAGACCAGTTGCCTATTTTTCAGCTACTTTAGATCCAGTAGCTTCTGCGTTGCCCGGATGTCTAAGATCCGTTGCTGCAACAGGTGTCAGCATTGAAAGATGTGAAAGCATTGTAATGGGACATCCATTGACTGTACATGTGCCACATTCGGTTGAGTTATTGATGACCAGGACCAAGACCCAGCACCTAACGAACAATAGGTTAACGAGGTACGAGCAAGTCATACTTGCCGCAGAGAATGTGACTCTGAAAAGGTGCTCTGTCTTGAACCCTGCGACATTAATGCCTACACCGAACACAGATGATGAAGATTGTGCGGATCATGATTGTCTCGATGTGACCGAGCTTTGCACCAAACCGAGACCTGACATTGTCGATGAACCATTGGCTGACCCAGATGAAATTTTCTTTGTCGATGGTTCATGCTTAAGAGACAGTGTGGGGCAATTGAGAGCAGCGTTTGCTGTATGTACCATTTCAGGAGTGGTCGAAGCTGCTTGCCTAGAAGGAGTACGTTCCGCGCAGGTAGCTGAGATCATTGCCTTGACCCGTGCCTGTTTGGCCGCTGATCGAATTCGAATCACGATTTACACAGACAGCCAATATGGGTTTGGCGTGGTGCACGACTTCGGGCAGTTATGGTCTCAGAGGGGATTTTTGACATCATCTGGCTCACCCATTCGGAATGGAGAATATGTAAGACAACTGTTGGATGCATTACAGCATCCGAAGGAAATTGCTGTTGTAAAGTGTTCCGCCCATGGGAAAGGGGAGGACTTTGTATCATTGGGTAACAATTATGCGGATGAGGTTGCCCGCTTCTGTGCAGAACAAGGATGCATATTCACAGAAAGAGAGATAGGGGAGAGCCAAGAAGGAACCGAGCTCAGCATAATGTTGACCATGGCAGACACCTGGGAAGAGCTTAAGCGATTGCAGGATGAAGTTTCAGACCAGGAGAGAGAGGGATGGATCAAAGCTGGTTGTGAGAAAGGAGATGTGGATGTGTGGGTATCCAATGATGGGAGAGCCGTGTTGCCTGAAGAATTGTTGAGTCCGATGGCAAGACTGATACATGGACAGGCACACCTTGGTAGAGACGCAATGATGAGAGTGTTTAGACAGACGTGGTATAACCCACGGTTCCGAGCAATGGCTGAGACGGTATGTCAGAGGTGTGTTACGTGTCAGCAGATGAACGCTGGAAAGAAAACTGTAGTTACATTGAGTCACATTGGGAGGTCAGGTGGGCCTTTCAACAGAATACAGCTCGACTTTGTGGAAATGCCTAAGTGTAATGGGTTGAGGTACATTTTAGTGCTAGTATGTGTATTCTCACGGTGGGTGGAGGCTTACCCCACACGCAGGTGTGACACTCTCACAGTGGCTAAGTTATTGTTGAGGGAGCTCATCCCTAGATTCGGGATCCCGACCTCTTTGGAATCAGATAGAGGAAGGCACTTTCACAGTGAAATCATGAAGTTACTTTGTGCTGCATTGAACATTGACCAGAGACTCCACTGTAGTTACAGACCAGAGGCTTCTGGGATGGTGGAACAAGTTAATGGGACTTTGAAGGCCCGGATGGCAAAAATGTGTTCTTCAACATCCCTGAAATGGCCCGACGCCTTGCCACTCGTGCTAATGAGCATGCGAAGTGTCCCTGACAGAAAGACCGGGTTGTCCCCCCATGAGATATTAATGGGGAGGGCAATGAGATTGCCAGCAGTACCAGCTACAGCCTTGATAAGCATCACTGATGATTTGATTCTCGATTATTGTAAAGGACTCTCTGATGTGGTCCGTTCTGTATCCCAGCAGGTGCAAGCAGCAGTGGTCCCAGCCTCGAGTGATCTGTGCCACGACTTGTGTCCCGGTGACTGGGTGCTCGTCCGGAAGCACGTGAGGAAGAGTTGCTTGGATGCCCGCTGGCGTGGCCCGTATCAGGTGATACTTATCACGAACACAGCAGTGAAGTGTGGAGGATTGCCGAACTGGGTGCATGCCTCCCATACCCGCAGAGTTTCAGCACCCTTGGAAGAAACAGCTCCTCTCGTGAATGAAAATCCAGCTGATGTGGCAGGGCCACATGAGGGGACAAGTCAAGCTGTAAGGGTCGCTGACACAGCTGGTGGTGCACTAGAGCAAGCCGAAGGGGGTTTCCACAGTTCGAACCCTGACTCAGACACCGAAGACAGAAACGGTGCAGTGGGCGGAGAAGAGTCAGATTCAGCAGAAAGAGGAAGTAGTGCACTGGGTATAGAAGGGGAAGGCAGACGAACGAACAGAAGTGCAGAAAGTTGGCCTGAAAGACAGAGGCGACTGAACCTGAGGTTAGCACCTGAAAGAGAACTTGCTCCAGTGTCCGAAGCATCTGAAACGGAAGCAAGTGACGAAGACCAAGCACAAGACAGTCGGCGAAGGTCAAAGAGAACAAGAGTGCCTTGTCGCAGATACTCTACCCCTGAGTGGACTTACACTGTGTTTGATGCAGGGGGTGGTGAGTACGGGAAGACTGAGGTCAGTGCAAGTGGTCAGTCGGAGCCCGAATGTGGTGGTGAAGGTGGTGCTGCAGTTGCCAGGGCTCGAGATAGAAGGAACACTGACCCTCACGGTTCCGAATCCCCCGCTTCTGAGTGAAGTCCGAAACTTGGTTTTGCATCGACTCGAATTCCCGCCTTTTGGAGTTGAGCCGTTTTCACATGAAGTGCTGATTTTGCGTCTTGAACTTTTGTATCACGTTCTGGTATTGCTCAATGAGGATCTTATTGTGGATCAACTATAAACTGTAAATAAAAGTCCAAAAGAAGAAGATAACCTAGGTCCGAGTGGAAGAAGAATAAACTTAGGGACTTTCCACAGAAGAGGAACGAAAACTAGGGAAGTCTTTTTCTGGACTGTGTAAATAAGATTGTGATCGGAAAGGGAAAGTCCGGAGATTTCATGGTTGCTCGAGCTGGTTGAGCAAGACACAAATAAAGGACAGAGACTTTTTCAGGGTTCTTTGCTATAACCAAGACTTTTGAGAACTTTCGAAACCATGGAGCCGGGAGATCCCAATCGTAGATCAAAGTGGATTGTAGGCATTCTTATAAGTAGTGTAATAATTTCTATAATCATAGTAGTTGTAGTCTCATATACTGGTTCGCACGAGCAAGAAGTAGAGGAGGTGACAGGGACACCGACACCTATCACACCTAGCCAGAAGGGGGTAGACAGGGCAGCTGACAGAGCTTTGCTATTAGAAGAGAGTCGTAGATTACATGTAGATTTATCTAAAGGTGATTTTAAGTTGAATGCATATGCTAAGTTGTTGTATGAGTATGTTGAATTGATGTGATGGATGCGAAAGATTGTTATGTGTGTATGCAGTTGCCTACTTCAGTGGACGAGGGTATTAGGTATCATCATCTTCCACTGACTTATGGTATTTCATGTAGTCTTTTGCTTAGTTTGTTTTATGAGAGAGATCAGTTTGAGTATTTCTTTTCCAATTTCGACGCAGTGCTTCCTGAAGTCCCAGCTTACAAGCATTTGAATAAATATGACTATTATAAGACAGAAGACAGGCTGAGGAAGTACTTCATACCGAGTTTGGAATTGGATACAGCATTCGCACACAGACACAATCTGACTTGTTTGATGTCGGATGTAGAGAGAAAGTTTGTAGATCAGGTCGAGGATAGGTATAGAAAGCTGACTCACTCCCGAGATTTGGGGCATCACAGGACTGATTGGACAGAGGAAGAAAAGTTGCATAAGACCAGGGGAAGCTATGGTCCTATAGCGTTAGATAAGGAGCAGAGGGGTAAGTTGTGTATAAGGCGTTATCAGACTTACTACGAGAAGGTAGCAGTGGGACAGAGTACCTGTGATCACGTTTTCACCATGGCAGATGTAGCAAAAGAGTTTCTCCAAGGTCCTGTACAAGTGATACCAACGGTGTATTACGTATGTGGGAAGAATGCTTATGTGAGGTTGCCTGCAAATTGGTATGGAACATGTTATTTGGCAATAATATTTCCAAAGATTTACCATACAGCAGATTTAGATCTTCTAGAAGGTGGAGAGCATTCAAGAACGAGAAGAGCTGCAAGTGCAGGAATCGTAGTGGGAGATATCTTTGGAGCTATGATACCCAGTCTGGGAGTAGTCTTGAATGATGTGAAGATCCGGAGGTTAGCGACTGTGGTGGATGAATTTTCGATGAACACAGCAAAGTCGTTGGTGTTGGTAGAAGGAGAGATGTTGTCGATAAGGGGAATGGTTTTGCAGAATCGCCTTGCTTTGGATGTCCTATTGGCAAAAGAGGGAGGAGTCTGTAAAATGTTGAAGGTTCAAGAGTGCTGCACTTATATACCAGACCGTAGCAAGGATCTGGAGAAATATATAAGTAATATCACTACGATCCACACAAAGATAGCGGATTTGACCGAAGAAGGGGCCTGGGAAAAGGTCGGAAAGGGTTTTGGTCAAGTGGGAGGTTGGTTTGCGAACCTAGGAAAGGGATTCCTTGGATACTTTCTGAGACCCCTCCTTATCTTGGTGGGTTGTGTGGTTGGCTTGTGGATTGTGATCAAGGCCTACAAGTGGTATCGAGCAGGCCGAGTCAAGAGAGCGTTGAGGGAAAATGACATGAGATTGGCAAGACTGCAGGACAGTCAGTATCAAAGGCTCAAGAGCATGGAGAATTTTAGATCAGGGAAGATGGCAAAAAGTTCTGTTTAGGTCGGTTCCTTCTCTGAGGGAGTAGAATGAGATGTGATGACAGGAGTCATCAAAGGGGGAACTGATAGAGCAAAATGTTCTTGTGAATTGTAGGGGTGCATCATAATCACTGATAGGCCGCACCCGCATGTAATCAGACATATATTCACATATATTCAGTTATATACTCATGCATGTTTAGTAAAGAATGAATAGTTCGTTGAGACAAAGTGAACTCAGCAGCATAATGGTGTTAGGATAACGATGTAATGTAATGCTTATTGAATTGTGTGAACATAATGCATAGAGGAATTAGTTCGTGTGTGTAATGTAATTGCAGTAGTTTAAACGTGCACCATATTAAAGTTGCACATGTAATTCATTGTTTGCATATGAATCGTAATGAAAATGCTTATAGGGAAACGTAAGACGAGTGTTTAAAAGTCATATGTAAAGGCCTGACTACATATATGCTTAGGGAAGGCCTGGTTTATTTTATGTTAGCTTAGGTTGTAGGCCGAGAAAAGTTTCTCTTGGTAAGGCTCTCTGGGCACAAACGGTAGATTTAATTTGCACAGTAGAAAGTTTCTGTTGAACGTATCTCTTGTTGCAGGTGCAAGGACACATGTCTCGTTAGTAAAGACTAACTCTTTGTTTTCAAAAGTTAGAGAGATGGGAGGCATGGTACGGGGAGTGAAATGGAATTTAGGGATGATACTTTCAGCGGAGAAGGTGCCTGGGACTCAAGGCCATCGCAACCGTCCAGGATGAAGTAACCGTTTCGATGGAAAAGCACAAGAAAGAAGACCTGGCCAAGGAGGCGTGACAAAGGCGTGTACAATTGTATTGTGGTTTTGTATTAGGGATAGTGCCCTGAGGGAGGAGGCCAGAGAAGAGGTAGGGGAGACCTGAGAGAAGGACAGAGCTGAGCTTAGGTATTATGTGATTGCACTTCTGAGGAAGTCTTCACAGCTGACACCTTTTATTCACTCTTGCCTGGGAAAATCGTTATGCAGGGATGTCACTTAGCGTTAGTGTAGGGACAGCAATTGATGTAAAGCTTGTTTAGTCCAATGAAGAGCAATTTAGAATTTGGAGCAATCATAGTCTGGTTGATCCTTCTAGAACTTTCTATTCTCTTTATCTTGAGTCGGATGAGATTCCTGCGTAGATTATTATTTGTATTAGTGCCCATCTATTTCTTTAACCTCGTGTTGAGGTGCTTGCACGTTCAGTTATTTTTGGCGATAATAAATTCTTAAACTTGAATTCGGAGTCAGTGGTCCTTACAGACAAAATGAATGCTGTTATATGATCAGATGAGATTCTCTCCTTTACACTATTCAACAGGTAAAAAGATCTTGGCGACCAGAAGGTTCTTATAGATAATTAGATAAGAATCGGCGTTATCAGGGGTACAATCTTTCCTTCTGCCAAGTTTGTATTTCTGCATTTTTTTAAGGGTCTTGTAAGCGCTGCTCCACAGTGAGGTCCTGCAAGGTCCCTGCAGAGAAGGAAGTATTCTGATGAAAAGATGCTGCGTGCCTACGTCAAACCTCACACAACAAATACCAAAAGTTTATTTACCACCAACAACACCAAACAATCCTAAATCCAGCACTGGCTGTCTAAGGTGAAGCTGCATCACTGTACGCTCCATCTTCAAGAAGACACAAAATCACCTTGTTTCCTCATCAAGAGGGACTTCTCCTGCAAAACTGACTTTGCCATGAAATCCCAGACTTCCTGGTAACAGTTATCCATGTTGTGCACAACGATGTCACTTCCTGTGATGAAGTTTCTGTCCGATGCCACTCAATGTTAAGTCTTTGATGCCAACTTGATGCAAATTATGTAGTGACACCCCCTTTAATTTCCTTAGGAGGACTACGGTGCTGGCATTGTGGTGGATCACAGGTCATGGTGCGAAGGACCATAAATGGAGGGCACTCTCCAGACAACCCCTTTGGTCATCTACCAAATGCTCTGTAGGAGGAAGAAGTGTTGCCACATGCACATCCTTGGCTATTAGGAAGGAGTCAGTGGTCGCCACCACTTAGTACAAATAAAGGACTGTTCCATGAAGACATATAGTGGGGTCATGAGGTTGCTTCTGCGGTTGCAATGTGCAAGAGTCGCAGCAAAGTCTGCGCGACCTACCGGTCAGAGTGATGTAACGCGAACCTGCCCAACGAAGAGTAAAAAATTAGCAGATCTGACATGGTGTGGAGGAATAGTTAGTCTGATAATATTCACGATTCTGTATGAATTGCCTAAGATGTCTGTGTGGTGCACCAGTCACACCCTACGATCAGTTAAATGGTACTTTAGTCATTCAAACCCTGACCTTGGCAGTCAGCTGTGGCTTCTGTTTCCAAGAGTGAGGGGGTCTCAGACACATTAAGTAGAAAGCCACTTCCTTCCCACATTAGTGTCACTGCTCACCTCTTTATTCCAGGACGCACATACTTATTGTGCCTAATGTACATGTCCCATTAATATTTAAGAGCCTGCGTGTCCTTTTACAGAGTCCAGGGGTATTGATGTGAAAGGGATCAGGCTGCCTGCATCCATCTGTGGGGCCGTCTGGAGGCCCCTGGGCTTCGAGGCGCACTTTCTGCAGCACCTTCAGTCAGCGCCATCCCCTGCAGGACCTCAGTGCAGGAGCTGGAGCTCAGTGTTCAGATCTAGGAGTACAAGGGAGAGCACAGGGGTCAGATGCATTATTACCATCACTACCAACTCTGCTGCAACTACTACTAAGAAAAAGAATAACAAAAATACAAATAATAGCACCGTTGTTAGTGTCATATCAATTCATTGCCACGATTTCACAAGTGTGCAAGAGGCAACTGTGTAAGTGCAAATATTATTTACTTGTACGTTTGGCCGGACACCTCATATTATTATTATTATTATTAGTAGTAGTAGTAGTAGTAGAAGTAGTAGCAGTAGTAGTAGAAGTAGTAGCAGTAGTGGTAGTGGTAGTGGTATAATAATAAATATTATTATTAATTATAATCATAATATTATTGTTATTAAAATTGTTGTTATTGTTGTTATTATTTTTATCTAATATACTATCATTCCTAGGTTGCTATTTGCATATCGCTGTCGCCTAATAAGAATGCAGGCCTGGGTTGACCCTGTCCCATGTCCACCTTGCCACATGAGGATCTCACGCAAAGATCTCAGCCACAAGAGCTCAACCCGCTCTGCTATCTTGCTGCCATTATTCTAATAATAATAATAAATAATGGTGAGTGAAATTAAAAAACAACCAAGGCCTTACAAGATCACAACTTTAGCACGACATAAGGTTGTGAAGCTTGTGAAGCTCCGAGGCGTTTGCCAAGGGTGATTACCAACAACTAGCCCCACAAAAGGTTGTCGTGGGGAAGAATTATCCCATGAATTATTTTTTGGTGGGGGTGGAATGTTCTCAAATAAATACCTATTTTTATATTTTAGCATTAGTTTAGTTTATTTTTCATCCTTTTTTTACAGAATCGTGATTAGAAGTGGTGCAGTAGTACTGGACTCAGTATCTCTGGGAGTTGTAATATCACATGGATTTCAAGGCAGAGATCCACGTGTTTGAAGCAGGATGTTATATTCCCAAAAAAAGGCCTGGAGCTACGGGTTCCCATGTAGAAAATAGTGCAGTAGCATCAATCCAAGCTACAATCGCACGTCAGCAGCGAGAACCGGTATCTGTAGCCCCTTGTGCAGTATCACTGCTCATAAATAACAAAACACTCATAAGGTTGCATTTAGAATTGTACACAAACTTTTCTCACAAATTCTAAAAATATAAACTTGCTGATTCCAATTCCTTGTTGGTAGCCTGCTCTGCTTCATCACAAAGGACCTCATTAAAAGTACCCCACATTTTCCAGTGTAGCAGGAAACTCTCTTACCAACCCCATCAGAATTTATGAATTCTGTAGAAACGCCATCGACCTGTCTTGTTTCACTTGGTATGTTTGGTTGTTCGAAACAGCTGAAAACTCAGTAAAAGAGGGCAAGAAAATTCTGCTCAACCACCATCTACAGATCGGTTGTGGTTAGCTGCAAGCTGGACGCTGTGTATTTCAGAAGCACTTTGTATTTTTTTGGCCAATTTAGCTTGCTTGTTGCAGAATCCCCTTAGAAGTGATAGAAAGTGGGGTATGTGAAGAGTGACAGGAGCTGGAGTAAATTATAATCCTGGATGTTTCATTTAAGATTGGTGCTACCTTGTTTTTGGCCCTGATGACCCAGTTTCAAAATAATATTTAGTGGGGTCGAAATGTTGAAAATATGCTAGAGGACTGACTTTAATCAGGATCTTTCATACCATACTTGAATTATGAGTTGTGTTATTGAATTTTACATTCATGTCAGCCTCCAGCTTTGCATATATGCACTGTATATAGCACTTACGTACTTTAACTCACTTATTCACCATCACTGCATTGTTTCTTAGAGCACCTTTTGATACAATGGGTTGATATATGGCTTTGTACATATTCTGAGTATGATTACATTGTTGTCAATAATAAACTGAATTAATTTCTCTGTAACAAACAATCAGTTGATAGCCTCCTTCAAAATGCTAATGAAGCAGAGGCCTGCACTTCCCCCGAGGGGACCATTGTTTTGTTGTATTGTTGTCCTGGCCAGGTTCCCACGGTTATAGGGCTGCCCATCTTAGTTTTACCACAAATGCTTACATAACTGGCCACCAAAAACCTAGAACTTTCTAAAAATAAGTGTCAGAGGAAATTGGCTCTGCATTGAGTGAAAGCTTTAATCATCATCATCCTCCTCTTTAAGAAATTTAATAATAAGACAATTTAATCCCAAAAAGTATAATTTATGGTGTAATACAACTCACATCAACCTTTTCAATGGAGTGTAATGCGTTTGATCTTCTTTGCAGATATTTTGCAACCAAATGCCCTCTTGACGTCTGAATATATTCTTTTCCAAGCAATGTTAAATAGATGATACTGACTTGGGGGCTGATTATGACTTTGGAGGTGCGAGAGCGGGGCCGCACGCCACCGCCACGTTCCCGCAATGCCAAAGTCAACCGCCACCCGCTCGCCAGATTAGGAGTTTTCTCCTGGTCTGGTGGGCAGTCCTTTGGTACTCCCACGGTGATGCCTTTGAAAAAGGCACCACAATGGGAATGCCAAAGCAAGTTCCTGCATGGCATGGACTGTAAAGTCCATGCCGTACAGGAACTGGGTATGTATGCACACATGGGGCACACCATGTGCCCCCCTGCATGCATCCCAGTACACAGTACCTTGATGATATGCCCCGTTGCCTCAGCCGTACAATCCACCTGCCATTATAAGTATGGCTAAGTCGGATTCAAACCAGGCATTGCAAACCCGCGATAACCGCGGTTAGCGCGGTTTATTCTATCGCATCGCGGGTTTGCTCGAGGCTTGTTAATAGTGCGCTGCCGTGTTAGCGCGGATTTCCAGGGAGGAATGGAAAGGAACGCCCACTTTGCATGTCATTAGCGATATTCTTCGCTGACATGCAAAGTGGAGTTAGATGGGCTGCTTACTCAAGGAAACACGCGTTAGCGTGTCCTTGATAATTGTGCGGAGTAAAATTCGCCGCTTTTCGGCCGAAAACGGCCGCTAAAGCGGCGATAATGGGCTTGATGATATGCCCCATGGTTCCAAAGTTCCATGGACCGCCAGACTTGTAATCAGCCCCTTAGTCTAATCACTTATGAACTGGGGTCATTTGACTTCTTTGATGTACTTTTGCTCAATTAGATTTAGGTTGCTGCGAGACATTGCGAAAAGGAAATCATAAAATCAGGGACGTCAATTCACCAAAATGCCAGGTGTAGCGGAAGTGACTTTACATGCCTTTTGACCTTCACTTTCACTCACACATACACATGCTTATACATACACATGCTTATACATACACACGTATTCACACATACACACACATTCTCAAACACTCTGCCTACACATACACACACATACACACTCTCTCTTACATAAACACTCAAAACTGCAAGCACACACACAACATACAAACATTTAAAAGCATTTTTTTTTACTTACCTCAGCTGGTAGGAAAAGTCATATTCCAGCTATTTGTACTCCATTTTTTATTAAACTAATAGTGAATAATGAAATATTATTCACTATTAGTATAATAAAAAATAGACAAAAAAACAAGGAGAGTGAAGCCTCCATCGACGTCCATAAGGACGAGCTGCTTCTGTTCCTGGCACTGATTTTGCCACTGCTGATGCTAGGTGTCACAAAGGAAGTGCCAGGGGTGACAAGTAGCATGTCAGGGTCGCAGCAGCGACCCCTGGTGACTCCTAAATGACATCCATGCATAAACACCATCACAACATTTTTCAGTTTGACGGTATGCAGAGTTCTGTTAAAAAATGGAAAACATATAAAAAATCCTACTAACGCAATCCAAACTCAGCATGACAACACATAGTGGTTTGTAAAATGAGTTCTATTTGTGGATCTAAATAATGAATGATTTTCCAGTTTTAAATTTTGATATTAAAAAATTGCCTGGATGACCTGTTTGAGATCTTGTTTAAGCAGGAAAGGGTTGAGGCTACACTGATGCTTCAAGTGGAGTCTGGCATTCTTGACCATCTCTTTGGCATGGTGCTCAAAGTGAAATTTCTTGTCGAATGTGAGGGCTAAAGGTTCTGCTGAGGTGATCATTTTTGGTGTGAACCCCATATCTGTTAATTTGCCACTCAGCAGGAAGTAACTGTCCTATGTTTGGGGTGAGAGGGAAAACATCAGTCTAGTATGCATTTAAGTTTCATTTCAAAGTTCCTGCCCAGTTGTAAATTTGCTTGATGAAGGTGGTAAGGCTCTTGAGGCTGTTGAGCATTGCATTCAGACTGAAAGTTGGATGTTGCTGAAGATGCTCTAGGAGTGACCTTGAGGTCTTGGTTGGCAGTATTTTCTTGGTAAGAGTGTAGTGAGACAAATGATCAACAAGTAGTCAAGAGATCTGCAGTGGACCACTTTGAATTCTACATCACTAGTCAGTAAAGTGTGCTGTTTTTTTCTGAGAACTAGCCTGCTTTTTGTTAAAAGGCGATGGTGGGCTTGTGCCTGGGAAGGGTGAATAAGGTTGAAAAATATCCCCATTCAATGCGGAGAAAGAGTATTGGCAAAGGTGCGAACAAATGCATTGGGTGGATTGAATGGTACTCAAATTAACCATCTGGCCTGTGTTTAAGCTGTCATTTGTAGATGTGATGGTTGTGCCTTCTCTTTATCTTTTCAGTAAGAAGTTCACTCCAAACTCTTGCACGTCTCTGCTTTGTGGGAAATTTTGAGACACAGCTTAGTTGGGAATGCCCCTTTGTCCCATCCACAGACATCTAGATGTTCTCTGAATGTTCCTTTTTTTCACCTGCAGCGGCTCAGCCGCCAAAGTGAAGAGGTAGTCCAAAGTAAAAGGACACACTGTGTTATTTGTATCAAGATGTCCAAATAAAATAGCTACACCAAACAAAAAGATTACAAAAAATAATAAGACAAACGGTATTTGGTCAAATGGTTCAATAGTAGTTATAGAAAAATGTGAAAATATCCAGAAAAAATAAATGGCACATTCAGTCCAAACATGATCAATGTGGCAAAGTAAAAAGAAAACTTCTGGCTCAAAGATATTTAATCTCCACACAAATCTAGTCAAGTCATCCAGTAGAACAGAGGCAATCTGAATCTAGCTCTTGTGGTTAGAACCATGATACGAGGCTTACTGAGGTGATGTCAAGAGCCGATGCGGGTCAAGCCAACACTTGATCTGGAGCTCCTGCTGAAAGATGTAGAACTGGTACCTTAAGGAGTTTGTGCTGGCTTGGGTGGGTGTGTAATGGACATTCCATTCTGAGTTAGGGAAGTAAACATTCTAAGGCCACAGCTCAATGCTAGTTTGATGGTGATTGCTTCAAATTGCTCCCCGACTCAATGAGGATCTTGGTTTTGATCTGCAGAGAGAAAAGGGTAAAACTAGCTTTACAAAACCTCAGTTTGGATGCCATTTTCAAAAGTGGTTAGATCGAACCCAGTCCTCCTTAGGTTGGGTTACAGAGGTCAGTTGCTTCCTTTGGTTTGAAGATCTTTTCAGGTGCTCAATATTCAGCTAGCAAAGCAGGCTCCTTCACCAGTCAATATTTCCTCCAAGGACAGGTTCTCTTTTTGGCAGGTCAGGAAATTGTTTTCCTCAATTTTAGAACTAGACCTTGAAAGCAAAGATTCGAGACAGAGGGAGGAACAAACTCTTCATTTTTACTCAGTCAGCAGAATGTCCTCCAGCAGGAGACCTAGATTCTTTGTCATGTGGATCAAAGTAGGTCTAAAAATGCTAGTGGGCCAATTAATGGTTTTTAAGAGGGGAATGATCATAACATTATTAGGTAATCCTAAACCAATCTCCCTTCTGCCCCCCACACTCCGCTCCCATGTGCACTGCATTATAATGTCCTTCTTGTGCGAAACAGCACCACAGTCCTCCCAATGTGCTTTGTGGGTTAAATTCTAAGGTGGTCGGGCATATGTTTGTGTCTATGGACCTCTCCCTCCCCTTTAATTCTGCCCATTAGTACCCAGTGCAGTAAGTTTATATCAAAGGCATTGTAGCACCTCTGCAGATACTCTTCGAGGATGTACTGACTGTTGTTGAGGCAGAGAGACAGCAAAGGGCCTCTCCTGAAATAAACCTGGTAATAGTCCCAAATGTGCAGGCAGTAAACTTATGTGAACTCCCTCATGTGAATAGATGTGAAATTCTCCATTCCAAAGATGAACCACGGGGAGCAACTAGAGCCAAATCAAGCACCCTCTTTTACTTGAAAGTAACAAGACGCAAAAAGGGAAACCAAATCTTACTACAGATTTGTGCTTTTCAGACTCAGTTACATTTACTCTGCAATTTTGGTGGTGTGTGCATTATGTAAACTAGTTTCAAAATGGTAGTTGAGGTGTTCATTTTACTAGGCTGTAGTTCTACAGAACCGCTTACAGCATCCAGTAAGCTTTAGAGCGTTTTAGTGTGCACAGAATTAGGGTCTCTTACTCTATAACATTGACAAGAAATCCCTATCGAAACGTCAGGCACCTGTACTTTTCCCTCATTCCTGCCTTACAAGACATAGGTATTGATATTTTGGACAGACTTCATTTACAGCCTACTGCCTAGAATGCAGGAAATGGATCACAGGATTGAAAACATGATTGTTGTGTGTGGGAGCAAGCATAGAAAAATATTTAATGTCAGTGATATACATGTAGTTTGTTTTAAAACCCCCTACTCAGTGCGAAATCTCTCAGATTAAGATTTGTAACAGGAGAGCAAACACACATTTTCTTGCAAAGGAACACCATAAAGGCTGTTCCTGCCTCCTGTTTGAATTCCTGCTCCATGGCCTTGGTCCAGAACAGAGGAAGATAGTTTCAAATTTGACCTCAATGGGAAACAAGATCTGAATTTGCAGTGGCCACTCAACTTTGTTTGCTGGAGAACCAGTTCTTTGAAGCTCAGTACCTTGGGAATGCACTGTAGATACAGAGGGGATGCTGACCCGTGAACTACTCCCAGTTAACTGTAAGGACTGATAACTCTCAGTTGATTTATGCAAACTGTACATGGGTCCTACTGTGGAACTCAGTCCTGATGGTTAGAAGTACCTCGGAATTGAGAAGAACCTGAACTAGAGGAAGCCTTTGGCCACTGGTAAGGATTCGAACTTAACTGTTGTACCATGAGGCCATTTGAGGATTTAGGGCCTGATTTATACATTGGAAGACGGCTTAAGTACCGTCACCATGCTTTACTCCCCCGATGGCGAGGGTACTCCACCCGCCAAAGTTAGAGATGTCCGCCGGCCCAGCAGTCATCTCTTGCATTTCCAGGAACCACCATCACACCGGTTCCTGTAAATGCATTGAAAGTTTGATGGACAACTCCATCATCAATATGGAGCTATGCATCAAACTTTCAATAATTTTTTTATTTTCAAAAAGAAAATCCCAAAGTGGGATCTTCTTTTTGAACACAAAAAAAACACAATGATTCCCTTACCATAGGAGATTTCTCCCATTTCGTGGCGGTCATTTTGCAGTAATAATAATAAATTAATATTTATTGTCTCGATTATCAACAATACAAGAACCAACATTCATGTCTTTTTTTTTTTTAAATAATATGTAAAAAAAACATGCAAACATATTTTTGAAGACTTAAGGATAAACAAGATGGACCTGGGTACAAATTGATAAACATGTACAAAACTAAAAATTATTCATCATACATTAAAACTTTTATTCTAATCAAAATTTGTACGTCACGCAAATTTCATTAACTGGTCTCCTATTCCTGCTACTAATCGACCAAGTGTTAAAATATCTACTGAAAACAAGTTTGTTCATTAAAAATGATGCAAAAACTAGGCCTCGGCGGAAAACTACGCTACGCTCGCGTAGTTTGCGCAACTACGCGCTATGCGAATTGCACGTAGCACAGTGCAAAAACGCGTAGCGGGCATTTTTTGCTTGCTCGCAGTCCTCAACGTCAAGTTGGCGACCGCGAACGAGCAAAATGACATCCCGGCGAGACTTTTTCCTCGTTCGCGATCAGCAACATCAAGTTGCCGATCGCGAGCATGGAAAATAAACCTCCTGGCGAGATTCTCAACGCGGGGAGGTCAGGTTTCTCATTGCGAGTGGTCGCGTATGCTCGTGACCGCTCGCGATGAGAAACTACCAGTCCGCGTTGAGAAACCTGCCGCTCGAGTACAAATCTACTCGAGCGGCAGAAAACGACCGCTTGCACTGTGCAAGATGCCGTTTGCAATGATTGCACAGTGCGGACAAGCATCCGGCACTGTGCAATCATGGCGAACAGCATTTCCTACTGCACTACGCAGTTCACGTAGTGCTACGCGTAGCTCGCGTAGTGCGAAGTGCACTTCGCGTAGCTACGCGTAGCGCTACTACGCGAACTACGCCCAGGGTTAGCAAAAACAACTAAATGAAATTATGGTTAGAGTCAAACCGAGACAGACTTGCACGCATTAAGCAGTCCTGTGTATCGAAGTGCATACTAATCCGGGAATTCACCGGAATAAAAGTTTATTCCATCAGTCTCCCCTCCCTGCAGTTCTGGGATGAGTTTTAACTATTGCCTTTTCCAGGTCTCCCAGTGCCACATCGATTAATGGGCCTACTCTTGCAAATCAGCTGTGCATCTTGTCCCATAATGTAGCCTGCGGTCGCCTTCTTGATTGTCCACACCCCCAGTCTTATAGAGCAAGGCCTAAGCAAATTGATCTTTGGGCCAGAACACTCATACTATAAGGAATAGTGATTCACACTTGGAGCTGCATCCTCTGCAGTATTTACAGGACTTCCCCCGTTGGGAGCTCTAGTTAGCTCTTATATCACCTGGCGCTATGAGTTGAAATCTCAGTCTTATGAACTTCATTCTTGTCTCTGTTTTCAGGTTTATCATCACATAGCTGTGAGAACAGCAGCTCCCCTCTTTTCAGCCTTGATAGCTGCTAGGCATTCTCCATAAATGACATTATCTTTGTGTATTCTTTGGACATTTTCTTAAAGGAGCTACAACTCGGTGTACTGTCCCAGAGCTCTGTGTGGCTTAGTTCATCTATAATTCAAGTCAGATTCTTAGACCATTTACACTGTGGAATTTCTGGTTAGTGCAGAGTAATTTCCATAGCACACTCTTGAGTGAGCCTGCTTCTGCGATTTTCAGGCTAAATCGGTAAGTAAATTGGCCATCATGACACAATTAGTGAGCTCAAATTAAAGCCATTGGTGGCAGACTGGTGTAGATTTAGGAAGCCCAAAAATGGATCTGATGGCAGTGGGCGGAATGATCGTAAATCTGGAAACGCGTCTGAATGCTACGCCACCCCGTTTTTTCCTCTTTCAATGCGTGCTGCATTCTGCAGCACACATAGGAAGAGAAAAATGCCTGTAGTGATTGTTTTTGTGCAAGAAGGTGCCCCTTCCTGCACAAAAACAATCTCCCTATGACGCAGGCATCCTTGCACCATGGTGCAAGGGTGCCTGCTTGCTAGCGCATGGCAGCAGTTTGTGCGCCAGCGCAGGGAAAGCACAGGAATGCAACATATTATTGTAAATATGTTGCATTCATGTGCTGGAAGTGCTGCAGCGTCGCGCAGCCAAAGGGCTTGCGTTGCCGCGCTGCAGCACTTCCTTGTAAATCTGACCCTAAATCTGCAATTTCTCACCCTTCGTAGAGAAGCCATATTAAATTGCCTGGAAGAACTTTAATCTGAAAAATTCGAGTATTGAATATCCTGATGGACTGCAAAGTTTTAGGTACATTTGGTGAAGGTAATATCGAAGAGGACTGGCTCTGTTTAGCATGGCTGTGTGCTGCGTTCTGTGGCACAAGTTTCCATCTTGCCAAATCCCCAGATACTGATATGCCTTAACTTCTTCTATGTGGTCCCTGCCGATCGACCAATTATGAAGACCTTTGGTTATTCCAAAGGAGATCATTTTAGCAGGTGCGGTCGGCACCAATTGGAGGTAGAGGGCGGGGGCTGGGCGGGGGAGGGATGACGCGTGAGGTACGGGGGAGGACACAGGGGAAACTTACCTTTTCGCCGCTTCTTCAACTGTTTCTCCTCCGTAGTCCTCCCTCGCTCGGCCACAGGAAGGACACCCAGGCTCCCAGTCAGCCAATCACCACGCTGCCTTAGCAACTTTGTGATTGGTCTGAGCACCATTTTTCAGCGCTCAGACGCTGACTCGGAGCCTGGGCATGTTCTCCACGTAGGCTGTAATGCAGCCTGCATGGAGAACAAGTGAAGTGCGCAAGACTGTTTTGGGCGGCCCGAGAGGGCTGTCCAAGCAGCCATTGCGTACTTTAGGAAGGTGCTACCACTCCTCCCCGGCCCCGCCCCCTCACGCAAAGCTGTGGGCGGAAGTAGGAGAAAATAAATTATTATCATTTTACTTTCTCTGTCTTTCACTGCAAAAAAGCAGTGGGGCGACGCTCCTCTGCCTTAGCGGAGGAGCCGCCACTACATTTTAGGTTTTGAAACACTTAGCTTTAGTTCATGGTCAATGAGACAGCTGTTGTGACAGGTCAGGGAACTCAAGAGACCAATGGGTGCATCGTCTGAAAGAACCATGACGTCTGCATATTGCAAAGTTGGAATCTGCTCGGAGTCCAGCTTTGGGACGAAGGCCGTTATACTTTTCAGTTCTGGAATTAGGTCAGCTGTCTACAAGTTAAAAGGAAGTGTAGGCAGTACGCAGCCCTATTCACACCGCAGTTGATAGGAATCTTCCTGGAGACTCTAGTGCTCTCACACCACTTCACCCTCACCTATGTGACCATGTATATCTTGCGGATGGCAGATAGTAGTGAGTCTGGAATGCCTCTATTTTTTTATTTGCCCCAGAGTACAGTTCTGCTTACTTTGTCAAAATCGGCGCTTACTTAGAGGTGGCATGCATAAAGCCTGGAGCTGCGATAGATTGTTTTTTTATGCAGCACTTAATATGTAAAAAAGAAGTGCCAGGGCTCTCGTCAGGAGACCGCAGCAGCTTGCAACACACATTGACCCAGCTATGCTGCCAATGATAGCAAGAACACAAATAATGACAGTACCAACACAACTACTAATCATCACACACCTACAAGTGTGACAATTCGGGCTATTTCAGGCCTCCAAAGCTATAATAATGGCTTGGGCGGCAGGTAATAGTCATTTTTTTTATGTATATTGGATTAATAATTACCTGTTGTTGTGGTCATCTCTAAATTAGCCAGACAACTCCAGTAGGGGGCGGGCCTTGAAAGGGGTGGGGCCTCATGCTGAGAAGTACCTACCAGGCACTTTTGAACCCCACCCCTCCCAAAAATAAAAAAAAACCTTGCTGAGGCTGGTGCTGATGTACTGGGGTGTTTTCACACCCCTTAATGGACGTGGGCAGTTCAAAGCCTCGGGGAAACGAGCTGGAAAACTTCTATTTGCAGTGGCTTTCAGCTCGTTTTCCCTGTCACCCTGTGATATCAGCTCCTCACCAGGTGACCGTGTGATGGGAGCCGATATTGTGTGTCACACGGTGGCACGCGTGTGATTTGGCAGGTATGCAAAGTAGAGTGCGAACCAAACACCTGTCTGCGTGTCAGTGCCGGAGCGAGGGACCGAGCATCTGTATCTGCGCGAAAGACTTTAAAGGGGCTTATTTACAAGCCTCTTGAGCCGCTGGTGCGTCACTTTCAATATGGGAAAAAGTGACCCACCAGCGGCGCAAGGGGCTTGTAAATACGCCCCTTTATGCGATTTTGAATGAACTTCTAGCAGCAGCCACGTTTAGTTATTCACTTCTGTAACCACGTGAAATACAAAGGATTTCGCTGAATTATTGCGTTTATTACGTGTTTTGTATTTTTTTATGTCTAATTAGCTGAAGGCAATGGCGTTTTGGGATGATTAAGGTCTGCAATAAAGAAAGAATTAAATTGAAATTTAAAAAAAGCAAAAAGCAGAATAATTCGCCTAAAAATTATGGCAACCGCAATATGGGTTATTTTCGTCATTCCAAGAACGAATAGAAAACTCCAAGGTTAAGCATAACCAAAGCGAGGGAGGAGGAAGCCAGTGACTTAATTACATAATCTTCTTTGATGAATTTGTTTCTGGCAGTTTTATAGGTTGACAAGCGAATATATTTATGCAAAAATATTATTCTCTGTGGGTTGTTTCTGCACAGGAAATGTCAAATGAGCATAATGCAGTTTTAAGTTTTAATGTTTATCATCTGAAAAAAAAATACCATTGAAATTAGGGAGTCATGTGCCCCTTAAATCATGGATGCGCTGACACGCGGCTGAATGAGATGTGTTCCACGCGCGTGCACTGTATGGGCCCCTTCTTTAAATCAGGCAGCTGTTATTGTTATTTTGAGAATACATTACAGGAAATAATAGCTTTATGACAATGGCTGCTAGGTCGTTGAGCTTTTCCTCCTCTTGCAAAAAAAATTCAGGTTAACAAGATGTAATATTTTTATCTGGCAAAGGGACTCTTGGCATCCACAAGGGTTTTCCCTCGGGGTTTGCGGTAGCTGAATCCATGGCTGCGCTTGGTAGAAGTCAGTCAGTAAAAAATGTGGTCCCCTGTTCCCTCGATGTGTCATCTCCCTAGTTTTCGTCTCCTGGGTGCTCGGCTTGCCATTTGAAGTCTCAATTTGCCCTCCCAGTTACTGCTCCCTGTGAAGGGATGCTGGCTTTGAGCATCAGTTGTCCTTGCATGTGACCTTTCCGCGCGCTCAGTTTGTTGTTCCTGGCTCTGCTCTATGAACCCATCCTTGCACATAGAGGCTGCTTTCACAGCGCTGTGACTGAAAAAAGAAAAATATTTGTTTCTTTTACCTGTGCGCAAAGCATATCAAGGGCTTGATTGAGAGATGGTTAGTAACATTAAATCCGTCCCTGCCTGGGGGAAGTTCTCCCACAGAGGAATTTGTTCCACCAAACCATCCCTGTGGTGGAGCAAATTCCATGGGTGGAATCTCCGAATTATTCATCTCCTCCAGAAATCCAGAAGATGTTCTATTATTACTCATATGTAAACGAGGCCGTTCACATGTTAGTGAAGCTTTATTACCATCTTATCTTCACAGAAAATTAGCTGGCGGTGTGTAAAGCTGATGCATCATTTTGTAAGGTGGTGCAATGCCACAATTCGCAGCCAACAAGTCCCCTTTAGTACACACTTCATGACAAAAGTTTCCACTGCCGCACCTCAACTTAGGAAGTAAGAGAAGGAATATTTCATTTTAAGCAGTTCCAAAGTAACCAGGTGGGACCTGATTACAAGTCGGAAGGAGTGGGATTTTGGTGCGGAATTCTGCTCTGTTGGATCACAGCTGGCCAGGTGTTAAAGCCAGAACCAATTTTAGAGGCTGAAAATGGAGGCTTGTAAAGTCACTTGAGGCTTCTGCTGCATCAGCAGCCAGGCCTCAGAACACAGCCCACCCAATCTCTTCTTTGGCACGGAGGGAGCATGCCAGAACCTGGTTCTCACTTAACATAACATGAGCATTTGTAAAGCGCACGTTCACCCAAGGGTATCTTCGCGCTGAATAACAGATGTCTATTCTTACCCAACGGTACTCATTTTATTGACCTCAGAAGGATGAAAGGCTGAGTGGATCCACCAGGATTTGAACCTGTGACCATGAGGTTGAACACAGGTTCCTGCACTGGACGCATTAGTCCACTGAGCCACCAGACCTGGCAGGCCATCCTTCCTGCTCTGCAGCATCCAATGGTCTAGGAGTGTACTGAAGAGTTGGGTTTGAGGGTTTCCTATTTATATCTGATGCTTTCTTTGAAGCAGGAGAAGTTTCTAGAGAATTCCCTTTGAAGTCCTTGAAGTTTCCTGCCTTCCCTGCCTTCCCTACCCTGGCTTCAAGCTGGCTGCATGAAAAATGCAGTGGCGACAAGTTCTTTGTGTGAAGGCAGGACACAGCCTATTCAATTGCAAGGGGGGCTGTGCTGAGCTCCACCCCCTCATCCTGCCAGTTGATGGCCCATCCAGGCACACCTAATCCCTCTACTCTGTGGCTGTCTGGGAGGAAGAAACCAAGTCCAACTGTCAACTACACCCATTCATGTGACCCAGGAACAGGCTGCAGGCACCAAATGGTTAGGGCAGAAAAATACCAACTTTCTAAAATTGGCATTTTCAAAATTGTAACTTACAATCCGAATTTAAAATTAAAGAGGATTTTTAATTACAATTTCTCAGACAGCAAACATTAAATATTTTCCTGTTCCCAATCAAACGTTAGTACTTATTGAATGTAATAAGACACCCAATGTTCCCTATGAGAGAGGTAGGCCTCACAGTAGTGAAAAATACATTTAAACGTTTTTCACTACCAGGACATGTAAAACTTAAACGTACATGTCGAACCTTTTAAATACACTACACCCTTCCCTATAGGCTGTTTACGGCCTACCTTAGGGGGGACTTATATGTATTAAACAGGAAGGTTTGGGCCTGACAAAAGGTTTATTTTGCCAGGTCAAAATGGCAGTGTATAACTGCACACACAGGCTGCAATGGGAGGCCTGAGACATGTTTAAAGGGCTACTTAAGTGGGTGGCACAATAAGTGCTGCAGGCCCACAAGTATCATTTAATTTACAGGCACGGGTACATGTAGTACCACTTTACTAGGTCTTGTAGTAAACTAAATGTGCCAATGGGAGGTAAACCAGTGTTACCATGTTTAGAGAAGAGAGCCAAGCACTTCAGCACTGGTTAACATGGTAAACAGACGCAGAGTCCTAAAACCAGCAAAAACAAAGTCAGCAAAAACAGGAGACTGGAAAGCAAAAAGTTGGGGATGACCCTACATAAAGGGCCAAGACCAACAGACACAAACCTGATGTACAAAGACTTCTAAAACCGGGTTCGCGCCAAAATGGTATGCCTATCTGATAGAGGCATAATGAGGAGAAATATCTTTATTTCCCCTCATTTATTCCTCTTTCCACGTGTGCGTTCTTCCGCAAACACAGAAAGAGGAATCTGCCTCTAAGGATGTTCCTTCCTGCCCAAAAACAATCCTGCCCGTAATGCATAATGCAGACATCCATGCACTATGGTGCAAGGGCGCCTACCTCGGTGCTAGGCAGCGCAGAGTGCGGCAGCGCAAGGAGAGAGCAGAAATGCTCCATATCTTTGTAAACGTGGATCATTGCTGTTCTCTCCCTTTCACGCAACGCAGCTCATCAAGTTGCCTTGCTGCATAAGGTTGTGTGAAAGAATGGTACATTCTCCCAAATGTCATATACTGGGCTATGAATGAACAGAGGATCTGTGAGAGGTCATTATTCTCATTGGACCTTGACATGATCCCATCACCGACAAGAGCTGAGAGTGAGAAGTTTTGTCAAACAATGAATGAGCTTTTTAGGTTGTCCGTTTACAAAAGGTATGGTTAGTGGTGAAAATACATAAATGTAAATGGTGGAAATATATAAATATACTCCCTGCCCCTCGCAGAGGGAGGCTTGTCAGCACTTAATATGCTGTGTTCTCCCTGGTTCCCTGCCTCAGAGACGCTCTCCTCACAAAACCCACTCGCAAAATCACCCCATTGCCAGCCCGCAATATACCCCCCTCCCTGGCACCGATGCTCCCTGTGTCACCTGTCACACTCTGCACACCAGAGCAACCTATCAGCCTTCAGATTCAGTTTCAACCATCTCCAGAGCCAGACAACCCAAACATAATCCCGGGGTAGTCTTTCATAACAATCTCAGGACAATCAGCCCCCCTCAACTCAATGTCTCCTCTTCCAAATAACACATTAAATGTGCCCCCCCTTAAATTGTAGGTCTGCACTCTCTAGCATTGCTCCCATATCCATGCTGATGCTAGATCACAACGCAATTGCTCATGCTGTTCCTTAAACATGGTCCAGACCCGTCTCCACCGCACTATTTGATGCTATAATAATACAACCGGAAAAAAATGTTTTACACCTTCAAAAAAATAACCATTGGTTGGTCGCCCATATCCACAAGGATTCCTTTAAATGCAAGTGGGTTAGTTCACTGAACTCAAACTCTTAACAGTGCCTAGACGTCGACATTTCAAAACAGGACCTATTCGGGTGACACTAAACATCACTACTGCTTGCCAGGAAGCATAAATATCTTTGTGGGCGAACTCCATCACTATGTGTTTGGGGTGTGCAAAATTTGAGCAATTTGATTTCATGTAATTATGCAAAATTGCACAAACCTACGCGTAATTGCGCAAAATGCAAATCCATTGCTTCATGCTCTATTTGGCATGAGGATGTATTTAAACAAAAGCAGTGCAAGCAACAGTCATTCCCGTTCTGTTGCTCCTGAAGATTTGTGATACGTGTATTGCCGCAAATTTTGCCATTCGTGATGAATTTTTACTGGGAATGGCATTTAATTATGCGAAGTGGAAGTGCATGAATTACTATGGCGTAATTTAAATTCTCCCTAGGCCTATGTATGTCTAACTAACTTCTCTCCTTTTGTGAACAGTTTTTCATGGGAGATTTTATTCTCCATTCGGAAAAAGACGACGGAACCCACTACATTTGGCCTAAAATCCTTCCTACATGACAAAGACCTCATATAACCTTTTACCTTATGTGCACAAAATAAGAACTCCGCCCTGGGCCTGATTGTTGTCAAGAAAGACCACAGACAAAAATCTAACTATATTGCAATGGTTTGGTCAGACCACTTGTACATTCCTTTCAACAGTGCCAAGCTCGCACAATCTTTCCATGCATAACTAGAAGTGGTAACCTCTAGATAAAGCAAACAGATGGATCACAAGGCTCTAAAATCACAATGAATGATATCACTGAGGTCAAATGCTGACACGTCTACTCTACAGGATGAATACAGTAATGAGTTATTCATCATTATGGGCATTATGAGCACGGTCAACAACACAACCACTGAATTCAAGCGAGCCAAATAAATAGCAAACTGTTTTGACAATGACATAGATAACTTCCAAAAAGCTCTACAGGGGATGAAGAGCAAATGGAGAAAATCAACCACTCCCCTACTCCCTCCCACCTCCTCCAACTAAAAGCTAACACAAAATTACATAAACCCTTTGAAGTGCTAATTTCCTCAATCCTCAGACAGATGGTAATGTGGGCAAAAAGCTGAACTCGATAAGAATTCTAGATCCTCCAGAACCAAGCAACACTACCCTACCATCACAGAACCTAAAGGCAGCAAATTGGCTGTCCATTTTTCCCAAAAGATTAAGGCAATCATAGAGAAAATAGCTAGACGTGTCTCACCATGAAACTGGAAAAAGTAAGTCATAAAATTTAAATCCCTTGTCATCACTGACTGGCTTCATTCTTGTCACCACTGATTCAACAAGAACACAATTGCACACACTAAGCCATCATATCACGCAACAGATTCCCTTACCCCATCTCTGGCCAACTCTCATCCTTGTGACTTCAGATCATCAATTCCCTCCCTGAATCCTGGCTGTCTCCCTGACTCTCTAAAATTGTCCATCCATTCCTCAAGAAGCCTAAAGATGACCTTAATGCTGGAAATCGATAGGCACATCGGAAGCATCGCTTTCACCACATACATTCCAGACAGATGTGTTGCTGTTCAACTGGAAGATTAGATCATTCACAGTTTAGGATAATCTCTTAAAATGGTTTTCACTTTGGATATAGCATAAAAACTTAATTCCTCAAGATTTGGTGGTATCTGTGCATATTCAATTAAGGCAACTCAGCCTCTTGGCCTTTCTAGACCAATCATTGGCCTTCTATAGTGTAGACCATGACATACTTATTAGAACCTTGAGGAAGAAAATGAGCATTGGAGGTACACTGGTTAAATCAGACAATAATGCATTCAAATGGGCAATGCAATTCTCTTTCCACTTCTACCAATGTCCCCTTTGAAGCTAAGCAAGGGCCCATCCCTGCACCTTCACTCTTTACTTTTGGCGCCCACTGGGGAATCCCCCCACAAAAGCAAGGAATGTCTTTTTACCAGAATACAAACAACACCCATCTTCATATTAAATGTATCATTGTACCAGCCTCAAGTCTTTAACCTCCTCTATTAAGAAAATCCAAAACTGGATGACAAACTGAAGTGTAAGGTAAACTCACCGAAGACTGAATCCCTCTTTCCTTCCACAAACAAATATCAGAGATATATACAGGCTAACTATCCAACCCAAAGACATGTCTTTACCCAGAAGGGTCACCTCTGCAATATCATTCAGATTCAAGCTGGATAAATTACACCATCTTGGATCAATGAAATGAACAGAAAATGCCAGATTCTGAATAAAACCAGTCCACAAATTCAAGCTTTTCCTTCATGAAGAGAATATAAAGATAGCCGCCCATGATTTATTTATCTCACACTTGGACTAAGGAAATGCACTTTTGACTGCTACCCAATGTGGAAGCCCGTTTTACTCTCCAAAGCAAAAATGCTAGAGCACATCACACCTGTCCTCACAACCCTAGGGCAGCTTTCCATTCCACCTACAAAATGGCGTGCATAAGATGCAAGGCAAAATATCTCAACACACTTATTCATCCCAAAAACCCAGGTTTCTGGCAGTAGCACTGTCCTAAGAAAGCAAGGTCTACTCAAAATCAACAACCAAAGATTCAAAAAGACATTTACACTGAAACACAAGGACTTAGGAAAATGAACCTAAGATTTGAAATGCTCTTCCGAAACACACCGGAAGGGCCTCCTTACTTCCTCTACTCAAGAGAGACCTTAAAACACTTTATATGCCAGTGCAGTGTATCTGAGACCACCACTACCAATGTCATCAATATCTTGGAGCACAAGTATTTTATCACATTTTAACTGATATTTCTTTTTAATTTTAATAGCAGTAACATCTTGTAAAATGTGCCCATGTGTAGAACACTGTGCAAATGAATCCTTTTTTGGCGCTTCTACAACCTCTGGTTTAGTCCACCCAGGCAATATGTACTTGTTTCTCACAATGACAAGTGTAAATGATAATTTGAGGCCAGATTTAGATATTGGTGGTGGAGGAGTTGTTCTGCCAGGGCAATGGAGTAAATTCCTCCATCTTATTGCAGAGGTCCCAACTACCAGATGTATAAATGACCGCCAAGCGGTTCCTGTCAATGCATTTTGCTGTTTGGTGCTGTGCTCCGTCAACATGACGGAGCCTTGCACGTAAACAGTTTTCTTTTTTTATCTACAAAAAGAAAATACCGAAACAGGTAAAAAAAAGATAATGCTCACATCGGCAATGGAGTAATCTTCCATGGCGAGGGAGGAATTATTTATTTTTTAAAGGCAGTGATGGCCAATAAAACAAGCTGCTATATGCAGACCCATCCTACTTGGTTGGATGAACATATAGCCCATTCTCTGATGTCCCTTACTCAGTCTAGCCGTCAGAGGGTCTAACAATGGCAGAGACAGAGTAGTCCTCGCCATGGTTACACCAATGGTCCGCCTACATATTATTTAGGTGGGCGGACCATTATCATGGTGGTAAGGATACTCCACTGCAGTTGCAATGGAGTATCCTTACTGTCAAGATCGCCCCCCCAGTCTCTCGACTATTGTTCTCTTGAACGCTTTACAAAGTTCTCCAAAACCTGAATTTGAAGGGTGTGTACTGCGCAATACAAAGATTTGCATGAATACAAATTATACAAAGAAAAAACGATTGTGTAGTATTGCACTTGTCATGACTCCACACCCACTATTGCTTACATAGGCAGGTTTCTTGGTTAGAGTAGTAATTCATGGAACCTGGGGATCTACTGTCCTGTTTCACGCCACCTTTTACCCACCAAGGCCCTGCAGTTTCCAGTGTATTACAGTCACGGAAATGTATCAGAACCTGTAAGTTTTTGGACTCATGTAAGGCTGGGTTCCACCCACGCAGTATTGTGAAAGCTAAACTTGCATCCGTAATGGAAGATCTACGTTTATTCTTGGATAAATGCCGCGTCTGTACTCTGAGCGTCATACCACAGATGGTTTTACCATGATTGAACTGTGGTATGAACACATATCAGGCATTTCCAGATTATTTTCTGATAAGGCTTCAAAATTACAGCATGCACCATCTCAAACAGGTAGGTAGGTGCCTTAGAAAGTAGGACCAGACCTTCCTCGGCTTCCAATCAAAAAGCGGCTATTACGTCACTCTGCGTGGTCTCGCCTGGGTTCGTTTCAGACACGTTCAATGGGTATAAACCTCCCAGATCTTTGCTGTCCATAAGCTTTGCCCTTCTGGTAGCCCCCACCTTCAAGAAAGCAGGAGAGAGTAGACTTGCATTTTTTATTTAGGCCCCAAAAGAGAAGAAGGGGCAGGCTCCTCCTTTAATGTTAGAGGATGGGTATTGTACCTTCTTCAAGGTGCTGAAAACATGGCTGTTCTAGGCTCGTGTTTAACTGCTAAGCCACCTGATCTTGGGCATTAGGCCTGTGTAATTACTCTGCATTTAGCACCTAGAAGCCCCTGGAGAGCACTAGGTGCACTACATAAGGTGGTTAACGTAACAAAACAGACCATCACATTCTACTTGACTACCTTTCTTACACCCCTTTATCATGCAGTTGCAGCCTTCCTTATTTTTTTCACGGTGGTGACATTCATTGTGGGGCTCCCCATAGTCCCTCACATCAACTGCTCTCAAATTAGGCCGTGCAAACATGTGTATTTTTTTGTAAAATGTCATGAACTTCCATAACAAGTTTTGTTAAATTACTCTTTTAGAGGAAAATGTGGTTTTCAGGCAACTCGCATGACATTTTTGAATGCAAGCTTGCATTTTGCATAAAATAATCTCCCGAGATCCCAGCAAGAGACCGGTTCAAGCAGGATGTCTCTCAGAGTAACATTGTCTACACAAACGTGCTTCCTGTGTGCAAAAAATGACAAAACATTGCAGAATGTGAAATTCTGAGGACTTTTGCGCATTTCATGTAACGCGAAATCCTGTAATGACTAGAATTGTGCAGGTAATTAAAATTTCGTCCAGGCCTAATGTACTGCATCATATTGCTTTGATGCTAGCTGTCACCCTTCACCAGGATGGCGGAGGCTGTGCTTCTGGTAATATTTAGACTGCAGTCAGCAGGCTGAAACTGAATGCAGGTAAAAGTGAGATGCTGGAGGCTGAGCGCAGTGGGGGTCTGGACATCTGACCTCTGGCACACCTCAAAGGGAATGGTCCATAGATTTAAAACGTTGACTCGTGTGGTGATAGGACATTCTCCAATAGTGCATCCAAATTCGAAGATGAATAGAGGGGATAGTATTTCTGCACCCCCCACCCTTCAAATGCACGCTGCAACAGGAAGCCACCTCCATGGTAAGCAATGAATGCATAAACTTTTTAATGTTAACATGAATTATCTAAAAACAATAAATCCAGCAGAACACCAGCACACTGAAACGCGGTGCCCTTTGATGGCTCTTTTATCTAGTGGCTTGCAAAAAATGATCTAGTGGTTTCATGCGTCCCAGGGCGCAAGTTCCACCTACAATGAAGAAAGAAAAACAAGCTGCCTCGGTTTACAAGCTCATCGGTGGGAGTAATGGAGGAGCACAGTGGAAATCATTGAGACGACTCCCTCTGGAGGCGACCTTCGGTATGGCATCCAGGGCCAGTGGGTGACAAGGAGAAGTTAACTCTAGTATGGGCACTCTTAGGGTAAGCGATGGGGGGAAAGTGCATTTGGTTCCTGCAGTTTGGGAAAAGTGGGCATTTTTTTATTTTTCACTTAAAGAGGGGCATGGTTTTCCTGTGTTTTTAGTTTTAAGTAATTAAAAAGTAACTGCAATTTCTACATGAATTCTGCAATGTGGACTATATTTTAGATAAAGGCAAAGAGTCCATTTGTGTGGCTCCTGATTTCCAAATAATCCCTCTTCATTGCCTCGACATCCATGAGTCACTAGGACAGGCAATTCGAAGCAGTGGGCGATGGTACCAGAAGGGGAGGCCTAGATGCCCTCTCTGAGAACAGCAATTAAAAGCTCATTTGAAGGGAACTATAGCAGCAAATGTTATACTATATATATGTAAAAGTATAGCACAATGGCACTTCTCTAAGGAGGAAACAATCCTTGCCCAGAGCCACAACAGTGTAAGATGGCAAGGGAGCAGCCAGAAAATTAAAATACCCCACACTTTGAACCAAACCTCTATTGACACGGAGTGCATGAAGCAAGCATGACCAACCCTTTCTATACTACTTCTCTTCACCCTTTCCTCTGCTCATCTGTCCATTCATCCTTCCACCTTTCCACCCATCCGTCATTCTTTCACCTTTCCATCCTTCCTTTCATTATTCCTAAGCACCCATTGTAATTCAGTCTATTCATCTGTTTATAAATTAATGAAATCTTTTATCCGTCCATCCATCTATCTGTTTGTCCATCCGTCTGTCTGTCCATCTGTCCGTCCATACATCCATCCACCTGTCTGTTCATCCGTTCATCCATCCACCCAAATCTATCTATCTATCTATCTATCTATCTATCTATCTATCTATCTATCTATCTAATTATCTATCTATCTAGCTATATATCTATATATCCACCCACTCTGCCATTCATCCATCCAATAACCTTTCAATTCACATTATCCTTTCACTCTTCCAGCCATTCATCCTTTGACTCTTCTGTCCTTCTTTCAATCTGTCTATCTTTTTCCTTCATCAATCCTTTTCCCCTTTCATCTATCCTTACACTCATCCATCCATCCTTTCAACCTTTCTATCAGCCATTCTTGCACTCACTTCTTTTTGTTTCACCGGCTATTCATTTTACTTTGCCTTTCACCTTTCTTTCCTTCCATATTTCCTTTCTTCTGTTCACCATTCATTAATTTCACCCTTTCTTCCTGTCCCCTTCCTCCTGTCCAGAAATCTAACTACCACAATTCTTTCTTTTCTTATATTATTTTGTCTTACTTGCCTTTCTCGCTCCAACACTATTTTCTGCCCTCTCTTTACTTTTTTCTTTGTTTGCATCACTTTTTCTCTCTCTTTTACTGAACTCGGCTCACTTAGCAGCGCTTCACCCCCCACCCCTTAGCCACGCACTCCCATTTCTTTAGCACATTTTCTAAGCTTTTGTTTGCAGCCCTGCAGATGCCAATATAAAACGAATCAATTTTTAGTCGTTACCCCCACCTAAGCTGCTAAAAAGGGGGGTTCACGACCCCGCTGTGAGATGGGCTTCTGGAAGAAACATCCAGACAAACAGAAGCTTCAAATGCAGCCTTCTTTATTAAACCTCAGGGTATCCGTGCTTCAGGGGTGTATTGCCCCTCCTTCAAGGAACACCCAGGCTGTGTCTACCTGCTCTATTACATGTAAGTCACTAACAGTGCAATCTCATTGCACTGAGAAACCGCGCATTTCATGAATTACTCCACTCCAAGCATCTCTTCTGGGGTCTTTATGTGGTTGCCTTGCATCTCCCCCAGTGGCAATGCTGTTCTACATGCACGAGACTGAAACTGAGCTTGAGGGAGCAAGATGAGGTACGTGCAGTCTGCTCACTAGGGTAAGAGGTAGATGGGTACTTTAAGGGCAGAAGCACATCGATATTGACGCTTGGGAGGAAGACAGCAGGTGTAGTAACGGAGAGGCATACACTTGAAAGGTGAATTATGTCAGAGGATGACCAGATGACTCCATGTCTCTGAGATGCCACCCTTCCATGTCTCTAAGATGCCACCCTTCCATGTCTCTGAGATGCAACCCTTCCATGTCTCTGAGATGCAACCCTTCCATGTCTCTGAGATGCAACCCCTCCATGTCTCTGAGATGCCACCCTTCCATGTCTCTGAGATGCCACCCTTCCATGCCTCTAAGATGCAACCCTTCCATGTCTCTGAGATGCAACCCTTCCATGTCTCTGAGATGCCACCCTTCCATGTCTCTGAGATGCAACCCTTCCATGTCTCTGAGATGCCACCCCTCCATGACTCTGAGATGCCACCCTTCCATGACTCTGAGATGCAACCCTTCCATGTCTCTGAGATGCAACCCTTCCATGTCTCTGAGATGCAACCCCTCCATGTCTCTGAGATGCCACCCTTCCATGTCTCTGAGATGCCACCCATCCATGTCTCTGAGATGCAACCCTTCCATGTCTCTGAGATGCAACCCTTCCATGTCTCTGAGATGCCACCCTTCCATGTCTCTGAGATGCCACCCTTCCATGTCTCTGAGATGCAACCCTTCCATGTCTCTGAGATGCAACCCCTCCATGTCTCTGAGATGCCACCCTTCCATGTCTCTGAGATGCCACCCATCCATGTCTCTGAGATGCAACCCTTCCATGTCTCTGAGATGCAACCCTTCCATGTCTCTGAGATGCCACCCTTCCATGTCTCTGAGATGCCACCCTTCCATGTCTCTGAGATGCAACCCTTCCATGTCTCTGAGATGCAACCCCTCCATGTCTCTGAGATGCAACCCTTCCATGTCTCTGAGTTGCCACCCTTCCATGTCTCTGAGATGCCACCCCTCCATGTCTCTGAGATGCCACCCTTCCATGTCTCTGAGATGCCACCCTTCCATGTCTCTGAGATGCAACCCTTCCATGTCTCTGAGATGCCACCCTTCCATGTCTCTGAAATGCCACCCTTCCATGTCTCTGAGATGCCACCCTTCCATGTCTCTGAGATGCAACCCTTCCATGTCTCTGAGATTCAGCCCTTCCATGTCTTTGAGATGCAACCCTTCCATGTCTCTGAGATGCCACCCCTCCATGTCTCTGAGATGCCACCCCTCCATGTCTCTGAGATGCCAGCCTTCCATGTCTCTGAGATGCAACCCTTCCATTTCTCTGAGATGCAACCCTTCCATGTCTCTGAGATGCAACCCCTACATGTCTCTGAGATGCCACCCTTCCATGTCTCTGAGATGCCACCCTTCCATGTCTCTGAGATGCAACCCTTCCATGTCTCTGAGATGCAACCCTTCCATGTCTCTGGGATGCAACCCTTCCATGTCTCTGAGATGCAACCCTTCCATGTCTCTGAGATGCCACCCCTCCATGTCTCTGAGATGCCACCCTTCCATGTCTCTGAGATGCAACCCTTCCATGTCTCTGAGATGCAACCCTTCCATGTCTCTGAGATGCCACCCTTCCATGTCTCTGAGATGCAACCCTTCCATGTCTCTGAGATGCCACTGTTCCATGTCTCTGAGATGCAACCCTTCCATGTCTCTGAGATGCCACCCCTCCATGTCTCTGAGATGCCACCCTTCCATGCCTCTAAGATGCAACCCTTCCATGTCTCTGAGTTGCCACCCTTCCATGTCTCTGAGATGCCACCCCTCCATGTCTCTGAGATGCCACCCTTCCATGTCTCTGAGATGCCACCCTTCCATGTCTCTGAGATGCAACCCTTCCATGTCTCTGAGATGCCACCCTTCCATGTCTCTGAGATGCCACCCTTCCATGTCTCTGAGATGCCACCCTTCCATGTCTCTGAGATGCAACCCTTCCATGTCTCTGAGATGCAGCCCTTCCATGTCTTTGAGATGCAACCCTTCCATGTCTCTGAGATGCCACCCTTCCATGTCTCTGAGATGCAACCCTTCCATGTCTCTGAGATGCAACCCTTCCATGTCTCTGAGATGCCACCCTTCCATGTCTCTGAGATGCAACCCTTCCATGTCTCTGAGATGCCACCCTTCCATGTCTCTGAGATGCAACCCTTCCATGTCTCTGAGATGCCACCCCTCCATGTCTCTGAGATGCCACCCTTCCATGTCTCTGAGATGCAACCCTTCCATGTCTCTGAGATGCAACCCTTCCATGTCTCTGAGATGCAACCCTTCCAGTCTTTGAGATGCAACCCTTCCATGTCTTTGAGATGCAACCCCTCCATGTCTCTGAGATGCCACCCTTCCATGTCTCTGAGATGCCACCCATCCATGTCTCTGAGCTGCAACCCTTCCATGTCTCTGAGATGCAACACTTCTATGTCTCTGAGATGCAACCCTTCCATGTCTTTGAGATGCAACCCTTCCATGTCTCTGAGATGCCACCCTTCCATGTCTCTGAGATGCAACCCTTCCATGTCTCTGAGATGCCACCCTTTCATGTCTCTGAGATGCAACCCTTCCATGTCTCTGAGATGCCACCCCTCCATGTCTCTGAGATGCCACCCCTCCATGTCTCTGAGATGCCAGCCTTCCATGTCTCTGAGATGCAACCCTTCCATTTCTCTGAGATGCAACCCTTCCATGTCTCTGAGATGCAACCCCTACATGTCTCTGAGATGCCACCCTTCCATGTCTCTGAGATGCCACCCTTCCATATCTCTGAGATGCAACCCTTCCATGTCTCTGAGATGCAACCCTTCCATGTCTCTGGGATGCAACCCTTCCATGTCTCTGGGATGCAACCCTTCCATGTCTCTGAGATGCAACCCTTCCATGTCTCTGAGATGCCACCCCTCCATGTCTCTGAGATGCCACCCTTCCATGTCTCTGAGATGCAACCCTTCCATGTCTCTGAGATGCAACCCTTCCATGTCTCTGAGATGCCACCCTTCCATGTCTCTGAGATGCAACCCTTCCATGTCTCTGAGATGCCACTGTTCCATGTCCCTGACATACCACCCATTCATGTCTCTGAGATGCCACCCTTCCATGTCTCTGAGATGCAACCCTTCCATGTCTCTGAGATGCCACTGTTCCATGTCCCTGACATACCACCCATTCATGTCTCTGAGATGCCACCCTTCCATGCCCCTGAGATGCAACCCTTCCATGTCTAAGGTTTACCTCTGCAAATCATTGCTAGCAAGTGCACTAGTAAAATCTGTGAAAGTTAGCTGTACCAACACTATAAAAAGCACCTACTTGCTAAATGAAAACCCAACGCAGGAAAACTGATGCCTGATTGAGATGGCCCTTGTCTGCATTTTCTACACACGGAGGGAAGAAGAAAACATTCAAGAGCCCCTGTTTCAGACTGGATGCAGCTAAGGTAGGAGAGCAAATACCATTTCAGAATTGTCATGGTTCATCACTACCTATCTTTCTTTCTCATCGTTCCTTCCCTGTCTCTTTCTTGTTTCCCTTTCCATTCTCTCTACGTCTCTTACCCTCTCTCCCCTCTTGCTCTTATTCTTTTCTCTGTCTTCTTGCTTTCTGTCTGCTTCTTCCCTTCTCTTCTCACTTCTCTAACATTTTCTCATTCTATAGCTTCTCAAACCTGTCCCAGTCAATCTGGGACATCTGGTCACCCCAAGAGGCTCATGGAGAGGTGCTTGCTGAGTGATGGGTGGCCTTTGATGGCTGTGAAGGTACCTGGTGGGTGAATGGCAGAGGACTATGGTGTGAAGGCTGCTATTGGGGCCAGGTGTGCATGGTTGGGGCCTCTGGCTCCATTGTGTGGTGCTATTAGGTGGGGCTTTGGGGTATAGTGCAGCACCTAGTGTTTGGGCCTCAAGATCTAGGTGTGGGCCTTCTGGTGGTGTCTCAAGGTCTGTGGTAGAGTGCCTTGTGGTGGGAGGTTGAAGGTTCATCATTTGGTGCCTGCAGGAAGGGTTTCTTGTGCCAGAGTACAATGCCTGGTGATGAGAGCTGGAGGTCTATGGTGCTTTATCTGCTGATGGGCGGCAGGGCCTTCCATAAATCACTGTCTCTATGAGCATGTTTCTCATGGCCTTGCTTTATCTTCCTCTCCTGATCACCACCCAAAAGGTGAGCAGGAACCAAGGCCTGCATCGTCCATGCATGCCTCGCTTATAAGATGGGAGTGTATGTCAGCAATTCTGGGAAGGCACTGACTGGAATCCTTGGAAAAGAACGCACAGGAGTAAAGTGGCTCAATTATTTGCCTACTTCCTGACAAGAAGAGTAAAACAAATAGCAGAGAGGCTGAGGCAGGGACGTACTACCAGGAACAGGCCCAGGCCATACTTGCTGACCGCGGTAGACCGTTTGCTGGATGTTACCCAGAGATGGTGAAGACATCTTGGGGTCTCATCACTAACTGTGCCTCATGGCTCAGCGACAACCTGAGCCTTGCAGGCCGGGGTCACCGAGTGTAAACAGGATGCTAAGGTACATAACCAGGATCAAGGAGAGCAAGAACGAGGAGGTAAAACAGGAACCTTGCTGCAGAAGAGGGGTGAATGAGTCCCAGGGGAATGCAGAGAGACACATCCGGCCTCCATGCCGAGCCTGCTCCTGACAACATTATCCATCAGCCCCTCATTAGGGCGCGGGAGAGGTTCAGGCAATAAACGCCTGGAAACGGTGTACTGAAGTGCTGCTTCTAATCAGAAAAGAGATTCTTATTTCCCAAGAAAAACTTCAATCTCGACAATATTTCATGGCGAGGAGATGCACTCGCACGCGGGAGCCCAGCAGCAGGAAATATATGGGTTTTCCACTTTTCTTTTTACTTAGCGAGCAGCGGGCCCTTTTTCCGGGTGGATTTACATTCTCAGCGAGCAATCACCAGGCGGTGGGTGAAGAGCTTCGATAACTGGCTTAGTTCGCCAATCAATCATCTCTAAAGTATTCCGCGGATGATTTCCCAGGGTGCTGTGCGTCATGACTTATGGAAATCTCCCATCACCGGAGAGGGCCGGGCGATGGATGGGTGGTCCTCGGTGTCAGGCTGCTAATGACCCCCCTCTGCTGATTACGACCACTGCATGCACGTGCCATGGCCGCCGCACGTTTATGGCGAGCACTTTTCACGAGCGCGCCCCCCAACTTCACACATAGGGGCATATTAGCAAGACCGGCGATAAAATTATCGCCGTTTTAGCGGCAGGAAACTGCCGCTAAAACGGCGATAATGGGCTTGCTAATATGCGTTATAGAATTCAATAGAAGCCCAGGTTAGATGTGCAGGACATCTAACCTGGGCTTCTATTGAATTCCATAACGCATATTAGCAAGCCCATTATCGCCGTTTTAGCGGCAGTTTCCTGCCGCTAAAACGGCGATAATTTTATCGCCGGTCTTGCTAATATGCCCCATAATTCTTTGCGGATGCATTGTGTTGAAATACTACGACTTTAATCTTTGTGCTGAGAGTTTTGTGGAGGGGCACGATGTGCATCGACGAAAGGACTTTTGTGTACTGGATTTATGCTTAAAACGTAGACCATCCAAAGATATAGTAATGCATTTATATTTGTGTAGGTCAAAGTCTTACTAAAGCCTAACTTCACTGAGGCTGGTGAGGGGAATTGTTACATGGTCTGTCTGATAGAAGAAACATGTGACTTGGTTTGTGCATATGGGCCTTGCTGGTTCACAAAACAGCGGCTGCATTGACACCCGAAGTTTATGGCATTCACTAAAGTATTCCAGGTTACACCTGGGATATTATCACAGTCCCAGGTTTCCAAGCGAAAGGCGTTTGTGATTCCATTCTTGCAACTGAACACACATAGATGTACGTATTTTTTAATTTTAAAAATTAAGCAATTGCTAATGCTTTTTCTTTTACACAGCCCCAATTTCTGGAAACAACTCATTTGAATACCCTGCCCCGAAGAAACATTTACTCTTGTTCTTAGTAGGAGTAAATCTCTCAACTTTCCTGGATGACAACGTGCCAGAGTGAAGTTTTTGAATACCCACAAATTTGTAAAATTCGTGAGTGTTCACAAATGTACAGGGCATTAATGACCACTTCCCTCCTCTGCCCGTAAATTTATTCACACGAAATTCTTCCTGAGAGCGAATATCTTCTGAGTATCAGTGTGTGAGATAAATCTATCAATCAGGCAAGACAAATAGACTAACATATCTGCTTCTTTCTGATTCTTCAACCACCACCCCCCCCCCGCACGTCCATCAGGTGCACCTTAGGTGCTTGACATGTTCCTGTTGGTGAATCCTCCACCTCAAAAAGCTTCAACAAAGCTTGGAAAATTAATTCCAGCAGACACGGTGGTGGATCAGCCACCCAGTTCAGGTTGACAGGTCCTTCGCAGTGCCTGGCGACTATAACTCCACCAGACAAGCCTTGAAATCAGTGACTCCCTGCAATGGAAGGTAAGTTGGGTGTCTCTAACTTGTTGTTTCTGCCTCTGCAGCAAAATAAAGTGACCAGCCTTTTTTGAATTGACAATGTAGCCCACTTTGATGGTAAAATCTAATTGGCCACATTGGTGGTGGACATTCTTCCTGCAAGAATTGCCACTGATTGATTTTCATATCAGATCTTTCCTCTCCAAAAAGACTCTTTCTTTGGCAAATGCAGCCTATTTGGTGGAGAAACCTCCACCACCCTACAGAACAATTTAGGTACGACCAATTTCCACTACTGTCGTAATAAACCACAAAGGAAGCAGAAAAGTCTGCAAACCAAACTCAAAATCAGGGCCTCAGTGTCTTGATCCCACCGAGAAAATCTGTGCAACACATTAACATATATTTGGATGGCATATCTAAATTCACTTAATAGGAACATTTCTTCTTGAGCATCAGATACTCTAAGAAAGACCATGGGATGGCTTAAGCATCATCCACGTTGACACAATTTACAGAAACAAAATTCATGTTTGCCTCCACCACATTCCTTAATGGATGGCAGACAATGACTCTGCATGTAGGGCACAAAACCTGAAAACCTACTCAATGGTCCCATAAAACATGAAACTATGACCTCAATCTCGCCTCTCTCCAAGGGCTCTTCTCTCACCCTGGTTATCTCTGTCCCAGATGAATGAATGGATGAAATGATACTTTTAAAGTGTGAACAGCTGCTTCCAATGAAGCATCCCGGCGCTGCCATCAGACAAAACACATCACGAGCTAGATGCCCATAAAAAGGAAACTCTTCAGATCTTTTTTGAATTGAACTTCTGAATTTGTGATCCTTAGGCCTTTCAGCAGATCATTCCAAAGTTTTGTGGCCTAAAAGGAAAAGGATAGACCCCGGAGGTGGAATGGAGATCTGTGACAAATCTCTCATAATTTCCACTTAGGTTTGTGACCAACAGATATTATTCCATTGCTGTTACTGATGTAGGGTACTCCCATCACTTGAAAGGCAAACTATATCTGTCACTTCATAGTGTTAAGGCTTTCCCCCACTGATGACTACAGTGCCAAGTGTCTTGGTGTTTGGTTGGCGAGGTAAGGTCTGGCAGCTCCATGTGAATCCAGGCAACAGAACGCCTGGTTCTTGATTTGTTTCTTTAGATTTCCACTTAACAGATGTCTTTTTCAATTCAGCCACAAAGCCACTGCTAAAATTAACTCTGATATTTTTATGGTATTCTGTATGCTTCTTTACCATAACCTAGCCATCTTTTTTTGAATTATGTGACCGGGAATGGGGATCTTGTTGTTTCCAATCTAGGATGGCTGTCTGTACATTGTCTGCTAATGGCTTTACCCCAGTCATTCATGCCTAAACCTGCCATACCATGCATCATATCATCTCCAGTATCTTTGCATTAGCGTGATCTTCACTCCTTGAATCAACACAGCTTTTTGCTATTTGTGGCACATTTTTGCTGTTTCTTATTTTCTGTCTAGATCCTTTCATTGTCCAGAATTTATCGTGGATTCTACCTTTTCCTCTTCAACTCTTATTTAGTTGGTTGATTGTTGGTCCTTCTTAAGTTATTTATCTTTTGAGTGTAAAATCTTTGTCAAGGAGGCTTTTGATGCCACTTGTTTTTTTCTTCCTACTCAGTGACCACTCTTGTTGAGACTTGTTGCCACTACTTGAGTTCAGGAATAACTGATGTTATCTTGGTGACAGGAAGGAGGCACACCTACTTCACACAAACATGGCTAGGGAAGACGGTGTGACCATTGAATACTTCTACTAACACCTACAAAGAGCACAAAATGCTGCTACCTGACTCACCTCAAAATTGAGGGCTTTAAATCCCTCTCCTAGCTGCCTATCAAATAAATGATTAACTTCAGATCCCTGTGTCTGGCACACAAATCGTTGCACAATATATCACCGGTCTGCCTCTCCAAACTAATCATTCCATACCACCAGATGCCTAAGGTCAGCCTCTCATCACAGTTTCACATTACTCCTGTCATGACAAAAATGGTATGGGAGAAGATATCAACATCAACAAGGTTCAACCATTAGGAAATCTCTTCCATTGCATCTTCACAATGAACCCAACATAAGATCTCTGCAAAAACAACTGAAGACCCAACTCGTCCTCCAACCATTCTGCTAAATATTCCACCCTAAATTACTTTTTTCCATCATCTTTCTCCTTTTCCTCATCAATACATCAGATGTGCCCTGGCGTCCTTTCTTTGAATTAGGGGTGGGCGATAAATTCCGCTCCACTGGCGGTGTTGGAAAAGTTTTGCCATTCTGTGTTATTCATGTAATGCAGAGTTCCGGCCAAATTCCGCCAATGTCCGCATGATGGATAGTCGGGTGGTCGTGACCGTCCACGGTCAGAAAGCTGCTGCTCGAGTAGAATATCTACTCGAACTGCAGCAAAATCAATTTGAGAAGTGCTGCGTGGTGCCTTTCGCACTGATTTTTCAGCATGGAATGAGCTTGCAGCGGTAAAAATCAGGGTGAGCAGTGCGACTTGCTTAAGTCCGCCAGTTCGCGAAACTTTGTGGAATCTTGCTAAGATTTCATGTAACTCTGGGCAATTCCGCGGAGTGAAACTCCGCGACTTCCGCCCACCCCTACTTCATATGACCACATTTTTTTTTTTTAGAGTTTTATATAGCGCGAACTAGACCCGAGACATCGGGTATCAGAGCGCTTTACATGAGTACCAGTTTCGTTACAGAAACACACATTCATTTTTGTTAGGCACGGGGAGATTAAGTGATTTGCCCAGAATCACAGGATGTTGAGCATCCTTGCCGAGACTCGAACCCGGTTCCCAAGCTTCGAAGTCGACCGCTCTAGCCGTAAGGCTACATCCTCTCCACATTACAAAAAAAACATTGGCAAAGCCAATAGGTCTCAAATTTGGGACTCCAATTGGCTTTGCCAAAGGTTTCTGCCGATTCTCTTAAGCATTAGGCAAAAATAACAAAAAAAGGAAAGGAATAACCACTGTTGATGGCCGCGTTATTCTATAGGTGTACGCATGCCTCAATGACCATGCATGCGGCCACCAACAGAGTGACAAGAGCACCATTTTCTTTTTTTTATTGTCAGATGGCGGGTGCGACTTGGATTGGTGAATATGGAAAATAAATGTTAAATAAGCGAAAGCACTTTTTTGAAGTAGATCACCCTGTAGCAGGTCCCTCAAAATAAATGCAAACAAATATGTAAATGCTCATAATGCTGGGGGAACTAAGAGGGATCAAGTTAGGGAACAAATGGGGTCTAGGGTTTAAAATAAAAGTAAAGCTAGGTGGGGGACAGAACAACACGGAGTGCAGGGGGTGCATAGAAGAATCAGACAAGAGAGGGCAGCACATGAGGGAGAGAGCAAAATGGAGTGTGGAGGAGAAGCACATGAGAGAGAGAGCAGAATGCAAGGGCAACACAAAGAGTTGGGGTGGCGGTTGTTTGGGAGAGGCACACAAGGGATAGAGTGGGAAAACACATGCACTCTCATGGACTGCCTAAATAAATAGAAACAAAGAGTTCCAAAATTTTGAAAATGAGGAGACTTGAGGGTCTGAAACTGCCAGTGTCAGGAAAATAAACAAGAAGATCTTTGAAGAATCTTAAAAGAAAGCAATTGTGTATTAAGAAGCAGAGAACTCTCTTAATTAAGAAGATTATTTTTTATCAGAGCCTGACTATGGTTGCGAGCAGAGAGATCATGACAGGAACTTCAGAGTGGCTAGGGCAAGAGAAAACTGCAGAAATATCAACCTCTGGATGACCAGCATTAATGAGGAGTGCTAGGAAGGGAGACAAAATAATGCAGTGAGAAGGTAGAAGAAAAAACAGATATCAATAATCAAAATGAGTGATCGTATTGTGTCCTGTATCTGATTTTGTAAATTACATCATCAAATGTTTTAATTCTCAAGACTATGTTTCTTAAGATGATAAAAATATACAATATTCGACTGGTTCTATTTTAATCCTTTTTTTATTATTATAACAAATCTCATCTTATTTATATTTAAAAATCATTAGTATTGTGCAATAGCGAAGAATGTCCTAGAGTTCAATTCTAAAAACAATATTAATCTACATTTTTGCAAAACATTTTCATATCTTATCCATCTCACTATCTTTCCTACTTATACAGCCATTGCTATACAAGTTGCCCAGCCAGAACATATTCTACCAAAAATGTCTTTATTGCCTTATTTCTATTCAATGGGTATCAGTTACTGAAATGAAATGAATGAAATGAAATGAAATGAAAAAAACATTTATATAGCGCGATAGCTACCCTGAGGCATCCCAGCGCTGTGGACGAAACGCAGACAGAAGAAGGACTCAGTGATTATTAAAGAGAAAAGTTTTTAGGAGTTTGCGGAAGGACAAGAGATTAGGTTCCGTCCGCAAACGGAGAGGGAGTGTATTCCAGATTTTGGCAGAGTTATATGAAAAGGATCGTCCGCCGCATATGGTTCTCTTTATAGTAGGCAATAGGGCAAGGGAGGAGAAGGTTGATCGGAGAAGCCTATTTGGTTGGTAGGGTGTAATCAGGGACTGACTAATTAGCTGAGCCGGTCTTCCTAAAAGCCTTGTGCGCAATGCACATGGCTTTGAATTGAATTCTCTCCTGACTGGCAGCCAGTGGAGACTCCTCAGAGCAGGGGCTGCGGACTGTCGGGGAGGGGTCTGGAGGAGAGTGCGAGCTGCACAATTTTGAATAACTTGTAGTTTACCAATGGTGGATTGCGGGGCCCCCAGGTACAAGGCGTTCCCATAAGCCAGGCGCGATAGGAGTAGACCTTGTACCATAATTTTTCGTGCTTGAAATGGAAGGAGGGGAAGTATCTTGCGTAGCATCCTCAGAAGACCAAAGCAAGTGGCCGAGAGTTTCGCAGCCTGGTGGTTAAAACTGAGAGAGTGAACCAGCCAAATGCCCAGGCTTTTAATTTGGTTGGAGGGTACTGGAGCGGGGCCAAGACATTTTGGCCAGAATTGCTCCGTCTTAAGAGAGGGGGAGTTCCCGAGAAGCATAATCTCCGTTTTATCCCCGTTAAGCTTCAGGCACGAGTTTTCCATCCACTTAGCCACCTCGATGAGACAACTCTCAAGATTATTTGCAAATTTTTTGGGATCGTTTAGTGCCACCACCAGCTGAGTATCGTCAGCGTAGGTGATGATCTTGATGTTAAATGGGGAAACGATCGCTGCTAGGGAGCTCATGTAAACATTGAATAACGTGGGGCTCAGGGAGGAGCCCTGAGGCACCCCACAGTTTAAAGGCATTTGTTCGGAGACCACGTCGCCTTCAAAAACCTGAAAGGACCGGTCACTTAAGAAGGAATGTAGCCAGGCAATGGCATTGCCTGATACACCCATGTTTTTTAATCTCGAAATCAGCGTGCTGTGGTTTACAGTGTCAAATGCGGCACTGAGATCTAGGAGGATGATGGCCGCAGAGCCTCCCTGATCCAGGATCATCCTTGCCTCCTCTGTTACGGCAAGGAGGGCTGTTTCGGTCCCATGTTGGGGATGGAAGCCAGTCTGAGAGGGATGCAGTAGGTCGTTAGATTCTAAAACTCTCCCAGCACTGAATTGATGTGCTTTTCCAATATCTTGCTCATCCACGGGAGTAGGGAGATTGGGCGGTAATTGCTCAGGTTATTCTCATCTAGGTTTGGTTTTTTTAAAAGGGCCTTTACCATTGCACATTTCCAAGCCGGGGGAACCACTCCGGCGGAAATGGAGGCATTCAGTAGGTCAAGGACCGTAGGTAAGATGTTTGCTGTGACTTGTAACAAAGCACGGGGAGGAGCTGGGTCTAGGGGGGAACCTGATTTTACCCGATGCATGATGGAGTCCAAGGATGTGGAATCTAAGGGGGGAAATGATTTCAAAATGGCTTGAGTTCCACAGACTGACCAGTTAGTGGAGTCAGGCTGGATAGGGGTAAAAGTAGAGTAAATGTTTTGTACTTTCTGATGGAAAAATTCCACCAGATTGGTGCACCGGGATAGGGCATCATCAGAGGTGGGTTGCTTCTGGGGCAGTTTTAGAAGAGTTTTAGCAATCCGATAAATCTCCTTAGGGGAGTTAGAGGCTGCCTTAATTTTCTCTTCATAAAAGGCAGCTTGAGCAAGTTTGATTTCTAATTTATAGGTTTTTATAGCTTCCCTGTATTTGATTTTGCTCGGGACAGCATAGGTCTTTCTCCATTTCCTCTCAAGCTTTTTACAGTTTTGCTTGAGCTCCCGTAATTTCGGGGAGTACCAGGGGGACATCTTTGCTCTACCTTTAAGCTGGATGTGCCTTATCGGAAGAATAGCATTGAGGGAGCTTTGGATCCAATAATTGAAGTTCTCATTGGCTAGGGTAGGGTTAGGGTCTTTGTTGGGTCTGGAGTTTTCAAGGGCTGAGATCCAGCATTGCCTGGAAAGCTTGGACCAATTACGTTCCCGTCGGGAAGATGAAATAGAGGGAGAAGAGTATTTCGGGATTTCCCAAGTTATGGGGATCAAAAAATGATCAGACCAAGGAAGCGGCAAAGGCTTACCGGCTGTAAGTTCAGGGCAGTTGCTAAAGACGGGGTCAAGTATATGACCTTTGATGTGGGTGGGAGTGGATACTAATTGCTTTAGCTGAAGTGCGGAGAGGCTCAAATTAAGTTCAATTGTGGTGTGATCGGAGGTATTGTCCAGATGGATATTAAGATCTCCCAATATTGTGAAGTTGGACGATGAACAAGCTAAGTTAGCAGTAGTAGTCGGAAGAGTATTAAGGAACTGTCCTAGGGGGCCAGGTGGGCGATAAATTAAAAGCCCAGAGAAAGTGACAGTAGGGGAGAAGTCTATAGAAAAAGTAGACTCTCACAGTCTGAGACCTGAGCTGGGGAGATGCGACACTTAAGGTGGTCTTTGACAATAATTGCTAAGCCCCCCTCTACCTTCTTTACGGTCTTTTCGTTGTATAAGGTAGCCGCCAGGGAAGTTTTGTGCGAGGGCTGGTTCAGATTCATTGTTAAGCCACGTTTCCGTGAGGAAGAGAACATCCGGTTTGAGTTCTTCCAGTAGTAGTGCAATTTCAGTGGCATGTTTAGGGTATGATCGGCAGTTTAGCAAGAGCATTTTTATGTTAGCAGGGTCTATAAGGGAATTCTGTGTTTTAACAACCGGTCGGAGGTTAAACCCACAATGGGGGCAGTCAGTATATTCATCTGCTATATTCCACGAGTGGCAACACTTGTCGGATGTCGGTCCTCTTAAATTGCATAGGGCAAATGGGCTATAGGATCTGAGATGGGACATGGGACGAACAGGGGTTCTGGCCCCTGGCCTCGGCTGGCCGCGGACGGGCGCAGACGGGCTTGCCTTTGGCGCGCCTTCGGCGCGCCGGCGGCGCGCCCGCTGCGCGCGTCCGCTGCGCGAGGTTTGTGTCATGTGGGCTAAATAGCCACAAGGCTCCGCCCCCTCCGGTCTCCTGCCCGGAAGGGAATGGGTAATGTTGCCGGATACTCCCTCCACGCAATCGGGACTTCCCGTGGTGGACCGGGGAGCAGTGCGGTTTAGAAGGAACAGGTAAATAAAATAAGAATGCGGCGTAAATAACAGGTTATGGTGAGATTAAGAACTTTGTTAAAAAAGAAGGTATAGCAGCAAGTAGTTAAAAAATACAGTGGTGATCAGGTCAAACCAGCCAGCAGCAAGTCAAGTCAGCCTGTGTGAAGAGCTAGCAACGCTATTGCCTGCCTTCAGCCTGCGCGCGTCCGCTGCGCGAGGTTTGTGTCATGTGGGCTAAATAGCCACAAGGCTCCGCCCCTCCGGTCTCCTGCCCGGAAGGGAATGGGTAATGTTGCCGGATACTCCCTCCACGCAATCGGGACTTCCCGTGGTGGACCGGGGAGCAGTGCGGTTTAGAAGGAACAGGTAAATAAAATAAGAATGCGGCGTAAATAACAGGTTATGGTGAGATTAAGAACTTTGTTAAAAAAGAAGGTATAGCAGCAAGTAGTTAAAAAATACAGTGGTGATCAGGTCAAACCAGCCAGCAGCAAGTCAAGTCAGCCTGTGTGAAGAGCTAGCAACGCTATTGCCTGCCTTCAGCCTACGCGCGTGTTATATCTCAATTCTTCTTCACTCAGGCCATTAAAAGTGTAGTCGTACAGATTTTGACATCACAATTTCAGTGGACTATAATACTTTTAAGCCCGTCTCAGAATAATCAGATTTCAGAGCACTGTAAATTACTTTATCGCAGTTTTCTCTAACGGATAGATGTATAGCATTAACCCTTTAATTATGATATCACCGTAGGAAATATAAAAATAATTGCCAAGTAATTAGCATCAAACTCCTGGTGGAGTTGCATTACAGTGTACTATCTGATTCTTCTGTGTATCTTACTACTTAGGGGCCGATTCCGATCTGGGACGGAAATCTCTCCGACCGAGCTGGACCTAAAGAGATTTCCGACCGAACCGGACTCCTGCAGTCCGACCGAACGAGTACGATGCGGCCGTATGCTGCTGGACTCGATTCGGTCGGATTCCCATAGAAGTCAATGGGAGCCGGTCGTACGACGCATACACGGGCTCCCATTGACTGAATGGGTACGTCGCGAACAAGGGCGCCCCCTACAGCGGGTATGCGTCGGTGCAACCCGCACCGTACATGCATGTGTAGGGGGACCCATGGGTCCCCCTGTGTGCGACTCGCAAGGCTACGGGTGAAGGGGGTCCGACACGGACCCCCGAAGTCCGGCTCCGACAGCTCTTTGGAGCCGGACGATACGAGTCGGTCGGGCTGTTCGAAGCGCGCATCGTACTTGCCCGGTCGGGTAACGTCTCCAATGCGTGGTGCGAGTCGTGTCCGTACGGGTCGGTCGGAGCGGTTCAGACCCGGAAACGAGTCGGTCGGAATCAACGCGTACATTCGCATCGTACTAGCTCGTTCGGATAGCTGTACGAGTCGGTCGGTAAAAACGCGCACGGCTCGTATTTTTCCCGGGCGAATCCCGTTCGGTGAGCTTCTGGCCGAGATCGGAATCGGCCCCTAAGTGTAAACCAACTTTATCTTTTACCGAAATGCATGCTGAAGATTTATTTTTACAATGCAGCATTATTCCATCTTCTCACCTTCACGAACAAACTATGTCTCTCCAACAGGATCAAAGTTATAACAACAGGAATGCAATCAGTTTTTTGTTTTTTTAGGCTGTGCCTCCAGAAGAGCAGAAAGAGGTGCATTAAGGACTCTCTTTACAGGCTCTGTTGATTACTTTTTTGGGATAAGCTCTTCACGCAAAGCGATCTTGTTTGAAAAATGTCTGAGTTTCCAAACAATTCCTCCTGTAGCTAAAGAATTGACCCAAAACAAATTATTCCTCATAGCTCTTGGGTGATCGGGTGAATAGCGGAGCAAAGAGTTCTTGTTGGTGGGCTTCCGATGGGCCATTGTCATAAGTTGAAAATCTTTACCCTTAGGGGCATACTGCATGCCTCGGCATGTGTCATCCAGGGCCTGAAGAAATATGATCACATCACCCCCTCCCTGATGGAACATCATGGCTCTCCTTTCCAGCCCGAACCATCTTCAAAACTAGCTGCATTATACATAAGGCCATCACAACCAGCACCCGGTGTAGAGCCATCATTACCAGTGTAGAAAAAGAAAAAACTGAAAAACAGACCTTTTCTATCCATGCACTCGAGATCTAGAACAACAACCCCATACATATCAGGACCACCCCAACGCTGTTCCAATTTAACCTCTTTAAAGAACACTACATCACAATGCAATAACCGTTCACAACTCGGCTTCCTCTCCTAGCTAACGTTTGACTATGTACAGCGCTCTGCTGCCTTTTGGCTAGGTTTGCATTGTAGAAATAACATATACATATATACATACATACAACTCAGTCATCATAATTCTCGTTAGGCAGCCTTGTGAAATTTCACCTTTCTCTTAAACCTGACCTATACATCTAAGGGCTGTTAGTCTGGCCTCTGCTCAGGTTTAGATTTCCCACTTTTAAAAGCATATTGAATGAAAGCTGGGATAGCTTCTTCTGACAACCAAGGGAGTTAGCCCCATGTTTACCTGTAGCAATCCCTTTAAGTCTCAGCACTCACCCATACTTGCCCAGTGTTTGAATTGGTAGTGAAATTAGAACCGTAGGGTTCAGTCAAAGTTTCCAAAATTCCAGATGCCATGTCAAATGTTGGTCATCTTTTATTATGCTGATGAGATCAGACTCCTGAAGTGTCCACCTCAAAGTGAGACAAAGCATCTGAAATCACATTTTGAAACTGTGATAAGAAAAAATATTTAATCTCAAACTTTTCAAGACAGCACAAATTCTCGAACAATGCGATCAGAAAATATGTGCAGTTGCTGATGTAATGTATGCCACATTTTATATTTCACCTCAACATGTTTTAAGTATGGTATATAATTCAAAGAATGGGGCAAAGAAACTCCTGAATATGTCAATGAGCATCAAAAAAAGTATTTCTAACCACCTTGGGAAAACATATTGATGTTTGGACAACTGGGCGAATTCTCTTTTTTTGGACATGTTCGCTAGGTATGGAAACTAGGCTGAAACTTAAAGTGCGAAGTGAAAGCCAGTTCTTTGTGTGTGTGTTCACTTGGTTACCCTTTGTGTGTTTGCACCTTTTGTCACCGAAGCAATGACACTGGATGACTCCACTCATCTTTTGAGTTCATTGCAATGGCCCTCAGTGGTCACCAAACTTGAATTTAAGATTCTCACTGTGCTACACCATGCCATGGATAACGTATCGATACCAAAGGGGATGATGGACGGAGCGTTAGAGCAAATCAAACACTCACCCCCAGTCAACTGATCTGGGTTTAATCCATCATCATTCTTTAGCTCACTCCACCACCCCAGTTCAGACATGGCCATATGCAAATCAGTATGACCCTGTGCCTCATGGGAACAGTCCAGCCCGAACTGCCAAGCCATGTCTTCCCTGGACCGGAAACAAGCATCCTGGGACCGGTTTCGGGTTCAAAACCCTCATCAGTCAGGCTATCTTGAATCCAGTGGCAAAGCGAGCAAAGGACCCACGTCTGGGCATACCCTGCCAACTTAGGGCGAACAAAGCGATACCAAAGGGGATGATGGACGAAGCGTTAGAGAAAATCAAACACTCACCCCCAGTCAACTGATCTGGGTTTAATCCATCATCATTCTTTAGCTCACTCCACCATCCCAGTTCAGACATGGCCATATGCAAATCAGTCTGACCCTGTGCCTCATGGGAACAGTCCAGCCCGAACTGCCAAGCCATGTCTTCCCTGGACCAGAAACAAGCATCCTGGGACCGGTTTCGGGTTCAAAACCCTCATCAGCCAGGCTATCTTGAATCCAGTGGCAAAGCGAGCAAGGGACCCACATCTGGGCATACCCTGCCAACTTAGGGCGAACAAAGCGATACCAAAGGGGATGATGGACGGAGCGTTAGAGCAAATCAAACACTCACCCCCAGTCAACTGATCTGGGTTTAATCCATCATCATTCTTTAGCTCACTCCACCACCCCAGTTCAGACATGGCCATATGCAAATCAGTCTGACCCTGTGCCTCATGGGAACAGTCCAGCCCGAACTGCCAAGCCATGTCTTCCCTGGACCGGAAACAAGCATCCTGAGACCGGTTTCGGGTTCAAAACCCTCATCAGCCAGGCTATCTTGAATCCAGTAGCAAAGCGAGCAAGGGACCCACGTCTGGGCATACCCTGCCAACTTAGGGCAAACAAAGCGATACCAAAGGGGATGAAGGACGGAGCGTTAGAGCAAATTAAACACTCACCCCCAGTCAACTGATCTGGGTTTAATCCATCATCATTCTTTAGCTCACTCCACCACCCCAGTTCAGACATGGCCATATGCAAATCAGTCTGACCCTGTGCCTCATGGGAACAGTCCAGCCCAAACTGCCAAGCCATGTCTTCCCTGGACCGGAAACAAGCATCCTGGGACCGGTTTTGGGTTCAAAACCCTCATCAGCCAGGCTATCTTGAATCCAGTGGCAAAGCGAGCAAGGGACCCACGTCTGGGCATACCCTGCCAACTTAGGGCGAACAAAGCGATACCAAAGGGGATGATGGACGGAGCGTTAGAGCAAATCAAACACTCACCCCCAGTCAACTGATCTGGGTTTAATCCATCATCATTCTTTAGCTCACTCCACCACCCCAGTTCAGACATCGCCATATGCAAATCAGTCTGACCCTGTGCCTCATGGGAACAGTCCAGCCTGAACTGCCAAGCCATGTCTTCCCTGGACCGGAAACAAGCATCCTGGGACAGGTTTCGGGTTCAAAACCCTCATTAGCCAGGCTATCTTGAATCCAGTGGCAAAGCGAGCAAGGGACCCACGTCTGGGCATACCCTGCCAACTTAGGGCGAACAAAGCGATACCAAAGGGGATGATGGACGGAGCGTTAGAGCAAATCAAACACTCACCCCCAGTCAACTGATCTGGGTTTAATCCATCATCATTCTTTAGCTCACTCCACCACCCCAGTTCAGACATGACCATATGCAAATCAGTCTGACCCTGTGCCTCATGGGAACAGTCCAGCCCAAACTGCCAAGCCATGTCTTCCCTGGACCGGAAACAAGCATCATGGGACCGGTTTCGGGGTCAAAACCCTCATCAGCCAGGCTATCTTAAATCCAGTGGTAAAGCGAGCAAGGGACCCACGTCTGGGCATACCCTGCCAACTTAGGGCGAACAAAGCGATACCAAAGGGGATGATGGACGGAGCGTTAGAGCAAATCAAACACTCACCCCCAGTCAACTGATCTGGGTTTAATCCATCATCATTCTTTAGCTCACTCCACCACCCCAGTTCAGACATGGCCATATGCAAATCAGTCTGACCCTGTGCCTCATGGGAACAGTCCAGCCCGAACTGCCAAGCCATGTCTTCCCTGGACAGGAAACAAGCATCCTGGGACCGGTTTCGGGTTCAAAACCCTCATCAGCCAGGCTATCTTGAATCCAGTGGCAAAGCGAGCAAGGGACCCACGTCTGGGCATACCCTGCCAACTTAGGGCGAACAAAGCGATACCAAAGGGGATGATGGACGGAGCGGATAACGTATCAGCATTTTTTCTTCAGTAGAAATCTATTTCTTATCTCTTTATGTGCAGTGTAGGAACCAGCTTCTGAAGGAAAAGGAAGGGGGGGCAGTCATTGTACACCAAGGGTCTCCAAACCTTTCTCTACTGAGAGCTACTTATGTTTAATGAAACACATTGAGAGCTACTAAAATTTTTAATGTTGTAATTGTGTCCACATCAGAGAAGATTACGTTAGTGGCCACTATTTGCAAGGTTACTACCAACAATCATTTCAGTGCATCGGGCCTTGTTGCCAGCAGTAATGTAATAAAGGCTTTGTCTATATAGAATGCCTCTACTTGGGTAATACTTAACAGCCACAGCTGCAATGCATCTGGTACCAAGATAATAACATTTGTAAAATTTCTCCTCAATGCCACCGGATTTATCAGTCTAATATCAGCATTATGGGGCATATTTACAAGGTCCTTGCGCCACTTTTGCGTCACTTTTCCCATATTAAAAATGACGCAAAAGTGGCGCAAGGGCCTTGTAAATCTGCCCCTATATATTTTGGAAATTCAGCCATTTTGTTTCAAATAACAGCTTATAAGTTCTGAAAATAAACACATTTTCAACTCGAATGCAAAATATAAATTTTGATATATATATACCTATTCATATATCTCAATATATCTATATGTCTATATCTGTATATATATATATATATATATATATGTGTGTGTGGACATATATAAATATAGAAATAGTCCTAAGAAACCCTAAGTTGATCAAGAGCTTTAGAACCAAAATATATACCAATAGGATAATGAAATATAGATATAGGAAAATGAAAGTGTTAGTTCTCTGTCAGGGACATTGATTCACTAAAGTAAGCATTTTAAAGATTTATTGAGAAAACTATCTGTGATCAGTATTTGCCGAACATCTGGTCCCGAGTTTGCAGCTCTCCTGCAGACACTGGCATTAAGAAGAGGCTGAACAGCTGCAAAGGCTTGTTGCCTTTCTGAAGCTCGGCAGCTGCATCCGAACTAAGCTGATGCACATGGTCCTTGCAGAGATCCGAATGTTTGTCTCCCACGTCATTCTGGATCCCGCACTTGGACTCGGCTCCAAATGTATTCCAATGGTGAAAGAAACTCTAAATAAGTTATGCATTGACTGATGTGGGGTATCAATAAATATGTTCTGCGATCGAGCGCGGCGGGCCCGGTGCTGCTGCATGTGATGACACGACCTTCATCAATACTTGATGCTGCGCTTCCCATGAGTTATGGACCATTCTCTCGCCGCTGGAAGGAAACTGCTCAGCACTTCTCGCTGCTATGAATTCCACGCGCCTGCCGCTGCACAGGATGCTCAACTAGCCTGCACTAGGAAGCCTCGCAGCATCTTCATCCGGGGGCAGCTGGAGGACCAGCAAATGGAAGCGAGGAAAGCATAAAGCGACACCAATAGCACTATTTAAAATGAAATGAAAGTACATTTTAATTTAAACAAATAAATGCAATTTAACGCAAATTCTCATCTACTTTAAGTCACTTTATGAACCTGTTAATCATAAAAAACACTTACTATCTCTAAACACTGTCTCTCCTTGCACCCTAAAAACCCCTTACTACGCCAAATACTACACACACCTGACTCCTAATAACTCCATAATACCACTATGCACTACCTATCCCTGAACCCTACAACTCCTTACGACCCTTATGCACTACTCAACCTAAACCCTAAAATCCCTTCCTACACCTATAAAATGTTCCTTCTATACCCTAAAAACTCCTTACTCCCACTATACACTACCCATCCCTGAACACTAAAAAGCCCTCACTATCCTAAGCACCACCTATCCCTAAATCCTAAAAACTTAACTTCCTAAACACTACCCACACCTGAACCCTAATGACTCCTCAATAGCTCTATACACTATCTATTCCTGTACCCTAAATCTTCTTACTCCCCCTGTACACTACCCATACCTGAACCCTAAAAAACACTTACTACCCTGAATCACTACCCATCTCTGAACCCTAAAAACCCATTGTCAACCCTAAACACTACCCCTCACTGAACATTAAACCCCACTTTCATCTTAACACTACACATCTCTGAACCCCTAAAACTCAGTGCTACCCCTATACAATATCCATCCCTGAACTTAAAACTATACTTACCATCCCTATACCCTTAATCTTAAAACCCCTTTCTTCTCCTACACACTACCCATCTCTGAACCTTACAACTCCTTACTACCCCTATACACTCACCACACACGACCCCTAGAAATTCCTTACTACCCATATATACTACTCATGCAGAAACCTAAAACTCCTTACTACCCCAATCAGTGCCAATCCCAGAACCCTAAAACATCCTTACTATCTCTGAACACAACCCATCCCTGAACCTTAAAAATCCTTACTACGTCTAAACACTACCCATTCCTGAACCCAAAAAGTTCATATTACACCTTAATACCCATTGGTAAACCCTAAAATCTCCTTACTACTCCTATACACTACTCTTCTCTGAGCTCCAAAAACTGCTTACTACCCCATACACTAAGCATCTGTGCACTTTTAAACTCCTTACTACCCCTAGACACTACCCATCTCTGAACTTTACGACTTCTTACCACCCCTACACACTACCCCTCCTTAAACCCTACAAACTCCTTACTACTCATTAAATCTAGCCAACCCTGTAAACTAAAAAACCCTTACAATCTTTAGAAAAGGATATAACTTAAAATAGTATATCTATATATTAATAAATACTTAAATTAATTTACATTCATAAATATTAAATATTCCTATTTTGTGATACTTTATATTAATTACCTTAAATTGAATTATATAAAATGAATGAGTTTTATCTTGATTATTTATTTATTTATTAAACTTCTGCAAACAAGAACAAATACAGACACAGTACATACATTTCGCTACAGGCATTATATCCATGAAACTGACAGCACTAGACCCCAATGATCAGCATAGGCAATTGAAAACGCACCAAGAGTCCCACAACTACTAGAAGGGGCACTGGTTGGGCGAGGGTTCACAGAGGTCCAAGAAGTAGGCGATGATGGTGGCAATGACCCGGTATTCTGTAGCAGATAAAGACGACATGGGGCCCATCTGTCATTGGGACGTGCTGCATAATACACTGTTTCAGCATATCGGACATGTCCTGACTGTATGCAAGATCTCGTAGCCCCTTCTTCACAGATGGTACTCTTTTCTGCATCCACATCATGGCCACACGTTTCTTGGATAGTTTCAGTAGGACAGAAACAAGCCAGCGGCCCACTTGGGGTAAATCTGATGTATCACCCAGCAGAGAAATATGGGGTGCAGGGTCAATAGGTATTCCCACATTCTCAGAGACCGCCAAGAATTCACCCGCCTAGTGAGTGGCAAGTCCAGGGCAGTCCCACGCCATATGGAGGAAATTAGCATTGGGTAGCTCACAGCGAGCACACCTGGCGTCAGAGCTCCCATTAAATTTTGAATTTTTTTCTGGACTGTAGTAATATTGATGCTGGTATTTAAAATGTATGAGTTTATGCTTGTAGGTGAGCGGAATATTTTTAACTTGTGCATAACAAGAAGACCATACTTTATCAGTCAATCGGTGCCATAGAGAGAGCTCTCAATGGAGCTTGGCTTTCAGGAGGTTGCCTAATACCCCATCCACAATGGCATTGTGTAAATACGATATAGAGTGTTTCGTGTCTGCTCATCTTATGTATGCTGTTAGGAGCTGTGTTACTGGTGCTTGTGTTGGATATGAGGGTAGTTCAGCCCTGACTGCAGACTGTGAGCTGAGATAGCAATACGTCACTGGTGGAGTCCCCCCAGCATGTGGACAAAAGCTACTATGTGAAATAAATGAGATGTCTTCATATAAATTTGTCATGATAAGTATACCTGCCGGTCACAACACCCTTTGACCGATTTCTCCCTTGCAGGTGGTACCAGGGGATTATCTGCAATTGGCAATGTGAGACATATGGGATGTCACAGTGTAATTTCCGAGCCAGCTCTCAACTATGCATATCTCGTGAGGGCAAGTACTTCCAAGTCCCGCCTAGGTACTCGGGCGGAGCACAGATCCCACCTAGCAAGGATGAGGAGTGGGCTAATGCTTGCTCTGTTCTAACGTGCATGGGTGTGTATTGTGTAGATACCCAGTATTTCATGTAATGGGCCTGTGAAACTAGATAATGTATGTAGAAATTCAGAAGCGCTAGGCCTCCAAGCTGCATAGGTCTCGTCAGCACCTCCCATGATATCCTAGGTTGCCCCCCACCATACCAAACGGGAGAGGACCTGCTGCAACCGTTGAAAAAAGTGCTGTGGTAGGTAAACATGTAGATTTACAAGCAAGTATAATAGCTTAGGCAAAATCACCATCTTTATTAAAGAAATCCTCCTGAGGAAAGATAGTGGGAGTCAGATCCATCTCTTTATGCTCAGCCGGTCCTTCTCTAGAACCATGGCATAATTACTGTGGATTAGTTTGTCAATATTCCGGGAGATCCAGAGCCCCAGATATCGCACTCGGTCCGGTCTCCATTGCAAGGGATACTCCAGTATGGGCGCCTCACAAGCATCATTTAATGGAAACACCTCAGATCTAGACCAATTAATCTGTGAACCGGTTAGCTTCCCAAACTGAGTTATCTCTCTGATAATTGGAGCCAAGTTGACTTCCAGATGCTGCACGTACAGTAAAATTTTGTCAGCATATAGCGAAATAATTAATGATGTGTTCCCTAGAGAAATTCCTCAGTGCAAGTGACGCCCCCGAATATATATAACAAGCTATAGTCTATATTGCCAAAACAAAGATTATGGGTGATAGGGGGCATCCCTGACGGGTGCCTCTGCCAAACACATATGGGCTAGAGTATAAGGCATTGACCCGGACCTTCACTATTGGAGATGTGTATAGCAGATTGATGAAAGATAGGAAGTAGCTCCTTAGAACCAGCATATGCAGTGCCTTTTTCATGAACGGACAGTCAAGTGAATTGAACGCATTTTCGGCATCCAGGAGAATGTTGGCAGATGGAAGTTGACAGTCCACTCTATGCAATATGGCCATTAAAATTTGGAAAACAAAGAGGTGGATTTAGGTCCTTGTTAAGTTTAAGCAGCACCATAATGATCGCTTCCATTGTAGATTTTGGGAGGATCCCTGATTCAATTGCCGCAGTTTCGGTGCTAGTATGTCTATGTAACCTTTGTAGAACTCCATAGGCAAACCATCTCCTCCGGGAGCCTTGCCACTGGATAGATTCATGATAGCACTCTTAACATCTTCTAAAGTGATTGGGAAGTTCAAAAGTTCCCTAGCTTCTCGATTCGGCCAGACAAGCGCAACCTGCTCCAGATCATGAGGAGCTGGATGGGGCCAACCAGAATATAAGCGCTCATAGAAAAGTGCAAACTCGCGCAATATACAGTGGGGTCTGTCTTAATGTCTACCCCTTCACAACAAAGACTTTTAATCCCAGAACATCCCGCATCACGTTTGATAATCCAGGCCAGTGTTCTGCCAGGCCGACCCCCCTCACCGTACGCCCTCACCTGGGCACCTCGGCCCAGGAATAGGACTTGACACTCCGCCACATCCTTGAATCCACATAGCGTTTGCTGTAGCCAGATAAATGGGGCTCTTTGCCTTCGATGGCATGGTTACTCTCCAAGTGCGTGAGCTAGGACCCCAGCTGTGCCAAGTAGTTGCCAATGGATTTCAGTACCTCGGAGCTCTTAAAAACACTAACCACCCGGATTTAGGCTTTAAAATCCTCCCATATCGTGGCCACATTAGGAACTGAGTTTTTATTAAACTGAAAATATTCCAAGATGGTGTCCCTAATTTCACTATGGAAAACCGAATCATGCGATTCAGTACCATCAAAATGCCAATAGTGGAACATGACAGAGGGACTGGGTGGACAAAGGATGAGTTTTACAGTGGAGTGATCAGACAGCATTCGTGGTAGTATAACCACATATCTAGTGCAGAAAATAGGCTATGAACAAAAGAGTGGAACGTGAATTCAGCCTGCGATGAGTGAAGCACACGCCAGGCATCCACCAGACCATATGTCTGCATGATCTGGGTAATGGCAAGGCCCGCTCTCGAGTCTACCTGTTGAGCCTTGATTGACCCGTCTAATGGGGAAGCGAAGTTGAGATTAAAATCAGTTCTCCACATGATCGGCCACTCCCTGTACTTCAGACAGAGCTGCAAGACCTCATCAAAGAAATCAGAATCATCCACATTAGGGCCGTATATGTTAACAATCAGAAGGTGACGACCATCCAGCGTGCCTGCCAGTGTCACCATCCTACCAGCTGTATCTGTTATATGTTCAATGAGCAAAAAGTTGACTGCATTGCGTATAAGGGTTACCACTCCCTGAGCATACGTAGAATAGGAGGAGAAAAAAGAATGGGTTCCCTTTGAGGAAGCAAAAACTCTCTGAGTTAGTGGAGAACAGTACGTTTCTTGAAGCAAGGCAATGTCAGTTTTATGGTGGTCCAGATTCGTCATCACCCGCCTGGCCTTACTAGGGTTATGCACCTCTCTGATATTCCATGTAAGAAAGTTAACCATCAGTACCGGAGTCTAGGACAATAGAGTACACCATGGGGATACACCTCGCTTTCATAACGCTCCAGTGTATCAGTGTGAGAACAGATCATGCCCATGTGTCCCTGTATGATGTGTCCCTGTATGACTGTCCTACAACACTGAGTAATAACATTTAGCAAGATTAGAACCCTCCTTCTGACTCCCCCCCGTCATTGGCAAACCTCTCACCCAGACTACAGCTCACTATCAATATGAACTATCTGAACCATATGAGTAAGTAACCCATGGGCAAGTAGTGCACTTCATGCAGGAGGAGCACTGAGAAAGCACAGCTCAGCCCCAAGTGTATGGTACAATATGCCCTTACAGTGTAAAATATAATACCATATGCCTTTCACATGAAGGAGGTGGCAACAGCACCAGTCTCAAGCCACATTTGTAGAGCTCAGTCATTGTCACTGAGGGCAGTGGCCGCTCTCCGCATTCTGCTCCATGAGGCAGCCAGACTGGACGAGGCAGATAGAGATCCTCCGCAATATGGGATATTGCTTTGAATAAAGTCAAGGGCAGAGCTGGGACTAGTGAAGAAGTAGATCTTTCCCTTGTACTCCAGGTATAACTTAGCTGGAAACAGCATGGAGTATTTAATGGACGGGGCTTCCATGTTTTTTTTAAATTCCATGAAGGAGCGTCAAGCCTCCTGCAATGCCGGTGTAAAAATCGGTGAAGAAGAAAATCCTGGAACCCTCATATTGCAAGTCGGGTCTTCTCGATTAAGCTGCAGAATTAGGTCCCTGTCTCTGTAGTTTAACAGATGAGCAATGATGGGGCACGGATATTGCCCTGGTTCAGGTTTGAGAGCCAGTGTGCTATGTGCCTTTTGAACAATGAAAGCGGTGGAGAGCTGTTCACGGGCAAATAATGTGTCTATCAATTCTTTCACAAAGATCTCCACATTGGTGCCAGTGGCTGCCTCCGGGACACCCATCATCCATACGTTATTTCTATTGCACCTGCCCTCCAGGTCTTCATTCTTAGTTTTGACGACCTTCAGCTCTCGCAATGCTGACGTCCTCCAAGTCAGAGATGGGGGCCTCAGCTTGCATTATCCTGGTATCTTGACGATCCACACGTTATTGAAAACTATCAAGGCGGGCAGATAATGAGTCCCTCTTGTTATCAATAAAGTGGATACTCTCTCAAGTTCTTTGAACATGGCCACCATAGTAGCTTCCTCCTGAGCCTGGTCACCGGTAGCCCGCTGTTGTGGCAGCATGTCAGATTTGTGTTTATCGAATTGCAGTTTGGCTTGCCTTGCCGTTGCTCCGCCTTGCCTATTGTGAAGAACTTGCAGGTAAGGTAGGGACAATCAGCTCCCCTCCACAATCCAGGCACTGTCAGCAGTCCCTGAGCAGACCCAGAACCATCCACTGAGGGCCCTCGTCTAGGGCACCCAATTGAAGTCCTGTGATATCAAGTGGGACAACCACACCTGGAATGACACACAGCAGGAAGGATCAGGTAAACGAGGTATAGTAGAGAAGTCAGCAAGCCCAGGGCTCCAGTCAGATCACATATAGAGGTGCAAATCTCAAGCCAGACCTCTGCTCATCTACCCAGGAGGTCCACAGATCTGTCCCATCATGCAGCAGCTCCTCAGCATTCTCAGCAACTGCACTCATACAGCACTCCCCAGCAGTGCAGGCACCAAGTCCGACTGTCAGTAAGAGTAATAAAAGGACTCAGGAGACCCCAGCACAGTGCTGATGCCGGGGTTGGCTGTCTCGAGGTGAGGCGGCCGGCCGCTCGTCAGCAATAACAGGCCCGGCAGGCCCTGGCCAATGATCAGCCTTACTCCTGGGCCAACACTAAATAGTGAGGCCACTCCCTTAGCCACGATGAAAGGCCCTGGCAGGCAGCGGCTCTGTGCTCCTGTTATTTCCCTGGAGCAGCCGCCCAGTTGCTGTATGCAGGAGTCGGTGGGCATCACATCATCCGGCCGCATGAGAGTGGCTGTAGCATCGAGATGTTCTGGCCCGGGTGTCTGCAACTCCGCGGCCCCAGCGTTCCTGGAACAGTCACTGGCGTCCAGTGGTTCTGCACATAGGAGGAGTTTCTTGCAAGCTGGCGGTTTATTCGTTGTAGGTCCGACAGGCCACAGGCCGCAACCCCCCCCCCATCCCCTGAGGCACACATGTCCATGCCGGGTTCAACAGGCCACCGCTGGTCACCCCCACACGGGCAAGTCTGTGTCAGAACCTCACTCACCCCAGCCAGGTGGACCTCCCTTTCTCCGCCACTCTGTCAGCTCCATCTGTATCGCACTAGAGGCCAGGACACACAGTCCCTCGGCTATGGGTTTGGGCCAAGCAATGTTATCCCCCTGTCAACCAGTCCCCACAACTGGCATACCATGTGATGTGGGCTCACCACCTCCTGCTCTTTTCCGCAGCCCATTTAAGTGCCATGTAAGGTGTTGATGCAGCTTTATTCACTTGAGGCCAGCGGAGTATTTGAATCAGGCGGTCATCTTCCTTGCTAGCTCTCTGGTGCCACCCATTATTATTTGATTTTAATTTTAATTCATTTAAAACACAATTACAAATTAAATAATCAGAACCGTAACAATATATATGTATATAAGTGTACTCATACACGAATGTAACCTAAGCAATGTAATGACTCCTGATAAAAGCCTGCAAAGTATAAGCAACTTCCGGATGGTTACGTCAGCAGTGGTGTAAGCCGGGACCCTGGCTGCAGGGCTCAGTTGCAGCACCATCTGTGCACACTAAACTGAGAGTAGACTGAGATCTACGCTCTAGCCACCCCATCGAAAGGACAGAGATATGAGTTGGCCATGAGCTCAGTGCTTCACTAGCTAGTCCCCACACAACTTTGGGATGCCAGCGCGCCTCTAATGCAATCAGACTGTATATGACGGGTCTTCTCTCCTGTTATAAACGAGGATTTGGTGGAGTGGCAGACTCCCTCCTCATTTGTTCTCTTGATTTGTTATTGAAAATTGTTCAATGCATGGGTCAAATGTAGTGTTTTAGTTGTCTATCAGAATAAGGATAACAAACATATTATCTGATACATTTTCTATTATTGAGGCCAATGGAGCGATATTTCTGTAAGTGATATATAGGACACTATATTTTTGTTAAACAAAATTTAGGCCATGATATTCTTGTACCAGACCAGTGTTTTTACTTATGCATCAACATTCCAAGTCAGTGTCATGTGATGCAATATTGTTCACTTGATCGTGTGTTATGTTACCATATCCCACGTTTCTAGGACTAATGAACAGAAGTACTATTGATGTGTCTGAGCTCTGCAAACAGTATGACTTTGCAGCTCTGTTGTGCCCATGATGGAGGATGAGAGGTTTCTGTCCAGCATGGGCGGATGGTCATTTAGTGGTGAGATTCGAATGATGGTCAGTGGTTGAGTTGTTGTGTGAAAGCTGTTGGATATCTGATGAAATCCAAATGTAGTATTTCCGAGAGGTGCTGGAAGCCAATAGTAAGGACTGTCTGTGAGGTGCTGATTAACAGTGTGTGCCATGAGTTAGATTGGTTGGGGCGTGTATCCAGAAATACCTATTCTGAAAATTAGAGCTGCTCTAGACGCAGGTGTAGTGTTAACTGCTATCTACTGAGTATCCTCCCACACAGCTTGTTTAAAGCACTGCTCCTCTGCCATCTTTGCTCCGTACATGTCTTGTAGTTACTGTTTGGTATGCAGTGCCTTCCAAGATCTGAGCTCTCAAACCCTCACCAGTTGCACTGGAGCTAGGTCAGTTCATCAAGGCCTTTGTGACTCCAAGGCATTGAGGCAATCTTTGTAGTGAGTATGGCTGTTGTCCTTGGAGACACAGGAACCAGGTGATAGCCGAGGCCCGTGCAGGTAAGAGCGGTGGGGCAGGGGGAGGTGGGGGTGTATTTCGACAGACGACGCAGGCAAATTAATTATTTATTTAATTTTCCCTCGTGGTCGTCTGTCAAATCCCCCCCAATGCCGCCCCACCGCTCTTACCTGCACGGGCCGTGGGTGCCAGGTGATCAGCTGTCCATTGATCTCTGCACTCTACTCTTAGGGTTTACGAAAGTAAAAATACAAATCACATGGTAATCAGTCACATAGTGCAAGTTTCCACTGAACAGATGATAGCTTTGGGCATTGAGAGAGCAGACAGCAGTCCCATGGAATGTCCACTCTCTTCCCAATGTCACTTCTGTTAAGTGCCATGTTTCTGTTAAAGTTCCCCAACTTCCAATATTGCTACTTTGCGACTGCAGTGATGGAGGTCTGTTATCCTTGGCAAAGGTTCTCAGACGCAATCCTGCATCACGAGTATCGATGAGGCAAGCCTTTTCTGAGTCTTTCCACCAGCCTCTTTGCACTAGGTGGTTTGATACATTCGGTACAGAGCAAAGAATTGGCAATGCCGCGTTGCAGATATTGTGCAAACCCAGTTCTGCTATGCAACCTGGGCAACAAAACATGTGGCCCCTTAAGGATAAAGCTGCCAGATTTCACCAATTACAAATCACATTGAAAATTTAGCAAAGAAATGCCACACTGCTAGCATTGGATTTACAAATAACAAATCAGCTACTTTTTAAAATCTTTTTGTAACTAATTTTTTTGTTTTAAAGAATCAGTTCGCTTATCTAAAAAGCAGGAGAACCAATGACACTTATAGACAGCAGTGAGAGTAATCCAAGGTGTACTTTAGAGATTTGCACCAAGTAGGCTGAAATATTTGGCATTAAATATTTCTATGTCAGGTTCCTCCCTCTGGAACACGCTCCTTCCCCCTCCCATTGAGACTTCCGAAAGATTTCATAAACTTCCGTAGATGTCTGAAAACATACCTCTTTCTCTAAACTTACGGCTTGGAGAAGGCATTGAAGCGTCATTCATGGATTATAATAAAGCTCCTCCCCACCACCAATTCTCCACTGTTGAGCAAGCGCATAAGATGGTATTAGTTTTTTTGCCTCCCAACCCTAAGGCTTTTCCATGAAAACCTTTGACTCAAAGGAGGTTTTCAAGTGTCCACAGTGCCCTCACCTGCAGTTCTAGAAAAGTCACCCACCAAGAAAAGTCCTGAAGTGCTCACTGGCATCAACCTTGTACACCTCTTCTTTCAAAGCACTCTCATGCCGAGGGAATGCAGCATGCATCGTTCCATGAAAATCCTAAAATACGTACTTAACCAGCAAAAGGCCTGCTACATGTGCGCATATCCGCTCATGATGACTACACATCTGAGAGATAGACGAAGCGGGCCATTAAGTAACTATAATTGAATATCATGGCTGTTTCTGGGCAGAGTTATTATTTAAATAATCTGCAAGTGATATTTCAAGCACCATAAACATTCCTCTCCTAGTGCCCTAAACCAATTCATGTCTATAAAACTAGCATATGGCCACAGTCATTGCATTGGAAGTGTCGCGCGGCTATGTTTGCCTGTTCATGTATCGCTGATGAGTTCCTGCGCCTCTGCTGCAACAGGAGCCATTCCTTCACTCTGGAGCTTCTTGGACATGTGTGAAGTGCATTAACTACGGAGGAGGAGCAGTTCTATAATTAGATGTATTCATGGGGCGCCACCCCTGGGCATGGAGTGTAATAACATCTCGTTGATATTCTGCACGTGGAGTTACTAAAAGACAAGGCATAGCACAAGTGTCATCACACACATTTTGGCCCCCAGTGGCATTACCATGTTGAATCCTTGACTCATCCTTTCGGTCTGAACATCCTGTCCTGCATGACTTCAAAGAATAGCGCTAGCAAGAGCAGTGTTTTGGGTACCAGAGAGCGAGCCAAGGCTATCAGCTGAGACACCTGGCTTTCATTGCCTGATCTTCATGTTGAATGTATGTTAGAGACCAAACTCACTCACCAAAAAAGATAAAACATGTAGATTAAGAACCTGCATCTATTTCTTTCTCTAAAGAATTATACCACATGAAGGCCAATTGATAACTTGAAAAGTGTTTTTATAAAATGTTAATATCAATATCTTTCGCGATTCTTCTAAACTCCTTCGGTCATGCAGTCCAAGTTTTTTGCAAGTGCCATGCTACCAAATGCAAACAATATTTGTGGGATTTGGTGTCTTTGAAATGTAAAAGGAAACAGAATCAAATGCTACTCTCAATATGGATGTAAGTAAGCTGCGAATGTAAATTGTTGTTGGGTGAGCAGTTACTACTAAATTCCATATCACTAGCAGGACAATCACAGTGATCAGTAGCGGCCCATGGAGGGAGTTCCGTGGGGCAGTGAGGCGGGGCGGGGGCGGGGGAGGGGCAGGGTGGGGGGTAGTAAACACAGTAGCAGCCCGTGGAGGGAGTTCCGTGGGGCGGTGAGGCGGGGGAGGGGCAGGGTGTGGGGTAGTAAACACCGGAATATGGATGAACGGAGGTAAGTAAACATTTAAATAAATAAAACAAATTTCGTTACGCGCGCTGCATTGCAAAATGCGTTGCAGCGCACGCAACGAAATTCGTTTTATTTATTTAACTGTTTACTTACCTCCGTTCATCCATATTCCGGTGTTTACTACCCCCCACCCTGCCCCTCCCCCGCCCCGCCTCACCGCCCCACGGAACTCCCTCCACGGGCCGCTACTGCAATCACACATTCACCCGAAACCACTTCTCTTGATCTTCGAGGCATCCTCGGTGGTGACTCTTCCTCCTTCGACCTTCAGTCAGTGTTGTAACTTCTTGAAAGTCATTGTTGTGAATTTTCAATCACTTCACACAAGAAGCAACAACCACCCATAGAAAACCACCACTATTCCACTTTCAGTCAACCCCACTCTCTATAAAACGATCACAGTAGCACGTGTGTTGATCATCTGCCAGCTCAGTCCATTCTCAGCTTCCATTCTTTTTGTTTCTCCTGGAAGGACCAGTTGAACATCACCGTTAATCGTGTCCATCGTCTCCAGATCTTCATCGATAATCTTGACACTGGTCTTCCAAAAAGGCCACTGATCCAGCGCGGCTAATATAAATTCTTCTCCTTTGGACATGACATCCAGGTGAAATCATTCACATCCATTATACCATATGACGGTGGGGCCCATAACACCGCATATCATACACTCAGTCGTTCCCTGGATCACACCCACATTCACTAAGGAGAAGAACGAGTTGCTGGATGAACGGAATACCTTATTAAATTTGACAGATTATTACCTTAAACATCATATATATATATCCAATTTTTAATCCTGTCGGCTCTAAAACATCAAGGTATTCCGCTTTTTGGTCGATGGACCAACTAGTAGAATAAGTTGATGGTGATCGAGACCAGCTCAATCATTTAAAACCCTAGTAAAAGTCAAATTTATTAATGAACTAAAGAACCACAGACTCAAAATTAATTACCATTAAATTTTTATCTAAATTCAAATTTTGCACGAGTGAGATTCTTAGTTTATTAATCACCTTAATACATTCTTTAACATTTAATATAGGAAATTCTGTAAAGAAATCGAAATTATGCATTACCTATTTAGATGCAGATAGGAATCGTTCACCAAAAGAAGATAAACCATAAATCACAGAATGGACTCCCAAACTGACTGACTGACTGTCCCTCTAGATGGCCTCCTCGACGGGACCTCCCATACAGATTTCCCGCAACGGTCTTGTACCTTCCCCAGTCAGGTTCGAAGTCAATGGTAGCATCAGCATTGGCATTTGCAATAATAGCAGCATCGACTAATAGCCAGGCCACTCCCACAAGAGCAGTCCTTCTTATACCCTACTTCTGGCTTACTACACAAAAAGTTGCAATGTTTGGGGGCAGGAATCACGCTAATTGGTCCATTTGAGGGGAGGCGAAGATTGTCTCATCGCCTTCCTTGTTCAAACTGGTTTCGGGGATGGTTAAGAGTTCATGGTTTCCCATATTCTTTGGGTAAAAGCAGTCCAGATTTATTATGTATAATGTTGCAACAATGATGGTCACAATTTGGTCAGTCCTTTGTCTCTCAATACTGAACTCTCCCCTTTCTCACGGATACGAGCTGAGTCTTTCTTGGCACTCTCTTCATAATAAGTCATGGTAACCTTGACATTTCTCACTCCGTGTACAAGCCGTACCCACGTGGTTTAGCTTCATCATTTCTTTCGCTTAGAGGCCATCTTTGATTTCTGGTATGACCTCATCTATGTCGGCAGCCATTTTCACAGCCTGGCCTAATAGGCCCGAGCGAACTATCATAAAAACAAACACAATCATAATTAATATAAAGAAAATAAGCCTTTCTGTTTACCACCCGTCATTCTAAGAACCCGTGTTAGGTGTTACCTAGCAAAAGCGACATTTAAAGCCATATTACTTACCATCTGCATACTTTGCCACGACACAATTTTACTACATAGCATAAAATCATGCGATTTTACTCTAATTAGTACGCAAATCATTATTAATGTTATTTTACTTCACAACTATAAATGAATTAGAATTTGCACAAAAATAGCAGTTACCATTTGTGTAAATGTTTATCAAAAGGTGCATATGTTGGTTAATTCATCAAACAATTAGTATCATTAATTTATTATTCTTATTTAAGGGGGTTTCAAAATTATTTCATTTACCTTGCTCCATCACCACAATAGAATGAATAAGGATTCTCCTCGTCCAGATATTACCAGTTCCTAAATATTCATGCAGGTCTTTGCCAAGATATTTATTTGTCAGAGATGGTGAAAGAGCAACATGGAACAAGGCGATGCTTGACCCAGGCCACAATAAGAGCAGGTCCTTTTCCACGTCACAGTTTAGTTTCTGTTGGTGACATGAAAGATGGAATTATGTATGGAAATGCTTGCACTATGATTCATGAACTTAAGATTTAAGGATAAAAATGTGTCTTATATATTGTATCTGCTTCTGAAATTGTGTTGTTGTGATGATCACACTGAGCTTTGAGACTATTAGGAGAACACACAAATACCCCTTTATGCATGGATGGTGCATCCCTGAGGAAATACTCTCTTGGCAGTGCCATCTCAGGTCGATATATACCACCCTTTAAAAAAAGAGATACCACATTACCACTCTATACATTTTCTGATCAGGACTACCATTGTCTACTACAGGCTGTTTTACGGATTAAAAAACAATTAAGGTCCATAATTACAGTGGTGACTGCCTTAACCGAAATAGACATATGGTTCTACTGCAGTTTCTATTGAAAAAGCATGTTGCCATAACTTTTGACCTCCTGGACGGAACTGCACCAAGTTTGGCCGTCATTTGGTGTAGGGAGCACAAGTCCAGCATGGCAATTTCCGTGCAGATCCCGGCAGGGGAAAAAAGATAGGAGGGGATAAAAAAACAGTATGTCTTGCAATTTCCTCTCCAATAGAAAATGTTGCTTGCACCTACAGCCAAAACCACTGAATGATTTTACACCAAAAGTTTTACGTGTTTACAAAAGCTGTCAAGTCGGTTAAAAAGGTTGACGTTTCTGCAAATCTGTGTTATTCAAAATCGTGATTCACGAGTCACAATACCTGTCAATCACATAAAAAAATGTTTTACAAATGCGATTGTCTGGGAAAACACCTCTTCACTGTCTTGAAAATCGCAAATCAATTCCAATTTTTGATTTTTGTGTTGTGGAAAAAAACATTGTACATCAAGGGCGCCTCACACTGCGTGGTGTCTGGCCCAAGAGGAGTGCCGAGTGGCAGCCAGAGGTCTAGAAAATGCATGGCTCACAAAAGGAAAAAATATATACTCTTACATGTGATTCACATATTAAAAAGTGATGGTGATCCATTGAGCAGCCATATTAGTGACGGATTTGACTGCCATTTTGTGACTCATTCATGAATCAGTTGTGTTGTGGTTCATGACTTTTATGTAGTGGAAAAAAGGGGGGGACACTACCAAGGGCTTTACCCCAAGACAGAGGTGCAAAGAGAACTAGAGGTGTGCAAAACACAAGGCTGATGGCAGCGGGTTGAGTGCAGAGCATCACGAGTAATGGTGAGTGTTGTGTGCGTCGCATTCCCAAACTGGTGAATTTCAGTGGTTTCCCCCATTTAAGCCAGAATCATAACTCAGTTTTAACAGTTTTTTCCAGTGAATATATGAGATGAATTCTGCTTTTGTAAATAAGGCTATATCTCACATTATCAAGGACCGAGTGCCCTGATGCATAGCTTGTATCCAGGGCAGTGGTTTCATATGGCTACGAAGGCAGCAACCTTACAATGACAACTAGTTTTGGAATCAAAATGCAGTTACCTTTTCTAGTGCAAGGGGAGGGTAAAGGGAGTGCCTCAAGAGGTGAAATATTGTTTTTCCTGGAGTGCAGGGCTGCACAACATTACTAAATGCTCCTTCTTAAAGAATGCTTTGTGCACACTGGGGGCATATTTACGAGCCCCTTTGTGTCGCTCTTGCACCAAGCAATGTGGTGCCAGAGCGACGCAAATTAAAAATGAGATTTATGAAGCCGCGCAACGCCACCTTGCGTGACCCTGAGTGGCTTCATAAATCTCAAGTAATGCAACGCAGCACAAACCGCTGCATTGCATTACTCTGCAGAGGCGTTTCCATGGGCGTTGCGTGGGTGTTCCCATGCAACATGCATGAATTTTGACGCATTCCCAGATTTACCAGAAGTGGTTGACCTGGGAATGCGCCAAAAGCGTACGCCTCCCACAGTGAGGCGTAACCAGGAGAACTATTTGTATTTCTCCTCGTTTTTCACTCTATGTGTTTCTGCATTCTGCAGCACACATAGAAAGAGGAAAAAGTCTCAAGGAGTTGTGTTTGTGTAGGAAGGTGTCCCCTCCTGCACATAAACAATCCTCCTTACAACCCAGGTACCCATGCACCCTGGTGCAAGGGTGCCTGTGTTGGCGCTAAGCAGCCAAAAAGGCACCAGCGCGGGGGGAAATATTTAGTTGCTTAGTTGTTGCCGAGACGGCAATGCGGCGAGCATAAGGTAAGTGGTTTATTTATTTATTTATTTTATTTTCCTTATCCCGTCGTCTGTGGACTTCGCACCCACCTCCCGACCCCCCCAGCGCTTTTACCTGTACCGGCTGTGCTTGTAAACATGGCCCTGGATTTGTAGGATAAGGGCTTTTTATGGTGTGGCTGAGCATTATCAAATGTTATGGGTGAGAAAGGATGTGTTCCATTCATTAGTTTGCAAATGTTATTGTTTTTACTTCATTTTCCCCATGCAGACTTTGTCTTGCGAAATAATTTGTACTCCAACAGAACCAAGCCAACCAAACATGACCACAAAGTGTGATTCACACACACAATCATCATAAATGACACAAATTGTTGTGCCATTGGTGACTGAGGACAGGGGTGTGGCGGCAAGGTTTTGCGACTGCATGAGAGCTGTGGCCCATTGGATGGCAACAAACTGCATCAAACTGAACTCAGCGAAGACTAAGGTGTTGGTGTTTGGCACTCAGCCCTCTTTCTGAACCTCAGACTGGTGGCCTTCTGAATTTGGCTCTAAGCCTTCTCTGGTTAGATGTGTTAAGAACCTGAGAGTTCTTATAAACAATAAACTCTTGCACATGGACCATGCCAATGTTGTATCCTCGGCTGCTCACCCATGTACCTTTCTGAACCCAAATACTCATCACACTTACACTAGTAACAACTGGTTTTACTGTAGACCTACACTCAGAAGTCTATGGCACCTGGAAACACAGGGCATTTCTCCAGGACTGAAGGAGCCTGCAATCCTTTATATGTTGCATATGCTCTTGTTGGGTCTAGCATCTCACCTTAACCGCAGAAGTGTATAAATACTAGAAACCTCCAAAAGACTACTTGTGGAGGAGAGAAAAACTGGACCAGGTGTAGAATCTCTCCTGGATTGCTATTCTAAATCCGTACGGGGCCCAGGTCTTGGAAGGCTGTGAAGTCGACGTCTGTGATTTGTGATCTGTGGAGAAACAGAGCGCGTACCTGCATACTTAAGACGCTTAACTGAATCTGCCAGGGGGAACCAACCTAATTCAAGGGAATACATGCTTAAGGCCCAGGTAATATAAAGACCTGTATAAATTGAGACAGAAAGAGCGAGACAGCCCAGGAGGCATGAGACTGCTAGAACCTAGCTTTCCAAGAGGAAATCAAGCTCCACAGATAAGCATCATCAGGGTGAGGAGCTGCACCTGTAGATGATGAAGGGGTGATTCTGCACTGTCTTCAACCTGCCCCATGACCGAGAGCACCTGGATCCTTTCTCTTTAACCCCTGAATGGCCAGCAGGCAGTTGGCCGATACACACCTGGTGTGGTGTCCATTTCCGCTGATGGGTGAGGTCGCCCTCAACCGGGAAACATTAGAATTATATTTCTTTCCTCTACGGTTCAGGAGATATTTTTAATTTTATACAAGTTCTAAGACCTTACCTTAAAAGACCAGGTCCTGAATGATCCAGTTAGACCTGAGATTGTCATAGGTTCTCTCAGTGCCATTGGTGCCCTGGCTCTGAAAATCATTAAAAAATCAATTACAGCAGGCATGCTGGCACCGACCTGGTCAGTGAGTACCGGCTCACTAGTACATCTCTTCCTACCAGAGATCAAAACTACCAACTGGATCCTTTAATGTATTTAAACTGGTTAGTTGGCTTCAGTGACTTTGCATGGTGTGCCTATTATGAGACAATGGTTATTGCATCCACTGGGCTATCATCATTATGGCATTGCTCTAATTATCTATGTGCTGCTTTCTGAATCCTGCAGATCTTGGGTCAGACTCTTTCTCTAGGTCACACTAGCAATCAAATACAGAGGTTAATTTCTATAAAGACATAATTGCAAACTTGCTCAAATTAGGGCAGTGAAACAATAAGCATATTAAGTCACAAATCAGACTATAACATCGACCAGTATCATACAAGTGTAACATGTGATGCATCAGTACTGGAGGCTGGTATGATCACCGCATAATTTACTGTTGTGCAGCGAACATGTCCAGCCCACGTTTGTTCACATCTGAACGATATTGTAACCACAGCCTGGCTTTCAATTCTTACCCACTTTCCAATCAGTCAGACCCCATGTTTGTCACTTAAGTGTTTATCCTGCTTAGAATATACCAGGTTTTGTAGATATCAGGGGCTATAAGTGATCAAATACCAGCTGCTGATGTAAAAAGTATTGAACAGAGTAGAGGATCAAACTTATATGTTGTGTCTGAATTGAGCCTCCTCTAGAATGTGTCTTTATTAGATTCTTAAATTGATCAACTACAGGGCCTTAGATCTCCCAGAGTGATCTGTAAGATCTGTAAAATTGATTGACTCTCACCAATAGTTTGAGTAAAAGCTACAACCCACCTCCCACTGAAACAAGATTAGCCCAGGCCTAGTTCTCTGTATGTGTGTATTCTCTAGGCATATCTCAATTTGTGTTTGGTGCTGCAAGATTACCGCTGCACTTGACACATGTAGATATTGAAGACTAGTGGTAGTGGGCTATCATTGGATGATGCAGCAAGTGAGATCTTTCATTGATGGTGGTATCTCCAATTCTTACTCATTGGCTTGTATCTGGCAGGAAGGTTCAAGACCACATTAGTGCCAAGCCTGGGCCCCCGGCTCATATTTATGGTCCACTGTGCAATATTCTACTGACAGGTCAAGATGATCTGCTTTTCAATCAGTCACAATGATAGAATATCCTCTCACTTGAAGGGCAGTCATTGACTGGGAGTGGCCCAAACCTAATTGGCAATCATGAAGTACCCTAGATGCCAAACATGTCAAAGTCACTAGGTGAGATTCAGTACATAGTATACTCTATAGAAGAATACTTTCTATTCCAATTGAGGCAATGTAAAGTTCCTGCTTGCCCGAATTGTGAGGGTACCACTCTGACCCCATTGTGGTGCCCACTGTCTGGAATAAGTGGGGTAGTTTTATAAAGGTTGCACTGTTCTGTCCTATATTTTTGGACAGTTTGCTTTATATTTACAGGTTACGCTTGAGTAACAAAACCTTGTCTCTCATATACCCAGGTAGATGGAGAAAAAGTCATAGTCTACATGTGCCCTATGCAGTGCGGGTTCACAGTTTGTGAAAAACATCTGCATCTGTTCTCAGTGAAAATTGTGAGCATAAGTGGGCACAGAGGTGTGTCAGGCATATATCTATGCACATATTTTATTCGCAAAAGGATGTGCTATGATGAACTCCTCTGGCACTTCCCAATCCCTGTAAGTTAGGCCTGCTTCATGAAGGATGTGCCACACAAGGATGGGCTGCCCCACCACACTCATATTTGTTTTGCAAATCAAATCAGATTTTGAGAACTGACCAATGAAATAATAGGTCATTTTGCAAAATAGTGAATCTCAATGGGTTGTTGAATGGACTGCCTAATTACTCTGCAGCAAGGAGGTCACAATTTGAGACCCCCTGCCATTGGCTACAGTCACGGGGATGGTGGCCTGCTAGGTACAGCATTGTGATTGCATTCTAAAATTTAAAACTTTTTTTTTAAAAGCAGTCCAAGTTCCTTAAATGAACCGGGCTGCTTTAAAAAAAAAAAGTCACTGTTTTCTATTTTAGAAAACTTTAGTAATAACAGGCAGTGGTCGACTTCTTACACCCCCTGAGGCTGCCACCACAAATCCCAAAGGGGAAGGGCTCCATAAGATTACCCTTCCCCTCTGCAAATCAGTTACCTCCTGAACTTGGGAGTTGGTAACTGATCACTGGTTTGGAACCAAAATTGCATTTGCAAAGTACTGGTACATGCCATTCCAACTCACAATTTGGAGCAAATGCCCCTTGCAGCCACTTTCGAAAGTTTGATTCAGTATGGGTCAGAATTCTCATATTGTACATTTGAAAAAGTCTCTTTTTGCTTTATCAGAAATACATTTTTGGGTGAGGCAAGATGGCATCTGAGCCAGAGCGCTATCCGCTTCGTTTCCCTTGCGCCCCGTCCAGTGGACATTTTGTCCGATAGTATGAGGTGTGAAGATTGTCCCGGTGCAAGGACCCTGGAAGCTGAACACCGTGGTCGAATCCACGGTGGAAGATCAGAGCTGGCTGTGGGCGGAGGAAAGTGCTTGGACGGCTTCTACTGTCAGTGGCGGCAGCTATTGATCCTGTGTGCTTCTTAGCTTCAGTAAACTGGAAGGTGCTTCAGTCTGGGCTGGTGAGCGAGGGTGATTTTACGGCTGAAGTGATGACTGCGCGTAGCGGTAAAGGTGGTAGGCAATGTCCTGTGCCTCCGTCAGTGCCTGCTCTGATGGTTTCCCAGCCCCGTTGAGAAGTAGTTGCAGAAAATAGAACAGGAGGAAGGAAAGGGGAGCTTCGGCCTGGTAAGGACAAATCAGACCCGGCCAAGAGAGTACTCCAACCGAATGCGCAGGATACGGGGGATGGTCGCAACCCCTAATTGTTAATCTATTTTCCCCCTTTGGGGCTGGGGCCCCGCAAATTGACAATGATAAAGTGGAAGTAGAAACTCAGATTTCCCAAGGTGTCAGCCACATTGATCAGGGCCAAAAAAACTCGCCATCTATCACCCCCTTGAGTGAAAGTAGAGACTCAGGAAACACTCAAGAAGCTGATGCTGGTCCCTGGCTATTACATACTGAGGTGACTCTTTAGGAACCACCTCCGACAGTGGATTCGTCAGGCAATGGTATAGAGATGGCACCTGGGGTAGTCTCCCTAACTAGGGCTGCAGAGATGAGCAAGGCAATCGGAGAAGGAGGAGACTTAATATCCAAGGATCTCAGTGCCTAGAGAGACAAAAACCCAGAGGATCAGAAGGGAAAAAGCCCTGAGGGATTGTTGTGTTGGACCCCGGATATGATGGAGAAGTTTTTCTCTCTCACAGATGAGTCTGATGTTTCAGACACAAGCATTTCCGTGACAAGTGGGGAGGGGCCCCGCAGCTAAGTAGCAGTAGTGGCCATGAAAATAGGACTTGCTTGACTCAACAAAGAAGATCTTTCACTAAAAGGGGGAAAAAGAAAACGATGGAAAAAAAACCTCTAGAAACACTTGATAAGGGTAGCCTGGGGGAATTAAGATGGGACTACTCCGCTACAGAGTTAATGCTTCCTGATGAGAAAAGAGGGGAGAAGGAGACAGCTGATCTGAGGCAAAAGGCTCATCAGGTTTACAAGGTGCTGGGAAACCTGGGGATCCTTCACTGGCAATGATTTTTCAATTATTAAAACACTTTCAGGAGGAAGTGAAGAGTGATAATCGGTGAGCGCATCTTGCTGCCACAAAAACTACACGGTACTGTTAGGAAAATCGGTTAAGCCTGCACTGACATTGCTGAGAGAATTGGTATGGTGGAAAACCGGACAGAAGTCCTTGAACTCAAGGTAGCTGCTTTGAAGACTCAGGTCCCTTCACAGGAGGGGATCTTGACTGATGTTATGTGGAAGTTGGAAGACTATGAAAATATACAGTGTCGTAATAACTTGAGATTGCTGGGGGTACCCGAAGGGGTAGAGGGAAATGATACTAGAAAATATGTAGTATCCCTCTTGAAAGGTGCCCTTGCTGAGCTGTCTTCATGGGACTGGAATAAGAAAGTCCAGCATGCCCATCGATTTCCAATGATTTTGACAAAGAAGCCCGCCTGCGAGTCTGTTCAACCACGTGCAATTTTGATGTACTTCGGAAATTTTCTATTACTGCAATCTGTTTATGACCTAGCACGTCCAAATGATAAAAGAGATTTTGATGGAGTATCTTTTTTCTCTAAGCCTGACTTTGCTCATGCCACAGCAGAAAGAAGATGGCGATTAAGACAGCTCTTTGCTCCTTTTCAGAAAGTTGTGGCGGAGGTATATCTACAGAATCCAGCGGGGCTGAAAATAGTTTTTAAGGGGCAGATCCATAGTTTTATCTCAGAGATCCAGGCCCAGACATATTCAAAAGAAATTTCAGACGGGGGGTCCGGCAGTACTAAATAAGTGAGGAAGCCAATGCAGTTTAGTTGATATGATGTCCAAATGTATATCGCTGTTGGAGGGTTTGGCATGGCAGGGGGAAGGGCAGAGACGAGATAGCATTAGATGTCCTCACTCAGGCTGGGGCCTGATTGCCTTTGTTTTGGTGGCGGGAGGAGAGAGGCACTTGGGGGGATGTGGAAGGGTGGGTGGAACCACATGCTAGTGTTTGGAATGGGTAAATTGCATATCACAACTATCAATATTTGTGGGATTAACGATTCTAAGAAAAGAAAGAAAGTAGCAGTTGGTCTCTCGTAGAGGAAGGGGCACTCATAGATGCACCGCTACCCTCACCAATGTAGGTGACCTGCTTTTAACGTTTTTAAAACAAAACCAGAGTTTCGTTTTTGAACTTTTTAACCTCACTTGCCATTTGTTTTAAATAGCACACAGTGTGCTTACCTGCTTATTTCTGGGTCCTGCTGTGTTTCGATCGGCCCCCTACGCCGCTGCGTGTTGCAGGGTGTAGGTGAGGCTTATTACATGGTCGGACACCGCACGGCCGCCATCTTGGGGAGGTTGGCGGGCTAGTTGCTGGTGTGGGACGCTACTTAATGAGAGCCCTGTCGCGGACGCGCAGCGGTCTCTCGTAGAGGAAGGGGCACTCATAGATGCACCGCTACCCTCACCAATGTAGGTGACCTGCTTTTAACGTTTTTAAAACAAAACCAGAGTTTCGTTTTTGAACTTTTTAACCTCACTTGCCATTTGTTTTAAATAGCACACAGTGTGCTTACCTGCTTATTTCTGGGTCCTGCTGTGTTTCGACCGGCCCCCTACGCCGCTGCGTGTTGCAGGGTGTAGGTGAGGCTTATTACACGGTCGGACACCGCACGGCCGCCATCTTGGGGAGGTTGGCGGGCTAGTTGCTGGATGTGGGACGCTACTTAATGAGAGCCCTGTCGCGGACGCGCAGCGGTCTCTCGTATAGGAAGGGTCACTCATAGATGCACCACTACCCTCACCAATGTAGGTGACCTGCTTTTAACGTTTTTAAAACAAAACCAGAGTTTTGTTTTTGAACTTTTTAACCTCACTTGCCATTTGTTTTAAATAGCACACATTGTGCTTACCTGCTTATTTCTGGGTCCTGCTGTGTTTCGACCGGCCCCCTACGCCGCTGCGTGTTGCAGGGTGTAGGTGAGGCTTATTACACGGTCGGACACCGCACAGCCGCCATCTTGAGGAGGTTGGCGGGCTAGTTGCTGGTGTGGGACGCTACTTAATGAGAGCCCTGTCGCGGACACGCAGCGGGCGCGCCTAAGGCAAGCCCGTCTGCGCCCGTCCGCGCCCGACCGGTCCCAGGGGCCAGAACCCCCGTCAGATCAAAGTCCCAAAATAGGATTACCTACACAGCTGAGGAGCTACTCAAATTATCAAAGCCTATTGCTGAACTTTGTAAACATAGGATTAACGTAGAGAACAAGACACTTAAATGCGATCACTGTGACAAGACTGTAATATACACTGTAAACGCTGTGAATGATGGGGGCAAATTGCAAATGGCTCTACTAAACTGTAGGTCACTGACTAAACACAAATATGAGATTTATGACCTACTGAGGGAAAAATCACTTGACGTACTATTTTTGACTGAGACCTGCCTTAGTGAGAGTTCCACCCCAGATGTCCTAGATGCGCTCCCAGATGACTATATGATAGTAAGGAAGGATCGAGAGGGTCAAATAGGCGGCGGATTGGCAATAATCTATAAGACCGCAATAAAGTGCAATGTTAAGGAGGCAAATCTAGGAAATTGTGAGGCGCTTTTATTTACTTTGTCAGCGACAGAAGACAATACCATAGCGGGCTTTCTAATATATCGCCCACCAGGACCAGTAGCTCAGTTCATGACAAGCCTGGAGGAGAAAGTAGTTCATCCAGCTCTTAGGCATAAAAAGTTCATTATCCTAGGCGACTTGAACATACACTTTGACAACAAACAAAACCGGGAAGCACAATCTATATGCAAGGACCTCATGACTTTGAACCTAGAGCTAAAGTCAGAAACACCAACACACCAAGGGGGACATATCCTAGATGTTATTTTCTCAAATTTTAGGGAGACGGAGGTGGAAACACCATGGCCAATTCCTTGGTCAGACCACTTCTTAGTCCCTTTTACTGTGCCATCAAATAGACAGAGGATGGAGAAAACGACACAGAAAATAACTAACAGAAAATGGAATAAATTCAATCCCTAGGCATTTACCCAGGCACTAAGGAAAAACAACATTACATTTGATAAAGATGTTAACGTAGCAAATAGCCAACTTGAAACATGGATCACGACGGCTTTAGACGAGATAGCACCATGGAATACACAGGCCCCAAAGAGACATAAAGCATCAGCACCATGGTTTAATGAGACACTGCTGAAAGCAAAAAAAGAATGTAAGCAACAGGAACGAGCATGGCGCAAAGATTATGGTAGTAAGGCCAAAGAAAACTATAAAAAGGAACTAAAAAAATACCATGCATTAATTAAGAAAATACGATGTAATTTCTACACAGATAAAATTGAAAGGGCCAGTAACTCCTCAAAAGAAATGTTCGCCATATTAAAGTCTCTTAAAACACGCGAAAACACTAATCAGGATGTAACAGCCTCTATTGAGAGCTGCAACAAAGTGGCAGAATTTTTCGCTGACAAAGTGACAAAAATCTATGATACCTTCCCTATGGAAGCACGGCTAGGGATGAATACAACTAGCAGTCAAGACACTACATTTGTAGGTGAGACCCTCGATGAATTCAAAGTCCAGGAGCTAGAAGATCTCAAAGATACTGCCAAAGGGATTAAATCAGGCTCCCCATTAGATCCCGCTCGCCCAGAGATAATAATGCAGGGAGAGAACCTCATTATGCCACAGTTTTCGGAACTCATCAAATGCTCTTTTCAAACAGGTGAGGTTCCCATTAAATGGAAGCAAGCGATAGTTTGGCCACTTAAAAAGAAGCTGTCAGTCGACCAAGCAGTACTAGAAAATCTGCACCCCATTTCACTGCTACCATTCGTGGCAAATATTGCGGAGAAGGTAACTAACAAACAATTAGTAGACCATATCAATAAGAACGATCTACTGCACCCCTCTCAATCGGGTTTTAGAGCAGCGCACTCGACTGAGACAGCACTACTCATGGCAACAGAAACTATGAGGAAACATGTAGATGAGGGGCAGAAGGTCGCGCTGATCCTGCTGGATCTCAGCGCGGCGTTCGATACCGTTTCCCATAAGATACTTCTCCAAAGACTAGAGGCATGCGGCATCAGGGGAAACGCACTGCGATGGATGTCATCCTTTCTAGCTGTACGAAGCTTCCAAGTCGCTCAACAATCCTATAGATCAAAGAGCATCTCACTACCTCAGGGCGTCCCACAGGGATCGATTCTGAGTCCGACTTTATTTAACTTATATGTGGGACCGCTGGCTGAGCGAGTGGAAGAGCACAAGGTGTCTATTGTGTCATATGCTGATGACACACAGCTAATTGTGATGCTGTCTCAAGACAGGGAACAGGCAGCAATTCGCTTCTCTAAGTGTCTAGAAGATGTAGCGGCATGGATGTCAAATCATTGCCTAAGGCTCAATGGGAATAAAACGGAGGTGATGATTGTGGGTAAAACTCCCACTATCTGGTCATCAGCCTGGTGGCCTGAGACAATAGGCCAGGTACCCACCCCAAAACCGGAAGTAAAGAACCTTGGAGTTTGGTTTGACTCCGAATTGACTTTCGACAGCCAAATTCGCAAAGTAGCGGGTAAATGCTACGGGACCATGAAAATCCTAAGAAAGATCCTTGACCTCCTGCCACCTAATGTGAGAAAAAGTATAGTTCACGCCGTGGTAACCTCTCAAATGGATTACGGCAATGTACTATACCTAGGGGCTTCAAAAAAAGGGCTGTCCAAATTGCAAACGGTACAAAATGCGGCGGCCCGACTGGTACTTAGCCTTCCAAGAAGAGCCTCTGCGAAGAAAGCTCTGGCCGAATTACATTGGCTCCCAGTGGAAAAAAGAATCGTTTTTAAGGCAATGTGCCATTGTCACCGCATCCTATCAAGGAAAGGTCCACGGTATCTGCAACCATTGCTAACACAGTATACACCTGGCCGGACTCTAAGATCACAGGGTAGGGCATTGGTGACAGTACCTAGAATTTTTAGAGCTAGAATGGGTGCACGCTCCTTCAGATATCTTGTGGCAAAAGCGTGGAACACTCTACCAATGGACCTAAGAACGGAACAATGCGAAACCAGATTTCGTAAAAACTGAAGACATGGCTATTCACAACGATACACTAAAATACAGGTATGGGGCGTGTAATGTAATTGCCCCCCAATTTCTTTAAGAGGGACCGTTTTAGCGCGGGGACACACCGGTGGTGTAACCAGGCGCTCTACAAATGGCTAAACTAAACTAAACTAAACTAAACTAAACTAAACTAATTGTTAGAAGCAGATATTATTTGCGTGAATGAGACCCATATTGAAGGAGCACAACAACATTTGTTAAAATCTCTGGGTTATAAGCTGATTGGTGGGGCAACACAAAGTGTGCGGATGTGGGGAGTGGCTATTTTGGCTCCTGGAAGCAGTCTTCAGTTCACCCGGTCGCGGACTGACAAATTTGGTCGCTGGGTCGTTACTGAATGTCAAACATGCTCCGGGGGAACATTTTCTATATGCTCAATGTATGGGAGTAATGTGGATGATCTGGGAGTATTCGAATGGGTTACTAGGGAATTGATGTTGTGGCCTCTTCCTATTAATTTTATGTGGGGATTTTAGCATTAATCTGCTGAGTAATTGGTCTTTGGAAGAGGACTGGCGTTACTCCGGGAGGAAACCAAAAGTATTTCAGGCACTGAGGGACTTGTATTGAGATCATGACTTGGTAGTCAATTGGAATATTCTAAGGCCTTTAGTTCCAGGGTTTACCTTTTTTTCTGCTCCTCATCTATAGCATGCTCGATTGGATTATGTGTTTGTGTCTAGCTCCTTAATTCATGAGTGTATTATAGAAAAAGCACCACGTATTGTTTCGGATCATAATCCATTAGTGGTAGAATTAAAGGGAGCTGACCTTAAACCAAAGGTGAGGTCCTGGACTTTTGAATGTGCCCTTTTGCTGAATGAAGAGCATTGTAACCATATGATAAAGTGGATTCCTATGTTCTTCGGGGATAATTTGAATAGCACGTCAATAGATATGGTCTGGGATGCCTTGAAGGCAGGAATCCAAGGGGAAACACTGAGGTTCTCTTTGAAATATAATAAGCAAGCTAGACAAATGGTACAGGACCTTCAGGCCGTTTTAGCCTCAGCAGAAGAGAGCTTGGTCACTGACACACAACAAGGGGGTGGTCTGGATGATGTTAAATGAAGGGTGGCTGTCTCCAAATCTCCCATTACTGGAATTCTGCTGAAAGAAGCTGTGGATAAACTTGTGGTTTGGAAGGAGAAATCTTATGAATACAGTGAGCAGATAGATCACCACCACGCTATGCGAACTAGACAACATATTATGCCAAATATAGTCCGGGAGATCACTGATCCAGTTAAAATTAGGGAAGCATTTAAAAAATATTACCAATCCCTCTATTAGGATAACATAGGGGGAATCTAGTGAGTTTAGGGAATATTTAGATATAATCCCGCACAATAAATTCTCTGCGGAGGATCAGGAACAGCTAGAAGGTTCCCCACAGTGGGTAGAGATCTTGCTTGTAGTGAACAGCCTTGCGGGTGGTAAAGTTACTGGCACTGCCTGTATCACAACGGAATTGTATTGTGTATTTACTACCCAGTTTAAGGATTATATGTCCAAGTTATTCTATCACATTTGTAAGGGAAGCAGGCCTCCGAGCTCTTAGTCTTCAGCAAAAGTTGTTGCTTTTCCCAAAAAAAAAGAAATTTGTATTGGAACTGGGATCTTACCGTCCAATAACCCTGATCAATGGTGATTCCAAAATGTATTCAAAGGTTCTGGCTTCTCGGTTACCACCAATTGTTCATAGGATCATTTTGGTTCACCAGTACGGGTTTATCCCCAGAAGATCCAAAATTAACCACGTGTAAAGAGTTATTGTGCGGTTCAATGCCACAAGTTTTGCAGGGGACCCTATGGCTTTAATTCTGTTTGGTGCAGAGAAAACGTTTGACAGGGCCTCCTGGCAGCTTCTCTGGGTGGCCCTGGCAAGACTGGGTGTCGGCAAGGGCTTTATTCAAGCAGTCTGAATGTTATATTTCAACCCGGTGGCCAGGGAAGTTGTGAATTGGGTTTTGTCCAAGCCCTTTTTGATTTCGCGGGAGACTAGGCAAGGCTGCTTATGTTCCCCACTGCTGTTCATTATATACATAGATCACTTTATACGCAGGCTGGAAAGCAATGTTGCAATTTTATCGATTCAGGCACAAGGGTGGGAAACAAAAACCCAGGCTTATGCCGACGACATTGCCCTTGTGGCCACTGAACCTTTAAAAGCACATAAGGCAGTGGAAGATGATGCCGGACAATTCTCTGGCTATACGATAAATAAAAATAAGACCCAGATAGTCATTAATGAGAAAATAAAGATGATTGATAATCAGGTTGTGGAGAAAGCAGTGTACCTGGGTCTCAGTATTACGGTCAAAACGGATAAAATAGTTAAAGATAATATTGAACCCCTTTTGACTAAAATCAAACAAGATTTAGGTAAAATAAACAATCTGCATCCATCCTTAGGGGGTAGATGTAATGTCTTTCTCCAAAATTCTGTAGTTTTTTCGAGCCATTCCTTTAGAATTTTCAACTTAATGGTTCAAGAAAATGAAAGATATATTTTCTCGGTTTATTTGGGCCTACTCTAGATGCAGAAGGGCATTCACATTTCTTACATTACCTAGAGAGAGAGGAGGATGGGCGCTCCCTAATTTGAAATTGTATTATTGGGCCACTAAGCTGTAACACAGTGGCATTTTGCTGCAAGAAGGTCCTGACAGTGGGATAATTGATTGAGTACCCTCTTTGTATGAACTTGTAATCAGGAATGAGGCTTGGGGGTGTTTATAGTGACAACTAAATGACAGTTACTATTTAAAAAAGTACGCTTTAAGATCCTTCATGGAGTTTATAAGGTATGGAATGCCATGCGTAGACTGTTAGGGATTGGCAGATTAAATTTGTATACGCCCCTGGTTAATACTTTAAATTTACCAGAGATTTTTAGGGATCAACTTATGAGTAATTGGGTTCAAGTAGGGTTGTGTAGGGTGCAGTGTTTCCCCCCCCCACTTGGGTATAATCTCTTTTGATGATCTAAAAAATGAATTTAATATTGGGTGGAAGGATTTTTCTAATAGTTGACAGTGAGAGTTTTTTTGTCGCAGAAAGGGGGTGGCCCTGTGGGATTCACAAGATCTGAGACTATTGATCGATTATTGGGTTTAAGAGAATGTTCGATTGGGGTATTCTATGGGTTTCTCAATTCTGTCATGACTGATGATAAGGATAAACACTCACAGAAGTGGCAGGAGAACGTTTGCATAACTGATATAACATTTTTTCAATCTTTTGACTTGGCACAATGTATTTTAGTATCTGCTCGATTACAAGCACAGTTTTATAAGATGTGTTTTTTTCTTTATTATACCCCGGATAAGATCGCTAAATGGGGGGAGGGTAAAGGAATATGTTGCCCTCAATGCGCACTACATAAAGCTGATATTGTACATATTTTTGCTTCTTGTGGTGAGCTAGAAAATTTGAAAAAAGAAATCTCTAGGTTTTTCCAGGAGGAACTCAATCTGGAAGTATCCCTATCACCTGATGTGATCTTACTAGGATTATCGGGGGAAGATCAGTCAGAATATGGACGAGATCTGATTTTTATATCTATGGCAGTCTTAAGGCTCTGTATTGCTACGGTGCAGTTAGATTCTAACCCCCCGGGGTTCCAACAATGGCTGGCCCGGCTCTTGGCGGTTTATAACTTAGAAAAAGACTTTATTTATGTACATATCAATGATGTTTACATATTTTGCACTTGCACTTCATATGTTAGAGTAACGACAGCTTATGCTCTAAAAAGGGTTTCTTTTACATCCATTCCAATGAATTAGGAGGTATTTCATTTGGTTTCGTTTCCAGTACTGTATTTTGCATGTTTGCACACGTCTATGTTTTTTCCTCATTGAGAAAGCCGAGAACAGTTAATATGCCATAGATTTATCTTAGAAAATTATTGAATCCTCATGATTATTGAAGTTCTAGACGCTTTGATCAGTCTGTTTTTCATTTTCACTGCTGCTATGTTTCTTTCGAAAGTCAGTTGTGCACTTCTTTGTATTTTTTGTATTTATTGGGCTTTTAGATCACGAGACGCGTCATGTGATCAAGCTCGCGTGATGCGAGCGAAACGCGTCATGGCAGGCACTATGCCTGGTTATTTGGTGGCGAATATTCAAAAATAAACTTCACTGCTTTGAACACCACAACGTTGCTGTGATTGTTCTTTGAGCGTAACGAGGTCCGTGCCTGGGTTTCCTGGAAGCGACCATCAGGCCAGGGTTTGGAGTTTGCTATTACTTATTCCGGAGCAGGCTGATTCCGGATTCACGGACCCTCCCCTTTCTTCGAGGCACAGCTAAGAGTCAGCCATCTGCGTTTTCGGCGCATTGGATTTTACTCTGGAGGAGTTTGCAGTTGCTGTGCCCCCCGTGCCTACAAGGGACACTGAGCCTGGTTTTCCCGGTTGCCGGCGTGGAGCTGCGGATTCTGCACGGTCGGAAAACCGGTCGAGCTGCATGCGTACCGCTGGTAAGGGAATCCTCGAGTTATAGTGTTGTTAATTTGGATTTACGGGTTTGGGGATTTGGCTCTCCGTATAATATTAATTGACTGCAGTGACGTGAATACAATACCACTTTATTATGACATCCAGCGACGCGCTTCGTGATAGGGAAGCAGCAGCGGAAGCCCTATTTCAGAACTTACCGAGTATTAATAATGACCAGAGAACAATGGCGAGTAGTACGAACAATCCTGATGTAAGGTCCCTGCTTAGGACCCTTGAAAAACTATTGAAAAATAAGCTCACAAAATGGTGGGAGAAGAAGTCCCTAGAGAAGTACTGTGATGCTAATCGTGTGCCTAAGGGTTTGCGTGTTCTTATAGCTCCAACGTTTGAAAACCCTAATCCGGCTATGCTACAAGAATGGGCCGAGAAGAACTTACAGGCCTCTATGAACATGATTCATATATTAATAAAGTATGCAGAAATAGACCGGAATGCCATTTTGGAAGAGATCGATCAAATAAATGGATGTTAGATGCTACAGGCCAAACTGATATGATAACTAAAAGACGAGCAGATATTGATGTACACATTAAAAAGCACGAAGAAACTATTAAGGCACGCAAAGTGTTCAAATTCGCAAGAGATCAGAACGACTATGCGACAGGCAGAATTTTCACTTTTTCGAAAAAATTTGATAATTACAAACGACAAGCTATGACTAACAAATTACCAAATCCTGTACAAAATATGGTGTCAAGTGGCAATTTAGGTTGTGACGGTGAATCAGATAATGCCTCCCTCACATCTAACAGTGATTCAGAAGATGGACGCCCCGGTACATCGGGGGCTCAAACAGGAGTACAAAGTAATTTTACCCCTGGGGAAGAACTGAATTTTATCAGGGAGGACCGGAGGTACACCTTGCGACCCCGCAAACCTCAACCGCAGCAAGGGGATCAATCAATCAATGCAGGAGGGAAAGGCAGATCAGACACCGGAAACACTACCAGGAGAGGGAATACAAGAAGGAATTGGAGATGAAGGGAAAAGAAAACTCCAATACAGTTATTAACCTTACTGAAATAGTATTGAACAAGGCTGAGATCCAGTTACTATCTCTAGGACTCACGTACTGTCCAGCCAATCAATTCTCATATAACCAAACTAGAATTGATGTTTTTAAATTTATCCGTAAGGTTAAACTGATTAAATATTTCCGCCTCAACAAACCAATGTGTATTCCGCCAATCCCGTCGATCACTGCACCCAGCTCAATAATAACTGATGATGCCCTCCAAGTAAGGGACATACAGAATTTACAGATACTTCATGCTTTATCGACGGATAATGCTGATGTATCAACACAACAAGCTATGTCAGCAATGGAGATTGTGACAAATAAAGCAGCAACAAGTCCATTTAAACCAACATCTACATTTCTACCCCTAATGCCTAAAGATGCTGTGGACATTTTTTAGTGATCGGGTAGTTGAAGAACTCAAGTGTCTTAACAGGTTTGTGATGTTGAGTCAGCGTGCCAAGACATACAAAAATGCCCAATATTATTCTTATTGAAAAACAATCACGACATCATAATCAACAAATCAGATAAGGTGGGCAATGTAGTCCTTTGGCCCCGCAAGCAATACATGACTGAAGCTGATCGTCATCTCTCTGATGTTTGCTGCTACAGGAAATCCTCTAAACAGGACTTGCGACAGGTACAAGACAAGGTATATAAAAGTTTGTCGAAGTGGAAAAGGATGGGGCTTCTTACAAAAGATGAATTTGAATTTCTTAAAGTTGAATATCTGGTCACCCCCATTTTGTATTTTCTGCCCAAAGTGCATAAAAAGACTGTTCCCATTCCCGGACGCCCTATTATTTCAGCACAGAAAAGCTTGCTTGAGAATGTATCGAAATACGTGGATTATTTCTTTCAACCCCATGTAATGTCTTTGCCGTCTTATGTTAAGGACACTACTGATTTTCTGAGAAAGATCAATGGGGTTACTTGGCACTCTAGTTATCTACTGATTGTTATGGATATCGAATCCTTATATACAAGTATTAACCATCTGGACGGTCTATCAGCAGCCAAGTATTTTTTGGGCAATAGGGATATAGGTGTGAAGGAACATAATAACATGTTGATTGAGATGACGGAAATGTGTCTGTGCAATAACTATTTTTCTTTTGATCAGACTATATATCAGCAACTCAGAGGTGTGGCCATGGGGGCATGTTTCTCCCCCAGCTATTCATGTCTCCATGTTGGCTGGTGGGAGAGATGTGTCCTCATGACTGAACACAAGGATATGTATAGACATGTTATGCATTACTGGCGATATATAGATGATATCTGTTTGATCTGGGATGGAACAAAAGAAACTGCTCTTGAATTTGTCAATGTCATTAACTTTAATAAGTTAAATTTGAAATTTACTGCCACAATCGATGACAAAAGTGTAGACTTTCTAGATGTTATGGTATATATCAGTGAAAACAGAATCCACACTAGATTACATCGCAAACAAACGGCCGGAAATTCTATTCTGCATGCAGATAGTTCCCACCCCCGCCATCTGATCAAGAGTATACCTTACGGCGAATTCTTACGTATTCGCTGTATCTGCAGTTTAGACACAGACACACACATATGTCAGCAGGAGGCTCTCTCTAGATTTTTGGATAGAGGCTATAAGATGTCACAACTAACTATAGCGTTGAAGAAAGCCAATAATCATTCCAGAGAAAAATTGCTGGAATCCAAAGAACATACTGCCTCTGCAGAGGTAGCCCCTGATGCAGTTAACATTGTTGAAAAACGGCATGTTAGATTGATAACCACCTTTAGTGTACAGGAGCAGAAGATTCGCAAAATCATTTACTCCCAATGGCCAATAGTGCTCACCGATATGAGTTTAGGATCCATTTTACCAGCATTACCTGATATTACATTCAGGAGGGCACCCTCAATGAGGGATGCTTTGGTAAAATCTAGTCCTGAAATTCGTCCTAGAAATACATGGCTTGTCAGCAAGGGTTTCCTTAAGTGTACTTAATGCCGTGCCTGCACTTTTGCAAGCAACTTAACAGACTATGTGACGGCATTCAGTAACAAAAGAATAGAGATTATGGATTACCTCACTTGCCGTACGGAATTTGCCATTTACATTCTTCGGTGTACCTGTGGTCTTGCATATATAGGGAGTACCAAGCTTCCAGTACATAAGCGTATTCTTCAACATGTCAGGGCAATTGTGAATTCAGATTCCAGCTATCCAGTTGCCCGGCACTTTAAGTTAGTTCATCAGAATAGGTTGAAAGATCTAACATATTCTGTGCTAGGTGCCGTTCCAATCCCCGGACGGGGAGGGAACCGAGAAAAAGTCTTAGGCAACTGGAATCACATTTTATTCTAGCCCTAGACACTAGAATGCCCAATGGCATGAATACTAGTGAAGATATGCACAATTTCCTGTAATCTATTTTATGTGCCCTTATGTATGTATGTATATATGAATTCATCTGTATATCCTGCATCTCAATTTTCTACTGAGCTCTTTTATAGTAACGTCACTTTTATATCTGCTCGCTTTAATTCTAGCTTTAGAAGTTCTCTATCATTAGTACTGTATTATGTTTACCATTCAGGCTTGAAGGTAACAAATGCTGCTATCGGAATTTATTTGTTGCACCGCACTTAGGGGTCCATTACGATGGCGGGCGCCACCGTAACGGAATGCGGGACCGTCCGCCAGGGGTGCGGCGGTCCCGCACCTGCAATTAGGATGCCACCGCGGCGGTGGCATCCCCCATTCCCAGCATTGTGGCAGGCGGTGCTCACAGCGCCACCCGCCACAATTATGGAAATGCACGTTGTGCATTTGCATTCACAAGGTGACAGGCACCGCGCGGTGCCTGCCACCTTGTGCATGCAAATGCAGGGGGGTACCATAGGTACCCCCCATGTGCACCCCCCACCCTCCCAACACCCTGGGGGCCTGCAACGGGCCCCAATGGCAAAGACCACATGCCTTTCCATGGCGGCAACGCCGCCATGGAAAGGCTGATCTCCGCACACATCCTAATATGGATGGCGGTGTCTTGCAGACACCGCCACCATATTAAAGGTGTTTTCCGCCCGGTCGACGAGTCGACCGGCGGAAATGCGGTGGACGGTCTTTCCGTCCGCCGCGGACCCCCCAGCCATCCTAATCTGGCGGGGGGTCTTTCTGGTGTGGATGTCGGGCGGTTCACCCCCGCCGGGCCGGCGGTGGCTGCCGCCGGCCCGACGGGGGCGAACCGCCCGACATCCTAATGACCCCCTTAGTTTGCACAACTTTGTAGGTTTTGCACATTTTCTTGCACTTTACGTCAAATACGGCTGACCTTTTATATCTTAAGCGTGTAGTTTTACATCAGTCTGGCTTTTATGGGATTGACTTTTATATGTACTGGTTATTGCCATTAAGAACTATAATAACTGCTCCAATTCTTAGTTTTAAACATGTATTTAGTCGTTAACTGTTTTATCTTTACTAACATATATTTAATTCGAGTCCCTGTTTTAGCGTTCATACAAAAACTACCTGGCTGTCAATTGACATATCTCATTTGAGATATTTTAATAATCATGCACTTGCAGTTTATTATCCAAGCAGTATGTTGTATATTTTCAGGGTTTGAAGTCAATTTTGCACTTTCACTTGCACTTTATTTATGTACATATCAATGATGTTTACATATTTTGCACTTGCACTTTATATGTTAGAGTAACGACAGCTTATGCTCTAAAAAGGGTTTCTTTTACATCCATTCCAATGAATTAGGAGTTATTTCATTTGGTTTCGTTTCCAGTACTGTATTTTGCATGTTTGCACATGTCTATGTTTTTTCCTCATTGAGAAAGCCGAGAACAGTTAATATGCTATAGATTTATCTTAGAAAATTATTGAATCCTCATGATTATTGAAGTTCTAGACGCTTTGATCAGTCTGTTTTTCATTTTCACTGCTGCTATGTTTGTTTCGAAAGTCAGTTGTGCACTTCTTTGTATTTTTGGTATTTATTGGGCTTTTAGATCACGAGACGCGTCATGTGATCAAGCTCGCGTGATGCAAGCGAAATGAGTCATGGCAGGCACTATGCCTGGTTATTTGGTGGCGAATATTCAAAAATAAACTTCACTGCTTTGAACACCACAACGTTGCTGTGATTGTTCTTTGAGCGTAACGAGGTCCGTGCCTGGATTTCCTGGAAGCGACCATCAGGCCAGGGTTTGGAGTTTGATTGATATATATATATATATATATATATATATATATATATATATATATACGTATATGAGAAAAGGTAGTCGCGCACGGCGGAAGGACTTTAGAATTTAGGCCCCCCTGACAGAGTGGGTTGGAAGTTATTGGGAGGAGGGGGGCGCTTAGCACTGAGCACTTTGGGAGGGGGAGGGTTCTGGTCTTTGCTTGTGTTTTTTCCGTTTTTTTGTATACAAAGTGGGAATTTTCATGTGAAGATATGTATTTTAATTTATTTATAGAAGCCATGGTTCTTAAATGAATTATGTTATATATTTATGGCTTGTTACCAGCTGTGTGTTGGGGGGGAATCTAAGGTGAATTTTGAAAAATCAATTAAAAAAAATATTTAATGAAAAAGTTTTTTTTGAGCCACAAACTCTGGTATTTTGCAAATACTCCTTAGTTCATCTGGCCCTATATTTCTAGGCCTAATTTGAGTTACAAATGTTACTGAAAGACAGCCTTGTTAAATGCATGTGTCAAATCAGACCATTAAAATCCCAGTTTAAATCACAGTTCGAATCATGGTTTAACAAATCGTGTCCTGTTGAATCTCTTGAAATTCGACACAATAGTAGATGGATTCCACAAATAAAAAACAAGCACTAGTAAAAACCACTAATTTTGGCATTGACAAATTGGTGAAATGGATAAATACACATTTTTTATTTTAATTGCAAACATATCCCACAAGAAGAAAAACATCACGGCATCCATCAGCATTTAGTAAAAGTTTTAAACTAACAAAGGTCATCATTTATCATTTTAATGGGACAGTGTGGGTGCTTGATAGAAGAAAGTGCTGCGGCAACAAATGATGAACGGAATGCTGAATAAATCAAACATTCACCCCCAGTCAAGAGATCTGGGTTAAATCCATCGTTCTTTTGCTCACTACGCCACCCCAGTTTGGACCCAGCCATATGCAAATCAGTCTTGACTCTGCTCCTCATGGGAACAGTACAGCCCGAACTGCCAAGCCGGGTCCTCCCTGGACAGGAAACAAGCATCCTCATCAGCCAGTCTAGCTTGAATCCAGTGGCCCAGCAAGCATACCCATCCTACTTAGGGTGAAAAATGCTGCGGTAAAAAATGATGGATGGAATGGTAAATAAATTAAATCATTCATCCCCAGTACGGATATCTGGGTTAAATCCATTGATGGATTTAACCCAGATCTCTTGACTGGGGGTGAATGTTTGATTTATTCAGCATTTCGTCCATCATTTGTTCCTGCAGCAGAGATAGTAGAGAGTAGCACTTCAAACAGGCATGGAAACCCTTTTTGTTTTTATTGAACATCACTCAAAATATGATTCAAACTGGCACAAAGAAAAGAAAATTTGGAGATAAACTTTAAACACAGATGGGTGACTCAAAAAATAAGCGATTGCAAAGACAATAGGTCTGGCCATGGCAAGATGGTGTGCGTTTATTTTTATTGCAAACATGTACCATCAAATTATAAGGGAAGAAAGAAAACGCTGTTGCCTATACGTGTGAAGGGTTTTTTTAATTGAAAATTGAAAAAATTACCATCACATAACATTTTAATAGGCCAGTACCTGTCCTTTCTAGTGCTCAGGTGTAATTAGAACAGGTATTTAAACTCTTCTTAGTTTTAATGAGCACTGGCAAATGTGATTAATATTGGTGGAAATAAAAGGTACTATTGCCTATGGATTGATTACTATAAACCTGAAGGCACATAAGGATGACAAAAAAAAAAAGTTAAAAGGATTTCGAAAGAATAAACACTGGCAAGGCAAACTATTGGCCTACCAGCCCTAGCAGTGAAGTGCATTTCATTTTAGGATGATGTGTGTGTGTGTGTTATCAGGAAAACTCCTGTGCTGAGAGTACAAGGCAGCCAATGGTTAAAGTGGATGACCAGCTGCCGCCCATGTGCAGTGATGCACAGCAGAAGAATGTGAATGACAGTTGAATGGACCAATGGATGAAGAGGGATGACCCAAACCCCCTCTATGTATGACTATATATGTATGTGTTATTATGTATTCATTTTTTTTAGTACATGTGCCTGGTGAGAGACCTAAAGCTGTCTCTGGGACAGACGTTAAAAAGTAAAGTATTGACACACCAGTCCTGGTGCCGTAATGCACGATCTTTTAGACGGATGTGCACACGTAATCCAGATTTGTGCCATCACTCCCAACGCATTTTATGAAAATGCGTACTGTTATCAGGCAAAAACAGTGCAAGGCAGCCAATGCCTAACGAGGGCTGACCCACTGCCCCGTGTTGTATGCTGTGATGGGCGGAAGCAGAATGTGAATGTCAGCTGGACTGTCCAATAGATGAAGAGAGCTGACCCATGCTTTTTTATGTATATGTATTCGTATGTCATTTTTATCTATGAATTATTTTGAGAACATGAGACTGACTAGACAGCTACGGTTGTCTCTGGGACAGCCTGAAACAGACATTTGACTAGGGCCTGTGCATATAATGTGACATCATGGTTATATGCCTCCTGTAGGAAGCGCCCACAGTGGCGGCTCCTCTGCTAAGGCAGAGGAGCGTCGCCCGAAAGAAAGGAAAAATAAAATGATAATAACGCAATGTTATTATCATTTTATTCTTCCCTGCTGTGGCAGCATGAGGGAGGGACGGGGCTGCTCTGCTGACAGAGCAGGGAAGGAGTGGTGGGCACACTAAAGTGTGCATGATGCTTTGACCGGCCCTCTCGTGCCGGCCAAACAGTCATGTGCACTTAAGCATGTTCTCTATACAGGCTGCATTTCAGCCTGCATGAAGAACATGCCCAGGCCCCCATTCCCCCATAGGGGTCTATTACGATGGCGGGAGGACTTTGTCCGCCCGCCACAGTAACGGTACACGGGACCGACCGCCAGAGGTGCGGCGGTCCTGCTAGACCCATTAGGATGCGACCGCCACCCTGGCGGTCGCATCCTGCATATATTACATTGCGGCGGGCGGTGCTGTAAGCAGCACCCGCCGCAATGCAATAATGCATGTTGTGCATTGGCATGCACAACGTGACAGGCACTGCGCGGTGCCTGCCACCTTGTGTATGCCAATAAAGGGGGGTACCTATGCAGCCCCCCACCCCCCCGGGGGCCCATAACGGGCCCCCAAAGCAATTTCCGCATGCCTTTCCATGGCGGCATCGCCGCCATGGAAAGGCCTTTAAAATTGCACATCCTAATATGGATGGCGGTCCCTGCAAGGCACTGCCACCATATTGAGGGCCTTTTCAGCCTGGCCGGGAATCCGACCGGCGGAAAAGCGGCGGACGGTCTTACCGTCCGCCGCGGTGCCCCCGCCATACTAATATGGCGGGGGTGAAACGGGAGCATCTGGCGGGCGGATCGCCACCGTCGGGCCGGCGGTGGCCACCGCCAGGCCGGCGGTGGCGATCCGCCCGATATCATAATGGGCCCCATAGTTCCTAGAAGGGGGTGATTGTCTTGGAGCTGGTGAGGGGGACATGAATTATTTTGCGATAGAGAAGATTTCTTTGGTGGAGTTGGAGCTGTTGTGAATTTGCTCAGTGAGAGCTAGACTCTGTTGGTATTGATGTGCTGGTGGTAGGTCAGAGGGCAGATTACTCGGAGCGGCATTGAGGATTCAGCGTGCAGTTGGAGCGATGTGTCGTTTCCAAGGAGCTGCAAGGCCGAGATGCAGAGTCCGGAGTCATCGTCAAGACAGCAGTCGACGAAGGATGCGAGGGCCTGCGCTGAGGATGCTTCGTGCAGTGGCGGTTCCGATGGGCTGTAATGCGGTGGCTCCAATCCACGCAGCAGCAGCAATGCGTCAGCTCTGGTCGGGTTTGTGCAGCAGAGGAGATGAGTCAGTTCCGCTGGGTCCACAGAGGCTGGCAGAGCACCTTAAGCCCACTTCTAAGGGTCCAGGACTGGGGTGGCACCACTGTGGCAGGGTAGATTCGCAGATGGCAGAGTCCAAGTGCAGGTCCAAGGTAGTTGGAAGCTTGTTGTGTCCCTGAGGCTTACAATCAGGAGGCCAGCCAACTAGCCCTTTGAGTCACTCTGGATTTTGAGTTCAAGAGATGAAGGTCCAGTCCTCCTCACCCAGGCAAGAAAGACTGCAGCTGGCAGCATGTCAGCACAGCAGGGCAGGGCGGCAGCCCTTTAGAGCAGCAGTGTGGCAGTACTTTCAGCAGCAGCACTTTTCCTGGCAGATTATCCACAGGTCCAGAAGTATACTGAATACTTGGTGTCTGAGTTCCAGTATTTATACCCAACTGTGCCTTTGAAGTGGGGAGAAGCTTCTAGAGGCAGGCCTTTGAAGTGCACAGGGCCACTGACTCTAGACTAACTACAGGGGGCATGTAGCCTTTTCAGTGGAGACAGGATACAGCCTATTCAAATGTAAGCAGGGCTCGGCCCAGCTCCTCCCTCCCATCCTGCCAGTGATGGCCCATCCAGTCACACCTAAGATCTCCATTGTGTGAGGCTGTCTAGGAGGAATATACAAAGCCCAACTGTCAAATACACTCAGACATGTGACCCAGAGACAGGCTGCAGGCACCAAATGGCTAAGGCAAGAAAATGCCAACTTTCTAAAAGCGGCATTTTCAGAACTGTAATTTAATTCCGACATCATCATAAGTTAGGATTTTTCATTCCAGTTCCAGAGACACCAAACATGAACAGGTTACCTTTCCCCATTTGGGAACTACACTTATAAAATGTAATAAGGCAACTTCAATGTTATCCTTTGGGCGAGGTAGGCCTTGCAGTAGTGAAAAATGAATTTAAGAATTTTTCACTAATAGGACATGTAATACTTAAAAGTACATGTCCTACTTTTCAAATACATTGCACCCTGCCCAATGGGCTGTCCAGGGCCTACCCAGGAGTGACGTATATGTATTAAAAAGGAAAGCTTGGGCCTGGCAAAAGGTTTACTTTGCCAGGTCAAAATCCCAGTTTAAAACTGCACACTCACAGGCTGCAATGGCAGGCCTGAGAAATGTTTAATGTGCTAATTAAGTGGGTGACACAGTTTACTGTGAGTGACTATGGCATGGGAAGTGTATATTATTCCCTTTAGCTTGACAACGGTTGCCATTGAAGGAACATGTTTTCAAGGAATATTAGAGGTGCTTCAAAGAGAGGTGACCCTCGAGCAATAGGAGCTAGTCTGGGGCAACAAAGGGGAGCTGTGTCCCACTGATGCAATATAGACCTTCACTCCCATTCTCACAGTCACCTTGGATTTAAGGAATTGCTGAATGAAAATGGAAACCGTTATGGAGTCAGTTAGGCCAATGAGTAAGAGATAAAATGGGTGAAAATAGCGTTTGCAACAGTGCTTAACTTGAGCCAGTGGTTGCAGGTGGGGCCCGCCAACACTCATTTGTGGGGACCAGCACTTATTTGTCCTCAACAGACTTTGATCCAGAGTGGGAAAGAGAAAAACATAAACAGGGGAAGAAAGGAGGAAGAGAGAGACAGAAAAACAGAGATAAATGGAGAAAGCAACTCTGGAAAAGAAACTGAAAGAATGAAATAAAGAGGCAGAGTGTGTCAGGTGGCAGATGAAAGAGGCATGAGGTGGAATCAAGGCTACACAACCTTGGTATTCGATACTCCTGATATTCATAGCACCATCCACAGGCTTCTATGCAAAACTTTGGGCCCCAGCACTTATTTAACACTAAGCACCGCTTTGGACCCATATTAGCACTTGCATCTCTTGACCTGAGTGAAAATTGCACTTGCTCCAGTTTTTGCACAGCCAGCTTCCACCACCTTGCAGCTGTCCATGCAAGTCCATGTGCAAGGGGTAATAAGGCGGACAAGGCAGCGCAGAAACCATCGCCTCACATTAATCCCCAATAATTACCCCAAGGTCTTAATCAGATGCAAGGACACACACCACCTAAAGTTATTTGCATCGGGGGATGGGGGCCAGAGATTGCACCAGTTTTTTGTTTTTTTTCCCCCCATGAGGCTAAGTAGCATTAGATATGGAAACCAAAGCCTTTCTTGTTCTGCTCCCTCATACAGAGAGCCAGCATAAAAAAAATCCAAAGCATCTCTAAAGAAAAGAGCTAATTACTTCCCCATAAGTTTTATAACTGGATGTTCAGGTGCGGCAGAGAAGCAATTATCTTTCGACTCATTTAGCCAGAAAGAATCGTCCCAAAGCTTCATTAGAAGTGCCGCAGAGAGGGCCATCGATCTGCGCTAAATTCCTAGGATGGCGGTAGGTGTGCGCGCGCGCAGGGGGCTGAGAGGAAGCGCGAACGCCCAGCGCTTCCCTTCGAGAGATCATTGTCTTGTTAGGAGGATGTTCCATACAGGGGGAAGAATCCGGTGCAGCGGTGAAGCGGGCACTCTTTTTTAAACAAAGAAGCCAGACCTGGGGGTAGGGAGGCGGGGGCAAAACAATTCAGGTTCTTTCTTTATTTAGGTCACGCACACAAGTGGGATTTGCAAGGGAAGCAATGCATCAGATCTAAGCTGAAGACACAAACACAGTATAAAATAAGAGAATGCCAATAGCAAACAAAACTTAGAAAGAGAGCATGGTTTACTGCAGTTGTTAGGAGAAGAGCAGCATGCACCGAAGGTCCACAGGGGGTGGCTGTAGAAGGACCGGTCCTCACAAGGGAGGGGTATTTACTATTTACCTCATATGTTTAAGGTGTGCAAAATTACATATTTTTAAGAAATGTTATAAAAAATGAGAGCAAAATGATTAGACATTATCTCCAGTGACTTTTTACACACAAGCACATGCTTCAGGTAAAAAAGTGTCACAATATACTGGTAAGAGGCTGGTGTTCAAGACTTTGTGTATTTAAGTTTTGCGCAACATTAACAACGTGCAAAATGTGGTTTTACATTTGATTACCCATGTACACACTGCTATAGGATCGATGCTTTTGAAACAACGTTTCCATGAAGTCTAGAAGTGTTTTTTTGTGACTCTTTCTAACTAGGCCTCAATTTGGGCCTAGTTGCTGTGTTTTCTAAAATGCATGTCACTCATCCCCCTGCACATCCCATTGTTTGTCATTTCTGCAGCAGGGAGTCAAGCAGAATATTATTTGTTTATTTCCATTGTCATTGTTCATGTTGTTGTCGACAAACTGTAACTATGTCCCAAGGTCTTTCCACTAGCTCACTGTACCCTATTTATTCATAATACATTCATAATAGGTTGCTCTTGCTCATGTACCTAGTTTGCTCTGCCATCTTTGGATGGCATTAACATAAAGGGGTAAAAATAATTATTCATGGAGTGGAATAGGGCTTAGGTGTTAAGGGAATATGATGTTTTATGAGACTGCGCTCTGATTTGCTATGAATGTAACATATTTGATCGTTCCATGATTCTGCAGTTCTGTTAATTTCATATGGAAAAATAATGTACCAAAACCCTCCATTTTGAGGGTGAGCCAGAAGACTTTCCTGTTCTGCTAGGGATGATGTCTGTTCCTCTCCCGATTTTGCTGCCCACTTACATTAATTTTTGATTTTGCATTTCTCTGTATTACCCTATTTATTGAGAGCTTCATGGCATTAACTCAGTATCGTTTTACGTTTGAATTTTGTAATAAATCCCTTTAACTATTCTTCTGATGCAGAACTCAGTTTTGAGCGGGCCCTTTTACTTAATTGACTGTATTTCTGATAATGTTGACGTGTTCGGAAGGGCCTTACCTCGGAGACACATTGCCTCATGAAATTAAGGTTTAACACCCTCTATGATTGATTGAATTGTAGGCATTCTGATTGAGATACATTTTAGGGTGTCAAGGTGAGTCTCCCACATGCAAAAATGATGCATAATTGTGTAGTGTCTAATTTTGAGAAATTCCATGTAATGCAAAATCAGAGAATTGTGTGAATTTTGTTGGAGTATTTAAAATGTTACCCAGGGCTAGATATGTTATGTTATGTTTTATGGTATGGTATAGGTTATGTTATAGGTTCAGTGTTATATGGTATATGTTATATGCTGTCGTTATATGCTTTTGCTATGTCATATATTATCTTGTGGTATGTTATATTATGCTGTGTTATGCTATGGGCCATTGTAAGGCATAGCCAGTAGCTTTTCCGGCAGAGACTGTACCATGTTTGAGGATTTACCATCAGAGACCGGATTCTGATTCAACTTGCATGGACTTGGTATGGGTCCACAGGTCAAAGTGTGCGGGATCTGTGAGGCACAGCATGGCCATACTTTATTAATTCAACATAAACAGTTCCCTAAGTTTTAGTTAAAATGTTACCATTCAGGATGGTTAGTTGTGACAAGTGAGAATCCTCAGCTGAAGTGGAAGGGAGGGAGTCTCCTGTTCTGGGAAGCAGAGAGGGGGGCAGACAGCTAAACAAGAAGCATGCTGCCTGAAAGAAATGCAAATGTGTGCAACTGGTTAACCTGCTTGGAAGCTGATATTGGTTTTAATTGAAAGATGTATTCTTTATTTTTAGAGATATTGTAAGGGTGTTACCAGCAGACCAGTGGAATGCATGCTTTTAATGGACAGTTATAACAATATTGCACTTTGTACAGTCTGCATAATACTAAAATCTATATTTTAGAAGCACCTTTTTTCTCTTAAACCCTAATCTTTTTGCACATCTTGTAGAAGCCTATCTTACACTCTGAGCAATGCATGTTTAAAATAATGTCTTACATATTCACAGTGCTTTCTGTCAGAGGCTGGAAACTTGTAGCACTAAAACACACAAGTCACTATTCCACACTATACCAACCAGAATTCAATTCTGTGGCCCTCTGGGTACCCAAGCAGACATATGCAATGATCGCATTAACCAGTAGCGCATTTCCCACTGATTAGTTTAACTTGCATTTATTTTTCATTTAAGGTGGGCGTTATGTTATATGCAGTTACCTGAAGGTGAAAAACCAACATAATAGTTACAGCACATTTTGTTTTTTTTACCCACACTTTTGAACCTACCCCCACGCTCACTCACCCCACCCCATTGCACTCAGGATCGCAGTTCCCATACTTTTTGAATGCACTTTGATCACACAAGAACAGGTGTTCTTGACCTGGTGTGGATGTGACTGTGAAATTTGATCATTAAGGTGGGAGGGTTTTCTTAATTTGGTTAGGTGTTTTCTAAACCGATAGGTATTCCCATTGCAAGGATGAAGAAAGTCTTCATTTATGTTTATTGGTGGCTAGTGTCGCTGGGTGCTGCGGTACATAGTATATCTGGGCTATGATGTATGCATGTCAGTTCTGTCCTATGTGTTTTGTTATCTGTTAGTATGTGGCATGTGCTGATGGGGCGTGCTGTTTTGGTCATGGTTGTAGGCACCCATTCGGCAGATCTGTGCTGTGCCAGATGCATGCTAGGTGGTCACATTTGTGCAAGTGAAAGTGTGCGTTTCTTTTGCCTGTACCATAGCTTCATTACCCCTATGCAGCAGGTGTTTGTGTTTCTTGCATGCATATTGGCATCTGCATAGTTCTAATCCAGCCAGCGGGTAATGTGCATTATACAGATGTGCTTAGTACAGCAGTGGCTCCACCGCTAAGGAAGTGGAGCGTCGCCCCACAGGAAAAATAAAATGATAATAACACCATGTTATATCATTTTAGTTTTCACAGTACTGGCTCTGTAGGGGCGGGGCAGGGCTGGGCTGTGCAGAGCAGGGGAAGGAGTGGTAGGCACTCTCTTAGTGCACATGACGCTTTGGCCGGCCGTCTTGGGCCGGCCAAACAGTAATGCGTACTTAGCATGTTCTCCACCTGTCTGTATTGCACAGCCGGGTGGAGAACATGTACAGGCTAACCAGGCCGCTCAGACCAATCACGTAGCTGCTGTCATGCTGATGACAGCAGCGTTGTGATTGGCTCTAGGGGTGTTTAGGAGCCTGTGTGCTTCCTGCGTCGACCGAAGAGGATGGAGGAGAGGCGGCAGCCGGTAGGTAAGTGAAAGTTTCTTTTTTTCCCCTTTTATTTATTTATTTTTTAACCCTCCCCCCTCACCTCCCCCCCCGCCCCACCACTACTGCCCCGTAGCAGCCACTTCTGGCTTAGTAGTACGAGTAGTAGCAGTGAATTGCAATGGGTGTCTACACTAAAAAAGTGTCATCGGAATTGGCTCAGTAATCAAGATGGTGACGTGAGCACTTTTAAAGCCTGGTCTGGCATATTTCTGCCAAATGAGCAAAATAACAATTTGAACAGCAAGCACAACCTATGCAGCTTTTCAAAGGCAGGGTTGGGACCTCTATCTGTACCTTGACATAAAATGAGTGTGATAACACTTAAATAGCAATCAAATTTAACAGGCTGAGTAAAACCTACACAACCTTTTAAAACCACAGGTTTTCCCCCGCTTCTTGTAGGTTGTAAAAGGTAAACTTTGAACATGGGCTTGTGCTGCCAGGTTCTCTCATACCCTCAAAGCCTCTCAACGAGAGTCAACAATTAAGTCATGGCTCAAAACCTACCACGGCTGGCACCTGGCGCGTAGGCATTCCCACTGGAATGATGCAATTTTTCAGCTGCTGCATTTTCCACATAGTTATGGATTTTGCGTATTCGCCACATAATCCATCATCTGCAGGTTTCTACAAAAAATAGATTTTAGCTCCAATGGATCAAAAGTTGCTAAAAGGCAGCTGTACATGCTGCCGCAAAGTGGGAAACCGTTTCCAAAGATTTACTGGTCACATTTAAGTAGCTTTTTGCTGTATTTGGATATCACACTGGCATCAATGAGGTGAAAACTTGACCCAGGAGTATTAATTAGCATGTGTAAAAATGACAAAATAATGAAGTTAATCTATCACAAAATGTGCTGCATTAAGCCACATAATTTTTCTTTTCTTGCCACATAATTGAATCAACCCTGCCGCATAATTTGGCTCTCCTGTGCTGCATAGTTCCAGTGAGCCTGCATATAGGAGGCTGCTGACTTGACAGAATAAGATTGATTAGGCACGGTCCATGTCACCCTCCTATCCTCACCCTTCCATTCAGTCCGTTGTTTAATTTTACATCCCATATGCCATTGCTGTTGCGTCTGGTACATGAGGTGGTAGCCTTCAACTCCCTTAAATTTCTACCTAGACATTTTCACATTTTTTTTTCTAAGTAAGAATGGCATTTCCATGTGAAAAACTCAAACTGGCAAACAAAGGATAAGCAAATAGGAAGGAACATTTGTTATGTGGGTCCTAGATATGGGCCCCCACTTTGAGGCCCCAGTTCCAAATTTCACATATGTGATAACTGTACCTGTCTCCCCCCCCCCCAAAGGTACTCCCACCATGCATGCAGAAGCCACTTTGGAGGAAAAATGTTCACTGCATTAGTTGCCATCTTTAAAGTTAGCAGCCGACTTATAATTGATAACTTACCCTACCTTGGTTTGGTTACCAGCATAGATGTTTTGTTTTTATGGTTTGTAAAGCGCACAAATGCCCGGAGGTGTCTTGTCGCTGCTTCAGTATTTCAGAGATCTGACTATGTGACTATGTGGGGAACAGGAGGGTTATTAACAGTTAAATAGCCAGGTTTTTAGGGCTTTCCGGAAAGGCCACGGGTCTGAGATAGTTTAAATGTGGGTAGGGAGGGCATTCTACAGCCTGGCCGCATTTTTGAATGAAGCTCCTACCGCCCCACCAGTGGCGGCTCTTCCCCTATGGCGGAGGAGCGTTGCCCCCCACCTTCCAGCAGCGTAAAGAAAAGAAAATTAAAACTATAATAAACCGTGGTTTATTATCATTTTGTTTTATGTCCCGGAGACTTGGTGGAGGGGCCAGGGGGATAACAGGCCCCCACAGGGAGTGGCATGCACTGTTATTAGTGCCCATGACAGTTTGGCCCGCCGTCTCAGGCGGGCCAAACTGTCATGTGCACTTTGCATGTTCTCCACGTAGGCCGCATTACAGCCTGGGTGGCGAACATGCCCAGGCTCCCATTCCCTGGCTGAGCGCCGAACCACATCACTCAGACCAATCACAATGCTGCACTGCAACATTGTGATTGGCTCAGGGGAGCCTGGGTGCTTCCTGCTTCTGGCCGGAGCAGAGCGAGGATAAGGAGTGACGACGAGAAGAGACGCCGCGGCAAGGAGGTAAGTTTATTTTGATTTTTTTTACTACCACCCCGCTACCGAATATACCTCTTTTTAACGCATTCGTTTTCCGTGCAGGAAATTACAACGCGGTCGTTACAACGACTGCGTTGTAACCACGCATACCATTACCCCGCAAGTCGTAACAATGACTTGCGGAGGGGGGGCGCTGGATGTTGGAATAGTATAATTTACTATTCCAACTCCAGTATGTGCAACAGTAGGGAAGGTGTTGGATTTTAAATCCAACACCTTCTGCCCCCTCCACAAGTCGTTGTTCCGACTTGCGGAGTAATGGTATGCGTGGTTACAATGCGGTCGTTGTAACGACTGCGTTGTAATTCCCTGCGGGGAAAGGTTTTCATGGTAAATGATGTTTACCCCCGCTACCCCGCCCGATCCGTGCCAGTCACCACTGCACCCCATGAATCATGTCTGCAGATTGGAACAATGATATTGTTTGCGTTGATTGACCGCAAGTTTCTGGTTGGGTGGTACCAAATGAAACTCTGCTGCAGGTGCTTAGGGCCTGTGATGTGGCAGAAGGCTCATTTTTTCACTCTTGGTCTAGCTAATCTCTAAATGGTAAACTGCGAGTATTCTAAAAACAGCTTTTACATCTTCAAGCAATAGGGGTATTGACAGATACCTCTCCAATATGACCTGTACAACTATCGTTCAGCCCTCCTACAGACAACCTTATACCTCCCTCCATTGACTCTGGTCTCACACCTAACAAAACCAAAATTATAGGAGTATTGGAAGTGATGCCATGATGGCATTATATTCATTCATATCAGTTGGCCTTTGACTATCATGCCCTCACAGACATTTGATTCAGATGAGACAGGAAGTGACATCATCAAGTAGACAGAAAAGCCTACAATTTGGAAATAATACACAATTGCAAATTCTGCAACTAAAAAACTATTTTGGTAATAAACTATTTTTTAGGAAGAATTATGCATCAATGATGTGCCATAGTTCTGCCATGATATGCAAGGGTTACAGACATTGTATGTCAAGGGTACAACGATAATATGTGAGGTTGCTGCTCCATTCGTTTCTATGTGATGCCACCAATCATTTGCTTGGCATTCTTACATTGTCAGACCAAGTTTGGGGAACCATGGAGCAGGCAGGGACTACTGGGTCTCAACCGTGGGGATGGATGTTATTTGCCACTGGTGTCCAGGGGTCCATCCGGTTATGACTTCCCAAACTTAGCCAACTATAACCTCTTCTGCACTTGACTCTCAGGGTAGCAAAGATGAGGAGTCACAGGCTTCTGAGGTAAGGAGAGTTGGGCTTGAGTTCAGAGCTGAACAATCAATCAGCAGCCACAATAAAGATAATTTCTATCCGAGTGCTTCACTTTGCAAGACAGACAGTACTTTAATCATGCAGTTGTACTAAATACGATGCATTTCAATAATATATACAAGTCATTGACTATGAGTGTTATCTCATGTAGACGCTACACTTACCCTGCTGTGTCTCTATTCCTTCCTGCACAGATAATATCACCGGGTTCTGAGTTCTTTGGTCTTTAAAGACAATCAGGAGTAGTGTTAATCAGGCTCAGGTGCAGTTTCGGTTCCTCACAATTTAAAAAGGTGCTGAGTTTTTATCTTACCCGTCCTTGGGGTTGGTGACTTCTAGCCTATCCTTCCTGCTGCAGTCATGCACCTAGAGCAACTCTCCAGTGTAATCGAAAGAACTGTAGAGAACCAGCAAGTCATTGTCGGTGTTCGTCAGAGCCAGACATGGGCCACAATCAGCAATGCATCTACCCAGCCTCTACTTAAGAGGTCTCAACATGTGTCTAAGGAGATCAGGTCGAATATTTGACCTCTACGGTCATGATGGTGCAGCTCCACCACAGCAGGTGCAACCCGAAGGGTCAGGCCACCACCAGGCTCGAAGGGCTGCGGTCCTGACCATACCAAAGGTAGGTGCAGTCCCAGGGTGTCCTCAGCAATCTGCAGATGCAGCCCTCATCTGAGCCTACGGCATCCAGCAGTAGCAGCCGCTGCAGGGCTCTCAGCAAACAGTAGTTGCAGCCTCCGTCAGGGAGTACTGTGTTCCGCAAATGCAGCCCTGATTGTGCCTTTAGTAGTCATGCAATTGCAGTCCCGACCAGGCCTTCCACACTCACAAAACTGCACTTACTGCCTTACTTCGAGGAACTGGAGTGAGAGTCTGGGGCACAAAGTCATCAGAGTCCATCCAAATCACTCTCATGCAGTGTGCTTCTTCGTGGGTGCCCCACAACCAGCAGGGATCCCCTGGACTTCACTCTTTCCTGGACAGTCTCTCTTCCAGCAGGACCAAGCAGGCTCCTTCACTCTCTGAGCAAAACATGCAGGCTTCTGTGCTCTTCAGGGCAGAGAGACAGCTCCTCCAGCTGGAAATGCACACTTCAAATGATGTTCCATCGCCTTTGGGGGAATAGCTGTGAGGTAGACACCAGGCCTGTGTGCACAGTAGTCCTTTGAGTAGTCGGTGTTATGTGGAACACTCAATTTTTTGGTCTTAAAGGACGTGTAACCAGAGCAAAGTGTGGTGGTTTGGGTATCTCCTTTATACACAACTTCTAGATAGGGGCTGTGAATCCACTGACTCAAACCGTAGAACAGGTTTGCAGTGGTTCTTTTTTATGGCTCCGTTGGTGGCTACTCTTCGGGTACAGCCTTTGAATGGGATGAAGCATTTCACCGCAGGTAGCACCGGGACTGTCTCCATCCAGGAGCACTCAAAGCATGCACGAAATAGGTGCGAGGATTCTGCACATGGCTTTCATACGCCCAACTAAAGGAGTAATCAGGGAAAGTCAAAACGCCACACCTCACTTAGAAATGTACTCACTTTTCACAACGTAGTCTGCAGTACCACCCATCACCACTTCCCTCCACCGAATGGCAGCATTTAGGAAGATAGATGAGCATCTCTTTTTTAACCAAAATGCTCATATGATTTCTAAAGCAGCCCTGTCCCTACTCACTTCACTTCAGTGTCTGCGTATCCTCCCACCAGCAACAGGAATGTAAGCAATACACTTCCACTGTCTGGAAGCAAAGTCCTCACCATCCATCTGGTGTGAGGCCAGACCAGAGGTGTCCAAAATGGATCCCACTAGCCTCCATTACTATGACTCACTCACACCATGTAAGTGTTACACGTGCTTCATACACAAACATGCTTAACACACTTGGGATGTCAGCATATGGATCTGTACATGCACAAAAAAGACGAATTTTACACCAGTGGCCCAGTAGGCCTCAACCCAATAGTCCATGATAAAAAGATGTGGTAACACTATCAATTCTCTTAGCCATGGTATACTACCACCACTGCTGTATGCACTAAACTAGTGACAAGGACAACAGTCCACTGTCAGTACTGAGGGCAACCTTGGTACACCTCTCCAGGGGAAATGAGGTTAAGTCCTGTGAGCTCAATTCTTATTTACTGATCTAGGAGTTTACACGTCTTTCTTTCTCAAATGATCCTAGCTTACTAGAGAAACATTACAATGCTGTCAGGGTACCATTCCAGAAAATGTTTGCAGATTAAAATGAGATAATAATCATTAATAAGTGGTATAAGCTGATCCTAAAATTATAAAATTGCTTCTTAAAAAGGGTCATTGCCTGTGGCAAAAGGTATGGAATGAATACAATTAGGAAGCAGTCACATCTAGTTATAGAATCTATATATAACTCTTAGGCCAAAAAGACTTCTTATATCAGTGTTGAGTCTTCTGAGAACTTTTTTAAATTGGCTTTTAAATTCTCTCTCTACTAAGCAAGATCTAGACATCATTCAGACCACTAATTGTAATCTATACTAGTGGATAATCAATAACTGATTGGGTCTCAGTGAGGCCAAAACTGAGTTCCTATTTTTAGCCTGTTCTTTATAACTTGTGAAAATAGAACACACCTTGACCTCACACTGCCCTTGGAGAGTCACACTAATGCTGTAGTAGCCAAATATTGTGTTGAATGTTACCCCACTAACCTCAAATATTAAGATATGTCACTGTTTCTGCTAGAGTTAGTTTTATAATTATGAGGGACTCGTCATGGAAATGAGAGGAGGACCTTTCTAGTGGACTGCTGCCTTCCCTGCACAGCTCTGTCTGGTAGCTGCTGTTGCCCCCGTTGTTGCTGCCAACCCTCTGGTCAGGAGTTCGAGGCCCTCCTACACCCGCAGGCTCCCGCCTGCGCCTCTTCCCTGGTGGTCAAGTGATAGGGCGACACTGCTCTGCTGCTGGACTGCCCTTCTGTCTCTGTTTTTTCAGCTTTTTCTGCTTTTCTGACCTTTTGCCTTTCTTCTTCTGCTGACTTTTTTATCTGCTTCTTCCTTGTCTCTTCTGCACTTTTCCTCGTGGTTCGCCGCCCTTGCCGCTGCAATCCCCCGTGGCCCCGCCCCCCTCCAGTGACCCTTTCCCGCTCCCCGCGTTTCCCACCTCCCAGCTGTCCAGCCACCCCCACACAGTACTTAATGGCGGCCGCACCGCTGGCATGCTAATGGCGCGCCAAAGGCAAGCCCGCCTATGCCCATCCACACCTGGACTGCGCCCAGCGCCATGGACCCTGGTTCTTGGACCCTCCACCAATACGATGCCAGCACCCTCCTCGCCCTCAACACAGGAAGCAACACCGTCTGCCCCCTCGCCGAAGGACACCCAAGGACCCTCCTCCGGCCGGAACTGCAGCTACACCCTCGCCCACCCCAGCATGCCAGCTCCTCTCGCCACCCAGTCGACCAACAGCGCACCTGACCGGCTCAACTGCATCCTCCTCAAAACGCGCTCCCTCCACAAACAAACCACAGAAATCTGAGACCTCCTCGACGTCGCTTCTCTCGACATCGCCTTCTTCATGGAAACCTGGACCAACCCCTGCTCTGGTCTGGACATCGCCACCGCCATCCCCGACGGCTACAAAATCACCTGCAAGGACCACACCAACCCACCAGGAGGAGGCATCACCATCGTCCACGAGAACACCCTCCGCCTGACCACTCACTTGAACGACCCAACGACACCCATGGAACACCTCCATTTCCAGATCCAGAACAACCCCAACACCACCCTCCACGGCAACCTCATCTACAGGCCTCCCGGCCCCCGCCCGCCCTTCACCGATGCCATCGTAGACCTCATCGCACCCTAGGTTCACACATCCACAGATTACATCCTACTCGGTGACCTCAACTTCCACCTGGACATTCCCAGTGACCAGAACACTGCATCTCTTCTGGAGAACCTTGCCAACATCGGACTCAAGCAGCTAGTCACCGCTCTGAACCACGCAGTCTGACACACACTTGACCTCGTCTTCTCCGCCAGTGGGAACATCACCTACAGCCACATTGTCAAACTCCTCTGGACCGACCACAACTGCGTGCACTTCGGCTTCACCACTCCCACCGTACACCACCACCCTCACTGCCCCCCTGTCGTAGCTGGAACAAGGCCACCAAAGAACATCTCATTGCCTTCCTCAGCACTACCACACCGACGATATCAACAGACGCCAACACCTCAGCACGCAATCTTCACCGATGGATCTCCAACTGTGCCGACACTCTGACACCCCTCAAGAAGGCACTGGGCAGACAACACTCCAAGAAAGCCAGCTGTTTCACTCCCGTCCTCCACGAGTCCAGATGCACCTGCAAATGACTCGAAAAGAGATGGAGGAACAACAAAACCCCGGAAACCCAAGCAATCTTCAAAACCGCAGTCAATGCACACCACCTCCTCCTCAAAACCACAAAGAAAATGCCCCCCCCAATGCCAACGCACACAACAGCAAAGAACTCTTCGCCATTATCAAGGAGTTCACTAGGCCCAACAGTGAGACCACAGATGTCCCACCCTCCCTAGACCTCTGCAACAAACTCAGCACCTTCTTCCACCACAAGATCAGGCAAATTTACAACAGCTTCGACACCCAAGACCCTGCCACAATGCCCATCACCACTGCACGCAACCATGCCACACCCCAACAGATCCTGCTCAACTGGACTCCGCTCACCACAGACGACACACTCAAGACCATGAAGAGCATCCACTCTGGAGCCCCATCAGACCCCAGCCCATATCGCATATTCCATAGAGCAGCCACCTCCATTGCCCCAGGGCTTTGCCACACCATCAACTGCTCCATTGAAACAGCCACCTTCCCCGACAACTGGAAACACGCCGAGATCAACCCCCTGCTGAAGAAGCCATCCGCCGACCCAACAGACCTCAAAAACTTCAGACCCATATCCCTCCTCCCCTTCCCAGCCAAGGACATTGAGAAGGCCATCAAAGCCCAACTCTCCAAGTTCATCAAAGAGAACCACATTCTGGACATCTCTCAATCAGGCTTCCGAAGTAACCACAGCACCGAGACCGCACTCCTTGCCGCCAGAGATGACATCCCCTCCTCCTAGACCATGGCAAAACTGCAGCCCTCATCCTACGGGACCTCACAGCCGCCTTCGATACTGTCTCCCACAGCACCCTAATCAAGAGACTCCACGACACCGGCATCTGTGACAAGGCCCTGGACTGGTTCTACTCCTTCCTTACCGGCCGAACACAGCAAGTCAGACTACCTCCATTCATCTCAGAACCTACAGAGATCAGCTGCGGAGTGCCCCAGGGCTCCTCCCTGAGCTCCACCCTCTTCAACGTCTACATGGCCCCCCTCGCGACCATCGTCAGAAACCACGGACTCAACATCGTCTTCTAATCTGACGACACCTAGACGATCCTCTGCCTCATCAATGAACCCATAGCCACCAGAATCGACTTTCACAACGGAATGAGGGCCATTGCCACCTGGACAGTCACCCATGCACTCATCACCAGCAGACTCGACTACGGCAACGCACTCTACGCCAGCATCACCCAGAAACAGCTCAGGAAACTACAGAACGTTCAAAACGCCACAGCCAGACTAGTCCTCGACATCCCCCACCAAAGCCACATCACAGAACACCTTCGACAACTCCACTGGCTCCCAGTCAACAAGAGAATCACCTTCAAGCTCCTCACACATGTCTACAAAACTCTCCACGACGTAGGACCTGCATACCTGAACCATCGCCTCTCAATCCACGTACCCGCCAGACAACTTCGCTCCCCCCAACTTGCCCTGGCCACCGTCCCACGGATTCCCAAGACCATAACCGGAGCAGGATCCTTCTCCTACCTTGGCGCCAAGACCTGGAACACCGTGCCCCTCCACCTCAGACAATCCCCATTGCTGACACAAATCAGGAAGGAGCTCAAGACCTGGCTCTTCGAATGAACTTCCACACCCAGACGGATCAGCAGCCTCCCCCCCCCCCAGCTCATGGGTGAGTAGCCGCCCTATCCAAACTCCTGATTGATTGATCGATTGATTGAATACCTCAAACATTATTTGGTCATTAATGCCTGTGATAAATACCATCCATGCAAAGAAAGAGAATCTACCACAAAGTGGTAAAATCCACTCTGCTAGGGTACCATCATGATGGCAAATGTATTACTGACAATAGTAATTGCATTAACACTGGCGATCCCCATTACAGAGAAGCCTAGTGTCCACAACTGAAGAGTCCGGACGAGTAGGTCTCCTGGTCTTTGCACTGGGTGTAAGGAGATGTCACTGACAGGAGGTGAGTGCACCAGTTGCTGCTCTTGGGTGTGGCCACAAAGCAGCAGATGGAAACAGTTCTGGGTCGACTTGGAAGTACACGTTAGAAACAGGAGTACTTCCTGGTTGGAAGGGTTGGAAGGAGTAGAGACAGTATTAGAGGCCCAGGACATAGGTTATCCTCCCCTGGCAACAGTGGTTGATGGCTTACATTTGCTCCATCTTTTTGCGTCCCTACACTTTTCTTTAGTTCCTCATGGGTGGATTTCATGTCTATGGGTTCGCTCTCCTCTTTTTTATCTCCAAGCCCTGTATCTGGAGGTTGCATCTACTTCACTACTTACCATCGGTCGGAGGGAGGGGAGAAAGGGAGGGGGGATGGGTAACAGTGTTTTCTGCCTCAGCAGAGCATGCTGCTTCCCCGCTTTGGGTACCTGGCTGAATACAGGCGTGGTGGGATCAAATGATGTACAGACTTGCTTTCCATGTTAGCTTGTCAACACTCTGTATATGTGTATATATCTTTTGGTGCACATGTCTTTCCTTTATGGTCTTACTCTGCTCAATGTCATCTATCTCACTTCAGACGATCTCTCGCTTAGATGAACCGCAGCATCTGGTTGGGGTCTCCTATCACCAAGATCCTTGGAGGGGTTGCATGGAGCCTTACTGTCTCTTGTTTTCTTTCTCCTCCCTTCCTCTCCCTTAGGTCAGCCCATCAACATGACCACAACAGGCTTTGGGGATCATCTTCGCAGGGGAGAGTGCAGGATTTACATCGATGCCCGATCCGGATTCTAACATGAGGAAATTTACCACCCAAAGTAAGATCACTTCCAAGCTGGTCCTAAAATGGGTAAAACACATACCCAGAATCAGTAGCGCCTAGCATCGGTAATATGTGGAAAGTGAACACTTACACATTGATTCAGAAGTGTTGTGTCTTGTAGGGGTCTTATTTTCTCCCTTTCAAATTTATTTTTGAATAATTTAATTTTTTTCTGCCCAGATATATATTTTACCCCACCGGTATCTGCTTGGCTGCTAGAAGCACAGAAAATGTCTTCTAATTGCTTTATTTTACCATCTGGAAATAATTACCCTGGGGGTATTTATTGAGGGCGGTATCTCCGCACCACCAGCACTGATGCTTTATCGCAGTGCAGCCAAGCAGTAACCTCACTAGAGTGTTCATCTCAGGAAGACAGTAATTAACCGTCATTAGTGATTTTAATTTAATTAGAGCCCATGTCTGTCCCTCAAGGCCTTGATTGGAAAGTCCCCTGCGCATGTGAAGACCAGTCTTAAAATGTACATTCCATCTAGGACCCTGTTTTCTATTGGGGAAAAAACTATGAATCCCAGGTCAATCTGGGTAGGAGCCATTGGCAAGCCTTCTGCATTCCATGCTAGCCACGGTTGAAACTTTCAGCCTCAATATAGTCCAAATACGAAGCTCCGTCCTACGTCCAGTGAGCTTTCCTTATTTGATGAAAAGATGAAATCAGCACCAATCCAAGCGGTTCGATGCCCCTGGGATGGAAGCGCTAAACGACTTGTCGAAGATGACGATGAAGGTGAGGGTCCCTTCGGCAGTATACTGCTTCGTATGGGGATAAGGTTTGTGTAGCCTTTACCCCCTTGTTAGTGTCTGGAGCAGTAATGTCTTCACAGAGCATTTGTGATGACTGTGACATTATTATACTTCCTACTGGTGCATGCATTTTTGTGTCTACATCTTTCGGCAATCTGCTTGCTTATCTGTCTCTCAGTGAATTTGTCCGTAATTGCTATGATTCCTGGGACCCTATTATGTAAAAGGTGCTCTTTCCCTGTTTGCGCCCGGCACACCTTAAAACAGGTGCCCCGGGCGCAAATAGGGAAAGTGCGCCCTAATATATGGAATGCGCTGCGAACTTGTGCTGCCCTGGGGACAGCGCATTCATGTGAAAAAAGGAGCGGCTGTTCTGAAGTTGCTCCGTGTTTTCATAGTGCAAGTGGCAACCCGCCTGTACTTTTAAAAGGGATTAGAGATCCCCTTGCAGGTGGGTGCAGTGAGTGACTGCACCCACCTGCAAGGCGATGTTTGGGGGGGGTCCATGGGGTTGCAATCAGGGGGCGCACTGACAGTGCACCACCTTTTAGGTGACACACTGTCAGTGCGCTTCCTGAGAGCTTCTTTGCCTCTGCTCCAATGTCTGTATTACAGCGAGGGCACAGAGGGAACGCCCTCATGAGGAAGCGCTGATGCTGTATGTGCGCCAGCATTTTCAGTATTACAGAAGGGGACGCACAAGCGTCTGCAGCCCCTTCTGTAATATTAAAGTGCCCCGGGGGCGCATAAAGCGGATGCAAACGCCCGTTGCGACCACGGGGCACTTTTATAATACGGCCCCTGGTGTCTGTATGGTTCTCTGACTCAGTCATTTCTTCTTTATCTCCATCTGTTTCTGCTTCTTTCAGTGTCTCTCACTCACATATCCTTCTCTTTCTCTTTTCTTTTCTCCTTCTCCCACACTCTTTTCTGGTTCTGTCAGCTGCCTCCATGTTTTGTATTCTATCTCGCTTCCTCTCATCTTTTTGCAGTCTCACCCCATCCATCCATCTCTTTTCACCCCTTCTTTTCCTTCTGTTGTACGTGCACTTCTCTTTGTCTTGATCATTGAAATATTGTTTCTGTTCTCTCGTTTGTACATTTCACTCTTTTCCTGAACACTGCACTTCTCACATGCTGTCTTTTCACTCTCCTGGTGCTGCTCATCTCTTTCTACAGCATTGTCCTAATTCTCCTCTCCTGATAATCCTTTTACACCTGCTTCCTCTTCCTGCCTCTCCATCCTTGTCACCTCTGCTCCTTTCCTCCTCTCTCTTCCCCTTCCTTCCTGTCTCCTGCTCACAATGTCCTCCATCTCTCCCAGCACTGGTCCGCCACCCCAATCCCTCTTCTGCATGGTTCTGCCATGGACAGCCGGTGCCACTGTTTATCAGCCATGCCAGTGACCAGGGCAAGTGCTGAGGTGAGTGTGCGTCATAGACACAGATACAGACCCCTCCCCCTCAGACTGATGTACTTGTGCAGATGTTACTCTCCTGTGAAAAATCTAGATATGACTTTGCCACAATTTACTTCTCAGAATTACCACTTCCTTACTAAACGTTCTTCCAGCCTGGCCTATGCATCTTATTCGAAAGTTTCAGTTCAACCAACCCTTTGTTATGAGGAGTGCACCTGGCACTGGCCATAAAGTGCCCATAAGCACAGGCATCACCAGCTCAACACCAAAAACTGTTCACTATAGAAAAGTGCAGACTATTTGCTTTGTCAAAGTTCAGGGTCTTCCAGCCTTCTACTGAGTGAACCAGTTTTTCTTGGGGGGTGGTATGTTTCAGATATCTCAGTCCCCATCCCTCCCTTCCAATAGTGTTGCACCGATTTGCATACGCTCTCCTCTTACTCAGTTAAACCATGAGTACCTGACGCCCTCACTTACATTCTCCAACTTAATGAGATTTTGGCCTATCTCCAATATCATTCTCAGTTTAAAACACAAGGATAAACATGTGAAAATGAAGAAGCATCCACTAAAGAGAATGAATGTATTAGAAACACTGACTCCCATCTTGCATTCATTGGTTGTGGTGAAACAATTTTGTGAATCCTCTGCACTAGTCCCTCACTCTACAGTTCAAATGGCAATGATTTTAGTGTTTTTATGGAATAACAAGTGCAAGTTCCGTAAAATGAGAAACAAGAGTGATGGTGGCTATCATCCCTCACTCGTTGAGTCCATTTCACGACTAGTGCCCTTCCCCCGCCGCTCGCCATCTCTCAATCTAGTCCTTCCCGCCTGACACCTGGAATTGTGACATGCATAGAATGGCGGGAGCAGGCCGCAGTCAGGATCCATCAGCGCGTATGCAAGGCTTCGGACAGGAAATGCTTCGCTGCCGAGAAACCTAGAAATTCAATTCTCCACTTGGTTGACTTGGGTGGGTTGGCTGGCTCGGCCTGCTTACTTCTTCGTTATTTTATTTCAGTGGGGTTGATATCTGTCGGCGAGCTTGTCTTGTCTGTTTAATCATAGCTGCACTGCTTCATGATGGGAACAGGCATGTCGGTGTCAGCATCAGCGCCCGCAGTATAATCTGCACTTCATTTATTCCGTAGACAAGTAAAAAAAAATCCCATGAATCGATCCATGATCCACATTGCTGCTGTTTTTTATTTTCACCTTTTTTGACATATACCATGTAGGGATCTAATTTAACAAGATTTAGCAATAAAATGCCAGACGAGGATAATGTCTGCGGACAACCTCAACTATGACTGTAGTCGTCAGTGCGATATTGATGTTGGAGTCCTGAGTGAGGTTCTTCAGCGGGTGATTGTTTCAGCAGCATTCTACGGATTGTTGCGCGCTTCCACTTAGGGATTAGTCATTGATGAACATTAATGTTGAAAGGCTGCGCTGTTACTGTCTTGCTTCCTCCGGGATGATTTGACTTGCCTTCAAAAGAAGGCAGTAGTCAATCACAACTTCGGGACAGGTAAGGAATTAGAAGCTGTTGAGCTATAAAAGGGCGGGAAATCATCATTGGTAATCCCGTTTCTAAAATTACCACTACTGTAGCATACAGTAGCGGACGGTATTTTAACAGTGTTACACTCAGGAGTAGGGAATAACCCTGTTCATCATTGTTTCCACATCAAGTGTTACTTGTATTTCATGTTTTTCCCCCCCACACAGATTTCGCCAGCTTTTCCTGCTCATGTGTCCAATTTGGATGTAAACCTGTGTTTATTGATGAGTTGAGCTCACCTAACACTGCTTATAAGAGATTAGTGCCCTCAAACATCTCTGAATTTGAGGTTGTTTGGAAACAAAATGGACAAAAACTGTTTAAAATCTGATAAGCATCGATCTCAGAGGTGAATTTATGGGTTCGAAGCTAAGGAGAGCATAGAATATTGCAGCATTAGATTTACCAGATCGGGGTGCGTTTTTCCTCTCTGCTTCAGCGTGGGGTTTCTCTTCGAATTTGTGTACAAATTGGCCAACCTTGTTTTTGAATCTAGCTTCCACTGAGAGTCTGTGAAAACCATAGAGTGTGAGGGATGAAGAGTCTATGAAAACCATAGAGTGTGAAGGAAGAAGAGTCTATGAAAACCATGAAGTGTGAAGGATGGAGAGTCTATGAAAATCATAGAGTGTGAGAGATAGAGTCTCAAGGTGTGTTGGCAACCTTTAGGCAGGGAGCAGACTTCTCTAGGCTCCAAACTGTAGTTACAAATGCCCTGATAAGTCAAGAAAATCATTTTGAGGATGTTTCCATACAGGGGGAAAAAGGCATCTGTTTACAGGGAACTTGCAATGTACTGGAAAGGACATTGCATCTTTGTAGGTGCAGACAGCAAGGTAAAGGGAATTGCAGACGTGTGCATATAAGAGAAGGAAGACATCTTATTCCAGGTAATTGTAGATGTCATGATACAGTACACTGGAGACATATAGACAGGTGAAAATGTTTCTAGAAATCGTAAACTACAATGTACAGGGAATTGCAGTCATCCATGCACAGTGAACTGTGTGTTGTAAAAGTAGAAGGAATTACAGCTGACTAGGTACAAGAAATTGAAGATATCTGGGTACATGGAATTCCAGTGTAGGGAGAAAGATGACTGTGGTTGTATCAGTGAAGTATATGACACATATCAAGTAACAAGCAATTGTAGAGTTTGGGGCTGCATGCATCTTACATAAAACTGTAGAAATCCAGGTAGCAGGTTTATCAGTTGTACAGGCAAGGAGAATTGCAGAAGTCCAAGTGCAGGGACATGCATGTCTATGCAAAGGAAGCAGGTTATGCATGTGGAGGGAATTGAAAATGATGAGATAGAGGGGTTTCAGATAAGCAGGCAGAGGGAAATGCAGGTGTCTATGTGCAGGAAATAGCAGATGCTTCAGTGGCAGGAAATACAGATATCCAGCAGCAGAGAACCGAAGATGTGTGGGTACAGATGACAGTAGGTGTCTAGTTAAATGGAACTGCAGATCCCCAGTTACAGCGAATGACAGACGTGTAGGTACAGGGAACCTCAAATGCTTGGTTAGCGGGAGGGGCAGGCGCCTAGGCAGAGATATACAGATACCCACTTGTAATAAGCACTACACATTTCATATCTGTGGATACAGAGAGTTGTGGATATCGACGCAGAGTAATTTGGGGGTGTCTAGATACAGGGGATTTCTGATATCCAGGTACAGGGGATTTTAGAGTCAGGGTACAGGGGTTTGTGGATGACAATACAGAGGTACAGTATTATTAGAGTTGCCGGGTACAGGGAAATACATACCTATAGTTGACCTTTGACGATGACAGTGTAATAACCATCCTCAGCGCAGTTCCATCTCCTCTCACTCGTTGACTTTAAGCTTATGTAGGACCATGTACGGCGCTCCACTGCCTTTTGACTAGGTCCACACTATAGAAATGTCATTTGCATGCATACATACATACATACATACATGATAATCACAAGAACCATTCTGTTTTCTGTCTTTGGCTAAGGTTTGACCTTCTAACCCACAGTCCTTGCAGGTGAATCATTATCATTGACTGAGCCGTGATTCATCTTCATGCATCATTGTCCTAAGGAAGTCACAGCAGGAGATAGCGCCTAGAGAAGGTTCTACGATTACAGTAGTTTCTGGGCACATGCGAAAAACACCAGCATTTTTCTGGTTATTCAAAAAGCATTTCAAATACAAGAAAGGAAAGGAGCATTGTTCTATGTGCCATCTGTATTTATCCTGCAACTGCACAGTGATTGGCAGCTCTGTTTACTGCCTAGGCGTGCCTCTTTGTTGATAAGTCATTTTGTGTATATATTAGTCCCAGTATGTAATTGACTGAAGGTATTAGGCTCATCTTAGACTGCAGGCATTGTGTGAAAGGAGGAAGGAAGGCTGAGATTCGAAAAAGGCCAGGTTTGCTGATAACTAAACAATTAGCATGCTAATTGTGTCACTCAGTGTCACACAATAATGTGTTAATTGCAAGGAGTGAGTGCGACAGGGAGCAGCGCAGGTGTGAAATTCAGCGACACCTTTGTTGTGATGCAGCTCTTCCAATAAACAAGTCAGGCACAGACTGGAATCAGCACAAACTGTGCCTGAGGAATGAAACCCACGCCTCATCTGCATGGGGGGTCCAGACAGGAGACCTTAGGAGGCCTGAGTGCGCGAGGCATAGCAAGACACCGACACATTAACCAAGGGTGTTTCATCTTCTTTGCAGAAAGCGGAAAGATTAAATATTCTCTGCTGGTGTCTGCTGTAATTTGAAGGACAAACGCGACATTGCATCCTTCCAAGGCTTGTAAATTGAGTGATGTGCAATTGGGTAATAGTACAACCAGTAATCTAAAACATTTACAAACTGCAGATGTGTGGCATCAGTGGCTTCAAGTCATTCTTGTAAGAAATGTGGAGGGTATCCTTACTAACAAACATTTGTAAAATCACTTGGTCTGGGTTTAAGTGCTAAGGCATGCAGTGTTAGCACGGTAAGGAAAGACATAGAGGAGGGAACTACCAGGAGAGAGCAGAAGAAGTCTCTCCTGCAGTTAAATGCAAGCACTCAATTGGAGGTGGAAGGATACATTCCAACAACCAGTAGGCTTGGCCTCAGCTGAAGCGTGAGTGACAAAGTCGGAAGCCAATAGCTGAAAGAGACCCAACAAAGAAAGCCAGTGATTGGACAGACCCCAAGACCACTCTATGTATGCTGTTACCAATAGGTATATCTGACAGCTGCACCTCCAAAATCTAGACATAAAAGGGCTGAACTTTACCTGGATTCATTCATAGATATAATGAGGACAGCCCAGGGTTGCCAGGCTGTGTTGTCTGCCCATTTTCCTGTCTTCTGCAGCACAGTAAACTCTTCACACTCACTCTGTCTTTGCTGTCACAGTTTACTTATCCCTGTCTGCCCCAGACATTTCTAAGTTCTTTTCGAGGGTTTGCACCAACCCCGCCCTTGTAAAGTGATTTTATATAGTAACCACTTTTTCTGTGAAGAACAATTTGATCAGGTTATCCCTGCACATCCACTTGCTTCACATCACTCTGTCCTCTGTGGCACTGGATTCAAGCTAGCCTGGCTGATGAGGGCTGTTAGCACGAAACCGGTCTCAGGATGCTTGTTTCCGGTCCAGGGAAGACATGACTTGGCAGTTCGGGCTGGACTGTTCCGATGAGGCACAGGGTCAAGACTGATTTGCATATAGCTGTGTCTGAACTGGGGTGGCGAAGTGAGCTAAAGAACGATGATGGATTCAACCCAGATCTGTGACTGAGGGTGAGTGTCTGAAAAGTTTCAGCGCTCCGTCCATTATCTCCTTGTGTTTGCTTTGTTCGCCATGGAACTATGCTCAGAGCTTCTATTTACGTTGCTGATGTACATTAAAACCTCCCTTCTCTCTGGCACATGCACCTCTCTGTATGAGGTTGCAGCTGCGGACCCTCCGCCCTCTTGGTGATTCTGTCCTCCTGCCTGTTTCTAATCTGTCTTTGTACTTTTGTACTTTGGTGATGTACCCTGAGAACTAGAAAGGAATAGGGTTTAATATTCACAACATTGGGACTTTTTTCCCAAAAACTTCAAAAAGGTCATGATCTTCACAAAGAACACAGGTTGTAAATTTTAAAGAAGAAAAAGCAACCAGAAAAACGGTTTCTCTCATAAGAACTATCTATAATAACAATAAAAAGTTACTTAGTGAAACTTCTCCCCACGACCCAAGCCTGGGCAGCGCATGCGCTGCTCTGCGAGGCATGCTGTCCTGCGGTATGGCATAGAAGCCCCACCCATTTCCCGCTAATCTTTTCAATTGGCTCCTGTTACTGTCTTTGCGAAATCATTGCTTTTCATTTGTAAATAGGCTTGTTAGTACCTCCTTGGTACCACCTTGTCTGCATTTGTAACCTCCCATAATGACTGAACTTTTTACTGATGGTACACGGTCTGCGTTATGTAGTCGTTGAGCACTATTTTCTTTAATGATATAACCCCTATTCCACCCACGACATCGCAGCACGCCGCACGCTTTTATATTATTAGTAATGTATTTTTTTTTATAGCACAGCACGTCACAGTGGCGGCCGCGCCTTTGGTTTATTTGCAGCACCCAATGCAGAAACATGCTTTTTTTACTATTAATTCACTCTTTGGTTGTTGTTTTCAAGCGCCCCATGCTGTGCTTTCACGTTAACAGAGGCCACGCCCCTTTCTTTAGGCGAGCCGTGCTTAAAGAAAGGTCCGCAGCCGCTATTAAAGTGAAACCGCTGCATTGGGGGGCTTTTACAAAAAAAAAACATTTGTTTGTGAACTTGATAAACAAATGCTTTTTTGGTAAAAGCGCCCCATACCGTGCTTTCACTTTTATAGCGCCCGCGTACCTTTCTTTAGACATGGCTCATCTAAAGAAGGGAGTGTCACCTCTATTAACGTGACAGCACGGCCTGGGGTGCTTGTAAACAACAAGTATTTGCAATGCAATAGGTCTCGCATTTTCAAAACTTTGACCTATTGGTATTATAAATGACAATGCCTTTTATTATTGCAGGATTTTTAAACACATAAATTCAAGGCATTGTCATTTACAATGCCAATAGCTCAAAATCAAGCAATTGCGAGACCCATTGCATTGCAAATGCTTGTTTTAATTACATCAAAGTTCTTTCACAAGTGAAGGTGGGTAAACTTCACAAAGTGCAAAACTTTAAGATTATCTACTTCGCAAAACTTTGGGGGCAAAGTCTGAAACTTTGAGGGCAAAGTCTGAAATTTTGAGGGTAAAAGTTTGAAACTTCGCCCACCCTACACTAAATGCAATACTCAAGATGCAGTCTCACCAGTGAGTTACATAGTAACAGTTTCCTTTTCGCTGATCCTTTTTCCTGAGCCTAGGATCTTTGACACTCCCTGGTTAAGCACTCTCCTGCTTGTCACCTAGTTTTGGTGTCTTGATGCAATTATGCCATATTGACGAAGAAGAAAATGGTTCCATTCTGTGGCATTAATTACCAGCACATGGATTGGCATCAATATAGGTACTCAATCCTCCTTTTGAGGCAAGATTCACAAGGGAGTGTTAGTCAACATCTGATGTTCCTATCAATTATGCCTTTGGTGTAAAACGTCATTATCAGGTAGTCATTGCCCATTCTCAGATCTAGTGTGCAGATGTTGAACTTCACACCAGCCCACTGTGGGACTTTTTTTTATTGCTTACAACTTACCCAACCGCCGACACCCTACAAATGTGTCAATTTCTTTAAAATACTGGCTGGAAATTCACTACAAAAATGTATTTGCTGGAGGAAACCTTGCAAAACCTATTTTTTTGGGGGTGGGGGGCTCTCACACCAAAATATGGTTTTGAAGCCAATATTTTCCAAAAACGCTTTGCTCGAACTTTTCGCAGGTCTAATTTGACAAATGTTACACAAATTATGCACCTTCACACAGTTGGAATGTTAGCAAAATTCACCAGCAGAATTTAAATTCCAAACACCACAGCTGTATAGTTACCTGTTCAAAAACTGGGACCTGTGGTAAATAGTGATCAATTTTAACAGCAACAATGAAAGAACATTCAATATCTTTATTTACGCTAAACCTTTATGCAAAAGTTGTTGCATATTTCCTAATAATTATTATAGAGTGAAAGGGATTAAATAGAACAACAAAAGAAGTGAGCATCATGTCCTAAAGATGAGTGGGTAGGGGAACTGATTATGCTCATGAGGTGAGTAACTGAACTCAGGAAGTGATAGCAAGTATATTGATTTGTGAAGACCAAGGAACTCTGCAAACAAACCTGGCTGCCCACACTATAAAGGGAATACAATAAAGGAAGCAAATTCCCTGGGGTTCTAGCTTGCCATTAAACTATTCCAGGAACTCCCTATATCAAACTATATTAAAATAGACAAACCTGTGGTTTGACGGGAGGCTCGCTGTCTGCCAGGGGAGCGGAGGTAATAACTTCTTTAGCCCTAGCATATTACCATATGCCAAATTTAGAGATCTGCACCTACCTGGAGATCTTATTGCCGTCAGAGGAGCCACTGCCATGGCGGCTCCTATGAAGGCATTCAAAGATTGCGGAGAAGCTGCTATGTTTTATGCAGCCACTCACCACACTTTTTGTTTACATAAACAATCTCCCAAAGCAGGGATTTGCTTTTGTGAATCAAAAACCTAATGGCCCTGACACCCTGGTATTTTTATCTCAGGGTGTGGGGGTCATTATACTTTTTTTCTCTTTGGGACTACCAGACATTTTCTGGCAGTCTTGACGGGGAAAGAATATGCAATAGATTTAAATGTGGTAGTAGTGGTCCCTACTAGGAAAATTACCGCACCTCAAAAAGATTTTTTTACTCCTTCTTGTTCCATCCAATTTGTGTGTGTTTTGTGTGTGAGAAAGATTTTCTTAAGGCCAATTGTTGTAGTTTGGAGTGCTATTACAGTTCTGTCACCCTACTATCATAGATGACAATTAGTACAATAGAAATCTAATGTACAACTAAATATGTATATAATAGAACCTTGTTCAGCAGCCTCCTAAATTAGTAGACATACTCGTTCAGTCATGAATAAATTGGAATCACAACTTTAGTTAATCCAAAATCATTTTAGCACTAAATGTCTACAGTCCTTGAGTTTCTTTTCTGGGATGTGAAGATAATACAAGAGTCCAATTATTTTTTCAAATTAGTTCCACTGTTGGTTTATTCATTGATACTTCCAGCACAGTTCAGCCAACACGTGTTTCGTCTTTTATAGGCTTTTTCAAGGCAGGAATGCAAATATTATACATTTTGTCTATGTTCATACAAAATGATGGTAAGATTACAGAACTTACTTCATTATCTCAATTCAACCAATTGCCAGTCTTTTTAATTATATGGCTCCAATATATTGTTCTCATATTGAGAACCAAATCTTAATATATCAATCCATAAAATAAGAGTATCATAAAGATGAGAGAAAACGAAACCAAGTATTGTGCTCGTAGCATGAAGTTTCACCCAAAAGGAAAGAGTGTGATAGGGCACCAAAAGTGAAATTAATCCTTGATCAAAAGTCATGTCGAAAAAATCTACGCGTGATTCCGCCCAGTTTATAAAAACATATACATAGTGGTAAAAAGTTGTAAACCCACCAGTTCTAAGTTCAATTATCTAGTCGTTAACCTCCATACGTATCCATCGCCACGATGTCAAAATTCACGCCCAGGTAATTAAGCATAAATCAGAGCTACTCATGCATCTGAATGACAATCTAAGCGATGTACCACATTTTTAGAAAAATATCAAAGTCTTTTATTAAAAATTTCATAAGACATATAAAACCACAAAAACACAACTCATTGTTTCCCGCTATCACATACCATCAGGAAGACGCTATGATGATCGGACAATATTGCCACAAATCCTAACTATAAAAGGTCACGTGAAAACCAGAAAAAGGACAATATGAAAACAAGTACCAAGGATTAATAAAACCTTTAATTCTGTGATTCTTTGATCAGTGATTAAGGAACTGACGAGAGATAGAGTTTATCCTAGAACTTTTACTTCCTGGTGTTATGAAAAACGAGGCGGCCAGTTAATATTAATAATCCAGATATCTATACATTTCTTCATTTCGACGACGGAAGGTTTTATTTTATCCTCCTAAGACCATACCAGTTTTTAGAAGTTGCAGTAGCATACCCTATTTATCACAGGTGTTTTCTGACTGCAGCACTGTCGCTTTTTAATTTTTTGAGAGTCGGAATTTGTTTGTCTTGAAAAAGATGGTATCATTCACTAGCCATCGAAACGCGTCGATGCATCTTTAAATACAACCTAATCTGTGCCATGGTCTGGGCCTTTCGAGTATTCAACGAAGTGGGACATACCGGGCTCCAGCCCTAGAATTCGTGTAAACACAGAGGGTTGATTTTCAATGACATATCATTTTTGTCTAGTTTTATGTACTCTCATATGTTTTTTCTTCTCTTTTAAATTGTTCTTTGCGATTTATGTGCATGAATTTCATATAGATATTTTGTGTTATACAATTTTATGAGGTGTGTTTTTGTGGTTTTATATGTCTTATGAAATTTTTAATAAAAGACTGATATTTTTCTAAAAATGTGGTACATCGCTTAGATTGTCATTCAGATGTATGAGTAGCCTTCCCGATAGTATATGTGAAGTGATAGCATTTGAATGTGTGTAGCGACTGTGTTAGGGTTCCAACTCCCATTTCCACCATTAACAGTTATTCAGTCCAAAGGATTCTCCTTCCTATACTATCAAACATGAAAGTCCACAGTCCACCCTACTCTAAACTGAATGGGTGGGCCATCAGTTTGGTGGAAATGGTACCACATTTGTGACAGAGTAACTACTCTGCCAAACTCTACATAAGACTCAATGTCTAGCTCCACTCTATGCACAGATAAGAACATTAGAATGCTGAAATTTTGTTTTTAGTGCTTAGACTATTGGGAGTTATTGTACAGAGTGTGACTTTCTGTTCTACCCTCTGTAGGTGTCTGAAGGCTTTCAGATTGATGATTAACAAATTTGGTGTCTAAATAAGATAGTGCGGAAATTTAAGGTAACTTAGAGTGAAGGTGTGTTCTGAGTCTGTGATGATAGATTTAAGAGTGTCTTTCTTTTTATAAAAAAAAGTCTGTTTTTTTGTTTAAATTTCAGCATTCTAATGTTCTGGGTCCTGAGGAGAACCCCAAAATCGATATAAAAGGGTCCAAAACGCATCGACAATTTTCCACCAAACAAGTGTCTTTTTGATTATAACACTGTAGCTCCGAAAAAACTTATTACTGAAAGAATGGTGAATTTCCCTTGGAGCTTAGTTTAGATACTGTTTGGTGTTGGCCCTTTGATGAAATAACTTGATTGTCCCTATTAGTTTTGTGGCCATTTCTTTCTTTTCTAAAAAATATTCCAAAAATGGAATCTAGGCTGTGAAAAAACTTGTGATTATGGTATAGTTCTTCTGTATAGTTTTTTGTGATTAATCTGTCATATTTAATTTTTGTATATGTTGTTAATGTTCTGTCTGTGTATCGATTTTTCAAAAAATATTTTTACTCTTAAAATGATTTAGTCGAAGAAAATGTTGATCAAAAAATAAGAAATACATGAAAAAGCAATAAATTGTTGTGGATCATAACGTGAGTGTGATCTCATGAGTGAATGAGTTGATGAAAAGTTATCAGTACTGGCATTCGTGTTGTTCCTATTATTATTAGGGCCTAGCCTTACTGATTATGGGCCGAACCTTGTGTAGTTCTACTTATTTAAAAAGCAGTCACAGACATGGTGGTCTGCTGACCCCAGCAGGCCACCATCCCTGGGAGTGCTAGCTATTCCTAATGGGGTCGCAAATTGCCCCTGTCTCATGAATATTAATGAGGTAGGCAATTTGCGACCCCATTAGGAATCGCAAACAGTGTCTGAGACACTGTTGTAAATTCCAATTTGCGAGTCACATCTTGGGAGTCGCAAAACAACGCAATTTGCGACTCACAAATTGGAAGGGTCATAGATCTGGCCCAAAGTATGAACAACTTTTCATTACCTCTAAAGACAATATTTATAGGTTGAGGTTACATGCACCCTGTAAATTATACAACTGATTTTTTAGTAGAAGAGGTGCCTTGCACATATTAAGTAATAAAGAAAAGTACTATATTAATTCTAACAAGTAGGGAAAATGGCTTGCCAATCACCTCCGTATTGAATGATATAAGACCCAAATACATGCAATTCGTGGGAAAGAAGGACAATCTTTAGTAACTGCTAAAGAGATTAATCATGAACTTCAAAAAGTTACTCTACTTTAAATAATAAAACAGTGGAAATGTATGCTAAAGAAGTTTTTTATCTTGTACTTTGGTTGTGCTATCTCAGTCTGATAAACAATTAGATTCCTCTATAACAGCAAGAGAAATTATTATTGATATGAATTCCCTTAACTTAGGGACGTTACCTGGCTCCAAGGGAATACCAGTAGTATTTTATGATTTTACTTTTTCTACTCATCTAGTATCACATCTCTTTAAGCAATATCTGGAATTCAGTAATATATGTGAAGTGTCTGTATCCTTCACAGAAGCATTAATATTAGAATTACCAAACCCATACAAGGATTCTACTGTAGGATCTAATTAGCATTCCATCTCTTCAATAAATCAAGACTGTAAGACATATGCATGAATGCTAGCAAATAGACTAACATAAATATAGAATAGCATTATTCATGCAGTTGAATCTGGATTCATGAAAAGTAGATTCCCAGCAAACACCAAGATATATGTCATATTTTAGAGTCCATTCCTTCCCTTTAATCTCCTTCTGGTTTACTTGCATTTTAAGGTGAGAGAGCATTTGATAAAGTTAATCAGAACCTTTTATTGCAAGTTATGAAAGTGTTTCAGGTTATTTATAATTTTATAAAAATGGTTAAATCCCTCTATGTTCAACCTTCTGCCAAGTCTTTTTTAATCAATGGTAATTCCTTTTCATCTTTCAATATATTTAGAGGAACAATAAAGTGTTTCCCTTTAATTCCTTATCTTTCCTATTAGCCATTTAACCTTTTTTTTAATTTTGAAATCAGAGGTGAATTAAGACATATGTATTAAAGATATAGCTCTTAAAAACTCTACCTATGCTGAGGCTATTCTTTTATTTATTAGTGACCCTGATATCTCTATTTCAGGTATTTTGCAGGTTCGGCTTACACCGTTTATTAAAAAAAACAATTACTAAATGTTCAATGTGTACCAGGCACACTTAATAATACCAACATAATATGGAGTTAAGAGAAAATTATGTTTGTATTTTATTTTCAAACTCTATAAAGAATACTATTGCCCTCAATTGCGAATGCATTATTTCAAAAGTAAACAGGCATCATGGCATCTAAATTGGTAAAAGAAAATTGGATCTATGAAATGGTTTTTGTTCCACAAATACAATGTATATTGTCTATGCTTCCTTTACAGTTAACATTAACAATTTACAGAAAACTGGATATGATTATATCTAATTGTATATCAATTACTACAGTTTCTAGGATTATACATAATAAGCTTAAAGCCTCTAAAGCTAATGGAGGTATAACATTACCAGATCTTTGCAAATAACAGAAGGCATTCATAATTAAAAAGAGCTCCCTCAAGTTTCCAAGAATTGTCATCTTATGCTCCACTAAATGTGTCCAAATTAAGCGCCATATGATCAAACCTTTCCATTGCCAACTTTATTAAATATCATTAATACTAATGTGCAAGTTAAATTTTCATTCAAACACATAATACCTAAATTATTGCTTTTGTAACTGGACTGTGTATTTCATCTGTGTATCACATTTTGGAAAACTTGGATTGAAACTGGAATTTTCTACTTATATGATATTTGCCAGTGTATTAATATTCTTGTCCTTCTCAGAATTGTGACACTAGGCTAGCTTGCAATTTTGCATTATACCAAATATGATATTTTATGCAATGCAGTTTTAAATGCTTCCCAAATACTTTGCCTCTTGCCAAAACTTCAGAATTAGAATTATGTCTAAATATATTTAATATGTCAGGACATCTCGTATCTAAAATCTGCAAGATGCTTCACAATTCAAGATCTTCAAATTTACCCCAAATTCATAATTTCTGGAATAATAACTTTGTTTATCACTAACTTTGGAGATTGGAAGTAAATCTGGATTTATAGTGCTTCAGGTTGGCTTCTTGCCATTTTATAGCACATATTTATTTGCCTTACATAATTGTTTATTGAACCCTTACAAATTATTTAACCAAATTAGGTGGATAGATGCTACTTCCCTTTTAGTGCATACGTGATGGGTCTGGATAACATTTACTAGATCAGGAGCTAATCTGTGTATAGCCAAAATTCAAATGTATTTTAATTTCAATTGTTTTGGAAAATGCTTGATGATTATTTTTAGAACTCTTCATGATTATGGAATCACCATCGTATTCTTTAAATTTGACTAGTTTTATTATCATTTTAGATCTTATATTGAATAGGTAGCTCATTTTTATTTTATTGCTTAATTTATATTGAATTTCACTAATAAGATCCTAATAAAATATGCTAAGTTTTACTATAATATCTCTTCTAAGTAATGATTGTTACTTTGGGCCTGATTACGACCACGGCAGTCCATTGGATGCCATAGTCTTGGTTGTGGTCCGTGGGCCACCAGACTGGCAGTCCCCCTGCCGTATTACGACTTTGACGGTTGGACGGCCACAGGACTACTGCATCAGCCGGGGATCCGTGATCTTGCAGCAGTTGCACAGTGGTCAAAAGCTGCAATATGCTGGTGGTGTCGCTGCAGCACCGCTGGGCATATTACGAGTTGCCTCACCGCCATCCTTTTCATGGCGTTGAGACCGCCATGAAAAAGGTATGGGTGAGGCAACAAAGGGAGCCCTAACAGGGCCCCCTTGTGCCTCAGTGCATGGGGGTGCATGCATGGGGGCACATGTTGTGCCCCCCTGCATTTTTGCACCCCCAGTTCCTGCACGGGAAGGAATGCATGACATGGTGCACTCCTTCCCGTGCAGGAACGTACTGCGGTGGTCCCACGGCGGTGCCTTTCTAAGGCTCTCTTATGAGCTATAGAAAGGCACTACCGTGAGACCTCCAAAGTACGTCCGCCCACCAAAGATTACTGTCGTAATACGGCGGGCGGTGTGAGGATGGCTTTGGCAAATCTCCCGCAGAGCACTGGAGTGATGCTCCGCAGGAGGACCACCAAAGTCGTAATCAGGCCCTTTGTCTGGTACTATTCTTTGCTTGTCTACTAATATAATACACTTCAATAAACTATTTTAAGCACAATTAAGCTAATTATATATGTAGGAAGCAATAGATCAGTATTGATGGCATCAAATTGATATCTGGAACTCAGCTCCGACTAATGTTCTACATAGTACCAAGCTTTGTTCATTTCAGTAAAAAGACACAACATTAAAAACATGCCTCTTTAGGAAATATGTCACTTCCTAAAGAGGCCCACTGGTCTTACGTGGACTCAACAGCCAGACTACAAAACAGTTTATTCCTTCTGCCTGAACCTACATGTGCTGATTTATAGAAAAATGTTTACAAAATCTAAGCTTCCCAGTGTTGCTAAAACCTCTGAAACTGTGAGCTTTGCACTGTTTGAAGCTCGTAAAGATTTTTTTAAAAATGTTAATGTTTTAATATGAGGACTATACAAAACTACTTACCCCCACTCCTTACCTGCTTCTGCCAGGGTATAAATTGGATGTTTACAGATAAAATGGTGAATAATACATGGTTGGATAATGAGAATACAGAAGGTCGTATCATGGAGACAAATTTAACTGAAAACATAGACCAATATATATATATATATATATATATATATATATATATATATATATATATGTATATATATATATATATAAGCAGATCTAGAGTGTCGCTGGTGTTGAGATTGCTCTATACAGGAGCTGCTTTCCACCTAAACTTGAAAAATACCCAGAGTTCTCTGCTCCTTTTTTGCATAATTTATGCATCACTCTATGCCTGAAAGGGTGTTGTTTTGACTTATACTGGGTGCTCCCTTGTGTCTGGACAAAGCTATACCTCTCTGAAGAGCTCTAAGTAGAGCAAAACACTGTGGGGTCGATTCCGATTCGGGCCGGAAAAAGCACCGATTGACTCGGATCCGGAAATTATACCGACCGACACGTACCTGTGGCGCCCGACACGCCAAGTACGATGCAATGCGTGCAAAATCCGACCGACACGTACCGAACCCAAGTCGAGCGACCGAGCCGCACGGAAAACAGCAATCCGGTCGGAAAAACACGCAAATCCAACCGACCGACACGCACCCGGAACAAATCCGACCGAAACGTACACGCGAACTCCAAACCGCAAAGTACGATGCAAGGCGCGAAAACCACGAGCGAGTCGGACGGAGGACAAGCCGTACGACCGACACGCATACAAAACCGAGCCGAAGCAACACAAAACACCGCGACCGACGCGTACGCAGCATAGAAAACTGCACAAACACAGCGTGAACGAAACGGAGAATACCGTACGAGACAAATGCAGGGTCCGACTCGGTCACAAGAACGTTTCCAACATGCACAGACAGTACAAAGGAAAAATCACACAAAAAAAGGCCAAACAAGCAATTACTAAGCCAATAAATACTGGGGGGGGGGTGGGGACAGAGAACAAAGACACACCCACAACTCCACCCATATAAAGGACACAAATCACAACCATGATCCTTTGCAAATGCCATTCCACTGCCAGCACCCAAGAGAAAGCAACCATACACCCACAGCTCATCCCTCACACAAGCCACACACCATCAGCACACCAACAAATACCTACCTCACATACACCCAGCAAAACACACACTCACACACCCTCACCTGCACACCAACACACACATCACTCACCATCACCACCCATCACCATGCCCCCAAGAAGAATCACAAGTTCCTAGATTGTGAATTGGAAGTCATGGTAGATGAGATCCTCAGGGTAGAGCCACAGCTGTTTGGCACACTGGTCCAACAGACCCCCATCTCCCAGAAAACCAAGATGTGGGAGAGGATCATCAACAGGGTGAATGCACAATCACCATGTCGGCGCACAAAGAGCGACATCCAGAACAGGTGGTATGACGTGCGCAGGAGGGTACGGGACCTGCTCAAGAAAGACTACATCAACAGCCAATACACCGGCAGTGGCCCTCCTGCCAAGCCAATATACCTCAGGTCCTGGGAGGAGAAGGTGCGGGCCATCCTTCCGCCAGTGAGCGTATATGGACTAGAGAACATCCCAGAGCCTGGTGAGTACACAACAAATGTACACAATATACTGCCACAAAACACACACACATCACTGTCAAGGGAGAGTCAAACCATGCACTCATAGCAATTACACAGCAACCAGAACAGAATCATCCCAAAATGTGTATGTCAGTCAGATAAACACAACACATGCCATCAAAAAAGTCACATCCAACTGTGCCATCACATGTACAAACACAACTACAACTACAGCTAGGCAGTGGCACAAATAGAACTAACAAACACATCCAGACATGTAGCCACCACAACAACACCAACACACAGTGAAGACCACTCAAAGGAAGGAATTCTGTGTATGCTGGCCAAGTCAGTGTAGCCAATAGCATCATGGGAGTCGCCGTCACACATATTGCCCCCCACAACTGTCCCATCAACACCACCATGAACCATGCGCACATCACAGGGAGTGGAGAAGGACTCACAAGATGGCTGACACTGGCAACTGCTGTGGGGAGCACAAGGCCCTGCTGGCAACTGTGCACCAACAAACAGCAGGACACCACTGACTGACATCCTGAGAGACAACGTCCACTCCCTGCAATGCAAGCACGTTCCATGGTGGGATATCTGGCTGGCTGGGTGGGAAGGAGGACTTGCAGCACTGACCATAGTCACAAGCACCTCCCCTCACACACACCCCAACACAAACTCCACAGAACCCACCTGGTAGAATGCAATGCCCCCCATCCTAACACAAGATCCCACAAAGAACCACCACCCTGGGTTATGTTGTGTGAAGCACAGGGACACTCTTGGGACTTTTAGCCAAACAACTGCCAGGACAACACTCCCAGCCATCCTGTCAGCACAGCCAGCCCACCCCACAGGGAAGCAGAGTCAAAAGGAAGGAAGCATGGGCATGCTGGGAAGGGGGTGGAGGCAATAGCATGATGGGAGTCGTAGTCACAGCTCTACATCCCCCACCACATGGCCCAGCAAGCTCACACTCACGCATGCACATCCCACAGAGAGTGGAAAGGCCCATCAAAGATGTCTGACACTGTTGCTGTGTCGTGGGGAGCACAAGGGCATGCTGGGAACTGCACACCAACCAACAGCAGGACACCACTGTCAGCCATCTTGCCATTGCACACACACCCACACATACTGAACTCCCCACAAAAGCAAGTAAGTTTGGGAATGCTGGCAAGTGGGGTGGAAGGCAATAGCATGATGGGAGTGGCAGTCACTGATATTGGTCACCCCCACAACTGTCCCATCAACACCACCCTGAACCATGCTCACATCACAGGGAGTGGAGAAGGACTCACAAGATGGCTGACACTGGCTACTGCTGTGGGGAGCACAAGGCCCTGCTGGCAACTGTGCACCAACAAACAGCAGGACACCACTGACTGACATCCTGAGAGACAACTTCCACTCCCTGCAATGCAAGCACAGTCCATGGTGGGATAACTGGCTGGCTGGGTGGGTGGGAAGGAGGACTTGCAGCACTGACCATAGTCACAAGCACCTCCCCTCACACACCCCCAACACAAACTCCACAGAACCCACCTGGTAGAATGCAATGCCCCCCATCCTAACACAAGATCCCACAAAGAACCACCACCCTGGGTTATGTTGTGTGAAGCACAGGGACACTCTTGGGACTTTTAGCCAAACAACTGCCAGGACAACACTCCCAGCCATCCTGTCAGCACAGCCAGCCCACCCCACAGGGAAGCAGAGTCAAAAGGAAGGAAGCATGGGCATGCTGGGAAGGGGGTGGAGGCAATAGCATGATGGGAGTCGTAGTCACTGATATTGGTCACCCCCACAACTGTCCCATCAACACCACCCTGAACCATGCTCACATCACAGGGAGTGGAGAAGGACTCACAAGATGGCTGACACTGGCTACTGCTGTGGGGAGCACAAGGCCCTGCTGGCAACTGTGCACCAACAAACAGCAGGACACCACTGACTGACATCCTGAGAGACAACTTCCACTCCCTGCAATGCAAGCACAGTCCATGGTGGGATAACTGACTGTCTGGGTGGGTGGGAAGGAGGGCCGGCTGTCAACCAAACACAACCAATGCAGACCATGTTCACACCCCAATAAATACATAGAAATGCCCAAATAATGCAGGACAATGTGCCACACCAATATCAACCCCTGACTGTGACGACTTAGGACAATGCAATGTACAGGCCCGCACCCAGAGGCACAGTCACAACTGTCATGTGTGTCAACCATTGATGCCTGCAGAAACATAACATACATTGTGTGTGTCTCCCAAAAACAGGTGATGATGGGGACACAGCAGCAGACGCTGAGGAGTCCCAGTCCCAGGCTCAAGAGGATGCGGAGCTCACTGGCGTCGTACAGCCTCTGCCCTCCTCGGACGAAGAAGACCAACCTGGCACATCCGGTGCAAGTCTACATGCAGCACCAGCAGGACCACCAGCTGCAGCACCAGCAGGACCACCAGCTGCACCCCCTGCACCCACCCCTCCAACGACTGTCACCACAAATACCATCCCTGCCGACATGGACAGAACAAGGAGCAACACCAGCACAGGGACCCTGGACCAACCTGGGGCCATGGACACCACCACCACCACCAACCCCCAAGGTGGACCAGGGTCATCTGTGCGTGCCACTGCACGCACTGCACATGTCAGCAGGGGTGGTGGGAGGGGTGGGAGACAGAAGGTCGCTGCTTGCAGAGGTTGCTGGTGTGCATGATGACCCACAACTGGTACGCATAGCTGATGCGTACCAGTCCAGCACCGGAGACCTCAGCCAGGTAGTGGGGCTCCTCAGAGACATGAAACAGCAGCAGGCTGCCCATCATGCCCGCTTGGACTCTCACATGTCCCACGTGGAGTCACACATGTCCCGCGTGGACTCACACATGTCCCGCGTGGAGTCCAAGTGGGATGCACTGCATGAGATGACGGCGGTGCACAGGGACATTTTACAATGCCTCCGCCAGATGAACAGCAACCAGTCCACACCTCCCTGTGTGCCAACAACATCTGGTGCTGCCCAAACTGCAACTGCCACAGGGAGGGAGGATGACTCTGGCGGAGAGTCCCCTGCACCGCAGCAGCCTGTACTTGAGGGGCCCCCCAAGAAGAGGGGTCGTCCGAAGAGGGGCAAGTGAGAGGCCGATGGCCAAGCGCAACTCCCAGGAAGTCTGAACCTGTTCTGGATGTTCACCTTTGTGCACAGACTGTTCACCCTGTTGGCGGCAACACTACTCCCACACATTGCATGGGGAGTACAAGTTGGACCAATGTGTCAGACAACTGTGGCCCCGATACTGGGGATTCTGTCTACCAGGACTTTCAATTCACCTAGGAACTTCTGATTGCAAGATTTATGTACAGCACTACCCATCCTATGCACTATTCACACAAATGTATCACAATAAACACACTAATACACCATACTTGCCTCTGTTGTGATTCCAACGTGGGTGCTGTTATGGGGATGATGAACTGCAAAATTACACTGTGTATGCGAACTGCAACAGCAAGTACAACACAGGCATGTGAGTAAAGGCAACGTGACACATATGAGGGAGACACATCTACCAGGGCTACACAACACATACACACCTAGGCCATCTGACTCATTGCCTACACTGATGTTGCCAGGGAAGACGGTGCAATGCACAGACACCACACCCATTCCCAGTTGTAGTCAAGTAGCCCACAGGTGCAGTAAGCAAATGGCAGTCAAATGTGTGACCACAGACAACGCACATCACAAAGTGAAGCACAGGTTTATTACACAGTTGCAACATGTCGTAACCACTACAGATGCAAGGTAATCCCACCTGGCAGCGGGCACACAGTCAACAACTGTAGACGGAAGGAAGTCCATGGGTGTGGCGCACATCACCTGTAGGGACACAACAGCTACCAGCCTGGAAGTGCAATCACGTCGTCGGTGGACACAGTTTACCAAACGAATCTGAAAGTACCCTGTGAAGGACAGAAATGACACACAGTCAAAAGCAATGGAGTACAGGACAGAACAGCAAAACTCATGCACAATACATGTTACAAGATACCCACCCAGAACCAAGTTAGCATGTCAACACTGTTGGGGAGTACAGCCCACCTGTAAGCACACATCGCAACACACATCCAGTCAAGTAGCCCATGGACACACTCCAACAGCACCAGAGCACCACCTACACATATCATGCCAACTCACATCATTGACATGACACCTCAGGATACTCACATTCAGCTAAAGAAGTTGGTGATGAGCTGTGTGTGGACATCACCCTCATCATCATCATCATCATCATCACTGGCATCGTGGTCCAGGCCAGGATCCTCCACAGGTGGCGGATGTTGGTCATTGTCATCCTGGATGAGAGGCAACTCCTTCCGCACTGCCAGGTTGTGGAGCATGCAGCAGACGATGATAATCTTGCACACTTTCGCAGGGGCATATGGGAGGGACCCTCCGGTCTTGTCCAGGCAGCGGAAGCGGCTCTTCAGGAGACCAAATGTCCGCTCAATCACTCTCCTGGTCCGACCATGTGCCTCATTGTAGCGCATCTGGGCTGGTGTCACAGGGTTCCTGAGGGGTGTCAGCAACCACGGCATGTTGGGGTATCCCGAGTCACCTACGGACAGACAAGTGCACATTAGCTGACTTGGAAAAGTGGGCGGAATACTACAGATCAGATCACACACAATGGCACAAAGTCAGTACACACCGACAAGCCAGGCACGCTGGTTCTGCATCTGTGCCATCATCCTGGGGATGCGACTACTCCTCATCACAAAGGCATCGTGTGCTGAACCAGGGAAACGGGCACACACGTGTGTGATGGTCATGTCTGCAAGACACACCACCAGTGCATTGACCGAGTGGTAGTGCTTGCGGTTCCTGTAGGCCTGCTCCTGGGCCTGTGGTGGTACCAAAGCCACATGTGTCCCATCAATGGAGCCAATGACATGCGGCATCCTCCCCAGGGCATAAAAGTCACTCTTCACGTCAGTGAGTCGTCGCAGATCTAGGGAAATAGATGTACCGGTTCAGGAATAGCAACATTGCCGCCAAAACATCGCGGAGCACACGGCTCAACATGGTCTGTGACATCCCACCAGCAGTTGCCACAGTATGTTGGAAGGTACCGGTGGCAAAGAAGTGTAGGGCTGCCATCACCTTCACCTTGGGGGTCAGCGCTGTAGGATACGGCCGGCCAGGCTGCAAATGTGGGGACAACTGCACTGCCAAATCCTCAATCAGCTGCCTGGTGAAGCGGTACCATCGGATGCTGTCCCGTTCCACCATCGTTGCCAGGTCTGGGAATGGTCGATGGACAGCAGGAGCCCTGCAGTGCAGAGGAGAAGTAAGCAAGATTGTCAGTCACCCCACATATGCGGCATTGAACACACTCAATATCCCAACATACATCATTATGAGGCACAACTACATGAAGTGTGCAGTTTCGTAAGGACATGTATGGTACATACATGGCCAACATCTGTCAACACGGTCCAACAGGTGGCATCAATTAGTCCCAGGTTGGCCCATTGGATATCATGAGGCCGTGTCACAGTTCCCATCTCCTGCTGCCGTGTCACAATCACCCCCCACAGTGACATGTGAGGACAGATGTGACCCAGGCATCACAGCTCAACGACAGGTACATTCCCAGGGACCCTGTATTGCCACATGGACACTGGCATTACATGGAGTATCATGTATACACCACAGCAAAACAACCATGACCCCCACAGGTAGTGGTCCCACTTGCCACGGCAGGACAGACATGGACGTCTGTGACACACACACGCACAACATCAAAGTCCATGCACACACAACGTGGATGTGGAGACTGTCTCCCATTGTGCACATGAAATCAGAGACATTGTAAACACTACATGCACAAAGACTGTGGAGGACCATCACTATTGTGCCACTGGGACACCCTGGCTCAAACATACCGTCCCACATGGGACTCACGGGGTATGTGACATGACATACACATACACCACCGTGAAATGTGACCATGGCACATGCACAGATATGAACAGTTGCACATCACAGTGGTCATGTACACGTAACACCCAGGATCCTGTCCCCATGAACACGTGCACAGCCTGGGGGTGGCTGCCCACAGGTGACACCCACAGGACAACATGTACACCAACATACACACAATAGGAAATGCAGCCTTACATGCCTTATGATAAAGTTTGGACAGGCTGTCGTGATGTAGGTGTGCCCCTCACTCCCTGGGAGCTATCTGTGGCTGGCATATGTCCATCTGAGACAGGCATGCTGACATATGCCAGTCACATGTACAGTGATGCGTTGAACAGCAATGGACCGATCGGTGCCCCGGCCGGCCCATTGCATTCAATGTGTGCGGGTATGCGTTGTACCCCTGTACGCGTTGTACTGCAATGGACCGATCGGTGCCCCGGCCGGCCCATTGCATTCAATGTGTGCGGGTACGCGTTGTACCCCTGTACGCGTTGAACTGCAATGGACCGATCGGTGCCCCGGCCGGCCCATTGCATTCAATGTGTGTGGGTACGCGTTGTACCCCTGTACGCGTTGTACCCCTGTACGCGTTGTACCGCAATGGACCGATCGGTGCGCACCCATTGACAATGGCCTTGCCTGGCAACGGACGCGTTTTCGAATTTTGAACGAGTCGGTTGCTGGAAATTCAGTTGGTCACCCACAACAATGTTGCAAAATCATGTATGTCATGAAGTTGAAGATTTGAAGGATGCTGTGGGCGTGTTTTGGTGCTGCTATTCCATGGATTGGCCAGATTCAGAAGATGCAAATGACTTGGACCTATCACTTTGGACACAAGGGACAGTATCTGCCTCTCCAGCACATATATATTGCTGGCTGTTCCCCTGAGAGCTCACTTGCCTGCACTACATGCTCCAGGACGACATCTGCCACTGCACTGCTGCTGTCTCTGCCCCTCTGGACCCTGCAATGGCACGTACTGTGGAGAGAGCCCCAGCCTTCAGCCTTGAGGAGAACCAGGCCCTGCTGGACAGCCTACTTCCACAGTACAGCAAGCTGTATGGGACACCAGGGGAGCAGGTGAGTGTTCTGTGCACTGCCTTTCTGAATGTGCATATTGTCTGACTAGCAAGGCTGAAAGTCTGCACGCCACTGGCTAGCAGGCTCACTGAGTAGTTGTCACCCCCATAGTGTGTAGTGACATGCACTGGACAGGTATGGTGCAGTGACAGTGCATTTGAACAAGGTTTTACTTCCCATGCAATGATACCATGTAGTGACGTCTGGCAAACTGTCCATGGGCAGCTTTGCACTGCCTGTGTACATCATGTGCCCCTGTGATTGAGACATGTATATATAACTGTGTCATGCACGGATATGTTGCATGTGTAGTAATGGCCTTTTCACTTTGTCATCCTGACAGGTTAATGCCCATCGGAAGCAGGAGATCTGGAAGGACATCGTCCGGGCTGTCCGGTCCGTGGGGGTCTACAAGCGCCGGATCCGCAACTGCCAGAAGAGGTGGCAGGACCTTCGGGGCTGGACCCGGAGGATTGCACGGGTCCAGCTGAAGCTGTCGCCTCCTCGCAGGAGGGGCGGAACACGGACCCTGACCCCCCACATGCTCCAGATCCTGGCGGTGGTGTTGCCAGACCTGGATGGGCAGCTGAAGGCCAGACAGCAGCAAGGAGGGGGTGAGTCAAAGACTGCACTGTGAACTCTGTATTACATGCTGTGTGCCCTCCTCTGGCCTGGTTCAACTGCCACAGTGCAGCAGTCATGTTGTCCAGGAGCCATGTCCCTCTATTGTGCAGTGCCCACTGCTCATCTGATACCCAGGTGTGGCCCTTACATTCAGGGAATTGTGTCACTTGGGACTGTGTCCTTGCAGTTTGCTTCACTAAAGGTGGGGGACAGCATCTGTTTCCCTAACTCTGTTGTGGGCATCATGGGTGGGTCCATTGTTCACACTACGCCTGTGTTCGGACATGTGATCTGCTTGTTGCTTTGATATGCGGTCCACTTGCTGAGCTGAGCCACCACATGTGCCTGGGGTATGTGGCACACGCCCATGCAGCGGGTGGGAACAATGTTTGGGCCCCAGGAGTGTGCAGATTACGTGTGTCACACATACATAGCCAGCTATCCACTGTCCAGGGCTCATCCCTCATTCATGTGGAGCAGGACAGTCATGCCTACTCCTGGCCATGCAATGCACTCTGTACTCCCACTCCCGTGTATCAGCTGACACATTGTGCGCAGTGATTTGACCCCTCAGGTGTCTACCTCTGTGTCAGTGTGCTGTGGATTAGTTGCCAGGACTGCTGGGGTGTTTCTTGGTAGGGGCTCAGCATGCCCCTGGAGATGTGACCATAGGAGACGATACTTGTGTGTCACATAGGTGTTTGATCAGCTGCCCGGGCAGACTGGGGTATGCGAATGTGAAGTTCAGGCAGCTGTTCCCCATTCACAGCAGATTGTGAGGGGCTCAGGTTCAGAGGGTAGTGTCACAGGTCTCCCATATGTCCAATAGGTATGACCTGGACAGATGAGGGTTAAGATGATGTGTTGTGTGGGGGATGTACATGTGCACTTGTGCAGCTCCAGGACTTGCATTCCCCATGACCTACTATTGTGACACAGTGCATAGTGTTGTTGTCTGGCTGCCAAGTCATACATCACTGAGACAGTGATGTATGACTTAGCAGTCATGCCTCTGCCATGGCATGTGTCTACTTATTGATGATCCTGCAGGGGAGTGACATGTGCTACATGCACACCATTGTGGCGATGGCTATCAGGACATGGGTGCATCATGGTGTCTGTCACTGGTATGCATCACATGCATTTCCTAATTGACTCTGGGCATCCCTTTCATCCGGAAACCTGTACTGACTCAGTGGCAAGAGCTGTGATGTGTGCATGTCCACATGTCACACCGTGTCCTCTGCACTGTCCAACTACTGTGTACTTGGTGCATGTGTCCACACTGGGGTGTTGCAATCCAACAGACACCAGACAGATGGGTGCAAGGCCATGTGGGATGTGAGTGCCATGCTTGGCATCAGACTGACAATTGGCTTCTCCTGTTCAGTTAGGGCACTTTTAGCAATGTACAACTAATGATGCCAGGGCTTGCTCTGTGATGTGCTGTGCTCACAGTGGTGTGTGCGTTTGGTGCAGGTGACTGATGTCTGTCTGTTTCCCCATTGTTTGCAGATACATCCACGGCCACGGAAGGGGACAGCTCCACGGACCAGGAGGAGCCAGAGAGCCAGACTGGGTGAGCAGCCGAGGAGTGGTCGGAGGGACCCAGTGGCACGGAGGGCGAGGGGAGCCACACCGAGGAGTCCTCAGCACCATCCACCTCAGCTGAGGACCAGAGCAACTCGGAGGATGACTCCCTTATGGAGGCGGGTGTCAGCAGCCACCACACCCCAGCTAGTGTTGCTGTCCCCGCCACCACCAGCACCACCACCGCCCTCCAATCGGCTCCCATTCCCCAGGTCCGTGGAGGCTCCCATGTTCGGGAGCGTGTCTCCTTTGGGCCAGGCACCGCACCCCCTGCCCCTGTGTCCCCTGCTGCCCTGAGTGAGGAGTCTGTGTACCTCCTTCGCCAGCTCCATGTAGGGCAGACAGCCATGCTGAGTGTCCTCCATGCGCACACCGCTCTGTTGACTCAGCTGGTGTCGTTCATGGAGGGCATCTCATCGGGCATGTCTGACCTACAGAGGGGCAATAGGTCCATGGACTCCTCCCTGACGGCAGCAGTGTCCCTCCTCAGACAGTCCCTCAACCCTCCTGCCTCTGCTCCATCCACACTCCCCAGCACCTTACCCGTCCCAAGCACACACACACCGGCACAGGCACACACCAGCACACACACGTCCAGCACACAGACACACATGCCACAAACAAAACGCACACGCACGCACAGTCAGGGGACTGAAACCAGACTCACAGGGGATGGGGCCCTGGTACACACACACGCATCCACGGGCACTGCGCAGTCCTCAGTTGCCTCTCCCTCCAAACACCCTCCCTTGCCTCACCTGCAACCCCGAAGACCCAGCGCCTCTTCCTCAGTGACCTCGGCCTCTTCCCCTCCGATCCAGCTGCTCCAGCATCCAGGGGGAAGAGGAAGCCCCCCCACACGGAGCAGAGTGCCCCTCGCCCCCGGACACCCTCCCCCAGGCGCAGACAGACTGAGGCCCCCACCCGCAAGTCCCCCCGGAGTGGTAAGAGCAAGACCCCGCCGCCGCCCTGCAGCTCAAGCACCAGGTCTCCTTCCTCCATCCCTCAGGCCCCCACTCCACAGGTGCCCCCACCCACAGATATACCATCCCCAAGAGGATCCGGCCTTCTCCCCCTGGCACTTGCTCTCCCGGCACCACACCCCCCGCTGCGCTTGTCTGTGCCACTGATGTGGTGAGGGTGTCCTCCCCCTCTGTCCAGCCCACCTTGCCTGTTCCCCATTCTCCTCCCCTGGTGGTAGGCACTGCAGTGGAGTCCACTACCACCCTGTCTGACTTGGGCACTGCAGTGGCGGACCTGTCCACTCCATCTGCAGGGTCCACTGCAGTCATGCCGGCACCCACAACATCTGAGTCATGCCCCCCAGTTGTGCCGGCACACACCATGTCAGACACCTCCACTGCAGTTGTCAGTGGCTCTCCAGCACCCACCACCCCTTCCCTGCTTCCTCCTGGTGAGCCCTGATCCTGTCCCTGCAGTGCCTGGCCTACCCCCGGTTGCCCCTCCTAGTGGATTGTCCCTGGTTTTGTGCAGGCATGCGTAGGGTGACATCTGCCACTGTCACCCTGTTTGGACTTTTACAATGGACTGGCCATTGGCCTTTGTGTTTTTTCTGGACTTTGTTTTCATTCCACACATATGCTGAATAAAGCAACTTTCTGTTCTCTAGTGCTTATGCTTCTGATGTACATGTTGTTGATGATGCTAACCATGCCCTTGCTGCAGTGATGGTGATATTTGGTCTCATGATAATGAAGTGTTACTGTGCAGGAACCCATGTGGTCCAGGGGGAATGTGTCCTATCCTGTGGTGTATCCATGTCATCCATAGCAGCATCTGAGGGTGTCATGTGTTCAGTATTTGGCAATGGGATTTCCTACTTAGATTAGCTATTTCACATCTGTGGCTTCCACCCCTGCACATCTGTTGTGCCTGCCATTGTTCAATTCGTCTACTTCCCTGACCGTGTGGCCATCTCCACTGGACATGCAGGTTTGGGCATCAATGGGGAAGGACTCATCTGTGTTGTCAGTGCAACATTGCTATACAAGTGTGTTGGATCTGTGCTGATGATTCCGTTGGCACTTCCATGACCAGGCTGATGTTACGGGAGCCCTCATTTGGTGCTAATTGTTGATTGTGTGACCAAGTGCTCAGCTGACATGATGGGGCCCTACTGAGGCAACATATGGCACAGCTTTCCTCACACAGGAGTGGAGTCCCCTCATGGCAGTGTGTACTCCTGTGACATTGCCTGCGCCCAAGGTGTGTGTTGTATGTGCATGTCTGTGTGTTCACTTCCGTTTAGCTGTGCATGCTGTGATCCCTAGTGTTGTACCTGTTTGTGATGCTAGCTGAGTTGACCTATGTTCCCCCCAAGTCTTCTCCCTGGGTTCTCTGTGATGTGGGTGCATGGCACATTACTGGTCATCAGGGTGTCACCCATAGGTGTGTTTGCTGTCAGGGCTGAGTTTGTGTGCAGACGCAGATGGGTCACAGTCAGGTTTCCCCTTGGCACTTGTTGTTTGCCCCTGTCATGTGATTTCCAGTTTGTGTTATCTTTCAGTGATTGTGACACGTTGTGTGTGTGACTGCTGGCACTCCTCAGGGTCTGGGCTGCAATGTTGGTTGTTGTCTATGTGTGTTCTTTGTGGGTGACCTTGGCTTCTTCATTGGTGTGTGACTGTGGATGGGATCCCATTGGTTGGTGTGGTATTGCCGTCATGTCCATGTACATTGTAGTGTGCAGTGTGTCAGACATTCAGGAGTCTTGTTGGGTGGCCATGTGTGATGTGTTTCTGCACCTTGGTTCCCACCCACCACCATGGAATAGTCATGGGTGCATGTGCAATGTCACCAGTGCATGTGTACTTCACTGCTGCACATTGTTGGAGGTCGAGGGTGTGGTGTTGAGTGTGTGCAGATGAGAGTTGTTGCCCGGCTAGGCCCCTGCCTCCATGTTGGCCTTGGCTTACTGGCCATGCTGATTGATTTGTGCTTGTGTAGGTGTGATGGTAGTTTGTTGCTCAGGACACATGACTGTGGTTCACAGTGTGAACCACATTTAGCTTTGTCATCACAGTGGGATTGTAATGCAGCCCAGGGTCACCACATTGTGGGGGCCCTGGGGGTGGTGCTGTGGTGTGTCTGTGTCTTGCTGTGTCAGTTGCTGTCCCTACGTGCCTGTGTGACATGTGTGATTTGTGCTCCCTCTCATCTGACAATGCCTGCTTGCCCACATAGGGGATTTGGATCCATGAGTTACCTTTGTGTGGCACTGTATGCACATCTGTATGATTGGTATTCAGGTCTCCTCATGTGTTGTGTGGTTGCCTGGGAACACTGGCACCCCCCCCCTCACCTGTTGTGCATGATGTGCAGTGTGGGTCTGCCTGTTTGTGGTGCATCTGCACCACTGCATTGGCATATCTTGGGTGTGCCATTGGCTGTATGTAGTTTTGTGGGTTTCCCCTGCTGTCCCTGGGACTCCTAGGTCATCGGTCAGCACAATGATCATGGTTTGTGTGTCCCATTGCTGCCATGGTATGGTATCTGTTCACCTCACATCTGCAGTCTCCACAGGGTATCTGCATTTGTGTGCCCATTGGTGCAAATATGTGGGTCTGCATTCTGATGGTCACTTCTGTCATTGTGTCATTGATGAATGTTGACGGTGTCAGCCCCCATGGGTGTTGTTTGTCTGCACATGGCCAAAGGTATGTCTTATTTGCACTGCAGTATTTGGCTCACCCAATTTATGTTGCAATGGGACACATACACTACTTTGCCACTGATGTGTTTTTTGTTCTGTGACCAGGAATCATCCATGCAGTTTGGCAGTTGCACCTCTTTCTTTGTCAACACTTACCTTTTGGTCACTGTGATGATGGGGGTTTGGACCCCATTGCCACAATGTTCAAAATGTGCTTCAGCTATGGACCGCACACTTACCTTTTGGTCACTGTGGTGATGGGGGTTTGGACCCCATTGCCACAATGTTCAAAATGTGCTTCAGCTATGGACCCCACACTTACCTTTTGGTCACTGTGGTGATGGGGGTTTAGACCCCATTGCCACAATGTTCAAAATGTGCTTCAGCTATGGACCCCACACTTACATTTTGGTCACTGTGATGATGGGGGTTTGGACCACATTGCCACAATGGTCATGGCCTGCTTGCATTGTGGGTGCCACACACATATATGTGTGGCACATGTGCTAGGGGCTCACATTGTATGTTCAAAGTCATGTTCGGTGTTGTAGGCATTTGACAAAGTCTACACACGCTTGTCATGGTGTTGGGGGGATGTCTTCTTCTTGCATTCCCTAGGTTGTGGTGTGCTGGTTGTGTCATGCATTGTCCATCCTATGAGTGGGGGTGGTAGTAGTGGTAGGCATCCAGCCCCCTGGGTGAGGGTGGTAGTAGTGGTAGGCATCCAGCCCCCCTGGGTGAGGGTGGTAGTAGTGGTAGGCATCCAGCCCCCCTGGGTGAGGGTGGTAGTAGTGGTAGGCATCCAGCCCCCCTGGCTAAGGGTGGTGGTAGGCATCCAGCCCCCCTGGGTGAGGGTGGTAGTAGTGGTAGGCATCCAGCCCCCCTGGGTGAGGGTGGTAGTAGTGGTAGGCATCCAGGCCCCCTGGGTGAGGGTGGTAGTAGTGGTAGGCATCCAGCCCCCCTGGCTAAGGGTGGTGGTGGAGGCATCCAGCCCCCCTGGGTGAGGGTGGTAGTAGTGGTAGGCATCCAGCCCCCTGGGTGAGGGTGGTAGTAGTGGTAGGCATCCAGCCCCCTGGCTGAGGGTGGTAGTAGTGGTAGGCATCCAGCCCCCCTGGGTGAGGGTGGTAGTAGTGGTAGGCATCCAGCCCCCCTGGGTGAGGGTGGTAGTAGTGGTAGGCATCCAGCCCCCTGGCTAATGGTGGTGGTAGGCATCCAGCCCCCCTGGGTGAGGGTGGTAGTAGTGGTAGGTATCCAGCCCCCCCTGGGTGAGGGTGGTAGTAGTGGTAGGCATCCAGCCCCCCCTGGCTAAGGGTGGTGGTAGGCATCCAGCCCCCCCTGGGTGAGGGTGGTGGTGCGCATTCAGGCCCCTGTGTGCATATGTGGCATTGGTGATGGGCATCCCGCCCCTATGGTGCTGCTGTTGCTGGTGTAAGTATATTCTGCATCCCTCTGTGTGTGTGTGATGTGTCGTGTACGTGTTGTATGTGTTTTGTGGTTGGTGTCTGACTTACCTTCTGCGCCGTACGCGTCCGTGCCTGTTCCGGTAGTAAATGTAGAATATTGGTATGATCGGGACGAAGGGATTCATGGTTGGTTCGTGTCGTTCGTCCTTCTCGTTGCTTCGCGTCATCCTCGTCGCTTCGCGTCGTCCTCGTTGCTGGCGTGGTCGTCTCGTAGCCGTGGATCGTGTTGTGGCGCGAATCGGAGCTTATGTGCGCCTCTCCCGGATGCTTTGACGTGCCGTGCGTAGCGACGGGTTCGGCGCGTACGGAAAGCGCATCGTACTTGTTCGGCCGGACGGAGCTGCATTTTTCCTTCCGTGCAACTCTATTCAGCGTTTCCGGTTTCGCCTCGGTCGGGGAACAGGACCCGGTTTGGGTGAGTACGGCTCGGCCGGATTCTGTGCTGTTGTGCGCATCGTACTTACTCGTTGGGTGTGCTGTACGGATCGGTCGGGAAACAGGCTTTCGCATGGCTTTTTTCCGACCGAATGGTATTGGGTGCGCCTCCGACCGAGATCGGAATCGACCCCTGTGTCAGGGGTTGCTTTTACTCATTTCAGGTTTGCTTGGTTGGTATTTTACCAATTCAAAGCTGTAATACTGTGCCTGGAGTGGTAAATGGCTTTTGTCATTTTACAGCTCGGTGTGGACAGCACTGTGCTAGTCCTATGCTTAAAGACTTTGGGGCATATTAGCAAGACCCACGTTAAAATTAGCGCCGTTTTAGCGGCAGGAAACTGCCGCTAAAACGGCGATAATAGGCTTGCTAATATGCGTTATGGAATTCAATAGAAGCCCAGGTTAGATGTCCTGCACATCTAACCTGGGCTCTATTGAATTCTATAACGCATATTAGCAAGCCCATTATCGCCGTTTTAGCGGCAGTTTCCTGCCGCTAAAACGGCGATAATTTTAACGTGGGTCTTGCTAATATGCCCCTTTGACCCTTCCTATCTCTGCGTGGATGGCACTGTGCTACTCCTGTGCTTAAGAACTTTGATAGAAAAGCAGACATTTGAGGTGAGCAGATCTAGAGTGTCGCTGGTGTTGAGAGTGCTCTATACAGGAGCTGCTTTCTACCTAAACTTGAGAAATACCCAGAGTTCTTTACTTCTTTTTGCATATATATATATATATATAATGTACTTTACAAATAATTTATGTAAAAAATTATTATCACCTTAGGATACATACTAGTCACTTTAAAATTGAAGATTGAAAATTACACCCATTTCTTTCCCCTTTCCTCTCTTCCCTTCCCCCTTATCTTGCTGTTCAAATTTGATATCCAGGGTAGAGGAATTTATTTATAGGAAAACTTGACCTCGTAGTTCTTACCTCTTACTCCTTATACTTTTGAATATTTGACAATGAAAATTCTGCACTATAAATCTCATGAAACCAAGAACAATTTTTTTAAACTTAAAGTGAGCAGGTACAGTGATCAGAATGTACTTTACAAATCACTGTCCGCACAATATATGCACTAGTCACTTCATTGTTCGGATTTCTTTGCTTTTGTTTTAAACACATAAAAACAGTAACGTATTTTACATATTATGATATGTGTTTCTAACAACGACATTGACAACATTCACTTATGATGCTTTACAAAATATTTAAATCTTGTACTCTTTCTCAAAAACTCTTGCGTAACTTGCACATTAACATATGAATTTTAAATGTATCTGTCTCAGCCTGAATTGAAATTGCACTTACTTTACTCCTGCCCGTCATATATCCGACTCCACTACCCCCCACCCAGCCCCTCCCCCGCCCCGCCCCACCGCCGCGCAGCCCTCCCTCTGCGAGCCTCCACTGATATATATATATGTATATATATATATCTATATATTAATAAGAGAGAATGTGTCCTAATGGCTAGGGCGGTCGACCTTGGAGCTGGGGAACCGGGTTCGAGTCTCGGCAGAGACGCTCAACATTCTGTGATTCTGGGCAAATTACTTAATCTCCCTTTACCTAACAAAAATGAATGTGTCCTCTGTAACGTAACTGATGCTCATGTAAAGCGCTCTGATACCTTCGAGTCTAGTTCGCGCTCTATAAAACTCCATAAGGAAATCGAAATTCCATCCGATAGAGGGGACCACAGCAGCATCTGTACCAGCTACAAGTCAATATGGTCGGTCATCTAATACCTCTCAATCCGATGCCAGTTCAATGGGAGGAAGCGAATCTGAATCTGAAATGCGTAATGTAATTACGACTGGAAAAAACCCAAACCGTCACCTGGGGAAGAGCTCAATTTTTATGTCAAGAAAGGCGCCAAACACTACGCCCAAGGCCCCCAAAAATCTGGAAGTGCAAACTATAAGCGGCAGCAAAGACGCAAAGCAAAAGCCAGGCGAGCCAAATCTGAACAGAAAAAGAGGGCGGGGATACTGGAGAAACAAACAGTAAGTGAAGATAAAACAAATAAAACGATTGTCAATATCGCTAACATAAAATTGACAAAACAGGAGGAAAATATTTTATGCCTTGGATTGTCATATGCTCCACATACGGATTTCGATTATGCATCCACTAGATTAGATGTGTATAGAGGAGTACGCAAACTGAAATTGAAAAAACATTTTCTGACAAACAAGGCGTTAACAGAACCCAGTCAAAGTCAAATGACTTCGATGTCGGCTGCCCAATTAGATCTATCATATTCAGATGCTCCTATTCTACAAGTGATGCAGGATCTTTATGATGAAAATGAGGGACAGGCTGATTTAAACATCATGACACGTAACAATTGTGTATCGAATGACGGAAATACCTCAAGACCACCAACTCCATTTAAACCCAGGTCCTCATTCAATCCGATAGCTGTGCGGGACTCCATTGACATCTTTCACGAGACAGTTGTTTCGCAAATCAAAACTTTGAACAAAAATGTGCAATCGAAACATAAAAGTTTGACAAAATAAATCGACAATATAGGAATTTGGTGACGAAACTGCAGAAAGATAAAACTATTGTTATCCGCAACAGCGATAAGGGTGGCAATATTGTGTTTTTGGCCATTAACGAATTACAACAAAGAAGCTATTAACCAGTTGAATGATCGAACCTGCTATAATCGTACCAATATAGCCATTTTGAAAGCTACATACAAAGAGTATTACATCAAACTTTCCGGATGGAAGGGTGCAAATCTTTTAAGTATGGATGAATATAAATATTTGAAAAATGACAATCCTACAATACCTACCATGTACTTTATCCCGAAAGTGCACAAAAATGCTTTGAACCCTCCAGGACGACCGATTATCTCTGCTAGAGAAGGATTATTGGAACATACCACGAAATATATTGATTATTTTTTACAAGATTTTGTACAGGGCTTAACATCATATGTCAAAGACACTAGTGACTTTTTAAGGAAAATCTCTGGAGTGGTTTGGCAGGATGATTTTCTTATGATTGCTTTAGATGTAACCACGGTATATACGAGCATTGAACACACTGATGGTATAGCAGCAATCAAATATTATTTGGCACGTAGGCCTGTGCAATACAAGGAACATAGCCATATGTTAATTGAAATGATTAAGTTTAGTCTGTTTAACAATATGTTTATGTTCAACAGTCAACTGTATCAGCAGATCAGAGGGGTTGCCATGGGGGCCAGTTTCTCACCCAGTTATGCCTGTCTTCATATGGGTATGTGGGAGGAGCTGGTCCTCATGGAAAGATACAGACAATATATGGTAAACAATGTCAGAATGTGGTTACGCTATATTGATGACCTGTTTGTGGTGTGGCAGGGAACATTGGGAGAAGCCAACCAATTTGTAGAAAGTATTAATTTGAATAACATTAATCTGCATTTTACTGCGACAATCAGTCATACTAGTGTCGAATTTCTTGATACCCAGATATACATTAACAACTGTAAAATTGAAACCCGCTTATTTAGAAAGCCAACAGCTGGTAACTCTACTCTCCATGCGACTAGTGCACATCCCAAACACCTTATTAACAGCATCCCCTATGGGGAAATGCTGCGTCTACGACGCATATGTAGCAATAATCAAGACTTGAGAGCAGCACAGCTGGAGAGTAGTGAACGGTTCAAACATAGAGGATACTCGACACAAGTAATTGAGAAAGCAATTACTAAATCGTTGCTATTGACAAGAGAGGAAGCATTGAAAGAGAAAACAAGTGTTTTAAATCACATAGCTACCAGTGAGGGTAATATAAAAGATCATGGCAATGATGAATTTAGATTGATCATGAAATATAGTAAGCAACACAAGTCATTGAGTAAAATTATCCAGCAAAATTGGCCCCTGGTACGAAATGATCCTGTGATTGGACCCCTGCTACCGCAGAGGGTGTCCATCACTTTCAGTAAGGCACCATCCATGAGGGACATTCTGGTAAAGACAAGCCCAGAAATTATAAACAATAGCAGTTGGATACAATCAAACAAAGGTTTTTATAGATGCAAATCTTGCAAGGCATGTTCCCATGGTATAAATAAGAATTCTTATAACACGCCATTCAGTGAAAAAGTCTATAAGATCTCAAAGTTACTAACATGCAAGACAGAATTTGCAATTTACGTGTTACTTTGTCCGTGTGGCCTTCAATATGTTGGCAGCACAAAATTACCAGTACACAAGCGAGTGTTGCAACATTTGAGGGCTATCACAAACCAGGACAATACTTACCCTGTGGCGCGGCATTTCAGGGAAAAACATGAATCTAATAATGTATACCTGAAATATTATGTAATTGACACAATCCCCCTAGCAGAAGAGGAGGTGACCGAGAAAATAAATTAAGAAAGCTTGAAACTAAATATATACTTCAGCTAGATTCCAAACAACCGGGGGATTAAATGTAACAGAAGATTTGCACACGTGTCTAACATGAGAGTACTTGGTTCGGATTTAATGTACAAGGGGGCATATTACTTAGCAATGATTTTAAGAAAAAGTTTTGAGAAAATTTTAACTTTTGACATTCCAGTTTTATGAATGTATTTATATGAAGGCAATTTTAGATGATTTTATAAGGGAGAATATATATAGGAATTTATTTATATTTATATGTATTTATTTATTGATGAACAGATATTTATGGTTTTAGAAGCTTTTTATCTGTTTAGAGATATGTATGTATTTATATTTGTCAGCAGAAGTTTTGCACATTATTCCTATCCCTTAAAGTTGAGGTATCAAATTGCCATAATATAGGATTCTCTAAAAACAATTGCAACAGGGAGGAACACCAACAAATCTTAAGTATAAGATTGTTCATACAAACCTGAACTTAAACTTGAACAAATTAAGACAATAGAAAGCTATTAAGTAGACCTAGACATTGCAAACCGCCAATTTTAGAATTTAATAAGAATTTGAAAATCTTTCATAAAAAATATATAATTTTTCAATATTTAACACTTATGCACTTTTTCAGCACTTAGCACTTTGGGTTTTAGTATCATGTGTATCAATTGGTTGATTCATTTGAACAGACAAAGATATAGATTTAACCTAGAGGATTTATCCCATGATGTTGTGTTATTTATAAGAGTTGCATGAATATCCAAGACTCAATATGGTATTTTACCTATATTTAATAGTTGTGCATCTCATGAGTAACTCTATTTGGAAACGTAAATTATTACATTTTATGATATTTATGTTTATTACTGCTTGTTGATGATATCAATTCATTTTAAAAAATTTTAATGTGTGAAACATCATATCAAGCGCAATTGGTTAAAATGTATAAAATTTTGAACTACATATATCAACATATACATAAAATTTCTTTTATGTTCATGATTACCAAATCACATGATACATGTTTTATGAGGCACTATGACTTTAAATATCGCGTATTCGAAACTTGCCACTGTCATGTGATCAAGGCTCGGACGAGCCGAAACGCGTTATGACGACCAACGAGGATTAAATAATTTTGCACTAAACCTGGGTCCATGTCCGTTCTTGGAGAGATCCTATGGTACGACGGAGTAACCTGTGATATATATATATATATACATATATATATATATATATATATATATATATATATATATATCTGTGTATATATATATATATATATATAGAGAGATATATATATATCAATGGCGGCTCGCAGAGGGAGTGCTGCTAGGCGGTGGGTGGGGCGGGGAGGGGCTGGGTGGGGGGGTAGTGGAGTCGGACATACGACGGGTAGGAGTAAAGTAAGTAAACTAAAGTTGGTGATGCAGCGAGTGCAAGGTAAATAGTTTTATGTATTTATTTACTTACTTTACTCCTGCCCGTCATATATCCGACTCCACTACCCCCCACCCAGCCCCTCCCCGCCCCGCCCCACCGCCGCGCAGCCCTCCCTCTGCGAGCCTCCACTGATATATATATATGTATATATATATATATCTATATATTAATAAGAGAGAATGTGTCCTAATGGCTAGGGCGGTCGACCTTGGAGCTGGGGAACCGGGTTCGAGTCTCGGCAGAGACGCTCAACATTCTGTGATTCTGGGCAAATTACTTAATCTCCCTTTACCTAACAAAAATGAATGTGTCCTCTGTAACGTAACTGATGCTCATGTAAAGCGCTCTGATACCTTCGAGTCTAGTTCGCGCTCTATAAAACTCCACAAAAAAAAAACAATAGTCATATGTACAATTGCAAAGCCTGATGACTTGCACTATTTTTTTTAACTGTGGGTAGCTACGAAAACCTTATTTTAAATATTGCTGCTCCTTCGTGCATTTTGGTGTAAGAACATTTTGAGTAGCCCATTACCATGGATTTGCTTTATTTTACACTTTCAGAAATGTATGGTATTAATTAGAAGCCAAGCAGAAATAAACAAGATATTGGCACTTTTCCCCACAGGGAGAAGGTGAGAATAGGGCTGTCTACTGGATGGCAGAGAAGATTTGATGAAAGAGACAGCTTGGGCACCACTCAGCTCTTCAGGAGCATAAGTCAAGTGGGTTCCTTCAAAGAGTATCATATACAATAGTAGAATCAAATGAGGTGTGATTTGCCTGAAATAGAGCAGTATCGGAACTGTAAATATGGTTGTAAACAGAAGTGCAATAATACACCATTGAAAATATTTGAAGACAGTTCTCCTTGTTTCCCTTCTCACTTCAGCATGTGGTGTTAATGAAGAACATAAAAGAAGGCATCAAGGAATATGTATACACATCTGTGTATTTATGGCATACAATAACCTAGGATTTTATAGTTGATTGCCATATTAGCGATTGTGAATTTATTTACCAAGTTGGCTCTTTTCATTCCGTTCAAAAGCATACCATCTGCAGTCAAAAAGTACATTGTTACTGAAAAATATGGTAAAGAATCATGGTCTAGCTATTATAAATAAATAAATAAATCTTTATGTGGAAATAGTCACAACCATAAAAGATAAAAACCTACTATAAAAGGAACATCATTACAGTTATAATTTATTAAAAATATTGTGCAAGGTCCAAGCAGCCGTCAGTCGCATCTTGAGCTTCTTGATCTAAAAGCAGCCCTCAGAAAATTCGTGACAACAAAAAGGGTATGGTCGTTGGGCAAAAGCTGCAAATCCATAAGTGCAACATGGGCTAGTCTAAATTTCATAGCTTTTAAAAGGGGCCTGAGGAACAGTCTCCTGGGGTAGCTGAAATATTTACATAAGAGGACAAAGTGTAAGGTGCCCTGTGGAGACCTAGCGCCGCAGCCACAGGGCCCTCTCACATTTACAGGCAAGAAACCAGACGGGGACGCCAGGAGATGATGGAGCTGATTGAATCTGAAACAGGTTACTAAAAATCTATCAGAAGCGCTTGTAAGGGTAGATAGGTATTTCTCCATGCCCTGCACTGATTTTAGCAAGACATGCCCTCTCACAGCTGGTTTCATAAGCTTGATATATTCGTGGTGAGCAGCAGCATGTTTAAAGAACAGCTTCTTAACTATTCTCAGGTCCTGAGGCCTCACTGTGATACATTTAAGAAAAATATCTGCCCTGCCTAGAGCCATAAAGGACTCCTTTACATACCGTAACCAGGGGATTTTCAGTGCATGATCTAGTGACAAACAGTCTAAAATAATTGAGAGGTTAAGCTTGGCCTCATCCCTAGACCATATCTTCACCCAACACAACAAGAGCTTCACTGCCACCAAATCATCTATGTGATTGACTCCTAGTTCTTTGTGTACAGTAAACGAGGGGGTGCCCTGTGGGATCTTGAGAATTAATCTCAAAAACTTGTTTTGAGCGAGCTGAAGCTTATTGGCCACTGTATACCCCCAAACCTCGCTACCGTACAAGACCTTGGAGATACATATAGACTAGTAAAACTTTAAAATCAAACCAGGAGACTAAGAACCCAATCTGTGGGCATAGTTGGCAATAGCTCCCATAAATGTATGCATGTCGCACAATTTTCCCTCCATCAGTTGTTTCCAGTTAAGTTTTGCATCAAATAAGATTCACAGGTAGGGGAAAGCCGGGACCTTCGCTGAGGTGTGGATTCCTGCCTTAAAGGTTTTAGACCGAGTCGTCCGAGTGCCATCTTCCAAAATGTATGATTTTGTGAAGTTGGCCATCAGGTCTAGCCCATCCATAATGAAAACAAGCCCATTGATCGGAACTTGGAGGCCCATAGGTGTGCGTGCCATCAGCACAGCATCGTTAGCGTATAAAAGAACTGGCAATGTTTTCCTGCCCACTCGGGGGCAATCAGACTGTAATGAGGACAGGGCAGCTTCTAAGCCATCAATGTAGATGACAAATAAAAAAGGGGCTAGAATGCAACCTTGGCGGACCCCCCCTAGTGCAGTTAAAATAATCTGTCAGGCCTGCCTACCTATTATAAGTATTTCTGATTGAGGATCACAATTTGCATTTAAATTGAGGAAAGCATTTTGCAAGAAGATAGACTTGGAGGTGTGATTGTCATAAATAAGCACATTATCCCCTAAGAGATGGCCAAACTGAGAGGCTAATTCTGCCTTAGAGATTTCAATTACTGAGACTGAGTGGATAGCTAATTTTTCTAAGTTGTATTCGAGTACCGAACAACAGGAACAGGTCCAAAATATTAACATAGTGAAATCTGAGTCCCTGCAATATGAGTCTTCTCTTTCCTTACAATTTTCTTTAAGCGAGGTCATCAAGGCTATAAAAATGAGCGCGGGGGGTAAAGCGCCGGGCCTTGATGGTGTCCCGGTTGATCTTTTTAAGTCGAATTTAGAGTTATGGGGACCTCTTTTGACCCAGGTTTTTAATGCTTGTGGTGTTCGGGGTCTCATCCCTACCTGGTATGATTCCATTATCGTCCCAATTTTTAAAAAAGGAGACAGGGACAACCCAGCCTGCTACCGTCCAATTTCCCTGCTAGATTCGACAATTAAAATAGTAGGTAGGATATTACTTGAAAGATTGCAAGACTGGGCAGAAGATCATGAAATTATTAGTGATTTACAATATGGATTTCGTAAAGGTCGAGGTACGATTGAACAAGGTCTTAACTTATCCATTATTTTAGAAAAATATAATAGGGCAAAAAATGAAAATTTGTTTTTAACTTTTGTTGATTTGACCACGGCTTTCGACTGTGTGATCCATGAAAAGCTTTGGCAACTTCTAAATGGAATGGGTGTGGATATTGTAATTATTGCATTTTTAAAACAGCTTTATTCAAGGGCACAGGCCAGGAGTACGATATGGGAGGAACGGTGAATGTACTAAGCACTTTCTAGTGGGAAAGGGTGTTAGGCAGGGATGTATACTTGCACCGTTCCTCTTTACACTTTATATAAACGGCTTGGAACACAAGCTCGTGCAGGAGTGCAGGGACCTGCCGATGATTAATAATCGCCCGGTCCCTGCCCTCTTGTACGCGGACGATGCAGTATTAATCTCACGTACCCCACTAGGCCTCCAAAGGGTAGTCAATTCGTTTGTTAATTTTATGTCCGGCCTAGGTTTGATTGTAAATTGTTCTAAGACTTTTACTATGTTTTGTGGCCCCAAAAGTATAAAGAACACCAGAACCCTTTTATTGATTCAAAGCCTATAGAGAATATCAAATTTTTTTCGTATCTGGGAATATTATTTGACACTAGGGAAATTGGCTCCAAGCGGTTAAAACACGGAAGTTGCTTTTCATCAATTCGATTATGGCTCTTCTTAAATTTAGCAGGAAAATGGGGAAACGATCACCGGCGGTTTTAATCGAAATATATAAGGCCAAATGTGTGGCAATTGCAACATATGGGGCGGGTCTTTGGGGGCATGTTAACGTTAGTATATTACAGGTGGCTGAAAATAGGTTTCTCAAATCTCTTTTAGGAATTCCGCTAAGTTCTTCAAACGCGATTTGCCACCGTGAATTGGGTATGTTATACCTTGAAGATATTATAAAAATCCAACCATTGATGCTGTGGTATAAAGTGTGGACCGCGGATGAGACCGAGTTTAACCGATCTGTTTTGAAAGACGCTTTGAGCCTGGATAGGAAAGGACGTATCAGTTGGTTGGAATATATCAAGAATTTTCTAACTAAATTGGGGTATATAAAGTTCTTTGATCACCCTAAATCAATGCATGACGTTTCTAGAAAGGAATTTAAAGCCACTTGTTTACGTTATCTAGGGGATCAAAGAGCCTTGCTAGAAGCTAGTAAGGTTTCTGTAATGGCACACCACGTGATAACACCGTTGCCCAAAATACAACCATATATATTATTGATAATGAACGATTATGAGAGATTTTTATTGACACGTTTTAGACTGAATATTTTCTTTCGTTTGGTTAGTTTCCCCTTACAGAATGATTGGTCCAAATACTTATGTAAATGTCCATGTGACGATATTGCCGCACAATCCACTTTGCACATTGTGTTTTTGTAAATTTTATATTAATGCTAGACGGAAGTGGATATTACCAATTTTAAGAAAAAATGGTCAAAGACATTGCCTATCTACTTTCGTAATGTTGCAAATTTTAGATGATGTTTTAGTTATTGCTTCAATGATTGAATTTTTAAAGAAGTATCTAAACTTCAGTAAAACCATGATTATGTAGATGGGATCAGATTTTAATGGTTTTTAGTTGTTTAGAATTTTTATGTGATGTACTTTTATGGTAAACGTTTGTTCACCGAATAAAGTCTTTTTGAAATTGAGAGGCTAATTCAAGAATTTGAAACTTATCTACTATGTTTTATACAAAAACAATCCTCTTGGGAGGAACATTTATGGAAAGCAGAATTTAGTCATAACAATTCCATACATGCTGGTCATGCACCAGTGTTCAGTCTTCGAGGGTATCATCGAAGATTTCTTCCCGACATTACTGAAAATCCATCTCAACATCCTACAATTGACGAACTATTGCAACCCCTTACTCATTTCAAACAAATGTAGAAAGTATTATGGGAAACCAAAGAAAGTTAGAAGACTCAAGCAGATAAGAGGGGAAAACCTGCTCCTAGCTATTCTGTCAATGCACTTTAGGGTTTTAGCACTTCCTGAATGATTTCTGCAGGGTGTAGTTTTGTTTTTAATAAAGACCTGCACTTTTTGAACAGTTTTTGATCTCCACAGGATGCGTTTTTTTTCTTCAAAAGACTATTTGGTTGCTTTTATATTATAGTAATAAACCTGTAATCCATGATCAACTAGAGATTATAAAACGGCTTTACCATCCTGGAAAGGTTACTAAAGATCCTATCTGAGCATTCTGTAGCTGAATAGGATGGAATCTTAGAAACAGGAAAACTTCCATTGTGAGGCGGGTGGATGTACACAAATTGTTAATACCAAAGGCTCAGTAAGAGAGTAATGCAAATCAATTCTATTTTTAGGAAGACGATGCCTTGTTTCCTGAGCAGAAAGTAGGGCTGTAGAGAAAGGCTTCAGGTAACCAGGATAGCAATGTAATAAAACAGCTAATAGATGCATAATTGATAACATTCAATTAATAATATCATTTGCTTTTCCGTACAGGAAGATTTCATAAAGGGTCTGAAGTTGCAGAAGGAAGACTCACACCAGCTCTGTCTCTCTTTCTCTCCCCCAGTCCCCTTTCACCTTTGAAGTTTCATTTGCTCATTTCTTCCTACATGGGCTTTGAAGGCTCTAATTGGGTGAGAAGAGGTTGAGTACTCCTGACACCATTTCTGGCATTCGGTTTGGGCTTTTTCTTTTGCAGCAGGTACAGGTCTGATTTGCATATGGCCGCTGTCTGTCTAGAGTTTGATAGTGGGTTAAAAAATCAGGCAATAGACTGGAATGTGTCTGGAGTAGTTACCAATGTCTGAGGTTAATTCGGCCATATCACCTTTCACTTTTTTTGTTTGTCTAAGTTAATCAAGAGCAAGTGACACTTATTCACAGAAAAATCTTTATGAGCCTGTGCTTTGGATATATGAGCTCTATGAGTGCGGGGGCTAGACTTTACTACAAGCGGGTCATGTGAGAAAGAGAAAGAAACTGCAAAATACTATGAGCGGAAGGATGTAACACAGCACAATGTCCCTTATTTTCTGAAATATGTAGGGCCATATTATCAAGAACGGCGATAACATTATCGCCGCTTTAGCGGCAGGAAACTGCCGCTAAAGCGGCGATAAGGAGCTTGATAATATGCCCTATAAATTCCAATAGAAGCCCAGGTTTGATGTCCTTCACACCAGAATCTGGGCTTCTATTGGAATTCTATAGGGCATATTATCAAGCCCCTTATCTTTTTTTTTTTTTTATTCTTTATTTCATCACAACAAGTGATATTTTTCTTTATCAATACCATACAAGAATAACAAAACCTGTTTTTCAACCCACCCTTATCAGCCCACCCCCACCCTTGAATTGGATCCAAAAATTTTAATGCAGAAAGAAAGAGAACAAACAAACAAAAAAGAAGAAAGAAGCACAGGAGCACTTCAGTAGAGAACAAAAAGTAATAAATTAAGTATCATATTCCGTTACCCTTTCAATCCATTGTTCAACTGGTGCCCAGATTTCCCTGCCCTTTTTCATAGCTTTACCTCCCCTGCGTTCGTAGACTGCCATTTCAGAGCGATATATTGCTATGAGTCTCCCCGGCCAATGTTGCTCGGATGGAGGTTCGGGATCCAGCCGGGCAGTGGCCAGACAGAGTCTGAGGACAGTCATAGGTATGAACAAAAAAATCTGATGTCGCCAAGAGATTCCCATATCACTCACCCCAAGCACCATTACGCTAGGAGAAAGAGGAACACGGAAACCTAACTGAGCTTCCAGTAGTTTTCATACCTCATCTTTCAATTTTTCCAGTTTGGGTCACTTTGCAAATAGGTGAATGAGATCGGCAGCAAAACTGCCGCACCGCGGAAAACAAGTGCCAGCGGATCCTCCCCACTTAACAATCTTCGCCGGGCTGATGTAAAGATTAAACCAGGTTTTATAGCATTGTATATGTAAGTTAGCAGCAATGAATGATATCTGAGCAAGATAAAAGGAGTCCTCACATTCTCCTGTCCCATTGTGCAAGAGCTCTGACCAGCGGGCCGTATGTTTCATAAGGTCATCCCCCATTTCCTTGTTTAGCAGTTTATACAAAGTGGCTAAACAGGGTGGCGATTTTAACATTAAATCAACAAGTACCACCCGAGTAAAACCCGCTCTTCCCCCCACTTTGTTGGCCAAAAAATCCCTAACTTGCAAATACTTAAAAAAGTGGATATTACTAATGCCTGATTTATCCTTGATTGTATCAAAGGAGAGAATCCCTCCTTCATCTACCAAGTCGCCGATCACCCTGAACCCCTTCTGATCCCACTGTTTCATATATCCATCTTTAAAAATATCAGGGAGTACAGCATTATTGTATAAAGGAGTGTAAATGTTTACCCGACCTAGACCAAATTTCTTCCGGGCGGTTGTCCATACCTTAAATGCGCCCATCAGTACCTTAAACCTGACCCTTTTGAAATAGCCATATTCAATCTGTCGCAGAAGACAGCCTCTAGCCTCAATACCCATTACTAATTCATAGATAGACACCGAATCCCCCTCCTCAGAGCTTGTTCCCGCAGATGTTAAAAGTATTGCCATTTGCTGTAACATCGATGCCCAGTAATATAATTGAAAATTGGGGACGGCCCATCCCCCTCGATCCCTTGGTAGAGTTAAAAATTTTAGGGCCCTTCGGGGGCATTGCCCCGCCCATAAAAACCAAGACATCATCTGATTTAAAGAGTTAAACCAACGATTTTCTACCTCCAGTGGGATAGCCCTAAAAAAGTACAGAATTCGGGGAAGAAATATCATTTTAATCACATTGCTTCTCCCTATTAATGAAAGCTTGAGATTGTTCATTCGAGAAAAATCAGCTTTAAACTTCCGTAATAGAGGACCCAGATTTAAATCAACGATGCTCACCACATCCGCTGTTATATCTACCCCAAGATATTTCGCCTTAGGAGCTACCCGAAAGTCATTAAACTGGACAAAACGATTTATCACGGCTTGTGTCTTACTTTGATTAAGTAGATATCCAGAAAACCGTCCAAACCGGGCAGCTTCCCTTTCAATTTCTTCCAGGGCATCAGCAGGGTTGGGGGTGGTAATGGCCAAATCATCAGCATATGCAAGGATCTTAGGGCCCCATCAGGATGGTGAGCGGACTTCAGTCCGCCCGCCACCCTAGCGGTGCTGGGACCGGCCGCCAGCGGTGCGGCGGTCCCGCACTGCAAATTAGGATGCGACCGCCACCCTGGCGGTCACATTCCGCATCTTTACATTGCGGCGGGTGCTGCTGTAAGCAGCACCCGCTGCAATGCCAAAGAGGCATGTCGTGCATTGCCATGCACAACGTGGCAGGCACCGCACAGCCCCCCACCCCCCCGGGGGCGCAATTCCTGCCAGCCTTTCCATGGCGGCATTGCCGCCATGGGAAGGCTCAGTTTACCTCCCATCCTAATATGGATGGCGGTGCCTGCTAGGCACCGCCACCATATTCAGGTCTAATTCCGCCCGGCCGGCAATTGTGACCAGTTTCTCCCCCCTTGTTATGCATAGCTGCGATATTGTTATTCTGTTCAATCTTTCTGATAAGGGGGTCAATATATAGCGCAAATAGTAAGGGCGAGCAAGGACACCCTTGTCGGGTTCCGTCATGGGCGTAGCTAGGCCTTAGGCTGCCCGTGGCGGCCCCTGCGTTTGCCGCCCTCGGCAAAACGATTGAAGAGCAGGGGGGGGTGGTAGCGGCCGATTTTTGCGGCCGCAGCGGCCGCAGGTAAGAGCAGGGGGAAGGGGGGCCGGCTGCCGCCCCAAAACTCATGCCGCCTGGGGTGGTTCGCCCCCATCGCCCCCCCCTAGCCACGCCACTGGGTTCCGCGGCATATCCCATATCCTGATCAGTTCGGACATGTCGCATTACGACCACCCGGGCAACTGGGTTTCGATACATAGTCTGAATAGCCTTAATGAAACCGTCTCCCAAACCATTTCTATCCAATATAGCCCATAAGAAAGGCCAGGAGACCCTATCAAAAGCTTTCTCTGCATCTAACAGGATTAAAGCCATAGGGTCTCCGGCATTCTTTGAGGCATCAAACAGAGCGATTGACCGCCGACTATGATCAGTCGTGCTGCGGCCCGGAACAAAACCGTGCTGAACAGGAGAAACCAGCCTCTTAATCACTTTTGCTAAGCGATTAGCTAGTATTTTAGCATAGATTTTTATATCGCTGTTAATCAACGTGATGGGTCGATAAGAACCTAACTCATTAATAGGCTTATCCTTTATTGGAAAAACCGCTATGTTGGCTGATCTCCAAGAATCCGGGGCCTCCCCACCTACTTGGGCACTCAAAAAAATATCTCTCAAGATCTCATTTAGGCATGAGTAAAAGATTTTATAAAATTCCCCCGGAATTGAGTCAGGTCCTGTCGCTTTCCCTGTCGGTAAAGTATACACTGCCCCCCTGTACTTCCTCCTCTGAAATTGGGGCCTGGAGAAGCTCTACTTCCTCCAGAGTTGTACTACGAAAAGGAAAATCCGTAAAATATTCCGCCAATTCTCTCTCCTCAAAGCTGGTGTCTTCCATATACAGCTGTTGGTAAAATCTCTGGAATGACGAAAGGATCACTAAGGGATCAGATAATGAGCCAAGGATAGGATCTTTCATTTCTGAGATATCCCCCTGAACAATCCTCTCCCTTGTACGTCTGGCTAATAGTTGCCCCACCCTTTCGTTGTTCTCCTATAATTTGCTACGCCAGGCCATAAATTTTCCCGCCGCCTTTTTGGCCGAAAGATCGATTATTGCGGATTTTCCCACTGCAACTCTGGCCTGTGCTTTATCGAGATCCCCTCCCATCATAATAGTCGTAATTAATTGACCTTCTGCTTCTGTTAATGAATGAATGAAATAAACACTTATAAAGCGCATAGCTACCCTAAGGCATCCCAGAGCTATCTACGGACGCGGACCTAGAAGCCAGCTCTGCAAGTGGTAAATTAAAACAGCCAGGTTTTAAGTTGTTTCCTGAAAGACAGATTATTAGTTTACTGTCTGATGTCGAGGGGGAGGGTGTTCCACAATTTAGCCACATTATAAGCGAAGGAGCGACCACCGCTTCTGGCCCTCTTTATTTTAGGAACTGTTGCAAGCAGCATGTTCGATGAACGAAGGTTTCTATTTGGCTGGTAACGGGTGATCAGGGGATCATTAATTACTGGTCCCGTTCCCTGAAAGGACTTATGGGCAATACAAAGCGCCTTGAATTTGATCCTTTCTGATATTGGCAGCCAATGCAAAGTCTTCAGTGCGGGTTTGGCTGATTGCCTATGGGAGAAACCCAGAAGCAGACGAGCTGCACAATTCTGGGTGATCTGAAGTCTATTTATCATGGCCTTAGGAGCTCCCAGATAAAGTGCATTTCCATAATCCATTCGCGAAAGAATGAGGGCCTGAATCATTATCTTTCTTGCCAGGAATGGAAGGACGGGGAGCACTCTACGAAGCATCCTCATGAAGCCGTAGCATGTGGCTGACAATTTGGCTATTTGATGTCCAAAAGTCAGTGAGCGATCCAGCCACATACCCAGACTTTTGATCTGATTTTTTTCCGGTGGAACGGGGCCAAAACATTTTGGCCACAATGGCCCTATGCCAGAAATAGAAGAGTTGCCTAGGAGCATGAGCTCTGTCTTATCTCCGTTCAATTTTAAACAGGAGAGCTCCATCCATTGTGCGACCTTCTCTAGACAGGGGCCTAAACTTGAGGATGAGTTTTCTGGACGATTTAAGGCCACGACAAGTTGAGTGTCATCGGCGTACGTGACAATTTTTATGCCAAATGGTTGTACTATGTCGGCCAGCGGCCTCATATATATATTGAATAGGGTGGGGCTCAGGGAAGATCCCTGAGGCACCCCACAGCTGAGGGCCATACGCTTAGACACCACTTCTCCTTCGAAGACCTGAAAAGATCTATCTTCTAGGAAGGATTCTAGCCATATGGCTACATCTCCTGACACTCCCAAACTCCTAAGTCTATGCATTAGAGTGACATGATTAACGGTATCAAATGCCGCACTGAGGTCCAGGAGGATGATGGCTGCAACGCCTCCCTGATCCAGAATCCTCCTGGCCTCTTCCGCCACAGCTAGGAGTGCTGTTTCCGTACCATATCAGGGCCGAAACCCCGTTTGTGAGGGGTGGAGCAAGAGGTTTGATTATAAAAATCCAGATAGAATCGAATTGACGTGCCTTTCTAGGATTTTACTAACTACTGGGAGTAAGGAAATCGGCCGATAGTTCCCCATTGTTCTAGGATCAAGATTGGGCTTTTTCAGCAAAGCCTTTACCATGGCATTTTTCCATGGTAAGGGAACCACTCCAGAGGAGATGGAACTATTAATAAGTTCTTGAATCACAGGAAGGGTGGAAGCCTTTGCCAATTTCAAAACATGTGGGGGGGCTGGATCCCGGGGTGATCCTGATTTAACCTGGGTGAGAATAGATTCAAGAGCACTTATGTCCAGAAGGGGAATATGATCTAGCTTTACTTGTATATCTGGAGGTTGAGTGTCCATCGAATAAGAGTCCACGTGAGCTGATGAGCCCGGGAAAGTGAGATATATATCGTGCATTTTCTTATGGAAAAATTCAGCCAGATCATTGCATCGCATAAGTGCGCCATCCATGCTAACTGGTGGTTCGGGAAGTTTAGTGAGGGTTTTAGCAATACGGAAGATTTCCCGTGGTGCATTCGCGGCAAGAGTGATTCTTTCCCCATAATATGAGGCTTGTGCTTTTTAATTTCATTTTGATAAATCTTAATGCTGGCCCTATATTTTTGTTTACTAGATAAAGCATAGTCTCTTCTCCATTCTCTCTCTAACTTTTTACATGCTTGTTTAAATTCACGGAGGCTTGGGGAATACCAAGGTGAAATCTTAGATCTGTTCTTTTTGAGGCAATATTGTTTAGGGAGGGTTTGGTCTAGTGAGCATTTAAGCCATTGATTAAACATATCATTGGCCACGTTCGGGTTATCGTTTTTGGGAGGTGTGGTGGCGTCTAAAACTGAGATCCACTGTTCAAGGGGAAGTTTGGACCATAGACGATCCTGCGTAATAGCCTTTTTAGATAAGGTTGATGGTCCCGTAATGGCCCATGAAAAAGGGATCAAAAAATGATCCGACCATGAGAGTTGGATTGAGGTCCCTACCCTGAGCTCCTCAATGTTGGTAAAAATTGGGTCCAGGAGGTGGCCTTTAATGTTCGTAGGTCCGGACACTTTTTGATCAAACTGAAGTGCTGAGAGACTCTCCACTATTTCCGAGATAACTGAATTCCCTATATAAATCATGTTCTATTTTCTTGTTCTTTTTCTGCTCAGCCCAACCGTAGCTAGAAGTCTCCCCCCTTATCCCTGCCTTGAGAGAGTCCCACACGATATCTGGTCGAGCACTCCCTTGGTTTCCCAAAATAAATCTGGGAATCCAGGTCTTCATGTGTTGAATATATCCACTATCGGAGAGCAGTGCCCTATCAAAAGTCCAGCGTGGAAGAGGTGAAGAAATAGCCTGTGTAGTAATCTCAAGAAGAAGTGGATTGTGGTCGGACATAACTCTAGGGTACTTATAAATCTGTCCTTTCTGTGCAATCGATGGAGATACAAAAAAATAATCTAATCTAACATGAACCTGATGAGGGGCAGAAAAAAAAGTGTAACCGGGATCTCCGGCTTTGTGTGTAGCCCACATATCCAGAAGACCATGAAGCGAACATAAATGTGCTAGGGACTTGAATACCTTAGGCTTACGACCTTGGTATGGCCTTTCCCCAAGATGACCCCCTTGAGATTTTATATTTATATTAAAATCTCCACAAATTACAAGGGGTAATGGCCATCCTACTAACTCGGAGTTCAACCAATCAAACAGAGCAGGGTATCCTAAAACTGAACCATAAACAGAGCATAAAGTAAAGGAGCATGCATTCATACAGCATTGAACAATGGCCCATCTCCCCATTTTGTCCGAGCTTAGGCATGGGAACTTGGCCCTGCCTCTCCGGGCCATACTGGCTACCCCCAGTGTTCATGTCCCTTGGGAGGTGCTGACAATTAATTGATAACCGGCCAGTTCCGCAACCTTCTAACGACTCGCTTCTATGTGGGTCTCCTGAAGACACACAATATCGGCCCTTAGATATTGAATGTCTTCATTAATTCAACGTTTCTTCTGGGGATTATTTAAACCGCAGATATAAACAGAGGCTATCCTTACCTTGCCCTTACCCATTTATCCCCGTGTAGTGCTGATGCTCCCATTCCCTGTGTCAAAACTTACCATCCCTTTATAAACTAAAAAAGTAACTATGGATCCAACCCTTCCCTCCCCCCGCCAACCCCCAGAACCCGGCAAAATAGGTCCAAAGACCCTTGTGATGCCTCCTGCATTCTGCTGTCTCCCATTGTCGCTCACCATCCCTTTAAAGAAAAACAGAGAAAGAATTACTAGAAAAAAACATAGAGCCCTAACAGTTAGGAATCAGTCAGATGCTATCTATTTCCCTTCACCCGCTATTCCCTGCAAATACTCTTGAGCCTGGATCTCTGAGATGAATACTCTAGTCACCCCCCTATGTATAACCTTCAGGCGCGCAGGGCTCATTAGGAATACTTCACAGCCTAGTTTCTGAAAGGGAGTGATTAATTGTCTAAGCCGCCACCTCCTCTCGACAGTTGTATGGCAAAAGTCTGGCCTGACAAAGAACGTATGCCCCTCTGATGATCGTCTGGCTTCAGGTCGAGCCATATCAAAGACTGCCTGTCTCAATAGAAAACTGCCAAAAAAAATCAAGATAGCCCTGGGTTTATCATTTTGGTTGCCCTGCCCCCTGTTTTTCTTCAGCATAAGAGGAAATCGGTGCACTCTCTGCACTTCCGAGTCCCAGTCCCAATGTTTCAGTTACGGGACAGCCCCCTTCGGTAGCCGCAGGACGAAACCTCGAATGTCCCCTCCTTCCGCATTTTCTGCTATGCCAAGCAGTCTCAGATTGTTTCACCGCCGGCGATTCTCGAAATCCTCGAGCTTCCACATGACGTCAGTCATTCTGGCCTCATTTGCAGTTACTTGTTGCCCCCTGGTTTCGGCACCCGCCTCCAGCACGACTACCCGTTCTTCCAGCGCCGTGGTTCATTCCGTGATCTCCGAACAAACTTTATTGATTTTTCTTATGGCCCCCTGTAATTTCTTTGTCGCCAAATGTGCTCTTTTATGTTCTTGTCGGGCTTCAGTTTGAATTTGTTTAAGGGTAGAGTAAATCAACCCCATTGAAGGAGAGGGCTCAGGAGCGGCATTTGAACTAGGGAATAACTCAGCTGCTTCCAACTGAGCATCGTCTTCTCCTAGCCCTTTAGCCTCAGATCCCAAAAGAATCCCTGAATAGTCCCATTTCATCTGAGCAGATTGACCGAATTCTGATTCGTACCCCTTGGCTTGAGGAGCCTTTCCGCTAGTACTTCTCCGTTTTTTTAATGCGAAAACTCGTTTCTGAGTAGCGGGTTCAGTCTTAGAGCTATCAGAGTCCTCTCTAGAATTGTCCAGATCCGTCTCGCCCAGCTCACTATCATTAGAGATTTCGGAATCGTCAGTAAGGGAATAGAACTTGTCCCCCTCTGGGGATCCCCCTATTCTCAGATCGGTTGTGCCAGTTTTAAATTCCGTAAGAGTAATGGCCCCCCCCGGTCCAGCCTCCCTGGAGAAGCTTGCTGTACAGCTGAATTATCAGCCCCCCCGGCTGTGAAATTACTCAGCAACACACTAGATGCACTCCTCCTATCCTCAACGTGTTCAGAAAAAGTCAAAGCAGGAGTTTCAATACTCACGCTTTGAAGCCAATCAGGCTCATCTTGCTTATCTGCCTGTGCCTCGATGATATTCCCTTCTTTGGCGGATACTTTCTTGCCGCCGGGTGGCCCGCGTCCCGAAAACATCCCTGGAACTGTTGGCTGCCTTGATTTCCCCGTCTCCATGGGACGCTGCTCCCGCGTCTGGCGTCTAACACTGGTCTCCGCCTCCTTCTCGCTGCACGCCGGGGGAGTAGCGTCTTCGCCTTTGCGGCCGGCCGGCCGGCGTCTTCCGGGATGAAGGCAAACCTCGCGGGCCCCCAGTCACAGCCGTCGCACTGCCCTCCGCTCAGTCCTTGAGGGGTTTGGTGGTTTTCGGAGGCATCCTGCACCAGATTGAGCCGGCACCCACGCGGATGAAGAGCTTGCAGAGAGTGTCCGTCACCAGGTATGCCAGACGTCTAGTGAGCTGCCCGATTCCAATTCCAGCGATATATTTCATATTAGTAAAGTCCTGACATCTTTAGCCGACGGGGGAGGGAGCGACTCGCACACCAGTCACACAGCCGCCATCTTGCCTCCCTGAACTCATCAAGCCCCTTATCGCCGTTCTTGATAATATGGCCCGTAGTTTTCTAGATTGCCAAATAATTTTGTGATAAAACATAGATTTTCATTCTTTTTTGTTTTTGTTTTGCATTTGTTGGACAACAGCCAACTCCTCCCTTCCTATCGCTCCCCTGACTGAACCAGTGATGAAAAAGTCAGCACGCTGGGTCTTAGCACCTTTTATTAAGTAATGTTGTTGAGGTGCGAATTCAAGAATGAAGAAATCTGAAAGAACAGCTTAATGTAATGGTGGGCTACACAAAGCCTTGGCGCTGAAGAGGTTAAACTTATCTCATAACCACCCTGCCTTGGGTGCAATCAATCAATCAATCAATCACAGAATTTGTAAAGCGCACTACTTACCCGCGAGGGTCTCAAGGCGCTGGGGAGAAAAAAAGGGGGGGGGAGTGCTGCTACTGGTCGAACAACCAGGTCTTGAGTAGCCTCCTGAAGGTCAGCAGGTCTTGGGTCTGTCGTAGGCTTAGTGGAAGGGTGTTCCAGGTCTTGGCGGCTAGGTGGGAGAAGGATCTGCCGCCGGTGGTAGTTCTTCGAATGCGAGGGACGGTGGCGAGGAGAGGTCGGCGGAGCGGAGTTGGCGGTTGGGGACGTAGAAGAGGAGTCGTCTGTTGAGGTAGGCTGGGCCAGTCTTGTGGAGTGCCTTGTGTGCGTGGATGAGGAGTTTGAAGGAGATTCTCCTGTCGACGGGGAGCCAGTGCAGGTTCCTCAGGTGGGGGGTGATGTGGCTGTGGCGTGGTACATCGAGGATCAGGCGTGCGGAGGCGTTTTGTATGCGTTGCAGTCGCTTGATGAGCTTGGCCGGGCTCCAGCGTAGAGGGCGTTCCCATAGTCAAGTCTGCTACTGACGAGGGCCTGGGTGACTGTTCTTCTTGTATCTGTCGGGATCCACCTGTAGATCTTGCGAAGCATGCGGAGGGTGTTGAAGCAGGAGGAGGAGACTGCGTTGACTTGCTTGGCCATGGAGAGCGTTGAGTCGAGGATGACTCCCAGGTTGCGTGCGTGGTCGGTGGGTGTCGGGGCTGCTCCCAGCGTCGTTGGCCACCAGGAGTCGTCCCAGGCTGAGGGGTTGGAGCCGAGGATGAGGACCTCTGTCTTCTCCGTGTTCAGTTTTAGTCGGCTGATCTTCATCCAATCGGCGACGGCCTTCATTCCTTCATGGAGGTTGGATTTGGCGGCGAGGGGTCCTTGGTGAGGAGAGGATCAGTTGAGTGTCGTCGGCGTAGGAGATTATGTTGAGGTCGTGCTGTCTGGCGATGCGTGCGAGCGGGGCCATGTAGATGTTGAACAGTGTTGGGCTGAGGGACGATCCCTGGGGTACGCCGCAGATGATCTCGGAGGCTTCGGATCGGAATGGTGGGAGGCGGACTCTCTGGGTTCTGCCGGCGAGGAAGGAGGTGGCCCATTCCAGGGCCTTGTCTCGGATCCCTGCGTCGTGGAGGCGTGCGCGTAGAGTGCGGTGGCAGACAGTGTCGAAGGCGGCGGAGAGGTCCAGCAGGATGAGGGCTGCGGTCTCACCGTTGTCCAGCAGGATCCTGATGTCGTCGTGGAGGCGATGAGGGCAGTCTCAGTGCTGTGGTTGCTGCGGAACCCCGATTGGGATGGGTCCAGGATGCTGTTTTCTTCGAGGTATCGGGTTAGCTGTTTGTTGACGATCTTCTCGATGACCTTGGCTGGGAACGGAAGCAGGGAGATGGGCCGGAAGTTCTTGAGGTCTCTCGGGTCCGCCTTGGGTTTTTTGAGTAGGGCGTTGATCTCTGCGTGTTTCCAGCTCTCTGGGAAGGTCGCGGTCTCGAAGGAGAGATTGATGACGTTGCACAGGTGGGGTGCGATGGAGCTGCTTGCTTTGTTGAAGATGTGGTGCGGGAAAGGGTCTGACGGGGAGCCGGAGTGTATTGTGCTCATGGTCTTGATGGTGTCATCGATGTTCACGCTGGCCCAGGCTGGCAGGGAGTCGTGGTCGATGGTGTGCGGCGGGTCTGGTGCATCGATCTTAGTTGGGGCTGTCTGGGTGTTGAAGCTGTCGTGGATGTCGGCGATCTTGCGGTGGAAGAAGGTGGCGAGGGAATCGCACAGGGTTTGCGACGGCGGGATGCCGTTGGTGTTGGAGCTGGGGTTGGAGAGTTCCTTCACGATGTTGAAAAGCTCCTTGCTGTTGTGTGCGTTGTCGAGGCGGTCTTTGAAGGAGATTCTCTTGGCGGACTTGATGAGGTGGTGGTGGTTACGGATGGCGTCTTTGTGGGCTGCGTGGCTGTCCGGTGTCTTATCACTGTGCCATTTCTTCTCTAGTTTCCGGCAGGTACGCTTGGAAGCTAGGAGTTCCGAGGTGAACCAGCTGGCTCTTTTGGTGGTGTCACTGTAGGTGAGTTTTTTCAGCAGGGCGAGGGTGTTGGCACAGTCGTCCATCCATCGTCTGAGGTTGCAGGCAGCGTCGTCGGTGTTGGATGGGTCGGAGGGAGGGCAATGAAGTAAAGCAGCAGAGCGTTAATGTAATCCACCCTGTAGCAGCGAGTGTGCTCCCGGACATGGAGGTAGCATATTGCCTTTTGTGTTTTAATGTTAAAAATAATATATTAAACCCTGCTTTTGCTGCTGCACCCCGCTCTCTCTCTCTCAACCAATTCTACAAACACTTTAGAGCTCAGCCCCTGTGCTCTACACCAATGTTTCTGCATATAAGTTATACACATACAAACACACGTATGTATTTGACATAAATTATACATTTAAAAAATCAGCATTCCATTTCGGCGTTCGGTAACGCGTCATCTGCCGCACCCGGAAGTGTAAATTCAGGTAGAAAGGTGACCTTTTTTAGCCTATTTGCCTCCTTGCTCACACAGCTGTAGACTTCAGAGCTGTTAATAAATGCGGCCTGCACCGTCCGCGCCTCACGTGTAATGGGACGCAAAATCCGCAGTGACCTTTAGAGGCCGGCGGTGGCGGAGAAAGGTTGGACTCCTGTTTAAAAGTCATGTCAAAGGGCCCAACCATTGCGTTTCTGCAGGGTGAAATAAAGTCTCGATGCGCGCTCAGGGCGGGTTTGTGAGCCCTGCTTTATGTCCGAGGCGTGCAGTTGAGGTTTATAATAATTAAAATACTGTGCACTTGTGTTTCCTTGTGCAGCCCGCATTGTTTCATCTTCACCTGAAATCACCTTGTCTCCGCCAGTTTTCCCCCCCATAAACCAAATGACAAGGCACACACATTTTTAAGCATATCTCAAATGTTAACTATAAAATCATTCTATTCATAATAACACCGAACAAATGTCATGGGAATTAAAAATCTGCCGAATCAAAAAAATAAGGGAATCGCCTCTCAGAGGCTATTATTCCGAGTGCGACGGAGAACAATGCGCCGACGGCCATGGCGAGTGCGCGTGATTTAAAATAAAACTCACAGCCGTGAACTTTGATGACTTTTATGGTCTCTTAAAAAACATGGAGAACAGCCTTCCCCGAACAATTAAGCTGCGCGCCTTTCATGCCAGGATTAACAGTTTTATGTGTAAACGACACTAATGTTGAGGAACAAGACAAGCTAAACTGTATCGGTTTTAATGCTACCTCAGTCCGAACAGCATGTATTAATGACACAGGTTTTGAGGCATATTGATTTAAGCAAGCGCTGACTGGCAGTGTAATTGGTGGCGGTGCTGCGGGAGCCGCGTGGGGGGACCTCTGGAGGGGCGCGATCAGCCCTAATGGGAGCAGTATGTGGGGGCCCAGGGGCAGCAGCAGCGCGCGCAGTCGGCCTTCATCTGTGGCTGGGCTGTTAGAGGGGAAACTACCGGGGCTGGGCTGGAAGCCAAAAGCAGTGCTAGGAAAACCTCAAAATCAGCCTCACTCCATCTTCTCACATCTCTCTAACCTTCCTTTAGTCTTTCGTCGCTCTCCTTCATTGTTCTGTCCTAAAGCACCCACTTGGGCCAGCTGCGATTAACCTGGGGAGCCCGAGAAAGTAGCAGAGGTGTCACCAGCAGCCCTGTGCTTTAAAAACTGGCCTCCAGAGGCTTCAGCCCACCAGAGAAATGCCTGATGGAAAAAAATCACCAGTCCGGCGCTGGAACAGGCTGCAGTCTCAGTGTGCAGGAGCCCCTTGCAGGAGGTGTGGTGACTGGGCTGGCTGGAACTCGAGGATTATCGCTCCGCAGAATTCCGCAGTTACCTAAAAACTGCGAGATTCCACGGAGTTCCGCGAGCGTTTGGAGTTTGGCACGCCACACTGCTTGTGCTGATTTTTAGCACCGGAGGCCCATTCCACGCTGTAAAATCAGTGCGAGCGGCACCACACTGCCCGCCAGAGGGTGCTGCTAGTGTCTCCCGCTCTAGTAGATTTTCTACTCGAGATGCAGCTTTCTCAACGTGAAAGGTAGCAACTTGCCGTTTGTTTGTCTTTAGACAGCTAGATTGAGAGCAAATGCAGTCCTCCAGTGCGCTCGGGAGTACAGAGAGAGGCTGCTCCCACCAATCAGGGCGCTGCTCACATGCTGGTTAACAACATGTGAGTAGGCCGGGATTGGTCGAGGGAGTTTGCTGGGGCCTGCACTGCAGTCCTAACTGAAGAGGTCCGGAGTGAGGAGGACTTTGTCACGATCCGGTAAGTGTTTTCTTTTTATGTATTTTTTTAAATTTATTTTTCCATGCATGCACCCACCCATTTGCCCGCCCCCTCAGTAGATGCCAGCTACTACTGCCAGGCCAGAAATCTGGTCTAAACTGCACAACAAATGTTAGTCAAAAAGGACGATTAAACCTTGTAAGGGTTTTTGGCTCCGGGATCTCAGTCACAGAAACTCTGTATCTGGCATTTTATGTTGCAAGAAACCCTTAGACAATGTAAATAAGCTTTTCCCCCACTATTTTCCTGGCATGTTTGCTTTTCATCAATATGCTGCATGGTATGACACGTCTGCTATTCAATTTGCCTCTTGAAAGTGCCAGGCCGTGCTATCTTTAGGTCTAGCGTTAGCCAAAACCTTTTCATTTTACTAAAATTATATGCATAATATACATACTTGTAAAGCTCTGAGCCAGCTCTCTCCACCCATTGGTTTGTTTTTGTGTCATTCACATTTTTCTTCCTCCCAGTATAGCATACAGCATGGGGTAATAGGTCAGCCATTTTCCTCTTTCGATACCTGAGTCAGAAAGCATCATGCATAGAAAGAGGAAATAACAAGGAGACAAAAAGCAGTTTCTCCTTGTTATGCCATCCTCTGGGAGGCACACCGATTTGACTCAATCCCAGGTTTACTCACTGAGCTGGGCTTGATGGAAGCTGGGCTTGCATTAAATCCGTGGGTGGATGCACGGGGGATGCTCATGCGCCACCCATGTAACGCCTACTAATTTCAAATACAAGGTAAAGCAGGGCAAGCAACAGAATCAATTGGAGTAATCAACAGGACTCCAGGTCATAGAGCTGCTAGTAGGGACATGACTTCCCTGTATTATTTCTGCTTTTCACTGGATACGGATAACTTCTGTATAGACTGTTTACTTCCTGAACTATTTCTGAATTTCATAGGATTTGGCTAGTTGCGGTAAGGACTTTAACACTTCCTGAATGATAACTGCTTCTCATGGTATTGTTTTTTGTTACTGTGAAAGACTACAGCTTTTTGAATCATTTTGATCTCCAAGATTCAGTTTCCTTGGTGTGAAATATTATTTGACTGCTTAAATATTACTGCACGAAAACTGCAATATTTGATAATCTACATAGTATTAACCAGGTTTGCTACCCTAGAAATTTACTACTCTGGAAATTTTGCTAAGGGTGTTATCTAACCATTCTGAAACTCTTTGCGTTGGAACCTAAGAACTAAAATAATTTCATTGTAAGGTTGGTTGGTGTACAAAAGTTGTAATTATTAATACAAAAGACTCAGTGCGAGGGTAACATTTTCCCTTTATAATACATGGGATTCTGTAATCCTTGTATAAACGTGAGTCTCTAATTTATTTACAATCGGCTACTTGAGATGCACCCAGTCGCCGAATATAAAGGAAAGACGTTATAAATTGACTATTATAAGTTATTATAGTCAAGTTCTGACGTTACAGTGCCTGCTTCTAGAGCCAGCAGACAAGGTGTAAGGCAGGTCAGTTATCGGAGCATAATTAAAGCAGCTGTTTAAAGCAATGAAAGCGGAAGTTGCCTTTCTTTCTTCTGCTCTATTGTTTAGCTTACAATGACAAGCAGAGAGAGCATGTTTATTTTTGCCCTCCTTTGAAAGAGAAAAACTAAAATCTTTCTACATGTCTTTACATATTCCGAGCTAGTGTGCTTTTTTTTTTAACTGACCTCTATTAAACTGTTACTACTATGTTTGCAACAAATGACAAACAGGTTTTTGATGTGTTTAATTTTGCACTAGAGGTTTTATTTTAATTCTTCTTGTTTGCAAATATGCTCTTTCTCTGATATGAAAGAGTTATGCACCAAGGTTTTAAGTGGTTTGTGGGAAAGGTGATAGTGTGACCACGTATTATATGGGATAAAGTACCCCTGACGTACATGGAGTTCCATAACCTTATAAAGGTTCCTCTACATGGTTACTGAACTCCTCCGTGACTTGTAATATCCTTATAATGAATGGCAGGGGGTACTTTATCCCTCATATATTTTCAAAAAATAAGACCTTGTTTCTGCAGGAGAACCAGGGCTTTTGAGAGAGACTTAGGATAATCAGGTAAATCAATGTAATACAGCAAACTAATAGATGCATAATAGACAACATTCAGATAATAATATACTTAGCTTTACAGTCCAGCAAGATTCCACATGGGTTCCGAACTTGTGGCAGAAGGAAGACTCTCCCAAGCCATGTCTTGATCTCTTTCCCACTCCCCTTTCCCCTGGAGGGTTTCATTTTCTCGCTTCTTTCCTTCAGGTGCATTGATAGGTGATAGGGTGAGACAGATAGACATCAGATTCATGACGTGTCTGCAGAGGTTGAGTACTCGTGATACCTGCCCTGGCGAGTCGGTGTGGGCTGTTTCTTTTGCAGGAGGACGAAGTCTGATTTGAATATGGTTAGTCTCTGTCTAGACTGGCACAGTGAGCTAAAAAAGTAAATGGACTGGAAGGCGCCCTGAGTAACTACTTGGCGTTCAGATTAATTCAAGCATTCCGCCCATCACTTTTTTTGTTTGTTTTTCTAAGTAGGTCAAGAACAAGCCACACCAATTCACAGAAATTTTTTCATAAATTAGGCCCTTTGTGAAAATGTGTCCTCGGTGTTGCAGGAGTAGATTTGCGTTCGGCTGCGTTATGTAAAAAGCGAGAAAGACACTGTCAAGTACTACAATCTTTTATAAGAGAACAAGTAGGAGCTGAAGGCTGGGTCAAAGTAAAATGTGTTTTTGATTTTCGGGAATAGGCCATTTCCCAGACTGCCAAGTAACTTTGTAATAAAACATACATTTTTATTATTTTTTGTCTATTTGTCTAGTGGTGAAAAAGGCAACGCATTGGTTCTTAAATATTACTGTTGAGGTGTGAACCCAAGCATGCAGAAATGTCAAAGAACAGGCAAATGGTGGGCTCCGAAAAGTCTCGGCAGGTAACAGGTTAATCGTATCTGCCTGAGGTGCAATGAAGTAAAGCAGCAGGGCGTTAATATAACCCCCCAGGGATGTATCTGCTGGGCGGGCGGAGCATTGCTTTTTGTGTCTTATTGTTAGAGACAAAATATTAAAACCCCACTTTGGCTGCTATGTCCTGCTCCCCCTCTCATTCTACTTGTGCACAAGGCATTCTACAAATACTCGTTTGCATTATTGCAACCTCTGTGCTAGTAAGTCAAACACATATGTAACGGACCTATACTTATTGAGAAAAACAACTAGAATTCCAATTCGGCGTTCTGTAGAGGGTTATCTGCTGCACCCGGAAGTGTAAAATCAGGTAGAAAGTTGACCTTTTTTTAGCCTATTTACCTCCTTGCTCACACAGCTGTAGACTTCAGAGCTGTTAATAAATTCGGCCTGCAGCGTCCGCGCCTCACGTGTAATGGGACGCAAAATCCGCAATGACCTTTAGAGGCCGGCGGTGGCGGAGAAAGGTTGGACTCCTGTTTAAAAGTCATGTCAAAGAGTCCAACCATTGCGTTTCTGCAGGGTGAAATAAAGTCTCGATGCGCGCTCAGGGCGGGTTTGTGAGCCCTGCTTTATGTCCGAGGCGCGCAGTTGAGGTTTATAATAATTAAAATACTGAGCACTTGTGTTTCCTTGTGCAGCCCTCATTGTTTCATCTTCAACTGAAATCACCTTCCCTCCCTGATTCTTTTCCTCCTCCTCCGACTCAACAAATGCCATGGACTCGAATGTATAAATATAAAACAGAGTTAATCTAGATATAGCATCAGTGATGGAAATGTAAAATTTTAAATAGATCATTAGCAACACTTAATGCAGTCCTTTGTAAGACTTTTTAACGTGAAGAAATAGTTTACAAAACTATTTTAAGATTTAGGGGTCGATTCCGATTCGGGCCGGAAATTTCTCCGACCGAGCCGGACCCGGAGAGATTACCGACCGAATCGGACCCGTGCAGTCCGACCGAACGAGTACGATGCGCACGTATGCCATCGGACCCGAGTCGGTCGGACTCCCATTGAAGTCAATGGGAGCCGGTCGTGCAACGCGTACGCGGGCTCCCATTGACTCAATGGGTGCAAGTCGGACAAGTGCGCCCCCTACAGCGGGTACGCGGCGAAGCGATTTGCGCCGTACACGCACAGGTAGGGGGGACCCATGGGTCCCCCCTGTGTGCGACTCGCGCGGCTACGCGTACAGGGGGGTCCGACACGGACCCCCAAAGTACGGCTCCGACTGCTCTTTCGAGCCGGAGTGCGCGGCTCGGTCGGACTGCTCGCGGCGCGCATCGTACTCACCCTGCCGGGAAACGTCTCCATTGCGCGGTGCGAGTCGAGTCCGAGCGAGTCGGTCGGTGCGGTTCGAGCCGGGAACGAGTCGGTCGGAGCGGTCGGGATGCCCGGACGAGTCGGTCGGCGATTTCGCATCGTACTCGCTCGTCCGGACGCGCGTACGGATCGGTCGGGAAACAGGGCTCCGAATCGGATCCGGTAAAGCCGAATCCGATTCGGAGCCCTACCGGCCGAGATCGGAATCGGCCCCTTAGTGTGTAATTTTTTCCTCTAAAGGTACACAAAACTATTTTAAGATTTAATGTGTCATTTTTCCCTCTAAAGGTACAAAACTATTTTAAGATTTAGTGTGTCATTTTTCCCTCTAAGGGTACAGTTTTCATGCTTTCAGCCTAAAGAGTGTACATTTTTATATTTGCAACTATTTCCAAATTTCTAGACACTCCTATAAAATCACACATATAGCTGCCCAACCCTTATATTTTATGTGCCCACCTTTTTATCTAAAAAAAAGTGTTTACACATACCCAGCACTTTGTATCATAGAAAGGGGGGTGGGCCACAATTGCATGGGAGTACATGAAGCCATATTCACCAATAAAAACAAACTTGACCCGCTTTTAAGTTTTTTGGCAGTATACCAACATTTCCAGCGGTACTCTTGGAAAACTGTGCCGCGTCCAGATTTTCAGTCTCGCTGCTGTGAATATCAAGAGACAATTCCTTCAGGATACCATTCACAGTGTGCAGAATTCTGCAGGCCATAGACTTCCTAACAAGAGAAATTCATCTTCCAGTGCAAAAGCTTGTTTTACTTCTTTCTTTTTTTTTATCCATGGGAAAACATTTCCCCAATGGATTAGGCTCCTCCCCTGCAGCCCCAGATTCATTCTCCTTTCTACCCCGGAAATTGAGCTTCTTCAGTCCTTTGCTGGAGTAGATCTTCAACCATTTTCAGGCGAGGAAAGGGGTTGGATCTCAGGTTGGGAATGCCCACATATGTAAATGTTTGTAGGAACGTCCACACTTTCAAGTCGAAACACACTTTAGAACACCCTCTTCCCACTTCTTCAAAGGGATTTACTCCTGTGAATTTCCCCACAATCATAGAAATCTGCAGTTGTACATGCCTTTACATCTGATAAGGATTCCTTTGTGATTTCTTCACAAGCGTTGATGACGGGCTTTTCGTTCATAGCCAAAAATACACTTGTGAATTTGCCCCATATGGAGGACAAATAGATGGGGCGAGCTGCCAAATGACATGGGGCTGCTACCACCCGTAGATTCCGTGATTCAATCTGCTTATACTAGGTATGCTTGCTGCATGACAGGAAGAATAAAATCTAATACCACTCATATATGTATCGTAGGATAAACGGACAGCTACCTGTGAGTGTACCGAGGGTGTAAGAATAGGTGACCTCCCTAATCCCAACCTAACATTCATTTGGATTAACTGCCTTTGAGATACCCTAAATCCTACCCATGTGACAGAGAGTTTAGGAGTATGGATTGACAAGAATCTTTCTTTTGATCAACAACTTACAAACGTGGTGAAAAATACCAAATTTCATGTCATGCTGCTGATAAGGTTCTTCCTTCTGCTCCAGAGACCACACCACATTGGTCTGACTTGGGCTTTGGTACTGTCTACCACTGGCTCAGAAAATTAAAATTAAACTTTTTGTTTATCATCGTAAAAGCTCGCAACAGTCTAGACCCAAATATCTTCAAGAGCTATTTACCCCCTGCAAATCCTGCCGGTACTTGAGACCTGGCAACGCAACGCGCTGCATTGTAAGGAGCACAGAGGAATGGTAATTTGGTTTCTGGGCTCTCAACTCTGGAGTTCGCTGTGTACGGCATCAGGAAACCTCGCTAGCATGGATCCGCGAGCCAACAGCGGAGGACGCTCCTTCTCTCACTTGGCAGCCAAAGACTGAAATGACCTTTCCCTGCACCTCAGGAACGCCGCATCGCTCCGGGAACTCAGAAAAAGACTCAAGACATGGTTGTTTGAATGAACAGAGCACCGAGAAGCAGCTAGGTACTCCAGCGCTTTGAGACCCTCATGGGTGATTTGCCGCGCTTTATAAATCCTGATTGAATGATAGATTGAGTGACTGATGGAAGTCCTTAATAAGAAACTAAAAACAAGTTTGCTCAAAGAGGCTTTCCCTTCATGGTAGATATTCTTATGGGACTGACCCTTTCCCTTTGGTGAAGGGCCCATGAAGAACATAACAGCAAGCATTTCTAAAGTCTGCAAAAATTCTGGTGACTGATCCAAAATCCATGGATCTCCTCAGCTGGGAAAAAGAACAGGGCACTCCAAGCTCTACATTCACTAAGCAATAGTGCTATGAAGTGTCTCCTGTCACAAGCGCTCACTTCATCAAACATTTTAATAAATGCATGAATAAAATCTGTGTTGTGGGAGTCTGTGATTTTTTTTTAAAGTAGCAGATTGTCAAGTCCTTCCCCAAAGACCAAACTGAAGGAGCCCAACCACGGGCACCCAACCATTCACCCCCAAAAAGGGGTTTGAGAAAATGGCTCTAAATGTTGCATTCTACAGCACATCTTTCCACGAAAAATGGTAAAAAAGTCATATGTATATTACACAAAGACCTGATGGGGCACTTATAAAATAACTGTGGTTATACAATCAGCAATACAAGTTCCTAAATCAGCATTGTTTATCACACAAATATCACCTGGAAATATTTGGGAAACCCACAAAGTGTTGCCCTACAAATACTAGCGTGTCACTTTCACAATGTACTCCATCACCCTCCTGCGCATGTACCAGGCATTCGCTTTCAGTAAACAGGCTCAATTTGTTCCAACGCATTAGAACATCATTTCTCAGAATAGTCTCTTGCCTTTCATCAGCAACTTGCCATTTACTGAAAATGTACTGTCACCCCAAAAAATCAACTTGCCATAGTCTAAAAATATATATTTTATCTACTAGTACAAGTTTGACATACTCCGAAAACAATCTTTTTTTTAATCTCAAAATGCCCGCTTTCATTTCTCATTGATTAACTTTGTCTAAAAATATCTTCTTGTTTTTTCCCCCCTGAAAATAGCCTCATTTGGCATCAATATCAGTTTGACTACAAATTCTGATGTGAATTTACATCCAATGAAGTGCTACTTTCTATGAAACAGGGGCCAAGAACACCTCCCCATCCATTGCTTTAGGATTAGGAAAGAAGTGAGCTTGATGTGCAGAAAGATGGATGTACACAAGTATTTACAACTTACAAGAGGCACTGACAGAAAAGCTATACTGTGGGGATCCTTCCAAAAGAAGAGGTGAGACTACCTTCAAAGAGATCTTTGAACAACTAGGTGAATCTGTGCTACTAATGTCATCTGTTGCACAGAAGAACAAGGTGAAGAATACAGACTCAAATGTGTTTTCCTTTAAATGTGAGCAAAATCTCAAGGGCAAACTTAGGCTATGGTGACTTCCAATCAAAAGGGGGATTAGTCAACAAACCCAATGGGTCCTTCCTGTTAACAGAGTACCTTACAGAACATGAGAGCAACATCCTACTGGGTAAACCTTACACACAATTGAACATTATCCAACACGTACCTAATGCCACCAAGTGTATTGAACAAGCGCACAGTGCTTTCAGAAGAGTAGGGTGCATTGTGAACCTCACACAAAAGGGAGCAAAAATTAATCTTCCATCTCGGTTGGTCTTCGATGGATCAAATGATGAAATTCAATGGCAAATGCTGACTATACAACAGTAGCTTTGAGGATTTGAGGTATTTGGAGATGTGTAGCATGGGCAGGCCGTTTATACTCTATCCTTTACTGAAATTTAAAAATATTCTGTAGTCCTTCTTTACACTTACAATGCCAAACTACTTTTAATTAATAACATGGGAATTAATTTTCTGATTACCATGAAAAACAAGCATTTGCAAAGATAAATGTTCCGGCTTTGACAAGACTATGGGGCCGATTCCGATGTGGGTCGGAAAACTCTCCGACCGAGCCGGATCCAGAGAGATTTCCGACCGAGCCGGACTCCTACAGTCCGACCGAGCAAGTACGATGCGGCCGCATGCTGCCGGACTCGATTCGGTCGGACTCCCATTGAAGTCAATGGGAGCCGGTCGTACGACGCGTACATGGGCTCCCAGTGACTCAATGCGTACGTCGCAAACAAGTGCGCCCCCTACAGTGTGTACGCGTCGGTGCAACTCGCACCGTACATGCATGTTTAGGGGGGGACCCTTGGGTCCCCCCTGTGTTCTACTCGTACGGCTACGGGTGCATGGGGGTCTGGCACGGACCCCCCAAGTCCGGCTCCGGGAGCTTTTTCGAGCCTGACGCTCCGACTCGATCCGGCTGTCCGACGCGTCCATCGTACTCGCTCGGTCGGATAACGTCTCCATTGCGTGGTGCGATTCGTTTCCGTACGAGTCGGTCGGAGCGGTTCGGATCTGGAAACGGTTCGGTCGGAACACACGCGTACATTCGCATCGTACTCACTCGGTCGGACAGCTGTACGAGTCGGTCGGAAAAAACGCGTTCGGCTCGTATTTTTTCCAGACGAATCGTATTCGGTGCGCTTCCGGCCGAGATCGGAATTGGCCCCTAAGTTTCTTGCAGGAGTTAAAAGTGTAAAAGTGAAAAATGTGGCTATCTAGATAAAATAAACATAATATGAAAGCAACAAGCAGTGATTGGTCTAACAGAACTGGCACTGAAGCAGACCACTTTTTAGGCTGATGTGCATAAGTGCAAAAATAAAATAAAGTCACTCACAGTGAAGAGGATCAGTGGCTGAAATGGTCTGATCCGTTGCCCGATGCTGTGGTGCGTAGAAGTGAAATGTGAACAGCTGAACAAAGTGAAAGGCAAAGAGGGCTGACCAAAAGCTTCTGTATGTATAAAAGTGGCTGGATTTATTTAGGAATTTTGTTGAGAAAATAAGAGTGGTGAGATGGCTAATGCTGCCTCTAAACAAGACCTTAGGAAATGCTTCCTTTAGCCCAGTGGTTCCCAACTTGTGGGCCAGGGACCGGTGTGGGTCCATGTAGCCTCCTCAGAAGGTCTGCAACTACTTTGGAAATTAAATATTATTAACAGATTAATAAAGTGTATATAATAAAGAAGCTAAATATACAATTCAAATTTTTTAAACGTACTGTAAATGTGAAGGAATTTGAAATTGGAGGCTAAAAATTAAATTAGTGTCTTCAGATTGATTTATGGGAGCAGTGCAGATGCATCAAACAGAATATAGTATGGATGATGAGTGGCCTCAATTTAATTTAGAAAAGCTCCAAGCTTTCTATTAAAATAAAAATAAAAATGTTATATGTGTTTGCGAGTGAAATAAAATGTGTCATCATTTGTGAATGTGCTTGATGAATTTTTTTTCTGTATTTTTTGTGTGTTGTTTTGCCATTCAAATCATTGACAATGCTTAGGCCAGGTTCTAGTAATGACTCAGTGAGGGGGTCCCCAGATTCCAATAATGATTCAGTGGGGGTCCTCGGGTTCCAGTAATGATTAAGCTGGGGTCCACAGAATTCAAAAGGTTGGGAACCAGTTTAGTGAGTCGCGGTTTTTGCCAGCATGACAAACAAAATGGAGTGAAGACAGGACGTACGCCTGTATTATTTCAAGTACCTGTAGACCTTTTTGGAGACGCACCATTGAGACTTGGGAAATGCATTTTTCATTCTAGCAGTGATTATGTAGGTGGTAAGCATACTTTGCTTCCTCTCAAATAAAATGTTCCCCATCTACTCTTGTAAGAGACACAAAACATGGTAAAAAGTCTGTCTCTGTGCTCCTTTCAGTGCTCTAAAGTGGGATTGACAACTTTGAAATAACTCAATCTACAACCAATAACTAGTGACGAGGACATGTGACCAATTGTAAGTGACTATGCCATAAATATTAGTTAGATGTACTAGAATGATATGTTCTGGTGCATCACCTGCTCATTTATGACAATATGAATGAATGCCAATGACATGGGAGGGTCAATGTCTTCAATCAATGACTCTCTCTAACAGATATAGATTTAATCTACACTTGAAATATATGTGAGTGTTCATTACTACCCAATGATGTGTCAAAGAGGTAGAATAGTTGCATGTAATAAATGTGGCACTTTTATCCTACGCCGAAAATGTAGCCAGTCCATGTGTAACACCTGAAGGTCTATCAGTGCAGTTTAGGTGTGTGTGAAATTTGAGAAATTTGCCTTTGCATATGTATGTGCAATTTCATCAAAATTGCATGAAATTACACAAAAATATGCAGAATTACGACAAAACCAAATCTGTCATTTCATGCAAATTTGTAGTGTGAAATGTGTCCTTACGTCAAATTTTTTGTCCACAAAAGCACTGCTCACAATCTGTCGTTCCCGTGTGTCCATGGTAAATTTTTACCACAAATGATGCAATTCACGGTATATTTTTTACCACAAAAGGCATATAATTACAGGAGGTGGTGTAATGCGGTAATTTCGGGCATTTTTGTGTAACAAGCGTAACGCAAAATTCTCAAAATGATGTGAATTACGCCAGTGCAATTTGAATTTCACCCAGGAATAAAATAAATGAGACTTTTGATACCTTCGTCAGTTATTTCATTCCTAGTGGCATGATACCATGGTGATTGGTGTTGTTACGCTATATTTGGTTCGATGCTGTAGTGTGTGCATGTAGTTGAAGCCTTCATGTCCGTTCTGTTGGAGTCACTCATTGTATAAATGTTGAACTGCTTGCCTTCACAACCTCCCTGCAGTTCTCTCCCAGCTCTGAACGGCCACTCTGCATCAGGGGAGCTGCTGATTCTTGTGATTGGACTGCTAATGACTAATGCTCTGCTGCGAGAGATGTGCTGGGGGTAGAGATTTATAAAGAGGAAAGGTGGCCGTGTCAGCTTCGCGACTCTCCCTAGAGGGACATAATTAGATGCACACTAGGGACATAATTAGATGCACAGTGAATACAGTGTAACAAGCACTGGCAACGCCAATAGGTCTCAGCTCTAAAAGCTTGAGGTATTGGCTTTGCCAATGCTTTGTTGAAATCACAAGCATATGCATGTGTCAAGAATCAAGATCCATTCACCACTCATTCTGGCATCCTGGAACCGGCCAAGGGACACGTGCATCATGACATGCACCTGAGTGGTGAAACGCGCACATGCCTGCATTGTGATGCATTGCATGACTCATGTGTCATGATGCAGGCAGCCAGTCTTTTTTAAGATGGCAGTCAGCCATGTTAGTATGGTAAACTAAAATTAAAAAAAGTCAAATTAAGTGCACACAAAGTGCATTAAAAGTTAGCAAGTAGCCCATCAGCACTTTCAAGCTGCTGGGTACTCTGAAAATAAATAGGTGAATGAAAAAATTATGTTAATATGTGGAACTCAATATGGAGTGGCACGGGAGTAGGACAGGCACCTTTGGGGAGCAGGGAACGGGAGGATGAAAAAAGCAGCAGGACATAAATAAAATAAAAATGATTTTAACACAGGGAGTGGGATGGGGAGCAGGGCGGGCAGTTTCAGGAATCCAGGGACATAAATGAAAAGAAAGTGCATGCGGTTGAGTTTGAAAACACATGCACCCCTGTGGAGTGCTAAATCTAAAATCAAAAAAGAGTCTTGTCAGGTATGCAGTGGAAGGATACAACTTAGTCCAATCAGAACACTGTGAGATCAGTATTCTTTGAGGCCGAACGAGCACACAATCGGGGCGGGACGCTGTTGGAGCAGGAGCAGACAACAGAAATAGACATCAGAGCCATCCAATCATGAGCAAGGAACTAAACCAAACCCTCCTCTAAGTATGTGACATGTATCAGTAACAATAGGTCTGCTTACAGGCAGATACAGCTGTCTGCATCCGAGACCTAAGAAGGCACACACTTCTCTTGTTGAAATAAGGATAGTGAAATTGTAGTTTTTAAATAGAAATGTCTATGTGTGATGTGATTGGATGAGTGACAACACTTGACAGATGCCCGGCTGAGAGGACTTCTTGATTCGAAAAGAGTACCAGGTGATGGAAGGATGACACACTGGATGCAGGATGCTCTGATTCCTTAGATGCTGAGGGTTATCATCAATCACATCAGTAGACCGTCTTCTGCAATGACCAAGGAGCAAAATGTCAGTCATTATTGAGTAATTCACATTGATTATATCAGACATAAGGACAGGTTTTAGTAAGAATTGAAAAAGGTAAATTGATAATTAAGATTTACTAACCTCCAAGACACCTGCTGAATAATGCTGCATAAATGTCTTACTAACTATAATGCCCAGATGCAATTTTTGGTTGCTGATGAGGACTCACTGTCCTACACTTGAGGCAGCCCTTGACTTCCTTTTTAGTAGTGATGCACTATCCACAATGCTATGGCTCTGGTTGCATTTTCTAGCACGTGACCAACCTAACAGCAACGTTCTGAGTGGACTAAACCTGCTTGATTAGAGGCCATCAATCAATCAATCAGGACCTGTATTGCGCGGCTGCTTCACTCATGAGGGTCTCGAGGCCCTGAGGGGTCCCGCTGCTGGATCTCGCAGACCATGGCATCCACAGACACAGTAAATCACCCTCATCCAAGGAGTAAATAATGTTATAGTCACTAAACTAATTGGGTAGACAGTGGAGAGACTTGGCTGAACACTAGAAAAGGAAACGGCCTTTACAATTCGGGCATTACAATTTAATGCCTTTACCACACACCCATTACCACACAATGCCTTTACCACTCACTGCCTTTACAACGCAAGCCATTACCACAAATATGCCTTTACAACGCATGCCTTCACATCGCAAGGTAAGTATATATAAGGTAAGTGCGTGTGTGTTAGCATATATATATATATATATATATGTATATTTTAGAGTTTAGGGGTGGGTAGGAGTATGGGATGGTAAAGGTTATTTAAAAAATGGCTGTTTGGGGGTTTCCCCAATTGTAATATTGGGGAAACCCCCAAATACCCCATAAACTCTAAAAACACCCTTTCCACCCTATACCCTTTTCCCACCCCAACCTGCCCCTAAATCCTAAAAACACCCTTACCCCCCAAAACTCCTACCCACCCCTAAACCCTAAAAACACTCTTACCACCCAATATATATTACAATTGGGGAAACCCCCAAACACCCCATTTTTTAAATTACCTTTATCATCCCATACTCATATATAAATGTCCAGTATTTGCAAAGCGCAAACAATTACCCGAAGGTGTCAAGGCACTGGGGGCCATCGGGTAGATTAAGCAAGCTATTGCCCAGAGTCACATGGTGCTGGGCTGATCTGCTGCCAGGGATCGAACCGTGAGCCCCAGGGTTCCGGAGTCAGTCGCCCTGGCCGCTGCACCACACCTCTTCCACTATTTACATATATGGATTTTACTTACCTTATATATACATACCTTATGTTCTAAAGGCAATGAGTGGTAAAGGTGCATGTAATGGATCGGTGGTAAAGGCATGCATTGTAAGTGCATATGTTTTTAAGACATACAACCCACTGTAAATAATTTCAGGTTATGAAAAGCAAGTTCTTGGATAGAACTAAACTGGTGTACAAGAGGTCAGAGGGATGATGTTCTAAAATCCAGAATCCTTGCCCATGGTGGAAGAGGCCCCATAATATCCGGCCACCCGATTGGTACCCAGAGTTCATCATTGCCACTAACAACCATCTCCTCCATCTTATCTGTTATAGGTTTAACCAGTGGGAGACTACCTGCTCATTGCAGTCCATTAGGCACAACTTCAGATTACTACACAGTGACCCAAAGTACTGGTGCAATTTGAGTAAATTCTGCGTATTATCCACTTAACAAGACGACCAGTGAATGAACGGCCCCAAGAGGGGGATTAAAAAGTTTCAGTGGATTGGTGACAGCAAGGAGCCACAAAGTGTAAGGAAAGGATGTGCCAATGGGCTGAGTTAAATTAAAAGTGGGGCAACAATTGAGCCTGTGTACAATTCTTTAAAAAAACAAAACCATGTCAGTGGTGTGCCAAGTATCTGTGTCTCTGTCTGTTAATACTAACTTTTGTTTTTACTTCAATTTTTTTGGGCTTCAAGGGTTCAGTGGCTAAATCAGCTGTGCAAAGATTCAAATCTTTCCCTTTCATATTTGACAGATCCCTGAAAAGGGCCTAATACCCTAGCCCGTTGGTTGATAAATTTAGCTGCACTTCAGCATCAAAATCTGCCAAATTCTCAAAGAATTTCCTGCTTTTAAATTAGAATAAAAGAAAAGAAATTTGATCTCAGCATTTACTATACTTATTGCTTCACAAGATAAAGGCTGGGGGTTCTGCTTGCAGGGGCGCCATGAGAGCGAAGTTTCGTGAAGCATGGAACTGTCCTTGCATTTGGTAGTGATAACCGGGGAGGAGGGGGGATCTCCTAGAGAAGTATCAGGGGTGATGAGATGAATGCCCAAGGAGAAGTACCTTGGTGATTATTTACCAACTTTTAATATGCCTTTCCCATGCTTTCCGTAACTCTAACGGTGCACCTCAATAAACCAAGGGTAAGGGGGCATGAAATTGTGGGAAATTTTAAAGAACACACTCATTTGGCACAGGTCGGTTCTGTAATAAATTGATGAACTCATCCTTGGAATCAGCGCCTGTTCCTAGGAGCTGGAAACAGGCTCTCCTGCTCTCTTTACCTTGTATTTTAAGCAACTACAGTCCCATTTCTCTCTTACCGGCAGGGGTGAAAATGCTTGAGAAGTTAGTTAATAGACAACAATCTCACTTTCTGGACTCTAATCATTTGCTACATGATTCACAATCAGGGTTCGGTTCAGGATATAGCACGGAATCTGCCTTACTTGAGGTCACCGAGTATATCAAGGACAATCATGATCAGAATTCCTCGGCGATGGTGGTGCTACTCGACTTATGCTCGGCATTTGATACGGTATCTCATGCGATTCTCCTAAGCCGGCTCAGTAAATTGGGAATTCAAGGTCAGGCCTTGGGCTGGTTTACATCATTTTTTGGAAGACACAACACAGTCTGTTCTGTTGGCTTTTTTTATTACTTCCTCAAAACCTCTTGATTGCGGAGTCCCGCAGGGCTCTGCTCTGAGTCCCACTCTCTTTAATATTTATCTGGAGCTCTGTGAGAGTCTTGTCGAATCCCGGGGTTTGCGAGTGATCTCATGGGCTGATGGTACTAAGCTCCTCCTATGCTTTCAGGAGACTGACATGGAAGATCTTAATTCTTTTATACGTTGTCTTAAATCAGTGGGCGATTGAATGAGCAATAACTGTCTTAAGCTTAACTCCGATAACACAGAGATTCTTTTCTTTGGAACTAAGGGCCATATGTAGGTAATTTCTATTTACCGATTCCTAAATACCGAATTTTACCGATTCAGTATTTAAGAATCGGTAAATAGAATGTAGGTAAACATTCGGTAAATTTTACCGATTCGGTAATATTAGTTATTACCTATTCGGTATTTACCGAATTGGTAATAAGGAATACCTTCCCATTCATTCCTATGGGCCTGGAGGCCCATAGGAATGAATGGGAAGCCATTCACTATTACCGATTCGGTAAATACCGAATCGGTAATAGGGGGAGCATATTCAAGGGTGGCAGGGTGTCAAATTGACACCCTGTTGCACCCCTGAATCGTGCATGTGTGCACATGTGGCGCACATACATGCCCTAAGGGCATGTATGTCTGCCACATGGCACTTTTAAAAAAGCACAAAATTGCTTTTTAAAAGGTATTCGGTATTTACCGCCAACTTATAGTTGGTGGTAAATAACGAATCCTTAAACCTAAAATGCACTCACTTGAGTGCTCCCTACATAGGATTTAAGGAATCTGTAATTTACCGATTCCTTAAAATAGCGAATCGGTATATTACCGACTCCTTAAATCCGGCCTCCTACATCGCAAAGGGCTAAATACCGGTAGGTAATGGGAAATTTACCGATTTTCGGCCGTTACCGACCGGTATTAGCCCACCTACATATGGCCCTAAATGCTGTCCTGACTCATTTAACTGGTGGCCTTTGGAGCTGGGGACACCGCCTTCCCCCACCTCGACCGCTAAGAACCTGGGTAGGAAATTTGATTCAGATCTCTCCTTTGAACCTCAAATCAAAGCCATATCTGCATGAAGCTTTGCAACTCTTGCCATTGACCTTGCCAGGTAGGTCGCTCCCCCACCACACAGCTCTGCCTGTGCTGCCCTGCTGCTGCTGGTTAGTGCTCTTGCCTTCTGTCTCCCACTGCCTCCTCGTTGTTGTGCCCGTTTTTCCTGCTGTTGCCCTTTGCCTTCTGTTCCCCTCGTGTGCCTGATTCTGTGCCCTTTGCCTTCTGTTTCCCCTCGTGTGCCTCCTGTCCCTGTGCCCGATTGTTTTGCCTTCTGTGTTTCCCCGTGTGCCCCTGATTCTGTGCCCATTTTGCCTTCTGTTTCCCCTTGTGTGCCCCTGATTCCGTGCCCGGTTCTGTGTCCCTCGCCGCTACCGTTTCCCGCCGCTGCGTCCCCTGCGGCCCCGCCCCCCTCACTGACAATTCGCTGCCCCTGCCTCCCGCCTCCCAGCTGCTCCTCCCTCCCACCTCCCCATATATGGCGGCCGCTGCGCGGTGAGGAGAGCGACCCTTGACCTTGCCAGGTAGGTCGCTCTCCCACCACACAGCTCCGCCTGTGCTGCCCTGCTGCTGCTGGTTAGTGCTCTTGCCTTCTGTCCCCCACTGCTTCCTCGTTGCTGTGCCCATTTTCCTGTTGTTGCCCTTTTGCCCTTTGCCTTCTGTTCCCCTCGTGTGCCTGATTCTGTGCCCTTTGCCTTCTGTTTCCCCTCGTGTGCCCCCTGTCCCTGCGCCCGATTGTGTTGCCTTCTGTGTTTCCCCGTGTGCCCCTGATTCTGTGCCCATTTTGCCTTCTGTTTCCCCTTGTGTGTCCCTGATTCCGTGCCCGGTTCTGTGTCCCTCGCCGCTCCCGTTTCCCGCCGCTGCGTCCCCTGCGGCCCCACCCCCCTCACTGACAATTCGCTGCCCCTGCCTCCCGCCTCCCAGCTGCTCCTCCTCCCTCGCACCGCTGGCAAGCCCGTCTGCACCCGTCCGCGCCTGGACCGTGCCCAGCGCCAGAACCCCTGGTCCTCGCGCCCACCAGGACGAGCGCCGCCGCTATGATGCCAGCACACTCCACGCTCTCAACCCCGGACGGACCCACACCTGCTTCAAGGCCGCCCCGAAACGCACTCATGGTCCCTTCACCTGCCGGAACTGCAGCTACACCAGCCTCAGAGCCGCCGAAGCGCCTGCCAAGAAGGACCCCAACCACCTCCGATGCATCCTACTGAACACTCGCTCCGCACGCAAACACGCCGTCGAGCTCTGGGACCTGCTCGACACATCATCCCCGGACGTCGCCTTCCTGACAGAGACCTGGATGAACGACTCCTCCGCACCCGACATCGCCATAGCCATCCCAGACGGCTATAAGATCACCTGCAGAGACCGCACCAACGGAGTAGGAGGAGGAATCGCCATCGTCCACAAGAACACCATCAGGGTCTCGACCCGCACCGACGACACTCTCAGCACCGCCGAACACATGCACTTCCAGATCCACACGGACCCCAACACCACCCTAAGAGGCACCCTCGTCTACAGACCCCTCCGGACCCCGACCCCAGTTCAGCGACTCCATCGCCGACTTCATCAGCTCACACGCCCTAACCTCCACCGACTACATCCTCCTCGGAGACCTGAACTTTCACCTGGAGAACAACAACGACAGCAACTCCACCACCCTGATCGACAATCTCGCCAACCTCGGACTGAGACAGCTCGTCACAACGCCGACCCATTCCGCTGGCCACACGCTCGACCCCGTCTTCTCCTCAAGCTCCCACGTCTCCTTCAGCCACACCACCGAACTCCTCTGGACAGACCACCGCTGCATCCACTTCACCTTCCAGAAACCCACCACACACCACCGCACCCAACAGATCCCACGCCGCTGCTGGAGCAAAGTCACCGAAGACCAACTACAGGCAAACCTCGCTCTCAGCCCACCCACCGACCTCTCCAACACCGACGACGCTGCCCGCAACCTCAGACGATGGATTGACGACTGCGCCAACACCCTCGCCCCACTGAAAAAACCCACCTACAGAGACACCAGCAAGAGAGCCAGCTGGTTCACCCCGGAACTCCTAGCATCCAAGCGTACCTGCCGGAAACTAGAGATGAAATGGCACTGTGAAAAGACACCGGACAGCCACGCAGCCCACAAAGACGCCATCCGCAACCACCATCACCTCATCAGGGCCGCCAAGAGGATCTCCTTCAAAGACCGCCTCGACAACAACGCACACAACAGCAAGGAGCTCTTCAACATCGTGAAGGAACTCTCCAACCCCAGCTCCAACACCAACGACATCCCGCCGTCGCAAGCCCTGTGCGATTCCCTCGCCACCGTCTTCCACCGCAAGATCACCGACATCCACGACAGCTTCAACACCCAGACAGCCCCAACAGACACCGACACACCAGACTCGCCGCACACCATCGACCACGACCCCTTGCCAGCCTGGGCCAATGTGAACATCGATGACACCATCAAGACCATGAGCACAATCCACTCCGGCTCCCCGTCAGACCCTTTTCCGCACCACGTCTTCAACAAAGCCAGCAGTTCCATCGCACCCCACCTGCGCAACATCATCAACCTCTCCTTCGAGACCGCGACCTTCCCAGAGAGCTGGAAACACGCTGAGATCAACGCCCTGCTCAAAAAACCCAAGGTGGACCCAAGAGACCTCAAGAACTTCCGGCCCATCTCCCTGCTTCCTTTCCCAGCCAAGGTCATCGAGAAGATCGTCAACAGACAGCTAACCCGATACCTCGAAGAAAACAGCATCCTGGACCCATCCCAGTCAGGGTTCAGCAGCAACCACAGCACCGAGACTGCCCTCATCGCCGCCACCGACGACATCAGGACCCTGCTGGACAACTGTGAGACCGCAGCCCTCATCCTGCTGGACCTCTCCACCGCCTTCGACACTGTCTGCCATCGCACTCTACGCGCATGCCTCCACGATGCAGTGATCTGAGACAAGGCCCTGGAATGGACCACCTCCTTCCTCTCCGGCAGAACCCAGAGCGTCCGCCTCCCCCCGTTCCGATCCGAAGCCTCCGAGATCATCTGCGGCGTACCCCAGGGATCATCCCTCAGCCCGACACTGTTCAACATCTACATGGCCCCGCTCGCACGCATCGCCCGACAGCACGACCTCAACATAATCTCCTACGCCGACGACACTCAACTGATCCTCTCCCTCACCAAGGACCCCCTCACTGCCAAATCCAACCTCCACGAAGGAATGAAGGCCGTCGCCGATTGGATGAAGAGCAGCCGACTAAAGCTGAACACGGACAAGACGGAGGTCCTCATCCTCAGCTCCAACCCTTCAGCCTGGGACGACTCCTGGTGGCCTACTACACTGGGGGCAGCCCCAACACCCACCGACCATGCACGCAACCTGGGAGTCATCCTCGACTCAATGCTCTCCATGGCCAAGCAAGTCAATGCAGTCTCCTCCTCCTGCTTCAACATCCTCCGCAAGATCTACAGGTGGATCCCGTCAGATACAAGAAGAACAGTCACCCAGGCCCTCGTCAGTAGCAGACTCGACTATGGAAACGCCCTCTACGCGGGAACCCCGGCCAAGCTCATCAAACGACTGCAACGCATTCAAAACGCCTCGGCACGCCTGATCCTCGACGTACCACGCCACAGCCACATCACCCCCACCTGAGAAACCTGCACTGGCTCCCCGTCGACAGGAGAATCTCCTTTAAACTCCTCATCCATGCACACAAGGCACTTCACAAGACCGGCCCAGCCTACCTCAACAGACGGCTCTTCTTCTACGTCCCCAACCGCCAGCTCCGCTCCACTCCGCCGACCTCTCCCTCGCCACCGTCCCCCGCATCCGAAGAACCACCACCGGCGGCAGATCCTTCTCCCACCTCGCCGCCAAGACCTGGAACACCCTTCCACTCAGCCTACGACAGACCCAAGACCTGCTGACCTTCAGGAGGCTACTCAAGACCTGGCTGTTCGACCAGTAGCGGCACCCCCCCCTTTTTTCTTCCCTTTTTTCTTCCCCAGCGCCTTGAGACCCTCGCGGGTAAGTAGTGCGCTCTACAAATTCCGTGATTAATTGATTGATTGATTGAACTCTTAAATCCTTAAGGAGAATGTTGCATCTAGCGCCAGAGGATACTCGCAAGATTAATGTTCACTCTTTGGTGACTTCGAAATTGGACTATGCACTCAGCTTATACTTTGGCCTTCTGGCGTATCTGACTCAGCGCCTTCATATTATTCAAAACGCCGCGGCTTGCCTAATTTTGAAGATTCCAGCGCATTTATCGGTGCCACCCTACCTGCAACAACTTCACTGTCTGCCTGTAATTAATCGGGTTCAATTCAAGGCCCTTAACTTTGCCTACAGAGCTCTTGAATTTAAAGGTCCCCTCTACCTAAGGAAGAAACTCAAGGTCTATTCTCAAACTAGATCCTTGAGATCCAACAGATTAAAACTGCTTCACAGTCCCCAGTTTTGCAAATCTAGGAGAGGTGAAGATCTTTTGTGTGCCTCACAACCAGGCTCTGGAATTCCCTCCAGCTAGGCCTTTGGTTAGCGCCACCAGAATAATTTTTAAAAAACATTTGAAGACATTTCTTTTTCAATTTGCTCTGTAATCTTTCTTTAGCTATTTATCGGTCACTTGCTGAGAGAGCCAGGACGCTTCTTTAGAAGCATCTGTGCGCTTTATAAATACGTTTGTATTGTATTGTGTAGTGTATTGTGTGTGAGCAAAAGGAACTCTTTTCCTTGTGAAGGAAAAAAGTAAAATACAAAGTTCCTAATTCACAAAGCTGGTGCCTGTAAATGTGATTTACTAATCGAAATGTCTTAATAAAAAGTGCAAACTAATGTTTGAAATTCGTTAAAAATCTGGTTTTGCCCCTGTAAATGGTTTCACCAGTGGCGGCTCCTGGAGGGAGTGCTGCGGGCCGGTGGGGCGGGGCGGGGCGGGGGTAGTAAACTACGGCGTACGGCCGAACAGATTTAAGTAACTAACTAAATAAATAAAACGAATTACATTGCACGCGCTGCATCGCAAATGGCGATGCAGCGCGCGCAATGTAATTCGTTTTATTTATTTATTTAGTTACTTAAATCTGTTCGGCCGTACGCCGTAGTTTACTACCCCCCACCCTGCCCCTCCCCCGCCCCACCCCACCGCCCCGCAGCACTCCCTCCAGGAGCCGCCACTGGTTTTCACTCACAAAGAAGCTTCTGTGTGAGTAAATTCACTTCACTCAGTTGGAAGCGTGGGTTCCAGTGCCGGAATGGCCTGGATGTTTGTGACTAATCACAAACTTAACTGTTTGTGGGTGTTCACAAACTACCCTCCAACCCTTTCCCACCTTGGAAACACTCAGAGCTTTAATCATTAGAAAGGCAGGAGTAAATCTATTTCCAGAGTGGTAAAGGCAAAGGAACCCTCTTTCATCACCCACCCCAACCGCCGCCTGCCCCTGCCCCCACCCAAAAAAAGTGAACAAAAAAGTTAGTAAGTAAATTTGCACGCTCTCTCTTTTCTTTTCTCAGATGAAAATATAGGTTTGCATAATTTCACATCATGGAATTCACTAAAAAACACAGGATTTGCCTGGAAAACTGATAGACACAGGCTTCCAAGGGTGAAGTCCAAAAGGTGTGTGACTTCTAAACCGCAGAAATCTGCACCCATGCAAGGTAGGACGCTTGCAGGTGCAGATTTTAGTCTGGCTTTAAGAATCGGACCCACAGTATTTTTGGAAAGCATAAATTCTCACAGGACTGGCAGCTCTGTAATAACCTGGAAATTCGTGAATTTTTGGTGAGTTGCGCGTCCACAGCAAGCAATTACATTTACCAGGCACTGTGTTAACGTGTAGTGTTTACTCAGACGTCAGAGATGGTAGGATATATCAAAACCTGAGCCCTTATTATCCAATGGGCTTCAGTGCTGGTGCAAATTTGCACTGACATTCTGCCAGTGCTTAATGTATCAATAAACACGTGCCAGAGACCAAGGTATTGCTCCAGAGACCGCTGCAGCAGGCACTACTGCCTGGCACTGCCATCACAGCCACATACACTCTCTATAAATGTGGGTGTTGGAACATCTCCAGGCCACCCGAACCTACAGTTATGTTTAAATGTGTATTTAATTTTTTACCTGATGTGCTCCCTTTGAAATAGACAAACACCACCACTGTGTGGTAAGTGCAGATGTTAACAATTAAGTGCTGGTGCTGAGCACAGGCAAACACCGGTACAAATTAAGCACTCAATATAGACTGCACTGCTGCAAATTTGCACTTACCTTTCCAGATTAGTACTGGACACTTGGTTGCGCTAATTTGGATCGGCATTCCCCGATTGTATTGATTGCACTGTTGCTGGTGCAGATTTCTAGATCATTGCTGGCTGCTGCTTGTGCAAATTTGCACTGCCATTTCCAGACAACATGCATTGCACTGCTGCTGATGTATATTTTCTCAGACATTTTTAGATTACACAGACCGCCTCATGTTTACATTGGCTTTGTCATTTTGAAATCACGTAAATTGCACAGGTTCAATTTTCTACCAACATTTGGACCATCTCGATCTATTGTGCACTGCAACATATTTACTTGAGGACTGATTATTATATTGCAGTTTGCACTGAGTTCAATTTTCGTACTTTGGTGCAAAATTTGGTGCAAAATTGCCAGCTGCAATGTATGTAGCCAAGACGTGTTGCCGGTGTTGGTGCAAGTCTATGCAACTCTCATCCTGGGTTTAGAATTGGCTCGCTAACTCTGGTAGCGCACCATTATTAATGTAAAAATAATTTTCGAGAAATTGCAGTAAAACGAGAGCATCTTAGAACGGAACTCGCGTGACCCTCGCACCACGAGACACACTTCGAACCCGCGCGCCCCAGAGTCAATCTCCTTCCGCCAGGTAAGTGCCTGTAATCCGGCGCCCCACGCAGAGCACGGCAGCCACGGAGATAAAACGGCTCCCGGAGGAAATCGCTCTTTAAATGTGTAAAAAGCAGCGATGAACCATATGTCATAAAAACTTTACAGGGATCCTATCATGTGGGCTTCCGCGAGTTGCTTTTGTGTGAAGCTCAAATTGCACATCAAAAGGGATAATGCTTCTTTAAGCTGTTAAAATGACTTTAAAAATTTTCATTTAATGTCAGCGAAGGGGAAAAAAAACCTTCAAATGGCCAAGTTATATCGGCTAGATAGCTGTTTCGTTCCATAAAGTGTCTGCGCTGGATCTGAGCAGTCGGAAATCCTAGGGTGATAAATAGCCATTTCTAAGTAAATTTCATGCAATTGCCCTTTGGTTAAAGTCTCTCCTCTCAGCACTTTTCTGCGCGCTGAGCCCGGCTAATAATATTCCGCAGCGGCTGCTCTCCGGTCTGACAACTGATTGCAGTTTGAAGCCGTAAATGGCTGATTTCATAATTGGTATAATTTTTCACAAGTACCTAAATGTCATATAAGGGAAGAATAAGCAACCTGGACCCGATGCCGCCGCGTTCTCCTTCCCCCGAAAATCAATAATGTATTAAAACCCCCCGAACTGATTAAAATAATGCGCCCTGAGTAGGTTTTCCGAAGAAGGCAGATTTCTTCCAGGGTGATAGATTTATGGCGAGAGGGTTAATACATGAGTGGAGGAGAGATACTTCACTGCGCGCACTTCGTTTTCCTAATTAAAGTTTTATTCTTCTGCGCCGTCCTTTTTTTTGTACATATACTTAGAGGCAATTAAATACAACACATAGTTTTCCTTCGGGTTGGAGGACAGCATGTTGTGGCAATCACAGCAGTAAAAAAATGGACACCCAAATTAGCAGTGGGTCTGATTAATTAAATCAGCGGTGGCCAACGTGGGTACAGGGGTGGGGGGTCGAATCTATGCCAGTGTTTAATGGGGCCAACCCTTGAACAATGTCACAAGCCATCTCAGATCCCCAGCTGACATAATCGTTAAAACAAACAATCTAGAATGTCTCATCCAGAAAACAATGTCACAATGCATCTCAAAACCGCAGCTGACATCATCAAACAAACATTCTAGAATGTCCCAAATGTACAAGGAGATCGCAATGCATCTCAAAACCCCAGCTGACATCATCAAACAAACATTCTAGAATGTCACCTCCAGACAACAACAAACACAATGCATCTGAAAACCACAGCTGACATCATCAAACAAACATTCTAGAATGTCTCCTCCAGACAACAAGATCACAATGCATCTCAAAACCCCAGCTGACATCATCAATCTAACATTCTAGAATGTCCCATGTGTACAAGGAGATCACAATGCATCTCAAAACCCCAGCTGACATCATCAAACAAACATTCTGGAATGTCTCCTCCAGACAACAACAAACACAATGCATCTGAAAACCACAGCTGACATCATCAAACAAACATTCTAGAATGTCCCATGTGTACAAGGAGATCACAATGCATCTGAAAACTACAGCTGACATCATCAAACAAACATTCTAGAATGTCTCCTCCAGACAACAACGATCACAATGCATCTCAGAACCGCAGCTGACATCATCAAACTAACATTCTAGAATGTCCCATATGGACAAGGAGACCACAATGCATCTCAAAACCCCAGCTGATGTCATCAAACAAACATTCTAAAATGTCCCATCCAGAGAAGGTCACAACGCATCTCAAACCCTTAGCTGACATCATTGTTAAAATAAACATTCTAGAATATCCCATCCAGTGAACAATGTCACAATGAATCTCAAAATCCCAGCTGACATCTTCAAACAAACATTCTACAACGTGTATTGTTGGTGATTGTTAAACATGCAGCACCAGGAAAACAGAATTGATTTTTTTCTACACTGGATTGCCCCTTTAAAGGTTATCCACAAATAAAAAAGTATATGCAGTAAACCTAAACAGAGTCTATTTACATAGTGATTGTCTCGAATATCTGGCATGGATCCGGCCCTCATGGGCGCTGGAGTTTCCTGATTTCAGCAGCGATTACACACATTCCTATGCATGCATTAAGGTGGAACTTGCTTGATAACTGTGAAAGAGTGCGCCTGATCGTGTTTGAGTCACCAAATATGTTGGGAATGTGTGAGATCTCTTTTCTCTTTAAATGAGGTAACTGTCTTCTGGAAGGTATGAGAGGAATGCAGTCGGAGCCAAAAAATGGGCCAGAATGTGCAATGGGTGCTATTGAGGTTGCAATAATATAGCATGCTACGGCTACTAGCTGCAAAGGGCTGGTGGTAATGATGTTCGATAATATGGACACATGGAGACGAGACTATTAGACGGCTAATGGGGTTATTGACCTACTGGCAGTTTTCGGTTCCAATGGAGATAAACCTCACACTTATTTGCAAGTTATTAAAAAACTGGAAGCTGTATCTGGCCTGGCCTGTCCTGTCTAAGGTAATCTTCCTATAGGGGAGTAGGCTGGAGTTGACAAAGATGTTGAGAGGTACCGGTTTCCAGAGTTTCAGGGCTAGAACTTTGATGCCTCAGTTACCATGGCTCAAAAATCTGGAACCAGGGTTGGCGAACAGGAAGAGGTTTGCAGGAAGTGGCTTCATCAGAACATGCATGAAATGTTTTGTGGTAATGGAGGGGGCATTACCATAGGGTGTTTATAATCACATAGATGCAGTCTTCACATGAGAACTGCACCACACTTGATGGGGAGGTTCATATTTCCATCTGCTTGGGTAGTAAGGCCGAGTGTTGTTGTATCTGTTCTCTGCCACCTGTGTCATTTCTACTTGGCGTTCCATTGGAACGTTGAGTTGTAATATGGTCGCTCCCTGGAGTAGGCCGTGGATAGCTTTTCCCAAGCTAGTATACATAAGAAAGACCCCCGTCTAACCTTCTCAATTAATCGGCATTGCCCTGAATTGACATGGATGAGCTATAGGCTCAGAACATTTTTTGTAGAAGTATCAAATATTTTATTTGGTCAATTCATATTTTTTATAACTTATTTATCTATACTGAGGGAAACATCTCCCTTCTTTGTCATACAAGATTAATCACATGAAATGACAGGTATCTCGAATAGTATACATGATGTTAAAAACATGAAAAACCATAAAGAACCGATTAATTCCATACACACACATGCATATCTTTCACACACTCACCTCTCAAAGTTCTGTATAAAAAGGCAGCTTCTAATCAATAATTGAGGGTCTTGCTTAACACAAAGGTTGCTGTAAATACAAGTAGTGGTACTACGTATTGCACTTGTCTTGTATCCTCATACATTGCATGGATCATCATATCTAATATAAACTTGTGCAGAATTCAACAATGTCATCCCAGTTCTTATCCTTTGTGTTGTTCCGTACAGAGAGTATTGTTTTCTTTATTGCTTCATGCTGTGGCCTAATGAATAGCTTTCCCAAGACCATAGCACACCTAGAATAAACATACAGCATAGGACCAGGAAAAATCTTGTCTAATTCTGGACGGATCTTGTTAAAAATGTCTGATTGGGCAAAAGAGTTTGAAGGTACCTCAGAAGGTGGCCAAGTAAATTACTTTTATTTGGGAACAATTAGATTAGAGCAAAATTCTTCACATCCACTCTTGGAGCAGATACAGGTCCCTAAGCACATCTTTGAAGGGCTCCTGCTGGGTGCTGATGAGCAGCTACGCTCACCAGCTATAGCATAAGAATCGGCGGTGGGGCGTTCATTCGAGAAACCACACGAGTATCAAAATATCAGTGATGGGCCTTCTGCTTGTGTGATACAAAGCTGTGGCTTCAACTGCATCATTGACATGGGTCAGGGGGATAGCTTCCCTTTTCAGTGGGCCATTCCTGTAAAGTTCCTTGAGCAGATATCTGAGATACGGCTCACTGCAATATAACCTAATAGTTTCAAGGACACAGTGGGATCCATGGAGTCAAAAAAGACTTTGAAGCAAGTTGGGTGAAAATGGGCCTCTGTCAAACGCACCCTCTTAATTTTAAAAATAATGCCCAGTGCCTAATGGTTTATCCAGGGGCAGTGGCTCTACTGTGACTCCTGGGGGCTTTGGAGCATTAGGGTTATTATTGGGAGCGTGAAAAACTCCCAATACAGTGATACCCATTTAATGCATCACTTCCCCCATGAATAAAGACATGTAATCTCAATTTAGAGACTCGCAGGTCTTGAGTAGGCCTTGGCGGTGTTTTACTGACACTAGAGAAATTGGAGTAATTTTGGTGATTCTGCATTACTCTTGTGATGCAAAATTACGGAAATTACGCAATTACACCTGCTCAAGTAGCTGCGGGCTGCTGCTGTTCGTACACTGTTGAATTTAGTGCTATTGTCTTATCGCTAAATGCACCATCTGGTCCATTTTGGACACAAGGGTGCATTCTGTGCTAAGAAAATAGTGCTAAGTGCTGGAATGTGCTTCTTTCATAATTACAAGTAATTACACATAATTTTGTAAAAATGATGCGTAATTATGCTAGAAGCAATTACGCAAGTTACACCCACCCCTAGTCTTGTGATCATGGGATCTGCTATCCCATAATCTCATGAGATCCAGGAGGTCATGGGGGTCATTTGTAATGAGGTGTGAATGTTATTGTGGCAGTTGAATCCCCTCCCCCTACACCAATAAAATATAATCACTTGTGCCTGCTATTTTTGTGAATTGAAAAAAGCTTCTCATGGTCAGAATTAGCAGTGGGTGAGGCTTAAACGTGCTCCATTGCTGTGTAAATTCCTATGTGATCTGTGAACATAAGACTACCATATGGGCTGTTGATTTGAAATCCAGAAGATTTGGGAATTTATGGGGATATTTGGTTTGAGATGTCATGTGCTTTTGCTAAGGCACACTCATTATTTTGGACACAATACTTGGTATCCAGAGATTGTAGACTTGAAACGGCTCCCAAGAAAACACAAGGGCATGAGGTTTATAGCTGAACTAGGATTTTCTGCTGGTGGCATGCTCAGAGGGGAGAACAAGGAGTGGCCAAAAAGGCACATGAATATTGTTTGTTCATATATTGAGATGATGTCGAATATATATCATAAGTAGGGCACCGGTTTTATGGTATTTATTTTTTTGCCATTTTAATCTGTATTTATCCATATTTATTTTTTGCTCATTTTTTCAGTATTTATCCATTTTTATTTTATGTTTTCTGTTTAAATGAAGCTGTAATGGGTATTTTTACACATTTATTTGACTGATATACATATACTTGCATTTGAATGTCCAAAAGGTTTCAGAAGTGTACAGTGCAATAGCGTTATCTGAAAACACTTGCATTGTAGAATAGCATAAATAATTGTAGATCTGCACTTAATTAAGCTTAATTAGGAAATCTATTGTCTTTTTTCATCTTCCCTACCTCTCAATCTGTAGACCTACTGACCTAGCACTCATGATTGACACTAGAAAAAAGTCATCCAAAGCAGACCTATTTTCCTTATTTTTCTGTATTTCAAAATAAATACAGACAGGAAAATAAATAGTTTTCTCTCTGTATTTATCTGTGAAAATCAGTAAAAATGGAAAACTGGGAGCCCTAATTGTTAGAAATGGGGGTCTCTAGTTGGGAAGGGTTTGCACCTTTGTCCAAGTAGGGACCCTTTTTCCTAGTCAGGGTAAGGGGGATACACTTCTAAAATACCCCCTGCTCACCCCCTTCGTAGCTTGGCACAAGCAGACAGGCTTATCTCGGAGGCTGTGTGTAAAGCATTTGTGCACACATACAGAAATACAGTGAAAACACTACAAATGGACACCACACCAGTTTAGAAAAATAAGTAATCTTTATCTAAACCAAACAAGACCAAAATGACAAAAATCCACAATACAGTAATCAAAATGTGATTCTTAGAAGGTAAAAACAGTTCTATCCATAGCAAACTATAGATGCGACACTTTCAACACAAAGTACTTTGGATACGTCAAAATCATAAACAAAAACAGCCGCAGGGAAGGTGATGCGTCGGTTCCTTACGCGCAGGGGAGGTTATGCGTCAGTTCCTTACTCCAGGGGAGGTGATGCGTCGGTTCCTTACTGCCATGTAGGGGAGGTGATGCGTCGGTTCCTTACTGAAAGGGAGGTGATGCGTTGGTTTCTTACTGTGCGGGGAGGCGAAGCGTCGGTTTCTTACTGCGGCCCCGGTGTCCTTGTAGACTTGGCGCCGTGATGCATGGGGATTGGGGATGCATCGGTTTTCGATGTCGCGGCAACGGCGATGCGTTGGACTCTCCAGCCACGGTCCCACAATGCATTGGTTCTTACAGCCGCACAGCAGGGCCTGGTCAGAATTGGTGCGGTGATCTCAGACTTCGTAGACCGTGGACGCACAGCAGTGTTTTTTCCAGCCGCGGGCAGGCGCTGAGTCAGTTTATTCAGCTGCATGGCGACAATGAGTCAGAAACAGGTGCGGATGCGTCGCGCTTCTCATAGTTGCGTCACTTTTCCAGCACACAACAGTAGAAACAAACCTCAAGAGGCCCAATTCAGCAACAGGCACCTCTTGGCAGGTCAGAACTCCCAGCAAGGAAGTTCAGGGGATGTGGTGGTGAAGTCTTTGTGTCCCTGAGACTTCAGAACAGGAGGCAAGCTCTACTTCAAGCCCTTGGAGATCTTCCTCTAGCAGGGGACACAGCATACAGCAAAGTCCTTGTCCTCTCTTTGGCAGAAACAGCCACTGCAGGCCAACCCCAGAGAGCACACAGCAAAGGGGCAGTACTTCTCCTTCTGTTTCTCCAGCTCTTCCCTTGGCAAAGGTTCCTCTTGAATTCCAGAAATGATCTAAAGTTCAGGAGTCTGGGCCCCAATATTTATACAGCATTTTCCTTTGTGGCAGAGAGGCTCTGTGCTCAGTCCAAACCAGTTCTGGACTCTCTGGTCCAGCTTCCCAGCAGAAGGTGGAGACAGCATTGTGTAAGGCAGACCAGGCCCATTCAGGTGCAAGGAAATCTCCTCCCACTACTCTAAATGCAGCCCAGGCCTATTCAGCCCAGCCCTGACTCATCCAGGAAAGGCAGGACACACCTCAACCCCCCCCCCCACCAGTGGCTGTCTACAGTGAATGCACATCCCCAGCCCCTGTCACTCCAAAGCCAGACAGTCAATCCACAAACCAGCAGAGGCACACAGGATGGCTAATCAAGAAAATACCTACTTTCTAAAAGTGGTATTTTCAAACACACAATATAAAAGATGTATTTTTATCTTCTGAGTCCAGGCATTTTAAACTCTATTTCTCTATCTTGTCCCAATGGGAATATACTTATAAGATGTTATAAGTAAACTCCCATTCCATCCTATGGGACAGATAGCCTTTCAATAGTGAAAAATGAGATACACTGTATTTCACTATCAGGACATGTTACACACATCAGTACATGTACTAACTTTCACACACTCTGCACCCTGCCCACAGGGGTACTTTGGGCCTACCTTAGGCGTGACTCACATATAATAAAAGGGAAGGTTAGGGCCTGGCAAGTGGATGCGCTTGCCAGGTCGACATGGCAGTAGAGACTGCGCGCAGACACTGCAGTGGCAGGTCTGAGACACCTTTGAAAGGCTGCTTGTGTGGGTGGCACAATCAGTGCTGCAGGCCCACTAGCAGCATTTGATTTACAGGCCCTGGGCACACACAGTGCACTGTACTAGAGTCTTAGCAGTAAATCAAATAAGTCAATCATGGAAACGCCAATCCATAAACACAATTTACACAGAGAGCATAAGCACTTTAGCACTGATCAGCAGTGGCAAAGTGCCCAGAGTCCTAAAACCAACAAAAACGGGGTCAAAAACAGGAGGCCAAAAAGCAAAAAGTCTGGGGATAAACCCGCTGAAAAGGCCACGGCTAACACTAATCATAATCCACTATGTGGCTATTTTGAGGTTTCCCTCCTCTAAATAATAATGAAGGCTTATCTGTAAAACTTGAGCAAGATTCCTGACAGATCAAATGACCTGGTCTTCACTTTCTAACCACATGGTCTTGTAACTCGCTCGGAAATTCAATTTTTGGAGAGTGTAGATGATTCATTTCTGGTTTATCACTTGCAAGAACACTTTCTACTATTCTACAGACCCCTTCACGGGTTCTGTTATTTTTATCTTAATTAATAACACGCTTTTGTTTAACATAAATATCATTATTGACCATCTGGTTGCCTCTCGGGTATTTCATCATCAGATATTATCCAGACTCAGTTATTCAAAAGACCAGACTATGCAGCACATTGGTGGCCACACACAGGCTCTGCTCAGTGGGGGAGGGGTGGTGGGCACCCTCATCCATTCACTGCTCTCCCACCTAGGATGGCCCATACCACACTTCCTTGTGACTTCAAATGGAGAACTCCCTTTCAGACATTCCAAGTTTGGTCAGTCATACATCTTGTATTCTGTATTTTTCACATTTGGGCAAAACATTCTCTATCAATTTTGGTGCCCAACAATAGAATGTTCCCTACTCTCTGCATCGTAGGTAGCACCTACATACCTACATATCAACTTACCTTCTTAGGAACTCAATGAAAGTTAACAAAGGAAGTAAAGAGAGACACCCAGAAGGTGCTAGCTAAAAGCCTGCATCTGGTCGCTCCCTGGGTCAAGAGTCAGCAAGCAGTTGAACGCCAGATGCGGCCGAGTGCAGGGTGGTCACAGGTGCTGTTGCGGGACATGCAGCAATAGGGTGCCTAGTACTAGTAACACTATAAACTATGGTCTTATCTTCAGTTTGAAATCCCCTATCTGTGCGTCAGGGCCTCCTTGTGTGCCAAGACTCAATCAAAGTCTTGCTTTGGGAGTTTGTTTCATAAAAAAAAGAAAGAAATGGCCAAACAAACCTTGCACCTGCTTTGCATTCTGATCTCCTGCACTGCATCTGTTGCACCATTGCGTGCAATGAAGACAGAGATTCCTCCAACAGGCAAGAGAGCACCTCTAATGGTGAGCCTTTCTTCACCAGGGGAGCAGAGGCCAGGACTTCCGCTGTCCTGGTTGGATGGCGAGTCACCCTCCCAGGCCTAAATGAGGCCTTTAGATATTTATAGTTATGTAACTAAATTAACTGCACTATTACATCATCAATGTACCCCAACGCAAGCCATAATTCTAGCGCCTAGCCTCTTAATCCCTGCCCTTAACCTTAACCCACTCCCTAAATCTTACCTTAATTCCTAACTTTGACTCTTAAACCTAACCTTGAACCTAACCAATAAGTGTAGCCCTGTAACTCCTTAGCCCACATACCCTCGCCTCCTTATCTTATTCCTAAACCCAAACTATAAACATAAGCCTGTGATTTTAACGCCTGACTCTGACCCCTAGCCCCTGAACCTAGTGCTAACCATCTATCTCCCTAACCCTTAACTCCCTAACACCTCCAACCCTAAACCATAACCCTAGTCCCATATGAGTGTTTTTAATACAAGTGCCATGCGCAATAAAAATGACTATGCATGAGAACGACGCAAAGGTAGGTCACATTCGGAACGAGATGACGTGGAGGGCTTACGCTGCGTCAGCACTTTCAACAGTTTCAGGGGCCTGACCTCTGCCTTGCCAAGTTTGAGAGCAGAAACATGGCTCTAAAACGCCGTAGGGCAACCAGAACAGAACGCACGCCAGGCCGAGCTTGGATATGATTTATTCTTCTCACGAGCAAATGGCTGCGAAAGTGCCAGATTCGGCTATTAGAGTCACAAAGTGTTTCTATAGATAATAAGAAATGATCACGAGCAAAGTAAAATGTCCCTGTTCAGTTCATTCCGGCGCGCGCGTGCGGCCCTCTGGAGTGTGTTTCCCTGTTATCTGCGGGAAGGTGAGTAACGCAGCTGGACTTTTGGAATGAGAAACGCGCAGGATTTATTAGCTGGCAGGGATGATGCGGCTTTATGGGCGAAACGCATTAAATGGCGAGGGGAAAACTTCCGCCAGTGATATTGCCGCGTCCTCGGGGTGCCCCGCGCGCCTCTTTGAGGTCTGCTTATTCTCAATGCTTGCTCTGCTCTCGCTGCAAGTACTGATAGAAAATCTACGCCCGGCGGGACAACATTTTTGTAAAATATTTAGGACGCAAAATTTATGCCAGATAATATTTCTGACTATATGATATAGACCCATGTATCCTTCATGGTTCTGCCACGCCCTTTACTACTCGTATTTGCATTAATCTGTTTCTTGCCCCGATGGATTGCACCAGTCCCAGTGGGCAGCATTGGTAACTTACATTTAAATGTTAGGCCAAATCTCGTTGGCCATTGGAAACCTGGTGGTCCAGGTTTTGCAAACACGGCATTCCTTTTATTGATAAATACAAACACGATGATATTTTTGAGATCCTCTGTTCGTGTATGCACATAGGGACACCGTGCACACCCACCGACTCGAGGCACAAATTCAATTATGGCCAATAGTGGAGAAACATTTGCACTGTGACGAGGTTCACAGAAAGGATAGCTGTATAAGACCATTAACTCGTATCTCATTCACCACACCTTATACTATTTTGCTCCCAAACTTCTCCAAAGTTTTCCATTCGTGAAAAAAAAAGATCAAATTTATGTTTTCCTTGCACTTTAGAAAAAATAAGCTTTGTATGCCATATTAAGCAGAAGTGAAATGTTATGCAGACGAAAGCCAAAATAAATATAGTTTCTAAAATATCATAACTGTCTAAAATGCTGTTAGGTTAGTGTATTTATGTACCTTTTTTCTGTGTGTGTTTTGGCAAGCATGTGTGTGGATGTGTGTGCACTCCAGGGGCGCAACTAGACTCAATGTTCGGGGGGAAGGGAGCTAACAAGTGAAACAAGTGGGCAGAGATCATTACAGCCATTTTAAAATTAGTTATGGGGTGTCTGCGTTTGCTTTTCAGGTGCAATGTGTATTAGTTCTTTTGAACTACATGTGGTGAATAGGTGCATTCAAAAGTAAACTATGTCAGCAATATTGTTCACAGCCATATAAGTATTTATCATTTTCAGAGGTTTTGGGGGATTTTCAATCAAAACCTTTTAGAACAATGCATTATAAATGTGTTTTATCTTGCATTGGACCAATCGACCTAGTGTGATGTGTAATATTAGATTCTACTTTTTGGGACTGTCTATGACGAGTAGCAGGTTCCAAACACTCTAAGGGCCCATTTCTGATGCGGTTAGGAAGGCCTCCTAACGGCATTTGCTCCGTCTGAATCAGATCGGGAACGTGTCTTTCAAACTGAATCGGAAAGGTTTTCGACCCACCGAGTAAGATGCGAGTTAGGTGTTAGGAATATCCCTATCCAAACCCGACGGCATTCGGAATGACCGAGCCATACGGAGCAGAATCGTGCGTCTCTACGGGCCATGTTTCCGAACGACGATTACGATGCTGGATTCAGACAGCCTTTCCGAATCGTGCCGTCCGACTCGAATCGACAATCGAAATCAGACATAGCGGGCCCCCATGCACCCTGAGCCTTCTCAATCGGGCCTGTGAGGGTACCCATGGGTCCCCCCTTACCAGCCATGCACAGTGTGGCAGGCACCAGGGGGTGCCCGCCACAGGGTGCCCGATTTTCCCCAGCCACCCCTTTCTTCAATGGGAGCCTATGCATTCGGTCGGAACATAGGCTCCCATTGAAGTCAATGAGAGTCCAACCAAATCGTATCTGGAAGCCTCCGGATGTATCGTACTCGGTCGGTCGGACTCTCCCGATCCGAGTAGGTCGGAAACCATTCCCAAACTGATTCGGTCGGAATGGTTTCCTTACCGCATCAGAATTTGGCCCTAAGTCAGTTGCAGCAACTTAAAAGGACAGAAAAAACAACTTTAACAAGATACTTGAGCATCATTCCCCCAAAAGAAGTTTTGGGAAATTGGTAGTGTGTAGGAAAGTTTAAGCACATTTCTTTTAATATTGTTCGGTAATAATGGATATACCTGCACATAATATTTTTATATTATTTGCAGAATAGGATGTTAGTTTAGTTCATAACCCTCTTGATCTATGTGGAGATAGCTCATGTCTAAGCTCTACAACACACTTAGGACCTTATTACAATGTCGGTCGGAGTTGCCTCCGACCGACACCGTCTCGGACCAGGGACCGACTGACCTGAGGTTGGCGTCGCATTTCTCAATGGGAGCTTGTGTCACGACCGTAAACCGGCCGTAATACAGGCTCCTATAGCGAAATGGGGGGGGGGGGTAAAACCCTGCACCCTGTGGCTGGCACCCCTTGATGCCTGCCACACAGTGCAAGGTTTTACAGGGTCGGTATCCTAGGTACCCCTTTGACCACCAACCATAGGCGCACAGTGAAGGGGGCCTGCTAGGGGTCCCCAAAGTCGCTTTCCGAGGGCCTTTCTGTGTCGTAAAGGCCGGCAAGGAAAGGCTTTGGGTAACCGACATCGTAATCCCGACGGCAGAAACACCGTCCATTGGGGATTACGGTGCAGTTCCGACCGGCTCTCAAGTCTTCCAGCCGAGTGACACCATAATCGGGTTGTCGGAACGCAAACCAGACTAGCGGTCGGAGGCTTTCCAACCCACATCGTAATCGGCCCCAGAATGTTGAATATGAATTTACTGGTAGTTCATGATACAACTTCCATTAAAGATTTTTGGTATTGAAAAGATTGGGCATTCATGAAGCCTTAAACATAACTCATGTTTGGAAAGATGCGCTGTAATAATATGCAGGAAAGATAGAAATGGAGCACCCATCCTCCATGTATGTTGTTATTGTCACTGAGGAAGAGGGCATTGTTAACCAGCTGGAGCATGAATGTGTCAATATTGCACCATGGTCTGAATCCCAGTTGAAAGTCTTGAAGTATATTATTCTTGCTGATGTGCCCTCCGCTGCGGGATCGTAACAGCCTTCTCTATTTTTTCAACAAATTGGAGGTGAGTTGTAGAACAGAAGCTGCCAAGGTCAGTTGGATCTAGTCTGGGCTTTATTAGCAAGGGGAGGATATGAGCAGTCTTGAGGCTCTCTGGAAGGTGCCCTGGGTGAGCTAGGCATTGACAATGTGTAGGGGTGTGAGGGCTTTTCCTAGCAGAGACTTAATAATGGAGGAGAGGAGCACATTATTTTTGTAGGGGGGGCTTGAGTGTGTTCAGAATATTAGAGAGGTTTGTGTAGGAGATAGTGTTTGATCTGTAAGTGGCCTGACGACTGGGTATAGGTGGTAGTGTTGATGATGATGGTGAACTTGTGAAGTTAGATGGGATTTCATTGATGTTCTTCATGAAGAAGGGGTTGATAACATTGCTTCTGTTGCCTGATGGTGAGATAGTGGGTTCTAGGATGGACTTCACACTGTTTGATTGCCTTAAAGATGGCTTTGCTTCTGTTAATTTCAGCATTGATGATGGTCTTGTAGTTAGTGGCTTTAGCTGTGGTTATGCTGGCTGGAGCAGAATTCTTTCAGAAGGGTAAGTTCCTCCTGGCATTTCAATCTCCATTTCATCTCCTGTCTTCATAGGACATGCTTGTTTTCCATAGGTTGTTGGGTTTACCAGGGTGCTGATGGCTTGGGGGCACAGGTTTTCAGAGGAGCATAGCATTTTACATGATTCTCCAAAGTTGCGTTGTAGATTTTTTCATCTGTTGAGGGCTGAAAGTGCCTGGGATAGTTTGATTAGGTCTTCTTGGAGCTCTTCTGGATGGGTGCCCTTGAAAGAAAGGATGGTAACGTTTCTTTCTGCTCCCTTCCTTTTGGCTTGATGTGTATAAGTAGAAGCATGTAAAGCACGGTTGCCCTGCCCAGCGAGATAATAATGTCTTGTCTTGGATTCTCCTTTTCCTTTCCCTATACCCCTCCCATAGCATTTTGAGGCAGGAGTATACCTTCTACATGCATTAGAATAAGCTCAGCTTCATCACACTCAACTCTCGCCTCATCCCATCATTGTCATTCCAAATTTATAAAAGAAGAATAGGCATTTCAGAGACTCCAATAGATTAATATTAGTCAAGACCTCCTTTTGCCTGAACCACGGACCAAAGACAATGTGGCTCAACACAAAAGTAAAGACATTGAAGACAGAAAACAGAACCTTGGAATATCAATTGATGGAAGTGAAATGACTGAGCTGACAAGCTCCCCTTCTAGTATCACACAATGATGTATAATTAACCAATAAAAAGGCAGTAGGACCATGACTCCCATTGAAGTTCCAAATGCAGGCTCAACTCGGAAGTTCACACCATTGCCTACACCACTATCAAGAACACAATATCTCCAAACCATGTACAATCCCCCTGCATACCAACTTGTCGTGAAAACCAATACACTGACACAATACCTCAAAAGTAAATCACCTAGTAGCCTCTATCCTTAGACCATACAAGAAAATCTGTGGTGGCAGGCACACATTGTGGCAATGTTCAAACAACTCTTCTCCATCCAGTTCAGGAACCTGCCCAAGACCAGCCTCCCAGCTGGATCCCCATCAGACACTGGTCCATCTTGAGCTTTCAAATGCAACCATCTCTCCACTAACACCTCTATCTAGGCAAGAAGCATCCCCTGCAACTCCTTAAACCAAGACATCATTCCAAATGACCTCACTATCTCTAACCCCAAGCCAATCATGCAGAAGAATAACCTTGACTCAGCTGATTCAGCTTGATATTGACCAATAGCAAATTCCTTTGCAAACTGATTGAAAGAGCTGCTTTTAATTAAGTCCCCAAATTCCTGGAAGAATCAACCTTCTCACTAATTGTCAAAACGGTTCCATCCTGGCAGAGGAACACTACACACCCTCATTTCCACCTGAAGAGCACAGCTGACAGGAATGGAGTTGCCACATACTACATACTACTGGGATTGTCTGCTATTCAGTCCATAACTTCACCCAACTACAGAAGCTAGAACATTTTATCATGGAAGGAATCATTTTAAACAGAATCGTCTCTTACCTTTTGGGCAGATAAAGCACCATCATGCTCCCACCGTACTCACTGCTTCCGTTCTATACTAACTCTAGGGTGCTGCAAGGTACTATCATCTTGCCAAACCTCTTTGATACTTCACTCCATTACCATCCTCTTTAGGTACTTCAATTTACACTGTTAAAACCACACAGATGATACCTAGATCATCCTGCAGCTGGAAAACCAACTGGTCCTACACTGCTCCAGCAGAGATGACTGCATTTAAGCAATGGACCTATGGATGCTAACCAACCACATAAAACTCTAGTCATCCAAAACTGAGGTACTCACAGGTCGGAAACGAAGAATTGCCATTCAAGGACCATCCGTCCTAAGGAACTTGGTCCGTCCATGATGACATCAACTGAAGTAAGAAATTTGACTGGTTATCCATATATAGTGCAGCTGACAGGATGAGCCTGGGAGGTGGCAGTGAAGAGAGGCCTGAAATGAAGCCCATTAACTAGAAGCCTGGTATTTTGATCCTTGCAACAATTCCAAGAAATTAATTGCAACATGGTTGTGACAGAATGGAGGGAGGAAGATGTTGCACACTGGGTGGCATGTATCCAGGAGAAACCTTCATAACATTTAAGAAAACCCAGGAAGCACTTGGGGTGCGATCAGGCCATTTTCTGCAGTTTGCAAAGTTGTCCAGGGTGGTGAGGGAGATCTGGACAGTATTCCCAAAGGTGACCGAGTCATCACCAACACTTGAAGTGATTTTACCCTCAGGAGGGAGTCATCAATATTATACAAGGCTTTGACGGCAGAGAGAAACGGGCAACCTTTCCGGGTAAGACGACAATGGGAGGAGGGCATTCAGGAAACATTAACATAAAAAATGGGAAGTAACTTAACATCAGGCTAAGAAAATATAAAGCAAAGCTAAGTTCCATTTGGCACACTTCCATTCCCTATATCGTACATACTGACCCTGTATAAGATTAAGAGTATACACCCAAAGAGATCATCTTCATATCTGAGATGTGGGAAGGTGAATCCTCCTTCACATCATATGGTCCTATAGCGTGGTGGTGGAATATAGGGAAATTGTGGTGGCAAGACTGCGTACAGCAATGGATAATATCCTGGAGGTCACTATAAAACAATGCCTCTTGGGAATAATCCCAAAACCCAGAAAAGATAAGTTGCAATACAGGTGTATGCTTTTGGGATCAGTCTTGGCAAAACATTGAATTGCAGTCCACTGAATGAATCCTAGAGTGCACGGGGTAGAAATCTAGGTAAAAGGGAATAATTAATATTACAGATAAGTACCTAATGCAGAGTGTGTTGAAAGGGAACAGATACATTTCTAACAGGTGAGGTAAACAATACCAACATTGTTAATAAACCTCCCTTTGTAGAGGGAGCAAGCGACCTGAAGTGTTGTGTTGAAAAGTGATATTTACTTGGTCTGTTTGTGTTATGTTCAAAATGACGAATAAAGATATTTTTTTAAAATGAATACACTTCAGAGTAATCGGGGATTTTTGATATATTAATAGTCCTTCAGGGGAACAAAGTTATCAAAAGCATCTTCCCTACCATGCCAAGCCTCTCCGCATTGTCCCACATTTAGGTTTCCCATTGAAGGACCACCTTCTACCTAGTTTGATAGCAACTGGGAAATATACATGCAGATTTTATCTGAACGCATCAGTATACGTACTCTGAAGTAGCCACGGTCAATGCAGGTAAGAGCGGTGGGGCGGGACTTCGACAGACGATGATGAGGGAAAATTAAATAAATAATTCATTTTCCCTCGTCATCGTCCATCCAAATCCCCCCCCCCCCTCCCGGCCCCCACCGCTCTTACCTGCACGGGCCGGGGCTGCTCTGAAGACTACATAAAAAGAAGCAGGAAGACAAGTACTGCACCAACACGTAGGCTACCACACAACTCCAGCTTCCCAACTGCTTGACGGTTCACTGACAGAATATCGATGTAAAAAATATAGATGAAAAAATATAGAATGAAAAAATATTGATTTCCTATACTTAAACAGGTAAGTACAAAAATATAAAAAAAAATATCGATGTTAAAAATATAGTTGTACAAAATATTGATTTATATATATATATATAATAAAATAATAAATATTAAATATATTAAATAATAAAATTTATTTAAAAAAATAAAGTAGATTTAATATACATTTTAACAAATATAACAAATAAACTTATTTAAAAAAGTAAAACACACATACATAATAAATATATATATATACATATATTTACTTTAAAACAATTATTAAACGATTAAATTACATTTATTATATAATTTTAAAATTATATAAAAATTTACAAATATATATAAACAAATATACCAATAACATAAAATCTATTAAAAAAAACCATTCTATTATAAATTAAAACATTAAACTATTTAAAAATCTTTAAACTTAAGTCTACCACTCCAGTCAGTGCAACAGTAGGGAAAGTGTTGGATAGTGGAGGGGTCAAAATTACTATTCCCACTCCAATAATTGTAACAGTAGGGAAAGTGTTGGATAGCGGAGGGGTAAAAATAATTATATTTTCACTCCAATGAGTGGAACAGTAGGGAAAGTGTTGGATAGCGGAGGGGTAACAATTCATAATCTCACTCCAGTCAGTTCAAAATTAAAAACAAACAAAATATTAACAACAACAAAAATATTGAAAAAACAAAATAAATAAAAAAATATATAAATATGTTAACAATTAAAATACAAATATATTTATTATTACAAATTAAAAAAACATTATACTGTTAAATGCATATGAAAAATACCTACACATATTATATTAAATAAAATAAAAAATAATTTTCAAACAAATAAATATTTTTAATTAGAAATTATTTAGAAACAAAAACATTCATTATTACATAAAATTACTTTTTTTATTTCCTACCCAATAACACCATACAATTCAAATCTAAATAAAAAAAAATGTACTTACATAATTAACATAATTAATTACCAATTAAAGAATTAAAAAACAAATTAAACCTCATAAAAATTAATAAACTTCCAACACTACTTTACCCCTATAACCCCACAAACCACAGCTAAAATTAAACTGTAAAAAAATGAATTACACAATTAAAACTTATTTTCAATTACAAAACTAATAGTATTTAACAACTAATTATAAAGTAAGTAAAATTAATTTGCTCCCCATCCTTTACCCCTATAAAAGTAAAACCCACACACACAAAATATAAAATATAAACAATTACCCTAATTAAATATCAATTAATTAATTCATGTTAATGCTCAACGAATTATTAATTAATTAAAAATAAATTACTTCCCACCCTTTACCCCTATAAACTCCACAACCCACACCTAAAAAAATTACACAATTACCATAATTTATTATCAAATAATTAATATTAATTAACAACCAATTAATAATTAATTACAAATAAATTACTTCCCACAATTAACACTATAAAATCACAATTGAATAAATATTAATAAATAAAAAATATTCATTAATTTATTATAATTAAATTACTTACCCTGTCCCCTATAAACCCACAACGTGCCTACGGAACTAAAAAAACACAATTTTTACCACAATATTCTTGCTGTCGATATTTCTGTGTCATGATATTTCCAACTCGATATCTCTGTAAGTCGACATTTCCAACTCGATATTCTGTCTGAATACCAGTAGCGGCTCCTGGAGGGAGTTCCGCCGGGCGGTGACGTGGGGCGGGGGAGGGGCAGGGTGGGGGGTAGTAAAAACCGGAATCCGGCCGAACCGAGGTAAGTTAGCAAATAAATAAATAAAACGAATTTCGTAGCGCGCGCTGCATCGCATTTGGCGATGCAGCGCGCGCAACAAAATTCTTTTTATTTATTTGCTAACTTACCTCGGTTCGGCCGGATTCCGGTTTTTACTACCCCCCACCCTGCCCCTCCCCCGCCCCACATCACCGCCCGGCGGAACTCCCTCCAGGAGCCGCTACTGCTGAATACCCTGCTTGACCAGGCGCTTCTCCTTCAAAGGATATTTAGATCAATGAATTGTCATTCACAGAATAAAATGTGTGTTTGTTAATGTGTGTCACATTTACTTGAGGCAAATAAACATGTACGGAATGATTAAAGCATAAAAGAAGCCATATTCATTTACAAAAAACATTGCATGCACATATTCTCCCCTGAACAAGCATGGTAAAGGATGACTGCACAACTTTGTACCGTGCATTACATAACTCTACTTGGGCCCAGATTATAAATGCCCCAGAGTGCAGCGCGATATTTATAACAACTGATAAAATCCAACATCACTGGATTTGAATTTTTTTAGCTTGATAACTAGCACCAATTATGATTTTGCCCAAAAATGGGCATAACAGATGTCATTTGGTGCTTTCCACACTAAAGTCATATATCTTGGTATTTACCGGGTTTGACATGCTGAGATTTACTTGCAGAAATTTGTGGAGATGTATTTCTAGGTGCAAAACGTGTAATTCCAATATGTTCTGTACAAGTAGTTACCATGCATTTTGGAATTATCTAGGCCACTTGTAATCAGGGCCATAGTCACTGAAATGCTCTGTTAAGCTTTCAACAGGAGTACAATAGTGTAGACTACAACTCTTAAACAATATATAGTACATATTTTGAAATGCACCTAATTCTGAATGACCAGCATAACTCAAAATACACAACCTAGTTCTGTGCATATTTGCAGTAAGATTTACAGTACTTTAAAGGGTTTGAGTAATGTTGTGACTTTTTATGGGTTTTCTAGTATACAGCGTGAGGTAACTTTAACCTTTCTTGAAATCTGTTTTGTTTTATCTAAGAAATGTACAATTTATAATCTGAAAAGTTATGCTAGACTACAAACGTTGTGTAGTGTTACCTATTGTGTCAATACCAGAATGGTGAAAGGCTAAGATAAGCCTGGTGGCAACCAAACTCATGTCATGGGGACTTTAGAGCCCTTTTTGAAGGTGCATATGCCTATCTCTATACAGATGCATATTTTCTGCATGTTTTCTAATAGCATTTATATAGAGTTTCTTACTCCTTATGTCAGGATGCTAGATTACATTTCCAGTTATGTAGTGGCAGTGGCATGGCACGCTGGAAGTGGTTTCACTACTACTAAGAAAATAAAACAAACTGCTTGTAATATTAATGTTTTCACATCCTAAGTAGTTGTACTTTCATAACAGCAGGAGCTGCTGACTTTGTAACTGGGAAACCACTTTTGAGTCTCGGTGTCGGCTCAACATCTTGTGATTCTGGGCAAATCACTTAATCTCCCCGTGCCTACCAAAAAATGAATTTAATTGGTGATCATCTAAAGCGTTCCAATACCGTCCAGTCGAGTTTTCACTAAATAAAAAAAAAAGACTAACATTTTCTTTACAGGGCAAAATCCTTATGGCATGTCACTCTGCCTACATTGCTCATTTATTGGGGCGCGGTGCCCGGCTTTTACTTCAGTGAGCAAGTTGTAGAGTACCCCTGCTGTGTATTTGTAGCAGGGCCGGACTGGCCGTAGTGGGCACCGGGCATTTTCCCGGTGGGCCGCTAGGGTGGGGGCCGGTTTGGGCCCCCGGGGGGCCGATTTTGTTACCAGGGGTCGGCAATATCACCCCCCTGTAACAAAATCGGCCGAAACCGGCCCTCGCAAACTGCTCGGCTGCACCCCCCTCACCCCAGGGGGGGCCGGCCGAGCAGTTTGCCAGGGCTGGTTTCGGTTCCCAGTCCGGCCCTGATTTGTAGCAAAGGTGGACTCTGATATCAGCAGCTGTTTATAAGCGCTGCTGTCTTGACACCTCCCAATCTTCTTTAAAAGGAAAATGATTAGGCATGGCGGGGCGGGTGTAGGGGCAACGGAGCTTCAGGGAAAAAACACAAAAAAGCTTGCGAAGGCTGTTCATGCCAAATATGTTCATATATGCGTGGGAGCCAAAAGGAATACTTCACGATGTCCGAACTGCAAGCCAAGCTGGCAGCCCAGCAGCCAGAGCCCAGTCAGCCCTGCTCACAGCAACGGGGTGGGGGCTGAAGCCCGTTCAGCCTTATGGGTGTTGCGTGCGTGGTGCACTCTGTGTGTGTTTGTGGTGTACGTATGCGACTGTGCTTATGTATGCCTCTGTATGTGTGTATGTGTGCATCTGCATATCTGGGTGTGTGGGCATGTATGGTTAAGATTGTGTGTCTGTGTGCACGTCTCTGTGCGTCACTTTGGGCTTGTTCACAGTTTAAAGCAGCACAAAAATTTACCTTGCATTTATCATGCTTACACACGTTTGTATCAGGATATGAATGAAGTGATACCGCGGAAGCATACAGGCTGTGGTAGCAGCAAGGGTTGAGTCAATTTATCCTCATTGTTTGTGTATTTATAGACAGCTTGAAAGTGAAAGTAAGGAAATGGAACCTAAGTCAGTGGTAAGCAAATTCCAGTGCTGAGGTCCATGCACGTTAAATGACTGGAGCTTTGAGGAGGTTTGGACTTGGCTAGAAGATGTGGGGCCATATTTACAAGCCCCTAACACCACCGGAGCGCCACTTTTTCTGACGCTCTGGTGGCGTTGCTCTCAAACACAATATTTACAAGGTGGCATTAACCCACTTAACGTGCCTTAACTAAGCGTGGGCGTAGTTCGTGGAGTTCCGCTATGCGGAACTCTGCATAGTGCAAAAAAACTCCACCGCGCTACCCGGAGTTCTGCGAGCAGCGGAGTGCGTAAGATAAATGCAGTTCGCGTGGATTTTCAGTGCCAGGTGCTTATCCGCACTGTGCAATCATCGCGAACGGCACCATGCACAGCGCAAGCGGAAGCTGCTTCCTTTCTGCCGCTCGAGTAGATTTTTACTCGAGCAGCAGCTTTCTCAACGCGAGGGGACGGTTTCTGAACGCGAGCAGTCGCAATGAGAAATCTGACCGCCCGCGTTGAGAAATCTCGCCGGGGGGGGGGTTGATTTTCCACGCTCGTGCTCGCCAACTTGACATTGACGAACGCGAGTGATCCAGCGCTAACAATAAAAATTCTTCTCCTATATGCTTCGGTCATCCAGGTACAACTATCCCTCCAATACACAGACTATATCCATATGACGGTGGGGCCCATAACACCGCACATGCATTCACTCACTCATTTATTCCCTGGATTTCCTCCGTCATTAACCTAGGAGAAAAACAGTAAAACGATTTGCTGGAAGGAGACGGAATACCTCTTTTTAACACAACATAATATTTCTCATTGTTTTAAGGTATTCCGCTCATTGGTCGATGGCCCAACTAGTAGGAATCAGTTGATGGTGATTAAGACCAGCTCAATCACAATAAACCTTCTAACATTTTACATTAATCATTGAGCTAAAGAACCACTGAGTCATTTGTTTAAAGATAATAAAGTTTATATAAAGTTTAGAAGCATGAAATAAGTTTTAGGTTTATTATTCAGATTATTACATTTGTTATCATTATACGAATAAATTGAAATTGCAATGCATACCTATTAGATGGAAGAATAAAGTTTGTCACGGCAAGAACTCCCAAAATCTCTATCTATCTGTTCTGGAAAAGTCTAATAGTTCTAAATGGAAAAATCTATCAAGAATAAAAGTTCTTCAAAAGGCAGCATCTTATGCTCAATTAAAAATATAAAATAGCAGCAGCAGCCTCAGCTCGTCAGCATCAGCAGCAGCAACTCCATACGTAACTAACAGCAGCCAAAAACAGCAAAAAACAGCTCCCAGCAATTCAGCAGCATCTCTAATAATAACATCCCTCCCCACCAAGAGTAGGTCTTCTTATACCCTAATTCTAGCTTACTAAAATAAAAATGTTGCATCTTTATGGCGAGATTCTCTCTAATTGGTCCATTTGAGTCCATATACATCTTTTATCAAACTTCCTTGTTCTAACCAGTTCTTTGTGGAATGTCCATACTTGCATCATTTCCCACAGTTCGTGACATTACTCATCCGCTTCGATCAGTCCAACTTGTATCACTTTCCGATACTTTTAGGTTCAACAGTTCTTTTTGTCCATTTATTCTTTTTGACTTCTCACGCTTCTTGCTGACCCATCTTGGCACACATTTATTCAGTAAGGTCACAATAGCCTTGACCATACTTTCATCCTAGGCTCTTGGAACGATCACGTGGTCATTCTTGTTCACGGCCTTTCTCCTTGTCTACATTTCTCCTCGCGCACGCGTATTCTAGCTCATGGCGGCCATTTTATATCGCTGCTCAACAGGCCTAAGCGCACTATTTACAAAGATAAACAAAATATAGTTAAGAATAAAGAATATAAACCCTTTCGTTTCCCTCCCGTCATTCTACGTACCCCAATTAGGTATTTCCTAGCAAAAAGCAACATATAAAGCCGTCCCTTACTTACCATTGCTTTATTTTGCCACTACACGTTTTGTTTTCAAAGCACAAATCATGCATTTTATTATTCTATTCATACGCAAATATTAGGTTATGTTAGCCACGTCAACAATTATAAGTAAATTAGTTTGCACACAAAATAGCGTGTTACCTTTAACCCTTCACATGTAACATACATTGTTGGTTATTTACTTAAACGAACTTGTTTGTTAATCATTTTACGTAAATTATTAGGAGGTTAAATTTGTTTTCTTTTACCCTGCTCCATCAACTCCCTCCTTTGGTGATTTTTAATATCACCACAAAACCCAAGTTACACAATTCTATCAGACAGCATATTTCTTGATCCGTTTGTTTTTTGTTAGTTTACACAACTGTATCCCTTTCAACTTGTCTCTTGGTCTTCTTGTACATGTTCTCTTTTATTTCTTCTAGCTCTATTTCACCCATTTCTCTCTCTCTCTCTCCTTGTTTATCTTGTTTTCTTTTTCTATTTTCTTCTGTTTTCTTCTTTTCTTTATACATGTAATTAAAAGCTTCAGTACTAAAATTATTATTATTATCATCGTTGCTATTATTATGACTTTCCCTATTATTAATCCACTCATTCTAGTAAACCAATTTATTACTGAAGAAAACCCTTTACTAAGTTTTCCAAACGCACTTTCAAACTCCAGTGGAACAAGTTCTTTGTGCAAACTTGTAATATTCTTTATATACTTTTGTATATTTTCACTTTTATCTGGAATGTAAGTGCAACAATGTTGGACTTTCAGCATTCCACAGACTCCACCCTCTTTTGCCAAAAGAATGTCAAGGGCAAGTCGATTTTGCATTACCATAGCTCCAATGGCAACCATCTCGGTATTTACCATCAAGAACCCTCCAGCAGTATCTGTAGATAAACGATCTACCACTGTGGATAATTTCCGAATTTTAAATGCATTCAAAGATATTCCCACTGCTTGTATCAATGCACCAAAAATATCACCTACTATTTCTGAAAAACTTTCCCTTTTTCTACGTGTAAAGGTATTTATCATTTCGTGTGTTCCTTTTTCTGTTCTATCCATATGAAAAATCTTTGGAAAGACCAGGCCTAAATAACATGACCCATACCAATGGTCCGGCAACCTGTAATAAGCCCTTTTACCGCAAACATAATAGATCCCTGGAAATATTGGATCTTTTCCCCCTTTGAATCCCCATCCGCCTAAAATTTGATAATTGTCATGGCAATCACTGGAACCCACAAAATAAATGTCATATCTTGTTCTATTTCTTCTAATGCACAACCTTCCCTGTTGGGGCCAATCCAGAGTCATAGCTGCATTTGTCTTTTTCTTGTCATGATTGTCTTCCTCAAACACCCAAAGAGGTGTTTTTGTCTCTTTTCTTTGAAATTTCGCTCTTTTATCCTCTACCATCTCTAAAAATACCTTTTCTTCTTTCTTTAACTCACAGGTAAGGTTGTTTTTTAACTATATTATCTAAGGTTAAAATCTTATCTTCTATGAAAAATTCACCAAACGTTTTTCCCTCTTTCACTTTGTTTAGTTCAGGAACTACAGAAATTTTCGCAAAAATCTTATCTATATCAGTGTAATAATATTCTAATCTTCCTGTCTTATAAAATAAACTTGCTAAAACACTACGGGGTCAATTCCGATTCGGGCCGGAAAAAGCACCGACCGACTCGGAGCCGGAATTAATTCCGATCGACACGTACCTGTGGCGCCCGACACGCCAAGTACGATGCAAGGCGTGCAAAATCCGACCGACACGTACTGAACCCAAGCCGAACGACCGAGCCGCACGGAAAACAGCAATCCGGCCGGAAAAACACGCGAATCGAACCGACCGACACGCACCCGGAACAAATCCAACCAAAACGTACACGCGAACTCCAAACCGCAAAGTACGATGCAAGGCGCGAAAACCACGACCGAGTCGTACGGAGGACAAGCCGTACGACCGACACGCATACAAAACCGAGCCGAAGTAACACAAAACACCGCGACCGACGCGTACGCAGCATAGAAAACTGCACAAACACAGCGTGAACGAAACGGAGAAGACCGTACGAGACAAATGCAGGGTCCGACTCGGTCACAAGAACGTTTCCAACATGCACAGAAAGTACTAAGGAAAAATACACAAAAAAAGGCCAAACAAGCAATTACAAAGCCAATAAATACTGGGGGGCGGTGGGGACAGAGAACAAAGACACACCCACAACTCCACCCATATAAAGGACACAAATCCCAACCATGATCCTTTGCAAATGCTATTCTACTGCCAGCACTCAACAGACAGCAACCACACACCCACAGCTCATCCCTCACACAAGCCACACACCATCAGCACACCAACAAATAGCTACCTCACATACACCCAGCAAAACACACACTCACACACCCTCACCTGCACACCAACACACACATCACTCACCATCACCACCCATCACCATGCCCCCCAAGAAGAATCACAAGTTCCTAGATTGTGAATTGGAAGTCCTGGTAGACGAGATCCTCAGGGTAGAGCCACAGCTGTTTGGCACACTGGTCCAACAGACACCCATCTCCCAGAAAACCAAGATGTGGGAGAGGATCATCAACAGGGTGAACGCACAATCACCATGTCTGCGCACAAAGACTGACATCCAGAACAGGTGATATGACGTGCGCAGGAGGGTACGGGAGCTGCTCAAGAAGGACTACCTCCTGAGCCAATACACCGGCAGTGGCCCTCCTGCCAAGCCAGTATACCTCAGGCCCTGGGAGGAGAAGGTGCGGGCCATCCATCCGCCAGTGAGCGTCTATGGACTAGAGAACATCCCAGAGCCTGGTGAGTACACAACAAATGTACACAATATTCTGCCACAATACACACACACATCACTGTCAAGGGGAGAGTCAAACCATGCACTCATAGCAACTACACAGCAACCAGAACAGAATCATCCCAAAATGTGTATGTCAGTCAGATAAACACAACACATGCCATCTCAAAGTTACATTTAACCGTGTCATCACATGTACAAACACAACTACAACTACAGCTAGGCAGTGGCACAAATATAACTAACAAACACATCGACATGTAGCCACCACTACAACACCAACACACAGTGAAGACCACTGAAAGAAAAGAATTCTGTGTATGCTGGGCAAGTCAGTGTAGCCAATAGCATCATGGGAGTCGTAGTCACAGATATTGCTCACCCCCACAACTGTACCATCCACACCACCATGAACCATGCGCACATCACAGGGAGTGGGAAAGGACTCACAAGATGGCTGACACTGGCTACTGCTGTGGGGAGCACAAGGCCCTGCTGGCAACTGTGCAACAACCAACAGCAGGACACCACTGACTGACATCCTGAGAGACAACTTCCACTCCCTGCAATGGAAGCACGTTCCATGGTGGGATATCTGGCTGGGTGGGAAGGAGGACTCGCAGCACTGACCATAGTCACAAGCACCTCCCCTCACACACCCCTCAACACAAACTCCACAGAACCCACCTGGGAGAATGCAATGCCTCACATCCTAACTCAAGATCCCACAAAGAACCTCCACCCTGGGTTATGTTGTGTGAAGCACAGGGACACTCTTTGGACTTTTAGCCAAACAACTGCCAGGACAACACTCCCAGCCATCCTGTCAGCACAGGCAGCCCACCCCACAGGGAAGCAGAGTCAAAAGGAAGGAAGCATGGGCATGCTGGGAAGGGGGTGGAGGCAATAGCATGATGGGAGTAGTAGGCACAGATATTGCTCAGCCTCACAACTGGCCCATCAACACCACCCTGAACCATGCTCACATCACAGGGAGTGGATAAGGACTGACAAGATGGCTGACACTGGCTACTGCTGTGGGGAGCACAAGGCCCTGCAGGCAACTGTGCACCAACAAACAGCACAACACCACTGCCTGACATCCTGAAAGCCAACTTGCACTCTCTGCAATGCAAGCACGTTCCATGGTGGGATATCTGGCTGGGTGGGAAGGAGGACTTTCAGCACTGACCATAGTCACAAGCACCTCCCCTCACACACCCCTCAACACATACTCCACATAACCCACCTGGGAGAATGCAATGCCTCACATCCTAACTCAAGATCCCACAAAGAACCTCCACCCTGGGTTATGTTGTGTGAAGCACAGGGACACTCTTTGGACTTTTAGCCAAACAACTGCCAGGACAACACTCCCAGCCATCCTGTCAGCACAGGCAGCCCACCCCACATGGAAGCAGAGTCAAAAGGAAGGAAGCATGGGATTGCTGGGAAGGGGGGTGGAGGCAATAGCATGATGGGAGTCGTAGGCACAGCTCTACATCCCCCACCACATGGCCCAGCAAGCTCACGCTCACGCATGCACATCCCACAGAGAGTGGAAAGGCCCATCAAAGATGTCTGACACTGTTGCTGTGTCGTGGGGAGCACAAGGGCATGCTGGGAACTGCACACCAACCAACAGCAGGACACCACTGTCAGCCATCTTGCCAATGCTCTGCTCTCACACCCACACACTGAACTCCCCACAAAAGCAAGTAAGTATGGGAATGCTGGGAAGTGGGGTGGAGGCAATAGCATGATGGGAGTCATAGTCACAGACATAGCTCACCCCCTCAACTGTCCCATCAACACCCCCCTGAACCATGCTCACATCACAGGGAGTGGAAAACAACTGACAAGATGGCTGACACTGGCTACTGCTGTGGGGAGCACAAGGCCCTGCTGGCAACTGTGCAACAACCAACAGCAGGACACCACTGACTGACATCCTGAAAGACAACTTTCACTCCCTGCAATGCAAGCACAGTCCATGGTGGGATAACTGACTGGCTGGGTGGGAAGGAGGGCCGGCTGTCAACAAAATACAACCAATGCAGACCATGTTCACACCCCAACAAATACATAGAAATGCCCAAATAATGCAGGACAATGTGCTACACCAATATCAACCCCTGACTGTGACAACTTAGGACAATGCAATGTACAGGCCCGCACCCAGAGGCACAGTCACAACTGTCAGGTGTGTCAACCATTGATGCCTGCAGAAACATTACATACATTGTGTGTGTCTCCCAAAACAGGTGATGATGGGGACACAGCAGCAGACGCTGAGGAGTCCCAGTCCCAGGCTCAAGAGGATACGGAGCTCACTGGTGTCGTACAGCCTCTGCCCTCCTCGGACGAAGAACCTGGCACATCCGGTGCAAGTCAACATGCAGCACCAGCAGGACCACCAGCTGCAGCACCAGCAGGACCACCAGCTGCACCCCTGCACCCACCCCTCCAATGACTGTCACCACAAATACCATCCCTGCCGACATGGACAGAACAAGGAGCACCACCAGCACAGGGACCCTGGACCAACGTGGGGCCATGGACACCACCACCACCACCAACCCCCAAGGGGGACCAGGGTCATCTGTGCGTGCCACTGCACGCACTGCACATGTCGGCAGGGGTGGTGGGAGGGTGGGAGACAGAGGTCGCTGCTTGCAGAGGTTGCTGGTGTGCATGATGACCCACAACTGGTACGCATAGCCGATGCGTACCAGTCCAGCACCGGAGATCTCAGCCAGGTAGTGGGGCTCCTCAGAGACATGAAACAGCAGCAGGCTGCCCATCATGCCCGCTTGGACTCACACATGTCCCGCGTGGAGTCCAAGTGGGACGCACTACAAGAGATGACGGCGGTGCACAGGGACATATTACAATGCCTCCGCCAGATGAACAGCAACCAGTCCACACCTCCCTGTGTGCCAACAACATCTGGTGCTGAACAAACTGCAACTGCCACAGGGAGGGAGGATGACTCTGGCGGAGAGTCCCCTGCACCGCAGCAGCCTGTACTTGAGGGGCCCCCCAAAGAAGAGGGGTCGTCCGAGGAGGGGCAAGTGAGAGGCCGATGGCCAAGTGCAACACCCAGGAAGCCTGAACCTGTTCTGGATGTTCACCTTTGTGCACAAACTGTTCACCCTGTTGACGGCAACACAACTCCCACACATGACATGGGGAGTACAAGTTGGACCAATGTCTCAGACAACTGTGGCCCCGATACTGGGGATTTTGTCTACCAGGACTTTCAATTCACCTAGGAACTTCTGATTGCAATATATATGTACAGCACTAACCATCCTATGCACTATTCACACAAATGTATCACAATAAACACACTAATACACCATACTTGCCTCTGTTGTGATTCCAACATGGGTGCTGTCATGGGGATGATGAACTGCAAAATTACACTGTGTATGCGAACTGCAATAGCAAGTACAACACAGGCATGTGAGTAAAGGCAAAGTGACACATATGATGGAGACACACCACCAGGGCTACACAACACATACACACCTAGGCCATCTGACTCATTGCCTACACTGATGTTGCCAGGGAAGACGGTGCAATGCACAGACACCACACCTATTCCCAGTTGTAGTCAAGTAGCCCACAGGTGCAGTAAGCAAATGGCAGTCAAATGTGTGACCACAGACAACGCACATCACAAAGTGAAGCACAGGTTTATTACACAGTTGCAACATGTCGTAACCACTACAGATGCAAGGTAATCCCACCTGGCAGCGGGCACACAGTCAACAACTGTAGAAGGAAGGAAGTCCATGGGTGTGGCGCACATCACCTGTAGGGACACAACAGCTACCACCCTGGAAGTACAATCACGTCGTCGGTGGACACAGTTGACCAAACGAATCTGAAAGTACCCTGTGAAGGACAGAAATGACACACAGTCAAAAGCAATGGAGAACAGGACAGAACAGCAAAACTCATGCACAATACATGTTACAAGATACCCACCCAGAACCAAGTTAGCATGTCAACACTGTTGGGGAGTACAGACCACCTGTAAGCACACATCGCTACACACATCCAGTCAAGTAGCCCATGGACACACTCCAACAGCACCAGAGCACCACCTACACATATCATGCCAACTCACATCATTGACATGACACCTCAGGATACTCACATTCAGCTAAAGAAGTTGGTGATGAGCTGTGTGCGGACATCACCCTCATCATCATCATCATCACTGGCATCGTGGTCCAGGCTAGGATCCGCCACAGGTGGCGGATGTTGGTCATTGTCATCCTGGATGAGAGGCAACTCCTTCCGCACTGCCAGGTTGTGGAGCATGCAGCAGACGATGATAATCTTGCACACCTTCGCTGGGGCATATGGGAGGGACCCTCCTGTCTTGTCGAGGCAGCGGAAGCGGCTCTTCAGGAGACCAAATGTCCGCTCAATCACTCTCCTGGTCCGACCATGTGCCTCATTGTAGCGCATCTGGGCTGGTGTCACAGGGTTCCTGAGGGGTGTCAGCAACCACGGCATGTTGGGGTATCCCGAGTCACCTACGGACCGACAAGTGCACATTAGCTGACTTGGAAAAGTGGGCGGAATACTACAGATCAGATCACACACAATGGCACAAAGTCAGTACACACCGACAAGCCAGGCACGCTGGTTCTGCATCTGTGCCATCATCCTGGGGATGCGACTACTCCTCATCACAAAGGCATCGTGTGCTGAACCAGGGAAACGGGCACACACGTGTGTGATGGTCATATCTGCAAGACACACCACCAGTGCATTGACCGAGTGGTAGTGCTTGCGGTTACGGTAGGCCTGCTCCTGGGCCTGTGGTGGTACCAAAGCCACATGTGTCCCATCAATGGAGCCAATGACATGCGGCATCCTCCCCAGGGCATAGAAGTCACTCTTCACGTCAGTGAGTCGTTGCAGTCTAGGGAAATAGATGTACCAGTTCAGGAATAGCAACATTGCCTCCAAAACATCGCGGAGCACACGGCTCAACATGGTCTGTGACATCCCACCAGCAGTCGCCACAGTATGTTGGAAGGTACCGGTGGCAAGGAAGTGTAGGGCTGCCATCACCTTCACCTTGGGGGTCAGCGCTGTAGGATACGGCCGGCCAGGCTGCAAATGTGGGGCCAACTGCACTGCCAAATCCTCAATCAGCTGCCTGGTGAAGCGGTACCGTCGGATGCTGTCCCGTTCCACCATCGTTGCCAGGTCTGGGAATGGTCTATGGACAGCAGGAGCCCTGCAGTGCAGAGGAGAAGAAAGCAAGATTGTCAGTCACCCCACATATGCGGCATTGAACACACTCAATATCACATCATACATCATTATGAGGCACAACTACATGAAGTGTGCAGTTCCGTAAGGACATGTATGGTACATACATGGCCAACATCTGTCATCACGGTTCAACAAGTGGCATCAATAAGTCCCAGGTTGGCCCATTGGATATCATGAGGCCGTGTCACAGTTCCCATCTCCTGCTGCCGTGTCACAATCACCCCCACAGTGACATGTGAGGACAGATGTGCCCCAGGCATCACAGCTCAACGACAGGTACATTCCCAGGGACCCTGTATTGCCACATGGACACTGGCATTACATGGAGTATCATGTATACACCACAGCAAAACAACCATGACCCCCACAGGTAGTGGTCCCACTTGCCACGGCAGGACAGACATGGACGTCTGTGACACACACACACGCACAACATCAAAGTCCATGCACACACAACGTGGATGTGGAGACTGTCTCCCATTGTGCACATGAAATCAGAGACATTGTAAACACTACATGCACACAGACTGTGGAGGACCATCACTATTGTGCCACTGGGACACCCTGGCTCAAACATACCGTCCCACATGGGACTCACGGGGTATGTGACATGACATACACATACACCACCGTGAAATGTGACCATGGCACATGCACAGATATGAACAGTTGCACATCACAGTGGTCATGTACACGTAACACCCAGGATCCTGTCCCCATGAACACATGCACAGCCTGAGGCTGGCTGCCCCCAGGTGACACCCACAGGACAACATGTACACCAACATACACACAATAGGAAATGCAGCCTTACATGCCTTATGATACAGTTTGGACAGGCTGTCGTGTTGTAGGTGTGCCCCTCACTCCCTGGGAGCTATCTGTGGCTGGCATATGTTCATCTGAGACAGGCATGGTGACATATGCCAGTCACTTGTACAGGGATGCGTTGAACAGCAATGGACCGATCGGTGCACCCGGCCGGCCCATTGCATTCAATGTGTGCGGGTACGCGTTGTACCCCTGTACGCGTTGTACCGCAATGGACCGATCGGTGCACCCGGCCGGCCCATTGCATTCAATGTGTGCGGGTACGCGTTGTACCCCTGTACGCGTTGAACAGCAATGGACCGATCGGTGCACCCGGCCGGCCCATTGCATTCAATGTGCGCGGTACGCGTTGTACCCCTGTACGCGTTGTAACCGCAATGGACCGATCGGTGCGCCCAGCCGGCCCATTGCATTCAATGTGTGCGGGTACGCGTTGTACCCCTGTACGCGTTGAACAGCAATGGACCGATCGGTGCACCCGGCCGGCCCATTGCATTCAATGTGTGCGGGTACGCGTTGTACCCCTGTACGCGTTAAACAGCAATGGACCGATCGGTGCACCCAGCTGGCCCATTGCATTCAATGTGTGCGGGTACGCGTTGTACCCCTGTACGCGTTGAACAGCAATGGACCGATCGGTGCACCCGGCCGGCCCATTGCATTCAATGTGTGCGGGTACGCGTTGTACCCCTGTACGCGTTGTACCGCAATGGACCGATCGGTGCACCCGGCCGGCCCATTGCATTCAATGTGTCGGGTACGCGTTGTACCCCTGTACGCGTTGAACAGCAATGGACCGATCGGTGCACCCGGCCGGCCCATTGCATTCAATGTGTGCGAGTACGCGTTGTACCCCTGTACGCGTTGAACAGCAATGGACCGATCGGTGCACCCGGCCGGCCCATTGCATTCAATGTGTGCGGGTACGCGTTGTACCCTGTACGCGTTGTACCGCAATGGACCGATCGGTGCACCCGGCCGGCCCATTGCATTCAATGTGTGCGGGTACGCGTTGTACCCCTGTACGCGTTGAACAGCAATGGACCGATCGGTGCACCCGGCCGGCCCATTGCATTCAATGTGTGCGGGTACTCGTTGTACCCCTGTACGCGTTGTACCGCAATGGACCGATCGGTGCGCACCCATTGTCAATGGCCTAGCCTGGCAACGGACGCAGTTTTCGAAATTCGAACGAGTCGGTTGCTGGAAATTCAGTTGGTCACCCACAACAATGTTGCAAAATCATGTATGTCATGAAGTTGAAGATTTGAAGGATGCTGTGGGCGTGTATTGGTGCTGCTATTCCATGGATTGGCCAGATTCAGAAGATGCAAACGACTTGGACCTATCACTTTGGACACATGGGACAGTATCTGCCTCTGCAGCACATATATATTGCTGGCTGTTCCCCTGAGAGCTCACTTGCCTGCACTACATGCTCCAGGACGACATCTGCCACTGCACTGCTGCTTTCTCTGCCCCCTCTGGACCCTGAAATGGCACGTACTGTGGAGAGAGCCCCAGGCTTCAGCCTTGAGGAGAACCAGGCCCTGCTGGACAGCCTACTTCCACAGTACAGCAAGCTGTATGGGACACCAGGGGAGCAGGTGAGTGTTCTGTGCACTGCCTTTCTGAATGTGCATTTTGTCTGACTAGCAAGGCTGAAAGTCTGCACGCCACTGGCTAGCAGGCTCACTGAGTAGTTGTCACCCCCCATAGTGTGTAGTGACATGCACTGGACAGGTATGGTGCAGTGACAGTGCATTTGAACAAGGTTTTACTTCCCATGCAATGATACCATGTAGTGACTTCTGGCAAACTGTCCATGGGCAGCGTTGCACTGCCTGTGTACATCATGTGCCCCTGTGATTGAGACATGTATATACAACTGTGTCATGCACGGATATGTTGCATGTGTAGTAATGGCCTTTTCACTTTGTCATCCTGACAGGTTAATGCCCATCGGAAGCAGGAGATCTGGAAGGACATCGTCCGGGCTGTCCGGTCCGTGGGGGTCTACAAGCGCCGGATCCGCAACTGCCAGAAGAGGTGGCAGGACCTTCGGGGCTGGACCCGGAGGATTGCACGGGTCCAGCTGAAGCTGTCGCATCCTCGCAGGAGGGGCGGAACACGGACCCTGACCCCCACATGCTCCAGATCCTGGCGGTGGTGTTTCCAGACCTGGATGGGCAGCTGAAGGCCAGACAGCAGCAAGGAGGGGGTGAGTCAAAGACTGCACTGTGAACTCTGTATTACATGCTATGTGCCCTCCTCTGGCCTGGTTAAACTGCCACAGTACAGCAGTCATGTTGTCCAGGAGCCATGTCCCTCTATTGTGCACTGCCCACTCCTCATCTGATACCCAGGTGTGGCCCTTACATTCAGGGAATTGTGTCACTTGGGACTGTGTCCTTGCAGTTTGCTTCACTCAAGGTGGGGGACAGCATCTGTTTCCCTGACTCTGTTGTGGGCATCATGGGTGGGTCCATTGTTCACACAACGCCTGTGTTCGGACATGTAATCTGCGTGTTGCTTTGTTATGCGGTCCACTTGCTGAGCTGAGCCACCACATGTGCCTGGGGTATCTGGCACACACCCATGCAGCGGGTGGGAACAATGTTTGGGCCCCAGGAGTGTGCAGATTACGTGTGTCACACATACATAGCCAGCTATCCACTGTCCAGGGCTCATCCCTCATTCATGTGGGGCAGGACAGTCATGCCTACTCCAGCCCATCCAATACACCTGTACTCCCACTCCCGTGTATCAGCTGACACGTTGTGCGCAGTGATTTGACCCCTCAGGTGTCTGCCTCTGTGTCAGTGTGCTGTGGATTTGTTGCCAGGACTGCTGGGGTGTTTCTCGGTTGGGGCTCAGCATGCCACTGGAGATGTGACCATAGGAGACGATACTTGTGTGTCACATAGGTGTTTGATCAGCTGCCCGTGCAGACTGGGGTATGCGAATGTGAAGTTCAGGCAGCTGTTTCCCATTCACAGCAGATTGTGAGGGGCTCAGGTTCAGAGGGTAGTGTCACAGGTCTCCCATATGTCCAATCGGTATGACCTGGACAGATGAGGGTTAAGATGATGTGTTGTGTGGGGGATGTACATGTGCACTTGTGCAGCTCCAGGACTTGCATTCCCCATGACCTACTATTGTGACACAGTGCAGAGTGTTGTTGTCTGGCTGCCAAGTCATACATCACTGAGACAGTGATGTATGACTTAGCAGTCATGCCTCCGCCATGGCATGTGTCTACTTATTGGTGATCCTGCAGGGGAGTGACATGTGCTACATGCACACCATTGTGGCGATGGCTATCAGGACATGGGTGCATCATGGTGTCTGTCGCTGGTATGCATCACATGCATTTCCTATTTGACTCTGGGCATCCCTTTCATCCGGAAACCTGTACTGACTCAGTGGCAAGAGTTGTGATGTGTGCATGTCCACATGCTACACCGTGTCCTCTGCACTGTCCAACTACTGTGTAGGTGGTGCATGTGTCCACACTGGGGTGTTGCTATCCAACAGACACCAGACAGATGGGTGCAAGGCCATGTGGGATGTGAGTGCCATGGTTGGCATCAGACTGACAATTGGCTTCTCCTGTTCAGTTAGGGCACTTTTAGCAATGTTCAACTAATGATGCCAGGGCTTGCTCTGTAATGTGCTGTGCTCACAGTGGTGTGTGCGTTTGGTGCAGGTGACTGATGTCTGTCTGTTTCCCCATTGTTTGCAGATACATCCACGGCCACGGAAGGGGACAGCTCCACGGACCAGGAGGAGCCGGAGAGCCAGACTGGGTCAGCAGCCGAGGAGTGGTCGGAGGGACCCAGTGGCACGGAGGGCGAGGGAGCCACACCGAGGAGTCCTCAGCAGCATCCACCTCAGCTGAGGACCACAGCGGCTCGGAGGATGACTCCCTTATGGAGGCGGGTGTCAGCAGCCACCACACCCCAGCTAGTGTTGCTGTCCCCGCCACCACCAGCACCACCACCGCCCTCCCATCGGCTCCCATTCCCCAGGTCCGTGGAGGCTCCCATGTTCGGGAGCGTGTCTCCTTTGGGCCAGGCACCGCACCCCCTGCCCCTGTGTCCCCTGCTGCCCTGAGTGAGGAGTCTGTGTACCTCCTTCGCCAGCTCCATGTAGGGCAGACAGCCATGCTGAGTGTCCTCCATGCGCACACCGCTCTGTTGACTCAGCTGGTGTCGTTCATGGAGGGCATCTCATCGGGCATGTCTGACCTACAGAGGGGCAATAGGTCCATGGACTCCTCCCTGACGGCAGCAGTGTCCCTCCTCAGACAGTCCCTCACCCCTCCTGCCTCTGCTCCATCCACACTCCCCAGCACCTTACCCGTCCCAAGCACACACACACCGGCACAGGCACACACCAGCACACACACGTCCAGCACACAGACACACACGCCACAAACAAACGCACACGCACGCACAGTCAGGGGACTGAAACCAGACTCACAGGGGATGGGGCCCTGGAACACACACACGCATCCACGAGCACTGCGCAGTCCTCAGTTGCCTCTCCCTCCAAAGCACCCTCCCTTGCCTCACCTGCAACCCCAAAGACCCAGCGGCTCTTCCTCAGTGACCTCGGCCTCTTCCCCTCCGATCCAGCTGATACAGCATTCAGGGGGAAGAGGAAGCCCACCCACACGGAGCAGAGTGCCCCTCGCCCCCGGACACCCTCCCCCAGGTGCAGACAGACTGAGGCCCCCACCCGCAAGTCCCCCCGGAGTCGTAAGAGCAAGACCCCGCCGCCGCCCTGCAGCTCAGGCACCAGGTCTCCTTCCTCCATCCCTCAGGCCCCCACTCCACAGGTGCCCCCACCACACCCTGCCCCAGGTTCCCCCACCCACAGATATACCATCCCCAAGAGGATCCGGCCTTCTCCCCTGCCACTTGCTCTCCCGGCACCACACCCCGCTGCGCTTGTCTGTGCCACTGATGTGGTGAGGGTGTCCTCCCCCTCTGTCCAGCCCACCTTGCCTGTTCCCCATTCTCCTCCCCTGGTGGTAGGCACTGCAGTGGAGTCCACTACCACCCTGTCTGACTTGGGCACTGCAGTGGCGGACCTGTCCACTCCATCTGCAGGGTCCACTGCAGTCGTGCCGGCACCCACAACATCTGAGTCATGCCCCCAGTTGTGCCGGCACACACCATGTCAGACACCTCCACTGCAGTTGTCAGTGGCTCTCCAGCACCCACCACCCCTTCCCTGCCTCCTCCTGGTGAGCCCTGATCCTGTCCCTGCGGTGCCTGGCCTGCCCCCGGTTGCCCCTCCTAGTGGATTGTCCCTGGTTTTGTGCAGTGCAGGCATGCGTAGGGTGACATCTGCCACTGTCACCCTGTTTGGACTTTGACAATGGACTGGCCATTGGCCTTTGTGTTATTTCTGGACTTTACTTTTAAACACACATATGCTGAATAAAGCAACTTTCTGTTCTCTAGTGCTTATGCTTCTGATGTACATGTTGTTGATGATGCTAACCATGCCCTTGCTGCAGTGATGGTGGGATTTGGTCTCATGATAATGAAGTGTTACTGTGCAGGAACACATGTGGTCCAGGGGGAATGTGTCCTATCCTGTGGTGTATCCATGTCATCCATAGCAGCATCTGAGGGTGTCATGTGTTCAGTATTTGGCAATGGGATTTCCTACTTACATTAGCAATTTCACATCTGTGGCTTCCACCCCTGCACATCTGTTGTGCCTGCCATTGTTCAATTCGTCTACTTCCTGACCGTGTGGCCATCTCCACTGGACATGCAGGTTTGGGCATCAATGGGGAAGGACTCATCTGTGTTGTCAGTGCAACATTGCTATACAAGTGTGTTGGATCTGTGCTGATGATTTCGTTGGCACTCCCATGACCAGGCTGATGTGACGGGAGCCTTCATTTGGTGCTAATTGTTGATTGTGTGACCAAGTGCTCAGCTGACATGATGGGGCCCTACTGAGGCAACATATGGCACAGCTTTCCTCACACAGGAGTGGAGTCCCCTCATGGCAGTGTGTACTCCTGTGACATTGCCTGCGCCCAAGGTGTGTGTTGTATGAGCATGTCTGTGTGTTCACTTCCGTTTTGCTGTGCATGCTGTGATCCCTAGTGTTGTACCTGTTTGTGATGCTTGCTGAGTTGACCTATGTTCCCCCAAAGTCTTCTCCCTGGGTTCTCTGTGATGTGGGTGCATGGCACATTACTGGTCATCAGGGTGTCACCCATAGGTGTGTTTGCTGTCAGGGCTGAGTTTGTGTGCAGACGCAGATGGGTCACAGTCAGGTTTCCCTTGGCACTTGTTGTTTACACCTGTCATGTGATTTCCAGTTTGTGTTATCTTTCAGTGATTGTGACACGTTGTGTGTGTGACTGCTGGCACTCCTCAGGGTCCGGGCTGCAATGTTGGTTGTTGTCTATGTGTGTTCTTTGTGGGTGACCTTGGCTTCTTCATTGGTGTGTGACTGTGGCTGGGATCCCATTGGTTGGTGTGGTATTGCCATCATGTCCATGTACAGCGTAGTGTGCAGTGTGTCAGACATTCAGGAGTCTTGTTGAGTGGCCATGTGTGATGTGTTTCTGCACCTTGGTTCCCACCCACCACCCTGGAATTGTCATGGGTGCATGTGCAATGTCACCAGTGCATGTGTGCTTCACTGCTGCACATTGTTGGAGGTCGAGGTGTGTGGTGTTGAGTGTGTGCAGATGAGAGTTGTTGCCCGGCTAGACCCCTGCCTCCATGTTGGCCTTGGCTTACTGGCCGTGCTGATTGATTAGTGCTTGTGTAGGTGTGATGGTAGTTTGTTGCTCAGGACACATGACTGTGGTTCACAGTGTGAACGACATTTAGCTTTGTCATCACAGTGGGATTGTAATGCAGCCCAGGGTCACCACATTGTGGGGGCCCTGGGGGTAGTGCTGTGGTGTGTCTGTGTCTTGCTGTGTCAGTTGCTGTTCCTACGTGCCTGTGTGACATGTGTGATTTGTGCTCCCTCTCATCTGACAATGCCTGATTGCCCACATAGGGGATTTGGATCCATGAGTTACCTTTGTGTGGCACTGTATGCACATCTGTATAATTGGTATTCAGGACTCCTCATGTGTTGTGTGGTTGCCTGGGGACACTGGCACCCCCCTCACCTGTTGTGTTTGATGTGCAGTGTGGGTCTGCCTGTTTGTGTTTGTGCATCTGCACCACTGCATTGGCATATCTTAGGTGTGCCATTGGCTGTATGTAGTTTGGTGGGTTTCCCCTGCTGTCCCTGGGACTCCTAGGTCATCAGTCAGCACAATGATCATGGTTTGTGTGTCCCATTGCTGCCATGGTATGGTATCTGTTCACCTCACATCTACAGTCTCCACAGGGTATCTGCATTTGTGTGCCCATTGGTGCAAATATGTGGGTCTGCATTCTGATGGTCACTTCTGTCATTGTGTCATTGATGAATGTTGACAGTGTCAGCCCCCATGGGTGTTGTTTGTCTGCACATGGCCAAAGGTATGTCTTATTTGCACTGCAGTATTTGCCTCCCCCAATCTATGTTGCAATGGGACACATGCACTACTTTGCCACTGATGTGTTTTATGTTCTGTGACCAGGAATCATCCATGCAGTTTGGCAGTTGCAGCTTTTTCTTTGTCAACACTTACATTTTGGTCACTGTGATGATGGGGGTTTGGACCCCATTGCCACACTGTTCAAAATGTGCTTCAGCTATGGAGCCCACACTTACATTTTGGTCACTGTGATGATGGGGGTTTGGACCCCATTGCCACAATGTTCAAAATGTGCTTCAGATATGGACCCCACACTTACATTTTGGTCACTGTGATGATGGGGGTTTGGACCCCATTGCCACACTGTTCAAAATGTGCTTCAGCTATGGACCCCACACTTACATTTTGGTCACTGTGATGATGGGGGTTTGGACCCCATTGCCACAATGTTCAAAATGTGCTTCAGATATGGACCCCACACTTACATTTTGGTCACTGTGATGATGGGGGTTTGGACCCCATTGCCACACTGTTCAAAATGTGCTTCAGCTATGGACCCCACACTTACCTTTTGGTCACTGTGATGATGGGGTTTGGACCCCATTGCCACACTGTTCAAAATGTGCTTCAGCTATGGACCCCACACTTACCTTTTGGTCACTGTGATGATGGGGGTTTGGACCCCATTGCCACACTGTTCAAAATGTGCTTCAGCTATGGACCCCACACTTACCTTTTGGTCACTGTGATGATGGGGGTTTGGACCCCATTGCCACAATGTTCAAAATGTACTTCAGCTATGGACCCCACACTTACATTTTGGTCACTGTGATGATGGGGGTTTGGACCCCATTGCCACAATGGTCATGGCCTGCTTGCATTGTGGGGGCCACACACATATATGTGTGGCACATGTGATAGGGGGTCACATTGTATGTTCAAAGTCATGTTCAGTGTTGTAGGCATTTGACACAGTCTACACACGCTTGTCATGGTGTTGGGGGATGTCTTTTTCTTGCATTCCCTAGGTTGTGGTGTGCTGGTTGTGTCATGCATTGTCCATCCTATGAGTGGGGGTGGTGTTGGTGGTAGGCATCCAGCCCCCATGGGTAGAGTTGGTAGTAGTGACAGGCATCCAGCCCCCTGGGTAAGGGTGGTAGTAGTGGTAGGCATCCAGCCCCCTGGCTAAGGGTGGTAGTGGTGGTGGGCATCTGGCACCCCCTGGCTAAGGGTGGTAGTAGTGGTAGGCATCCAGCCCCCCTGGGTAAGGGTGGTAGTAGTGGTGGGCATCCAGCCCCCTGGCTTAGGGTGGTAGTAGTGGTAGGCATCCAGCCCCCCCTGGGTAAGGGTGGTAGTGGTGGTGGGCATCTGGCACCCCCTGGCTAAGGGTGGTAGTAGTGGTAGGCATCCAGCCCCCCTGGCATAGGGTGATAGTAGTGGTAGGCATCCAGCCCCCCCTGGGTAAGAGTGGTAGTAGTGGTAGGCATCCAGCCCCCTGGGTAAGGGTGGTAGTGGTGGTGGGCATCTGGCACCCCCTGGCTAAGGGTGGTAGTAGTGGTAGGCATCCAGCCCCCTGGGTTAGGGTGGTAGTTGTGGTAGGCATCCAGCCCCCTGGGTAAGGGTGGTAGTAGTGGTAGGCATCCAGCCCCCTGGCGTAAGGGTGGTAGTAGTGGTAGGCATCCAGCCCCCTGGGTAAGGGTGGTAGTGGTGGTGGGCATCTGGCACCCCCTGGCTAAGGGTGGTAGTAGTGGTAGGCATACAGCCCCCCTGGGTAAGGGTGGTAGTAGTGGTAGGCATCCAGCCCCCTGGGTAAGGGGTGGTAGTGGTGGTGGGCATCTGGCACCCCCTGGCTAAGGGTGGTAGTAGTGGTAGGCATCCAGCCCCCTGGGTAAGGGTGGTAGTAGTGGTAGGCATCCAGCCCCCTGGGTAAGGGTGGTAGTTGTGGTAGGCATCCAGCACCCCTGGGTAAAGGTGGTAGTGGTGGGCATCTGGCACCCCCCTGGCTGAGGGTGGTAGTAGTGGTAGGCATCCAGCCCCCCTGGGTAAGGGTGGTAGTGGTGGTGGGCATCTGGCACCCCCCTGGCTAAGGGTGGTAGTAGTGGTAGGCATCCAGCCACCCCTGGGTAAGGGTGGTAGTTGTGGTAGGCATCCAGCCCCCCTGGGTAAGGGTGGTAGTAGTGGTGGGCATCCAGCCCCCTGGGTAAGGGTGGTAGTAGTGGTAGGCATCCAGCCCCCTGGGTAAGGGTGGTAGTGGTGGTGGGCATCTGGCACCCCCTGGCTAAGGGTGGTAGTAGTGGTAGGCATCCAGCCCCCCTGGGTTAGGGGTGGTAGTTGTGGTAGGCATCCAGCCCCCTGGGTAAGGGTGGTAGTAATGGTGGGCATCCAGCCCCCTGGGTAAGGGTGGTAATAGTGGTAGGCATCCAGCCCCCTGGGTAAGGGTGGTAGTGGTGGTGGGCATCTGGCACCCCCTGGCTAAGGGTGGTAGTAGTGGTAGGCATCCAGCCCCCTGGGTAAGGGTGGTAGTAGTGGTAGGCATCCAGCCCCCTGGGTAAGGGTGGTAGTGGTGGTGGGCATCTGGCACCCCCTGGCTAAGGGTGGTAGTAGTGGTAGGCATCCAGCCCCCTGGGTAAGGGTGGTAGTAGTGGTAGGCATCCAGCCCCCCTGGGTAAGGGTGGTAGTTGTGGTAGGCATCCAGCACCCCTGGGTAAGGGTGGTAGTGGTGGTGGGCATCTGGCACCCCCCTGGCTGAGGGTGGTAGTAGTGGTAGGCATCCAGCCCCCCCTGGGTAAGGTTGGTAGTGCTGGTGGGCATCTGGCACCCCCCTGGCTAAGGGTGGTAGTAGTGGTAGGCATCCAGCCCCCCCTGGGTAAGGGTGGTAGTTGTGGTAGGCATCCAGCCCCCCTGGGTAAGGGTGGTAGTAGTGGTGGGCATCCAGCCCCCCCTGGGTAAGGGTGGTAGTAGTGGTAGGCATCCAGCCCCCCTGGGTAAGGGTGGTAGTGGTAGTGGGCATCTGGCACCCCCCTGGCTAAGGGTGGTAGTAGTGGTAGGCATCCAGCCCCCCCTGGGTAAGGGTGGTAGTGGTGGTGGGCATCCAGCCCCCCTGGCTAAGGGTGGTAGTAGTGGTTGGCATCCGGCACCCCCTGGGTAGGGGTGGTGGTGGTGGTGCGCATCCAGGCCCCTGTGTGCATATGTGGCATTGGTGATGGGCATCCCGCCCCTATGGTGCTGCTGTTGCGAGTAAATTCTGCATCCCTCTGTGTGTGTGTGATGTGTCGTGTACGTGTTGTATGTGTTTTGTGGTTGGTGTCTGACTTACCTTGTGCGCCGTACGCGTCCGTGCCTGTTCCGGTAGTAAATCTAGAATATTGGTAGGATCGGGACGAAGGGATTCATGGTTGGTTCGTGTCGTTCGTCTTTCTCTTTGCTTCGCGTCGTCCTCGTCGCTGGCGTGTTCGCCTCGTAGCCGTGGATCGGAGCTTATGTGCGCCTTTCCCGGATGCTTTGACGTGCCGTGCGTAGCGACGGGTTCGGCGCGTACGGAAAGCGCATCGTACTTGTTCGGCCGGACGGGGCTGCATTTTCCCTTCCGTGCGACTCGATTCTGCGTTTCCGGATTCAGCTCGGTCGGAGAACAGGACCTGGATTGGGTGAGTACGACTCGGCCGGATTCTGTGCTGTTGTGCGCATCGAACTTACTCGTTCGGTATGCTGTACGGATCGGTCGGGAAACAGGCATTCGCATGGCTTTTTTCCCGACCGAATGGTATTGGGTGCGCCTCCGACCGAGATCGGAATCGGCCCCTACATGTTATTCCATACGTCAAAGGAAGGTGATGATAAGTCACACCCTCTGCTACAGACGCAGGCAATTGCATACAAACATAACAATCTCTTACATCCATTGTTTCTACATACTCATATAATAATTTTGTAAATACATTCTTTGAAAAATCTGTTATTGATTTATCTTTATGTAATTCTGCACTACCTTTTAATATAGCTGTTTCTTGAATGTTAGCTCCTTTTCTTTCTCTGTGTGATTAGACGTTTCTTCTACAGCTAAACTAATTGGAATAGTGATTGCTAAAACCACCCACACTGTCATTAATAATCCTGTACAAAAGAAGCACATCTTACACCAGTTTCTTAAAAACTCACATCTACATTTTCTATCTTTAGTATCTTCCATTTTGTTCTAATACCTATTTATATTATGTACAGGGAAAATGTGTCACCACACCTCAGAAATGACTTCTTAGCCACGCTGCACTCTAATTTTGTCTTCGTTTGGTACTTTCTTTTGATTCTTTTCAGAATTCTTTCTTTGTCAAATCCAGTATTTCGTCAACTCCGGTAGAAATTCATTTAAATTTCTTCAAGTTTGTTGCACTTCACCTTCACCCATTAGGTTTCTTTGTTCTGGGTTCTCGTGAGTGTTCTCTTCTTCTTTGATATCAGTTAAAGCAAGGTACAACCACTCAGGTGATCTATACTTCAGATTTACTTTCTTTACTCTTTTCGTTTTCTGCAAGTGCTTTCCACTTTGTTGGTCTTGCTCTTTTGACTTGTTATTTCATTCACTTGTTCAGCACTTTTTCCATCCAGCCTTATGATCCTGTATCTTAGTTTTCTTACTTCGTTGGGCCAATTGTCTCCTTTTCTTGGCCTTTTCGTCTCACTTTCTTTTTCCTCTCTTTCTGCTTTCCAGGTTCTCTTTCTTGACTCTAGTTTTTGTTTTCTTTCTTCTCCACTTTCTTCAGACTCTGTTTCAGTTCTTTCTTTATTGTCTCTTATTTTGAATCTTATAATTTCATTTTCTCCTTTTACTTGTGGTTCTTTTCTTATTTTCCTTCGTTCACCTACTTCTGTCCCTCCTCGGTGTTCTTCCGAATTTGTGTTAATTTCTCTATCTGCTTCTAAATTTCCCTGTTCTTTTGTTTGGCTATCTGTCCCTATTGCTCCTCGGGGATCTTCCGATTTTTCTAACTTTTTGTTTGAAACTCTCCCTTCTTCATCTATTAATATTATCTCCGAAGGATTTTTACCACAACTTGTACTTGGTTGCTCACTGTCACTATCTTTGTGCTCAGTCTCTTCTCTTATGCTTTCAAATTTCCAATTTCTCTTCAGATTTTCATCACAATCCGAATGATCTGTATCAGATTCTGAACTGGTGTCTGATATTTCCAGATGTCGACTCACATGTCGATCTTCAAATTCTGGAACTTCAGCTATTTCCTCCACTCCTTCTGTCGTTGCACTCGTAGTTGGGTCTTCCAGATGTCGACTTACAGGTCGATCTTCAGGTTCTGGCACCCTGTTCGCTTCTTCTTCCGCTTCCGATGCTGAACTGTTATTCAACTCTTCCAGATGTCGACTCACATGTCGATCTTCAGGTTCTGGAACTCTGATGGTGTGACTGGCATGTATCCAGTTTTTCACTCCCGCACATTTGACTGCAGTGGTTGTCACCAGTATCACCTGTCGCGGTTCGTCCCAGCGAGGAACCAAACAGTTTCTTCTTCTATGGACTTTTATGCGGACCCAATCTCCTGGATTCAAGTCGTGAGCTGGTTTTCTTTCAAGAGTGGTCGCATCCGGTCCAACCTGATGAAACACAGAACGCACCACATCAGCCAATCCTTTGCAATAATCCAGCACCAGATCATCAGTTATAGTCAGTAGTTTGTTGACAGGTACATGTGCTTGTCTCATTGCTCGTCCCATAATTATCTCATGGGGACTGAGTCCAGTTTTCCTTTCCGGAATACTTCTGATTGTCATTAAAACTAATGGCAAGGCATCTGGCCATTTGAGTCCTGTGGCTTGACACATTTTTCCTAGCCTGTTCTTAATTGTTCCATTCACTTGCTCTACTATTCCAGAAGCCTCTGGTCTGTATGCACAATGCAGTTTCTGTTTAATACTAAGTGCTTCACAAATCAGTTGAATTAATTCGTTTTGGAAATGTGTTCCTCTATCTGTTTCAATCGTGACTGGAAAACCATACCTTGGAATGAATTCTCGCAGCATAAGTTTTGCTACCGTGATTCCATCATTCCTTCTGGTCGGGTATGCTTCCACCCAACGGGAAAACAAACAGACGACTACAAGGACATACCTTAGTCTATTGCTCGGTGGCATTTCTATGAAATCCATTTGCATTCTAGTGAACGGACCTCCTTCTCGTCCTATTGTTCCTAGACTCACTACGGTCTTCCTTCCTGGATTTAACTGTTGACAAACAAGACATCTTTGACAAAGACTCTCAGCTATGGCTCTGAATTTTGGATTATACCATGTTTGTCTGAAAAGTCTGATCATTGAATCTCTCCCAATATGGGCTTGTCCATGGTACATCCGTGCCATGTCAGAAATCATGCTATCAGGCATAACTGGTCTTTCATCTCTGTAAACCCAAACATCATTTTCCTCATGTTTTCTACATCCTGCTTTTATCCAAGTATCTTTCTCCTCTTCATCTGCTGCTTCCTGTAATTGTCTCACCTCATCCCATGTCTCAACAGGGTTAGTAAAAAGCAAAGGACATGAAATATGCTCTCTTTCTCGGTTCCTGTTCAAAGAGACCACATTCTTTGCACAGTACTGTGCAATCTCATCAGCATACTTATTGCCGACAGTTATGTAGTCTTCCCCATTTTTATGTGCATTGCACTTCACGACAGCAATCTGTTTAGGCAGCTGTATCGCCTCAAGCAGTTTTTTCACAAAATCTCCATTTCTAATCGGCGTTCCTGCAGACGTCAAGAAACCTCTTTGTGACCAAATCTGACCAAAGTCATGCACAACTCCAAAACCGTATTGGCTATCCGTCACAATTGTAACCCGTACATTTCTTCCCAACTTGCAGGCTTGAATCAGAGCTATTAGTTCTGCTACCTGGGCAGACCGTATCCCTTTCAGACAAGATGCTTCCATTACAGTTGCTACTGTGCAAACTGCATATGCTGCACTTAGAACTCCATCATTTGTTCTCAAACATGAGCCATCCACGAACAGAATATAATCTGATTCCTTTAAGGGCTCATCTCTTATATCTGGTCTCGGTTTTGTACAATATTCAAGCACATTCAGACAGTCATGATCCACTTCATCCATTTCAATCACACTCTCTTCATCTGGCAATGATGTCGAAGGATTCACATTCATGCATCTGTCAATGGTCACATTATCTGCACTCAAAATTACCTTTTCATACCTAGTCAGCCGACTATGTGTCATGTATTGGGTTTTCGTTCGTGTCAAGAGAATTTCCACAGAATGTGGGACATATACTCTCAGTGGATATCCCATCACTATGCCTTCACTCTGTTCCAGACTCACACAAGTAGCAGCAACTGCTTTCAAACATCCAGGCAACGCTTTTGCTACAGGGTCTAAAACTGCTGAAAAATATGCAATAGGTCTTTTCATAGTTCCATGTCTCTGTACCAAGACTGAAAACGCACATCCATCTCTTTCACTGCAATACAACTCAAAGTCTTTCTCATAGTCAGGCATTCCCAATGCTGGAGCTTCACACAATTTCTTTTTCAACTCTCTGAATGCTTTCATTTCCTCATCATTCATTTCAAAAGGATCTTTAACATCCTTCTTTGTCAGTTTTTGCAAAGGTTTTGCGATCAAAGAAAAACCACTTATCCATTGTCGACAATATCCAACCATTCCCAAAAACATTCTTACCTCTCTTTGCGTCATTGGAGCTCTCATTCCTTGAATCATTTTTATTCTCTTGGTCGTTACCTTTCGCACTCCTTTCTCAATTTTATGCCCTAAATATTGGACTTCTTGTTGACAAAACTGCAATTTTGATGGGGACACTTTATGTCCTCTTTTGGCTAAATGATTCAGCAAAGCAATTGTATCATTGACACATCACCCCCCACCTGAGGAACCTGCACTGGCTCCCCGTCGACAGGAGAATCTCCTTCAAACTCCTCATCCACGCACACAAGGCACTCCACAAGACTGGCCCAGTCTACCTCAACAGACGACTCCTCTTCTACGTCCCCAACCGCCAACTCCGCTCCGCCGACCTCTCCCTCGCCACCGTCCCTCGCATTCGAAGAACTACCACCGGCGGCAGATCCTTCTCCCACCTCGCCGCCAAGACCTGGAACACCCTTCCACTAAGCCTACGACAGACCCAAGACCTGCTGACCTTCAGGAGGCTACTCAAGACCTGGTTGTTCGACCAGTAGCAGCACCCCCTTTTTTTCCCTAGCGCCTTGAGACCCTCGCGGGTAAGTAGTGCGCTTTACAAATTCTGTGATTGATTGATTGATTGATGCTTCCTTCGTTTTTGATGCCACCAGTAGGTCATCAATATACTGAACCATTACTGACTTTTCTGGCATTTTTAAATCTTCCAAGGATTTCTTTAAAATCTGATTAAAGATCGAGGAGCTTTCTGTGTACCCTTGAGGAATTCGGCACCATGCCAAAATACGCTCTCGAACCTGAGACGCAAATAATGGCTGGCTACCTGGATGCAATGGAATAGAGAAAATGCATGACATAAATCAATTACTGTGTACCATTCTGCTTCAGCGTGGAATCTGGTATAGAATCACAGCAGGGTTCGGTACTATTGGGCAACAAGGCACAACAATTTTGTTTACCTTCCTCAAATCCTGTTAATCCTATATGTTCCGTTTGGCTTTTTCAGTCCCATTATTGGCGAATTACATGGACTGCTCATGATTTCTTTTAGAATCCCTTGTTCAATCATTTTATTTATTACTGGCGTTATTCCTTCAATTATTTCTGGTGTCAATTTATACTGGGGCGTATTTGGGTAACTCGTTCCCTCTTTACGGATATTTTAACAGGGTCTACTCCTTTCATTAACCCTATATCTTCTCCTGTAAATCCCACACTTTCTCTTCCACTGTCTCTTTTAGTTCAATTGGGATTTTCTCTGCATCAAATACAGGAAACAAATCATTTACTTCTGGTTCCAAATTTACCATTGTCATTTTATACAGTACATCTTCATCTGGGGTCTGAAATGCAATTCCATCTGGAGTACAATAGATAGTGCAATTCATTTTGCACAATAGATCGTGTCCTAATAGGTTCACAGGACTGCAATCACACACCACAAATCGGTGCATTTCACTAAATGGACCAATCTTTACCTCCACTAGTTTAGTAAGAGGCGTCTTAATTTGCTGATTCGATACTCCAACTACTTGGATATGTTCACCTGAGAGAGGAAGGTTTGGAATTTCCACTGACCTAACAGTGGAGCAGGTAGCTCCAGTGTCCACAAGGAATGTTACATTTGCACCATTCACTTCTCCATCCACAAATGGACCTGCTTGATCTACCTCTAGAGTTGCACCAAGCACGCACTCTTCCCCCTCTCCTAGGCACCGTCAGAAGCTTTCATCCGTCTCATCATCATCCTGTCGTAACCAATATTGAGAAATGGCAGCTGCTGCGGCAACTGTGTTACCTGCTCTCCTCCGTAGAATCCTGTTTCTGCACTGAATTTCTGTTGGTTAACCTCTTGGGAAGTGGTGGTTGTGGCACCTGACTCTGTGGAGTAACTATCTCACTCTGCACCTGTGGATTTAATGATTGATTTTCCGCATTAAGTTTTGGAGGAAATTTACACTCGTTTCTCCAATGCCCTAGCTTTCCGCAGTTGTGGCATGGCCACTTTTCTTTGCCTCATCTATGCTCATTTGTCCTTTTCCTTTGCCTATATTTGGTCTAAATCTAGCCTGTCCTGCTTCATTAACTGTATTGTTCAATTGAGCTTCTTGCTTCTCTGCAACTTTCACCTGTGCCCACATGGCTTTCTCTTTCAATTTACGCTGTCTACTCTCAATATCATCACTGCAATACTTAGCATATCTCAAAACCTTGTCAACTGTGCTATTCTGCCAACAAATCATATGCTGCTTAATCATTTCACTTATCTCCGGTTTCAATCCATACACAAATCTATATACAAAATGACTCATATCCTTCTCATTCAGTGTCTCATAGCCACTATACTGTTTAAAAACTAACAATAGCCTCTCATAGTAAGCATGCACTGATTCTTTACTTTCCTGCGTGGTTCTGTCTATCTTTACCCAATCCGTTTCTTTGGGTGGAATCTTATTCTTCAAAAGGTAATTACTTGGTCATACTTCCTCATTACTTCTGGTCCTGGCGCTCCTGTTTTAGCATCCCTTGGATATTCTACAGTTGGCCAATCAATAGTAATCTTACATTCTGTCCACAAATCAGCTGGTACTACTATATCAAACAATCCATCCAAATCTATCCACAACACCTTTGAAACTTTAACAAATCTCTCCACTTGTCTGTACCATTCTACTGGCTTCTCTCTCAACTTTGGGAAATCATTTGTAAATGACAGTATATCCTGTCTAGACCACGGAACATGCACATAACTACCTCCTGGAGTCTCTCTCATCGGGTACTCCCTTACAACTGGTTCCTTATCTGTTACTGCAAAAGCTAAAGATGCTTTATCTGTTACTTTCTCATTCTTTTTCGTCCATCTACTTCTCCATCTATCCACATCACCCCATTTTCTCAACAAAACAATTAATTCTTTTATTTGGGTCAATCGTCCTGATGTGTTCAGATTCTCTATATCTTTCTCAAAAAAATCTACTCTATATGGTTTCTGCAGCGTTCTCACTTTTGCAAATTCTTCTCCTAGTTCAATCGCTGTCTCTTCTAATTTGTCATGTAAATTTCTAGCTCTCCATGTAATACTCTTGCACAAAACATAATCTCGTCATCCTGATAACTTTTCAATTTTCTGTACCAATCGTTCCTAATATCAATTCTTGCATGTCTATTTTTAACCTAATTACATCTAGTGGTTTTACTTCTGTCTCGTTCGTTTTTAGCGTTTTCATCCATTCATTTAATTCATCTGGAGTTGGACCTACAGGCGTACTATTTAATTCTATCCAATTGTTACTCCTTTCTGGTGTCTCTGATGCAGACTCCGTTACCATAGGTATTCTCCTGAACTCATTCTCATTTATTGTCAAATTAGTAGGTGGGCTTGGTCTATAGGTACTAACCAAATGGTGTGCACCTTCATTGTCCAGTTCCATCCCTTCTCTCCTTCTTTGCAAATGTGAATTCATAGGAATCACTAAGAACGTTCATCAATTTTCTGATTCTCAAAAACTGGCATTACTGGACCCTATCGTTACTGGTACAGTTACAGCTTCCATATTCTTTGTTAATTCTCTTATCTTTTCAGTTAATTCTCTTGTGGTTTTTGCTAATTCAGTTGTATTGTCACTTTCTATCTCCTCATTTTCTGAAGTTTTTAATTGATCTTGTGACCTATTTATCTCATATCCTCGTTCGGGATTTTTATTCCTCCCAGTTTCCATTGGCGGTGCATTAGGTGTCACCACCGCAGAAGTCTGTTGGTATGGAGGTGGGTTTCTGTTTAAAATATCTTCCAGCAATTCATCTTCCGTTTCACTACCACCATATCCATACTTTTCCGTAACCACATGTTTCTTTTTCTCTGTACACTTTCTCTTTGCTTCTTCCTCCACTGTAAAAGCTGGAAACAAACCTCCTGTCATATTAGCACATCTCCAACGCTTTAGTCTGTCCTCATGATTCAACCCCCATAACCTTCCAGGCACAAACTCATGATTCTTCAATCCTCTGAATCTCTCTCGTTCATACATTTCATCTTCCCATTCACTTAAAGCTTCAAACTGTGTCGGTCTAGGTCTAGGTTCTAGTTTTATCATTTTCTCTCTCAAATTCTGAAGTACAGCTACACTAAATGAACCATTCTCAAGAAAAGCCAATGCTCCATCATTCTTAGTATATTTTGTCCAATTTTCTAACCATATGCATGTATGATATACGTAGTTCAGCATCATATGCGAAGCTGGTGATTTCGGCGGAGGAATTACTTGTCCCTCTCTAGTCACTACCTTTTTGTCTTTCTTAAAGAAGTTCTTAACTTTCGACATCCACGACGTTTTCTCTCTACCATATTCATAATACGACATGATTCACAATCTCTTTTCTCCTCAAAAGTTCCGCAATTCAACACTGTTCTCTATGCGTTATTCCAACCAATCCTAGCGCGACTTACACCAACACTCCAATCATAAACTTCCACGTCACTATTCTATCCGTCCAATCCTAGCGCGACTCACACCAACATTCCAATCAGAGCGGTTTCTGTCTACAGCGCACTGTCCAATCCCAGCGCAGCTTTTTCTTTACGTCAGCTCTGCTCCTGTTTCTATAATAATCCGGTATTTGTAAAGCGCGAACTACTCACCCTTACGGGTCTCAAGGCGCTGGGGGCCGTCGTGGAAATTAAGTGAGCTATTGCCCAGAGTCACATGGTGCTGAGCTGATCTGCCACCGGAGCCGGGGATCGAACCGTGAGCCCTGTGCTCCGAAGTCAGCTGCCCTGGCCGCTGCACCACACCTCTCCAGTCAGTGTATGACTAGCGCACTGTCCAATCCCAGCGCAGCTTTTGTCTACGTCAGTTCTGCTCCTGACCCCTCCTTTACAAAATTTATCGGCAATTTCTTTTTCAACAATTCTTCGTTAGTTACAACATTTAAAACATATTTCCATTGTCTGATTCGCTAAACCAAAGAAATCGCTTTGTCCATTTACACAAGAATTCTGTATTTTCCAGTAGGCAGCGCTTACCTCTACCCTACCACAGAATTTTTCTGTTTAGCCGATAAAGTAGCACTTCCCTCTACCTTACCCTTCTTTCAAGCAAGCGGTAAACCCGTTTCTCTGGGGATAAAACACATGTGGAGACTATACTGCTCCTGAGAATTAAGGCCAGAGTTTCACAAGAAAACCGGTCGCTATTTCACTCACACACCTTTTATACGGAAAATGTCCCTATCATAACACAACCTGTGTTATCACCAATATGAACTCAGACAATGCACTATTCCATGTGACTTCTCTTGCCACACGTGTTCCACTTCCTACTTCCGGAAGCGTGAAAACTTCGACTTACATATAACATAACGCGACGCAACATAAAGTGTTAGACATGAAATAATCAATAATCAATAATCACCAAACTAATCTATAGTAACCATAACTCTGCTACCAAGAAATCTGATCCAGCGCTAACAATAAAAATTCTTCTCCTATATGCTTCGGTCATCCAGGTACAACTATCCCTCCAATACACAGACTATATCCATATGACGGTGGGGCCCATAACACCGCACATGCATTCACTCACTCATTTATTCCCTGGATTTCCTCCGTCATTAACCTAGGAGAAAAACAGTAAAGCGATTCGCTGGAAGGAGACGGGATACCTCTTTTTAACACGACATAATATTTCTCATTGTTTTAAGGTATTCCGCTCATTGGTCGATGGACCAACTAGTAGGAATTAGTTGATGGTGATTAAGACCAGCTCAATCACAATAAACCTTCTAACATTTTACATTAATCATTGAGCTAAAGAACCACTGAGTCATTTGTTTAAAGATAATAAAGTTTATATAAAGTTTAGAAGCATGAAATAAGTTTTAGGTTTATTATTCAGATTATTACATTTGTTATCATTATACGAATAAATTGAAATTGCAATGCATACCTATTAGATGGAAGAATAAAGTTCGTCACGGCAACAACTCCCAAAATCTCTATCTATCTGTTCTGGAAAAGTCTAATAGTTCTAAATGGAAAAATCTATCAAGAATAAAAGTTCTTCAAAAAGCAGCATCTTATGCTCAATTAAAAATATAAAATAGCAGCAGCAGCCTCAGCTCGTCAGCATCAGCAGCAGCAACTCCATACGCAACTAACAGCAGCCAAAAACAGCAAAAAACAGCTCCCAGCAATTCAGCAGCATCTCTAATAACATCCCTCCCCACCAAGAGTACGTCTTCTTATACCCTAATTCTAGCTTACTAAAATAAAAATGTTGCATCTTTATGGCGAGATTCTCTCTAATTGGTCCATTTGAGTCCATATACATCTTTTATCAAACTTCCTTGTTTTAACCAGTTCTTTGTGGAATGTCCATACTTGCATCGTTTCCCACAGTTCAGTGACATTACTCATCCAGCTTCGATCAGTCCAACTTGTATCACTTTCCGATACTTTTTAGGTTAAACAGTTCTTTTTGTCCATTTATTCTTTTTTGACTTCTCACGCTTCTTGCTGACCCATCTTGGCACACATTTATTCAGTAAGGTCACAATAGCCTTGACCATACTTTCATTCTAGGCTCTTGGAACGATCACGTGGTCATTCTTGTTCTACGGCCTTTCTCCTTGTCTACATTTCTCCTCGCGCACGCGTATTCTCAGCTCATGGCGGCCATTTTATATCGCTGCTCAACAGGCCTAAGCGCACTATTTACAAAGATAAACAAAATATAGTTAAGAATAAAGAATATAAACCCTTTTGTTTCCCTCCCGTCATTCCTACGTACCCCAATTAGGTATTACCTAGCAAAAAGCAACATATAAAGCCGTCCCTTACTTACCATTGCTTTATTTTGCCACTACACGTTTTGTTTTCAAAGCACAAATCATGCATTTTATTATTCTATTCATACGCAAATATTAGGTTATGTTAGCCACGTCAACAATTATAAGTAAATTAGTTTGCACACAAAATAGCGTGTTACCTTTAACCCTTCACATGTAACATACATTGTTGGTTATTTACTTAAACGAACTTGTTTGTTAATCATTTTACATAAATTATTAGGAGGTTAAAAAAAAAATCTTTTACCCTGCTCCATCACGAGCAAGGAAAAAAACTCCGCTCCACAACGCGAAGCAGAGTTTTTCGGAACTCCTCGAGCTCTGCGTAACGCGGCGTGCGGAAAACTCCGCGAAACACGGAGTGCGGAAAACTCTGCAAACTCCGCGAGCAGAGCGGAGTTCACCGCCCAGACTTAGCCTTAATGCCACCTTGTAAATATGCCCCTTATCGCAGCAGTCTGCTGCGGCAAAGGGGCAGGCAATGGGTGTTGCTGTGGGTGTTCCACCGCGACACTCATTGCTTTTTGGTGCTGGCCCATATTTACAAGTTATGGGGCAGTGCCAAAATTAATACCAGGAAATACCTGGTCTTAAACAGGCAATACGAGGAGAAATGTTTTATTTCTCCTCATATTTTGCTCTTTTCATGTGTGCTGCATTCTGCAGCAAACATAGAAACAGCAAATCTCCTGTAAAGATTGTTTATGTGCAGGAAGGTGTCCCTTCCTGCACATAAACAATCACCCCTGCAGTGCAAGCACCCTTGCAACATGGTGCAAGGATGCCTGCACTGGCACTAGGCAGCTTTTTTAGTGCCAGCGCTAGGGAAAATGCAGGGGTGTGCCGTATTTTTGTAAATACGGTGCATCCCTGCGTTGAAAAAATGTCAGAGTGTGGCGTTAACAATTTTGGAGTAACATCGCGTTCCGACATTTTTCTGTAATATCCCCCTTGGTTTGCTGAAAAAAGACTGTGAGAAGGTAAGCAGCTAAGAAGGACTACAGCTAGGAAGTTTGGTGATAATCTATTCTCATCTTTGAAGATAAGAATTAATAGCATGTATAGTGAGCTCCTTTTTCAGCTGAAAGCCATCTATCTGGCCTCATGACGGACGCGCGAGGAGTGGGGTGTTTCTAGGAAACTTGTACAGATAGCTTGTTGTAAAGTTTAAAACCTTGCTCTATGGCTAGAATGAGATCAAGGGCAGATACTGTCAGCCTTTGGGGGGTGGTATCTCGTCTTTTCAGGCTTGAGTGGTCTTGAATCATGTTATCCCCGTGGTAGGCTCATGTGTCCTTGATTCATGTTCTTCCATACCTGGCTTTCTATGCTGGCCTGTCTCTACAATCACATATAATATCTGGGACTGTGGAACCCAGGATAACCAAAAAACGACCAAGTCCATTTTACAGAGACTCTGCAGGCTTCCGAGCAGGTCTCTGTCCAGCTGTAGTAATGCCTTCTTTTCTGCTGTATATCCTGCGAGAGTTGCCAAGAACAGGGGGTACTCCCTTTTCTTTTGAAGATGAAAAAAAAAATTATTTTAAAAAAATCACAAAAAATGCATAAATATGCACCTGTAATGTTGACCAAAGACAGGTTGTAATATGTGTTCACTCAACAGACAATACACTAATGGGTCTGCTGTGTCTGGAGACAGTATGGCCCTTAGAAACTAAAAATATAATGCATTAATGGGTGAACACAAGGCAATTCCTTTCAAATATCATCAAAGAAGACAAAAAAAGCCATTCATTTTGTTAAAAAAGAGAGTATTTTTGTATTGTTTATTACTTATGCGACTAGTCTATAAAACAAATCATGTCACAAAGTTGTAAGATAGAAATCACAATTCAATTTTATCAATTCACAGTTTCAAAACGGTTATTACAATTATATGATTAAAATTCTAAGCATAATAAAACAATGTTATTGCATAGTAATAAAGCTAAATACATCAAATCTATAATTTCATTAATACAAATCATTTATCATGTGGTACATGAACAATTCAGTGAATATTTAATGAAGATGAAATATCCAGAAAACAGCGAGCTCCTACGGAACTGGCTGGCTCATATAAAGTGTTGACGCGGCGTTTCGGTGAAACAGAAAACATTCATCACCTTCTTCAGGATAAATTCTATTTAAAAGTTTCACTAAAATATCTATTCAATTAGGATTTCATAAAATCCAAAGTGTCACAAATAAGACATCCCGGAAGTGAACCATAGATAAACTTGTGTCTTTGAAGAACTTTTAAAAGACCAACAATATCTGATGAATTTATAAAATAATCTGTAGAGTGTCTGGGATAAGTCCACTCCGAGGGCATATGAATTGCCCGTAATCAAGACGAAATAGAAATGTATCCACTCTAATAGCACGGAACCCGATCTACTGAGGCCCAAAATGTATTTAGCCAAGAAATTCAGTTCGCTATTCCCATAACTTCAGAGCCGGGTACCTGAGTATCACCGGATATCGGAGGGGACTCGATAGTTGGCTCGGTAATTCGTTTGCTTTCCGTCTCACAGGGGGATGCGGCTAAAACAATCCAGTGAGAGTTGCACCATCTCTCGCACAATGTGGTGGGTTTTATAAACCGCACTCAAGGCCTTGTCCCATTACTCAGTCTTGTTCCTCTTAAAAGAAGAGAGGTCCTGGATCGAGCACTCCAAGAAAAATGCTAACTTCTAGTACAGCAATGCTGGAAGTATTCAAAAGTCTCTTGTGGCAAGAAAAGGCAAGGTCAGTACATAATGATGAGGACTTTAGGAGGCACTCAGCCTCCTACAAACACAATGCTGTCCACTGAAAACTATCAGAAAGGACCTCTCCTTCACTAGGACCAGATTAAGGAAAGCTTGAAAGGAACTGCGTGTCACTTGGAGGAAACATCCAAATAGTCAGTTTGTTTTGAGTTGCATTTATTTATAGGAAACAAGGAGAATTTTCCTTGCATTCATGGTAAATCTCAAGATTTAAAAAAAAAAAACAGTGGTTACTTGAAAAAAATGAGAAAGTCAAGAATACTTTGAAAGGAACCAATGTTTTCAGGAAAAGAATCCCTTGTGAGGGCTCACAGGAGGACCTTACAAAACCACTTGCCTAGACAACCCCAAAAGAATCATTGTGAGCAGCTCTTGTGAAGGGCAACAAGTTTCAAGTGTATCAAGAATTGATTTTGGTTTGCTCTTAACGAGAGAGACACATGATAATGTGCTAAAAAGCTGTCTAAGTATATGCATGTATGCAAAGGAGGGCAGTAAGTTTTAAGATCAAGTTCTAAACCTACATGTTTCTTTTTCCTTGAGTTCTAGCTAGTCAAAAGCCCATCATCATTATGTATAGAGATGGACAACATGGTCTGATTGCTTCCACTGAGGGACTCCAATCTTCTCTCTCTTTGTGTCTCGCCATCACCTTTCCCTTCCCCTTGTGTCAAACCTAGCAGCGTTCACGGTTCCTGCTTGTGTTCGGAACTTCAGTTGTAACAGGGGCAAGGTGGAAATATGTTGCCTCTATAGAGGACTTGTAAAACTGGGCTTCACTTAGGAGAGGACTTCAGGCAAATGTACTGGCAAACTTATAAAATAACCTAGCTTTATCAGGACTGGTGTGGAGATCACTGTTTTGGTACTATGGTAGGAATGTTTGGCCTGATCTGACATAGGTAGTTATGAAGTTAGTTATATGAAGGTGCTTATATATATATATATATATATATATATATATATATATATATATATATATATACACATATATATGTGTGAATATATTTGTACAGAAATTTGGAAATGTGAGTTTTAAAAAAGACATTTTATATCTTATTTCATCACTGAACTATAACATATCTTTAACCTTTGATTTTTTCATGAAATTTCGACATTTTTTTAAACAATGCTATGATCGTATTACCATACCTAACTTTGACATCACTCTATCCTTTGTTTTTATCTTTAAATTTCTGTTTTGTTTACTATAACGTCACCCTAGCCTTTGTTTTTCTAGTAAATTTGTTTAGTTGTTTGATCATACTCATCCAGCTCCTCCACTATGCTAGACCCTGCAAGCAACCCCCATAAAATGCCCATCTTGCTAAAAACACCCAGTTCACAGCTTATTTATTTATTTATTTTTGCAGGTTCCACATTAGTCCAGCGGTACCTGCCACTCAAGCTTCCCCAAAGCTTGAGCAACGGGTTTCGCAGGAGTACTGCGGTACCTCATGAAAGGGCCATACTGGGTTCCATGGGAGTATCCGCAGCACAATATTTTTCTTTTTAATGGTGGCTCTGGGGGTGTGTATCTTGGTCCCCCTGGCAGTCAGGGTGTCCCTCCCCTCGTAAACCCTATTTTGCTAACATTTTCAGGACATGGGGACTGAGATCTGATTGGCTGCCACATATCAACATTGATGTGACAGCAGCCATCTTAGCATTCATAACAAAAATGTTTTAAAAACATAAGGGGGCAAAGTAGGGATACGCTGACCCCCCTTCCCCACCCCCCAGTTCTGGTGGTGGGGTCCCAGCAGGACCACGCCTGGGACTAAAAAAATATTTTCTAAAATGTTGCTGCTAATTCACGGAGGAGCCGACGCTTTCTCAAAAATACTCCCGGGGTGGGCCAGCGCCTGGTGGAGGCACATAAATTATATTTAAGAGGAGGGGCCGTGTGGCCCCCACTTCCCAAGCCTCTAAGAGACCCCGGCGACCCCATCCCCTGTGGCTGATGTATTATTAAAGGGTACGGGGCATGATGTCCCCATCCCTAAGCATAGAATGGCCTGAAAGACCCATACCCTGGGCTGTAGAACAAATTAATGGGAGGGAGGAGCGCAGCCCCACTCCCTGAGCCTAAAAAAACCCTCTGGACCCCATCCCCCAGTGCAGCCATTTTAATAAAGGGGAGGAGGCTCCATCTCCTGTGGCTGAAAACTATAAATTGGAGAGGGGTCCTCACGGACGCCCCCTCCCTGAAGGCATTCAATGGCCCCGGGAATCCCATTGCCTGGGGCGAGTCCAAGTATGGTGCCCTGGGGTCCCCAACCCCCAGGACACCATCGGTTACCCTGCCCGTGGGCATGGGCAGTGAAAAGTAATGTTCTCCCACCAGGCAGGAGCACCAAGCTGTTCCCGCCCGGTGGGAGAACAAAAGTTTTCCCTGCTTGAGAGCACAGAATTGCTCCCACCCCATGGGAGCAAAAGAAAACTGCTCCAGTGAGGTGGGAGCAATACCTGCATCCACTGCACCCATGATAGGTGCAAGCAAGGGAGCTGGCAGGGCTGCCAGGGCCCTTGGCCTCCCCCCACACTCCCAAGAAGGGACCTGCTGTGGCGTGCCCCAAGTGGGCACCTGGGCACACTAAAAAACCTTAGGGTAATCCTTTATTTCTCTTGTGGAGGAGGTGGGTCAGACTCCCACTCTGTCTCCAGGGCATAATTTCACACATTCCATGTTACAGGGGCCCAAGACACTTTCAGGGCGGCATCAGCATGACTGCAATGGAGAATCCAGTCAGCAAATATAAAAAAGAATACGCTGACGCTCTATGTGTGGGTCACCAGGCGCTTTATTCAACATCAAAAAGCAGCAGCCTCATTCTCTGTCCTGATAAATGGAGAACATTTTTATTAAACTAGACAAAATATATTAAAAATATTTTTATATGAAATATTATTGTAAATTCATTTTATATATTAAATGTAAATGTAGGACAAAATTAAAAATGCTGCACCACTATTAACTTAATTTTGAAATAAAAATTAATAAAATGAAATTATATTACATGAAATTAATATTATGTTTCTGAAGTGTAAATTAATAATAAAGTTGCACCTAAAAAGAAGTAAAGAGTTTTTCAATATGCATTAATTATTAAAAGTGATGTCTAGAATTAATTAACATTTATTTAGTGATAGTTTAATAAAATTATTGTTATGCCAATTTTTAAATTCAAAATAATGTCTTAACATATTTTATAAATAAATATGTACTATTTGTATATATTTTTACATTAAATTATATCTATTTATATTTTTACCTATTTGAAATAATTTAATTTAATATTATTTCCTACTGGTTTTATTTTAATTCTATACCTCCAATATTTTCTGTGAGGGTGCTGTAATACCAGTGGTTGGTCATGTGTAATGCTGGACTTACGTTTGTTTTTTTGGTAGTAATTTACACTCAGAGTTTGTGAATAAACAAAAAGTATGAAATGTACTCAAAGATGTGCATTTCTCAAAAGTGTAGGTTATTTTTGTGAATCGGGCCCTTTGCGTATAGCCAAAAGTAGCAAAGTTACCTTTGTGAATCAGGCCCATTGTGTGAAGAGAGAAGAGCAGAGTTCCCAAAAATTACCCTGTGGGATGCCAACGGGTTAAGGAGTTGAAGGTGACAGTGATGAGCACCATGAAACAGAGAAAGATACATTGGAAAGATAGGAGGAAAACCACTTAAGTGATTTCTCAGGGATACCAAGAATGAAAAGAGTGGAGTAGTGTCACTTTTGCGATACACTTCAGCAATGCATCATTACTGCGCCTACAGATACTTCAGAAATACTGACGTATCTGTAAATCCTTGCAACATGGAGCGTCGTACAGTAAATACGGCACATTCATGGTGTCGCAAGGAGGGCGCACTGAGAAGTATCGCATCGCGGTTTTCACGCAGCGATGTGACTCTTTTCATAAATGAGGCCCTTGTATACTTTTAAACACATTCATTAGAAAAATGCATACTCAAGTGTGTGGTCTCCTCTACTAGTTTTACCAAAATCCCACCCAGTCATTATGTTCCTATATCGTGGAACACTGGCAAATATTGGACATCGAAGCTGTACTCCTTCACCACTAGGACCCACCGAATGATCTTTGGTGTGACTTTAGCTAACGCTGCGGTTGTGATTACATGCTCCAACAGCTTACAGCATATCCTTACTGCAAATGACACTCACCACAAAAAGAACATGAAATGTTGAATAGCATAGCATCTCTCTAGCACTTCTCTCTGTCCCAATGAGTATTTGCCATAGCCATGGCCACTGGAATTATGCAGCCGGGGAGGACCGATTTATGTGGCGGGGTTTACTAAATTATGCAGCAAGAAAAGACAAATTATGTAGTGTAGTGCAGCACATTTTGTGATAGAATGAATTCATTATTTTGAAATGTTTACACATATTAACAGTACCTGTGCAAAGGTTTCACCTTATTAGTACCAGTCGAACACCCAAATACAGCAATAAGCAACAGAAGGCAACCAGTCAACCTTTGCGAAGGTTGACTGGTTGCCTTTCTGTTGCTTATTGCTGTATTTGCACCTTTGTGAAGGGCCATCTGGAATTTTCTTTGTTTTAATATCTGCAGATTACGCAGCAGATGATGGGTTGTGCGGCATCTGTGACAAATCCATAATTATGTGGAAAACATTGCAGCCGCAAATTCACATATTTGCAGTGGGCCTGATTATAACTCATCTAAAAGCCATGGATGCAAATGCCCAAATCAAAAAAATCCCCTCTATGCTCCCTGAGCATACAAAACAAACCCACTGTATTTCATTAATTTTCTCATCGTCTCTTCCTTTCAAGTCAAACAATCAATATATCTGGAGTAGGACTCAGCTTGGCTGAGAATTGACCTTATTGCCTTTTGTTAGTGTGGTATGGTGCCTTAAGAACTGCCCCCACAGGGCAAATATTTGGCCTCATGCCTTGGGCACGGCGTCATCCTGGCACCCTCAATTGGCATTTTCTTTCTTAAATTTAAAACCTGCGCTTTGGATTCCTCTCCAAAACTCTTCCAATGTATCAGGTTCCCTATAATTCTTTCTACCTGCTAATATGTTATCTTTGAAAAATATACATATTTGTTGAATCCCTTTAAACTTTTTCTGCATCAGTTTGCTGCAAATCCTCTTACTGCCATTGGTGTCAAAAATAAGCAGCTTGGAGTGCAACTGTTTTTGGTGAAAGGCAAACCCTAAACATCACATTTATGAAGTGAGGGGATGGTGAATAACCTGTGCAAAACTGTGACATTTTGTTTTGCAAAATTTCCAAAAATGACACAAAATGACATGAATTGCTACAAAACAAAAGGTAGTGGTCTCTCACATGAAAATGTAACTCAAGGACATACCTCGTATTTGAAATTACCATTAGATACTCTTGACCGGGTCGGTTTGAGTACAGCTCAAGATATTTTTTGCTCGCATCAGAAATTTGCTGTTTCAACCAGTCTCCTGTGGAACAAAATTAGGCAACATTTTTGTAGTCACAAAATTTACAAATTGTATGTTGTGTCGATTCATAAATTTCATAGATTTTGCAAGTATAATGAAATTTTAGCACTAGCATGTTATTTACATTAGCCAAGTTCGTAAGGTAACTATTATGTTAAATTTCCTGAAATTTCTCGTTATTCAATTATATATAATTTCTGCCTGTGGGAGATTAATTCAAATCAAATAGAAAATTTCTTGCCAGGAGAATTTTTTGCTTAAAGCAGTCACCTGTCGCCATTTCACGTGGCTTTTATTTTACTCAAGATATAATTGTGTACAATTTTCTTGCAAGACGCCAGCAAACCAAATTTCGTGCTATCCATGCAATTATGTGTAATTTTGATTGTCTTTTGTACAATCTAATGAATAAAATACACCATTTCACACGAGCTAGAACTGCTTCTAAAACCAAATAATATTTTCTCAGTTGGACAAGCTTTATTGACTTCACAGAAGCACTCTGGCAGCACCGCCGTCAGTCCTTCTTCCTAAAATCTCCCTGTCACCTCTCAAAATAATAGTGTATTTCGCGAGCATACTCCAAACTCACTACAAGAACACTCCAGGTACACTCCAAGCACACTACGAGAACACTCCAGGAACACTCCAAGCACACTACAAGCACGCTACAAGAACACTCCAAGCACGCTACAAGAACACTCCAAGCACACTCCAAGCACACTACAAGAACACTCCAAGCACACTCCAAGTACACTTCAAGAGCAATCCAAGCACACTCCAAGCACACCCTAAGCACACTCTAAGCACACTCTAAGCACACTTCAAGTACACTCCAAGTACACTTCAAGAACAATCCAAGCACACTCCAAGCACACTACAAGAACACTCCAAGCACACTCCAAGCACACTCCAAGTACACTTCAAGAGCAATCCAAGCACACTCCAAGCACACCCTAAGCACACTCTAAGCACACTCAAAGCACACTTCAAGTACACTTAGAGAACAATCCAAGCACACTCCAAGCACACTTCAAGCACACTCCAAGCATACTCCAATGTCCACAGTCCAAGCACACTCCAAGCACACTACAAGAACACTCCAAGCACACTCCAAGTACACTTCAAGAACAATCCAGGCACACTCCAAGCACACTTTAAACACACTCCAAGCATACTCCAATGTCCACAGTCCAAGCACACTCCAAGCACACTCCAAGTACACTTCAAGAACAATCCAAGCACACTCCAAGCACACCCTCAGCACACTCCAACTCACTTCAAACACACTCCAAGCATACTCCCAATGTCCACAGTCCAAGCACACTCTAAGCACGCCAATCTCTAGACGCATGCGCGCCAACTGTGCAGGAATCTTTATACTCCAAACACACAAAACATCAGAACATCGATTATAAAATTATCTTTTTGACTTAAGCACTGCGTCCGAAATATCTTTTAGAAAAATATCATCCCATTGGGTGTTGATTTTCTATTTTTAAACTGTAACAGAGCGATATTTTGTAAATTATGTTTTGAACATGGTATTTATCAGATGATATTAACTCGTTGCATATATTCTAACCATGTGACGCTAGTTGATCATTATTCACCCAAAGTGCGTGGAGCACGTACAACTACGTATGCATAAAACATCTTACATTCTCCCAAACTCTTGAACTCTTTGTTGTACTCTAAGCATACAAAAATCCTTGCACATACTGCAAGCAAGTGCCTATCCTAAACACAATTATGTGGCAGGATTCACTATATAATGTGGCGAGAAAAGGTATGTGTCATAATGTAGCACACTGGGTAGCAAAATTATTTCACTATTTTATCATTTTAACACACATTAATGTTGCCGGCAAACGTGTGCCCTCGTTAGTACCAATTTAACACCTGCAGACAGCAATCAGCGAACAGAATGCGACCAATTAACTTTTGAAAAGAGTGTCTTACTGTGTGGCCAAATGTGTGGCCTTTTTTGTAACTTTCGACGTGTTTCAGCTAGAAACATTTTTTTTAAATATGTAAATTATGCAGCTGATGCCGTGTTATGTGGTAAGAGTGGTAAATCTATAATTATGCGGAACAAGCCAAAGCTGTAGAACTACATAATTCCAGAGGGCCTGCTTGTACATATGGCAAGTACACGGAACACATCATACACATCCTGCATGCATAGTAGATCCCTGGCCACCTGAATAAGGAAAACTTTACTTCACTCACTAGTACACTGCTAAAATATCATTTTAAATCAGCAAAATATAGAAACGTTGCAGTTCGCCCTCACACTGCGCCTCGACATTGGCACCCGAGCATTATTGATTGATAGATGAACTCTCCACACTCAGTTTGTTCTTGTTCATAGCCAACACATAATTTACCGCTCACACCACTATGATGGGCTTTCCCTTAGTTGCTGGGACTTTATCCCTAGCTGAGCTGCTGAATTCCACTGTATGTTCCTTTTGAAAACATGGGGGTCTCTTTCACTCATTCGCCTGAACCCACAGTGCCCCTTCTGTCGATGCCCAGGTGTAGATGGCACTGGAATATCCAGAGGCCACGCAGCAGCCCACACCTCCTGCTTCAAGTTCACAGCTGTGCTCTGGTCACTTTAAACATCAGCTGACATCTACCAGCTGAAAGCTTTGCTGCTGCTGCAGACACCTCGCAGTTACACAACTGTCAGGGTGCTCTGGTAGCGAGCTCACAGGCTGTCAGCAGCTTGCTCTCCCAGATTTCTGCAGCTTTGCCTTAGGAGACAGCGCAGCAATTAAAGCGAGAGTCAGTCTGCTCGCTAGTGGCCAGAACACGGCACCATCACCTGGACATCTCTTACTCAATGTGCTGACAATCTCACACACCCCTCTAGTTGTCTCCTCTTGTAAAGGAAACACCGAGGCTTGTGGTTGTTATGTCCTGAAGACATTGTTAGGGTGCACCCTGTTCTTACCTTCTTTCTTCCTCACGAGTGGAATCTTTCAAAACCTCGTCGCCACTGGAGTGTACTGTTAACGTTGAGGTTCACATATGTCCCTGATTATAAAAAAAGATGCATGTTAATTACAAAGGACAACACCCCACAAGAAGCAGGCGTCGTGGATTGTTTTTGCGTGTGCTACATGGGTTGTATGTCAGAATATTGTAACCAGAAATACTGGGTGACATAAATAAGTGCTGTGAAAATTGTTTGTAAAAATATCCTCCCATTGGGTGTAGATGTTTGCTTATTACCCAATAGGGTGACATTTTTGTAAACAAGTAGATATTTTTGTAAATACTATTTACAACATAATAATTATGTCAGAAGATATTCCGAGATGATTGCCACCATGTGATCTGATTAGAAATTTATGATGAAGTCATGGCGATATCCATCTCTATGGTGTATTGTTGTGGTGTTCAGATATGTATCCAGTTTTGTCTCCAGGGTGTCCTGGTGAAAGCATTGTAGATTATACAAACTTTACATTATTTGACTGAGATCATGTATTGCTTGGCAACAGTGGCAGATAAAGGAACACTAGTGAATAGATTACAAGCCACTGCTAGCCTTTTAAAATGAGAGAAGGGCAGTTAGACAGGTTGTAGGTGCTGATGTATACGCACACTACACAGCTGTAGCTATGTTAGGGTGGTGGCTTCTATTTGTGGGGCTTGTTTCTTATGGTGATCCAGTGATGTTTAGGGTTTCAAGTAATGCACCAGGTTACCAGGTTTGCTACCTGAAGTTCCATGGGCAGCTGCTGTGACTAAGGAGGGACATACGAAAGTAAACGGTAAAAAGAGGGGTATGTTGTGGCAGTAACTGGGGAAGGCAGAGCACACAGGGAATTATGGGTCTCTTGCAAAGGGGTGGGATTCTGGGGCTCAGCAGCACCCTCGTGTGAGCAAGGTGTTTCAGAAGTGTCCCCAGAAGCAGCTAATGGAGAGACAAATCACGACTGTAGAGTTATAAGCATCACTACAGAGGTTGTCAGACTAGAAACTAGAGAATTAATGCAAAAAGCAGAGTTGAGAGAAGTATGAAAGAGTCACCTCTTAATCCTTCTCTCCTTCACAGTCCTGGTTTGGTCCACATGCGGTGGTTATCCCATGTTTCCAATCTGTTACTCAACACCCATGCGCTTAACAACAGTATCGATGTCCATTATGCATCCCTGGAGCCAGATACACTAAACAAATAGAGCATGGCTGCCTTTTAGGCTGAGTAGGAGAGATGGAATTAGTTCCATCTCTTTCACTCTCCTAAAGTGAAAAGGAAAGGACAGCAGGAGGGACTTCCTTGTTTATTGGGTTATTGCAAAGGCTTAAAGTTCCAGGTATTGGTTGATGGTGTGGAGGGACAACCACCGCCGGTCTGATATCTCAGACAGTACAGCTATGGCCCAGGTTCCCAGGCCAGCAAATAGTGGCTCAAAGCAGCAAAAGTTCCTTCAGTCCATGACGTCACACCCAAGCCACTTCCAATGCCCGAGGGAGGGATGGGTTCGACTGTGTATGATGTGGGTCAGCGATTGAAGGACGTGAAGGTAGGCAATATTCCAGTGTTGGCGAGCAGTCTCTAAGCCAAGAGTCGTAAGTCATCTTTTGAACCTAGTTTTGCTGCTAGCTCCTGCATGCTAATCTAAAACAGCCTGCATTTATTTTTAAACTTTAGCACTCAGAGGTGTAAGCACCAGCAGTTTTCCAAACAAGCAAACTGTGAGATGAGAGGAGCTCGCCTCACGGGGGAGTTGTGGCTTGCCTCTGTGCCCTTCGAGATTGCATTCCCACTAAATACAAGCAGAACATGAAATATGCAGCATCTCTGTCGCATCCTGTGCTCACTCACGAGGGCTTATTTACATAGTTTTAGGCCTTAATTGCAGAGCAGAACATGATGGGCAAATGAGACAGTGCATAAGTAATGAGCCGGTGGTGTGCATGTAGCAGAAACGTGACTAGATTACGCATCAAGAAGTGGCTCGGGACGTTAGCATGCAGGCTCCTTAATTGGCCCTAATAAGCATCCTTGGAGGGCTGTCCTGCAAGAGTTACTAGACATGACAACATTTCTAATTGGCTGTATTTTACAAGAAATCTTCTTTCATCATATTTGTGTCCTGCTGCAGATGCAGCATTGGTCGTGCTTCCTAAATCGCCAATTGGCCGGGATTATCCTCCAGAGAGGTAGACGCAGGTTTCTGGCCACCATTCTGACCTGGTTAAGGTAGTCTCTGGTCCTCATTCTTTTATTAAGAAACCCTGGTGTCATGAGCCCCGGTAGCTATGCACCTGTTGCACTATTGATAGCTCCACTCCTGTGTGATATCAGTTTTAACCATGGTCTTCCGCACCCAGTTCCTTGTGCATCGTCCCACAGGGTAATGAGGGTGACTGGCTTGTTGATTGGGTGCCAGTGCCGATCAGACAGTGACGTAGCTATATTTCTGCATGCTCATAGCTGGGAAATCGGAAGCTAGACTAAGGGCCTGATTTAGAGTTTGGCAGACAGCCAGTCATTCCTCAGTCATGGAGCGACTGATCCGACCATCAGGCAGACAGATATCTGTCTGCTGTATTTAGGGTTTGGCCTGACAGACCGCCGACCATCACGCTAGGACATGGTCCTTTGGTGGAGCCTCATTCCTCTGTCATTGGTCCCTCGGTCCACCATCAATGGAATCAACTCCATCAGGGTTGGTACAATGGACATCCATCCCCCATATTTAATGTTGCCCGCCATTAGAGTGGGACGTAGGGACCCTAATTTTTTGTTGTTGTTTGAATCTTTTTATTGTCATTTTCTTTTTTGACTTTTAACAATGCATTACAACAATAGATTAACGACACCGTCTATCAAGAGAAAATACATTAGCATGGCGACTGTGTTCTGCGTGAGGGATTAAAGAAGTCCACAACGTTAGGACACCTGAATGAATGTGTAACCGTGTAGCCTGCCATCATGATGTGTAGTTCATTGATGGTCTGTGTGCGGTGCAATGCATCTCTGAACAGTGGGCATATGATTCAACAAATTGAGGACAAAATAACTCAACAAAGGGGTGGGATAACCGCCTGTGACCTATAGCCACAAAGTGTTACATTAGGTGTTTGTCTGCTTGTAGTGTGCATTAGTTTCTTATGATATGCCTGGCTGAGTAGGGATTAAGGGACGCTGCCCCACCTAAGACGTCGCGGTAACAATAGCAGTTTGTGGCATTAGAGCTGTTTAGGCTTCCGTCTCCTCTTGTGTATCCTCAGGGGGTGTATCTATCTTCTGCAGATCGTTTTCAATAGCCCCCCAACCACTAGCTAGGGGAAACTTGCGAAGGCCCAACAGGTCTTCCCTTTGCAGGGCTACGCCCTTCGCCCTGGCCCAGTTGAGCAAGGAGCGGCACCAGGCCAGTGCATGAGGTGCTACCAGCGCCTTCCATCTTTTAGTGATCAGGCATTTTGCTGTGACTAGGCCCAGGTCAAAGAATCGTGAGGTGACCCTGTATGTCCTGCTCCTCTTAAAGAGGTGCAAAGTATACACCTCCCAATGAAAAGGGATGTCATGCTCGGTGCAGCGGGCTAAAGTGGTCGCTATGTCGGTCCAGTACGCTCCCAGGGCAGGGCATTGTCAAAGCATGTGCAGTAGGTCCGCATTGGGCAAATGGCATCTGTGGCATTCTGTGTCAGTGAGGTAGAAATACTTATTTATCTCGGCAGGGAAGAGGTATGATCAATATAGAATGAAGTATTGAATCTGCCAAAAGCACTGGTTGCAAGGGACACGTGTCGGGCCTTCTAGTACTGCCATCCATTCCTTCTCCAAAAAGGCACGCCCTAGGTCATCTTCCCAATGCTGTTTTAGGGGGGTCAGTGAGATCGCTGTGTGTTGATGGAGGGACGATGCGAACCAATGTATGAAATGCCCCCCTTCGCCCATTATATGTAAGTATTGAATCAGGTGGTGTATGGGAGGCTCTGTTGTTAGGCTACCCAACCGAGATGAGAGTGAAGTTATGAGCGCGCGGTGTAATAGGAAATGCCCCAGGGATAGGCCCTCTTCTGAAATTAGCTCTGCATAAGGGATTAAAGTGCTGTCCCTAAAGAGGTCTCCTGTGTCGGGAATGTCCAGCGCGTCCCAGCTGCGCAACTCTGCTGACATGTTAGGCTACCCACCCCTTGGTGTTCCCAGTAGGGGAATAACCGGGGCATATGGTGTGGTGTCGCGAGTGATGTAAAGGCTTCTGCTGTAACATTTGTACGCTATGGAAAGTAGCCAGGAGCTCGTTTTCATGGGCTTCGCTCAGGGGTGGCACATGTAAAGTAGGGTGTAGAGCGACATTGGTGGTTGCAATGTGGCTGTATCTGCCAGGTGACGTGAAGCTAGCCATCTGGTTACCCATTGCAGCTGGGCAGCTAGGTTATAGTGCTTAAGATTAGGCATTGCGAGCCCGCCCTGTCCCACTAGTAGATAAAGTTTCCTAATGGAGACCCTATGTCTAGACGTCCCCCAGATAAAATCCCTGACCATTGTTTCCAACTTGTTGAAGTAGGAGGGGGCTTGTAGAGAGGCAGGGTGGTGAAATAGTAAAGAAGTCGTGGGAGGATCACCATCTTTGTAGTGGGAGGGAGGGACCCTCATGATGGAGAACAGCAATAGTGAATGGGGTTTCCAACAGTGGACGCGTCCATCAGCGTTGGTCGATGTGACTGGCAACACACACCTGATAAAAATGTACTTAACAACAATACCTTCAGCTAACACTATAAAATAAACCCCTCAAACCAAACAAACCATTTACCACTCACAATATGAAGCACCAGCAGAAAGACCTACATCTTTTTGTTTTTTACAATGTCTGCAAAAAGGTAACCCAGGTTCTCTGAAAAATGAGTTGACTATTATGGTGGATGAGATAGTTAGGGTTGAGTCATAGAGCCATGAGCCAAAGAAGGCAAATGTGGGTCAAATCATGGCTAAGGTGCATGCTGTCTCCAACACCAGATGCTCACAGGAGGACATTCGCAAGCAGTGGAATGACATGCGAGGGAGAGTCTGTTTCATCACTTCCAGGCACACCAAGACACTCTGGCAACTGGTGATCGTTCTCCTAGGCCTGGGAGGAGAAGTTATTGTCCATACTCCACTCTGAAGGCATTGCAGCAATGCCAGGCAGATTAGAGACAGATAAGTGCCAACACTACCTATCACACAGTAACTAATTCACCTTATCTGCACTCTTCCGCAACTAATTTATAATATAATCCTGTACACTAATGACAACCTATTCACACAAGTATGCTAATTGGTGTAAATCGCAACTCACTACATTCTCTATGTATTCATAATTTCCCACATACTTACTCTAGCACGAAATGCTCATTCACCTCTTAAGTGCGGGTGTCGGCCAATGGCTGACACCCTCACTACCTTCCCAGTGCATCAGTCGGTCATTGGCCGACACTGAGGAGGCATATAAAGGCCTCTCTGGTGCAGACTACCAGAGGGAGTCCTTCATTTTAGTTTAAACCAGGCTGCTGGGAAAAGCTTCTGGAGCAGCCTGAGTCTTTTTTTCTCTTTTAGTGCGCCGGGATCGCTGACATCATTACCCTAAAGCAAAAGTAAAACGAGCCGATGGGCTCATTTTACTTTCACAGCATCAGTGCTCGGGGGGAAATCACAAACCCGAGCACTGATTGGTGTGGCAGGGGTATTGTTGGAAAATAGACAATCTCCTCTTTCCAATGATATCTCTGCCCAGTGGATCCCTGCTTGAGGATCGCCATAGGAGAGCGACGACCCACAAGGCTCCAGGGATTTTGGAGGGAACGGACCCCTGGGCAAGGATTTGTACTCTCCCACCCTCAGACAATATCAGTCTTTCTGCCCTCTCTCAGTGTTGGACGGGGTAATTAACCCAATTTGCCCCCCCCCCCGGGTAGCAGAAAGCCCAATAGACACCTGGGCTTATTAAAAAAAAAATAGGGGTAGGGCTGCCATGCCACCACCCCTCAAACAATATGCTGCAAGTCTTACTGTCCCCCCCAGGAGTGATTATCCCCAATATCCCTCCAGGGAGCAGGGAGGGGTCAGAAAGCCCACTAGATACCAGGGATATTTAAAAAATATAGAGGGGTGGGAGTTGCCTACTAAGGGCATGGCCATGCCCGCACCCCTAAAAAAATATGCTGACAGTCTTTCTGCCATCCCGTGGGCGGATATTGCTGATTACCTCCAATATGCCTCCCCCCAGGGGGCAGAAAGCCCACTAAACACCAGGGACATTTAAAAATTATAAATAAGGGTGGGGGCTGCCCACCATGGGCATGGGCATGGCCATGCCCAAACCCCAACAATAAGGCAGACAGTCTTTCTGCCCCCCGGAGGTGGATGGGGCGATTACCCACAATCTGCTCCCCCGTGGTGGCAGAAAGCCCACTAGACACAAAGGATTATTATAAAAAAATATTGGGGAGGGGGCTGCCCATCATGGGTATGGGCATGCACCCAAACTCTAACAAAATATGATGACAGTCCTTTTGTCCTTCTGTGGGTGGATGGTGGTGATTATCCTCACTAAGCTCCCTCTCACTAGATACAAGGGATATTTTAAAAAACGAATAGAGGGGTGGGGGCTGCCCACCATGGGCTTGCCAATATCCCCACCCCCCATAAAAATATTGTGACAGTTTTTCTCCCCCCCCCGGAGGGTGGATGGGATGATAAACCCAATCTGCCCACTGTGATGGGAGGGGGCAGAACACCCACTAGGCACTAGAGCTTTATTTAATTAAATAAAAGAAGAGGTGGGGCTGCCCATCATGGGCATGGGCATGCCCCTACCCCCCAAAAAATATGCTGCCAGTCTTTCTGATCCCTCTCATGGGGCAAAAAGGGATGATTACCCCCAATCTGCCCACTAGATACAGGGATAAAAAAAAATAGGTGTGAAAGTTGCCTAATATGGCCATGGCCATGTCTCTACCCTCCCAAAAATATGCTGACAGTCTTTCTACCCCCGCAGGTGGATGGTGGTGATTAATCCCAATCAGCCCCCGGGAGGCGCTGAAAGCCTACTAGACACCAGTGAAATTAAAAGAAATATATAGGGGTGGGGGCCTCTCATCATGGGCTTGGCCATGTCCCCAGCTCCCACCAAAAATATGCTGACAGTCTTTCTGCCCCCGGGGGCAGAAAGTCCACTGGACACCAAGGGCATTTATAAAACATATAGGGGTGAGGGCTGCCCACCAAAGGCATTTCCATGACCCCACACTAACAACAAGGCAGACAGTCTTTCTGCCCTCACCCCTCAGGAGGGTTAGGGGCGATTACCCTTAAACTACCCCCGGGGTGGTACAAAGCTCACTAGACATCAGGGATTATTATATAAAATATAGGGGTGTAAGGTGTTCCCACCCCCAAACAAAGTCTTTCTGCCCTCCCCTGGGGGGTGAGGGAATTACTCTCAATATGCCCCCTAGGGGCAGAAAGCTCACTAGACACCAGGGACATTAAATAAAAGATATAGGGGTGGGGCTACATGGCCATGGCCCTGACCCACCCCAACAACAAGGCAGGCAGTCTTTCTGCCCCCGGGGGATGAGTAGGGGTGATTACCTCTGACCTGCCCCCCCCCCAAGGGGAGAAAGCCCACTAGACACCGGGGATCAGTATAAAAAACATAGGGGTGGAGACTGGCCATCATGAGTATGGGCATGCCCCCACCCCACAAAAAAATGTGCTGACAGTCCTTCTGCCCCCCTTGGAGGGCGGATGGGGATGATTGCTGCCAATCTGCCCCCATGGTGGAGGCAGTATTTGTTTAGGGTGGGGATTTCCCCCCTGGGCATGGGCCCATGCTCTCCCCCACCCCGCTGCCCAATAGACTTTCTGCCCCCTTGGGGGGTGGATAGGGGTAGTAACCCCAATCTACCCCAGCACATCAAACAATAGGGATTTCAAAACAGCACGAAAACAAACAAAAGGAGGGGGGGGGGCTACCCTGGCATCGACCCATACCTCCACCCCAGAAGGGGCAATAGTGTTGGTCTGCTCTCCTGGGGCAGACAGGAGGTTTGTTCCAAATGGGGAGGTTGCCCCAAATCTGGGCCCTGGGAGGATGTGGTAGAAAGTCCATCTGACACCAGGGATTTTGCCTTTGAGGCAAAAGAAAGTGTTGTGGGTGTTATACCCTGGCCAGACCCCCAACCCCAAAAGATTTGCCCCAAATTTACTCCTGGAGGGCAAAAAGCCCAATGTATGGCATGGATACATTTTTTAACAAAATATTGCGGTTTATCTGGGCCATCCTAATGTCAGGCCCCACTGTCACCCCTAAAGTGCCAGTCTTTCTGCTCCTCTGGGGACTAAAGATTCCCATCCCAATGGCACATTTAATTTGTTTGGGTGTTGTTTTTACATATGGGCCACGAGAGTGTGGATAATTTCCAATATCCTCCCACTTGCAATGGTGAACGGATTCACTTTTCGGGCTTGGGTAGGCTGCCACTTGGGAAAACCTACCAGACCCAGACAGTTCTGAAAACCAGACACCTGGGGGAGTCCAGGGTGGTGTACTTCGGCGTGTGTCCCACAACATTTTCTTACCCACAATACCTGCAAACCTCAAACTTTGCAAGAAACCACACATTTTCCTTACTTTTCTGTGATGGAAAGTTCCAGAATCTATAGGAATCCATGAAATTCCTACCACCCAGTGTTATCCCACTTGTGTCGACAAAAAACAGTTGTGTAGCTGGGCCTAGTGCCTGTAACAGAAATAGATCAAACCGAGGTCACTGAAAGCCCCGTCAAGCACTTAAAAGTAAACAAAAATATGACATACACAGTTAAATGAATAAAGAATTTAAATATAAGAAAACAGAGAAAAGAAATAATTTACTGCCTTTAACCTACATTTCCAGATGTAATCAGGGACACTCAAACCCCTATACCCTATTCAGGTCCATCTCAGATAAACATCTAGTGCTAATCCAGCTTCTAATCTCCATCTTTGTGAAATGTATTTATGATTTGGGTAATAAATGTTTTGAACTTTCTCATGTTTCACCTACATCTGATTCGTAGTTTTTTCACCTTTTTATCTAGTTTCTAATGGATAGTGTAGGACTCAAATTTAATAACTTCATGTCACATAAAGATTCCTTCTGCTTATAAAAGCTTTTTTGTTATCTTTATTTTTTTCAGCCCCGATGAAGCGATAGGACTCATGACACACGTGACAGCTGGCATTATTTCTGTTTTATGGTTGTGGCGGCTCAACAGAGTTAAAGTCTCTACTACTGGTTATTTTCATTTGTGAATTGCACTTAACGAGGAACCAGTTGTTGGTGTTTCTATATGGTGATGGCATAATTCTGATGCAGTGTTTATATATAATCAATGTTTGTGTATTTTATTAGGCTGTGAATGAATTATACTCTGAACAAACTGAATGTGTTATATTCTGACGAAAACATGATATACATGAATAATAAATCTGAGATTTGGTATTCAAAGAACCTGCATTTGAAGAATTATTTTGTGGTGCCTCCTCCATTAAGAAATTCTTGTTGTTCATGCTTCTGATGATAGTGGGCAGCTATTATCTTGGGTTGCACCTTTACGCTGGACAGATTATCCCTATTACTTGGTCAGTTTAAGTGTTTATTCATGATTATTAATATTGTTTTTTGTTTTCATCACTTACTTTCTGTAGGCCAACCCCTTCAACAAAAAGTTCTGATGGGCCATTTCCAGGCAAGTGTGCCAGCTGGGGGTGTATAAGCATCGCAGCATCCACTGCTGCAAAGGTGAGTGGACCTTCAGCAGTGGACTGGCCTCATTGGTTTGTAAAAACTGGGCAGGTTCTCCCAGCAACAAAAATGGGTGCAGCGTTGACAGACTGTCTTGCTTCGTCCTCAAAAAATACCACTCCCACACGATGGCCCAAACACGACGAACCAAGAGACGTATAACACAACAACACCTAGAATGGGGTTTCACTTTACAAAATGAAACACATCAAAGACTCTCTTTTTAGAATAAGGCTTGAGGTTTTATTTATGCAATGCTCTCTAACAGAAAGGCTTTCCCAGAAGTCAAATGAATAGCATTCAAATGTATATAGAGATATATATTTATATGCAAGCAATAATAACACACTTGGTTAAATGCATGAATAATAATAATGAATAAACAAGCAGGAAATAGCACTGGACGCCCTGCAAGAAATCAGAAAGATATATATACACTAAATAAATCAAATGATTACTTTGGATGTGCACTCTGACTCACTCACACATCACAAAGAAAACACCTTGTATGATTATAGCCACTGGCCACACATCACAATGGCACTAATCAAAAACAAATCACTTCACCTGGCGCAAACACTGCATCTTAGCCCACTCCAGACTTGGGGACTCCCAGCCGGGGTTAAGAGTCTCAGCAACCAGAGGCCTGCACTGAAGATGCATCCATCGTTCAGGCTCAAACAATCCCGGTTTCTAAGTCAACAACCCTCGGCTTTATAGTCTCAAAACACACTAGAAGGTTCGAGAGTCTTTCCTTCCGCGCCAAGGAAACTTACTGGAATTGGCCTCCTTCCATGCAAGCATTCCAGGGCAAAAGGAGTTTCCACATTCCCTCTACATTATCACGTGTTTCAACCTTTATCTTAACAAAGCTTACGAAAGCCTTCGGTACATTAAACAGTCTCTTCTCTAAAAACAAAACAACCTTGAACGTGATTAACCCAAACAACTTGCAATGCTCTGTAGGCCTGTGCGCGCAGAAAGCTCTAGCAAGAAAGAGTCAGGATTCAGGATGACATGAGGCCATGTCAAAGCCAATAGTAAGAACTTCATAATACTTCCCAATGTACAACACAATGCACATTTGTGCACCACTGCCTATAGCATCACACACTTCATCTCCCAGTGTACAACATAATGCACATTTGAGCACCACTGTTCATTTCACTGCACTTCGAGACCAAAAAGTTCATTCCACACCTCTCTCTCTCATGCTTTCAAATGCACATCCCACATGTTCTGTTCTTGGCAAGGCTGTTCTACTCTGTGACAGCTCCCATTTTAAGACTGCAAGATTAAATCTTCAAGGGAAAAAGGCATATGCAGGATGTCGTACATTCAGGCTTGGATAAAGTAAAACACCAAAAGACAATTAAAATGATGGTAGTCAAAGGTCATCACGTGGTGTCAAACCATAAGATGACCCTCATAATGTAGTACATTTTGGTAGTGGCTTATTCCAACTTGAATGGGAGCTGAAGACCAAGGAGCAGTGACCAGGGGGTAAGTGCATTCACCATAAAAATACACATGTTGTTCTTAACCATTCTTTCAAGTTTTCTGGTTGCAATATAAAGTCACAATTCGTGTGGCTCCATTTAGGGCAAGATTTCAAGTCTAGCGGCTAGATCAATCCGTCACAAGTGTAATGGATATTCCATCAACCTTATTACAAGTGCCATAGAATATACTACTCCATGAAAGACTGATGGGATATCTGCTACATTTATGATGGAGTAACCCATCCAAAAACCCTAAATCAGGGCATAAAAGCTATTAAGGAGTTGTTACTGCATGCACCATAGGATATATTAGACTTTGCCCCAGATTATGCTTTTGCTGCACAACAATTCCATCACAAAAGTGACAGATAGCCATCCACCTCATTACAAGTGAACTTAGGTATACTACTCTCATAAATGCAATAAGGCAGACAGGATATCTGTCACATTTGGGACACACTAACAAACTAATATAGTCAAACTCTTAAATGCTACACAGTGGCAATACTGTAGTTGTAACCTTAATGATGTCATACCTTTTACAGATCTTAAATTTTTCCAGCCTGCCCTTTCATTGACTGACTCACACACCTGTGGTGCACATAAATTGTTTTGGGTGTGCTCATATGTCTCTGAAACATGATATCTTGGCAGAACTGTGTTTAAATGTAGAACAGGTAACGTGGATACTATCCCTTGGTCAAAACTACAGACATTCAGATAATGACCAAGTTCATGAACACACTATTGTTAAAAAAGTAGCCTATGCATACACCAATTGTATGTCAGTGACAGAGCCTACTGCAGCTCCGATGCTGATATACTCCTCCGACGGTCCAACTGAGTATGGGCCATTGGATATTCAAATGTAACACGGTTCATTCGATTAAGAGTTGACTGTGTTCTATAGTTTATTTTGCTGTTCATCATCAGACAGTAAAAACAAATTATGGTGTTGGTGGCATTAGTTTTACATTTTCCAAAAACAAACTCTCACTTTAAGAGTTGTTTTTGGGAAAAAAGTAAAACATTGTAAAAGTCTGACATGCGACCATCATGTTTGACTGAGCAGTCCGTCAAACCTTTATAAGATGATGATGGTTCCTGACAATGTTTAGAGTTGTCCCTAGGACTGTGGACAACTCTAAATTTGATGGATGGAGGACCCACAGTATGGCAGAAGTAAAAATATGGATTACCAGTATATCAGCCATGTCTCAAAAGAGATCACAACAAAACTATTGACATGGATCTAAAGCCACTATCATGCATATGGCTACAAAATATGATAGAACTGGAGTTAGCATATTAACTCCTACAATTGTAACAGACTAATCTGTCTACATGAACTATGGGCCTGATTTAGAGTTTGGCATTTACCAGCCGTCTGCCTTATTACCTAAGTCAGAGGCAAAGTGTAAAGTATCGTGCAACACTTTGTCAGTGTCTCATTGTCAGTGAAATTGCTCTCCCACCCTCGCAGCTCCACCATTAAGTGAGGCCTGCCCCTGCACTCTCAAGTGTTGGTGATCGAGGCCCTCCTCCACCCGCAGGTTTCCCTGCGCCTCATCCCTGGTGGTCCAGTGGACCTCTGTCTCCTTCCTCTAACTCTGCTCTTTCACTCGTTTTTCTACCCTTTTTTATCTTTCACCTTTCTGCACTTTTCTGCATCTCTGCTCTTTTGTGCCTTATTTCTGCTCATTTTCCCTTCCTCTCGCTCTGCCCTTTCACTTGTTTTCACTCGTTTTTCTACCCTCTTTTATCTTTCACCTTTCTGCACTTTTCTGCATCTCTGCTCTTTTGTACCTTATTTCTGCTCATTTTCCCTTCCTCTTGCTCTGCCCTTTCACTAGTTTTCACTCGTTTTTCTACCCTCTTTTATCTTTCACCTTTCTGCATCTCTGCTCTTTTGTGCCTTATTTCTGCCTATATTCCCTTTTTTCTTTATCCCTTATTTCCTCCCTTTACCTTTCCCTGCCGCTGCTGCCCCCGCGGCCCCTCCCCCCCAGCGCGACCGGCCAATCCAGCTCCCCTCCCGCTCCCGCCTCCCAGCTGTCCAGCCCTCCCGACCCCTACTTAATGGCGGCCACTGCGGGGACAGGCGAGCAAGACCACTGACTCATTGTCAGTGAAATTGCTCTCCCACCCTCGCAGCTCCACCATTAAGTGAGGCCTGCCCCTGCACTCTCAAGTGTTGGTGATCGAGGCCCTCCTCCACCCGCAGGTTTCCCTGCGCCTCATCCCTGGTGGTCCAGTGGACCTCTGTCTCCTTCCTCTAACTCTGCTCTTTCACTCGTTTTTCTACCCTTTTTATCTTTCACCTTTCTGCACTTTTCTGCATCTCTGCTCTTTTGTGCCTTATTTCTGCTCATTTTCCCTTCTTCTCGCTCTGCCCTTTCACTTGTTTTCACTCGTTTTTCTACCCTCTTTTATCTTTCACCTTTCTGCACTTTTCTGCATCTCTGCTCTTTTGTACCTTATTTCTGCTCATTTTCCCTTCCTCTCGCTCTGCCCTTTCACTAGTTTTCACTCGTTTTTCTACCCTCTTTTATCTTTCACCTTTCTGCATCTCTGCTCTTTTGTGCCTTATTTCTGCCTATTTTCCCTTTTTTCTTTATCCCTTATTTCCTCCCTTTACCTTTCCCCGCCGCTGCTGCCCCCGCGGCCCCTCCCCCCCAGCGCGACTGGCCAATCCAGCTCCCCTCCCCGCTCCCGCCTCCCAGCTGTCCAGTCCTACCCGACCCCTACTTAATGGCGGCCACTGCGGGGCTGCGGGCCGCGGGCGCGCCGCTGGCGCGCCGAAGGCGCGTCAAAGGCAAGCCCGTCTGCGCCCGTCCGCGACCCGACCGCGACCAGCGCCAGGAACCCTGGACCTCCGCCCGCCAACGCTACGACCCAGCAGCACTTTACGCACTCAACCCAGGCCGCAGCAACAACTGCAAGCTAGCATCACCAGCCGACTCCCACGGACCCTTCAGCTGTCACCGCTGCCGGCACACCTGCAGCACCGCCAAGAACACGGATCCAGCACAACCCGCCCACAAGAACACAACCGAACCGAAGATCCTGCAATGCATCCTCCTCAACGTCCGATCCCTCCAAAAACATGCCACAGAAATCTGGGACCTCCTCGACAGCACCACCCCGGACGTAGCGTTCTTCACCGAAACCTGGACCAACACCACCTCTGGACTGGACATCGCCATCACCATCCCCCAAGGATACAAGATCTCCAGGAAGGACCGCCCCACCCGCCCAGGAGGAGGAATCGCCATCGTCCACAAATCCAGCCTCCGCCTGAGCGCACTCCCTGACGAGCCCACAGAACTGATGGAACACCTTCACTTCAAGATACTGGCCAGCCCTACCGCCACCCTCCGAGGAACCCTCATCTACCGACCCCCTGGCCCCCGCGGACCCTTCGCCAACTCCATCACGGACATTATCTCCCCGCAGGCCATCGCATCCACCAACTACACCCTGCTGGGAGACCTCAACTTCCACCTCGACAACCAACTGGACCCCAACACCACATCCCTCCTAGACAACCTCCACAACATTGGACTGCGCCAGATCGTGACCGAGCCCACGCACTCAGCAGAACACGCCCTCGACCCCCTCTTCACTACAGGAAACTCCATCACCTTCAGCCACACCACCGAACTCCCATGGACCGACCATCGTTGCATCCACTTCACCTTCAGAACACCCACCATCCACAGACACCAGCACCTGCTTCCACGAAGAAACTGGACCAAAATCACCGACGACCAGCTCACCTCCTCACTCAACAACTCCACCCCAACCATTGCGGAAAGCAGACGACCCCAACACACGCAGCCCGAACCCTGCATAGATGGATCACGGACAGCACCAACACCATAGCCCCCTCAAGAAAAACAACAATACCCGCGCCAAGAAAGCCAGATGGTTTACCACCGAACTTCGAGAGTCCAGAAGCACATGCCGCCGCCACGAAAGGCCTGGAGGAACACCAAATCCACAGAAGCCCACGACAACTTCAGAGCCGCCACCAACGCCCACCATCAACTCATCAGAGAAACGAGGAAAAAAGCGATTGAAGACAGAATCTACACCCACGCGCACAACAGCAAGGAACTCTTCAGCATCATCAAGGAGTTCGCCCAACCCACTAGCGAGTCTACCAACATCCCTCCCTCACAAGACCTCTGCGACAAACTCAGCACCTTTTTCCACCACAAAATCAAGAGCATCTACGACAACTTCGACGAAGACAACCAACACACTGAACCCTCACCAACCACCCCCGACACCCGGAAACCAGCGATTGACGACTGGACAGCCCTCACCACGGAAGACACACTGAAGACAATGAAGTCAATCCACTCAGGGGCCCCCACGGACCCCTGCCCCACCACATCTTCAACAGAGCCGCCGACACCATCGCACCCATGCTCCGCCACACCATCAACCGCTCCCTGGCGACCGCCTCGTTCCCCGACTACTGGAAACACGCCGAGGTCAACCCCCTCCTAAAAAAACCCTCAGCGGACCCCACCGACCTCAAAAACTACAGACCCATCTCCCTGCTCCCGTTCCCAGCGAAAGTCATTGAGAAAGCCATCAACAGCCAACTCGCCACATTCATTGAAGAATACAACATCCTCGACTCCTCCCAATCCAGCTTCAGAAAAAACCACAGTACGGAAACCGCCCTCCTCGCCGCAACAGACGACATCCGCACCCTACTGGACAAAGGAGAAACAGTAGCCCTCATTCTCCTCGACCTATCAGCGGCGTTCGACACAGTCTCCCACCGCACCCTAATACGCAGACTCTACGACGCAGGAATCCAGGACAAGGCCCTCGACTGGATCTGCTCCTTCCTCTCTGGCAGGACGCAGCGGGTCAGACTCCCCCCTTTCCTCTCGGACCCCACACCTACCACCTGCGGAGTCCCCCAGGGCTCCTCCCTCAGCCCGATGCTCTTCAACGTCTACATGGCTTCACTCGCCCCCATCGTCAGAACCTACGGACTCAACATTGTGTCATACGCAGACGACACCCAGCTCATCCTCTCCCTATCCACGAGCCCAACACCGCCAGACGCAACTTTCGAGAAGGCATGGAAGCCGTCGCCAAATGGATGAAAAACAGCTGCCTACAACTAAACACCAACAAAACAGAAGTACTCATCATGGGCCCAAACCCCGATGCCTGGAGCGACACCTCGGTGGCCCCCCGCCCTCGGAAACCCGCCAACCCCCACGGACCACACACGCAACCTGGGAATCATCCTGGACTCCGAGCTCAAAATGGACCGCCAGATCAACTCTGTCTCGTCTTCCTGCTTCCACACCCTCCGCCTCCTTCGTAAGACCTTCAAATGGATCCCCCTCGAACACCGAAAGAGCCGTCACTCACGCCCTGGTCACCAGCAGACTCGACTACGGCAACGCACTCTACGCCCGGAATAAACAAAAACATCACCCGCAAGCTACAGAACATCCAGAACGCCGCCGCAATGCTGGTCCTCAACCTGCCAAAACACTGCCACATCTCCCAGCACCTGCGCACCTCCTCTGGCTCCCTGTCGAGGCGAGAATCACCTTCAAGATGCTCACCCACGCACACAAGGCCCTCCACGGCACCGGACCAGCATACCTGAACAGCCGACTCAAATTCCACGCACCCCAAAGGACCCTACGATCAGCCCAGCTCTCCTACGCCGTGGTCCCCCGCACCAGAAAGACCAGATCGGGAGGCCGCTCCTTCCCCTTCCTCGCGGCCAAAGCATGGAACGCCCTTCCGCTCCACCTCAGACAGACAACATCGCTCCCCATCTTCGCAAGAAACCTCAAAACCTGGCTTTTCGACAGACCCCCTCCTTGATGGATGGAACCTGCACCCCCCCCCAGCGCCTTGAGACCCTTACGGGTGAGTATCCGCGCTTTAACAAACCCCTGATTGATTGATTGATTGACACAGTGAAATACACCACAAAGGATCCCACACCAGTGTAGAAAAATGAAGTAATTTTTAATAAATAAAACAATACCAAAACGACAAAAATTCAATTAGTAGAACCGAAGATATAGGAAAAATAGCACCAAAAAGCACAAAGCGCCAACTCTGGATATCGGGTCACACCAGACCGGGGCAAAGTCGCAAGTTCAGGCTCACTGAACAAAGTACTTTAAATCCCGGCTTGCAGAGCATTGCGTGGTCCATGTCGAAGACGTGTCAAGCAGCCGAACTGATGCATCGGTTCCAAGATGCGACAATGCTGCATTGCGAAGTCCTGCGTCGTTGTCGAGGATCCCATCAACTAGGGCTTGAGTTACTAAGTCTGTTGTCAAAGATGCATCACGCAGTAGGGGTGACGCATCAGTTCCGAGGAGCTGCAAGGCTCTGATGGCTTCCTCCTGTCGCCCCATTGGAACCACCACTGTGCAATGCATCCTCGGTGCAGGCCTTGGCATCCCTCATTGACGGCTACAGTGAAGTGGCGTAAAGTGCAGTAGTGCAGAGTAGATTAGAGTGGCGTAGAGTGGATTGTTGGGGAGTGGAGTGGTACAGATTAGAGTGCATTGGCGAAGAGTGTATTGGCGTAGGGTGCAGTGGCATAGAGCACAGTAGCATAGAGTGCAGTAATGCAGAGTAGAGTGGCGTAGAGTGGAGTGCTGCAGAGTAGAGTGGCATGCAGTGCAGTGGCATGGAGTGGAGTGACGCAGAGTAGAGTGGCATAAAGTGCAGTGGCATAGAGTGCCATAGAGTGGTGCAGAATAGAGTGCAGTGGCATAGAGTGCAGTGGTGCAGAGTAAAGTGGCAGAGAGTTCAGTGGCAGAGAGTGCAGTGTTGCAGAGTAGAGTGTCGTTGAGTGCAGTGGTGTAAAGTGGCGTAGAGTGCATTGGCATAGAGAGCAGTGGCATAGAGTATAATGATGTAGAGCAGAATAGAGTGGCATAGAGTGCAGTGACGTACAGTTCAATGGTGCAGAGTGGAGTGCAGTGGCTTGGAGTGCTGTGGTGTAGAGTAGCCAGTTGCAAAACAGAGTATAGTGGTGTAGAGTGCAGTGGTGCCGAGTAGAGTGGCGTAGCGTAGAGTGGTACAGAGTAGGGTACAGTGCAGTGGCATAGAGTGGAGTGGCACAGAGTAGATTGTAGTGTCATAGAGTGCAGTGACAGAGAGTGGAGTGGTGTAGAGTGGAGTAACAGAGTAGAGTTGAGTAGAGTATATTGTTTTAGAGTAGAGTGAAGTGGTGTAGAGTGGAGTGGTACAGGGTAGTGTGTAGTGGTGTAGAGTAGAGTGACATAGAGTGCAGTGGCGTAGAGTAGAGTGTCATAGACTGCAGTGGTGCAGAGTAGATTAGAGTGACGTAGAGCTGATTGGCGTAGAGTGAAGTGGCGTAGAGAGGAGTGTTACAGAGTAGAGTGAAGTGGCATAGAGAGGAGTGTTAAAGAGAAGAGTGTATTGGCATAGAGTGTTTGGCATAGAGTGTAGTGGCATAGAGTGTAGTAGCATAGAGTGCAGTGTTGTAGAGTGGCGTAGAGTACAGTGATGCAGAGTAGAGTGGTTTAAAGTGCAGTGGCATAGAGTGAAGTTTTGCAGCGTAGAGTGGAGTAGCACAAAGTGGAGTAGAGTGGCATAGAGTGCAGTGGCGTAGAGTAAATTGTTTCAGAGTAAAGTGAAGTGGTGCAGAGTGGAGTGGTGCAGTGTAGAGTGTCCTACAGTGTAATGGCGTAAAGTGCAGTAGTGCAGAGTAGATTAAAGTGGCATAGAGTGGATTGTTGGGGAGTGGAGTGGCACAGAGTAGAGTGCATTAGCGAATAGTGTATTGGGGTAGAGCGCAGTGGCATAGAGTGCAGTATTGCAGAGGAGAGTGGCGTAGAGTGGAGTGGCATACAGTGCAACGGCATAGAGTGGATTGGTGCAGAGTAGAGTGCAATGGCCTGGACTGGAATGGTACAGAGTGGAGTGGGAAAGAATGCTGTGGTGCAGAGTAGAATCGAGTGACGTAGAGTGCATTGGCATGAAGTAGAGTGGTACAAAGTGAAGTAGAGAGGCATAGACTGAAGTTGAATAGAGTGTAGTGGTGTAGAGTGGAGTGGTGCAGAGTAGAGTAGAGTGGCTTGGAGAGGAGAAGAGTAGAGTGGAGCGGCGTAAAGTGGAGTATGCATGGTGTGGTAGCGTACTGCCATTACAGACAACACGTTTTCAATTGAAAGGACCATTACATTTGCACAGACTTACAGTTTTACTGATAAAAGAAAACAGCACAAACACGATAATATGTGTGGAAATGTCATCACCTAGTGTATTGATTTGTTTTGATTGTATCAAAATATTTGTTTCCACCACACTTCCGAATCATATAAAATGTGCTTCATTTCTGCTTTCCTAATTCTGATATATATTCTGAAATATCTGCACAGTTCATTTACTGACATTTAAATTTGCTGTGTGCTAGAAAAAAGTATTTCATAGCAGATTGTCCAAGTCCAAGTTTATTGATGGTTCGAAATAAAATATTTCATCATCAGGGTACATAAAAGCATCACAAAAGGAATCTAAAAACAATTAGGGTAAAATATACAGAAGTATTAAACATTAATACATTTTATTTTTTTCATTTCAAGAATTTTTATTGGGTTTTGTAATAAAAGGAACAAAAAAGAGACAAAGAAGCTAATACATTGCGAAAATGCAATAGCAGTCTGCAGTCATAATAATAATGATGAGCAGTAGGAATGGGAAGAAAACCAAATCAATACAAAACAAATCAAAACATATTATAAGGGAGGACAAATGGAGTCATAAATGAACAGATAGTGGGCTCATTGAATTTCTCAACACTGGGCGCTGCAAACTTATGGGCTGGTCTAGCTATATTGCCAGTAATGCTCCTTTAAAATACAGACAAACATATGTTGTGCAGAACATGCAAAATATATAGAGGATTTATGGGGGTTTGGTAATAGCAAAATAGTTGTCAAGTGACTGCCATATAGAGTTGTTACAAGATCTCCAATGAGAGTTTTGAAGGGAAACGTTTTTGCCCCGCTGAGGTAAGCAACCCAATTTAGCCAGGACCGAAATGAGGTAGCCGTTGTGTTTTTCCAGTTAGCAAGCACGGACTTGTAGGCTGCAGTTAGTAGGATGTCTACCATGAGGAGAGCATTATGTGATTTGAATTGTGGGTCTAGGAATCCTTGAATTAAGGAAAGAAAATTCCTAATCAGGTTAACTCCAAGCGGAGTATGGATGAAGTCAAATATACAATCTCAGAAAGGGGAAACTGTGGTGCAGTATAAGTGTAAGTGGGGAGGTCTCCCGTCTCTTTGTTACATTTCCAACAAGTTGGATTCTCTCTAAGGGCCAGTTTATGGAGACAGGCCGGAGTCCAAAATGTTCTCTGGAGGAGCCTAAATTTTGTTTGGGAGAGGGTAATTTTATGGGAGACAACTGACTTTCAAATTAGATGCCAGGAGTCTGGGGATATAGACTCAGAGGGGTCTCATTTTGCTTGAAGATTTCGAGGTAAGACTTTGGTTTTAAGAGGTGATAAAACTTAGAAGATTGGTCGTCAGATTTGTTAATGGACAAAATAATCTTGAGGAGAGAGGGATCTCTTTCAGGGTGCTTGATCTTAGATAGGCTGACCTTAAGTTTTAGAAAATCGTAAAGGTCTATGTCTAGCAGGTTGTAATATTGTTGTCGTTCTCTAAATAAAAGAGGTGCCTGCAGGGAACCAAGGTGCTATAAAAAATTGAATGCCCCTCGATGCCAAATTACTCTAGAATACGGGTTCCCAGTGGATTTTGATTTTGGGATGATTCCAGAGTGAGATCATGTTAGATTGGGTTATCAGGGTCTCTAGGAGCCTGTCAATCTTCAGCAATGCTCTTTTGGTATTGTTAAAGATATATTTGGCTGACGGGGGTGTTGTTTTGCTAGTCAACAGAGCAATGGGGTGTAGATAACCCAGAATTTCCTTTTCAATTAGTAACCATGTGGGGGTATAATCCAGTGGTTTGGAAAACCAGAGAGAGCCTTGTCTTGCTAGAAAAGTGGTTTGGTAGCTTTTAAAGTTCACTAGATTAACACCCTCTAACTGTACAGGCAAGCATAGCTTCTTGATGGAGATTCTAGGGCATTTCTTCTGCCATAAAAACTTGTTTATCAGTCTGTCGAGTTTCTAGTGAAATTCTTTGGATAACACTAGGGGTAACATATTTACAAGATAGTTGACTATAGGGGTAACCATCATTTTGATGGTCTTGATACGACGCAACCAAGTGAGGAATTTGGGACTCCAACCCTCTAGGAAGGTCCCTATTTTTCTTAGAGTCAGGTCTTAATTATGATGGAGAGATTCTAAAAAATCTGAATTAAACTCAAGACCTAAATATTTAATAAAGAGCATAGATTGTTCAATCCCAGGATTTCAGACGTCTTCCTATTAAGTTTATAGTTTGCAACCCAGGCGTATTCGTCTATTGTCCGTAGTACGTGGGGGATAGATTGGGATACATTGTCAGTCGTGATTAAAATATCGTCGGCATAAACCGCTAATTTCACAGTGGAATTATTAAAAGAGACGCCAGCGATGGAGGGATTAGTTCTAATCTTGTGGAGTAAAGGTTCCAGGCTAAGGAAAAATAGAGAGGGGGAAAGGATACAACCCTGCCTAGTACCTCTTTCTAGCTTAAAGGCAGTAGATAGTAGGCCCCTGAATCTTACTTTAGCCGAGGGATCACTGTAAAGGGCCATGACCATTTTGGTGAAGGTCTCACCTAAATTATATCTAAGAAGAGATTCACGAAGAAACATCCAAGAGACCCTATTGAATGCTTTTGCAGCATCAAGGGTAATCGCGACTGTGTCAATAGTTGCAGATTTGGCTCTCTCGATGACGTGGCATAAGTGGCGGGTGTTAGCATTCGATAGTCTATTCTTCATGATTCCCACTTGTGTTCGGTCAATCAGGCGTGGCAATAGTGGTTTGAGTCTCTTACACAGTATCTTGGCGTAGATCTTTGCATCCAAATTGATTAAGGAGGTGGTAGTTTTTCACCTGTGTTGGGTCTTTGCAGTCTTTCTGAATGACCACTATAGTGGCCTCACTGGTTGTGCCAGATATGATTCCTGAGTTTGCAAAGTGGCGGTAAAGAACCAATAGTATTGTTTTAAGTATAACGGTGAATGTTTTATAAAACGTAGCAGTGTAGCCATCCAGACCCGGGGCTTTATGTAGTTTTAGTGATTTAATGGCCGACTCTAGCTCCTCGGCCGTAGCCAGGGAGCTGAGATCCATCTTCTCTTGGTCAGTGATAGTAGGAAGGGAGCATATACAGAACCACAAAGGTATTAACTCTCTCAAAGACAAAGCGAATGATACTCACACAAACCCCTCAAAAATATATATATATATTCAATCAAAAGTGGTACTTTTAATAAGTCCACCATGCAGCGGCACAGACGGATAAAGGTGATCCGAGACTCTTCAGGATGTTTGACCATTCGATCTTTTTATTTTATTTTAAATTTTGTAAATGAACATTTCAAATTCATGTGGTCTACACCAAATGAAACAAATGGCCACAACTGATGCGTTTCGGCAACCGCCTTCAACTGGGTCTCCCGGTCAACACGGTAAGTAGCATATTTAAGCAGTTCCTTTTTTCATTTCAATGAGCCCCCAGAACACTGAAACGTTAACCTTACATAAACTCACTGGGCACAAAACAGTCTCCATTAATTCAAATACTCGCATATTTATCTAAAATAATTAGGATGCAATACAAATGAACCAAAATAAAGAATATTCAAAAATGTATAAAGATATTTCCTAATGCACTCTTAATTCTATCTGTGCATTGATTTTCTTGTCTATCACCCCGTGTTTTACGACGTTCAAGAATTAGAAGGGAAATCCCACTAATGTTTGGTAAAACAAATTCCTCTAGGGTGTAGTCCAATTCTGCAATGTACTATTTACACTTCCTTTTACACAGTATCTATTGCGCATTGACCCTTTTCTTCATGTACCCATTGGGCAAAATTATACTACGTGCTAAAGATAGAGTGCATAGGTGCTTTCCTCATGTTCTCTGGGTCTGGTGGCTCAGTGGATTAATGCATCCACTGCAGGGACCTGTGTTGGACCTCATGGTCACAGGTTCAAATCCCGGCAGGTCCATCCATCTGAGGTCAATAAAATGAGTACTGTTGGGTAACAATAAACATCTGTTATTCAGCGCCAAGAGACCTATGGGTGAACGTGCGCTTTCCAAAATACACATGTTATGTTTTATGTTATGTAAATATGAACATAGTTAAAGTGCATCCTGCTAATAAAGTGCATTACCTAAGGACTTTTCTTTTCCTTAAAGTTCATTAGTTATATCAAACTTCGTACTAATTCCAAGGTGCTTATTATTTATAAAGTGCAATAAGTACAAGATGTTAAGTATGCCACGAGTCAATGAGTATCTTCAACTAATGCAAGCGACACAACTATAAAGTGCATATCAATTTGGGACAATCATCATCCCTTGGGGTTCTGACTACAGAATTCCTACACATTACTACTAATATCACAAAATACACTTAGGACATCTAATGCAAACTGAAAGTGTCTCGTGCTTGAAAAGTGCATACATGCAAATACAAGAACACCGACACTGTGGTGTTCCCATATTTTCCTGGGAGCATTTCTCCTCTACCCTACGATCAAAATTGTCACAAAATATGCTATTATGAATCCAGGAAATCCCACATCTTAAAATTCAGAGTAGGTATTCCATATATTCCATTAAAAATCTTAAAATTGCAATGATGTCCTATCCAGTTTCTGAAACAAAGGTGTACATATAACTCGGCATCAGCATTATGTCCCCAAGGTGGCTCTGTTCCTATTGACAGGATCAATCGAGATTCCTGTTTCCTTAGTTCTTTTACTCGATCTCCTCCCTTGGGTGGGCTCTGACATGCTTTATTCTACAATAACTAAAGGTAGATAATGATCGATTGTGGAATTGTTTAAAATGACAAGCCATTGGGTAGCTTTTGTCCCCATTCTTTATGGCTTGTATGTGCTGCAATATTCTGAGCTTCAACTTATTAATGGTGCTACCCACATATAGTTTATCGCAGCCACATTTGAGGGCATAAATCACGTAATCTGTATTACAGTTTATGTGATCACCAATTTTTTGTTCATGTCCCTCAAAAGTCCAATAACTCTTGCAGTTTGATCCATATTTGCATGCCTTGCACAAGTTACATTTCACAAAGCCTCCCATATTAGCTGATAACCAGTTCTTAGATTCCTTCCTCGAGTAATAGTAGCTAGAAGTCTGAATATCCCCCAAGGATTTCACTTTTTTTTAGATGGAATCTGCAGACAAATGTCCACTAGGTGTTCATCTTTCTTCAAGACGTGCCAGTTTCTTTGAAGAATCTTCTTAATATCCATTTGAGCAGTATTATATTCCAAAAATATTCTTTTTGTTTTATTGGTTTGATCTTTCAAATTGTCATTGCGTGGGTATAGCAATTCGTTCCTTGTCCTCTCGCTAACTCTTCTCTTGGCATTATCCAGGACACTATTTGGGTATCCCCTTTTCCGGAAACGTTGAACCATGTTGTTCATCTCATTATCAAACAGCTCCTCTGTTGAGCACACACCCTTTGCCCTAAGCATTTGGCTATAGGGAATGCTCCACTTCCAAGCATACGGGTGTCCGCTATTAGCATGCAACAAAGAGTTAGTTGCTGTTTTTTTTAAAAATGCTCTTGCTTCCATGAAGCGAAGCAGAGTTTGCTATGGCATGGCGGGAGCAGTGCTCCCGCCATAGCAAACTGCAATGCCCTGGGGGTGGGCACCTCAGAACATTGCTATAGCGAGCCCTTGGGGGTGGCGGTCCAGCAGGGCCATTCACAGCTCCAGGAGGGGGGCCGCGCGGCCCCCTCCCATCTCCTACATAGCCCCGGGGAGGTGGTGGTCCCCGGGGCTGCATGGGGGGCTTGAGCCCCCCACGCACTCTATTTACATATAGCCCGGGGGACGTGGTGGTCCCCGGGGCTGCAGGCGGCCATGTGGCCCCCCTGCATTTAAAAAAACTAGCTAGGGGAAGTGGCAGTCCCCGGGGCTGCGGGCGGTATGAGACCCCCCATGTTCTAAAATTAAATATAGCCCCGGGGAGGTGGCGGTCTCCGGGGCTGCAGGGAGGGTGTGCCCCCCCGGCAGTTCCAAAAATTGCCCTGGAGAGGTGGCGGTCCCAGGGGCTGCGGGGAGCCGCATGCCCCCCTGCATTCCCAAAATGTAACCCCGGGGATGTGGCAGTCCCCAGGGCTTTGGGGGCCCGTGCGGGCCCCCGCATAATTATTTTTGATTGCCCCCGGGACCTGGCCTACCTAGCGGCTTAAAGAAAATGAAGCGCCGGGCCCGCGCTTCGTTTTTTTTTTTTCCCGGCTGGATTTGCGGATCCAACACGAATCCCAGCAAAAATTAAAAAGAAAAATGCTTTTTTTGGCCCTGGGGTCCCTATGGGACCCCCTGAGCAGGCCTAGGGGGTTAGGGAGTTTCTATCCTGCCCCCTTTTCTTGTTTTTTTAATGTTTTTTTACCTTTTTTCTTGTGACTCGGTTCAACCGAGTCAAAAGATGGCTGCCAACACTTCCTGGTTTGAAGTGTTGGCAGCCAACCAGATTGCAGGCTTGAGATCGGGAGGGTTCGCGGATCCTCCGCGGCCATATTTGTATATCTGAGAAATGTTTACATTTCTCAGGAACTATTGAACGGATTTACACCATTTAACAAAAAGAGTGCACTCTGGACCAAGAGCTACCTTTCTGCCAAATGTGGTGTAATTCTGTTTAGCAGCTTGGGCTGTAGCTGCATCAACAGTTTCCTATGGAAATTTTCATAGAGAAAATGTGTTTTGGGACCCCCCCTTTTTCTCAGCCCTCACTTGACGGATCACACCGAAACTTTCAACACAGCAGCTGACCTGACCGCCCCATTACTTTTGAAAATTTCTGGAAGATTCGTCAAACGACGCCAAAGATATTGGCAAATCAAAAAACGTTTTTCCTATGGAAACTAAGTCCTAACTATAAATATCTACTGGCGACCGCCAGTAGATAATATATACAAAAAATCCATTAAGTATACATCAGATCAACTACATTATAGAACTCAACGGGGGGAGTTGGCTAGTAGCTTTTGCCTCATTGTCCAGGCTATGTACAAAAACTTTGACACTGCTACTACCACTAACGTTGATGTGTTGCTTTTACAGATTTTGTTGGCTTCTCCCCTAGCTGCTAAACTATGGGATCCGCACAGAGGCACAAGCCATCTACTTCTCACTTTTGCATATGGGAGGTAGAAGAATAGCAGATGTTCATCTGTTTCCGTGGAAGTTTTACAATAAAAACAAAGGCATGATCCCTGGTGTGAGCCCACCCATGTCGTAGTGAAAGCAGCTACTGGGAGTGTCCCATACTTGAACTGGAGGAGGACAGATTGTGCACAGGCCGGACGTATGAAATCTACAAACTCCTCAGTCCTGCTTATAGATTTAGGAAGCAGGAAAGCTCTTGTTAAAGTGCGTATAGTGTTTCGATGGTCCCTGCTAATTGCTGTTTTCTTACAAGTTTTACGTCACCTGGACGGATAGAGCATGGTTCGTTCGAAAATCTTTCTAAGCCCAGGTCAGACCATGCCTTTTTCATGGATCCCAACCATTTCATTTTTACCACCAAATTCCTTCTTAGAACATCTGATAACCCCTGTCTGAAATGGCATAATTCACTGGTGCTCTAGATGCGTATCCAATATAGAAAGCGTCTTCCAGCCAACACTGCAATTTCATAAATCCGATGCCTAAATAGTCGAACTCCTGCACTCTTTTTAGTGGTACATTTTCCACTTTAATAACCTCCACTTGCCCTGCCTCTCCTAGTGTCGGGCATGAATTTAGTTTTAGAAGTGTTCATTTCAAGGCCTTACGCTGCACAAAACTGATTGAAGTTATAAATCTGGTTTTGCAGGCCCCTCCTAGTTTTGAACAACAAAAGCATGTCATCCACAAAGAGGAGCACTGGATTGTCACATATATCCTTTCACAGCACAATTGTCACATTAATCATTTCACTTTAAAGTCAGAGAAAGAAAAGCAAACACCAAGCTCCCTCAGAAGACAGAGCATGACATTCGACCTCTGTTTTTGAATGCTCAGCAAATGTGACAAGATTTAAAGGCATGTTTACAGAAAGCAAAAGACACACAAATGATGGACGGAATGTGGAACAAATCAAACATTCACCCCCAATCAAGAGATCTGGGTTAAATCCTTCTTTTCTTTTTGTATTTGTCACCGCCAGTGCAACAGGTCTGCCCAGATGTGGGTCCCTTGCTCACCATGCCACTGGTGTCAAGCCAGCCTGGCTGATGAGGAGTGATACCCCAAAACCGACCCCAGGATGCATGTTTCTGGTCCAGGGAGGACCTGGCCTGGCAGTTCTGGCTGGACTGTTCCCATGGAGAGTGGGACGGGTATGCCCTGACGTGGGTCTCGTGTTCACCATGCCACTAGAGTTAAGCTAGCCTGGCTGATGAGGGGTGATACCCCGAAACCGGTCTCACGATGCTGGTTTCCGGTCCAGGGAGAACATGGCCTGGCAGTTCAGGTTAGACTGTTCCCATGGGGAGCAGGGTCAAGACTGATTTGCATATGACTGGGTCTAAACTGGAATGGCATGGTGAGCAAAAAACTATGGATTTAGGCCCAGATCTCTGTACTGGGGGTGAATGTTTGACATTGTTCAGCATTGCGTCCATCAATTGTTCTTTTTGCATTTGTGGGAGGGGTATGCCCAGATGTTGGTCCCATGCTCACCATGCCACTGGAGTCAAGCTAGCCTGGCCGATGAGGGGTGATACCCAGAAACCGGTCCCTGGATGCTTGTTTCCGAGGAAGGACCTAGCCTGGCAGTTCAGGCTGGACTGTTCCCACTGAGAGCAGGGTCAAGACTGATTTGCATATGTCTGGGTCTAAACTGGAATGGCATAGTGAGCAAAAAACCAATGGATTTTTTAGGCCCAAATCTCTGTACTGGAGGTGAATGTTTGAGATTGTTCAGCATTTCGTCCATCAATTGATCTTTTTGCATTTTTCATCCCGAGTGGGACAGGTATGCCCAGACGTGGGTCACATGCTCACCATGCCACTGGAGTCAAGCTAGCTTGGCTGATGAAGGGTGATACCCCGAAACCGGTCCTAGGATACTTGTTTCTGGTCCAGGAAGGACCTGGCCTGGCAGTTCGGGCTGGACTGTTCCCATGGGGAGCAGGGTCAAGTCTGAGTTGCATTTGTCTGGGTCTAAGCTGGAATGAGCAAATAAAAAAAACAATGGATTTAGACCCAGATCTCTATACTGGGGTGAGTGTTTGACATTGTTTATCATTCCGTCCATTAATTTTTCTTTTGCAATTGTCACCCCGAGTGGGACGGGTATACCCACACGTGGTCCCCTGCTCACCATGCCAGTGGAGTGACATTGTTCAGGGTCCGGTGCTCACCATGCCACTGGAGCCAAGCTAGCCTGACTGATTTGCATATGGCTGGGTCTAAACTGGAATGGCATTGTGAACAAAAAGCAATGGATTTAGTCCCAGATCTCTCTACTGGGGGTGAATGTTTGACATTGTTCAGCATTCCGTCCATCAATTGTTCTTTTTGCCTTTCTTTACAGAAAGCGAGCACTCATGGAAGAATAAAAGGAGTGATGGTAAACAGGTGATGCTCCACAGGATGAACAAAGACATGCTGTTCAGCCTAAAACAAATAATGTCAGCAAGCAAATGTGAGTTACAAACCACTAAGTAACTGGTAATTAATAGGTGGAATGCATTCCCAAGGAAGCTTTCAGAATGTCCCCAAGATGTCTTCAAGAAACAAGACAGGTATGCTGTCTGGTAAATTTCGACCTAAAAACGGATTTTCTCATTTATTCCCACTCAAGTAATGTGAGCTGAGTGATTGACTAACAACTTTGCCCAATCAGTTTTTATTCCCTTACAGGTGGTAACTCATGAAATTAAATTAGTGTACAATCCTTTGACCTACTACAATTTGCAATCAGAGACTTGATTCACAAAATACATTTCTAAAACCAAGATCCATACCATTCTCTATAGTAGTAACTCAAACCACTGAGATATGTGTGAAACATGGGAAAGCCTGAACCCGGTGGTCGATGTGGGTGGGATCTGAGGGGCACAACATGCCCATTCTTTTTTAATTTAAGAAAAACAGTTCCTCTGCTTTTTGTGAAAAGACAGTTAATTCTGAGAGTTGAAATGCTTCAGCTGAAATGTAAGGCAGGGAGTTTCCTGTGCTATGAAACTGAAAGAGGCGCCGAGAGCTAAACAAGCCTCCTTGCCAGGGTGCCTACTTGCCTGAAAGAAATGTAAATGTGCACAACTGGTTAATCTGCAAATTCAGTGGCTGCTGGGATCTATTGGGGGGGGCCGGAAGGCGCGCAAATAAAATTGAAAAATAAAAACACTTACTAGACACGTCCTCCGCTCCAGACCTCTTCTTTCCTCAACTGCAGTGCAGGCACCAGCAAACTCCCTGGCCCAATCCTGGTGCTGCTCACATGCTGTTAACCAGCATGAGAGCAGTGCCCTGATTGGAGGGAGCAGTCTCTCTCTGTGCTCCCCAGCACCTGCTCTCAACCCAGCTGTCTTAAGACAGCTGGGTTGAGTGGTTTAAAGTGCGCATGTCTGGCTGCCCATCGCAAAACGGCCGGCCAATGAGACATGCGCACTTTAAACAGTGCACAGGCAGCCCTTTGCCTACCTCTCCTCCCTGCTGCCACTCATCAGGCCCGTCTCATCCTGATACTTGGTTCAGGACAGAATAATGAAAATTAAAATGGTAATAAATTACCATTTTATTTTTCATCTCTGGGGCTTTCGGGGGCATTTACATGGGGCGACGCTCCTCCGCCCCAACGGAGGAGCCGCCTCTGTGCAAATGTAAAGGGTGCTTGGTAGCCGGTATTGGGTTTAATGGATGGATATTACTAAAATGTATATTTTGGAAACACTTTGTTTATCTTATACCTTTTTTCACATTTTGTAGCATTGTATCTTATACGATGTGTAATGCAAGTTTAAAATAAAGACCTACATATTCACAGTGCTTTCTATCACAGACTGGGACCTCGTAGCACTAAACATACACAAGTCACTATTCCCCACTGCCCTAACTAGGATTTATTTATGTGGCTCTCTGGTTACAGACACAGACCTCTGCAGCGTATTAATTGATAGAGGTTTCATAATGTACGATAGTGCATTTCCCACTGATTATCCTAACTTGCATTATTTGTACCATTTAAGTTTTGCCTTATTTTAAATGTAGTTACCTGAAGGTGAAAGTCCGAAAAAAGTTACAGAATATTTTGTTTTTTATCCACGCCTTTGACCCCACACTCATTCACCCCACCCCGTTTGCGCACAGCATCAGAGTTCCCATACCTTTTTTAATGCACTTCGACCTCTGGCTGCACCACCGATATAAACACATTAAATGAATTCATTTTTACATTCTTGTTTCAACTATTTGCCACTTGCAATATGAACATAACTTCACTAGTCTAATTAAATAATAACGTGTAATTGCAATAGTTCAGATATGCTATTTTGATCTGGCTTCAATGTCCCAATTCATGCAAACACAAACATGTACAAATGCAGTTTGCGTGCATTAGCACATTGTCGTCAAAGCGTTTACAATAGCACCCTCTCCTGTCATAAGCTAGACCTACTGGCTTTGTCTTTGTTTCATAGGTTAGTGCAACCTGATGGCTTAACAAGATCAGCCGCGGCCCGTGCAGGTAAGAGCGGTGGGGCCCAGTGGGGGGTTTCGACAGACGACGACGACGAGGGAAAATTAATTATTTATTTAATTTTCCCTCGTCATCGTCCGTCGAAATCCCCCCCCCCCACCGGGCTCCACTGCTCTTACTTGCACAGACTGCCGTTGTACAGATTGTTTACGTGTTTCCTCACTTGTTATTGTTGCTCATTGCCTTGTACATTGTACTGTATGGTAATTGTATTTATATAGCGCTTACTACCCCTGACAAGGTATCGAAGTGCTTTTCGGTGAGAAGCACGCTAATCCGGAACCCAAAAAGGAGTAGGGGATAGATCAGAATTGTGAAATTTGAGTTAATTTGAGTGGTGGACATGTGAATCTGTTAGTTGGATTGAAAAGGATAACGGGGGATAGAAGAGGGAAGAGTCTAGAAAGTGTTTATTGGGAGGTCGTATGTACATGTAGCTGATGGAAACAAGTCCTGTTGAATGCCTTAATTGCAAGTTATTTGCATATTCATGCTGTGTTGCATTCATTTTCAGAGTTGGACACAGAGACATTAAACCCTTTCAACCCTGGCACGGCCGGGCTTAGCCAGGCTGGAAACCTGTATGTATCCCTTTAAGAAAAACATCAACTTCTGCAATTACACCAGGGCTGAAGCTTCTAGTCTCAAAAATTAGAAGACGGCTTGCTCCAAACATAGAGTAGGATATGCAGATGAAAAATTACTGCATCATACATCAAAAATGTCACAAGGCTGAGCTGCGGTGTAAATGATTTATGTAATGTTAATATATTCCATGAAAGAGCCCCACATTTCCATAAACATGTCATATCTACATAACACACAGTAATGAATCTGTGGAAAGGTAAATAGACTCGGAGCTGGGCGCACCAGTGCTCTGCTGAGGAGAACAGACAAGAGGCGCGTTTTGTGAAATGACCCTCTCAGTGGCACTTGTAGCCGAGTGATGGAATGTGCAGTGATCAGCGCGCGCAGTTTACAGCGCCACGGAAAGCTGGGAGTAAATTAGGAAAAAGTACTGCAGGCGAAGGCCTGCTGGACCCTGGACACACAGCTGTGCCCGCCGCCGCTGTGCACATGAAAGTGGCCGGTTCCATTTTAAAAACAACCATTAGCAGTGAAAAGGCTTTCCCGAGCTTCACTGCCACACACAGCACAGGTGCAGCCTGGGCAGCAGCAATGAAAGCTTCCCTAACTCAAAGAACAGGTACAAAACAGGTGCAGCCTGGCTTTGAGTGGGAGAAGTGGGGGCTCTAAGGGGGGTGTGGTCAAAGAATGATCACTTGGGATATTTTCCTTAAGGCGTGGCCTATTTTCATTTAGGGTGTGGCCTAAACAATGGGAACCAGAATCCTGTGGGTGACAGAGCGCGTCATCTGACCAGTATTCAGGGGCCTCTATACCTGTACATCCAAACATATTGATAGAGCGCTGATAGCACTCTATTTGTATGAGTGCACTATACTCATGGGTTAAACGCACTCTCATGTATTCGTATTGTTTGCAGGTTTTTTTTTGATTATTAAGAAACATTTAATTGAATCGTTTAATGTTGAACTAGTGAACGCATTTAAGTAGAATTGTGTATGTATTATGATTCCTCCATGCATAATGTGCAGGACAATAATATTTTATATATCGTAATGGTGGTTAGTTTAAGTTGTCTGAAATATAGGCCCAAAGTTAATGTGTGATTCTCCTTGCTCTCGAGAAATAAATAATTAAATGATTGTTGTGTTCGAATGTTCTCACCCTGTTGCAGGTGCAAAAAGACACATCGTTATTTTCAGAGTTAAGGAGAGATCCGGAATGTCTTTGAAGATAGCTGGAAGCGAGAAGGGAGGATGCCTTGCGTATCGGGTCTGTCTGGAAGCCAAGGCCACTGGAATAAGATATCATTAATTAAAAAGAAAACCAGCTACTGCATAGAGGTCTAATGGAAAATTTTAAGAAGCAGTGACATAATGTTAGTTGGATTCCATCTTTTTGTATGATGCGCAGGGACAGAGAGACCAGACTTCTGCTAGCTTTCGGAGAAGAAGGAGCATCTTAGAGCGAGCTCCATAGCCTTAAGCTAAATGACCCATTTGACGTGAGTACTTCTAGGAAGTCACACGTGCTGACACCATTGGGGAACGATAGAAGAGAGACAGGAAGGGCCCTCATATAGAGTAGTGTAGGGAAAGATTTTGATTTCTTTCAATGAGTCGAGAGCTGAACATTGCATCTATATTGTGTTGCATTGTAATTTTGGAATTTATAATCATTTGTCTTTTGGGCCAAATTACTTATATCCGCAAAATCGGCTCTGTACTAATTTTTCTGTACCTATATACTTTGCTATTGAGATGTATTTACATCCAATTGTTTTTGGCCTTATAATAAATATTCAAACTGCACTTGGGAGTCAGTGATCTTTTCAGGCATGCTGACTTTGTTAATATTTGTTTGAGTTGTTTTCTTCCCCTCAACCACTTTAGGTAAAGAAAAGATCGATCGCTTACGCTATACTTAGTAGGGAACGTAGGGGTGCAAGTTAGCGTAATCAAATGGTAGCAGAGGATGGTTTACCTTTAAAGTGGTTTACCTCTAAGGTGAGGGGAGTACTTAGGAGTAGGGTCGAAGGTCAGAAGGTCGGTGAGCCCTGAAGTGGAGCGGAGGAGATCGGAGACTGGCGGACGTTGATGGTGCGGCGGAAACAGTGGTGGCGTGAGTATGAAAGGCATTGTGGTGTTAGATTGCGGTGATGAGTAAGTGGGTGATGTCTTGCGGAGTTGGGATGTATGTTGAGTGAATTTGGGTTTTGGTTTAAGTTTTGGTGAGCGGACTCAAGAGAAGTCCAAGATCCCGGGATAGTTTTGTATTGTAATTGTCTGATTAAATGTGGGTGTTGTGAAGCGCTATCAACAATCCACTTGTGTTAGGGAACTTTGTGTGAATGAGGAATAGGTCGCGGTAGAAAGCCTCAGGTACCGGGGGTGGACTATAGCGATTGAGTGACCAACGCAGGTCGGGGGTCACTACGGCTGAATGTTCTTGTGAGAGTGTTCTATCGATCTTCAGTGACAGGCAATTACTTGTTTATGTGACTGTAAGTTATTGTAATTGTGTAGGAACAGTTACTTGGTTGAATAACTTTTGGTTATACAGTAACTTGTGGTACGAATGTGTGTATGAGAGTTTGCGGTGAAATTGTAAAGGCGGGTGAGCCGCTGCAAGGAGTGAGAAGTGACGTCAGGGTGCGCCGCGCTGTGATAGGTTGGTTGGTGTAATGCCGCGCTGGGATTGGTGGAAGTTTGTTAGCAGTGGAACAGCGTAATTTGGAGCTTGCAATTGATTGATTTAACAATGAGATGCTTTAGGGTTTTGCGAGACTTGTGTAGAGGTGACACAGGGGTAGTGACTCGGGTAGGGGAAGAAGCCCCGCCAGAGGACACACCGGCACATTACATGGCAACGAATGTAGGACTTCATACTATCGTGTTGCTTCAGAATTGGCATAAACTTACAGAGAAGGAGGGTGAATTGGCTTTCCTTCGTTATGGGTCTTTTCGTATGGAGGTGCTGACCCAGCTGAGGGGGGTGATGAATACATTGAAACCTCCCCCTAGACCCACACAATTTGAGGCATTAGATGCATGGATGAGAGCAGCTCTAGTAAAAAAGAGAGAGGCTTCACATGGGAGGATGAAAAAAGCAATGAAGGCATATCACGATGCTAGATGGGATGCTCAGTTGAAGAGATGGAGAGTAGATACTATAGAGGGAGAACGCTTGTACCCACTTCTTACAGTAGGAGAGGGGGCTGAAGGGAAAAAGAAGACAGAGGGGGACAGTGATACAGATGACAGCTTTCTTGACAGATTGCTAGCGGAACGTCCTCCACCGTGCGACTCTAAATCAGAGACAGAGAGGTCACGCCCATCAGAAGAGCTTTTAAGTGTGGGACAACTGGGTTCAGAGGAACAAACGGCAGGAGTAAGAGGCAAGATTACAATGGTACGCATTCCAGGAGGGTCAGGAGGAAGAAGGTATTCAACCAGTGATCCAGAACCACCTGTAGGAAACATGCAGTTGCCAGATGCTTTGTCGGTACCAGTTACAATAGGGCCAGTGGTTCCGATATATACTCCTAGAGAAAGAACTGAGGACAGTCCTCAGCACATAAGTGAAGGGGAAGAGACAATGTCTGGAGGGAGCCTTGCAATGAGTGGGACAGGTTTCTGTCGAAAACCAGTAGAATCTAGTACTCCACTGCCAGCTACAGCTGATCCCTCAAGAATGGATAGTGGGGTAGAACGAGGACGGACAGGTGCTCTAGCGAATTCTAGGTCTGACCTTTGAATGTGGGTGCAACCAGTGAGAGAATCAATGATGCCGAGGGAAGAGATGAGCAAGAGACAAGAAGCGCCTAAAGTACTGTTTGGGCCACAGGTGATTTGTGCAGGTGACCATTGGAGAAGTCGAAGTTGTGAAAGAGAGAGACGCCCAGATTCAAAGACAGAAGAGGGTGCAGTTCCTAGGAGAACCCAAAGTTGTGATAGGGAAGATACACGAAAAGAGGAAATTCAGAAAGTGCTAAAAAGTGCAATAAAGGTGCCAATGTTAGATGTGGTACGATTAAAGGCAGAACTAGACGAGGTGATTGAAGGTAATCTATCCCTGATTAAAATTGATACGTATGACTCAAGCGAACTACTGTTCGTAGCAAAGGACATGACAAGAAAGGCTAAACGAGCTTATGATGCCTTGTTGCTTTTGGCACAAAGATATGAGGTTGATTTGTCCAAGACTAAGCTGACACAGGGTTCTTGCAGATTAAATTACTCAGATAAGCATTTAGAAGAGAAGCGAACGAGTGGATTGAAAGCACAAATTAGAGAACTAGTGATGGGAATGCAGACATGGAGAGATCTAGATAGATGGAAAGAAAAATGGGCCAAAAAGAAAAGCTTCCAGACTGGAATAGGGAATACTCCGCCTCCGGGTGGAGGGACGGGAGCTGCAGGAAATTTCCCCCTCAGGGAGGTACAGAATGGGGGGTATGTACATGTGCCATGGAGCAGGGGTGATTTAGCAGAGTTTACGAATGATTTTCCTCGGCTGAGGGAAAAACCTGCTGAGTGGTACAAGCAAATAGACAGGTTTGTAAAGATTTCGAAGGTATTGTGGATTGATTTGAACACCTTGTTTGATATTGTAGTACCGGCGGATTTGTGGGCGGCATGTAAGATTGCCATTGAGTGGCCTACTGTAGAGCCACCTAGAGATTCAGTGGCTCATGGTCCCTCACCTGATGTAATGAGAAAATACGAGCAAGTGAATACATGGCTGCAATCGAAGGTAGCTCCTCAAACTGTTGATTGGTTGAAGATTGATCGCACCACCCAAGACTCTAAAGAATCAGCACATGATTATTACGAACGATTGTTGTTGGCTTTTAAGCAGCATAGTGGATTAGATACAATTGAACAGAAAGATATGGGACAGTTTTTCTCGAAGTTTGTTTTGGGACTAAAATCCGACATTAGCTTGATGATACAGCAGCACTTGATATGCTGGCAGAAGAAATCGGTGGATGAGATTCTGCGTTATACTAAATATTGTAGTGATCAAGTGGAATCGACACAGAAGAAACTGAAGGATAAGTTGATGTTGGTGCAGTTGAGAAACGCTGATACGACGCAAGGGTTTGGAGGAGGTCAAGGTAGAGGTAGAGGAGGTGGAAGAGGAATGGGACGACAGATGATAACCCAACCTGGTCCGGGTAGAGGAAGAGGAATGGATTCAGGTACAAGTGACTGGGTGGCTCAACAGAAAAGAGTCACTGCCTGTCATTATTGTCACAAAAGCGGGCATTGGAAGCGCGAGTGTAGATCAAATCCAGCAAATCGGATACAGATGGAAGGAGAGGGACAGTTGACCGAGGCTGTCAATACTGTGACAAGACCAAGGTCTATGTATGGAGGAGGATATGAGTCGCAAGTGCAAGTACCTCAACCCCCTCGGATACCCATGCATAATCAGTTATACCATCAGATGCCTTACTTTGAAATACAAGACCGATTTGATAAACATCAAGATTCACAGGAGTGCCAGAGGGGGGTGCACGAGGAATGCATTTTAGATGCGATTCTAGAAGTAGATCAGAGTGGACCGTTTGTAGATGCAGACGTGAATGGATATCCTGTTACTTTCTTATTAGACACGGGAGCTGCTCGCTCCACAGTGAGAACTGAAGTAGTCCCAAATTTAACTCTTTCAGGATGATCAATTCCAGTAGTGGGGGTTTGTAATCAGAAAATGACCAATCCATTGACAGACGAATTACCCGTGAGAATAGGACCATTCCGGGATAGACATCAATTTGTAGTGTGCAATTCAAGTCCGGTCTGTCTTTTGGGACGAGACCTTCTGTGCAAGCTTAATTGTACTATATCATGCACTCCAAGATGTGTAGAATTGCAAACATATGATGACGATGCTGATTTCAAAATGGCTAACATGAGTCTGTGTGCAGAAATGTTTGTAGTGCTCACAACAGCAGAATTGCCACATGATTTGAGAGACTCAGTTGATTTGAAAGTGTGGGATTTCACGGGCGAGGATGTGGGTCTGATGAGAGGGGTTGAGCCAGTTAAGATACAGGTTAAACCCAATGCTGAATTCCCACGAACGCCACACTATAAGTTGACTCCTGAAACTGTGGCCGGCATAAGACATGTGATTGAGACTATGATTGCCCAAGGTATTCTTAAGGAGATAAGAGGAAGTCCCTGCATCTCACCTATCATGGGACTGCAAAAGCCAAGTGGCACGTACAGAATAGTGCAGGATCTGCGTCGGGTTAATGAAATTGTGATCCCATGTTGTACTGTGGTACCGAATCCAGCTGTTATTCTATTCCAGATACCATGCAAAGCAGAATGGTTTACAGTGATAGATTTGTGTCACACATTTTTCTCTATACCATTGCATGAAGAAAGTCAGTATTTATTTGCATTTAGGATGGACAATCGTGTATTAACATGGAACAGAATCCCTCAGGGGTATACAGAAAGCCCCTCCATTTTTAGTCAATGTCTGAAAAAGAATCTTGAAGGACTGGTGATGGCCCATAACTGAGTCTTAGTGCAATATATAGACGACCTTTTGGTCGCTTCAGAGACTGAGGACGCTTGCAGGATTGACACTGTGGCGCTGCTGAATCATTTGGCAGAGTATGGACACAAAGTGTCTCCAAACAAATTGCAGTATTGTTTGTCCGAAGTTCAGTACTTAGGTCACCGGATTGAGAAAGGAAAACGAAGGGTGTCACCAGATCGCATAGAGGCGATTCTGCAAATGGGAATGGTCGGCTATTGTCGACAGTGGATCCCAAATTTTTCCTTGCAAGCAAAGCCTCTGTTGAAACTGACTCGAAAGGATGTTAGTGATCCGGTACCATGGGATGACGAGTGCTTGAAAGCCTTCCGTGAGCTGAAGGAAAGTATCTGTCGTGCTCCAGCTCTTGGAATGCCGGATTATAACAAAGCGCTTTCGCTCTTTTGCTGTGAAAAGGAGGGATGTGCGTTAGCAGTCCTAGTGCAGACACATGGGGGTGCCCGTAGACCAGTAGCCTACTTCTCAGCTACATTAGATCCTGTAGCTTCTGCGTTGCCCGGATGTCTGAAATCCGTTGCTGCAACTGGTGTCAGCATTGAGAGATGTGAAAGCATAGTGATGGGTTATCCGCTCATTGTTTATGTGCCCCATTCCGTAGAACTATTGATGACTTGAACGAAAACACAATATCTGACCAACAACAGACTTACCAAGTATGAGCAGGTTATCTTGGCTGCTGATAATGTTACCCTGAGAAGTTGTACCACTCTGAACCCTGCTACATTGTTACCTATTCCGCAGGAGGAAGGAGATGAGGATTGTGAAGAGCATGACTGCCTAGATGTCACTGACCTATCCACCAAACCCAGACCTGACATTGTCGATGAACCTTTGCCCCAATCTGATTTGATCCTTTTTGTTGACGGTTCATGCATAAGAGACAATGAAGGGTATTTGAGAGCAGCGTTTGCTGTGTGCACCATCATGGGAGTAGTAGAAGCTGCCTGTTTAAATAGAGTATTCTCTGCTCAGGTGGCCGAAATTGTCGCTTTGACACGTGCCTGTATCGTTGCAGCAGATATCCGAGTGACTGTGTATACAGACAGTCAATACGGATTTGGTGTGGTTCATGATTTTGGGCAGTTATGGTCACAGATGGGATTTCTAACGTCCTCAGGATCACCTATACGCAATGGCGAATATGTGCGCCAACTATTGGAAGCTTTGCAGAAACCCAAAGAGATAGCAGTTGTTAAATGTGCAGCTCATGGAAAGGGAGAAGACTTTGTTACTAAGGGCAACAATTATGCAGATGAAGTAGCACGATTCTGCGCTGAACATGTTTGTATTTTCAATGGAGAATATGTAGGCGAGAGCACAGAAGAGACCGAGCTCAGCATGATGTTAGCTATAGCCGACACTTGGGATGAGGTGAAGCGATTGCAGGATGAAGTCCCAGAAGAGGAGGTTGCACAAAAAGAGACGATGGCATTTGGGTGTCCACAGATGAGAGAGCAGTATTACCCAATTGCCTACTGAGCCCAATGGCAAGGCAAATTCATGGAGCAGTCCATCTGGGAAGAGATGCTATGGTACGAGTGTTCAGGCAGACGTGGTTTAATCCACGCTTTCGTGTGTGGGCTGAAACGGTATGTCACAGGTGTGTTATTTGTCAACAGATGAATGTTGGAAAGAGAACTGTGGTCGGAATGAGTCACATTGGAAGATCTGGGGGTCCCTTCAATAGGATACAGTTAGACTTTATTGAGATGCCAAGGTGCAATAGGTTGAGATATGTTTTGGTGGTGGTGTGTATCTTTTCACGGTGGGTGGAAGCATATCCAACTAGACGATGTGATAGTCTCACAGTAGCAAAATTGTTATTAAGAGAACTGATTCCGCGGTACAGTTTCCCGACATCAGTGGAGACAGATAGAGGAACTCATTGCCACAGTGAAATCATGAAGTTGTTGTGCTCTGCTTTAAATATTGATCAAAGACTGCATTGTAGCTACAGGCCCGAGGCTTCAGGTCTAGTAGTGCAGGTTAATGGCACCATCAAGTCAAGAGTGCCAAAGGTGTGTTCGTCCACTTCATTGAAGTGGCCGTATGCGTTGCCCTTGGTGCTAATGAGTCTGCGTAGTACCCCTAATAGGAGAACAGGGCTTTCTCCACATGAAATCTTGACTGGAAGAGCTATGCGTCTGCCTGTGGTGCCAGCTACAGCATTAATAAACATCACTGATGATTTAGTGTTGGATTATTGTAGAGGACTGGCTGATGTGGTTACTTCTGTATCCCACCAGGTCGAGGCTGCGACTGCATCCACCTCGAGAGACCTGCTGCATGATCTTAATCCTGGTGACTGGGTGCTAGTACGTAAGCACGTAAGGAAGAGTTGTCTTGATGTTCGATGCGAGGTCCCTATCAGGTGATATTGGTCATAAGTACCGCTGTGAAGTGTGGAGGATTGCCGAATTGGATCCACGCTTCCCACACTCGCCGAGTTCAAGCGCCTGCAGAGGAAGAGAGTTCCCTGGTTCCAAGGAGCGTGTGTGAACCTGATACAGACAACGACGAAGGCACAAGCCCAGCTGTAAGGGTTTCGGATGAAAGAGAACAGCCAAGTGAGCATGAGAGACGAGAGCTAAATGCTCCTGAACTAAGTCCAGATCCTGAAATAGAGGATATTGCAGAAGTGAGCTGTGCCCCGGATCAAAGTGAGCTGTCTAGTGCAGAAAGATCAGATCAAGAGGAAGAGAGGAGAACAGATGCCAGAGCAGAAAAGTGGCCAGTAAGAAAAGAAAGGCAGAATATACGGCTTGCATCTGAGAAAGATCTCACTCCGATTCCTGAAACATCTGAATCAGAACAAAGTGACACTGAAGAAAGACCGGATGGTCTGAGACGTTCCAGAAGAGAAAGAATAGCGTCTCGAAGATACGCATCTCCTGAGTGGACGTACCTGGCTGCAAATGCAGAGCCCAGCGAAGTCCGGGAGGTTGGGAGCTGGTACAGTGAGCTATGAAGGGGACACCCTTACGATTAAAATACAGTTGTTGGTCCCAGGCGTAGAAGTATTTGGAAAGCTAACTCTGAAAGTTCCAAATCCTCCAAAGCTGAGTGGATTGCGTTTCCTAATCCTCAATCAGGTTGTTTTCCCTTCATTTGGCCAACAGCTTACTGCGCAAGAACTAGGAGAAATTCGTGCGGAGATTTTGCAATTTGTTCTCAAAATACTTGGATCGAATATCATTAACGATGAAGCCTGAATAGTAATCAGAGAAAATATTAGGCCTTAGAAAGAAGATAACCTAGACCCCAGTTTAAGAAGATTTAAAGTTAGGGACTTTCTAGTAGATGATGGAGTGAGGAGTAGGGCTGACTACATCCCTTCAATAGGTTTAGTATCAATCGATTGAACTTGGACATTAATTGCATGATAGGAGAGAAGTGAGAAAGACATTGTTCAACAAGAAAACAGAAAGAGACTGTGTTTTCCCTTTTGTGCTTCGGAACAATCAGAAGAAACCATGGTGTCCGAAAAATCAACACGCAAACGGAAGTGCATCATTGGTACCCTTATTGTAGTGGTGCTTATTGTTATAACTGTGGTGATTGTTACATCTCTAGTTGGATCTCAGGATGATGGACAGAATAGGGTACAAGCCACACTCACCACACCATTCGCTGAGATAGATGAGGATGCATCCGCAAGGGATCTAGAAATGATTAAGGAAACCAGTCGTAGATTACATGTTGATTTGTCAAAGGGTGATTTCACTTTGAATGCATATGCTCGATTACTGTATGAGTATGTGGATACCATGGAAGCAAAGGATTGCTATGTGTGCATGCAACTACCCGCCTCAGTAGAGGAAGGCATTCAATATCATCATTTGCCTGTGACTTATGGCATTACATGTAGTGTGTTATTGAGTATGTTTTACAGCAAGGCACACTTCGAGTACTATTTCTCTAATTATGATGTGGTACTCTCGGAAGTTCCCGTTCTGAAATACATGAATAAATATGATTACTATAAGCAAGTAGAGCGAATGTCAAAGTATTTTGTGCCTACCATTACTTTAGATACATCCTATGCCCATAGACATAATTTGACCTGCATGTTAACTGACATTGAAAAGAAATTAATAGATCAGATAGAAGATCGACATAGACAGACACTATTTAGACCAGATCCAAAGCACAAGGTTACCCCATGGACCAAAGAAGAATTAGATCATAAAGCAAAGGGGGGTTTTGGACCCATAGCATTAGATTTCCAGCAGAAAGGAAAATTGTGCATTAGGCACCCAACCATATCTTATGATAAGATATTTGTGGGTGAGAGTGATTGTGAGCATGTCTTCTTGATCGAAGAATCAATCAGAAAGGCATTATTGGATAAAATAACAGTAGTGCCCAATGTGTATTTTGTATGTGGAAAGAATGCCTATGTGAAGTTGCCCAAGAATTGGTACGGCACCTGCTATTTGGCTGGGGTATTTCCCAAGATTTTCCATGTGAATGATTTATGGCCCCTAGAGAGAAGGAGACCTCAAAGAGGGAAACGTGGTGCGAGTGCGGGAGAAGTGATTGGAGACATATTTGGAGCTATGATACCGAGTATGGGTGTGATTCTGAATGATTTGAAAATTAGAAAGTTGGCAACATTAGTGGATAAGCTCTCCATAAATACAGCTCAGATTCTACTACTTGTAGATGGGGAGATGGTTTCGATCAGGGCCATGGTTTTGCAAAACCGTCTTGCCCTAGATAAAAGCTAGCAAAAGCCGGAGGAGTCTGCAAATTATTGAGAGTTCAACAGTGCTGTACTTATATTCCTGACAACAGTCGGGATATAAGGAAATACATCAATAATATTTCAGATATACATCAAGAGTTACGTGAATTGGCTGCTGAAGGACTCTGGGAACAAGTGGGGAAAGGCTTTGGCAAGATAGGCAGTTGGTTTGGAAGTTTGGGACAAGGAATAATGGGATATATTTTGAAGCCTATTATAATAGCTGTCATTTGTATAATCGTTCTATTAGGAGCCATCAAGGCTTACAAATGGCAAAGGGCACGACATCAAGAAAATGTTTTGAGAAAGCGGGAGCACCAACTTGAGCAGCTGCAGGACAGACATTACCAGCACCTTAAAGGGTTAGAACGATTTAGACAGGAACGGCAAGCCACAGCTCCTGTTTAGGTCGGTCTCTTCTACAAGGAGAAATTACAGAAGAATAGAAAGTTGGTGTTATGACACTAGTCATAAGAGGGGGAACTGATAGAGTGCCGATAGCACTCTATTTGTATGAGTGCACTATACTCATGGGTTAAACGCACTCTCATGTATTCGTATTGTTTGCAGTGTTTTGTTTGATTATTAAGAAACATTTAAGTGAATCGTTTAATGTTGAACTAGTGAACGCATTTAAGTAGAATTGTATATGTATTATGATTCCTCCATGCATAATGTGCAAGACAATAATATTTTATATATCGTAATGGTGGTTAGTTCAAGTTGTCTGAAATATAGGCCCAAAGTTAATGTGTGATTCTCCTTGCTCTCGAGAAATAAATAATTAAATGATTGTTGTGTTCGAAGTTCGAATGTTCTCACCCTGCTGCAGGTGCAAAAAGACACATCGTTATTTTCAGAGTTAAGGAGAGATCCGGAATGCCTTTGAAGATAGCTGGAACCGAGAAGGGAGGATGCCTTGCATATCGGGTCTGTCTGGAAGCCAAGGCCATTGGAAGAAGATATCATTAATTAAAAAGAGAACCAGCTACTGCATTGAGGTCTAATGGAAAATTTTAAGAAACAGTGACGTAATGTTAGTTGGATTCCATCTTTTTGTATGATGCGCAGGGACAGAGAGACCAGACTTCTGCTAGCTTTCGGAGAAGAAGGAGCATCTTAGAGCGAGCTCCATAGCCTTAAGCTAAATGACCCATTTGACGTGAGTAAGCCTGGGCGGTGAACTTCGCTACGCTCGCGAAGCTTGCGAATTTACGGTAACTTCGCGATTCGCGTAGAACGCGAAGTTACCGTGCACTACGCAATTTGCGGTGTAGCGTAGCTGTTTTTCTTCATCGCGCGCTCAATATACGTTCTCGCGCGCGCGGTAACGACCTACCGTGATTCTGCGTTCGCCGACGCGACTTCCTATCCGTTCGCGGGCGCCACGAGATTTGGAATCCGGCCGCAAGATCCCGCGAGAGTGTGCGACCGCGAACACGTCATTCGGACGCGCGATCTGACTTCCGGCGGCAGTGTTGGTAAGATCGCGATCCCGAACACGAAGAAACTACAATCTGGCGAAGAATATATCTCGAGCATCATAAAACCTTCTCGAAAATGATGAATTAGTTCATTTTGCACAAAAAACTCCTCAGGTTGTCATTTAGAGATGTAGTTTGGTGAGCAAGGAGTCCTTTTTCTTTTTTTCCAAGAGGAAGGAAGTGCCCCTGATTCTCAAACTTCCTGTTCCTGTCCAGCAGGCTCCTCCCAGTGTTTTGTCCATGTGCTGTTCACTTTCATTTGGATTTGGAGCTGGAAGGATCACTTTTTGTGTCTGTCTGCTGCATCATATCATTGGATTGGATTTGAGGACTCTTGGATTTGAGATTTTACAAGTAAGTTGGAGAATTGGTGTACTTGTTTGTTTGATTGGGGCTTGTTTGTACCTACATTTTTTGGGGGGATTTCCATATTTTTTAAAATGTATTGTTGTGGCCTGTAGTTTCGGCAGGGGCCTAGTTGTTTTTCTTTGATTGGAATTTCAGCCAGTAGGCCCAGACTAGAGCCAGAGGTACCCATGGGTGCATGTTTCTGTGATGTCTGTTGAATTTAAAGTTTAAACATCATGTAGGCCGGGCATCCATGGATGGCCTTGTTTACTTTTGAATTGGTAAAAGTGGTTTTTGGGGCGTATTTTATTTTTTGTGGTGTTTGTTAAATAAATAGGCCTTTTCAGCCAGTAGGTAACCCTGGGCGTTCAGCTCGCGGACTTTGGGCAAGTCCGCACTGCGCGACAACGCGGACTTACACTTTTTATCTTCTTCGCGCGCTCAATGTACGTTTTGCGCGCGCGATAACGACAATTTGTGACGATCGCGATGCCGAACACGCAGAATTTACAATCTGGCGAACAATATCTCTCGAGCATCATTAAACCTTCTCGAAAATGTTGATTTAGTTCATTTTGCACAAAAAACTCCTCAGGTTGTCATTTAGATGTAGTTTGGTGATCAAGGAGTCATTTTTTTTTTGTTTTACAATTTTTTCCAAGAGGTAGCAAGTTTCCCAGAGTCTCCAACTGCCTGGTCCTGTCCTTTGTCTTCACTTTTTGTTATTTTGGGTGGCCTGGCCATGTGGGTGGCAGCCATTTTGTGAAGCCAGGCATTGTGCTTTTGCCATAGGCCTGCATTGTCTGTCTTGTCTTCCTTTTCTTGTTGTTCTGGGTGGCCTGTCCATGTGTTGGCGGCCATTTTGTGTGAACAGCCACTGTGCTTTTGCCATAGGCCTCAAAGCTTGCGGCCTAGTGTGCCAGTAGGCCCGGCGGTAGTCATCCTCATGGGTGCATAAAAACTGTTTTTTGTTGTCTGTTGAATTGTAACATAATTGAGGCCATGGATGGCATTGTTTTGAATTGGTAAAAGTGGTTTTTGGGGCGTATTTTATTTTTTGTGGTGTTTGTTAAATAAATAGGCCTTTTCAGCCAGTAGGTAACCCTGGGCGTTCAGCTCGCGGACTTTGGGCAAGTCCGCACTGCGCGACAACGCGGACTTACACTTTTTAACTTCTTCGCGCGCTCAATGTACGTTTTCGCGTGCGCGATAACGACAATTTGTGACGATCGCGATGCCGAACACGCAAAATTTACAATCTGGCGAACAATATCTCTCGAGCATCATTAAACCTTCTCGAAAATGTTGATTTAGTTCATTTTGCACAAAAAACTCCTCAGGTTGTCATTTAGATGTAGTTTGGTGATCAAGGAGTCATTTTTTTGTTGTTTTACAATTTTTTCCAAGAGGTAGCAAGTTTTCCAGAGTCTCCAACTGCCTGGTCCTGTCCTTTGTCTTCACTTTTTGTTATTTTGGGTGGCCTGGCCATGTGGGCGGCGGCCATTTTGTTAAACCAGCCACTGTGCTTTTGCCATAGGCCTCCAAGCTTGCGGCCCAGTATGCCAGTAGGCCCAGAGGTAGTCACCATGGGTGCATAAAACTGTTTCTGTGTAGTCTGTGGAATTTTGGCATCATTTAGGCCATGGATGGCATTGAATAGATTAAATTGAATTGCGAAATGTGGCTTTTTTTGGAGGGTCTGACTATTTCACTTATTGGGTGTGGTAAATAAATGCCTTTTTTGCGTGTGTACTGTGTCATTATAATTGTGTTGTTGTAGTGGTTGTCTAACTTTCCAAAGTGTTTTTAGCCATGTGGATTTTAGTTTTTGCATTAAAGCTGTGTGTGTTTTATAAGGCATCCTTTGTCTGCCCATATATAGGCCTGCTTGAGTTCATTGTTTGCCGTGCCTTGTGCCTGTGAGTCACCATGTTTCTGGGGGCCATTTTGTTGTGGTAGTTATTAGTGTGCTGTTTTTGCCACATAGGCCTGCGTGTCTTTCCATTTTTCCTCTTGTTTTACTGCTTCCAAATCCATCCCCATTGCCAGCTGCAGCTCCCTGATGCTGCTATATAATACATCACACGTGATGCACAAATTTAGGCCAAACATGCTCCAGTACATTTTAGTTTTTGTTCTTTAATATTCTTATTCTTCCAGAGTGTACAGTAGCCAGGAAAGCCCTGGCCTTGTTGTCAACGTCTCACAAATGGCTACACTGTGTGTTGTTGTTGGAAGAGTTTCTGAAATTTAATAATTGAGGCCACCACACACTAAGTTCTATATTCTATTTGTTTGATTTGTGCTATGTTTGACTGATGTTCTGGCTTTTTTGCTTTTAGGTGCACAAAGACTGAGGAGGAGGTGTGTCTCTCATCATTGCCTGTTGCACTTCCAGACAGACATCCTGCTGCTGGACACACAACGTGACGTGTGACCTGACCAGACATCTCTGCAACTGAGTGCTGCTGACATCTGAAGAAGATGGGCCCAAAGAAAGCAGGTACCAGGTCCTCCAGTACCAAGAAAGTTGCTATTGAGAAGAAGAAGGAACAGAAGAAGCAAGTGACACTGAAGTCTGGTGTGCCGGCCAGTACCTTTTTTGGGAAAAAAAATTGCGCCTGCAGCAGCGGTGTCCGGGGGCAAGCTGGGGGCAGCACATCCGCATCAGTGGACCCAACCCACCAACCCAGGGCCAAGCACATGAGTGGGGAAGAGGTAGCCAGCCTAATGGTGGAAAGCAGTGATGCTGAGCCGGAGATAAACTTATCGCTATCTCAAAGTAGTACCCAATCAACGCAGGAGGAAACACAGCAGATAAGTGGTCAACAACAACAGCCGCAACCACCGCCCGCAATAGTAGTTGTTGTTCCTCCTGAAGTAGGGGCAGTTCAGGAAATTGAGCCTCATGCAGAGGTAGAAGAAGAAGCCACTCATTCAGAAGATCCATTGTCTTCCAAATCCCCAGCAAGGAAAAGGAGGGGTAGTCCATCGAGTTCTTCGCCAAGCCCCCTTCTGATGATCTAGATGCCACTTGGAAGCCACAAACTGAGTCTGAGAGGGAGCCACGTTCCAAGACCAAGCTAGGGAAAAGGAAGGTTCCAGAAAGCCTTACACTTATGGAGGTCGATGTAGAACAGCAAGATGATGATGATGATGACGACGAGCCAGTCATCACGAACATCACTCCCGGCCCCGAGGAGATGGAGACCAACATTCTTACTCTATCCAAAATCGCTGCGAGGGATGTAGCACGCATACCTCCACAGGTAACACCAACACGACCTACAGCTTCCATATTTGCATTAGCAAAGGCCCGGCAGCGACCTACATCCAGCACAACCACCACCTCTGTAGGAGTAGGTAGTGGTACAGCAGCACAGAGTCAAATTCAACACACACCCTACAGATCATCCGGCATTGGAAGTGGCACCTCCAGCAGGAGGCCAAAGTTAAGCTCCCCAGTTTGGGACTTCTTTACGGTTAGCGAAAAGGAGGAGAACATTGCTATATGCTCCATTTGTAATACCTCTGTTAGTCGTGGTAAGCTTGGTACAAACTATGGTACCGGAGGCCAAATGACCCATCTGAAAAAACACCACTTGATCAGCTGGGAGGACCACCTTCGCGACAGAAAAAAAACTGCAACCATTGGTGTTGGTGGGGATAAAGGAGTAGAAGAAGATCCGATCACGGTGGAAGAGGAAGGACAGGGAGACATTCTCACTAGTGGTACACAAGGTGTCCCTGACCCCAGCAGTGCAGTCTTAACGTTGCACACATCTTCAGCAACATCTCAGTGGCACAAGAGTAAGAGTCAGCCGGAGACACCAAGAAGTACCAGGTCCGCACTACCAAAAAGTGCGTTGAGCCTAAGAGAAAGGAAAACCATGCAGCCTACCATTATCAGCATGTTTGGGGGTGAGGGGCAGTACGAACGCAACCACCCAATAGCACGTTTGTACAATGCGAAGCTGGCTAAAATGTTAGCACTGGACCTTCTCCCTTTTTCTTTTGTTGAAGGGTTGGGTTTTGTGGAATTTGTGTCAACCATCTGCCCAAAATGGCATGTTCCCAGCCGCTACTATTTTGCCAGAGTTGCAGTTCCAGCACTACATCACGACGTGCTGGAATTGCTAGGAAAGGCCTTGAAGCAGAGTGCTGTTCACAGTATCCACCTGACTACAGACATGTGGACCAGTTGCCAAGCCACAGATTACATGTGCATCACTGCACACTGGATCAGTTTTGTGGGTGTTAGAGAACAGCTATCTGCTGGTGTTGATACTGCAGAGATTTTTCATGCCACTCGCAAACATGCAACTGTAGCCATGTTTGCCATGGAGAAATCTCATACTGCTGCAAACATTTTGGAAGAGTTTAACACCAAGGTCTTTGAGTGGCTGCGCCCAAGAGGGCTTACGATTGGTTTTGTTGCCACGGACAACGGCAGTAATGTAGTTTTGGCCATGCGCAATGGTGGCTATTTCAGGGTCCCGTGTTTGGCACACTGCATTAACATTGTTGTTCAAGACTTTTTGAAAAATGAATCAAAAGTCAGCAACTTACTGGTCACCTGCAGAAGAATATGCACACATTTCAGCCATTCTTTTAAAGCCCGGAAGCAGCTGAGGGTCATTCAACGTGAGCATAAACTGCCAGTCAAAGCGCTCATCCAGGAGGTGCCAACACGTTGGAACTCAACTTATTACATGCTTGATCGTCTGTTTGAACTGTACATACCACTCAATGCTTATGTCATGCAAAGAATAGGGGAACCTACTGTGAGAGGCATGACCGTTGAGATGGCTCAATGGGACCTCATTAAATGCCTGACTGAGATGCTACTTCCTTTTGAGATCTTCACACGTGAAGTCAGCAGGGAGGACTGTACTATGGGCCAAGCTATCCCATTGTTGCACATGCTAGAGCAACAGCTGAAGGATGTGTCTGAAACGTACGCAGGTGTGGATGACAAACAAGACGCATATCATTTGGCGGAGACCTTAGCCGCTCGCTTATCGGAAAATACAAGGATTAAAAATAAAATTTTGTCACAACCACATTACATTAGTGCCACAATTTTGGATCCACGGTACAAAGTATTTCTGAACAGCAAGGCAGTAATTCCTTTTTCGGAAGTGGATGTTGCCAACTACAAAACTTTGATAGCTAAGGAAGCAACTATTTTCGAAAGCGAACGGCTGTTAATTACAGGCCCCCCACCACAGGCCATAACCAGTACTACAGGGCATCCAGAGTCAAGTTATACTTCGGAGCCTGAGGGCAGTGCATTTGCCTCCCAGCAGTCACCTACACCAACAATAACATCAAGAACAGGATCATCCACAGCACAATGTGCAACTGATTGGTTTCTACAGCAGGGGTATGGTAAGTCCAGTGCTGATGCAAAGGCAAAACCGGCCGAGCACATCCGAGCACCCCTTAACATTGAGCGGATGGTCCAGGCCTATCTGGATGACCCAACAGAGGTCTTCATGGATGGAAACCCATTGGTGTATTGGTATGGGAAAAGAAGCCAATGGACAGTGCTCAGCAGGCTGGCGATAAAGTATCTCGCTTCCCCTGTCGCAAGTGTCTCTTCTGAGCGTGTTTTCAGTGCTGCTGGTGCCATTGTAACTTCGAAAAGGACCAGTCTCTCGGCCCAAAGCGTGGAGAGGTTAACCATGATCAAAATGAATCAGCACTTTATACCACCGGATTACAAAATACGTGAATCACAGCAGGAAGAGCAGAGCGACTTGGATGACGTAAATAGTGCGTTACAGGACCTACTTCTGTCCGAACCACCAGAGTTTGAGGACGAGCTCCTCTTCCCTGACAACTAGGCTTTCAAATTGTTGCTTTCTTCCTTCCTTTATGTGTCTGTGTATCTGTCTTTCTGGTTCAAATCAAATCACAACAAAACCATCACCACCGTCTTCTTTTTATTTCCCTATTGGAGTTGCACGTCTGTGCATTTAACTGTCCACTCTTCAGAGTCCTGCTTCATCTTCCTGTCTCGCACGAGTACATTTCCATCAAGCCAGACATTAGTACAAGAAATGTTGCCTTTACCAGTCCCGCCTCCATTAGAAGTGAAACGTGACTACTATAGCTATCCTCCGTTTTGTTTTCGAGCTGAAACTCATCAGTGTCCGAAGGCTACAGCCTCAGCAGGCATCCAAAGGTCCTCACTGTCAGGACAGAAGGTACTTGGCAGAGAAAGACAAGAGACTCTTCGAAGAAACTTGCTGACATTTGTGCAAACTCAAATGACCAGCAATGAGCACTACACAGGCCGCGGACCATCATCACAGTGCTGACCATGGGAAGCAACTTAAACTGTGACAAAGAAGTGCCACAGATGAATAAGACGAAAACCGAAACAGCGCCTAACACTCAAAATGAATGTGGACTGGAGTAATAATGATGAGGCCACTGCCCCGCAAAAAAAAAAAAAAAATGTCAGAACTAGGCATCTGATGATCTGACAGCCAAAGAGAAGAGCAAGACAGGTAATGATGGAATGCATTGGATGTTTGCAGACTCTGAGCGATTGCTGTTGTTTGTTGTTGATGTTGTGCATGAAGTCGAACTCTACTCTACTAGTTAATCTACAAAGTGACTCAAGTAAGTAAGTGACAGTCAATGTTTCCTTTCTTGTTGTTTAATAACCAAATTGTACTCCTACTACTGCAGGTGCAGGCCAATATCTGTTGCAATTTTTTAATATGGAATATGGACTTAATCGGAGTCAATACAGACTGAGTTGTAGTTGGACAACACGTACCACACCATGATGATGACCATACTATCTTTTCGCGCGCAGTCATTCAGTTGGATCGGAGATGATTCAAGGACTAACTGCATTTCATGAAGTGGCATAAGGTAAACATAAACACAACAATTCAACAAGAAAGTAGTAAACACAGCAGACCTACATGTCCATGTAGTGGTCTAGTCGAGTGTAGTGATGACTGACAGCGGCGCATTGATTTTGTCACTTAATTAGGAAAATGCTAAGTTGCTGTGTATGCCTTTTGTCTGGCTATGTCAAAAATTAAGGTAAATGGAGGTTGGGTCACGGGCTGGTGCTGTGGTGGGCCTGTTCTGTCCTGTTGTTGTTGTAGCTTAATGCTGTAAACAGAATCTACACGATATATCCAAGCCGCCTCACTCTGAAAGTGTTCTCTCTTCTCTTCTTGGACTCCACCGTAAATGATGTTTTTTTTTTATTCATTGATTTCTCAATACCCCTTTTGTTTTTCCATCTAGACGTTACAGGCCGGCCTTTACCCTGTGCTTGCTATACTGGGAGACACAACTCACATTTACCTTACCAATCGGCATCAGGAAGGCCACCAAGATTGATGTGCGGAGCGTCCATGGAAGATAGGACCAAGAGGAAGGACGAGATTCAACTCCACAATTTTAGCATGATAATACAGTAACTTTAGTATCATTCATCATTCATCTTTTAATTAATTTGAATCCTTTTTTCTCTGCAATCATTAGGACTGTGTGTTGTGTGTTTGTTTGCTAATTGATCCCTACAAATGTTTTTTAATTGTCTTTGCTATCTTTACAAGTAAGCCCAGTACAACATGGAATTTGGGTCTCTGAGGGCATATTACAGGCAAGGCAAATTGCATAGAATATACTGGTGCCCTGTACTGTCTAATTGTCTAGTAGGAGTTATTAAGTACTACTCATTAACCATCAAGTTATCTAATCTTCATCATCATTAACGCATGCATTTCCCTTTTCTCGCTTTATTGATTTTTTGGATAAGATCATGGTCGTCTGCCAAGATTGCGCTTTGCTTTTGTTGTCCATGCGTACTGTTTTTCATTTTCAAACCTTTCCCCAAACCCCCCTTCCCATCCATTCATCAAACCCTAACCCTCTTCCCCCGGGCTGTGATTTATATTGAGGTGTGATGTGACTACATAAAATGTACACCAATTGATCACACGCTTGCTGGGGCAGATGTGGTGAAAGCAACACTAATTCAATTGCAAGGCAGGGCGAGGAGCTTCTTCTGCTTGGCCACCCATGCTCAGTCTATGTGCATTGTGCAAGCCGTCAACGGCTAATAGTAGTACATCATAATTAATTGCCGTCATTGATTGGATTAATCATCAAACTCCTACCACACAGCAGTAAAGGTTACGAATTACGATTGTGTTAAGTTAAGTGACTCACTCGACAGCACAACTGCAGTTTATAACTTCTTGTACTAGGCTGTCCCCGCCACCATTATGTTTAATTTGACTTTAGCAGTTGCAACTGCAATATTGTTTGTTTGGCAGTCGTCTTCTGTACTGTATTTCACTTCGTTCGACTACTCCTCCCACAGTTTTTCTCAGGCAAGTGACTGTCTCTTTTTTTTATTTTTTTAGCAAATGCTACTGCCAGTGTCTACTCTACTACTACCACCACAACCATGGCATCTTCTACATTCTCTATGGAAACCATGCAGCCATCGCTGTGCCGAACGTAGTCATCATCAATCACAGGTAAGATAAGTTTGGTGGGAGGTAGAATACTAGTAGGACAAATAACTCAGTGAGGGGTACCGCATCTATCTGTTTGTTATACATCATCGGCAGATTATTTAAATCAAACACTGGCTGCGGCCCTGCAGCAGCAAGCAAACCAATGTGACGTTAATTCGTAAAACAGTAACCCCCCACAAAACATTAACATTGTATGTTTAAGTATAAATATAATTTATTACCCTAACAAAAATAAACTATCCCACACCTGACCCACCCCTCTCCCTAACCCCAACCAATGTCCAAAACGAAAAAAGTCCAAAGAATGTCCCGAAACCCCAACGCCCAATTCCCACCCACCAAAACAAGGAATAAAAAGGGGCAAAGCAACAGGGTCCTCGATGTTATAATCGGCGGGCTTTGAGGTGTTTGTCCACCAGGATTTTCACCCGCTCCTCCATTTGCTCCTCTTGCCGTGCCATCCGGAGGAGAATCTTCCTGCGGAATGCCCTGCAGTGGCATCCACAATGGGGGACAGCAGTGCTGGCTGCTAATGAATTGCGGCGGGTGGCTATCAGACCGCGGCGCCGTACCGCTGGAGTTGGGGCCTGGCTGGGGCCCGGGGCATCGGACGAGGCTGCAGCTGCTGCCGCCTCCTCCTCCTCCTCCGCCAGAGCCACCAGCCGCCGGTACTCCCGGCATATGGCCTCCAGTTTCCGGCGCCGGGCCCTGACTGCCAACTCCTTCCGCGATGGTTTGTCTTGGGAAAAGAAAGAAAAAAAATATTGTTGTAACCAGTACTCTTACCTAAACAGTAACACAAAATTAATTCAACACATAATGGCACAGTAGCACTAGCAAGAAGCACAGTACATAACATTTGTGGTAATAATCTATCTATCCTCCCACTTCCTCGGCCTCTAACATTTGTGGGAGTTTCAGGCATTATACTAGCACTATGGACTCCAAGCAGTACACAGTACACCAGTGTTCTTCTTATCTCTAGTTTAGGGAAATGACATAACCTGGTTGTAGCCGGCATTGCCAGCTCGGTCATCTATGCTTGAAGCCAAGACAAACATACGAGTCATGACGCAGAGTCACATTAGTTTGATTTACTACTGTTTGCAGGTGGGGAAGCTCGTATTTTTCTATTACGGGTGGCACTGGCCATACTCTCTCTGTTACATGGAGGGCAATTGCTCAATTTCACAGTGCCTTGGCTACTACAAAAAGGCAGATTATATATCTGATCCAATGATCGTTGCTTTTATATGGGACAACGACATAAGGTCAGTAGCGGTCGTTGGTGGGACTCGGGGAGTTTGGCCGGGCGGTGGCGTGGGTAGGGGCAGGATGGGGGTAGTAAACTATGGATTACGGCCAATTACAGGTAAGTAAACATATAAATAAATGAAACTAATTTTGTTGCGCACACTGCATCGCATTTGGCGGTGCAGTGCGCACAATGAAATTCACTTTATTTATTTGTATGTTACAGTAAAGTTACCTGTATTTGCCCGCGTAATACATTGTTTACTACTACCCCCCACCCTGCCCCTCCCCACATCGGCTTTGGTACGCTGGCGCGGTTTCTTTAACATTCCCTAAAACTGTGCATCCCGTGACAGTCTCCACCTATGCTGTCTATGATGAATACATACAGGCATCCATCCATTCTAAGTAAATGTCAATCATTCTTCTTAATCTCTCCACAAACGTTACTTTGTTTCACCAACAACAACGCATGCGTCCACTCACTCCGTTGCTTGCCTTGGCTTAGAGTTTCACCCAAACACCGCTGATGATTCTTGCTATCCACAGTATCCACCCATACTGTGTCTTCCACCCAGGCAGGCATCCATTCTTCTTTCACCTCCCACCCATCCTTCAACAACACATGCATCTGATTCCTATCAGCCACCTATCCATGCTTCCAACGTATCCTTCTCTGCCAGTCGTCATATTAAATCTCGCCCGCCCTTCCTCCTTCCACCCTTCTTTCCCTTTTTGTTCAACACATCCATCAAGGTCATCTGATCTGACTTTTAGTCTCCTCCATAAAACTTTCACAGCTGAGTTGGAGTCAGATATAAGAGGCCATTGGTTAATGAAGTCACGCTGGTAATGCTATTGCTACTGCATTGCTCATGCTGCTAAGTAAAGGGTGTCTTCTTTATTAACCGTTGTATAATGTTCACTACAACTTCATACCTAATAAGTCTCAACAACAGTACAGTGAGTGAAGTCCACTCCACACACCCTTCCAGCTAGTGCAATGTCAATAAGTCATGAATATAACTTACCACCGCCCGCCACTGCTGCTGGCTCACCCCCTGTATCTCCTGCCCCCTCCGGAATGGCCGCAACGCCATCGCCGCTGGCCCCACCGGCACTGGTGGTCGGTAGTACGCCTAGAAAAAACATGACACATTTTTAGATGCCTGTACACCTCCCCCTATTTATTCTTTTTCACTAGCAAGATTGAAAAAAGGTTAATACATATTATTATTATAAATCACATTCAATAGTCCAAATCGGGTACTAGAGTACAGTCAGTAGACAGACACTAGTAGTGTTATTATGGTCCCTAAGGTCATTATTATACTATACTCTACTCTTTGCAAAGTTAGCCTGAGCCATGCAACCATTTTTCGCTTCATGTCTTTTGCGCATGTTACCTCGCAGCTTGTTGTGCAGTAACAGTAAGACGCCTTTTGAGCCCACATGAGCACATACAGCTACTGTCTGAGCGTTGCGTACAAGAGGTCGGAAAACAAGCCACTTTGTTATGGAGTTCCGTTAGTCCGTATTACTTAGCCATAGGTAACATGTTACAGTTTTTTGGCAGGACTGACAAATGCTTGCATTAACACGCACCATTTTTCTCAGGCAGAGGATTCCCTTCTACGAGTACGAACCAGAGATTTGCAGAGCTTATGAATGATGCATGTAACCAGTAATTCTACGTTCTACGGTGAGGAGTCGCCCAGAATTCACACAGATCTTTTGTCTTATATCATCATGCACTTGTTGCAACAATTTTTATTGTTTTAATCTTATGCATTTTGCTGTTGGAGCTGGCTGGAGTACACTGAATTTTATAGAACAACAACATACAGAGGTTGTCATTTGAAAATAAACCTTTTGAACTTACACATAGACTCTGTGGTATTTGGTGTGGTGGTGGTGGTGGACTTACACGAGTGAGTGAGCGAAAGTGTGTTATGTTCTGGGTTGTGGAATCATAATCATTGGGTATCTTCGGGTGGGGGTTCGGGGACCTAATGAGACACTAGCTAGTCGTTCAGGGGATTGTGGGTTCACTTCTGACTGAGGTGTGAGTAACGTCCAAGTTCCAAACTCTCATCACCAACATCCTCTTTCATTGTGCATAGTTCTGCATGGGGCTGTGCAGAATCCAAGTAGTATGTACTATATCCTATCAAAAATAGTCAAATATCTGGTTGTGCATTTTGTTTGTGGTAATTGTCAAAGCCTCAAGATTAAGAAGCCTAGAAGAGGACAACCGAAAGGACTGGACTCAGTGGCTAGAGCTATTAGTATTGGTCAATCTGAGTTTTATTCAAAACCGTACAATAAAGAGTGGCAATGCAAACTGGGCAAGCTTAGCGACAGACTAATAGTAGTAGTACCGAGTACAGACATTCATAGCAGAGGCAGTTACAACTTAGAGGCAGGGATAACCAGAATTTAGAAACAGATAGTCAAGTCAAGATCAAAGAATCTTTTGTAAAAAATATAATTAGGGAGTGGAGCCAGAATTAATAGTTCTGAAAAAATAAGGTCCAGTAAAAGTTAGGGCAATATAATTGTTAATATAACCACTGGAGGACTTACTGGGACCAGCAGCAGGGCCCTCGGTAGAGGAGCGGTCCTCTGGTGGTTGTCCCGCCGACTCGGACCCCGTCTTCTTGCCCCTGGGTGCTGCAGATCAGTGATCATGTAAGATATAATAAAGAAAAAGAAAGACACAAACATTAATGATTGCTGTGAAACAAATAAATTATCTAAAAAAAAACGCTCAAAAAACGTTTTAGGAAACAAAAATTGCAATAAAATTGACCTATCTAATCCGATCGCCTACTGGCTTGCGGGATTCACGGACAGTCTACTTATTGGGGAACACTAATTCAGTGTTCCATTCTGATTGATTCAAATAAAATCCAGAACACTAACTAAGCCTAAGTACCACCTGACCTAGCCCACCTATTCCAGGCGGGCCAATTGTTCATTAAGCCTGCATTTCCATTTTTTTTTTCCATCAAAAATGCATAGATGAGAAGGAGGACACATGCATAAAGTCAGTGCATAATGCATACACCAAATTGTTGGTTGGTTGCGTCTGATGTTCTGCAGCTGACTGACACTGCTAAGCTAAGCTTACCAGTACCACTCACTAAACAAACTACAAAAGGTTCTACTAAGGACTGGGGTAAGCAGCACTCAGTGACAGAGGATGCGTCACGCACACCGCTCAAAAATTATCAACTAATAGTAACTAAACCTAGTATCAAATCCATCCACCACTATTTGACAGGAGGACAAAGGAAGGACTACAGTCTCTCTAGCAATAGCATTACCTAACTGAAGTTCTCTAAAGTAAACTCTTACATAATAATGACAAGCGAGCGCAAAGTTGCAAAAAAGTAAGAGTACCGCCCAGCACCTGTGTCCTACAATCACAGAAGATTTTGAAACGTAATTTACCTGCAATGTAAGCAGCATTATTCTTGTTATTTGTAAAAAATGTATACACAAATCACAATACTTATACTACTATATATATTGGCTACTCACCAAGCCCCACGACCTCGACACCTAGCAGGTCCAACAGGTCCTGCTCCCGGTCAAGAATGTCTGACCACCGGTGGGCCAGCTGGTTATGTGTGCGCCGGACCGCGGAGCAGCGAAACACTGCCCGACGCACCTTCGCCCACCGGCGGTGACGCTCCTGGGTCGGGTAACCGGAGCCTGGCCTGCCGCCTGCTGCCAAGGTCAAGGGGAGGTGGCGCTGAATAAAAAAACAAGGGCGGCCACCTCCTCCTCCGTAAACAGCTGGCGGGCTTGCACCCCTGCGGGGCGCAGTCTGCCGCAAGGCAGGCGGCGATTGGGCGCACGCGCCTTGCCCTTTGACCCGCTGCTGCTACCCTTCGCCATGGTTCTGGGGTGGGAGGAGGTGAAAAAGAAAAGTTAGAAGGGAAAAATAAAGTTAGGGGAAGAAGTAGGAGCTTAAAGAAGAAAGTTATATAAAACAGTTGAAAAGTAAAAAAACACAGTAAAAAGTAGAAAAAAATGCAAAATATAGACTTAGGCAGAGAGAGAGATAGGTAAGAAATAAAGAAAAATTGAAAAACAGTGTAAAAAACTAAGGATTGCAAAGATTGAGGGAGGATAGAAAAGCAGGCCCAGAACCATAGCATAGAGTGGTAAAACAAGATGGCCGCGCCCATCGCGACCGCATGGGTAAGTTCGCGCGATATTTCTCCCCGAGCACGCACAAAACGTCGCGAACACGTACAACGCGTTCCCGAACATGGAATGCGCATCGCGAGCACGCTATACGCGACCCGGAACAGGAAATAAGGGATCGCGAACGGGCGGGACAAGTGAAAATCAAAATGGCCGCGCCCATAGGCGACCGCATGGGTAAGTTCGCGCCCCCGAGCACGCAAACAGCGTCCCGAACACGAACAACGCGTTCCCGAGCAAGAAAAACGCATCGCGAACGGGCGCGCCAAGCAGCTACGCACGCTCGCGAAGCTACGCGAAGCTCGCGTAGCGCTTCGACGTCTTCGCGTAGCTTCGCGTAGCGCGACTACGCAAACTACGCCCAGGGTTAGACGTGAGTACTTCTTAGGAAGTCACACGTGCTGACACCATTGGGGAACGATAGAAGAGAGACAGGAAGGGCCCTCATATATAGAGGTGTAGGGAAAGATTTTGATTTCTTTCAATGAGTCGAGAGCTGAACATTGCATCTATATTGTGTTGCATTGTAATTTTTGAATTTATAATCATTTGTCTTTTGGGCTGAATTACTTATATCCACAAAATCGGCTCTGTACTAATTTTTCTGTACCTATATACTTTGCTATTGAGATGTATTTACATCTAATTGTTTTTGGCCTTATAATAAATATTCAAACTGCACTTCGGAGTCAGTGATCTTTTCAGGCATGCTGACTTTGTTAATATTTGTTTGAATTGTTTTCTTCCCCTCAACCACTTTAGGTAAATAAAAGATCGATCACTTACGCTATACTTAGTAGGGAACGTAGGGGTGCAAGTTAGCATAATCAATATCACACAATTAACACATACACCATCAGACAACAACAGACGCACACTCCCCCAAAAAAACAGACGAGTCTGTTAGCTCTGACTTTTATAAAATGGTAGATAAATGAGTAAGAACAGTAGTATTATTGTTTTTTGGGGGGAGAGTTTAATATAGCGCGAACTCTACCGGAAGGTATCAGAGCGCTTTACACGAGCACCGGTTGCGTTTCAGACGGACACATTCATTTTGCTAGGCACGGGGAGATTAAGTAATTTATCCAGAATGTTGAGCGTTCCCCAACTTCGAAGTCAACCGCTCCAGCCGTTAGGCCACATCCTCTGAATGGTTACATTCAGAACATACAACGTTCTGAAAATATGAGACTGTGAAAGAAACATCTTAAGGGTCTGTGGAATGGTGGCTTCTGGGTGCCCCAGTCACTCCAGTTGACTCATTTGCATCACTTTTCTTTGCAATCTCCTTCTCCTTAAACTATGTCCTTTTTCTCCCTACATCTCTATTTCTGACACTACATCTTTCTTTTCATTGCGCTCTCTCTATCTCTCTCCCCACCTGTAGACATTGCATGCTCTTTTCCTTTGGTGATATTATTATTTGGCCAGCTGCATACACACACTTGCCCATACAATGGTAATTATAATTGACATACGTGTGACAAACCCTCTGTGCACTCTGAAGAGACGCCCAGGACTGGATGAGCATATTGTCCGTACACATTTATGAGCCAGTGGTAGGCACTGTGAGAAAGCAGCAGTGTGTTCAACCACAACAAACGCATCATTGGGACTTTGGGTAGCACTTTTAGGGGCCACCCCGTGTATATTGTGCCATACTACAGAAGTCTCATCTCAAATCCTACTGCAGGAGCACAGGAACAATGAACTAAGAGAGAGCGAGTGGCTGCTGGCTACTGCTGTTAGTGTCATGGGACGCATTCTTACATTGAAAGTACAGATATGCTTATTTTAGCTCAGAAATTGTAGTGACAGCCTGAGCCCAGCAGCGTACCATTATCCACTTTTGTCAAATGCCTAACTCTCAGGACACACAGGCAGTCGTGGCTAGTACTGACCAATGGTGGCGGGATTAAAAAATAAATATCACTTACCTTGTAAGGGTGTCGACTCTCCTCCATCGTCGTCTCTCGTCGGTCTGGCCAGAACAGGATGCACCCGGCTCCCCTAAGCCAATCACAACTGTGCAGTTAGCATCGCTGTGATTGGTCTGAGCGCCGTGGTTCGGCGCTCAGACAAGCAGTGGGAGCCTGTGAATGTTCCCCATCAGGCTGTGCATTACAGCCTGGTGGGGAACATGCTACGAGTGCCAGCCAAACAGTCATGCACACTTAAGTGCACAGATTTCCTCCTCCCCCTGCTGGCTGTGACACAGCCAAGCCCGCCCCAAAACCTGCATCAGCACCGAAAAATAAAATGATAACAACATCGTGTTGTTATCATTTTATTTTTCCTTCTTTACACTGCTGAAAAGCAGTGGGGTGATGCTCCTCCGCCTTAGCAGAGGAGTTGCCAATGCACACAGGAAAACAGGAAATGAAAAGGCAGTTTTTTTAATGACGAGTCACTGACACAACAGCCTGAATTAGCAGAAAGTTAGAGGTACGATCAAGTAGACACCCGGACACCTAGCTTGCCACTTGCCTGTGGCCTCCTGTTCCTCCTTGTTCCAGACTGACCCAGTGACACCACAACTGCCCGGGTTTTCCTGCTGGGGTTTTCCTGACCAGGTTTTCCAAATCACTGTTCTTCCCAGAAGCAGAAGCCAACTCACCCCAGGACCTACCTAATGCAGGCCACAGAGCGACCACGCAGCTGAAGAGTGCAGCAGGAGCATCAAAGACAATCCCGCCTCTGCCCGTCCGCACCTGGACCGTGCCCAGCGCCATGACCCCTGGCCCTCCCGACCCCCCGAAGATACACCATCGTCGAGCTCTACACCCTCTACCCCGGACGTCGCAACAAACACTGCCACCTTGGTGACCCACGCTCCACAGTAGGACCTTTCACCTGCACCCACTGCTACTTACCCTGCCAATACACACACACCAGCCCACCCTACCAGCCCCACCCGAACACACCATAGTCACCACCTGAACAAAAACACCAACTCGCATGCGCCCTTACCCGCTCACTATGCAAGCATTCCACTTATGGGACCTCATTGCCACCCTTGCACCCGACATAGTCTTCCTCACTGGGACCTGGCTGAACCCCACATTGGCCCCAGACCTTGCCACAGCGATCCCCAACGGATATAAAATCATTTACTAGGACCGGACCAACAAGCCAGGAGGAGGAACAGCCATCATCCACAAAGAGACCATACAGTGTACCACCACCACCAACAACACCACCTCCCCCTTGGATGGAACATCTCAACTTCAAGTTCCACACGGATGGCAAGACAACCATCAGATGCACCCTCACATACTGACACCCAGGCCCACGCTCCAGCTTCTGCAACACCATCGCACACTTCATTGTGCCCCTAGCCTTAGACTCCAAGGACTACATCTTCCTCGGCGACCTAAATTTCCACTTCGACGACCCCAATGACAAAAACACTGCCACCTCCTCGATAGTATGAGCAGCGTTAGATTGACCCAGATTGTCCAAGACCCTATAACACTGCATGACACACGCTGGGCCCAATTTTCACCCCCTGGATACAATGTTTACCTCCAACAACCACGTCAAATGCAGCCATGTCACAGAACTCACATGGACCGATCACTCCATTATCCATTTCAGCATCTCCAGCCCCTGCACTGCCACCCCCAGACGACCAACCCCCCCACCGGAGGTGGAATAAAATCTCAGAGAACAGCTGGGCGTAGGCCTTCAACACCTCCAACCCTGCTACCGCCACCAACCTCAAACACGGAGTGAAAAACTTCAATGCCTGGATCACCAATTGCGCAGACAGCATTGTCCCCATCAAGAGCAACATCCAGATAAAACCCTCTAAAATGCCAGCTGGTACAACCAAGAACTCAGAACAGCGAAACGAGACAGCAAACAGTTGGAGAGGAGATGGCGCACCAGCAAGGACACCTCCGACAGGGCAGCCTTCAAGACCTCCCTCAACCTCTACCACTGCCTGCTGAGGGCAACAAAGAAGACAGTCATTGCCACACCCATTTAAAACCAGCGCCAACAACACCAAGGAACTTTTCAACATCGTTAAGGAATTCTCTAACCCGGCTGCCAATAAAAACAACATCACACCCTCACAGGAGCTGTACAACAACCTCACCTTCTTCTTCCATGACAAGAGCGCAAACATATAAAGAAACTTCGAACACCAACCCACACCTATGGACTTCCTCAACAGATACGCCACCACGGTAACTGACACGAACTACACACTGACCACCTGGAACATCCTCTCCACCCCGGACACCACCTCCAACATGAAATCCATCCACTCGGGAGCTCCTACAGACCCATGCCCGCACCATATCTTCAACCACAGAAACCAAAGGATCAGCTAGGAACTCACCACCCTACTCAACACCTCTATCACCACCGCAACATTTCTTGACACCTGGAAACACGCCAAAGTCAGAACACTAATCAAAAAACCCTCAGCCGACCCCAGCAAACTCAAAACCTACCAGCCAATTTCCCTGCTCCCAATCCCCATGAAGGTACTAGAAAAGATCATCAACAATCAACTCATGACTCACCTTGGAAGACAATAAGGGTTCACTATATCATAAATATAATACATGTAAAAAAAGCCCATCGTCATGTTGCATAGAGAGAGGCCTCTCGTGCACCATGAGAAAAAAACTTTGACATCAACTGAGACTTCGCCAGTGGATTTTATAACACATAACTTTCCATCTTGCGCTTTAATTTCATTCAAATCCACTGTCCCAACTGCAAAACCATATAGTACAACTGAATTATATCAGCTCCAATATAGCGGCTGACTCGGCCCATCAGATTTTTGATAGAGCATAGAGTGATGGCTACACATGTGCATGCAGCGAGTGTACATAAAAGAACCCCGCCCCCCGCTTGGCACTCTGTCCGAGGACACAGAGCCAGGGTAGGTCTCACGGCAGACGCCACTAAGCATCTGAGTAAGTATGAGGACCAAACTACAAGAACACTTGTTAACTTGCGGTAAGACATGCCGATCGGAACGGTCTTGACTCTGAACCTTTTCTACCTTGGACGCTATTTCTCTCCTCTCTATCCTCTCTGCCTTTTCCTCATGGGGCTGTAGTTACTACCTGAATCGGGTAAGTGACCATAATATTCTACTTAGCCCATGTTATGAAAATCACTATTATTGAGCTATGTACGGTTTGGTTGTGTAGAGCACACAAGGCTCCACACAACCAAGGACCCACCTACATTAACAACTGCCTGAACTTCCACCAACCATCGAGAAGACTGCGCTTCACCTTCCTTTCACTTGCTCATACTCCCTGCATCTACTGAAGCCGAAGAGGAGGACGTTCCTTCTCCCACATCACAGCAAAGACCTGGAACAGCCTCCCTACGCACCTCCGGACCATCACCTCACTTCCGGAATTCTGAATGGCCCTCAAGACCTGGCTGTTCAAATAAGCTTCCGGGGCCTGGATAGCCTATCCGTGCTTTATAAATCCGGATTGATTGATTGATTGATCAAGTGATGTGAGATGGCACAGAGGTGAGTGAAGAGGGATAAGTTGTGTTATCTCGCATTTGTCTAGCATGCACCTACCATTAGTGTGTCTTCATAAACCTCCAAATCTTCAGAGCAATTATAGGCAGAGCAGCATGTTTGGTTGGCATGGTGGGTAGTTATAGAAAGACATTTGGTAAGACTTGGGTGAGGCGCATGGGGTCTTGACAGGAGTCTAGTCAAGGTGCTGTGAACTTGATGCTGCTGGCAAGAGTGCAAATGTTTGTAGAGGTATATGAAAAGTTTGCTTTATGCTGCATTTTATTCTACATACCTGATCGCATAAAATGTGTGCAATCCAATCATTGTTCAGGTAAAATAACACATGTGGGAGTAAACAAATGACCCAGTTTATGGGTGTAAGGGCCTACCCAGAAGCGGTAAGGCACAACGCAATAACATCCAAGCAGTGGATGTGCCTCTGGGGTAAAAGAAGATTGTTTGATGGGCAACCCAAAGAAATCTACTGGCAATACATACAGAGATGGGTCTATGGGGTCCAGCCAGCAATTACAAGTGTACAACCCAATGGAATTCAAAGACACTCCAGTAACTAGTTTATGGTGTCCACCCAGAAGTGGTGAGGGAACAATCCAAGAAATCCAGACTCTACAGTCTATGGGCCTGAACATCACGCAGTGAAGGTGACACCCAATAAATCCCCAGAAACCAGTAAATGGGTTTTTCAGGTCCACCGATAGGCCATGCATGTGCAAACCACCAGTGTGGGTGGAATTTCGGTAGAGTATCAATAATGGAAGGAAGGGCAGGGAGCGGGGTTCAAGGAAATCATAAAAGGGTGAACAGTAAAGGGTTCCGGTGAAAGGCTCTCAATGACCCCAACAGGCCCAAACAGGCAAGATGACACAGGAAAAAGGCTTTAATCTGGCTGCCCTTGGCCTGGACATCCAGGTTGGATGCCAGGCAACCTGTGGGTATGATGAGGCAATCTAATACAGACCAGGCCCAGCCAGAAGGTAAAGGGCTTGCTCTTGAGTTGGTGAGGGAGGATGGGATCAGGAGAAGAAACTCTTGACAGAACCCATAAAATAAACAAATGGCGGGCAACCTACTAGAGTCAGAAGTAGCTGCCCTTTTCCACTAATTTCCCCTATAATTTCTACAAAGCACATGCCAAATACAGCACAGTTATAATGCAATTGATACTGCTCACGTTTTCAAATAAACCTCTCAGGTAGCCTGTAAAATTTAGCCTTCAAACCAAGCATTGGAGTCGGTGTCTATGTGGTCATGGTCCCAGAATCACATCTCCGCAGGTCACCTTCCAGGGATGCGACAACAGCTGAATATGACAGAAACAGACAGGAAGGTTGGGATGAGGAAGGGATGAGCTGAGGAGGGGGTGAAGATCAGATGAGGTTGAGGAGAGGATCAGCTGAGGCTGAAGTTAGGATGGTGTTGAAGAAGTGAAAGAGAGACTGAGATGAGGGTGAGATGACATTGAGGAGAACTTGGGGCGATATGAGATTGATGTGAGGCGGAGTGAGGATAAAACTAAAGATCTGATTCTCTGTCATGTAAGTTAAAATCAATGTTTTATAGAAAGTTGATAGATATACAGTGTGTTCATAGCAAATTGGTGATAATTGCTTTAGTTGAATCGTCCTACTAAGACATGGGTCTGTTATATAAAAGTAAAATAAAAACACTAAGAGAAAATCCTGGAGAGGGAATGCATGAGTGAATGAGAGAGGGCAGCATTGAGAGAAGACCAAAATTGCTGCGGGGGTTGGAGGGAAGAACCTGTACCCGATTTTTGTTTTATTAGTCTGTTTGGGTATTTCTAGGGTACAACATACTGCATACCCTTGTGTGTCTACAGGGTCGTAAAATGGGTTAAAGAAAAAGAGTATGGGGCATGTTTTAGATGTCTGTGAGCTAGTACAGGTAAAAAATTGGATTAGATAATTTCGGATTTAGAGTGGAGCGGCTTGTATAGGATTTGGGGCGAAGTTCTGGTTTTAGGGGCGAAGTTCTGATTTAGGATTTAGAAGGAGGATCTGTTTTGACATTTTAGAAGAGAGGAGCCGGGCAGAGTTTTGAACAGAGCTCTTACTTAGGATTTAGTGGGTAGGACCTGGTGCCTTACGATGGAGTTGAGCGCTGGTTTAGGACAAAGAACGGAGGGCCTGATGCAGGCTTTGGATGGAATGGCTTGTTTAGGATTTTGAGAAGTGGAGCTAGTTCAGAGTATAGAGGGCCTGTGGCTGGTTCATAGGGTAGGGGCTGGTGCAGCGTTTAGTGGAGATGGCTGGTTTAGGATTTAGACAGGTGAAATGTATTCAGTGTTTACAGGGCAGGACTAGTTTAGGACAGAGGGGTGGAGCTGAGATCAGAGGGGAGGTGTTACTTCAGAATTTAGAGGGGGAGGGAAGGTACACTAGGAACATTTGGCCAGCAAGATACCCTTTTAATGTGGTTTAGACAACAGCACTTTGTCTATTTTGTTCTTATTTTTACACTCCTCCCTTCCTGTGATGTAACCGTTTTGCCTCCATGTAGTAGCTGTTGCAGCGCGTACAATAAAAACTATTTTTCCTCCTAGGTCACTTATCGGTCATCCAGGGGCGACTTATATTTTCTCACATCCACATGATGATGGGGCCCATAACATCGCCTATCACACACACACTCACACCTGGATTTCCTCTACACCTTTACGAAAATCTATACTCCTAGGAGAAACATGAGAACTAAATGAAAAACGTCATTTATGTACCGCTGGAAAGAGCCGGGATATCTTATTACTTTAACCTATCGCTTTTCTTAATTATTTCTTAAGATATTCCTGCTCATTGTTTTGTCGATGGATCATCTAGTAAGAAATCAGTTTGTAGTGATTGAGACCAGCTAAATCACAATAACCAATTACTAGTGTCACAATCATTTAGTAAAATAACCACTGAGTCGTTTGATTAAGAATCTTAAATTTTATATAATTTTAAAAGCATGAGAAAGAATTTAGACTTTTTATTCAATTATTCATTCATTATTAATTCAAATATTTATTTAAGCAAAATCAATTTTATTGCAGAAAGGAATTTTTGTCATGAAGCAAAACCCTAATTACCTGCCTATCTTTCCTAATTTAGCCTAAGGATTTCTAACCTAAGTTTAAAAATAAAAAATAACCTGATTCTCATACTCAACTGGAAAAATAAGACAGCAACAGAAACTTCAGCTCGTCAGCATCAGCTACCTGCAACCCGTCTCATCTAACAGTCTTTCAGCATCTCCCGCTCAGTAATGGATCGATCTGGACCACCAAGCACTGGAAGCCACCAACTCCAACACCGACTCTGACTGCGACTCTCCAACTCTGACCCCCTCCCACTAAGAGTAGGCCCTCTTATACCCTAATTCTAACTTTGCTAACTAATTGTTGCAACATTAATAACGCACTTTTCTTTCATTGGTCCATTTATTTCATCTATTCATTCTTAATCAAGTTCTCCCGGATCCAACTTGTTCTTTGGAATGTATATGTTCATTTCCTTTCTCACAGTTCAAGACATGTTTCCATCCGCTTCGATCAGTACATTTGTAACTTCTTTCGATACATTCGAGAACTCTGCAGGCATTGTCCTTTCTCTTAAAACGGTTTCCCACGGTTCCTTGCTGATCACCACGGCACACTATCAGTTCAATTAGGTCACATCAGCCTTGACCATTCTTGCATTCTAGCCTCTCAGCATCATCACGTGGTTAGCTTTTCTCCAACTTTTTCTCCCTTGTCACGCGTTTCCCCGCACATGCGCACTTCAATAACCGGCAGCCATTTTATATCGCCACTCGTTTATACTTAGAAGCACTATTTTGAAATAAACAAAACATAATTAAAATAGAGAAACATAGCCTTTTCGTTTCCCTCCCGTCATCTACGTACCCCAATTAATTATTACCTAGCAGAAAGCAACATTTAAGCTGTTCCTTACTTACCATCACTATTGTTTTTGCAAAGACACGTTTATATTCTATGAAGCACAATCATGCATTTATTATTTATTTAGTACGCAATTATTTTTATGTTATAATTAGACACACAGACATTCGTTAATAGATTATTTAGCCCATGTACTTGCGTGTTACCCTTCCCTCACGTACATTGCTGATTAATACATTTAAACGAACATTTTATTAATTATTTATAAAATTTGTTAGGGGTTAAATTTTTTTATTTTCTCTGCTCCATCATAGCCAACAGAGACTGCCGGAAGAGCTGGTGAGTCTTAACAGGAATTGACTGGACATGCGGATGAACACTGTTATCCCTTTTTCAAACTCCAAGTTGTTCCATCCCCTAAATTGTCTACCTAGGAGGGAATTATTGCACACAGCCTTTACCACCAAGAGCTGGTAATTATTTTTATTCAGACATTTGAGGGCAGAGGTTTCTAGGTCAAGGAGTCCAGATCAACACCACATTTCTGAACAACCATTGATTTTAGAAATAGTTTTCATTAAGATTCGTTGTATGCTGATTTATCTGAAGTGGATATCCTCAAACTCTGGCATGGATCTCTGGCATGGATCCGGGTCCCCTTGACCTACGTTGGATATCGCTGGTTCAGAGTTCTCCTGTGGGGCCATTGTGAGGAGTTTTGTCACAAATTAATCACAATCGATGCCAATAATTGATATCCTGTGCCAGACAGACGCAATAGGCTTCCACAAAAATGCAAGTATTGTTCATATTTGATGCACCGTCTGGACAATGTAGGCTCTGTAAAATTTCAAATTTTTTGAATAACAAAAATAAGCAAAGAATTGTGAGACTCAAAGATGAGTTTCTTTTTGAAGCCTTGGACACACAATATGTGCCCGTCCAAAGTATTGTCCACACAACTGAATGAGATGCCACAGATGTCTTGCACCGCTGCTGGGAATGAGAAGTGAACATGCACTGTAGGTCTGACCTGCTCTGACGCCTCTAAATTGTATTGGTTATATCTTGTGATTGCAGCAGATTCAATTGAAGAGCACTCACTGACTCTGTGATCCAATTTGCCTGCACGTCTCTGGACCTCCCACTTTACTGGCAGAATGATCCTGATTGTTGGTTTCTCTTTTACAAAAAGGAATAGACCAGATGAGATTTGTTCTCCTTTTCTATATTTTGGGAGTAATCTGAAAGTAGGTAATAGGGGTGTGTGAAGTATTTTTTATATCTTTTACAAGAATATTGCTACATATGGCTTTATTTAATGCTAGCCAAATCATTCTGCATTAAATTTATTTTGTAGAAAACAGTTGCAGCCTCATTCTGAGTGCCATGCTAGCTCTGAAATCTGGTGCACCTACTTGAAATCATGGTTTGTGACAAATCGGTGCACATAGTTGAATACCAGGGTGTAAGACCAGTCACAGAGACTCTTACAAAGCTGTGGCCCAGATGTATGTACATTGGATGCACTAAAAGAAGTCGCAATTTGCACACCAACTTTTAGCAAATCGAACAGTATTTCAGGAACTGACCTATGTACTTATAGTTTGGTTCACAAAATACTAAGGGGCATATTTACAAGCCCCTTGCGCCACTTTTGCGTCACTTTTCCCATGTTAAAAGTGTCTCAAAAGTGGCGCAAGGGGCTTGTAAATATGCCCCTAAATCGCAGTGGACCGCAATTTGACCTACCACATGAATATTAAAGAAGTAGGTTGCAAACTGTTACCCCCTATGATTCGCTGCCCATTACAGGGATTATGACCTGCTGGGGTCAGCAGACAACAATGTCTGTGATTGCTTTTAAATAAAGGAAACTTTTTAAAAACATTTTAAATGCAGCCAATTTTCAATAAAGAAAAACAGGATGCGTTTACAAAAACAGAGGAAAGTTTATAAAACCAATATTTTATGAATTGGCAGTGGTCTCATGGACCTCTGCCCACTTCTAAAACATGTTTTTTTTACTATTTACATTGGGGGAAGGGTCTCCTGAGGACACCTTCCAGTTTGTGAATGGGTTACCACCTCCTTTGAAGTGTTGGTAAAATATTAAGGTTTTGCAAACATATTTTGGTCGCAAAATATTAATACATATGATAAGGAATCACTATACATCCTAAACACCTCTCTTCCAAATTGTGATTCCATATAATTTACTCAAACATGTTACCCAATCGCTAAATGGGTGTGGTACATTTGTAAAACCCATTTTCTTGTTGTAAATCCAGCGATTCACTGAATTTGCAGGGTTTGTGACAGAACATCTGTTAGTACATCTGGCCTTTTATTCCTCGGGCTGATTTTGCAGCTGGTTTCAACCAGTAAATCATATGTAGGACATAGCAGTAACAAGGATCAGGTATTTGACGACGCCTCTCCTACTGCACCTGAGGGCTTTGCTGGCACCGGTATAGTACACACCTAGTAAATTATTAGTAAATTGCAGCTCAAATAGCGCGCAGTGTTTATGATAGTGATCAATGTATGAAATAAAACAAACAGCAGGATTAATAAAATGCTCCACCTCCTTCGATCAGATCACAAATTTCACAACTTTGACCCGAAGGTAAATCTTTGTACAGCCCATGTTAAGCAAATTGGTGTGGCATCAAAACGCCAAAACCAAAATAATCTGATAGAAATATTGTGTCCTAAATAACATATACAAAAATGTCACCTCAAAGATAATAATAAAAAATCTACACCCCTTGGAATGATAAGTTTGTAAACAATATTTATAATACACTACTAGGGGATTATGGAGGCTAGCCAGAATGGCGCAATGGGTGCGCTCCTCTAAAGCAGGCAAATGGCACAGGGACTAGCGGCGGCTCCTCCACTACAGCGGAGGAGCGTCGCCCCACCTGCCAGCAGCCAAAGCAAATAAATATAAAATGATAATAAATCCTTGTTTATTATCGTTTTATTTTTGCTCTCGGTGCTGAAGCTTGGGGGCAGGGCTAGGGGGATGACAGGCTGGAGGAGGAGTGGTTGCACTGCTATTCAGTGCACATGACGGTCTGGCTGGCATTTCAGGATGGCCAAACCGTCATGCGCACTGAAGCTCTCTCCCACCCGAGCTGCGTTGCTGGGTTGGAGAGAGCAAGCACTGTCTCCCAGTCTAACTGGGAGCGGAAATCATCGGTGCTCAGGCCAATCCTGATGCTACTTTCAGCAGCATGAAAGCAGTGTCATGATTGGCCGCAGTAGACTCTGGGAGCCTGTGCCTGCAGTGAAGAGGAGCGCGATGTGGCAGGTAAGTGTTTTTATTTGTCTCATCATCTGTCCATCCCCACACTTACCCCCCACCCCACCACTCGATCTACACACTGGCCGCTACTGACAGGGACTATGTCAAGCTTTGAGTGCTCACTGGAGTTGTGAAGGATGTTTTTCTCTTTTTTCGTGTCTTCCTCCCTCTAAATGATCCTGTGAGAGCCTACAAGTGGACAGCTAGTCCATCGGAGGCATGGGGAGTGGCAACAGTGTGGTGGGAGGTGGCGGCAGGTCTGGGGAGAGATAGGTGTGCGCTGGCTCGCATCTCCTTACGAGGGTCTGCAGGCATTGTCAGCACAGGACAGCTGCCTATTACTATTATAGCACCCCAGCTTCCAGAAGCCATAGGAGATGGCTCAAAACAAAGCGTAAAGTGGTGAGTCCGAACCGGCTCATGCAGTCTGCAAGTAGACCAGACGGAAAAGGCAAAGGGATCTTGTGGGCACCCGTGGTCTCATTTAGAAGGAAAATGGGGAAAAGGTCACTCACTTCAGTACGTGCTGAGAGTACTCAGATGGGGGCAAGTAGGCTGGGCCAGCTGCATTGGAAAAAGATGGTGAAGCAAGGGTCAGCTAGGGGGCATACTGTAAGCTAAGGAGGTCTGCCTCGGGCAATACCTCTTTATTAGATGTGACAGACTTATGTATGCCACCTAACAGCAACAGTGCTAACACGTGTCCTGAGAAATCATCAGAGAAATCATTAGAGCCACCTGCAGCAGACCACTGCTGAGTACAAGTCACAATACAGCACTGGACTCGGATAACCCAGTCAAAAACACTGGTAAAGGCAAAAATAACCCACTCACTAAGATCCTATTTTTAAGATTCAGTCGGAAAAGGACTCAATTATAGCAAGGGACGGCTTTTCAGAGCAGTTGCAGACCAGCAGAAAGGGGGAAATCATTATGGAGCAAGTAGAGAGCTGCCCCAAAATGAGGGAGAGAAGGAGGAGGCAGCTAAAGGAGCATGTGGGGAAACAGGTTCAAAGTTCTGTCAGATACATCAGATGTGTAAATCCTAGAGGGATTCCTGGAGGGGCACTTGGAGGCTGAGGTGGAGAGCGGAGTTAGTCTAACGCCTAAAGATGATGGCAGTATTAATACACAGGACCCCTCACTTGAAACCGATCTATCTACGACGCAAGGCAATGTGGAGAGGTTGCTAACTAAATTGATGGAGGAGGTCAAACGAAAATTTGCAACATCTGAGAAAAATCAAGAGTATTTAGGGGGCTTGCAAAATGTTGGAGGGCAAGATAGACACACTCATGCAGAGAACAAAAGTATTAGAGGACTCACTAGAAGAAATGAGGGGAAGGTTGAGGCCAACTGTGAGGAAATCCGGGTCCTGAATTTGAGGGATAGGGAGATCTCAGTGAACTGTAAGACCTACTCCCTCAAAGAAAGGATTCTGACAGCAGCATTAAATGGAGGTAAACTGAAGGTAGATGATTGGTCCTTAAAGATAAGAGCAGATGTCTCAAGGCTACCCAGGACCAGCAATGGGAGTTGGGAATATTCATGCAAGAGTTAAGAGAGTTGGGAGCTTCTGCCCAACTCAAGTTTCCAGCAACCCTAACGGTCATGTGGAACAATGGCATGCACAATTTAAGAGAGTCAGTGGAAGTAGACAATCTCTTAAAGCAGATAAGGCTACACAAAAGATTAAATAGCACTAGAAGAGTAGCTCAGGTGGGAAACAAGGGGTTATCCAGGGAAAGTAATAGAGAGGGTTCCCCAGGGTGGGTTAGGGGGGATGGTAGGGTTAGCACGTGAGGTGGGGTGGGTAGAGAGGTGGAGATATGGGAAGGTGCTTAGAGGTTTTGGGGCATGTGAGGGGGCATATGGGGAAAAAAGAGAAAATATATTTTGTTTTCATCAGTTTTAGGTCTTAGGCACTGCAGAAAGAAAAAAGTAGGAGAGGGGGATGACAAGCTCAAATGGAGATTTCCCCCTTCACATTTTGACTTGGAATGTTAATGGTCCTAAGGTTAAAAGAAGAAGGATGATATTGGGATACTTAAGACAGGTGTGCACTCAGCGCTCAGATTATAATACTAAAAGATACATTAAGGAACAGAGATGGGTTAGTGTGTGTGTGTGTGAGTGTGTATATACGGACCAAGGGGCTTATTTACAAGCCCCTTGCACCACCGGTAGATCACTTTTTCCCATATTTAAAGTGACGCACTGGCAGTGCAAGTTGCTTGTAAATAAGCCACCAAGTATGTTGCACGAAGGAAGTTGCCATTTTAGTTAATACCTCGGGCCAAGCAAGGGTGGGCGAGTATAAGGTAGATAGTGGAGGAGGGAGGGTGATGGTTAAATTGCCAATTCAGGGGTCCTGGTATGTAATTGTCATTTTTTATGGACCTAATGTAGAAGAGTCTACTGCCCTGCAGTTTCTATAGTACAACTTATTACAGGTAGAGATACCTATAATTTTAGAGGACAAATTTAATGTTCTGGTCGATCCTGTAAAGGATAAATCCACTGTTAGGAGGGTTATGAGAGTTCCAAAATTACACCTCCATGATAAAACTTTAGATCTTGGCCTCAACCATGTATGGAGAGAGATCACCGATAACAAGAGAGAATTTACCTATTACAATAAGAAATATGGCCATCACTCTAGGATTGATTATTTTTTGGTTGATAGCAAGATTGTGAACAAAGTCAATAAGGTGGTACATTTACCAGAACATCTATCAGACCATTCTGCAGTCATGTTGGAGATAGCTCCAAAGGAAGGGTGGGACCCCCTGTGATGGACACTAGAAAGGAAAGGAAATTACTACTAGATCAGTCAGTGGAAGACCAGCTGAAGGCGGATACGGAATGTTTTCTTTAAGTTGAATGTCGGTTCTGCTCCCTTGGTTTGGGATTCATTTAAGGGTTACATGAGGGGCAGGATTTAGAGTATAGCAGTTTAAAAAACATAGAGGTAAAAAATAAGCTGTGTGAGTTAGCGGGAAGAATAACTGAGATTCTTGGAGATGTTGCTTGGAACAGGGAATGATGCTGTAGAGAGAGCTACACACATAGGTAAGGTGCGAGAGGCGAAAGAGGAGCGAGCCGGCTATCTGGAGGGGATTTGGCTGAGGAGATGGGAGGCAAGCAAGCTAGCCCATTTTGACTATAGGGAAGGATGTGGAAAGCTTCCTGCCTGGTAAACGAAAGTGGCTAGTATGAGAAAACATGTTAAGGAGATAAAAGACAGCCTAATGGGAGAATTGTGCTCAAAGGGTAAGCCCATCCAAGAGGCATTGCCACTTTCTGTCAGGACTTGTGCAGGGAAGAGTTGGTGGCTCCTGAAGACTCTGTAGTAGGCTGGTTAGGGGAGGGCCTGGTCCCAAGACTTATTAGATCTACTAAATTGAGAGATACTATTGGAGGAGGCAAGAAAGCTTTGAGGGAAGGTAAAAGGTGTACAGTGGCTGACCCGGACAGCCTCCCTAGTGAGCTCTATATTGCGCTACAGGATGTGATAGTTCCGGTTTTCACCAAATTGGTGAGGCGCATTTTAATGCCCTCCCCATGATCATGGAATGAAGCCATAATGAGCATCATCTAAAACTAAATAAAGATCCCAAGCTTTGCAAATCTTACCGCCAATCTCCCTACTGAACTGTGATTATAAGCTTTTTTCGCAAATCCTGGCAAAAAGGCTAGATAAAGTGACCAACAGTTTAGTACACAAAGATCAGAAGAGGTTCTTCCATGGGCAGAACCTGCATTAGTGAACTTGGGGGCCCATGCATCAAGCTAATTACTGGTCGCAAACGGGCCGATTCACAGAATCGGCCCCTATACGACCGGTAATTAGCCATATGGGATGCATCAAGCCCAAAGCCATTCGCAACATAGGTAATCGCAAAATTTGCGATTACCTATTTTGCGAATGCAGTTAGGGAATCGCAATTTGCGATTCCCTAAATGCAATGCAAGAAGCAATCTCAGATTGTGACTTTGTATTAAGGAATCGCAAATTACCATCAACTTCAAGTTGATGGTAATTTGCAATACCTTAGAAAAATGCAAAAAATTGCATTTTTCTAAGTGCCATGTGGCGCACACACATGCCCTTGGGGCAATGTGTGTGCGCCACATGTGTACCCAGGCCAATTTTGGGGGTGCATCAGGGTGGCCATTTGGCCCCCTAGCACCCTTGAAATTGCATTCGCAATTTGCGATTACCTATTTGGTAATCGTAAATTGTGCATGGTTTCCCATTCATTCCTAAGGGCCTCTAGGGCCCTTAGGAATGAATGGGAAAGCATTCCCTATTAGCGAATCGCAATTTGCGATTCGCTAATAGGAAATGTGTATGAATCGCTATTAATTTAGCGAAACCTACATGCACAGGCAATTGTGATTCCTTAATAGTGATTCCTTAATAATCGCTATTAAGGAATCGCAAATGCTTACCTAGGTGTATGTGCCCCATATACTCTAATTGAATCGATTGTGGGCAAAACCTGCATGAGTTAACATATACTCTAATTGGATCCATTGATATGGCAACTGTTTGGAACCTCCCATTGGCTATTTAGACGTTTGCTGCAGCCCATAGCACTTGACAGGGTCAGCTGGCAGTATACATACACAGTACTTGGGAAGAATGGCCTTGGAGAGATGTTCTGCAGGGCAGAGGAATTGATCTATCGGGAACCGGAGGCTAGGATTGCTGTAAATAGTAGATTGACAAGGGAGACCAAAATACAGAGGGGCACAAGACAGGGCTCTCTGCTGTCTCCACTTCTATTTAATCGGTACATAGAGCCATTGGCAAGAAGGTTGAGGGACAGTGCAGGAATGGATGTATGACGATACCACGCATGCATTACATCGCATGCCATTAGATCGCGGTTTTAACAACGCAAGTCATTACAACGACTTGCGTTGGAGGGCGCTGGACTTAGGAGTAGTTTAATTTACTATTCCAACTCCAGCCTACGTACAGTAGGGAAGGTGTTGGATAGTAAATTAAACTACTCCTTGTCCTATAGCGCCCTCCAGTGTAAGTCGTTGTAACTACTTGCGTTGTAAAAACCTCGATCTAATGGCATGCGATGTAATGCATGCGTTCTAAAGGTTGTTTCCCGCAGGCATAGACCCTTTTCAATATAACAGTTGGGAGAAGAAAGTGTCCCTATATGCGGGCGACTTAATGGTCTTTACATCGGACCTGACAATTTCCTATCCCATTATAGAGGGAATTATAAAGAAATTTGGTGAGACCTCAGGTGCTTGGATAATGACACTAAAAATGAAAGTATGGTGTAGAACATTCCATGGGAGGGTCTTCCAGTAAAGAAAGAAATTAGATATTTAGGCAAACAGGTGACACATGATTTGGATCAGTTAGCATAAATAAACTTTAATAAAGTTATGACTGAGACAAGAAAGCTCCTGAGAATCTGGATTAATCTTTCCCTTACCATATTGGGCAGAACTAATATTGTCAAGATGTCAATTCTACCCAAGTTCACTTTCCTATTTAACTCAATCCCACTACGTTTCAAGAAAAGCGGAATCAGTAAACAACAAAGCGAGTTGAGCAGTTCTATATGGGCCTCAAGGGGAGTTAGGATTGCATGGAGAAAGTTGTGAAGGAAAAGGGAGAAGGGAGCTGTAGAAGGGCCTGACTTCCAACTATACTGCTGGGCCTTTCAATGGAAAAATAACAAGATGTTGCTTCCTAGTCCAGACCACTCACAAATAGGTTGTAAGTTTAGTGCCATGTTAGAGAGCTTTTTGCAAGGGGGGGCGGGCACATGTCCTGTGTAAGTTTGGAGATGTTAAGTACTTTTAGAAGGTTAAGCTAAAAATGGTGGGAATGGTGGTCAGACTTTAGACACAAATCAGATCGACATTTAGGATACCATACTACAATGAACTGGCCCCCATATGAGCTTCCCCGGGCACTCTGGACTGTTCGCGGGATCAGCTTGCACTACCTTTGAAGGCCACTGGTATTGAAAAGTGGGGCCAACTCTTCCAAGACGGGGTTCTTATGTCATGTGAGGATATTTTGAGGAAAACAGGGTACAGGTTCTCTAGGTTTAGACACTATCAGATAACCAGTTGGGCTCAAAGTCTTAAGGAGGGATGTGGGGCAAAAACACCTATGGAACGACAACTTCAAAAGGGTGTCCCTAAGAAAAAAGAGGTGGTGAGATGGTATTGGGCCTTCCTAGATGCATTAGATGGTGACTTTAGACTGCCAGAGGAGCTTTGGAAGAAGGACCTACCGATGATGGAGAATATAAACCATAAATGGCAAGTATCTATGTACATTTTGTATAAAACAGTGAAATCTGCCACTTTAAGGGAGAACAGTCTCTTCGCCCTACACAGAGAGTACTGGACCCCGAAAAGGCTGTCTGCATTGGGGAACTTGGTGAAGAGGAATTGTCAGAAATGTGAGGTGCTGGAAGCAGATGATGTTCACATGTTCTGGCAGTGTCCTGAAATCCGGCTCTTCTGGCAAGAGGTGGGTAAGGTCCTGTCTGAGGTTCTGGATAGAGAAGTCAAGGGAAAGCCATTGCTGGTTTTTTTGGGCTCCTAGAGGAGAGTGGGGAGAATGAGGCCACAATATGTCTGAGGTAGTAACATCAATCATTGATAATGTATTTGGTGTTGTTAGACAGAAGGGAGGTCTGTAAGAAGTGGGGTTCTTCAGCCCCCCGAGCTTCATGGAATGGACATATGCGATCAGGAGGGTCGGGAACATGATTCGCAGATGTAAGTTTTCCAGAAAACGGGGATGTGGAGCTGGGTGGATGAGTGGTGGAGGGAGTAGACTCAGAAAGGGAGGGAAAGGGCGGGAGACAATTGGGTAAGTGCAATGATCATGCCAGAGGACAAGCTTACTGGGGCCACTAAACCCAAAGGTGCATGTTGGTGAGTCCTTCCCAACCCTGGGCGGGAGAGGGAGGCTTTGCTGGATGGGCCACCACAGACAGAAGAGATGACAGCATCTGGTGACTGATGAAGACAAATAAAAAAATACAAATATTTATAATAAACTACATCTGTCGGATGATCATTTTCTAACAATATTCTGAAATACAGCCCGATAATCTCCCCTTTGCTTTAAAGACTTCCCCAGTTGAACATAACTTCCAGTATGACAGCGGTTGACCATGGAGGGGGGTGGAATGTGTGTGTGTTTGTGTGTGTGTGTCTGTGCACGCACGCATGCGGGTGCGTGCATGCACACTACTGCAAAGAGAGAGAAAGGCAGAAAGACGAGCGAGACAGCAGGAGAGAGCAATACTTTATTCCTGTGGAGTTGCTCCTATTTTTGTAGTTGCAGAACATGGCATTAGCACCCCTGTGAATCTGCCCCATCACAGGTTCACAGGGGTGTAACCGTGATCGTTATTTCAGCATACAGTAATAGAACAGGCATGATTTTCCACTTGCAGAAATGTGACCCAAAAGGGCATTTGCAATTGAAAACTTTTGCTCCAGGAGCATATTTTTGTAGCGGTGGATGGATAACCTCTTTCCCTAGATCCAAAACCATTCTGAGGATGTTCCCTCCTCATTCCCACCCTGTTCTTTATAGAAGTAAGTTTAAATCATGTTTTCAAGGTAGGTGCCTATCTGTAAATTGTGGGTGGATACTTACAAATTGGCAAATGTGCGAGTGGTCGTTTATTTTTGCTGCTGAAGCTACAGAGAAACATCCACAAACCCCCTTTTTTAGTAGATACACTTCCACCAATAATGCAAGGCATCCATTAGCAGCATCGGATTGGCAGGGCGGGCAATCGGCCATTGCCCGACGGGCCTGGGGCAAAGGCCAGCTGGCGGGCTGGTTTTTTCAGCTGTATATACAAATCACATTTTCCTGGGCTGGCTTGGCCACTAGCGCTTGACCTTAAAGGCTGCTGTAGCCTTAGAGCGAAGATCGGAGCTCGTTATAACCAAGTACAGAGAATGGCTGGCTCATTGTCTAGTGCAGTAGGACAATGGGGCAAACCGAGCAGGCACAACATGTGGTGGGTCTCCTCCTGTCCCGAGAGTCTCTCAGCCTGACAGTGAGTGAGGCCACTGGGAGTGGCTCTGCTCTTTTTGAGCATCACAGCCAGCACTAATGTTCCCTGGGGTTGGAGGGAGGGGGGGGAGGGGCTGTGTAGGGAGACAGATTGCTGTGGTGGCTATCTGAGAGGCTCTACTTTTGTCTCCAGCAGCAGACAGACGAGCCACAGACTCCTGCTCCCACCTTGTCATTTTAAAAACTGGGAGGGGACTCCGGTTCACCACTGAACGGAAATAAAAAAATAACTCAAACAACCAAAATGAGCAAAAAGAAAAATGTTTTTTACAACACAAAACAATTATTATTATTTTTTTTGATAAACTTTACCGTGAAAAAAACTTTCATTCGGGACCAAAATGACAAGGGGAAGGGAGAATAGACATGACAGGACAGTAACAAAATGGATTGAGCGAGGAGAGCAATGTGGAGAGAGACAAAAGGAGAAGTGAGACAGCAGAGTGGAGAAGAATGACAAAAAATATGTAAAGAGGAAAAGGAAATCAAGTGAGGAAGAAATTAAAGGTAGAGGAGAGATAAGAGTGCTTGAGATGCAGACAGATGGATGAAGTGGGGGAAGAGATTAGGGAGAAGAAGTGATGGAAGATAGTGGAGAGAAGGGCAGAAATTGTTAAAGATAGAGAGAAAGCTGGAAAAGGCAAGTGGAGAAGAGGGAGACAGGAAAGTGGTAGAGGATGTAGCGTAACGGCCAGAGCTGCCAACTTTGTAACTTGAGAACCAGGTTTGACTCTCAGAGTTGGCTCAAGATCCTGTGATTCTAGGCAAATTGCCTAATCTCCCCGTGCCTAAAAAAAATGAATGTGTCAATGTAAAGCGCTCCGATAACTTTGGGTAGAGTTTGCGCTATATAAAACTAGAAAAAAAAGTGAATGATGGAGAGAAGAGGAAGGCAGAAGAGGGTGTCAAACATTTCCTGGTCTATGAGAAAATAAGCATTTGCAATGCAATCTGTCTTGCCTTTGGGACCTTATAAGTATTTAGCTATGCAGCACATTATTGTGGGTACAGCAACATTTCCTGTGTACTGTGCACGAAGCAGTGAAAGGGTGCAGTACCACAAGCTGTCATTAGGGCCCCTTGGCACCTCTTTTAGCCACATAAGGTAATGCACCCTGCAACATGGCTAGACACTGCCAGCCAGAGCGAAATTTGCTTGTGTTCGATTGAGTATGAAGAGTGAATTATCCTTGCATGTGAAGAAAGGCCGCGCCTGTCAGGCCGTTATGTGCAAGAGCACCCTTTAAGCAAGGCAGTTTACATAACAGCTTCCACCATGCAGGGCCGTCTAAAAAAAGAGATGCCCTGTTTTCTTGCGTGTCATTAACACACATCCATGCAATAAAGTGCAAAATTAACTGAATCTCTGTTCCCGAGAAGGAGGGAAATCTCTCAGTAGGTCGGGTCACCAAATACCAGGGTAGTGGAAGTGATGTCACACACCCATTTTCTCCCTTGTCCCTGCCTTGCCGTGCAATTGTCTCCTGTTTGCTGCATTGATGCCACACCTCTTCTACAAGGTACCACCGACCCAGGAATAAATATGTGCCAATCAACATAGCCAGCTGTGCACTGGATGAAACAGCACCACCTATGGCAATTCAAAGAATTAGAAAAACTGCAAAGTAGCGATTTCAGAATCTTATGTTCCCCACTCCCTTCCCATCAGCAGTACCCACCTCACAGCCAACTGGTAAATCTGTACTATACAATTTATTTCAATGAGGAAAACAAATAAGTTTGTGATATGTAGAAAACCGATTTTAAAGAAATTAATGCCACGATCTCGGAGGTGGGGGTGGACAAGCAGTGTTGTGAGGGTGCAGTACCACAGGCTGTCACTAGGTGTCCCTTGGGACCTTTTTTGGCCACATAACGTACTGCACCCTGCATCATGCATAAGGAAAGTATATGGCGCAGCGGTGAGAGGTGCCGACTGGGGAGCTGGGGATCCTTGTTCGAGTCTGGTGTTGGCTCAACATAAATGAAAGCTACTAATTTAAAATAAGGATAAGAAATCAGTGCAGCGATCTCGGAGGTGGGGGCAGACAAGCAGTGTTTGGAGGGGGTGGAGGGGAGAAGATTAAATGAGGGCACTGCATTGCAAATCATGCGAAAATGAACCAAACGGATTGGAGGAGGAGATTAGCAAAACAAGCAGTGGCCTCAAAGGGGTGGTGGGGGCCTACAAGCAGTGTTGTTGGAGGGGTGAAGGGCAGGCACGGGGAGATTAAGGGACGGCAAGCAAATGAAGTGGATCAAAGTTTAATTGCACAAGTAAACAGAACACTTAACGAGCAAAGCGGCAGGCCAACCAAAAAAGGAGTTCTCTCAAAGTATAAATAACCTTAACAGTAAGAACACTGGGGCAGTCCTCATGGGAGGATACAAAATTCCAAAAGGAGGGAATAGATATCACCGTACGTTCCTTGTTTCAGCCGCTCTAGCAGTTCCTTTTCAATCGCATTGTCCACAGTCCAAAGTGTATTCCCCAATGAAAAGCCAGCATTTCTAAAGGACAGCAAAAGGAACCAATGAAAAAGATGGGCTTTTTTTGAAGCCCATATCCTAGATACAGCATGTCTCTTCGAAACAGCACTTGCATTGCAAGCGCTGCCTAGGCAAGACCTAAAAAAAGACGGATGGTTACTACCTCACATCCACTATCCTAATTCTCTCCCTCAGTCTACCGGTTAGTTTAGAGGTTGTTGGCATTCCAGGAGGTAGTGTGAAAGTGGATTTGCTTCATCAAAGGCATGGAATGGTAAAGGAAATTCCACCTGTGAATTGTTCTTTGTTTTAAACGCTGCCTCCAGGCACAGGAGGACTTCCGTTACTGTCTGCAGCAAAGCAATAAAGGGGACACATAAGAATATAACATTAGGTATAGTACAAAGAAATTCATGGGGCCTATACATTTCTCTGCTTTGTGTGCCTGAATTTGTTAGTCACCTATTGGTCCCTTAGTCTGTGCTCCCCCCCAAAGATCCCTGAATATCCATTATTATATCAGGCCATGAGTCAAAGAACCATGAACATCCTTCGTGTCTGGAGGCTTTTGTTCACCCTCAAGGAACCAGGGGTCTTCCTCCTTTGGTTGTCACTCAGGAACCTCTCTGCAAGCGATGTCTTTGGGGATTGCATTTAGCTTCATACTTTATGTCTTTTGTATTGTGGGTAGAGACTTGATTTGAATTTGGAAAGCTGCAGGAATTCACTTTAAATGCCTTTCTTTCTCTCTGTCTCTATACCCCTTTCTTACTTGGGTGCACCTCTTTCGTTCCCCTGTCACTTTTTACCCCTCTCTCTAGCTCTTCCTTTTTCTCTCATACTCTGCTTCTTTTCCTCTCCTTGGTGTCTCTCATTCTACCTATGTGCTTCACTCAGTCTCTCACATTTCCCTTCTCTCTTTTCCTATGTTTCTCTCTGTCTACAAATCCCCCTCTTTTTCCCTCTCCTGTCCCCCATGTGGGTTTTTTCCAGTTATTTTTATATCTCTCATGCCCTTATTCCTCTGGTCATTTTGCATCTCTCCTTGAAGTTTTATTTCAGTTCTGTGTCGAGTAAACCTTCCATTTTTCTCCTGTCTTGCTCTCTCCTGTCAGCTTTTTTCACGTCTTTCGGCCCCATGAATTTCTTTGTACTATACCTAATGTTATATTCTTATGTGTCCCCTTTATTGCACAAAAGCATTTAGGAGTGCATAAAAGAGTACATATTCTTTCGCGCCGTTGTGAATTGGTCCTAAACTTCTGTAATGGGCAGAAAATGAAAATATTCCAGGAATATGTTTATACAATTAGTTCAAACAGAAAGGACTGTTGCCTCTTTGTACTTTTATTAATAGTGATTTGGACTTTTTTCCATCTGATTCACAAATGCATGTAAGAGTTCGTAAAAGAATCCACCTGCATTACAACTTCCCATTCGCATAAATGCTTTTGTGAATCAGCTGCTGTATTCTATATTAGGTATTCTTGAAGAGTGAGATACAAGAGACCAATCTCCCTGGAGAGGTTAGGTGCAGTAGGGTGAGATACAGGTTGGACTTTTTAAAACAGTTTATCGAAACGCGAGCCCAGGGAAATATGCCCATGTTTTTATAGTGGTGGGATCACCCTATTAGTGTAGGGCACCGAATGGGCTTTTAAAAGAACCCTCACACATCCCGTTGCAGTGGAGACCGAAAAAGGTGCTTTTGCGGGCGAGCTCCGAGACAAAAGTTAAATATAGGAACTCACCCCTCCCTGGAACGAAGCGGCCGAAAAAAACCCGTGACTAACGTATTTTTCCATTGATGGACCCTACAACACGGTTTGTCCATCTCAGCATGACATGCACACCTTAGCGCGTGTGCTAAATATGCATTGACACGTGGTGATAATTTTTACCACTCACTTTTTCACTTGACACCACTATTCACTAGAGAGGTCCTGACGAAAGATCCTTTATTTTTACCGTGATCTGAAACATGTTGACCGAGGGATAATTCAGACACAACTAGTAGCTCTGACATATTATCCATCTCGTTTATTCAATTTTTTTAATATACCCTGGGCCACTGGGAATAAAGTATTGGTTAGTGAGGTTCCCAGAGGTATTTTTAATTCTAATTTCACTGCACTTTATCACTTCATCACACATAACATCTCAAAAAAACCCGCTCCACTGTAATCAGGTGTCGTAGCACAGCTGGGTAGCATTCGGCTACCCAGCTGGGAACCCGATGATGAAGCATGACACCATCTAGGTTGGTGTGTGAGGGTTCTTTTAAAAGCCCATTCGGTGCCCTACACTAATAGGGTGATCCCACCACTCTTCAGTGGTCCTTCTCAGTTGTTTATTACATTATTATTTTGGGACAAGGACGGCCTACATACTGTCCTAACTCTCCCCTTTGTTTACGCATGTTTTTATAGTCTCAAGCAAGATTGAAGTTCATTCTGCAGATCTGCGAAAATCACCTCCATAGACAGACTGGACAAAGGGACAGATTCCATTCTTGAGCAGAGAAAAAGCTTGTGTTTGTGATGCACGTGCCTCCTTGGACCAAAAAACTCTGTTCATTGAAGTGCAGGTTATTCACAACATGTCAGATTGGTCCTTTTGCAACCAATTAGAACAGTTCAAATAAAGGGGCGTGGCTTACCACGCGCTGGAAATGGCCGTGTCCCTGTGAACCTCCAGAGGGCGGTGAGGATGTTGGCGGTGCGGTGGCAGACTCCCTGCTTTGTTTCTCGCTGTGTGGCCCGTATTGGGTAGGATATACACAGCGGTTCTGATTTATCCGCTTTTAATGACGCTGGGGGAGCCCATAAGCCAAAATTAAAGCGAGCTGCTTCTCTGCTTCTCTCCCTCAGAGCCGGCCGTCATTTTAGCTATGAGAGGAGTCAGCTCACTCCTCAGGGGAAATCATTGACAGGTTCCTACTTTAAAGGCTGTTCATATCTTTAAAGCCATTTTCTGCACTTGAGCTGCCTCTACACTTAAATCAAAAGACACACAATTGTTGGACGGAATGCAGAACAAATCAAAACATTCACCCCAGTCAAGAGATCTGGGTTAAATCCATCATTCTTTTGCTCACCATGCCACCCCAGTTTAGACCTGGCCATATGCAAATCAGTCTTGACCCTGTGCCTCATGGGAATAGTCCAGCCTGAACTGCCAAGCCAGGTCCTCCCTGGACTGGAAATAAGAATCCTAGGACCGGTTTCAGGGTTTCACCCCTCATCAGCCAGGATAGCTTGAATCCAGTGGCACAGTGAGCCCGGGACCCACATCTGGGCATACACGGCGCAATTAGGGTGAGGAAGCAAAAGACACACAATTGATGGATGGAATGCAGAACAAATCAAAACATTCACCCCCAGTCAAGAGATCTGGGTTAAATCCATCACTCTTTTGCTCACCATGCCACCCCAGTTTAGACCTGGCCATATGCAAATCAGTCTTGACCCTGTGCCTCATGGGAACAGTCCAGCCCTAACTGCCGAGCCAGGTCCGCCCTGGACCGGAAATAAGCATCCTAGGACCGGTTTCGGGGTTTCACCCCTCATCAGCCAGGATAGCTAGAATCCAGTGGCACAGTGAGCCCGGGACCAACGTCTGGGCAGAAGCAAAAGACACACAATTGATGGATGGAATGCAGAACAAATCAAAACATTCACCCTTAGTCAAGAGATCTGGGTTAAATCCATCATTCTTTTGCTCACCATGCCACCCAGTTTAGACCTGACCATATGCAAATCAGTCTTGACCCTGTGCCTCATGGGAACAGTTCAGCCCGAACTGCCAAGCCAGGTCCTCCCTGGACTGGACACAAGCACCCTAGGACCGGTTTCAGGGTTTCACCCCTCATCAGCCAGGATAGCTTGAATCCAGTGGCACAGTGAGCCCAGGTCCCACGTCTGGGCATACCCGGCGCACTTAGGGCGAGAAAGCAAAAGACACACAATTGATGGACGGAATGCAGAACAAATCAAAACATTCACCCCCAGTCAAGAGATCTGGGTTAAATCCATCATTCTTTTACTCACCAGTAGTGTCATCTCAAACCCAGGTCAGTATGTCACAAGTTAAGAGGCTTAAAAAAGACTCACCCTTGCCTACAAAATCTGTACCTGCAGCCTCTCCTGACCTTTTATTGGAAGAAATTAGAGCTCTGCTCCCTTTTATGGAGGACACTAATACTAAATTGCAAGCTCTAAATGATAGAGGGTCACTCATGGCGGAACAACAAATCTCGCACTTCAATGACACATCTCTTAAAGTGAACTCCTTACAGCTACAGGTTTCTTTAGAAAGACAGGACGTTGGCCTTAAAAATCGCAATCGGAGGAATAACCTGCACATTTATGGAACTTCCCGAAGGCACAGAAGGGGCGGACTCTATCGCTTTTTCAAATCTTTTTTACCTCAGGTCTTACAGTTACCGAAAAGTCCGCAACTTAACATCCAGAGAGCTCACAGATTGGGCTGCCCTCCTTCGACTGCTTCACCTCCTAAAAGACCTAGACATGTCATTCTTTACTTCTTAGAGTATACAGATCTAATGCAAGTTATATCGGCTGCACGTTGCCTTAAAAGAATCTCCTGGTCAGGAAATGCTTTATATTTTTCTCAGGACTATGCCAAAGCTATGGCAGACAGGAGAAGAGACTTTCTGAGTATGAGTCCTGCTCTTCGCGCAATAGAAGATCAGTTTGGTCTTTTTCAAAGTCACTCATAATAATAAAACAACAACATCTGAAGATCCATCTTCTTTGAGGGATTTTCTTACGTGTTGCAGAGCAGATGTCATGGACATTGTTCCCTCAACATCTACAAAGTGACTGCTTTTCGTTGTTAAATTTACCTATTACTTCTGTTGTTTTTAAGAACATACTATGCTATTCTTGTTGATGAGCTTTATTGTTCTAGTATAACAATTTAGGGGGTGTTTTTTGATTTAACACTTTATATTGTTCTCTTTTACCCTACAGATGCTTTTTCTATGTTATGGCTGTCTTCGTTCCCCTTTACTTGTCGCACCACCCCCTCCCACATCATTCAACTCCCTCTGGATTGGACATGATGTCTTCTTCATGTGGTCCCTCCCCTACCTTCATTGGGTTTTTGTTAGGTATGTCATTCTTTCTGCTTGTCTGTTTACCCTGTCTATGCTATATTAGTGTTCGATTTTTTTTATCCTGTTACGGGTTTCTTTTTCTTCTTTTCTTTTCCCCCCCTTTCTGTCTTTACTTTTCTCTGTTATTTTAAACTTTTTACCCTGTCTTATTTCTTGCAGAATATTACTTCCTCTACAACTTCTGTGGTTTTGCTGTATTCTCTCTCAATTAAGGTCTGATTGTTTTCTTCATTCTGTCTATCTACAATGGGTTTGACATTGGTTTCCTGGGATGTCAGGGGTCTGAATTCTCCAATTAAAAGACATGTTCTCACCCATTTATCAAAACTTAATGCACGTATAGCTTTTGCAGGAAACTCATCTCTCGGATATAGAATGTATGAAATTGAGGAGGGGTGGGTGGGTGAAGTTTTCTTTTTGCCTGCTTTGGGGAAAAGACACGGAGTTGCAATATTGTGTCACAAGTCTTTTAAAAGTTCAGTTGATTTCTCAGGAAAAGGATGAAGAAGGGAGATGGCTAATACTTAAAGTATATTGTGATAAGATTCTAATTGTTCTGTTCAACATATATGGGCCTAATGCACCTGATTGTCATATTTTGGTCTTTAATTTCTCAGAAACTTTTGCAATATCCGGATGATAATCTGGTTCTGGCTGGTGATTGTAACTTACCTGTTGATCCTTTTTTAGACTGACACTCCTCCTCGCACTATATCCCAAACAAATCACAAAAAGCTTTCACACAAGCTTTTCAGAGATGCAACCTTACTGATGCCTGGCGATTATGCAATCCAACCTTAAGGGAGTGCACATTTTTCTCCCCAGTGCATCATACACAATCTCGGATTGATTATGTTTTTGTTTCACATCACCTAACTCAATCCCTACATTCAGCAGATATTGGTTCCATTTTGATCTTTGATCATGCCCCGGTTCCTGTGCATTTAGACTTCATACCCAATTCTACTCTTCCTAACAGATGGAGATTTAATAAGTCCCTATTATTGGATTCCTCTTTCACCTCTTCTTTCACTGCTTTTGCCCAAGACTCTTCCCTCTTTAATCAGATGGAAGACGTTCCCTTTCATACTGTATGGGATGCATTTAAAGCCTCAGCTCGAGATATTATAATTAATTCTGTTTCTAAAAAGAGGCGACTATCTCAATCACAGTCTAAACTAATTCTTAATGAAATCAAACTTATAGAGCATTCTTACTATACGTCCAATTCTCAACAAGCTCTGAATCAGCTAATTAAAGCCAAACTTAATTTTAATAAAGTATCCACTGATAACGCTGCTTCTTGTCTTCTCAAATCTAGTGCTAAGTATTATGGAGGTCAAAATAAATCTGGAAGGTTACTAGCTAACTATGTTAAAATTAAACACAATAAATTATTCATTGAATCAATTATAGACGACAGTGGCTGTTCTCATCACTTAGACCAGGCTATTCTAGCTCAATTCCAACAATTTTATACAAATCTATACATGTCGGAGTGCCTACCCTCAGATCCTGCAATTTTAAGTTATCTATCCTCTAATTCAAAACGGGCTTATTCTCAAGTTGATTTCTCCTCCCTAGAGATGGATATTACTCAGACAGAACTTCAGCTCGCATTGTTTTCCCTTAAAAAGACAAGCTCCAGGGCCGGATAGTTTTACAGCTGAGTTCTATACACACTTTTCCAAATTGCTTCTTCCCAAACTTTGTCTGTTAATTCATTCTTTTATTAATTCGGCTAACTCTTCTGGCTCGTCTCTGGATGCCTTCATCTGTTTAATTCCGAAAGTTCAACACTTTTGTAAAAACTATCGTCCCATCTGTTTAGTTAACTTAGGTTATAAAATTTTCTCTAAAGTATTGGCTTTACGGCTAGAAGTGCTTCTTCCCGATCTCTTAGGCAAGGAACAATCCTGTTTTGTCAAGGGTAGATTTCTTTCGGACAATACTCGTTTTTAAAAAAAATATTATTTCTAGATCTGCAAGCTTACCCAATTCTCTAGCAGCCATTGCTTTGGATGCCGAAAAGGCTTTTGATGGTGTTATTTGGTCTTTCCTATTTCAAACTTTAACATGGTTTGGTTTTGGGCCGAAATTTATGACTTTCATTTCTCTCCTTTATACTTCCCCTAAGGCAGCTATGTGTGTTAATGGCCTGACATCTTTTTTTTAACCTAAACAGAGGGGTTCGTCAAGGTTGTCCCCTTCCCCCTTCCTTTTTAATTTAGCATTAAAACCATTTTTATCTCGGATCCGCCAGAATGTTAATATGCATGGTTTCATCCATGACTCATAACAGGTTAAATTGCCTGCATATGCCGATGACATTTTACTATTTATATCTAAACCTCATTCTTCACTTCCTGGTTTCGCATCAGAAGTAGCTTCTTACTCATCTGTCTTGGGCTATAAGCTGAATACTGACAATTGCGAAATTCTACCCCTTAATAAATTCACTTTTATTCGTGATTTCTCTTCCTCCCATTTTACGTGGCAATCTGAACAACTTAAATATCTCTGTCTTCAATTTTCTTCCTTCCTCACATCTTCTATTTCAATTAATATGGATAACTGTACTCAGACAATCTCTTCTCTAACTAGTAAATGGCATCCTCTTTAATTGTCTTGGTGGGGCAGTCTCGACACCATTAAGATGATGCTGGTTTCTATTATTCTTTTTACTCTTTCTAATATTCCCCAACATGTCCCTCTCAAGCATTACAAGAAACTAAACTCAATGCTATCTGCTTTCCTTTGGAATAATAAGAAGCCTTGTATGTCTTTAGCTAAGCTAAAACGGCCTAAAGATGAGGGTGGAGTACACTTTCCGGATTTCCCAAAATACCATAAGTCTTTCCTTTTGCGACAATCTTCTCATTAATTGCACCCTCCTCGCTATATACTGCGTTATGGGTTGATTTGGAATGAGCTTTTTTTATCCCCTTATTCTTTTTCAGAATTCCTGTCCTTTATGCGAAAACCTTGACAAATGTCCAATCCTAGTATCATCAATACTTGCAAATTATTATCATCTGTAGTTCATTATTCTCCCACGTATCTTTGCTCCTTTCTTAACTCTACTATATGGAATAACCAATTTATTCAGGTGAAGGAACATCCTATTTATTGGCATTCCTGGAGAACTAAAGGGTTGAATTGGGTTCATCAATTATTTGATCAAGATCCATTCCTTACTTTTCTTCAAATTCAGGATCTCTTTAGTCTTCTGTCTACCTTCCTAGCCAAATTTCTTCTTTTACAGGGGGCTATAGTTCAAGCATATAATTATTTCAGCTCTATTTCATCCTCTGATACTTCATCATCCACACAATTAGCTGTTATTCTACCTATGTGTCCTAAGGCTTCCCTTATTTAGTCCCATTTACTTGAAGCTCCCACTTTGAGATCCAAGACTGAACTTACATGGGAGAAAGATCTTTCCATAACTTTACCTATACCCACCTGGAAACATCTGGATTAAAATCAGAAAGTCCTCTCATGCAGCTAGCACTACGCAAACACTTTTTTTTCCGTTTACAATAGACATTTTTTTGGACACCAGACACCCTTCATAGGAATAACCAAGATATTCCAGACACTTGTTGGACTTGTTCTGTACCGCAAGCTGGCTTGAAACATTTTCTTTTCACTTGTCCCCTAGTCTCTGCATTCTGGTTACAAGTTTGGCATCAAATTAATCTTATTTTCCAGAGTAACGTCTCTTTCTCTATTTCCAATGTATTTTTCGGTAGTGTATCCGAGGTTTGGGTTAATGCTCCTTTTAATATGCAGATACTAGATTTGTTATTAGCACTTGCTTTTCAACAAATAGCCCGTAATTGGAAGGATTTTACACAATTGTCTTTTAAGGCCTGGTGGTATGCAGTTTGTCACAATCACCGATAAGATACTGCATATATGCTTATGTCATCGATATTCCTGTTTTTTCAATTTTAGCACTTTATTGATATCGTATCAGCATTTTTTTGACGGATTCTATTCTTGATCCGGTAAGGTTAGCACCTTAGTCCGATTGCACTAGCACTTTATCAATGTAACTATGAACTGATTATCAGATTGGGCATAAGCTGCTTAGTCTTTCTTAATATCTTCTGATGCCCTTCTAGCACTTCATCGCCATCGCACTATTGCTTTACTTATGTATGCAGGAATTGATTGTTTCATTGATGTAAGCTGTACTATGCAATTGTGTTGTTTTTCCTTTTTGTTGCAATCCACTCAATAAAAAAAAGATACTGCAAATATGCACCATTTATCTCTTGTTTTAAAATGAAAGGCCCTTTGGACACTTGTTACTCAATTTCTTGATTATTCTGCTATCACAACTTTTGCCCCTCCTCCCCCACCCACCTCATCTCCAGGAAGTTCTGCAACCTCCCTGACTTCCCTTTCAAGATTTTAAGATTTGTTTATGTCAAAAAATGTCTTATATTTCCTCTAATATGTATAGTTGATAAATAATTAGACTGTATTTTTTATGCATTGTATGCCTCTTCTTTTGTTTTTCTTACTTTTCTTTTTCCTTTTCTGTTTCTCTTGATTAATTGCGTTGTATTATTCTACTGTATGTTATCTTACGCTGAATAAATATTCTTTTTAAAACTTAAAAAAAGAACAGTTCTAACAAAGGGACCTATTTTTTGGTTGAAATGTTGGTCAATAAATGTTGCTGGAACAGCACGTTGCTTCAGCAATCCTGGCCATCCTTTCAACAAACCAGAATAGAGTCCTGTTTTAGCACTGTTCTCACTAGCTGCTGACACACAGGCAGTACCTGTAGGCAGTGGCGTAGCTAGGGACTCTGCCGCCCGTGGTGGTCCCTGCCTTTTGCCGCCGAGCGCTGCAGAGCAGGGGGGGGGGGTGCTGGCGATTAATTTAGCCGCCGCCCCCGAAACTCGTACCGCCCCCTCCGCCCCCCCCTTGCTACACCAGTGCCTGTAGGGTGGACTGCCCGTGACGTTTGTGCTAGCTGTGAATCTCTCAGTGGTCGGTGACTGTTACAGGAAACCGCTTCCTGTTTTTTCTTTTTAGTAGTTGATAAAAGGAAATAGATCCCCAGAGTGGTATTTACTTCCATTTACTGCGAACAAAAAAACAAGTCGCCCAGGCCTAGGTTTAGGTGAGATTGAAGCCATTATAAGGAAAGCTGAGTGTTTTACCCTGTTGGGTGTTTTTCTCAGTCAAGTGATACAACTCAGGTTTATGCTCAAGTACATAGAGGCTGCAGTTTTATTTTTAGGTAGAGCTGTAAAATTTGAAAATAGCGATATAGCAATATATGGAGATGAGAAACCTTGCCCTCCTCAAAGGCAGATAAAGTTTCCTGATTGATTTGGCCCTAGACGATGTTTAACTCACTCCACACCCAATAGCAGAAGCGGCTCCTCTGCGAAGGTAGAGGAGCGTTGCCCCACCGCTCAAAAGAAACAATAAAATGATAATAAAGTATTGTTATTATCATTTTATTTTTCCTAGTGAAGTCAGTGGCTCTTGGGGCGGGGCTTGCCAGAGCAGGGGGAGGAGTGGTTTGCACTCCTTAAGTGCGCATTACCTATTGGCTGGCCCTCTTGGGCGCACTTTGCATGTTCCCCACCAGGCTTCATTACACAGCCTGATGAGGAACATGCAAAGCCTCCCAGTCCCAGTCTGAGCACCGAACCTCGGCGCTCAAACCAATCACAACGCTGCAATGCAACGTTGTGAATGGCTTAGGGGAGCCTGGGAGCCCGGGTGCTTCCTGCTGCTGTCGGAGACAGGAAGAATGAAGATGACTGAGGAGAGACAGCAGCCGGCCGGCCCAGGTAAGTGTTTTTTTTAAATTTCCTTCCACCCTGCCCCCGCCTCACCACTCCAGTCTGGTAGCAGCCGCTACTACCCAATAGTGCTGATTTCGTTCCATAGGAGATCCCATCTATGAGATGTCGTGGCTAGAAAGCATGGCTGCAACTCTCCCAATGCCAGGCCAATGCCTCAATCCTTTTGGCGCATGGGACAGCAGAGTACAGCAGCAGAGTGACGGCAATGCATCTGCAAGCCATTAATGGCCCTCAGTTGTAGCAGGATGAGTTGCCCCCAACCATTAAGGGGTGCTAGAGCTGCTCAGTTTTGCATTTTCCAAAGCTTGCTAAATGAATAAGCAGACATCATAAACATGCATACCCTTGATTTGCATTAGGCCTTGGGTGAAATTTAAATTACGCTGGCATAATTTGTGTAATTTCAAGAATTTCGCATTATGCTTGTTATGAGAAATTCCCAAATTATGCGATCAAACCACGTTGTGTAACTATCCACATTTCACGCAAAGTTTTACCAGTTGCACTCAGGAATGTGGACAGAATGTCAGCAACTATTGCTTCCATCAATTGTGTTTTTGTGCTATTTTTTTACAGTGAAATGCATCCTTTTGTGAAAAATGTATGCAAGGAGACATTTTCTGCTAGCGCTGAATGATGGGTTTGCAGTTTATGTAACTGTGCATAATTTTGCTTAAGTATTCTGAAATTTTGTATAATTACTCAAAAGAAAACTATGCAAATTTTGTACATCCTTTTGTATGTCAGTCATCATGAAATAGTGAATACATAAAATGGTAGCTGGGCTGTCCGTTGCATGCTGCCTGAAGAGGAGGGGTGTGTAAAATTATAAGGTGGCTGAAGAAATTGTATGAAAATTTAGATTTTACAATTTCAGGAATTTGCTATTTTTTTTTTTTTTTACTTATGCCATATGGGAAGTTTTGTCATTCATGTAGAAATTTCTGCATAAATTCTGCTTTATGCACGCAGTATGCCAAGGATGAGCCGTTACTATGCAAGGGATATTTTTAATAAAAAGGGGGGGGTTTGCCCTCGTACTCCACCCGCACCTGGGCAATATGACCAGCAAGAAACAAAAAAAGGGATGCGGCGGAAAAAATCTAACAAAAGAGACAATTTATAGACCTAAAGGAAACCTAAATTAATCCCTCGTCGGAGAACTATTCTCTTTAAACCATATATCATATTAAAAAGACACTCATACTGGACTGAGATCTAGATGCTTTATCAAAAAAACCATCAATTATATACATTTACATACCATAAAAGTGATACAAAACAATTACAATACCCACATTATATACATATACATCAATAATCTTATATTGTCTTTTATCTCGCAAACAAAATCCTTGTAACCCAAATTTCTTAAAGGGCTGCGATAAACAATTTTTTGCAGATACCTATGGTTCACAACCCATATCTGCAAGAAAACCCGTATCTCAACACCGATCTGGGGAATAATACATCTACACCCCCTTCTTTTTACATGGTATTGTAGTTTTTTCTTTTCTCAAAGTGAAAGTTTGTCAGGATTTCTTGCAACTGTAAAGTCGACGCGTTTCAGCCCATTAAATATGGGCCTCATCAGGACTGAGGGCACAAAGGAAACCTCTGTGCCTCATTAGTAATACTACATCTATCGAGACACAAACGATGACACCTGGAATACAGGACTACTCTGCAAGGGATAGGCAAAATATTGCCAACTATACCCATACTATGCTATAGATGGCTCACTATTATGCCAGGGATAGCAGGAAAGTCAACGGAAATGCCCACATTACGTTAAGAATGGGCCACTGTCAAGCAAGGGATAGGCAGAATATCACTAACAAAGCCCACATTTAGACGATCACAGACCACTACTATGCAATTAATTGCCAGAATTTCACCATCAAGGCCTTCGATGCCTCATAGATAGACTCAACCACTGCAACACCCTACTAACCCCCAAAGGCAAACACTTGCACAGAGAGCAGTTACTTCACACACAGTCATTCTCACATCTCTCACACAGATACACTCTCACATAAACACAGGCTGTCTCATTGAAACATGCACTCACACATGAAAATTTACAAACGAACAATGTTTCTTCAAAATATTTGTATTCACATTCACACTCACATACTCACATTCAAACCTTCTCAAACGTGCACTGTGATGACTCTACATGACTCTACATGACTTGCACTTTCACTCTGTTGCACTTGCACCCATTCATATGCTCACAAACTCGTGCTCTTACTCACACTTGTGCTCACTCACATACTTCTCTCACAGTCTCACTTTGTCACCACACACACACACGTCATAGACGCTAAGGGCCTGATTTAGATTTTGGTGGACGGGTTACTCCATCACAACGGTGACAGATATCCTGTCTGCCGAAATATAAATTCCATAATATCCTATGGGACTAATGTTTCAGTGGACAGGATATCTTTCACTGTTGTGTTGTGAGTCTCCTATAGGGCTCACTGTAGTTTTGCCTTATGTTAGCCCCAGTACATACAAAATTGGCCGCCTTTGCTTTGCACACGTTATGCAGTAACACACTTGTTTTTGTGCCACGCTGTTATTTTCTAAATAAGATGCACATGTTTTATTAATCTGTTCTTCTGCTGGGATTTAGTCTGTACAAAGTGCAAGGCCAAATAACATTTGGCCCTATTTTTCTTTGTGGTCAGACACTAACACTTAGACACAATAGAGAAAGGCAGCTAGTGTTTTTCGAACAGAGCAAGTCTTATTCTATAAGCCAACACTTTCAGTTCTAAAAACAGAGCGAGACAAGACATGCAGAGTAAGGGTCCTGAGATGAACGAGCTAAGAGCCTGTAATGTAGACCAACTGATTATGACTCTCAGGTATGGGGTCCGGCACTAATCCCAGAGATCTTTAGTATAATATAGTATTTACATAGCAAGGGTTAGCTTGGGCTGATTTGTCATTCACTGTGACAGGGCTTTTCATTGTGTACAGTTTATTAATTGTGCTAATCACATTCTTGACTTGCATATGTCTTCTAATTGCAGCTCAGTTTTTACATGATAGAGCAGGGTAGTTTCAATAAGTATCGTAAGCTTTATACTTGTCTCTTTCAGTTTATTGTGGACACCTGTGAGTGAGAGAACGAAAGGTGACGACCTGTTACCGTGACTCCTAAGAGAGTTCAGAGCGTTGTGTTCTGGGGTGCTGTCTCTCTGGAAAGTTAGGGGAGCAGGTAAAGCACTATGAGTTTGCCTGGATTTGGGGCCAGAGGCACTGATGTGGTAAAGTGACTGAGTCCCTACATGCTGACGTCCCGAGATCCCCGGCATAGTTCTGTTTCTGAGCAGAATCTCTGCAACAGTTTTGATGAAGTAACCCGTCCGGTGAAATCTAAATCGGGCCCTAAGGGTTAATTTCTTGGATAACCACGACAAATACAAACTTAGAGCAAGATAAATGTCCTTGCATTAAATCATTGAAATAAATCGACTTTTAAGTAGGGAAAGTTGTAGTGTAGCTCCTATTTCCCTAATAGGCTCTGCGCATTGGAATAATATATCCTATAGGTTTGACATAGGACTAAGGTCAGTATGTCCCTATCGAGTATATTAAACTTAATTACTTGTGCCAGCTAGCTCAGAGGCCACTAGAAACTCCTTGACAACAAGAAGGGAGTAGTTTCTGGCAGCCGCAAAACATGACCACTATGTTTCCCTTTAGAATCAGAACGTGTCCCAGAGTCGTGGAAACAATAGATAACTATTTCACTCAGCTCAATCGTGCATGCTTAGTTTTCTCCAAGTTACACAGAAAGAAATAGACGGGCGTTTTCAATAAAAGATTTATTGAACAGTCTTGTTTCTGGTGTAAGTTAAATGTGCTGTTACGATCACAAGACAGTATGCGAGATAAATAATGTACAGTGTGAGCAGTAGAAATAAATAATACTGCGATAGCATTATCTTTTAGTATAGATGCCGTTACATAAATAACACAGACTAAAAATGCGAGTACTCATACGATGCGTTTCTAATCTAGTTCTACCCCAATGTACCTAACCTAACCTAGGTGTAGGGAGAGGTATGAAGTAGGTGAAGTATTCCTTACTATGGTATACTAAGAGTATGTTAAGCCTAGTATGCCTAGTATGCCAAGAGTCCCTCTAGGTTCTTATCAGCTCCATACCTGAAGAATGAGAGAGGTAGGAATCTCTTTGCCAGACTCGAACTCCAACACCCCACAAGGGAAGTTAGATCACTGGAAGCTGGACTCTCTGCGTGCAGGGATGACAGCGTCTTCTCAGTGCGTCAGGCCAGGAAACGGGCTCCTCTGAAGTCGAGGTCTCCTCTAGTTTACAAGGGCTAGGGAAGGTATATTTATACCTGAGAGTACCTAGGAATGTTTAGTATTGACGTGAGTCGGACAGCGAAAGACGTCATGAATGAACCCCTAAGGAATAACGGTTCATGCATAATATATGAGTCCTTGAAGAAATCAATAGTCCTGGACTAGGGAAACTCCCGCAGCCTAAGGGTCTGTTCTTCATGTACTCGTTGTGACGTTAGGGTGGATGGATGTCGGAGACCATGCCTGTATTTGGAGTGCATGGTTTAATACCTAAATAAGGCCTGGGAATTTATGCCTATATAAGGGCAGGGCGAATTGTGCCTATATAAGGACATGATACTGGAAAGCCCGTTATGGACACCCTAAGAGGAATACAACACCCACTCCACTTTCGTGTATACGATAATACTAAAATGCTAAACATTTAAAATGCTAAACATAAAATGGAGCACCGCATATTTTCAAAAATATTTCTTAAAAATATTTAAAAACATAATATAAAATGCAAAAGGTACTGTACATTTGAAGCAATTGCTTATCATTTCAGGCATAAAAGTTCGAAAATAAATGCAATTGGAATGAAAATAAGCAATAATATTTACATGTGACAAAAAAATGATCGATAAGTTTGTTCAAAAATCAAAGTCATTTCATGTCATGAAAATCAATGAACTGTTTTTAGACACATAAGATGACTAAATGTCTGTGGAAGGACCGCCAAGTCTGTACTATAAGGCTAGTTCTACTTTAAGCAGATTGAAGTGCCATTTTCATTCGAAAAATGGGAAAAAGTTCAATTTTGGTAGAGTTCCAAGTTTTTGTAGAATGAAGGCCAAATTGTTACTGCATCTCTGGAACACTGTATGCTGAATCAGAGTCAATTTACGGGTCTGGTGTAAACATGAGATCATCTATTTCTACAGACAAAACATCATCCACTGTAGTTGGTGTTAGTTGGAACACCTCGTGAAGCAGGTTAATCGCACAGAGATGTGAAGCATCGCTTTCAGCATTGATCGCCGCAGCAATGTTCGCGTCCGTTGTTACCTGTGTGCCTGTAGATCTTTCTCGTACCTCAGCAGCAGCCGGAAGCGTCTGTGAGATCTCAATGAATGCTGACATCAGGATAGGAAGCCTCTGGGGACAACACAGAGCATGGGCCGTTATTGGGTCCAGCAGAGTATCGACATCCGTTGGCGTAGCTGATGGAAATGTTAGACAGGTGTCCAACACGCATTCTACACCGCATAGCAGGCATTGTAGAACAGGTAAGATGAAATCTTGCCAGATTGGTCTGAATGACAGGAACCACGTGGTATTAAGGTCCCGTAGACGATTTATGCCCAATAGCTGTACTATTTGCTCACGGCACTTTCGTTCAAGGAGAGCTTTCTCCATTTCGCTCGGAGTGATGTCGGCGAATAGGCTGGCCATAGCGCAATAGCAGGAAGAGAAATAGAATTCCGGCAACAACTGATAGAATTAATGGTATGCCACCAAACACCGAATGTGCAAAGTTCGGGATGATTCCGAGTATTGCCTGGAAAGGTGCTAACAGACCGGAGCAGATGCTCTTAAATACATGTACAATTCCGGTTGTATCAGACATATTGAAGATTCGTCCTATCATTTCTACGAAATGTATAGGGCAGTTTGTATGTATTAAAGTCTGTATCTCAGCCGAAGTCCTTGCAATTTGTAGGTCAAAGGCACTGTTTGCTGTAAAAGCATGGCTTTCATTCTGCTCAAAGTATCAAATCTTATAAAAGAGACGTTCAGCGAAGGCCATAGAGGCGACTCCCTGACTGTGTCTATTGGGGCAAACAATACTTGCATACAGCAAGTGACCCTGGAGTTGACCGTTACTAGATATGGGATGCCTGGCAGCATGCCACAGCAGCTCTGATCATTCAACATGAGGTAACTCCCATTAGAAAGTTGTCCAAACGTTGGATTAATCACAGCAGCTGGTGTACCCTGCTGATGGCAAGACAAATTTGCCACAGAACCATTACAAGCCCCGTGTAAGGAAATGTCCTGACATATAAGCGAACCGCTTAGTGCACGTTTACAGTTTGTACCGCTCAGAAACACTTCACGATCCCCACTCCAACATCTATATGTATACGGTAAATCCCAAGAGGTCTTAATGTAATCCATACCCAACCTTTCATATTTGCCTGCTTGCATTTGTCTGAGGCAATACTGAAACTGAAAAGTAGTCACAGGTAGTGTGATTTTGCCATGAATAAGCCATTCTGTAGCTGGTTTTTCTGCCACTGTGAATGGTAACTTGTCCAGTTTTTCAATGCTCAGCACTGTATACCTTGCTCCTCTTTGTGCCAATTCGATCTGTTTATCAGTGAGATTGTATTCTGCAAACAGAGCCGTTGTGTTGATAAAACGCCAAGGCACATAGCCCGCTCACAAAGATTGCAGCGTCCAGCTTAATAACATAATAGAACGTAATTGAGACTGGCCTTGTTGTAACATCGCCAAATCTTGTTCTAGTATGTCGATAGCAGAGGATACAATGCCGTCCAGTGAATATATTCTGGAGGACAAAGTTGTTAACCCATTGTCGATCACAGAGAGTGTTTTCTCTAAATTAATACGATCAAGTTCACGTATTCGTTCTGCGGCCTCCATCTGTGATACTTTCCATGCTTCATTGTAGGCAGCATAAATGCCGGCATATATGAAACGTTTTTGACGCGGTTTTCTTGGTTCAAGCAAGAATTCCCTAAGGTCTGCGTCCTTTTCAAGTAAGGTTAAGTGTTGTTTCACATCCTGTAGTGTAGATTTATGCAGCCAATCGAGGCATAGTTTCCCTACACTGTATGTTGTTACTTCCCCCGGATGTTGTCTTTGGACATATCTTGGGTCTGGCCTGTTAATAGTAAAGCCCTGAGTTTTATTCAGGAATCTTTCCTGACAGTTATTCGTGTCTGTGGGCCAGATCAACCATTTTTTCCAATCAGGATTAGATCTGTTGAGTTGTAGTATATTGTCAACTGTCACCACTGCCTGTGTATTATTATCACTTGCAGGTGTTGGTACAGAAGGTTTGTTCATTTCCTTAATCTTGGCTAAACCAAGACAAGATGTTTGTTGGACAGTTTCATTCAAAAACATTATTTGTTCAGGGATGATACAGGCTCTAAATAAAGCTTCTATCCCCTGCACTTGCCATTCTTTAGCACCCCACACAGTTTTTGTGTCTATTGTGTCTTTCCAAAAGTCGAAACCCTGTCTAGACAGTTGGGCATTAAATAATGCAGAATAAATCTGTTTTGTATTTGTTAACATAATTTTCAGTCCTGTCTTGTTTATATTTTTATAGTAAAACATTTCTGGATCAGATGTATTATAACCTGAAAAATATGGAAATTTACTAGCAAATGTTTTTGAACTACCTTTAAGTGGTGTAGGACAATGTTCCCATTGGTTAAACATAAACACATTTCTTGGATATGCAGTTTTATGCAAATAATGATGACCATAGTGGTTATAACAATACAGTTTTTCATAGTCTGATGAACCCTCTAAATATTCATTTTTAGAAAATGCAGCAGATTTTTCCAGGTCAAACATTATGTTATTAACAGTCTCAAAGTCCCAATCATCAGAATAGGTACTGGACGAGATTAGATCGTTAGATTAAACAAATGTGGAATGTTCAATTGTTCAGTCGGACCGAATATATCAAAATCTGTTTTGTCCCACACTATACCATCGTGTATAGGAACAGCTGTGATGTTCACTGATGACAAGTCTCTTGCTTCACGATGGGAAGATTTATGAGGTTTCAAAAGTACGTTCACGCCTTTTCCTTCAGTGTTCACATGGATGTATCTGCCACTTATAAGCACGCTCACAGTTGTAACCAAAGCTAGCCAGAGAAGGAAAACAAAAGTCCAGATATAATCCAGAGTTCAATCCATGGAGAAACCAAATAAGTCTTTTTCAGAAAGTGAAGAAAGTCTTGTACTTGCTGCTTGAATTTGAATGATGCTGGCGTCGTTTCAGGTTCACTCGGATCTTCTGAGAACGTATCAAAGTTAATGAAATAGCCAGAAGCAGTTCTATCAATTGTTTGAATTGCATCAGGATTTGTAGAAATCACTGGAACCAGTCGATCACTTGCTACGTTGGTGTAGACAGGTGTATTTGGATGAACTGTTATTTGGTGTTCAAGAGGGATGAGTTCCATAGCGTTGTTGCTTAGTCCTTCATCTGTTACTGCTGAATTCTCGATGGTTATCAGTCTTTCAGTCTGAACCTCTTGGATAGTAGCGAGAGGAGTGCGTCTGCTACTAGGTCGGAGTCCACGAGGCCTACTATTTAGTATTGGCCACATACTGTGGTTTGATCAGGTCGATGGACACAAATCTTTTCTCCTTTCTTCCAGCAAGGGGCGGCAGAAGTACTGTTCTTGTTCCTTGAACTGCTAGGACAGGTACTGGTTGTCTGTAAGAAGGTCCAAATTCCTTCTTGTCCGCAATTTTTTCTCTGACCTGATCCCCAACTTTTGGAATCCAGACAGGCCTTGCTGGGACCGCCGATTTTTCCCCAGTGGTGGTTGGCTGTAGGAATACGTTGCTTTGTTTCGTTCTTAATTTGTTTAAGTCCTGTAAAACAGCCAAACGATCTTTGATATCAAAAGGTTTATTTTCCACCACTGTGCCTACGTGTTCAAGGTCCGGTACCCACATTCTTGTCCCAAATAGGACCTCATATGGAGTGACCCCCCCTAGAGAACTTCTTGGCAGGTTATTCAAGGAGCGTTGTACCCCACTAAGGTGTTTGACCCACCCATCACCCGAACCTAATACCCTAGCTGTTATAGACTGCTTTATGTCCCGGTTTTTCCTTTCCACAACCGAATTTCCCTCAGGATGGAATGGAGAGGAGTACCGCAATGCAACGCCCAGACTGGCCATGGCTTCTTTGTAAGCCCGAGAGCTAAACGCAGGACCCTGGTCAGAATGTAGCGTGCCTATTGCGTATATGCCGATAAAGACTCGCAAATCTTTTATAACAGTTCGAGCGTCAGCCGAGCGCTGAGGCCATAACCATAGGAACCTAGATTCAGTATTTGTGGGAATGCCTTTGTCCAGTAGGACGCAGGTGCGTAGATAGTCTAATGCTGTCTAACAATGGTGTCTGCACTGGGTTGCCGCATTCGCAGCATGGTGTCTGGTGGCTCTCTCGCTGTAATTTACAGTCTAAGCAGTTGTTGATGAATATGTGAATTTCTGTATTCATTCCAGGCCACCAGTACATCTCTTTTAAAGTCAAAATTGTTTTAGAGATCCCTTGATGTGCCAGACCTTCCCCAAATGTGTTTCATAAATCAAGGCTGCTCTACGTTCCATGTTTGGAATTACCCTATCCCCCACTCCAGGGATTCGAGCAAAAGGAACGTTGTTCGCATCAATTACATAAGAGTACTTGAGTGGAAACTTTTTTGGTAATGCTGCACTGCTGCCTTTGCTCGAAGCATTGACAGCCAACATTATCTCACCGTCTATTTTTCTTTTTTTGAACGAGTGATCGCAGCTACGGAAACAGTCTGCTCAGCCCCCTTTGCGGCTTCATCAGCCAATGAATTTCCTGCAACGTGAACGCCATCACGTTGATGACTCAGTGTGTGGATCACGTGAGCCTTTGGTAGTTCGTTTTTCAACTGAACTACTTGTTCCCAAAGCATTTTGTGCTTTATTGTGCCACCTTTCGCATCTTTGAAACCATTTTCAAGCCAGTTTTGTATATAGTCATTATACGACTGAACACAGTAAAAGGAATCGCACACTATTAGTGTGGGGAATTCTCGATCTGTACTTTCAAGTGCCAGTTTGAATGCTTGTAGTTCAGCTCGCTGAGCTGTACAATTTCCTAGAGACTGAGTTTTTGTGACCATAGGTCTGAAGATGCCATTTCGCATGCGACCTTTAACGATTGCACACGCTGCACTGTAAGCTTGCTTACTCCCTATTGCGGGTTGTGCGGATCCGTCAGTGTAAATTATAAATTTGTACTGATCGAGAGGCAGAATTTCAGTAGGCAGGGGACATTCATGTTCATACTGCAGGAATGCTTGTGTTTTTAAATCTGGATCAAAAACATATTCAACATCTGTTGCAGCAAGAGAATTAACCCATTGTATCCATCTTGGATGTAATGCTTTAGCATTTGGAATGCTTGCTTTTGTGACCGCTTCTAAAGCTGGTACTGGGGTGACGACGATAATGCGTTTCCCTTGGGCTAAGGCTCTTTCTTTTGCTACAGCGGTTTGAACTGCTGTTAGAATTTTTTCAGTTGAACTGAAGCGCATTTCCGCTTGTGTGTACAAATGAGATTTGTACGCTATTGGTATTTTCTCACCCTCATTGAAAGTTAAGTAGGTGAATCCACATTGACCCGAAATTATTCGGATCACCAAATTGCGTTGACTTACGCGTGTTTGTAAGTGATTTATTGCTAACATGTTAGCTTGTAGTGAAAGCAAGATTTCTGTGTGTTCTTCTGTCCAGTTTCTGATCGAAAAATCAGGTTTGATTAATGCGTAGAGAGGTTTAACCCTTTCTGCATAATTTAGAATGTATGTTCTTCCAAAATTTAGGAAACCCAGGATGGATTGTAAGTTTTTTTGCGTTTTTGGAGGTTGGAGCAGCGCACACTTTTCTAAAAAGTTAGCTGCCAAGCTCTTGCCTTCACTTGAAAGCTCATATCCTAGAAAGAGGACATTGAGATGGGCAATTCTGGACTTTTTAAAGTTGAATTTGTAGCCCTCAGAGGCGAAACCCAATATAATGGTGCTCACCCTGTTCAAGTGTTTGTCCAGGTCATCGTCTGTCAGATAAATGTCATCGACATAGGACAATGCCTCATTGTCATAAATTTGTAGTAACTCCATTACCCTCACTGAGAATAAACCTGGGCTATTCTTGAACCCTTGTGGGAGTCGACAAAAGTGACGCTGTGTCCCCATTATGGAGAATGCTGTTAAGTACCTGCTTTCAGGTGCTATATTTTGACAAAAGAAACCATTTGAGATATCTAATGTGGTTTTATATTTTTTACGCACAATGTTATACATTAATGCTGTGCTATGTGCATTTTGCACTGCAAAAGTTTTAGAACAAGTGTTTAGGTGTCTGTAGTCCAAAACTAGACGATATGTATTGTCTGGTTTGGAGACAGGAAACAAAGGATTGTTCATTGAGGAGGTGCATGTTTCAATCACCCCTTGGTATTCAAGTTGATCTAAGATCTCCCTGACCTGTTTTTTAGCTTCTTGCTTTATTGGGTACTGCCGTTGTGCAGTTGGTTCATGTTTCAGATGTATTTTATGGTGAGGTGAGTCCTCATCCCATCCTACATGATTTTTATATAATGCTGGGGCCTGGGCTACTGCCCATTTCCTGGCATATGTATATTTTAAGTTTATTGGAATATGGTTGGAGAAGGCAGGCATAATAATGTCCTCGCCATGTGGGCACTCCCTGACAAATTGTGGTGGCCAGTCTTTTTCTGCTAGAAGTATGTCATAGCCGTTTGATAGTCTTTCCCAAAAAAGTTATTTCACCTGTCTAGGTTTGTCTCCCTCCATCCGGAGTGTTATTTCATATAACCTTTGTGGAGTACTAACCCTGGTGTCTACAGTCTCAACTGTGATGTACTCATTCAAGTCCACTATCTCCAGAAGTTCCTTCACGTTCTGGCGAACTATTGTGACTTCTGCTGCACTGTCCAGCATTGTCTGAGCCCATTCTCCGTTCTTGAGTTGTGTTCTCAGTATTCTCGGCATGTCTGATCTTTAGACCTGCTACTTTCTTTTTGGAGAATTGAGGTTTTGTTTTAGTTTTTGGAGCGTGTTTGTCGTCTTTCGATTTCACACGTTCTTCTCTGTGTTCCGTCCGTCATCTTCTTTCCGAAGTCTGTGATGAGATCTGAAAGGGACGAGAGGAACGTGTATCAGTATCTTGATACCTATCAGGTTTTCTCAAATTATCCCTATTCCTGAGGTTATACCTCCTTTCAGAGGGCTCCTTTTGAGGAGACCTACCTCGGGATTGAGAACGTTTCTCGTTTGAAATTTGTTTATTAGTTTCCCACTTCTTTTTAGAAGATGTAGGAGTTTGTTTAATAGAGTCCTTCTCAGGACTTTCAGATAGCTTCGGCTTCACTGGTCTTCCACCCAAACTATCTCTGCCTAATTCTGCATAAGATTGTTCAATTATTCTGGGTAGCTCTGTTTGATGTTCTGTAACGTCAAATTCCCTTAATTTTTGGCGGATCGCAACTGCTGCTGCCTCTCCTTTAATATTAGATAATATTATTGTTGAGACCTGGTCGAAATTTTTCAGTAATTTCATACCTAAATTTAGAGCAGGCTCTGCCCCGCATTCATTTTGAATTTGTTTGAGGACATCAGGTATTACCGCAATGGACGGAATGCCATGTGTTTTAGTATAGATGGCAGCAAAGACCGAGCCCCAAGTGGTGCAGTCTTCCAGTTGTGGTGTGATCCCCATTGGTAAACTGATTGTCAGTATTCTGTGTTTCTCATACGGGCTAGTATTTGGAAATACTGCTTTGATTTGAGTAATTTTTTGAGCTATCCAGATTGGAATTTGCTCACGTTTTGTCTATGGTGTAATTTTTAGTGTATTCCCCTGGTGAGGGGTTTGATTTGGAATTGTCAATGGTGGTTGGACTGTGAAAGTCCGCATGACATATTGAACCAATTGTCTGTAAATTTTTATTAACTCTGTGAGTTGAGTAAGTAATTCCTCGTCTGACATCTCTTCAATGTCAGGATGAGGTGTGTAGCCGGCTAGAATCGGCCATGTTGCTCCTGGTCTACCTAGTGGACCGAGCCTAGTAATGTTTTTGTGATGTTTTAGGGTGCCTTTAAACCAGAGCTGATGCTCCTGGTATGTTAATGGAATGTCAATATCCTCGAAAGGAATGTATTCCTCTGGTGGTTCATCTTCTTTGTAGAAGTGAAATGTCTGTGATATTGGATTGCATTCAGGAAGTATTACCCATGAATAGAATACCTCTGTCTGAAAGGATTCATGTGCCTCTATCACGAAAACTGCTCTACCTCCTCTTGGCGGTAGGCCATGTTTTATAAGTTTTAGAGTGATGGCTCTTCTTAAGTTTTGAGGGATGTCTATAACACCCTCCTCGGTTTCATTTAAACCTGTAATGTTAAAAACTGCTTGGGCTGGATCAGCCGCAGCTCCACCGTTTTCGGTGTTATTGTCGTTGTCAGGCATTTTGAGTTTTGAAAAATGTAGAACAAGTTTCAAGGAAACAAAGATAAGGTGCACAATATTTTGGAACACTGTATCCTTCAACGTTGAGCTAACCAAACAGCTAATATATAGGGTGTTTCCCTATGTAGCCATGGTGGATACCTAACCCTGCCCACTCCAGACGTCTTTTGGAGTATATGGGTAGGGGTCTCTGAGAGAAAAAGCACGGCCGAGTTACTCAGTATCTAACGTTGAATTACCGCCTTACCAAACCGTTGGGCGCCATGTAGTGTAGCTCCTATTTCCCTAATAGGCTCTGCGCATTGGAATAATATATCCTATAGGTTTGACATAGGACTAAGGTCAGTATGTCCCTATCGAGTATATTAAACTTAATTACTTGTGCCAGCTAGCTCAGAGGCCACTAGAAACTCCTTGACAACAAGAAGGGAGTAGTTTCTGGCAGCCGCAAAACATGACCACTATGTTTCCCTTTAGAATCAGAACGTGTCCCAGAGTCGTGGAAACAATAGATAACTATTTCACTCAGCTCAATCGTGCATGCTTAGTTTTCTCCAAGTTACACAGAAAGAAATAGACAGGCGTTTTCAATGAAAGATTTATTGAACAGTCTTGTTTCTGGTGTAAGTTAAATGTGCTGTTACGATCACAAGACAGTATGCGAGATAAATAATGTACAGTGTGAGCAGTAGAAATAAATAATACTGCAATAGCATTATCTTTTAGTATAGATGCTGTTACATAAATAACACAGACTAAAAATGCGAGTACTCATACGATGCGTTTCTAATCTAGTTCTACCCCAATGTACCTAACCTAACCTAGGTGTAGGGAGAGGTATGAAGTAGGTGAAGTATACCATAGAGTATGTTAAGCCTAGTATGCCTAGTATGCCAAGAGTCCCTCTAGGTTCTTATCAGCTCCATACCTGAAGAATGAGAGAGGTAGGAATCTCTTTGCCAGACTCGAACTCCAACACCCCGCAAGGGAAGTTAGATCACTGGAAGCTGGACTCTCTGCGTGCAGGGATGACATCGTCTTCTCAGTGCGTCAGGCCGGGAAACGGGCTCCTCTGAAGTCGAGGTCTCCTCTAGTTTACAAGGGCTAGGGAAGGTATATTTATACCTGAGAGTACCTAGGAATGTTTAGTATTGACGTGAGTCGGACAGCGAAAGACGTCATGAATGAACCCCTAAGGAATAACGGTTCATGCATAATATATGAGTCCTTGAAGAAATCAATAGTCCTGGACTAGGGAAACTCCCGCAGCCTAAGGGTCTGTTCTTCATGTACTCGTTGTGACGTTAGGGTGGACGGATGTCGGAGACCATGCCTGTATTTGGAGTGCATGGTTTAATGCCTAAATAAGGCCTGGGAATTTATGCCTATATAAGGGCAGGGCGAATTGTGCCTATATAAGGACATGATACTGGAAAGCTCGTTATGGACACCCTAAGAGGAATACAACAAAGTCTGAGAAAGTACTGTGAGGACGGTTCTGCTAGTGCATTCAAACCCACACAAATATAGGCTATAATCAGTTAATCAGCTCCCCTAAGGCAAACCAGTAAAGCCACCCCAAACACACTGGCACACACCCTCACACTCACGCATACACCCTCACTCCCCTCTCCCAGATTCACCAAAAAATAAGGTACCTTCTCGAACACTCCACTCTCCTTCCACCTTGTTCTCCTACAGGGCTCCTCCCTTCTGCGGTGGGTTGGCTGCACAAGTCTGTGCGTCCCTTAGTGAGGAGACATCTTATAGTCCTGTCAGAAGCCAGATGGGCTGGGGATGAACATTCTTCTCTTGCAGGTTAGCCCACGTTTCCTCTCGTCTTCTTTGACCATAGAGGGCAAACATGCAGTTTTTCCATTGACCAAAGAGGCTTCTATATGTGACATGTTCCTTTGTCTGGAGCACCCTCAGCATGTCAGCTCGGACTGTGCCTCTTTGAGTGGAACACTTCTGAAATACATTACACAAAGATGCACAATCTATGGCTTAGTGCAGCTCTACCAACCCCCTCCCTCCCCTGTGCTGTTGACATGTGCATGTTGCGACATCAGTGGAAAGGACACACACTCACAATCATTTCTGCAGCTTCAGCAAGTGGCTAGCAGCTTCTCCTTGTGTGCGTGCAGCTGCTGAGGGGCACTGCCCTATTGCCCCTAGGGACTAGTCTCTACCTTTGAGCATCCACACCATTGTGTGGGTGTGGGTATTGGCAAACATTTGCATGCAACATTCCACTCTGGGTAGATCAGACATGTGCTCCTGTGAGATGCAGTACATCTGTACACAAGTTAGAAATGTGGAAAAAACTTCCCCAAATTGTTGAGGATATGGCGACAAATATTTTCTGCATGGAGATAAATAAGTTTGCACTTTTTGTAAGCATTTCCACATATGCAAAAATGCAGCACTTACTTTTAGCTTAAATATGCATCATTTATATTTGCACATAAGTAAATACTTACTTATCCGAGTACTACTGGCGAACTATGATTGTCACAGCTTCCCAAGAGTCGTTATTGAATTCATTATTTAAATGAAAAAAATGTGTAAATTTTCTAATGTAGATGTAAAGCTCCGGGTGTAGATTTGTGTCATACGGCAGAGAAGACTGCAGGCATGTTGTGTTAGCTTGCCCAAATATTCTGGAGGCTCTGAAACAATAGGTATAAACGTTGTTTTGGCAGGAACAATTTAGAATAATCCCTATATTTCTTCGAGGGTTATGTTTAACAATTTAAAAACGCAACTGCTACAAATTAAAATGTAAATGAAATGCGATTAGAGTTGATTGCTTTCTCTTTTAATATTTTTGTCTTGTGTCATAGAGTCATGAACATCTTATGTTTTAAGTTTGCTAATAGGGCCGTTTTTAGGCCAAGGGGCAAGGGCTGCCAAAGGCTGGAGGAGAGGAGTCACAGCCTCACTTTCCAAGACTATGATTGTAATACTATTGTAATATTCCGGGCCAACACAGGATTTTGGAGCAGTCTGCATCGTTTTTTGCTTCCAAAGGCTAACAGGGGCACTTAGGGCCTGATTACTCTGTTGGCCGGATTGCCTCCGACCGACATCGCCGTGGATGCGGAACCGACCGACCTTAGGTTGGCGGTCCCGGCTCCGCAATTAAGATAAATTATGGGGAGTTTTGTTAATCCCTGCACCGTGTGGCAGGCACCGTGCCTGTCACTTGGAGCAGGGATTAACAGGGTGGCACCATATGTGTCCCCCAGCCCTCAATCGGAGGCCTCTGTTGCCTGCTAGGGGCCCCCAAAGTTGCTTTCTGACAGGCTTTTCATGTCGAAAAGCCCAACATGAAAAGCCTGTGGGAAACCGACATTGTAATCCCAACAGCTGAAACAATATCCTTAAGGGATTACATGCCGGTTCCGACTGGCCAATGGGCTTCTTGAGCCCGCCAGAAGCCAGCCGGAATGACCGGCCAGTTTCAATTCCGACCGCCGTATTCATAGTACGGCGGTCGGAATTGAAACCGAAGATGTCTGACGAAAAGCCTCGGACCTGCGGTCGGAGGCTTTCTGACCAAAATCAAAATCAAAATCAGGGCCTTAGACTCTTATGGGCAGTTGTTGAGGGCAGTTGTAGGGGTGGGCGTTACTCATGTAATTTTTACGTGTAGCGTAATCATGGGGAATTACCTAAGAATTCCACAAGATTACTCTTGAATTACACGAGAAGAGTGACTGCCTTTAGTGCTATTTCTTAACACAAAAATGCCCCCTTGCATCCGAAATAGATGCAAGGATACATTTTGTACTAAGACATAGCTCTAAATGCAACAGAACATGAATAGCGAGTGCGAGCAGCTAGTCACGCTCACTAAATGTGCTCTTAGAGTAGGATTTTTCTCCAGCTTACTACCAGCATTTAGTGCTATTTTCTTAGCACAAAATGCACCCTCATGTCCAAAGTGGATGCGAGGATGCATTTTGCACTATGAAACAGCGCTAAATGCACAAGGAGGAGTAATTGCATAATTATCAGAAATTCTGTGTCAAAGAGTAATGCAGAATTACAAAATTATTCCAATTACTGTGATGTAATCAAAATTCTGCCCAGGACTAATCAGTAGGCGCAATGATCCCTGGTGGAGGACAGCCTGCAAAGTTTAGTGATCCCCACCAGGTCAGCAAACATTATGATCTCTGCTTCTCTGGTGGAGGACCACCCACCAAGGTTACAGATTCCTGCAATCAGTGAGATCTCTGTGCCTTCAGGGGAGGTGGAAGTGCAATAGCTCCATGAAAGGCACCAAACTTTTACTGAGTGGGTGTCATCTTTGTTGCACCTGCTGGGAAAAGGTTTCTTGTTTTCAAGAAACAAACTCCAAAAGTAGAAATGAGTTTATTGAAAACAAAAATCATTGGACCTGATAGCCAGGTGGTTTTCTCCCTGTGTGATGAGGTTATTGTTTGCATTCCCTGCTCAGGAACATTAAGCATTGTGTAATGGTCCCAGGGACTGTTTAATTTGAGCTGGTGGCTTCCGGTGCTCAGCACCGGCACTTTTCATGAGCACCAGTTAAGGACACATTAATTTACGAGGAGACTAAGTGATTTGCCCAGAATCACAGGATGTTGAGCCGACGCCGAGACTCGACCCTGGTTCCCCAGCTCCGAAGTCAGCAGCTCTGGCCATTACACCACATCCCCTCCCCACTTTCACAGTCAGTGGTTGGTTCTGTTTTAGGTGGTGCTAACAGGAGAAATGGGCTGGTGCAAGTAGCCTCCTAACGAGAGCCACTGCACTTATGTTTTTTTACAAATTAACCACTGGTCCCAGGCAAGGAAATCTAGTCACAGTTGCCCTGTCCTTAATATGGCATTGCAGCTGTCACTATGGTCTGGTGGAGCAGTGGTGAATGGGCCACTAGCTTAAATGTTTACACCAGCAGAGTGAGCCCGGGCTCCGCTGGGGTAACTCTGGTGCTCTCTGACCTCTCAATGAGTCATGGGAAATGCAAGGTTGGAGGAGCAAGAAGCTTCCCTCCTTGGTTTACCATAGAACATCCATTCCATCAAACTGTAAATGATGCAGAAAATCTCAAAGCATTTTTATTTATTTATTTATTTAGAATACAAAACATCAGTGTCCCTGATGACATTGGGAGTTTTATCCCAGTGCTTGGGGACATTGTTTCTTCCTGTCCAGTGCCATCTAGACATGAAAACCACAGCTTGCATGGTGTTGGAAATGTCACCTTAAGTAGGCAGGGCTTTGGATGTCTTGTCAGCCAGCAGTCCTCCAGGGGTCAAGGTGTACATTGGATGCAAGCAGAAACATGGTGTAGCACCTGCTACTTGTTGCTCTCCCTGAATAGTGCCCTAATCTAAAGTAAGTGGAAGCTCTTAACAGAACCTAAGGAATGACAGCTGCTGTCAGATGTCCAGGCCCATGTGTAGGAGAGGAGGTGCCCTAATCGCCCTCCAGCATACCTCTGCTTCCCATGGCTATTGGTAGATGTGGACTAAAAGTGACATGTAACTGCAAAACATACCTATGTCCTGGTGCACTCCAGAGATAAACTACCTGTGTCCAGGTGCATCCCACGTACCCAGGAGATCTGTCTTATGCAGTGCCACCCTGTCAGGAATCAGGTGAGGCGACAGGCATGACGGGGCTGGAAGCACCGGAGAATGGGCATGTGGAAGCCTAGACAGGAGGGAGTACTGGACCTCTAACTCCTGTGGATGCATCAGTGGTGTAGCAAGGGGGGGCGGTCCTCCCCCCCACTCTTACCGTCGACCGTGCGGGGCGGCCGTCGTGGGAATCACCAGCACCCTCCACCACCCGCTCTTACATGCAGCCGCCGGGCAGCAAATGCAGGGACCGCCACGGGCGGCACAACGGCTAGCTACGCCACTGGGATGCATGCTCACTCAGCTTCTGCGTAAATGTCATTTCCAGCTCAGGAGAGGTAGAGTCCAATTTATACATCCTGAGATCTTAGCCCAGTTACTAGCAATGAGGTTTCCGATCCTCGCTATAGTTTGCCCCCGTTTTGGAGTCTCTCTCTGTTTGTTGATTCTTTGTTAGTGCCCTCCTTAGTTTGTCTTCTTGGTTGTCTGTCTCTTATCCCAATTTCTTGTAGCATCTCACCTGTGTGTGTGCAGCAGTGTCCAGGGCCCTTCATTGGAGTCCTGGTCAGCTCCCGGCTTGTCATAGCATCATTCTCTGCTGGAAGTGGTAAGACTTGCTTCAGTTTGATATCTGTAGTTAAGTTCCAGCTGGTATCTATACTGACTCACTACTCTGTGCCTTACAGCTGGTCATATCTATCCCAGATTCATACCATCAAGGCAGAGTGGTGTTGTCTCTTGAAACAGACAAAGTCTCAGAGAGGGAGCTCCAGTCCTGGATTTCTGTCTTATCCCTTTTCCCTGTTTCTCCCTGATTGCTGTGTTCGGTGATACTTATAACTCTGTTTACCAATACAGAGGCTAAGGGATGGCAGGGGCTTTCTGCTGGTCCCTGACTCTGAATTTTTAAGTTTAATAAGCTGTATTGAAGTAATGTTCATCATAAAACATAGGGCAAAAGCGTAACAATATTGATAATAACCAACATATGAGATACAAATAGGCCATAAAATATAGCAGACAGCTGTTTACTCTTTTTGAGGTTTACATAGGAAGAAAGGGGGAGGAAAAGAAAGGGGAGAGATAAGATATATTTTGCACTGAGGATCAAATAGCAATAAATACTCATTAGAACAACAAGGATATAATTAACATATTTTTCATATAAATATTACAATGCTAAAAATTACTAAAGAGAAAAAGGCAAAGAAGTACAAATCATGGTGGCTGGAAGTTTTCAGAACGATTACAGGAGACCTGAGTGATTGAGATCTTATTTAAATAAATAGTTAGCTGCAACCAAAAGAGGTCTCTAATTACATGTGGATTACAACAGGAGGCAAAAGCAATATCCAACCTATGATAATGGCATACAGTGTTCCACCAAGATTTGACTGAGAGCTTGTTTGAGCATTTCCAATTGAATGTAATCTGTTGAAAAGCTAAAGCTAACATGAGGTCAAACAACCCTTTTTCATGAGACAATAACCCAAGTGACTCTGATAAACTTCCCATAAAGAGAACCTCCCTCAGCCCCACGCTATTCAACGTCAACGTCTACATGGCCCCGCTCGCCCGCATCGCCCGACAGCACAACCTCAACTCCATCTCCTACGCCGACGACACCCAGCTGATCCTCTCCCTCACCAAAGACCCTCACACAGCCAAAACCAACCTCCACGAGGGAATGACGGCCGTTTCCGACTGGATGAGAAACAGCCGGCTGAAGCTGAACTCAGACAAAACGGAGGCCCTCCGCATGCTTCGCAGGATCTACAAGTGGATCCCCACCGAAACCAGAAGGACGGTCACCCAGGCCCTAGTCAGCAGCAAACTGGACTACGGAAACGCCCTCTACGCCGGAACCTCAGCGAAACTCCTCAAACGGCTCCAACGCATCCAGAACGCTTCAGCACATCTGATCCTCGACATCCCGTGCCGCAGCCACATCACCCCCCGCCTGAAAGACCTACACTGGCTCCCCGTCAACAAGAGGATAACCTTCAAGCTCCTCACCCACGCACACAAAGCACTCCACAACACTGGACCAGCATACCTCAACTGCCGCCTCAACTTCTACACCCCCACCCGCCAGCTCCGCTCCGCCGACCACGCCCTCGCCTCCGTCCCCCGTATCCGAAGAGCAACCACCGGCGGCAGATCCTTCTCCCACCTCTCCGCCAAGACATGGAACACCCTCCCCCTCCACCTACGGCAGACACAGGACCTACTGACCTTCAGGAGACTCCTCAAGACCTGGCTATTCGAACAGTAGCAGCACCCCCCCTCCCCTCAGCGCCTTGAAACCCTCACGGGTAAGTAGCTCGCTTTACAAATATTATGATTGATTGATTGATTGATTGATATAGGAATATGTAAACTAAAAATAGTTGAGACACAAGAGCAAATTTGTAACCAAAAAGAAGCTACGGGTGCGCATGAAAACAGGAGGTGGCACACAGGTCAGACAAAAGGTGGTCACAGGACCAGCAAGTCTTATTATTAGAGTGTGGATACTTAGCTATGGAAAGGGGAGTAAAAAATAGTCTGTGATATAGAAAAAACATAGATTGAGTGGTGGATGCAGATCTAGAAATATTTAACGATTTAGCCCATATCTTGCTCCAAAAGTCAGTGCTCCATTCACAACCCAAATCCGTCTCCCATGCGAGTTCCATCTTAGTCTTAGAACGCTCCAGATCAGCGGAGCTAAAGAATTCATAAATCAGGGAGGCTCTTGGGGATACCGACAAGATTCTGAGAAGCGGATCTTGTATGGTCAGGGAATCCTCGGGGGAAGGGAATAAAAAACTTCCAGAATTACTTCAATGAGTAGCGAGAATTTGTGTAAAAACAAGCAAGGACATTTAAAAGTGGCTTGGAATTGAGGAAAAGAACAAGGAGAAATGCCATCAAACATGTCCTGAACCCAGATAATACTTTTAGTTCTCCAAGAGCTCCAAAACAAAGGTCTGTTATTGATGATAAGAAGACGATTATGCCAAAGAGGAGAACGCAGAAATGTGTTCCTAGAGATTATCTTTGGTTGACAGTGAGGTCTTAACAGTGAGCAAATATGTTTAAACAGCGGAAGAGATGTAAGATTAGTGTTGGCCGTAAAAGCGAGAATCTCTGGGATAGAGAAAGGGGTAAATAAGCAGCGGTCAATAGTAACCCATAAAGGGGTAAAAGAAGGAATACCCATAAAGAGCCAGTAAGAAGCTTGTCTAAGACAAAAAGCTTTATGATATAACCTAAAGTTTGGAAAATTCACACCTCTGTTAGATTTTAGTTTTCTGAGATGAGATAAAGAGATTCTAGATTTTTTACTATTCCACAGAAATTTAGAAAGAAGGGAGTCAAGATTTTATAAATAAATGGAAGGAATGTGGACTGGGATCATTGAAAGGAAATATAACATAATAGGAGTGACCATCATCTTGATAGAATCAAGGCGTCCCCACCAAGAAAGAAAAAGAGGATTCCAGGAGGAAAGTAGTTTGGAGATACGATCAAGACCATCTTTCATATTTATTTTAACTGAGTCCGAAATAGATTTGGTAAACCATAAACCTTGGTATTTAATTCTAGAGCTATTCCAACGAAATCCAGTTGGGTCAAAGGGATGTTTAAGGCAAAATTTGGTTATGGGAAGAATTTCCGTCTTGTCAGAATTACTTTTATAGCCCGATACCGTTGAAAAATCCCAAAATTCTTATAATAACGGGGGATAGAAGTTTCTGGGTTTGATATAAAAAGTAAGCTATCATCTGCATATGCAGAGAGCTTCAAGTGATGATCTCCATATAGAAACTCAGAAATAGAAGCATTACGACAAATGTGAGTCAGAAAGGGTTTGAGGGATAAAATAATAAGAAGAGGAGATAAGGGGCAACCTTATCGGACACCACGATGAAGAGAAAAACGTTTTGAAAAAAGACCATTAAATATAGTAGAGGCAGTAGGTGTCGTGTAAAGTAATGAGACAAGGGAAATTAATTTAGGTCCAAAACCATGCCAACGAAGTGCCTTAAACAAAAAAGACCAGTCTACTCTATCAAAAGCTTTTTCTGCATCGACAGATACCGCAGCCAGGGAATAGAATAAGGTAGAAGCCTTATTCAAAACATTGAAAAATAGCCGAGAGTTATCAGAAGTTAATCTGCCTTTGACGAAACCACACTGTTCTGGACCAATTAAATAGGGTAGGAGTGATTCAAGACGTAATGCCAATAGTTTAGCAAACATTTTATAATCTACGTTTATCAAGGATATAGGGCGATAATTTTTGCAGAATTTAGGATCCTTGCCTTCTTTGTGGATGAGGCAAATAGAGGCTTCCAGGAAGGTACTACTCGCCTTACCTGTAGTGCAGAAATGCTGAAAGAGTTTGAAGAGTTTTGGGAGTAAGAGATTTGAAAAATGTAAGTAAAATTCTACCGAAAAACTATCCGGACCAGGGGATTTTTTTTTCTTTAGTGAGTTCAGAGAGCAAGTGATCTCCTGGATTGATATGTCTGAATCTAGGGAATTGAAGTCAAGATCTGTGGAAGAAGGGGGAGGAATATTGCTGAGATAAGAGTCAATAAGAGGGTCCGATGCAGGTGTTTCTAGAGTATATTAATCTTTATAGAAAGTTGTAAATTCATCTAGAATGTCTTGATCCTTCCCACCCGCTGACTGAATGGAGTCTGTCAACACCCTCTCCTTCCTGGATTTGAGATAGTTAACTAGGAGTGACCCAACTTTGTTTCGGCCCCAAAATACCGGGTACTGCTACGAAGCAGAATAGAGGAGGCATTGTCAGTAGAGATTTTGTTAAACTCCAGCTTTGCACGAACAAGCTTCTGCAGAGTGGAATCTGATGAGGAAGTATAACATTGATGTTCTAAGTACTTGTTATTAGCTAGCATGTTGAGTAAGGGTTTGTTTCTTCTTTCTAGATACAAAATCAATGATGAAGCCCCGAGCAGTGGCCTTAAAGGTGTCCCACACCAAAGCAGGAGATACAGATGGACCTTCATTAAAAGAAAATAATTCCTCCGCAAAGGAGGAGGAAAAAGCTGGATCCTGTAAAAGGAAGTTGTTAAATCTCCATCTAGAAGATTTGGGCTGCGGATGGAGCAAACCAAAATCGGCAATCACCGGAGCGTGATCTGAGATCAAAATGGGTTCAATCGAAGAAGAGATAAGATTTTGAGCCAAAGACTTGGACAGGAAGATGCAATCCAGTCGGGTTAGGGAACCATGTGGAGGGAAGAAAAAGGAAAATTCTGTTTGATCTGGGTTACAAAGTCTCCAGGCATCGACAAGATATGTCTGCGTAATTGTACTGTGAAATTGTTTGTGGGTTTTGTGAGGGATAAAACGTATTTGTGATTTGCGGTCAATAAAGGGGTCCATAACCTGGTAACAGTCGCCTCCAAGGATAAAAAATTCATCTTTGTGTTGGATACACTTATTTGAAATAGTAGGCCAGACGGTGAAATCCGGTTGAGTCGGACCATATATATTAAAAACAGTTAAAGAAATGGTATTAATGAGTAGTTCAACAAAAATCCATCTACCATCTGCGTCTATTTCTTGCGAAAAACAGAGCATTTCAACTTTTTATGGCATAAAATAATGACACCATTCTTATTTGTATTCATGGGAGAAACAAGAACAGAACCAACTCAATTGCGTTTAAGCTTAAGAGCCTCAGATTCTGTCAAATGGGTTTCCTGTAATAAGACTAAATCTGGATTGTAGGAGGCTAAATGTGAGATAATTCTATGCCTCTTTATAGGATTAATAAAACCTTTTACATTCCATGAAAAAACTCTGAATGGAAGGAAATAACAATAAGTGTGAAACAATAGAATTGACAATTGTGAAGGAGTATAAGAAAATTAGTAGGCAAAGCAAGAGTGAAGAAAAAAAAAAGATAGAGTATGAGTCATAGGATGCAGAATAGAAAGGGAAAACAAGAAAAGGGAAGAGGGATACAAAGATAGAAAAAAAGAGAGGACAGTACATGTCAAAACAAAATTTACGACTGCAATACATACCTTTCGGGGAGTACAAAAAGGAAAAAGAACTGGCGACTGACACTAAAGACAACACGACCAGTGGAGGCAAACGCACCACATGGGAAAGCCGAACAGACAGAAAACAGGAATGTGGAGTAGATCCAATGAACTGAAATAGTAATAGAGAAAAAATATGTGACTTAATAGGAAAACATCAACAGTTAACAACCTGTAAAGGAAGTAAAAAGTAATGGTTAAAAGTAAGATAGCATTGACCACAAGATGAAAACTCAAGTATTAGAGGAGGGGCCAGAAATCTCCATGGAAGCTGCAGAGTGAGAATTGATGAATTTCAGAAGGTCCGCAGGTTCTTTAAAAGTGGATGTGTGGTTTTGAAAAGTCTCCTTGAACAAGCAGGGGTGAAATAAGCCATAGCGTGCGCCCAAAGAGCGTAAGGCTGGTCGAAGTTCAAGGAACTCTTTCCGTCTCTTGGCAGTTATTGCAGACACATCCTGGGATAAAAACAATTTGGCTCCAGACCAGGATAACTGTTTTTTAATTTTTGCAGCATTCAGAACTTGGAGAAGATCAGTGAATTGCAAGAATAAGAGTATCACCCAACGAGGTTTCGAGGGTGCTGAAGAAGAAGATAGGCGGGGGCCTAATCTGTGCGCTCTTTGACTATTCAGAGCCGCTGATGTAGGTAAATACAGAAGTTTCGGGAGAAAAGAAGAAAAGAAGGACACTGGGTCACCTCCCTCAATGCCCTCCGGAAGACCATATAAACAAAGGTTATTGCGTTTATTCCTGTTTTCAAGGTCTTCAGCAGATTTCTTTAAGAGCAGAATGTCCTTCTCCAAAGATGAGATTCTTGTAGAAGTGGCTTGTACCTCACCAACTTGTTGTTCCACTATGGAAATTCTGGAGTCAAGTGATGACCATTTAGTGTCCATGTCCTGTAAGCGAGTATTGGTTTCTTCTATAAATGGTCTCTGTGCCCTTATCTCCTCCAAGATAATATCCAAGGATACAGGAAGGATAGTCTTCGGTGGAGAAGGAGGATCTTGTTTAAGTCATTTGTTTGCAGGAGAGGGCGACTGTAGTTTAGGTGGAGCCATGGGTGAAAAACTGCCTTAGAAGGATTTGAGTGAGCCATCCTTACAGGAGTATGTAGATAATCCACCAGGGAATTAGAGAGAGAAGATTGCGAAATAGGTAAGCCAGGAGAAAGATTTCTACTTGAATGCAATAGTTTTTTACTTCTGCCCATGTATCTGAGGAGACACCCAAGGGTAACTGAGTTTAAAAATAATTTAAAGATATCAAAATGATGACAGCTCTCCTGAGAAAAAGGAACAATGGGCGCAAATGTAGTATGTCTTTAAATGTAAGTGAAGAGGACCCAAAGTCTCAGAGAGCAATGAAAGTAAGGCTGGAAAAGCCAAAGAGTGAATACCTGAAGAGATATCCAAAGTTGTATGCAGAAGAATCCAGTCAGGAAAATATTAAAAATGGCGGCCGGAGAATGGCAGCAGAAGATTTACGAAGTCACATGAAGCTGCAGCCCTTCAAATGAGATTCAGGGACATCCTGTGAGTAACCAGGTATTCCCCTCATGAAGCATCCCGTTTTCGTGGAGAAAAGCGGGAGAAAACCGCTGAAAACCGAAACGGCATCTCCGACGCGGCACGGAGCTCCATATCAGGTGGCCATCTTGAATCCCCTGACTCTGAATTCTGATATGAACACAGTCACATGGAGTGTATTGCACACCCAGTCCCTCCTACCGAAAATGATTTTCTCTACACAAACCCAGAAGCATAACAAATGCACATGTCCCTGGATTAAACTCAGACAGGAGTCCTTTTCAGATATAAGATGTTGTTCAGAGCATATGACCATGTATGAACTTAGCTGGAGCTGCTGGGCAAACAGCTAATTCTGCTCATTTACAAATGCAGAATTGGAAAGATGTCAAAGTGAAATTAGCACATTGTATTGATTCTCTCACTTTCTAGACTTAATGCAGCTTAGCACTGCCCCTGAGCCCCAGAACATGGCTTTCAATAGCAATAGGAACACAACATTTGACATAAAACGAGGATTACTAAGCATCTTGAGTCGAAACAAGTCTCTGCCTGTTCTCGACTTCACACACCTTACCTTTACGTTCCCATTTCCACTTCTGACTCTATGTGCAAGGATTCTCAGAGCAGAAAAAAGAAGAATTTGCCGTTCTAATGATAATTTTTTAGTCAATTTGTTCCAGTCTGGCACCGTCGTGTGACCTTTTGTGGTGCTGCCAAAGACAGCTGTCTACGGTAGTCTCTTGTACAATGTCCTTATTTCTGTTACTTTATGTAATATGGCATGTCATGTACTTTAATTTTCTTTTGTTTAGGGGTTGTTGAAGTCACATAGTCTGTTTCTCATGTAGCAAACATAATTCTCACCAGAACTATGGGCCATATTTATGACCTAGTTTGTGTCGCTCTTGCACCACAGAAGGTGGTGCAAGAGTGACGCAAACCTAAAGTCATAGGGGCTTGTTTACAAACCCCTTGCACCACTGGTGCGTCACTTTTAATATGGGGAAAAAGTGACGCACCGGCGGCGCAAGGGGTTTGTAAATAAGCCCCATATTTTTGAAGGCACGAAGTCACTTTGTGTGGCTTTGAATGGCTTCAAAAATATGGAGTAATGCAACGCAGCACAAATCTCTGCGCTACATTACACTGTGCAAGGAAGGCATTCCATGGGCGTTGTGTGGCTGTTCTCATGTGACTACCATGGTTTTTAATGCATTCCCAGATTTACCAAACCTGGTAAACCTGGGAATGCATCAAAAAGATACGCCCCCCCAGGGGAGGCATAATGAGGAGCAATATCTTTATTTCTCCTCGTTTTTTCCTCTTTCTATGTGTCCTGCATCCGGCAGTACACATAGAAAGAAGAAACAACCTCTCAGGATTGTTTCTGTGCAGGAAGGTGCCCCTTACTGCACAAAAACAATCTTGCCCACACCACTGGCACCCTTGCACCACACTACAAGGGTGCCTGCATTGTCGCTAGACTGCCAAAACAGCGCCAGCGCAAGGAGAAAGGACAGGAATGTGATGGCCATATTGGATAAATATGGTGTATTCCTGCCCTTTCCCTATGCCGGCACCGCCGTGCATATTTTGACCTGCATATCCACCGTTCTTTTCATGGCGGGGACCCTACCATAAAAAGTGTGGTGGACATGCAGGCAAGGCCCCTGCCCGATTCTGGGCCTTGGGGTGCATGCAGGGGGGCACATGTTGTGCCCCCCCCGGAAATGCACCCTCATTACTGCACGGTGTGGCATGCACTACATGGTGCATGCCACACAATGCAGGAACGTGCTGCAGGCACTCTCACGGCGGCGGTATGCTGGTTAGGCTCTCCTATGAACCTAACACAGCCACCGCTGTGAGACCGCCACAGCACCGCCCGTCCGTCCTGGATTACATTCATAATCCAGCGGGCGGGCTTACCACGGCCTTGGCTGTCTTCCTGGGACCGCTGTGGTAGCGCTCCCATTGGACAGCCAAAGTCGTAATAAGGCCCTCAGACCTGAAGCCTTGTGATCAGCAGGTCTCAAACCAGAGCATAAATTGAAATTTAAGAGGTGCAGAAAGCCAAGAAAAAGAGAGAAGTAGGTAGACAGAATTATTCACAGCATGCCAACCTGGTTTGGCCTTTGGTGTTTCAGACTGTGTTTGCCAGACTGTTGGGGTGCATGACCACTTGACAGAAGAGTGAGTTTCATCCGGTTCTCACTTGGTTGGTGCCAGGCAACATCAGTAGCTTGGAGTAAGTGATCTCAATGAGTGGAGACAGAGAGAACCTAAAGGTAACAAGTGTAGTCCTGGTCTATTGACAATGTATAAACACAGAAAAGGGGAAAATAATTTTAATAAGCAAATAATGAAGCATACATGGAGCTAGCCAATTTGGCTGCATCTATTTAATCCTACGACCTAACAGTCACCTGATTCTGAAAAAATTCAAAAATTGTAAGAGATAAATATGTATATTGAAAGGCAGGTTTTCATGATAATCATGTTGTATCGAAGGGAGTTTGGTCTTGTTCGTGAACCATAGGGCTTAGTAAACATCATACTTATAACAGGAAGATGCACCTCCTTGCCACTGTATTGAGGTCTGGGATGAGAGGGAGTGGACTGGCAAGAAAGAAGATTTATGACCACTTACGCAGGTTGACGTCAGGCACGCTTGCATGCTGGTCACAATCATGTCTTCGATGCTTAACATTAAACCTGAAACCATATGTGACTGTTAATTTACTTAAGCAATTTCCTGATTTTTTTAGCTGTAGTTTACAGGCAGGAGGGTAGGATTACAATCCTTTGTTTTATATATATTTTAATAGTTATATCTATTTATTTATATATGATCAAAAAAGTGTGGCTCGTTTTTGTTGGGCTGCATAATTAAATTGCATTATATTGTGAGTTGTGGGGTTTATTGTGGAATAGGGTTGGCAGTGTTTTTAGGGGTATCACATTTAATTATGGTATTTGTTATGTTTGTGTTGTCTTTTTAAAAACAATTGGGTACATTATTGTGGCATAGGTTTTTTTATTTATACATGATTTAATGCATGTTATTTAAAATACTCGTTTAATTTGTTTACATTTTTAATGTAAGTATTTAGAAAAGTTCTTTTTTGTGGTTCATGTGTTTTATTCCATATTTTACATATGTTTACATTATGGGTTATGTGGTTTACTGGGATCTGGTGTGGGCAGTATTTCAATGCTGTTTTTATTTCATTTTTTTTTTTTTTTTTGTATTTTAAATTAATGTCTTTGTGGGTTTAATTGTAATTTATCATAAACAATGGGATGCATTTATTTGTGGTGTTTAAATTTACAAGTTTGAAGGTTATAATTGTAACAATAATGTATGTGTTATAGATGTTCCAGTTTGTTTGGTTTGTGGTTCATTTATTTTATTATGTAATCTATTCAGGGCAGTGCATAATTTGAGCTGGTGGTTTCCAGTGCTCGGCACCGGCACTTAATTGTCAACAGCTGCACTTATGACAGCCTGCCACACGGTGGAGCTGTCAGTCGAATTTAGAAATGAGCATAGCAGCTGTTTCATAATGCAATACACAATAAAAAAAAGGACTAATACCTTCCACCCAGGCTGTTTTCGTAGCTTTGGGGGCCTGGAATTGTCACACTTTTAAGAGTGTGATGATTAGTAGTGTGCTGGTGCTGTCATTGGCAGCTCTGGCAGGGGCTACGGGTGGTGCAAGCTGCAGTGGCTGATGAGGGCTGATGAGGGCCCTGGCACTTTTGTTTTACAAATTAAGCACTGATTCAGGGTGTTCCTTTTCAGATTAAAGTGTACTATATATGAACTATAAATGTATGCATGAGTGCGTACAGCATTTCTATACTGCGAACCTAGCCAAAAGGCAGCCTGTCTGCAAGATAAGCAGGGGTGCTAGTTGTGATGGCTTTGTAAATGATGTGGCATAGTATGAACATGGTGTGTGCGGGCTGATAGGTGGAGGTACATCAGGATGGGAGTGATGTGATAATATTTCTTCAGGCTCTTGATGAGATGTGTTGTGGAATTTTCCGTTGACTGAAGGAGTGCTACTGCGGAGTCTGGGAGGCCATGAAGGAAGGCATTACCACCATCCAGATGTGAGAGTACTGGACCTCCAGGTCTGGATTATGTGCAAGCAGTGTTTGAGGAGCTGGATCTCTGAAGCAGAGACTTTCAAGTAGAGTTTTGTATTATCAACATATTAGTGAATCTTGATGCTGTTATCAGTGAGTAGAGCACCAAGCGACTCCATCTAAAGGTTGAAGATGACAGGAGACATTATGGAACCGTAGGGGGACACTACAGGTGATAGGGATCTTTTATACCCTAGAGGTGCCCATATGAAGACATTGGTGTCACTTGGAAAGGTAGTAGGAAAACCAGTAAACCACATTGACAATGAAACCCTTACGAGAATCCAGGGTGCATATGAGAGTAGGATGGTCAACTGTGTTGAAGGCTGCTGAGAGGTTCAGCATTATCAGGAGGCAGTGGTCATCTTCATCTGTGGTCACCAGGCCATCGTCTATGATGTATAAGGTAGTGGCCTTCATGCTGCAGTGTGATTTATTGTTTGATTCATGGTGTACCAGTCTGCCGTAAGTCATGAATGGGATTCTCAGCTGTTCATATTCCCACTGCTACTGTGCCAGAGGTATTGTAGGAGCCAGTGGATGACCCTGAATGCTTGGCAAATGTAGGGTTTGCCTGAGAGAGAGAGAGAGAGAGAGAGAGAGTGAAAGGGAAAGAGATAGATGGTTGACTGAAGTCCATTTTTGGCTACTTTTATATGTCTTCGCTGAGGGTATTAGCTAGGGCTGTTCCTGTTTTGGGCAGTTTTATTTGGAAGGATTTTTTTGCCAGTGTCCATGTTCCTGTGTTGACCTACAGGATTTATGGTGGGCTTGTCGGACCGTAAACATTTAGGACCTGATTACGATTTCAACGGTCTGATGGATCGCCAAACCTGTGGTGGCAATGCCGGCACTGCTGCACCAGGGGTCTGACCACCCTATTATGAGTTTGGCGGTCGGACCGCCGAAGGACCACTGCAACTGCCGGGGATCCATGATCCTTCGGCAGTGTTGCAGCGGTTTGAGGCTGCAATATGCTGGTAGTGCCACTGCGGCACAGTCAAGCATTTTACGAGTTTCCTCACTGCGACTCTTTTCATGGAAGTGAGCCTGCCATGAAAAGGGTGGCAGTGAGGAAACTAAGGGGGCCCCCCTGTGTGCATGCAACCGCCTGTTCCTGTACGGCATGGACTGGAACGTGTTCTGGTGTTCCCTCGGCCCGCTTTCTAAGGCTCACTTATGAGCCTTAGAACTGCACCGCCGCGGGACTGCCAAAGCACCGCCCACCAGACCAAGAATGAACTTGTAATCTGGTGGGCGGTGTGCGGACGAGTTTGGTGGTGTGGCTGCGGGGCGCTGGCGTGGTGGCCTGCTGCCACACTGCCAAACTCATAATCAGGCCCTTAATCATTCTAAGTTGTAATTGATGTTTCACATTCTCAGTGCTGCTTTTCTGGTAGTGTAGGCACCTATACATGGGACTAACCATATCTTGGGTATATATATTTATGAAATCCTTTCCTTGCAGTGTTGCATGTGTTTGGTTGTGGGTGATGGAGGGACTCCAGGGCAGGCAGCATTTTTCCCTTGTCCTCCATGCCTCTTTTTCCTTGCCCAGCCATCGGCTTGCCCTCCATTTTATGAAGTCAGGGAATGTGTTATGTAACAATTTTCCCTTTCTTCCCCATGACTCCTTCTTCCTTGCCAAGCCTTGCACTCATCTGCAATTTTGTGAAACTAGTGAGTGTGTGTGCCACTTTTAAAAGACTTCCCCAGGGGTGTTGGCTATATATTAGGACCCATTTGACACCCTCAAATATGTTTGCTTATTTTTTGCGTTTGGGCCTGGTATGCAATGACCATTAATGTTAATGATTTAGATTTTTTTCAACCTCAGTTGTGCTCTCATATGAGTCCCTTTGACTCTGTATGGACACCAGATAATACTGCTCATTTTAAAGAATTTCTATTTGAAATGTTCTGCTATTGCAATTGGGCTTGAAGGGAAATGACTATTATATTTAATTGATTTTCCAGCCTCCTTAATGCTCTCATTAGGGTCCCATGGACCCTTGAAGGAGACCAAATATTATTTCACATTTTTCCTAGAATGTGGAATATGTTTGGTTTCATAGAGGATGGATGTCCTGTAGGCGTCCGTGTGCTCTACTGTTCTCCACAAAGGGTCTACATTTTGGCAATGCTCACTAGGGGCCAGATGTACTGGACTGTTCCCATGAGGCACAGGGTCAAGACTGATTTGCATACAGCCTGTCTGAACTGGGGTGGCGAAGTGAGCTAAAGGACGATGATGGATTCAACCCAGATCTATGACTGGGGGTGAGTGTCTGAAAAGTTTCAGTGCTCCGTCCAACATCTCCTTGTGTTTGCTTTGTTCGCCCTGAGTTGGCAGGGTATGCCCAGAGGTGGGTCCCTTGCTCACTTTGCCACTGGATTCAAGCTAGCCTGGCTGATGAGGGGTGTTACCCCGAAACCGGTCCCAGGATGCTTGTTTCCGGTCCAGGGAAGACCTGGCTTGGCAGTTCGGGCTGGACTGTTCCCATGAGGCACAGGGTCAAGACTGATTTGCATATAGCTGGGTCTGAACTGGGGTGGCGAAGTGAGCTAAAGAAGGATGATGGATTCAACCCAGATCTGTGACTGGGGGAGAGTGTCTGAAAAGTTTCAGCGCTCCGTCCATCATCTCCTTGTGTTTGCTTCATACAAATACCTGAACATTTAACACTGACACATAATGAAGAACCTTTCCTTTTACAGTACAACCTAAATAACGAGAAACGGATTCTAATATTCTCTATCGCAAATAACATACTAAAACTTAGCTAATGTCAAACGTGGATGATGGATAGGACCTTCAAAATGTGTCCCAAACCGTCACTCAGATATACACCTTCAATGGCGAATATCAAAATACAAATGTTCCTTTCAAATAATCAAATAAACAAAGCAGCACTTACTACGGCCTCTTAAACCACATTAAACATAAAACAAATAAATACTACCCCTCAAAAATTAATTGTAGACTTTGAGCAAGCCATGATTTAACCATTTAAAAAATGTACTCCCACACATCTATGTAAGACTGTTACTATAATTTTAATCAAAGCACATCAAGAAACCTCCAACAATCTGCATAAAGGGCCTGATTATGACTTTGGCAGTCTTTCCGCCTTACTGCTGCGGCGGCGGTCCCAAGATGACTGCTTTGGTGGCGGTCTCTCACCTGCCATCTTACAATGTCACCGGTGGCACTGCGGCAGTGTTTCTGACAACGGTTAATGTTTTTTTAATGTGTCAATTTTTGGGTGTTTACGAGCTATGTCGGTAGCTTGGTGTGTCCTTTTCCAAAAAGGTCATCAGTTGTTGTAATAGGAGATATGCAACATAGTTGTTACGGTACAATTTCTATGTATATAACGTATGTAATATTGAAAAAGGAGATGTATAGCTTTTGGTATTTGTTAGCCCTTATAAGTACTTAAGTACTATGTTTATGTAGGGTCTATGTTTTGAATCTCCTTTTATCTATTTTTGTACGTTTTATTTTTATATATATATATGTATTATATATATATATACACACATATATATATATTTGTATATACTTTTTTTTTTTTACTCCTTCACAGGGGAGGAGGGAGGGTCGTATGTGAATCTAGAAGAGTCTAGGCTGCAAAACTATTCTTACAGGTAAGTAATATTTTTGTTTTGCAGCATAGACGTCTTCTAGATTCACAAACTGTGCATCGATTGTGTAGCTGTATTTAGCGATTGTGGAGGAGGGAGTGAAGTGTATTTGATCCCCCAGAATAATAAACAAAACATAAATGGTGTAGAGTACCACTTGTTCTTTTTTAGAGAAACAGAGTTCTCCTGTTGTGTGTACATAGTAGGTAACTATATAGCTTTCCCTTGAGGAAAGTATACATATATATATATATACATATACCTTCATGTATATTCGCATTTGCGAGTGTCCTAAATATTTTAGACGTGACCAGGAACCAAACCCTTGGATGCGTACTGAAAAAGCTATATTTATAGGCCCATTGATGTTTCTGTAGGCTAACGACTGTGTTGCTTGTTTTATTTCGTGAGTGCTATTTTTAATATGGTCCTTACCAACCACTAGCTCTTGTTTGTATGTTGCCAGGCTTCATTTATTTATTCATCTTTATGCAATAGGCAGCGTTTAATGCCTCGTGTAGACATGGCTGAAGGGTTTTTTGGGGGTGCCTGGTCGCTTCATGTGTGTATGTTGTCTCAGTTTGATGCTTGCTTTGATAGCGAGAGAAAACTGTATGCGTATGCTGCTGACCTGTTGAAATTTGTTCCTAACCTTTTTATGGTACTGTAGAACATGGCCGTTATCATATGATTACGTGTCCCGTGTGTGGGTGAGGAAAGAAGGCCTTTACGTTGTTATTTGCATTGTGCGTTTGTAAAGTAAGGCCCTGTTGATTGTTATTGGCAAACGAGTTTGTGCCTATAAAACAGACCTAAAAACTATACCATATATATATATACATATATTACATGTATATACATCTGCACAGGCATACATCTGGATGTTTATCTTCCCTCATGGAGAGTAGTACACCCAAATTGTAATTAAAGATGTTGACATGTTCATTAAGTTGTTGACATGTATATTTTTGGCCCCGGTTTCCAATGAGGGTTACGGCCCTTAATGTGTACTGTGCACAGTGGGCCTTCTGGCCAAATATTTGCGAATGGGCTTACAACTTTTGGTAGGCTAAGTGTTGAATGTGCACAAATGCATGACATGAAAAAATACCTACTACCAGTACTTTACCAGTACTTTACCATTGCTGGAGTCTGGACCATATGTGCCAGTCCAGTCAATGGGTAAATAGTACAAAGCGGACTTACCTGGATTTCGGCACCAACAAGGCCATTTTCTTCGGGGTCAATATGCTGCTGTGAAAGGAGGACCTGGAGGAAGGGAGGCTGAAGGGAAGAAAAGGAAATGGGTGCGTATGCACCTCAAATCCTTCGATTCCGATGACTCGAAGCAGGCAGTCTTCCTGCCACGGACAACTTGTTGGAAAGCCAACTTTTACTTTGGACGGTAGTGAACTTCTCTGTACCACCCTCTAAAAGCTACTTTCCCCCTACCGATGCCGCGGTGGTCTGCGAATAGCTGGAGTGTCTGCGGTGCTCTGGCGGTGTTTCGTTCTGAAAACCGACAACATGGTAATACGACGGATGGACCGCCTGGTTGGTGGGCAGTGAAGCCGACCCTACAGCGGTCCAAGACCACCGAACTCGTAATCAGGCCCTAAGTGTAGAATACTCTACAAAGTGTAGAATACTCAATTTGCACTTGAAATAAAAAATAATAGCACAGGCCTATGTCCTTGTCACAGAGGTAGCCAACAACTACAATTTACTAATAGAAAGCCCTTTCTACCAACACAATGAAGACAAACTTAGTCCCCTAATGGAGAATTTTGAAGACACTTGGGTTGGCATACTGCATTGCTCTGGGCACAGATGCCAACCCAATTTCTAAATGCCATGATGGAATGTCTATGACATCACCTTGGCACAGGAAGCCAAAACAAACGACGAAGTACAAAGATGGCATAGGGAGAACCCAACCTACACTCTATAAATTTATGTTTGTGTAAACTTCTCAACTCACATATCTCCTGGCTGCTTAGTGTGGCAGTTCACGTTCAGGTTTGAATCCAAACAAATAAACACCAAAGGTTCCTTTCTCCTCTCAGAAACAATACCTCGAGTGTGAATTTGGCAACAGCAAGTCCCAACGGGTTTTAGAGACTACTCTCCTTGTTCCCTGGGCAAAAGTGAATCACCCAAATTCAGTTTAAAAATAAGTGCAAATTAGTGAAAATGGACTACATTGACACAGAACATTCCTAATCATAACCAACTTTAATTATAAAATTGAACTTTCATTGACTAGTCCTAGTGAGCAAATTCATTTGTGTCAATACACATGATTCAAATACAAAAATTAATTAAACTCTCGGCAACCTAGTGGGCATATTAATGTGTGTCCATCCACAATTTACATTATAATGTCACCTGTACGGCTCAAACAAAATCCAGTTTACACCAGAATGAAAATAACATCAGCATGTCTCATTGTTTGAAATAAAATTATGACACAAAAATAAAGAATTTCAAACTGATTCAAAACAGTCTATAGCACATATTGCTTTTCAATTTATAAAATTTATAGAAGCATTACAAAAAGAGCAAACTTAACATCAACTACGAATGGAGCAAGCCAAATTGGCCCTAAACTTAGCAAACAAACCAAAAGAATGTACGACATGCTGCAATTTAAAGTCAAACCATTCATTAATAACAAAGGAGTACATTACTCAGAAATGATAGCCAAAAGAATATTATAAAATATATATATATATATATATATATATATATATATATATATATATATATATATAATATATATTAACCCTAAACAAAAATCACAAAATCTGAATCAACATAACAATTCCCTTTTTTATATAAATAATAAATATAATATGCTATTACATCAGTCAAGAAATTAATGACATTTCATTGTTAATGAAGCCTGAGATTATAAAATAATATATATATATATATATATATATATTATTTAAATAAAAAAATGGAACTGTCACCAACCTAGAAACTTAAGACAAACTCAATCTATCACATTAATTACAACACATAAACCATACAATTCCAAATAAATATCACATAATATTTACACAAACAATAAAATGTCACATGTACCACCCAAAAGAAATTAAATAAATAAAACTTACTTTTCTGTCGCTGCAGATCTTCCTCTGTATCCACGTAGTCAAAAATAGTAATCCACCAAAAAAGGGAAACTATTGTCCAAAAATGCTGGAAAAAATGCAAAAATAAAGCAAATCCAATGTTGATCCCTCAAAGCAATTGAAGCAAGTACTTTGGAAGCAATCCAAAATATGTAGGAAATCAATGTAAAAAAACATTGGTTTATTATAAACCAAATTTGACCTCCATTAAAAATAAACACAGAAACTCCCAGTCCTCATAGGACACGTTCATAGACAAAAACCTGTAAAGTAAATTAAAAAACCCACCCTCAAAACAAATTACATAACCAAAAATTCAGATACATCACACTTAACCATCAAAATAAAGTAACACAACACAATTTAATGATACAATGATACAATGCTAATGTATATTGTGCACGAAAGTCTAAAACTACAAACTAGTGAAAAACACTACTATTTAAACATACCAAAAAGCCACAAAAAACATTATACCTGGCTTGTAGACCACCCCACTAAACCCCCCTCAAAACCCTTAAAAACAGCAGCACCTTACCATGACCTGGTTCTGGGAAAATAGACTAAAAATAACACAAATAGATTACAAAATAGAAGGTGGCAGTAAAAAATTGGCCGCTAAATGAAATTAAAAAAATACTTTCTCCCCAAAGAAATGAATGGGAAATAATGTTAAATGTTGAATAAATGTATGAAAAATGTATACTATTATTTATTATATACTGAAAATATATGTGTTAAAATGATATTCAAAATATGTATTTAAAACAATGTAAGAAATGTTTAAAAAAACTGTGAAAAAGTGGGAACTATACAACATACAATAGTAATTAAAAATATTTGACTTTTTTTAATAATGAAAAATCAATGAGAAAAATGATTTACTTTAGTTTATTTAAATATTTATTTTTAAGTCAAAATATATATGTTTAACATTTTTAAATTATACAATAAATAATCTTTGAAAACATAAATAAAATGGGAAAAGTGTGTTACATGTGTTTATTCTATAAAAAAAAAAAATTTATGATATTATTGCCTACAAACATCCAGCTAACTATTTCTTCATTATATTTCTAAACATCAACATTACTAATAAAATAACACAAACTATTTCTACTGCATATAAATGCAATTAAAAGATTTCAGACTAAAATTATAAAATTAAATAATCACACTCCATCAAAAACCATTTTCAAAAAAGTGTTAGACACTAAAAGGGAGTCATTTACTACTCCCACTCCAATATAAACCAATTTGGGGAAGGGGTTGGACACTAAAGGGGTGACATTTGCCATTCCCACTCCAATCTAACCATATTTGGGCAAGGTGTTGGACACTTAAGGGGTGACATTTACTATTCCCACTCAAGTCTAACCATTTTGGAGGAAGTGTTGGACACTAAAAGGGTGACATTTACTATTCCCACTCCAATTTAAACCAATTTGGGGATCAATTGGAACACTAAAATTGTGTCATTTACTATTCCCACTGCAATCTAACCATATTGGGGGAAGTTGTTGAACACTAAAGGGGGTAACATTTACTATTCTCACTCCAATCTAACTATATTGGGGGAAAGTATTGGACAATAAAGGGGTGACAACTATTCCCTCTCCAATCTAAACCAATATTTGGGAAGGCGTTGGACACTGAAGGGGAGAGATTTACTATGCCCACTCCAATCAAACCATATTGGGGAAGGTGTTGGACACTGAAGAGGTGACATTTACTATTCCCACTCAAGTCTAACCATTTTGGGGGAAGTTGTTGGACACTAAAGAGGTGACATTTACTATTCCCACTTCAATCTAACCATATTGGGGGAAGATGTTGGACACTAAAGGGGTTACATTTACTATTCCCACTCCAATCTAAGGCAACTTAAAGAGGTGACATTTACTACATACACTTCAATCTAAAACATTTTAAAGACAGTAATACAAATGTAACATTTTATATACACAATCAATGCTCCATACATGCCCACATAATTTTTTAACAATAAAATCTATTCTAAAAACACACTATCCAAAACTACAAATGTATATATACATATTCAAACATAAAAATCTATAAAACATGTAGCACAATGAATAATAACTATAATGAAAAAACATTTAAAAAACATTTACTACCATTTCGAATTTTCATACCATAAAAAAAAAAATCATAATTCAAAATTAACAATCATAAAATTAAAGTGTAATTACAACTAATGTTTTATTTAATACAATTAAAAATATAATTTTCATATAAAATAATTTTAAAACAGAATAAATGTGAAAAATGTGTATTATTTAAAAATATTTTTCAGAAACGTTATAAAATTGCCGTATTATGAGCTCCCAGAGGGGCCGGCAGTGTTTCTGCAGTGGTGGGCAATGTATTTCCATATATATCGATGCCTGTGTGTACATTCGGACTGCATATGTGTCAAATGCACACATATGCATGATATATGTGGAAAAATACCATATACCCATTACCGGGGTTCAGCCCATATATGGGCAGTCCTGGCAATGTGTATATGGTACGAAAAAGACTCACCTGTAAATCACCGAAAACAGGGTAGTATTCCTCAGGGTGAAGATGCTCCTGTGCAGGGGGGGCCTGGAGAAATGGATCTGTGTCAAAACTGCTGGGAAGAACTGGAAAAGGGTGAGTATGTACTCCAAATCCTTCATTACTACCAACCTTTAGGCGGTGGTCCTACCACTGTGGTCGGCTCATTGGGAAGTCAACTCATAATATGGATGGCGATGTTGTGCCTCTTTACCACTCAGTGGAAGCTGCCTTCCCCCGACTGCGACCCCTACGGTCCGTGGTGTGTTGGCGGTGCCGGCGGTCCAGCCGCAGTCTTCACACAGCCAATCTGCCCAATTTGTAATACGGCGGCCGGCTGTACGCCGCCGGACAGCCACCGCTGGTATGGCAGACCACGGACCGCCGAACTCGTAATAAGGTCCTTAATGTTAAATAAAATATTAAAATGACAAACATAAATATAAAATACCTGTATTATGAGAAAATATTTCCCAGAAAATCTATAACATTTTCAACTTTTACCTAAAAATTATTATTTTGCTTTATGAAAATAATTTTGTTAATATTTTTATTCTTTGACTGGCGTCACGCCGAGATAGTAGTTTTTCCAAAGCCGGGCCGACCCCCTGAGCTGCATGCCTCCTACAGACCGATTTCTCTCCTTAATGTAGAGGCCAAACTTCTCGCCAAAATTATTGCTAACCGCATTGTCCCTCATATCACTACACTAGTCGATCATGATCAGGCGGGCTTTATGCCGAATCGCGCCACTCGACACAATATTCGTCGTGCACATAATGCGATCGCCTCCGTGGACCAGCTGAATGAGTCATGCATGCCGAAATGGATAAGGCATTTGATTCCCTTAGCTGGACCTATCTGTTTGCACTCCTCGACCGCTTAAACATTGGTCCTAGACTTCTTCAGTACATTCGCATCTTATACACAGACATCACTGCCTCGGTGCGGATCATAGACTCCATTTCGCGGCCTCTTCATCTTGGGAGAGGCACTAGACAGGGCTGCCCTTTATATCCCTATTTGTTCGCACTCGCCATGGAACCACTTGCGGCATGGGTGCGAATCGATGCCCAGGTCTATGGCTTTTAGTGGTCGCACGAGGTGTCTGACCGTATAGCGCTATACGCTGACGATGTCCTATTCTTCTTCACACGTCCGAATAGATCTGGCCCCCCGCCTGCTTCGAATAATGGAAATTTTTGGCCAAAACTCCGGCCTCTATATGAACGCCGACAAGTCTTATCTATGGCCTCTGTGTGGGAGCGATCAGCTTGGGACTTGGACGCAACAAGTGACGGTTGCACCTGATGGCTTTAAATATCTTGTGGTATTCTTGTCGTCGTCTCAACCTAACTCCTGGTCTAAAAATCTGGCCCCTCTTCTGCCTCAGATTAGACAACAGGTGAGCTCCTGGTCGCATCTCCCCCTGACTAACCCTGGGCAAAGCACTACGCTACGCTCGCGTAGTTTGCGAAGTTTGCGCTACTTCGCACAACGCGAATTGCACGTAGCACAGTGCAAACACGCGTAGCGTAGCGTAGTGCAGTGGTCATTTTTTGCTTGCTCGCGGTCCTCAACGTCAAGTTGGCGACCGCGAGCAAGCAAAATGACATCCCGGCGAGACTTTTTCCTCGTTCGCGATCAGCAACATCAAGTTGCCGATCGCGAGCGTGGAAAATAAACCTCCCGGCGAGATTCTCAACGCGGGGAGGTCAGGTTTCTCATTGCGAGTGGTCGCGTATGCTTGCGACCGCTCGCGATGAGAAACTACCAGTCCGCGTTGAGAAAGCTGCCGCTCGAGTAAAAATCTACTCGAGCGGCAGTAAAAGACAGCTCGCACTGTGCAAGATGCCGTTTTCAATGATTGCACAGTGCGGACAAGCATCCGGCACTGTGCAATCATTGCGAACAGTGCACTACGCAGTTCGCGTAGTGCTACGCGTAGCTCGCGTAGTGCGAACTGCACTTTGCGTAGCTTTGCGTAGCGCTACTTCGCGAACTACGCCCAGGCTTACCCCTGACGTTGTTTGGCAGATCGGCCATTTTTAAAATGGTCTCGCTGCCTTACCTACTCTACCAACTCCAAAACTATCCCTACCCAATACCGCACACATGGTTCCGGCAACTGTACTCAGCTCTCAGCCACTTCCTCTGGGGGGCTCTGTGCGGGTCGCCTTACGAACGTGCTTCCAGTCCACGTACTGTGGGGTCTCGCGACCCCGGATATCCAGACCTATCACGAAGTGTCCCACCTCCTCGTCTTAAACGACTGGTGGTACGGTGACCGGCGAGACCCTGTCTATGCGCTCGAACGTTGGCTAATGGACTCTAAATCTCTGCACATGATTCTGCACTCTAACGCAGCGCTTAGGACGTTACCGCCCACAACCCGGACCGTCTTTGCGATCTGGCGGCAGGCTCTGCGCAGGATCGGGTGGTGGGGCAGACTTACCAAGGAGACTCCCCTCTGGCACAATGGCCTCCTACCGCAACTGCTTGAACTTTCGGGGTTCGCGGGCAGGGACGCTATCAGAATCTCAACGGTCGGCGATATCCTCTGGGGCCAGACCCTCAAGTCATTCCAACAACTACAAGCCGACTTCCAAATGCCCCGTTCCCAATTCTACAAATACCTTCAATTTTGACACGCCTTCTCCCCTTATCTTACGCGACAAGACACCATCCCCGATTTCAACCCCATTGAGGCTAAGGCGTTTATGGGCAAGATGGGCGCACACAAAATCTCAGCATTATACCGCACCTTGGTTACTAATAGTCACAAAACTCTTCACAAGACTAGGGAGGCTTGGCAGGACGATCTGGGTCCACTCGACGAGGACGACTGGGTGGAGGCTCTTGAATCCCCGCGGGGCGCAGCCATCGCAACGCGTCTTTGACTCATACAATTCAAATACCTCCATAGGGCATACTTTACCCGCTGCAGGCTCTGGCGCTTTGAAATGATCGCATCTCCCTCGTGCCTGTGCTGCGGGTCAGCCGAGGGCACCTTCCTTCACACGGTATGGGACTGTACCGTCCTGTCGCGCTTCTGGCGTGGGGTGCTGGCCTGCCTCTCCGAGGTCTTGGGATGGGACGTTCCACGGTCTCCGCGCCTAACTATGCTTCACATTACCGATGAGATCGGAGGTAATAGATACAAAAGGCACTTGCTATTCTTAGGGCTTACCTTAGCTAAGCGCGACATTGCCAGGGCGTGGAAGGCGGCTTCTCCGCCCTCAGTTGGGGCCTGGAAGTGTGGCCTTGACTTCTCCATGGGGCTAGAAATTCCAATTTTCAAGGCACGCGGATGTCCTCAGAAACACCCGAGAATATGGAAGCAATGGGCCGATTATCGCGGTCTTTACCTTGAACCTGTCTCCCTGGCACGAAGTATTGATGATCTGTCATGATGATTCAATGTTGGGTATGTACACTGGGACCTATTGTCATATACTAACCTATTGCGACTGTAGTCATTTTCAAATATTGGTTACACAGATGATGTGACACTTTTGTTTTTTGTTTATAATGCTTACTCTCCATTGATTCAGTCCTATGTATCCTCATGTTCTAGACGAATCTACTGTAAAAAGTTGACATCTTTACCAATGCCATATTATGTATGCGATGTATTGCCCCGGACCCTCCTGGGCTCTCTTTTGCCTGTCAACAATAAAATATGTTGTGAAAAAAAAAACTATTTATTCTTTAAATTCTTTCAATATTTTACATTTTAATAATAAAATTGTTTTCAATTTCATACCATTAATAAATATTTCTGTTAATATTAAAATACAATTAATTAAAAACATCAATGTAGCGAACTAAATGTGAAGATTGTAAAATATTAACTTGCTTATCATTAAAATTATTACCATAAAATGTACTTTAAAATATATGCTTTTTTAAAAATCCCCCACCCTTATCCCCTAAAAATCCAATATCCTGCTACTTTAAAAAAGTAGAAAAACATTATTTATATACATTAATGCAACAAAAAACACAAATTTCAACAATTTCATGACTAATAAAACCTTACTAAAATCTCAATTAATATATGAATAAGCATATACAATCAAACACAATACAATAAATTACATCTAATTAACACTTACAAATGATATTACATACAACATTTCTATATCGATATTTTTTACAATGATATTAAAAACAACAATAAAAATGATATTTTTACCTTCAATATTCCTGTTGACCATATTTCTGACAACCTGATATTCTTGACACAATATTTTTGTATCAGACTATTTTTTTTCTGATATTATGTCTAAACACCTCCAAATAACAATATTATCCATTTCAAAAACGATTTTAGTAGTCGGTAATACTTTGCCAACTGCTAAAATGTGTTTAGTATATTTTGAAAAATGTTTTAGCAGTGGTTGCGACAGAAAAAATGTTTAATACATATGGGCCTATTTTCTATCTGTTACTTAGCATATTTATTTTATAACCAATTTTATTTCATTTATACAACAAGCACCATCCAAGCAGTACAATTAGTAAGCGCTGAGCATTCAGAGTTTCAGCAATACATAAGACGACCCCGGCAGAGGCCAGCCCTTTCATGATGATAGTCCATAATACGATCACCGCTTCCTCCACACTTTATCATGCTTATGAGGACATCGGCGTGCCTCATAGATCGGCTTTTCTTGCTGCGTGTACCAATCAACTCCTTTTCACCACAGCTGGATTGAGGTGGGTGTAGATTGCCTCCACAGGTGGGCAACATCTCTTTTGGCTACCATGCAGGCCACCGTTATAAAAATCCTTTCAGAACCTGGACCCCCTAGTTCTTCAGCAAGCCCCAGCAATGCAGTTTGGGGGCCCAAATCAATCGGGCGTCCCAGAACCGTTGAGATCTCCCGCCCCATCCCAGATGGATCGTAGTACCAGGCAGTCCCATGCCAGCTGTAGGGAGTGCGCAGCCTGTGCATGCAACCTGGGCAGTAGAGAACATACGCTGCATGCGACTTGGGGATAGATAGGTCACATGCAGGTAATTCACCAGGACCATACGTAGGTGTGCGGATATCACCAATTCCCTAGGGGCCAGGCATGCCTCCCTCCAACCATCATCATCAAGCTCGTCCATTCAGCCCACCCATCTCTGCTGAAGGGAATCAAAGCTATCAGGGGCATGGATAATCACGGAGCGGTAGATTGCACATATCGCTCCCTTCCCCAGGTATCCCATTAGAAGCTTGGCCTCAGGGGGGCTATATTCAGGGAGTTGGGTATCCAGGAGAAGATGCGGCCCCAGGGAATACTGTAGCTGAAGAAAGTGGAAAAACTGTGTGTTAGCCAGCATGTACTGATATTTCAATTCCTGAAAGGACATCAAATTACTCCCTTTGCAGATGTCTCCTAGATAGGTAATTCCTATTCGGTACCATTAAGTAGAGCCCTCAAGGTTGGAAAACTGTTGAAGCCACGTGCCCTGCCGTAGAGGGGGGTCAATCACGTCAAGCAGTGGGCCCACTGATTAAGGCGCCAGGTCGCTCTCCAGCACTCCACTGCTACTTGAGTACATGATGGTGTCATTAGGGGCAGTCGGCCCCCATAAAGTAGGATAAGGAGTCCCTCAAAGCCCACTAACTGAAGTTATATGCGGTAGGCAAGGTCATCCTAACCTCCGGTAAGCCAATCATTGATGGGCACCAACTGTGCCGCCAGGTAGTACACATAGATGTCGGACACCGAAAGACACCTATCAAAGAACGATTTTTGCGCTGCGTTGATCGCCACTCTGAGTCTGGAGGTCAGGGACCAGAATCACCTTCGGTATATGGGATACGGGAAGTTTGCTAAGACATAGAAGTAGCGGGGGAGACACAGCATCTTAAAGAGTGTGCTACGCCCCATGGAGATGAGAGGCAAGCTGTTCTAGTGGCGTAGGTCTCGGTCAAGGGTTAAGGCCAAGTTTTGAAAATGAAGAGTCCAGGCCAGATCCGGGAGGTGAGATATGTGAATCCCTAAATATTTAAATGAGTTTCGTCAAAGAGGAACATTAGGGCACTAACATTGTTCCTCAGCGGCTCCCTTCACCTCCACCAATACAGAGTTACTTTTCATTTATTTGAAGGTCAGAGGCTTCACAGTAGAGATGAAGGATCTCCAGGCAGCGGGAGCCAGAGGCCTGGGGGTCACCAAGAAAAAGGGAGTGTCATCTGTGTATAGCGCTATCCAATCTTCAAATTCACTCCCCCACCTCCAGCCCGTTATCCGTGCACCACAGCGTATCAGGCATGCCAATGGTTCAATAGCCAGGGTGAACAGTAATGGGGAAAGGTGACAACCCTGGCGTATGCCTCTTTGGATCGGGAAGAGGCCGGATAGAATACCATTCACCCGGACCTGAGCTGCGGGGTTGGTATAGAGAAGATTATGTTATTCCCAAGCCTGCTCGCAGGAGAACCGTGTCTAGGAAGTCCCAGGAGACTGTGTCAATGTCAATGGCCTTACAAAAGTCCATAAGAAGAACGGCCATGTTGCTGTCTAGACCTTGTGCCTGGGAGAGAGCCATCTGCACTCGATTAATGCAATGACGTGTGCTTCTGCCCGGCATCAACCCACATTGATCTGGGTGAATGATGTGTGATAAGGTGTGGGTCAGCCGAGTCACCAGAACTTTAGCAAAGATTTTAGTGTCTGCGTTAATACATGAGATACGGCGAAAGGAGGAGCACCCGTTCAGAGGCAGGCTCTCATTGGGGTCAACAACGATAGTGGCAATGTTTAGGTTGGGAGGGAATGATCCCCGCTGTGGCGCTTCTGTATAGACGTTCAGCTAGTGGGGTGTTAGAATGGTACGGAACTTCTTATATTATTCAATGGGATAGCCGGTTTGACCTCCGGATATGGGTTGGTCGACCTCTTCTTCCATCAAAGGCTGATCTAACTCATTGGCCAAGGAGAGTATGATAGAGGGCATCAAATGTCCCAGAGAATAGGTCTCTCTGTCTCCGATGGGTGCGCTGAACACCGTGCATCGAGGTTTTGATAGAATGTCACAAAGACATGAAAGATTGTTGGTAGCTCGTCCTGGAGATCGCTGGCTAAGTCCCTGATGGCGGACACTACTCTAGTGGAGACATTGTGAGTTGCCAGCCAATACAATAGCTTACCAGACTTCTCCCCAGAGTCATAGGCTCTTTGGGTTGAGGCCCCACAGCACTGCTTTACCTCCTCAAGGGAGACCTGCCGCAGCCCGGACCGCGCTTGTGTAAGGAGGCGCTGCGCCTCCTCTACGTCGGATTGCTGGGAGCAGTGCTCCATTGAATATTTGAGTTTTTAGGTCAGCCTCCTGCTTTTGTTACAGAGATTCTTACTGTCTCACATAACCTTCCAACAGTCCTCTCATGGAGGGTTTGCTCGATGCCCACAGCGCCGTTGCCGACAACACAGAGCCCTCATTAGCTCCAAAAAAGGCTTATAACTCCTCCTCTACGAAGGAGGCACATTCGGGAGCCTTCAGATGCCATGCACTAAACCTCCAGATAGGGCACAGGGTCTTTGGTTGGATGCCCCATTCCCCAGGAGTGGGGCGTGAACCACGTGTACCACGTGGGAGGATTCGGATGGAATGTAGTGAGAGGAGGTCTGTCGCCGGCAGAAACAGCAAATCAATCCGAGAATCTGTATTGTGAGCTGTGGACTGATGTGTGTATGCCCGTAGCGATGGGTGCCAGGAACACCATCCGTCACATAGGCCCATGGAGCCAGCCCAGGTCAATAAACATGCCGAGCGAGCCCATCGGCCAGTGTAGGGGACAGCCAAGGTGTCCCGCTTGGAATCTGGAAATGCATTAAAGTCTCCTCCCCCAGGGGAAGGGTCACAATTAGGGATCAGAGTGCCAGAAGGGTGGGCTGCAGCAGCTGCGGAGGGTGTAACAAGAAACAAAGTTGTAGTGTCTGCCGGCCATGCGTACCTCAACCCCCACATACCTCCCCTAGGTATCCTATTGTATTTTGGTTTATTTGATTTGATTTTATTTGAAAAGTTTTATATAGCGCTGGCTAGACCCGAAGGTATCAGAGCGCTTTACATGAGGATCCGCAGGTTACAGGTTACACAGTTAACATCAGTTAGACGTATCATCAGAGGAGAAAAACATGAGATTACACAATAAAATTAGTTATTAGCGCGTAGCCTAAACCAAGACTCGCGTCATATGGGGAAGGAAGGTAAGGGGGGGGGGGGAGAGAAAACAGGGGAGAGGAATGGAGATAGTGACTGGAAGACCGGAGAGGGGAAAGTACTTCAGGGGAAGTAGCGCAATGAAAGCAGTCCAAGAGGACGACAGGTAAAACCGAGAAGAACTGTGAAAAACAATGTCCGATGTCCGGCTGGGTAGGAGACGGCCGAGGGGGTGAACCATAGCCAGACTCCTCTATAGCTGCATGGGACAGCTCCACTGGTCAACGCCCAAGGGTTGTCGGGTTCCGCGGTAAGTAAAGATATTTTCTGTTTCCGTCCATGAGGCAACGTCATAGTTCCTTAGAAGGCAACCGTCCAGGTGTTACTAGGAAACGCTGTAGCCAGCTACACTCCAAAATGAGTCTCCCGTTACACTTAAATATGAAGCCCTGATGCTAGCTTTATTATTCTGCCTTAATTGTAAACCTGCCAACTAGTAATGCAACATAACCCCCCCCCCCCGGCCAATGTGATGCAGGCTACCCTTTAACAGATCAGCCCGAGTTCCTAAACTGTATAGCCATTTGCCGGATACTACGTTATTGAAAAATGTTACATTGCATGACAAAACTAGTTTAAAGCCAGACCTATTGACACAACCAATGATAGTTTGAGACACTGCTTTTTCTGCCCCAAATATATTCACATGGTATTAATGGATCAGGATCGTGCGGAGAAGTCTGGTGGAGCATCACAATTTCTGCACAAGACGCAGAATGAATTAACTACTGAAAACCATGTTACAGACCATGTTTTGTGCGCATGATCCACTTATCCTATTTAATGTAAATAAATGTGTTATGCAATGCACAGTTTCTTATTACAGGGCCTCTTACACCCTTTTGTTGAACAACAATCTACTGAGGCAGAAGGTTTACCACAGTATGTTTTCTATAGGGGGTGCCCACAGCCAGTTGAGGTCCAACTGAGTGAGCATGGACTGGACTATTTTGGGATATGCGCTGCAGGTAGGCTAAATAAATGCACTGTCCATCTTGCAACCTTCTACCCATTTGTTGCATCCTTCTCTCTCTCTCCTCTTTGTCCTTTCTTAGTGTCTTGTTCTCTGCTGCTCAGCCAGTCTCTGTGATGTCATGTAATGTTCTATCTGTGTGGGTTGATGTGGATTTGTCAGTTATCTTGAAGGCTGAGCAGCAGGGCATCTGCTCCCGGTGAGGCCTTTACCGGAGTCTTTTACTGGATCTTTACTGGAGCTTTTACTGGATTACTATCTTATCTATATGCTGTACCTGATTACTTGATTACTAAGAATAAACATACATCTGGACACAGCAACCGAAGTGTCATCTTTATTTTATGAAATTTTACACTGGCGACGATTGGAGAAACGGAACTACGCGTGATAAAACTACAGAGAAGGAACTATTTAAGATATTAAGAGGAACTGAATTGAGCCCAATGCACAACGCTTTGAATGCCCCACCGGTATCAACAACATCAGACAGCCTACAGAAGTAAGTTTTGGGCGTTACATCTTGTCTGCTTGAATTCTGCCATTACATAAATATGCAATTTGATGTTTGAAACTGTAATCAGACCTGTTAAATGACTGTGCTGTGAGCAATTGGCACTTCTACTGTTTGACAGTGCAACTGAGGAGATCGGTCTGTCAACTGAATGGCAGTTGATTTGCATTGCGTTGGTGGAGCCTAGTATTCTACTATTCAACAGTTTTATGAAACTACCACTATTTGGGAATGTGCTCAAACTGGGGACTGCCTCATCAAGAAGGTTCTGCTCTTGTGTGAGGAGAAATAGGCACTTTGTGGCATTTTGAAAATGAATCCCTGCACCTCCGCATATGAGGAAGCTGCCTGCACGTACATGAGGATATGTGGTCTATGTGCTTCCGGAGAAATTTTTGGCAGCGAGGGCACAATGAGACTTTGTCATTTCATTTCCTCATTTGACAAGATCACGTTTCTGCTGTGGGGCAGTTTGAACTCTTTTGTTGTGGTTCAAAATACAAACAGAGCTCGTGCACTTTACCTGTTTGTATTCTCGTGCTGTGCCGCAATGTTCTTCTGTGACGTTCGTTGCTGTGAGACCTCCATGAATCCTGTGACGTCCATGAATCCCGTGACGTCCCACATTGCTGCTCCTGGACGCTCTGCGGCTCCGACGCGCTGTGAGCCACCCGGCTCAGCGTCTGAAAACATGCCGCCATTTTATGATTGGCGCATTCATTCACGTTTGAGGCACACTATGTACTCTGCCAACCACGTTTCCTGCCAACCACGTTCTCAAAGATTTATTGGTGTGGTGATTATCCTTCGTTCACACTTCAGTCAACAATTCAGGGAAGGAGCTGTCTCCGAAGATTTGACAACGGTGACTACTTTTATTGTTTTAACTTGTTATGTTAAATTTTTGTGATCTATTCTGTTGCATATTATCTAAGTTACGCAGTATGCAGTTTCCCCTACGATTTACAGTTTAGTACATGCTACAGATGTGTCGCGTGTGGGAATTATTTTTTGGAATTTGGAACCACTTTTGTGCTCAAAATATTTGAGGTGTTCAATTATATTTGTGATTCCTGTTAAAGATTTTGAGATGCTCTATTTTTTTTTTAGTTTACTCGTACTGAACTGAACCTCTTTAGTGCTCAATTTCTTTTGAGGTGCTCATTTATATTTATTCTTGCGATGATTTGTAGAAGTGTTCAATTCTGTTATGCTAGCTGGAGCCATTTATTTGCTCAACTTATGTTGAGGTGCTCAATTTGGGTTATGCTTACTGGTGATGGGCCATAGAGGGCTCAGTGTTTGTGATGAGCCATAGGTGTGCTCAGTTTTATTTCTTATTGATACTGAGCCATTTATTAGCTCAACTTCTGTTGAGGTGCTCAATTCGCGTTATGCTTACTGGTGATGGGCCACAGAGATGCTCAGTGTTTGTGAGGAGCAGTAGAGGTGCTCAGTTTTATTGGTGAGGAGCTGTAGAGGTGCTCAGTTTTATTGGTGAGGAGCTGTAGAGGTGCTCAGTTTTATTGGTGAGGAGCCGTAGTGATGCTCAGTTTTATTGGTGATTATTTGTTATGAACCACTTAGGTGCTCTATTTTATTAGAGGTGTTCAAATTTCATTTACTTTTTGCGGTACTGAACCATTATTGCTCAATTTTTAGTGAGGAGCCGTAAAGGTGCTCAGTTTTAGTGGTGATTATTTGTTATGAACCACTTAGGTGCTCTATTTTGTTAGAGGTGTTCAAATGTCATTTTCAAATTTCATTTATATTTTGCAGTACTGAACTATTATTGCTCAAATTTATTGAGGTGTTCAGTTTCTTTGTGTGAGTGATGAATGAGTGGGTTTGTCATATGGAGCATATTAACAACGCTCATTTATTCTTTTATTGTCTTCTTGTGTGTTTAACCTCTCCTCCTTACTATTGCGAAGAAGGTTATTTGTGTGTGTGTTTGGTGTTCTGTTCTGTTATCCTTTTTCTCCTCTACTTGCTTTTCTCTCTTCCTCATTGTTTCTGTTAAGGGGAATGGTGTGTTGCGTCCTTCTCTCTCTCCTCTTTGTCCTTTCTTAGTGTCTTGTTCTCTGCTGCTCAGCCAGTCTCTGTGATGTCATGTAATGTTCTATCTGTGTGGGTTGATGTGGATTTGTCAGTTATCTTGAAGGCTGAGCAGCAGGGCATCTGCTCCCGGTGGGGCCTTTACCGGAGTCTTTTACTGGATCTTTACTGGAGCTTTTACTGGATTACTATCTTATCTATATGCTGTACCTGATTACTTGATTACTAAGAATAAACATACATCTGGACACTGCAACCGAAGTGTCATCTTTATTTTATGAAATGTTACACCATTCTATTAATGGCTTGTTCCAGTTCCATACAGCAAACATGGTGGATTAACAGTGGTATGATAAAAAGAGGCAATTCGAAAAGAGCTACGTGTCAGTCACTACTCAATCCTCAGTGCACGGTTGGATAAAGATATCCTCTTATAAGGCACACAACTCTTGAGAGGGCACGAAATGCTCCAATTGCCTTTAAAATATCTTGCTGCACAACGCTAATAGCTAGTTAGTCCAAAAGAGCCTATCAGTACAATATATTTTTATTAAAAAAAAAAACCAAAAAAAACACCACCACTACAGAGAGGGCCGTATCCTAAGAGTTACTTACTATGGTCAAATATTTAGGCCCTGCTGTTTAAAAACAGCCGCCATCCACATGAAACGCAGCTTACACTCGGTAATCGGGCAACCCCAAAAGGTGGTTTGAAATGGCGAAGCACTGAACCAGAAGGACCGACAAAACTCCCAAAGTATATCAAGCTCGATAAGCAGGCGAAAACTATCAAGAAAGAAAAACATTTCTGTCAAAGCATAATCTGACAACAGTTACCAGGCGGAAAAAAGACATAGTAGAAGCACTAAATTTAGAGGATGGACCAGAGTCCAGAGAGCAACTAGAAAAGCGCTATAACAATCTCACCCACCACATACTAACCAGAGTACACACTATGAAATCATGCTATCTTGAAATTAAGAAAAACAAACATAAGAGGCAAACAAACATGACGCACTGGATTAGTCAGAAGAAATTTAGGCTTTCAAAAACTCCCACCATCAGCAGCTGGTCACTCCACCTGCACTGGTTTGTTGGCTCTGCAGGCACAGGACCAGACAGGGGAAGGCACAATATTTACGTGCTGTTCTCCAGGCCCATTTTGACAGTCGGACAATATTAATTTCCATTATGGCAGGTTTTCCTCAAGTCCCCCTAGTGATGTACTGCGCTGAGGTGAAGGTATTACAGTTGACTTTTAGTGGTCGCAATAAGAGATTGTGTGGCTACCGACATGGAGAGGTCAAGAAAAATAACCTAGAGAGTGGTTACTATCAATGGAAGGGATTTATGCAATAAGAGGGCCTCTCCCCTAGAGCCTCTAGTAAAACCCGAATGAAAAACTCTGTCATACCCTAATCGATCAAGAAAGGGGCAGTGGGAGCCCAACAGATGGGTTTCCTGCAACAGGACTACATCTGGTTTGTACCGCTTGATATAGCGCATTACAGCAGATCTCTTGATACAGTCTAAAAGACCGTTAGTATTCCAAGAGAGTATACTAATCATGGATGCAATGGTACATTTGGAGACTCGCCGAGAACATGAATCGTCCATGCACGGCAACCCCGAGCACAACTAAAGAATCTGCAATATTGCACTGGAAGGCTCTCAGAGTGAATACCTGAAAAGTGATAACAAAGTTATAACAAAAGAACAATCCCATCAGGACCATTGTAAGTCCCTCCCCCCACTCCATACTTCTTCTGTGGAGCATCTGTCACCCATAAACAAAACATACTTTATAACAAAGAAATCAAGAATAAGGAAGAAAACTCAAGGGGAATCCAATGGCAGTGTGCACACCCATAAAACAGATATTATGCCTGACAGTGTTCAGATAATTAACTGGAACTGAAGTTTTTGGCGACTATGATGCACACATTGTCATGGAGTTCAACATACCTTCAAGAACTACTGTACAAACCACACATGGACCTCACCCATCCATCCTCACTATCCCTCCAGACACTATGTGAGAAGCGATGGAGATCATGCCGATGAGGCCGAAACATCATCTAGGGATTGAAATAGCTGTGGGGTATCTGTAAGGGTCTTGTCTGGTTCCACCATCGTCTGAGCCCCTTCCTCCGAGGGTGGGCTTGATGACATGCCCATCTCCTGTCAACCAGTCCTTGGCTTCCAAGATTTAGAGTGCTTCCTCTTGGACGTCCGCGGCGGGAGCTGCTGGGAGGGTCCCGGTGATTCCATGTCCCAGCGATCTCCCAGTTCGGTGAGCCGCAGCGATCACCTCTCTGTGACCCATTCCCAGGCCTGTTCTGGAGTGTCAAAGAAGTAGATGGAAGACTGGAAGATGACCTTGAGTCAGGCTGGGAAGAGAAGCATATAGCATAGGTTGAGGGCACGGAGTGTCTGTTTCACCTCCTCAAAGGATTGTCGCAGCTGTTGTACCGCCCTGTTGTAATCTGGAAAAATCATTACCCTGGAGTTCAGGTGTCTAAGATCTGGTTGATTCCGGGCTTCACGCATGATTGTGTTGTGGTCGCGAAAATTAAACATTTGTAATATCATCGGTCGAGGCGGAGCTCCGGTCGGAGGTTTTTTGGTGAGTGACCGATACGCTCTCTCAATAACAAACATGCTAGAGAGCTTATCTGCTGGGACCCAGGATCGAAAGCAGGCTTCGAGGGTTTCGGTTAGATTCGAGCTCTCCAAATTATCAGGGAGTCAGACTAGGCCCAGATTGTTATGCCTTGAGTGGTTTTTAGCATCTTCTGCCATTTCACATAGGGTTGCAACCGATGCCATTAACTTGGACACTTGAAGCTTGATCATAGTACTTTGTCTTCAGTCGTGGGAGATCCGTGTTTCTGTTTCGGTTACTCTATCAAACTACGAGGGAACCAACCTTGGTGCCACCAAAGCTGCACAGCCACTGCCTGAATCCAATGAATTAAATTCATGTCATTTAATTTTCTTTTTCCACTTTTTCACCATTAATTTTCGTCCTTCTTATCTTAGATTCAATTCATTTTATTCAATCCAAGTTATACGTCGATATTCAAAAAGAGGCTCAAAAGCGCAGAATCGGTTCCATGTCATGATTTATTTTTACAAACACAATGCATTTCGGGAATGATTTCCCTTCGTCAGGGGCATCTAAACATACAAGCAAATGCATACTTTTAGCCATTTCTATCAAACCCTGCAAATCACGACTTTAAAAAGCACATACAAATGAAATGACAATAGACCTGTAGGTAAAGCGCCGAGAATTACTGTAACATATATGCAACCGCTTCCATATGGCAAACTACATCCCGTCCCTTCTATATCCACCTTATTCGCCTGTGTTCAACATAATGCGACTGCGCTATAATTTTCAATAAGTCCTCCTCTTGGTAATAGAGAAAATAATACAACCTATTTACAAAAGCAAAACTTCTATTAGCTTCTGCGCGCTTACCATGACATGCTGATGAACGGTTCCAAAATCGCTAAATATTTAAAAACTGTGACTTCATCTTCATTTTTCCTGGCGTGCCGAGGCAAGCGTGACTCGTTTAACTTCCAAGTCGATCTGTTGTTTAAACAACCCCTTTTCAATGTTTCCACCCTTCATCACGCCCTTCAGGTGGTTAATTACATCTATTATTGTCCAAACCCTGAACCTCGCTTAACAACAGACTTTGGGGTCGATTCCGATTCGGGCCGGAAATTTCTCCGACCGAGCCGGACCCGGAGAGATTTCCGACCGAATCGGACCCGTGCAGTCCGACCGAACGAGTACGATGCGGCCGTATGTTATCGGACACGAGTCGGTCGGACTCCCATTGAAGTCAATGGGAGCCGGTCGTACAACGCGTACGCGGGCTCCCATTGCCTCAATGGGTGCGAGGCGGACAAGGGCGCCCCCTACAGCGGGTACGCCGCGAGCGCCTCGCGGCGTACACGCACAGGTAGGGGGACCCTTGGGTCCCCCTGTGTGCGCCTCGCGCGGCTACGCGTACAGGGGGTCCGACACGGACCCCCAAAGTACGGCTCCGACAGCTCTTACGAGCCGGAGTGCGCGGCTCGGTCGGACTGCTCGCGGCGCGCATCGTACTTACCCGGCCGGGAAACGTCTCCATTGCGCGGTGCGAATCGGGTCCGACCGAGTCGGTCGGAGCGGTTCGAGTCCGAGCGAGTCGGTCGGAGTTGTCGGGACGCCCGGACGAGTCGGTCGGCGAATTCGCATCGTACTCGCTCGGCCGGACCCGCGTACGGTTCGGTCGGGAAACAGGCTTTCGCATGGCTTTTTTCCCGACCGAATGGTATTGGGTGCGCCTCCGACCGAGATCGGAATCGGCCCCTTTGTGTATTACACTCTATCACTCTTTCCTCCATCGTTTAGGCAGTATTACTGCAAATCCCAACATGCAATATACCACGTCCCCTTAAACATGGTGATTCCAAAAACCCCAATTGTTTAAAACACAGTCTCGAGTCCATGTCTTTGTTGACCTCATATATCCTTCAAAGAAATGCTGCTTCAAAGGTTATTCTTTCCGTGAAATGCTTATAAGTTTTGCTTGTCCATCATTCTCCAACATGACAGGGAACTCACCTCCTGCGCTGTAATCATCATCTCTAACTTCGACTCTTGTTCAAGTTTTTTACTTTGTTTGATAACTTAATGCTCCATTTTCATCATGGGTGCAATCTCATGTGAGACGAAAAAATTCATGTAATGAGCTAAATAGAAATGAGATGGATTACCAGGAGTGCATCTCATTTCTATTTAGCTCGGTTACTCTATCAGCCACCTTGCATAGGTCCTGCTGCAACAGCGAGAGGTCTATCCGGAGGCTGTCGACCTTGGTCTCCACTGCCCCCCGTCAGTCCTGAATTGCTTTGAGGATCAAGCTCAAAAGCTCTGTGGAGTGGGGTGTGGTTGCGGCCAGGGGTGCCTCAGTGGTCTCTATGTTTTCTGATGGGGGAACTGTATATTGGTCCATTTTGGAGGAGGCTTGCGGCACCCCATCATCGAGGGGTCTCCAGTTAAGAAAAGCAGGAGGTATGTACGGTGGGGTCAGGCCCGCTTGCCACAAGACACCACAAGCAGCCCGCCTGTAGGGGGGCCCCCTCAGTCCTCCTGAACAATCCCACTGCTGTGGTTAGTCTCAGGGCCGGAGAGCAAGCCCGACCACATGGTGAGTGGGACCGTGTAGACCAACTCTCTTGACCAGAGGCAGCACATGCAATCGGTGGTGCTCAGTTCGGAATCCAGGAGGCAGGGCAAGTGTGAGTCAGGTGACAGCTCAGTCAGCATGTTCTTGGGTACCCCAGTGGCAAAGGGTCAACAGTGATGCATCAGTGCAGCAGTAGAGTCTCGCCCCTGAAGGGCCCAGTTCAAGCAGGGTGTCGAAGCACTTGAGTGTTGCCCAGTTTAGTCATTCAGTGCGCAGTCAGTGTGCTGAGATGAGCGAGCATAGTATAAAAGTTTAATGCACCCCACCATCGGCGGAGAAGAAGAGAAGGGAGGTGGGGGGCACCCCACCAGGAGCAAGAGCCAACGCTGCAGCATACAGACCCCACTCAAGGATACTACCATAGGTGCCCCACGAGGCACACGCAGCTAGTCCACCTGTCTGTGGGCTGGGGTCCGTCAGGGGGTGTTTTAACAGTCGCTGTCAGGCAGGGTGGGAGTAAATAAGATTCGGGCAGTGGGATCCTCGCTAAAGAATGACCGCCGTCTTCGCCACCTTGGTCACGCCCTCCCTGTTACTTAGATTTTACTCTTTGTGGGTGTGGTGTGGGTATTTTATAAGACTCTTTGTATCAAGGCAAATTTTTAAAGTATTGAAAAATATTATTTAATATTTCTGTAATATTACCTTTTCCTGAAGGATTTTTGTCTGACATAAGAAGCAGTGTATCAACTAGTATACACATTGCATTATTGTTATGAATTATTGTTATGTGTTATGTTGACGTATATTGCACTCAGTAAGGTAGGCAAATCTGACAGTCAACCTTCTTATTTTATATTGTCTACAGGTGGACGTGACTAAGATGGAGATAAGTCTGTGAATTTGATAACACCAGAGTCCAGCCAGTCTGCAAAACAATGAGAAGCCAAGAAGATGGCAACCAACAAATTGGTTCTAGCCAAGAAAGCGGCCATAAGGAGAACTCTGACCCCTGAGGGCACCTATGGGAGACAAGACAAAAGACGGTTTTAGAAAGCACTGTTAGCTTTGAGGATGATGAACCTGTCAATGTTCATATTGAAAGTGGCACTCACGTCTACTCATCCTGCTCCTGTACCACTACCATCTGCCTCCATCTTCTCAAAATTGCATTCTGGATCCAGCCCAACCTAAAAAAAGTTAACCTCACCTAGCTTGCAATAATGTTTCAGCTTGGCTGAGTAATGAAGCTCTCTTCTGCTGTTTTGGACTTCCTAGCCAAAAGAGGAGCACTTTGCAGACTGCCCAATTTGCCACTAACCAGTGTGTCATGGAATGCTTGGGAGGCATCTTGGTACCAGGGGCCCATTGACCCATGAGAGAAACAGACATGAGATCAAATTGGAACAGCACCTGAGATAGATGAGTTTTGCTGATAAGTAGAACCCATGATGATGATCATGAAAAAGAAAATTAAGAAAGCATTATCAAGGCTATGTTCAACAAGGAAACACCATATCATCAAAAACATGTCCTGCCCATTCATATGACTACATTTCTTGCACTTGACCTCCTCCCAAGCAGAAATGCTTTGGAGTTTGTAGAGGCCTTCAGGAGAAGGGGCCTGCGACATTCTAGAGCTGGAAAATGTCAGTGGTGAAATAAGACTAGATAGGCTGTACATATCTTTTTATAACATCCATGCCCCACTGAGAATGTTTGACTGCACTGAAGGCCAAAACTTCTCAGCTTGTACTTCTGTGTAACACTCATTTTTACTTTACCCACCTCGGGGTTATAACATTTATCACTTACATATATTTTATTATTTTGACTACTTTTGCATTTGGAAACTATGGGAAACTAGATTTAATTAAGGCCTTTTTCTAAATCAGGAGTACTGTCGATGATGTTAGACTTTGTTCTGGATATTCCACTGCCCTTAATTTGCTTCATTTTATTGCATAATCCTGTTGCTAGTTCACCTGGTCGAAACAAGAAACCTCATTCAACATGGTGTCTTCCCTGTTTGGGCCTGTTAAATGAGCCAGTTAGGACTTTGGATCAGAAAAGAAACTCTTGCCAAGCTCCCTATTTTGTCTAACTTAGGTTTTACTCCATGAAGGACTGGGTCTCCTGTGTCTCTTCCCAAGTTTTGTCGTGCTGCATCAGATTCTGCTTAATGTGCTCTAGCCTTTATGATCCTATGTACAATATGAACTTGAAAGCAAAAGACACACAGATGATGGGTGGAATTCAGAGCAAATCAAACATTCAGCCCCAGTCAAGAGATCTGGGTTAAATCCATCGTTCTTTTGCACACCATGCCACCCCAGTTTAGACCCAGCCACATGCAAATCAGTCTTGACCCTGTTCCTCATGGGAACAGTCCAGCCGAACTGCCAAGCTAGGTCCTCCCTGGACCGGAAACAAGCATCCTGGGACCGGTTTCGGGGCATCACCACTTTTCAGCCAGGCTAGCTTGAATCCAGTGGCACAGTGATCCCAGGACCCACGTCTGGGCATACCCAGCGCACTTAGGGCGAGAAAGTAAAAGACACACAGATGATGGACGGAATGCAGAGCAAATCAAACATTCACCCCCAGACAAGAAATCTGGGTTAAATCCATCATTCTTTTGCTCACCATCCCACCCCAGTTTAAACCCAGCCATATGCAAATCAGTCTGGACCCTGTTCCTCATGAGAACAGTCCAGCCCGAAATGCCAAGCCAGGTCCTCCCTGGACCGGAAACAAGCATCCTGGGACAGGTGGGAGTGATGGAAGAAATATTTGAATTATTCTCAGCACTTGGTGATCACTGTGGGCTTCCTTCCAGTCCATCCTTTTTCACCCAGTATGATCGTTCTATACATAGACCAGCCGCATGCAAATCAGTCTTGGTCCTGCTCTGATAGGAACAGTTCATCCCAATCAGGTAAGCCTTGTCCCCTCCACATGGGAACACAAGCAAGCCCCGATCACTCATGGCATGCTTATGCCTCACCCGTGAGGTATTGCTCGAGTCCTGTGGTGCAGTAAGCTCAGGACCCATGCCTGGGCATACTTGTCACACTTAGAGGATCTACTCCAACAAATTGATGGAAGGAATGCTTGAATTAATCTCAGCCACTAGTGAGTACCCTTGGCTGTGAGAGAGATGATTCTAATTTATTAAAATTTGCGGCTAACGTTATGAACAGTTTTGCACTAAAACTAAAAATATTGCATTTTGCAAAACTGTATTTTTCTGTGCTTGACTAAACTATGCCCGAACTAGGCCTAAACGCTATCTTGAATCCTCATGCAGCCATGATGTGTGCTTTCATTTCTCCTCTCATCGCATGTAGCAAAATGTGCACCATGAAATGTTCTGTATTAACATGATGTTCTCGAAGAAGTCTGCAGAAAGCCTGTTGCTACATTCAACACTCTTCCTGCCTGTGCTTATAGGCCTATTCATAATATAAGACTGTCATTGTTTTGAGTGTAACTATATTTGTACCACACATCCAATGACTTTAGATCAAATGGGGTTATTTTAATATTCATTTATGAAATGATGTTGGGATGATGCTAGATGATGCTCCATTACACTTTGTATTCTAATTTGTCAATTTGTGTCCTGACATGGTCACTAACCCTGGGCAAAGCACTACGCTACGCTCGCGTAGTTTGCGAAGTTTGCGCTACTTCGCACAACGCGAATTGCACGTAGCACAGTGCAAACACGCGTAGCGTAGCGTAGTGCAGCGGTCATTTTTTGCTTGCTCGCGGTCCTCAACGTCAAGTTGGCGACCGCGAGCAAGCAAAATGACATCCCGGCGAGACTTTTTCCTCGTTCGCGATCAGCAACATCAAGTTGCCGATCGCGAGCGTGGAAAATAAACCTCCCGGCGAGATTCTCAACGCGGGGAGGTCAGGTTTCTCATTGCGAGTGGTCGCGTATGCTCGCGACCGCTCGCGATGAGAAACTATCAGTCCGCGTTGAGAAAGCTGCCGCTCGAGTAAAAATCTACTCGAGCGGCAGTAAAAGACAGCTCGCACTGTGCAAGATGCCGTTTTCAATGATTGCACAGTGCGGACAAGCATCCGGCACTGTGCAATCATTGCGAACAGTGCACTACGCAGTTCGCGTAGTGCTACGCGTAGATCGCGTAGTGCGAACTGCACTTTGCGTAGCTTCGCGTAGCGCTACTTCGCGAACTACGCCCAGGCTTAATGGTCACCTTATGCTGAAAATCTGATTTTCATTGTGTATTTTGTTATATAAGGACTCCAATCGGGAGATGAGCCAAGTTTGGTTTGCCCGACTTAAGAGACCCACGCTGGTCCGTCTCTTGCTTGGTACTAAAACATTTTTGTTTTGAGTCTTGACTTCATGTCAGACTCTTTTGCATCTAACTGAGCCTTATGCTAAGACTCTGCACTGATTTACCATGCATTTTGAGTAACTTTTATATTTTGCTTTCTGTATTGCACTTTAATTATTAATAAACCTTCATGGTTTCTAACTTTTACTGGACTTAAGCCTCTTTGAATTAAGGCTTATTTAATTGATTATGCTGATTTATTTGCTGTCAAACTGTTACCTGTAGGGACACATGCCTCATATGTTCTTGAGGTTAACACCGTCTCTGATACTGGTAGGCGCTTTATCTTATGATTATCTGAAAGGGTAGGGTCAGCAGTTTTATTCATGTCCATCATTTTTATGCCCATTATGCCACTCTGGATAGTGATCAGCCATATGCAGTGCAGTCTTGGTCATGCTCAAAATCGGTTGGGGTTGCTTTTGTTAGCCTCTGGAGGCAGTGGCGGCTGCTACATTTTAAAAGTGGTGAGGCACATACATTTTTTTATTAAACATAAAAATAAACGTACCTTTCTTGACAATGTTCTGTAGCACACGTACACCCGAAGTTCCTCCTGCCTCGTGCTACTTGCTGGACAATCACATCTGAGCCAATCCAAGCACTAATCTCTTGCTGCTTACAATGCGAAACAGCATAAGAGCAGTGCTAGGATTGGCTGGAGCAGACAAACACAGCGCTCCATCGGAGACCTTAGGGGCTGTGCCTCGGCTTCTCAGCTGCCTTTCAGCTGTTGATTGTAGAACCCTGAACTGCGCATGTCAGGCTGGCTACAGTGAAAACACCGGCCAATCTGACATGCGCAGTTCAGGTAACACAGCCCTCAGGTCATCCCACTGTATTTTTGAGATGCAGTGGGGAGGTCAGGGGGTCAACGCCCCCACATCCCTATGGACGCAGCTCCCCTGTCTGCAGGGAGCCTGGTCTGGCATTTTGGGTTGGACTGCGCCCACTGGAGCAGGACCAAGTCTGGCCCATATAACTGCTCTAGAAATGGCTGTGATCATCATGAAATCATGGAAGAAAAAATAGGCATCGCCAAATGAAGTAAGGGATTTGTCACACAAATATAGTGGGTAGTAACCATCTATATCGACTGTCCCGCTCCTAGCTATATCCTAACAATAATTCCTTGTTCTACAAATACCTAAAAAATACCATTCCTCTGCCCTACCATATTACATTTTTCCTATCACACTGAAGGAATCTACAAAGTTCTAAACTGTTCATCAACACAAAGATGAAACAGTGGTGTAACACAAAATGATGGGGCCCCCCTGCACAATGTGAAGAGGGGCCCCTTAGTCTCCCATATCTCATGGATATTCATTGGTCTTGTGCTAAAGGTTCGAGGGGCCCCTTAAAGGTTGGGGTTCCCCCTCCACCGCAGAGGCTGCAGGGGGCTGCGTTACACCCCTAAGATGAAATATCTGTTAAGGGAGACATAAACATGGGGGAGCGATGGACCCCACCTTCCACCCGAGCACGAGGGCTCTTTCCTCTTTCCCTCTAACTTTATACCGATTAACCAAATTTATTGCACCTCTTGAAAATATTCTATCCCACAAAAATATTTAAAATAAATCTAATTGGCACCCAGGCTGCTTGCCACCCTTCGTAAAAAACCTTCTCCCACACAGCCAATGTATTTTAAAATCCCAACACCTGGCATAATTTGTCATCCATTCCAGACATCCTTTCTTATGATTTTCTGGATACATCCCTTTATTTCCACCAATTGCTCTGCACCCCACTCTCAATCAAAGAGCTTAGATAAAGCATTCCTGACTGCAAGGCATGGTGTTCTCTGTCTGCTGTGGATTGTCGACTGTACAGAAATGGTGGGTGCCAGTGCCAGAGTGGGTGCCATCCTATTCCTCACCCCACCATCGCTGTGGGCGTGCCGAGTGTGAAACAGACCAGATCATCATCAGCTACTCCAGTGCGTCGCTGTGGGGTCCTGGGCAAGGGGGTGGGGGAGGCTGAGGAAATGCCCTTTGTAACGCAACATCAGTGAAGAACAACACTTGTTGTTCGATGCTCTGGCCGCATTACTGTGAATAGCTCGAATTACCAGTATTAAGCTATTCCTCTTACACTAATTAATGAGAAACAATTACATTTTTTATTAAACATCACTTACCTGTCTGCACCACATTGATAAAGTACTCAAGCATACCCATTCTTGGCAGACAGCATGCACCCAGCTGTGCGGGAACCACAGCATTCCTGGCTTTGCAGTGCAAGTAGCACCAAACTCACCACCCCATGCCTTATCTCTTCTGGAACAAGAGGGGAGGAATCTTAGCAACCAAATAGCAGTACTGGCACCTTCCACTCTAAAAATAAATGTTGACAACAAGTACACCTGTGTGGTGCATGGGGGACGCAGGCTCGGACTGGGGCAAAAAAATAGGCCCGGGAACCAAAGTAAAAATGGCCCCCATTAGCAAACCAGATAGCAAAAAAAATGGCTCACATTTGTAAATCATGTCACTTTTGAACTTGTAAAGACACACTGTTTGGTTATTTTATTTGCAGGGTATGAAAGACTACATGCATTTGTAAGTGCTGCAGGCAAGGTTTGTGGTCGACAACCAAAAATAAAAAAGCCTTGTACACATTACTCATCTAGTATAGAACTCTGGGGGTCCCTATTTCTCAAATTTCAGACAGGGCAAAGGTCCTAGTACATATCTATGCACCCCCCATTTGGTGTGTTAGCTTAAAACCAGATCCAGTGCCCCACAGTGGCTACAACAAGTTAGAAAAATTTGAAAATATAGGAAATGCCTCATGTAAGCAGCCACCAAAGAGCGGTCGGCAGGTTCTCGCCAACTTGCTCACTCCTTCATCATTGGCAACTCGTCCTATATAGGGAACAGAACCAGCACCCAGGCAACTGTAAAAAAAGAAAGAATGTTGTACGTGTTTGTGACCTAAAAGCATCTGTCGTGTATACTGCACATTGGGTTGTTGATTGTGACTGGAGGGCGCCTTTGACGCTTCCTTTCTCCCACACACTGATCTGTCAGAACAACCGATCAGGCACTGCCGGATTGACCTCTAGGCCAGTCCTACCCTGGCGGGACAGGCTCCCCTCTCTTTTGCCTCACACCATGACAACGACTCTGGGGGTGGTAAATTTCGAAAAACGGAAGCAGGATCAGGACTGAACAGGTGGAGTGAAAAAAGGGAAGATAGAGTGGATCTCGCTAGGACGGAGCAGGAACCTCAAAGCCACATACATCCCCGTCCCAATATGGACGACTTGTGAGCATTGCTGAACAAAATGATCTTGCAAGACTTATTGAGTGTGAAGTGTGCTCTGCGTCCATTTTTAGGTCGAGCCTAGCATGCTGTTTTAGAGTATGCACTGGAAGCCCCGCCCACTCTCCGCCCATATTTGTCATTGGCTTGTGTCATTGTCCTTCATAAATGCTGGCTTCTGATTTGTTAATCGGCTTGTTAGTCCCGCCTTAGTACCGCCTGTCTTCATTTGTAACCTCCCATGAGGACTGGCCCTTTTACTTCAGTTTTTACACGGTACGTCTTTTTTAGTCTGTAAGCACTATTTTCTTTATTGAATTTCTCCTATTGCAGGCACGACATGCTTTCCTGCAACATTGAGCGCGCCACGCGTGCTTTCACTATCCAGGCAGCCCGGGACAATGGCGACCGCTCCTTTGAATAGGTCTCGCATTTACAAGAGTTTGAGCTATTGGCATTGTAAATGATAATGCCTTTTATTTATGTGTTAATTAGCAAAACAGATGAATAAAAGGCATAGTCATTTACAATGCCAATAGCTTAAACTCTCGCAAATGTGATGCCTATTGCATTGCAAATGCTTGTCATGCATGGCTCCTGGTGCACGCTGGTGACGCACATTTAGATGTTCGTTTCTCACATACCTGTTTTTTGAAAGCAGATACTGGTGCATGCTCGTGTCACAGGCTGCACAGAACACATTCTGGCACTAATTCCCTTACTGCCTTTGTTCATGCATGGATCCTGGTGCATGCTGGTGGTTTACGGCACACATTCTGGCGCTGGCATTCTACATGGCAGGTTTTCGTACAGAGATTCTGATGCACGCTCATATCGCACGCTGCACAGCACACTCTAATGCTGGTTTTCCACATATCTGGTTTTCATGCACAGATTTTGGTGCACGCTCGTGTCTCACGCTGCACAGTACACTCTAATGCTTGCGGTACTGCACCTAGACATGCAGTGCTGTTGCCTTGCTCACTAGGGACCTCTAGGAGCAGCTTGCGGTACTGCACCGAGAAATACAATGCTGGTTCCCGGCTCACTATGCAAGCATTTGCAATGCACTAGGTCTGGCATTACTGAAAGTATGAGCTATTGGCGTTGCATTATTATTTGCAACGCCAATACCTCAAACTATCAGTAATGTGAGACCTATTGCATTGCTAATGCTTGCTGTTAAGAGGTAATAGGGTATTTGAATAAACTACGTATACTTTTAGGGGAATTTAAAGAACTTTCCTGAAAAGAATATGCAAATTACACACAGCCCTACATTTTTCCAACTTTCATCAATAAATGTATCCATTGCTTAATTTATAAAAGTGGTAGCAGGTGGTGGGTGCCTGCACTCATTTTTGGAGGTGAGATCTTATTTTTCATTATCACTCTTTGACTTCTAAAGCAACAGCTAAAAGCAGAAAAGGAAGAAAGAAGAATAAAGAGAAAGACTGGAAACCAATGACTACAGAAGAAAGCAGGGATGAAAAGGAACCAGAAACCAGGAACCAGAAAGAGTGACAGAAATAGACAGGTATAGTAGAGTGACAGTGCTTAATTTGAGCCGGTGGTTTCTGGTGCTCGGCACTGGAACTTAATTGTCAACACCGGCACTTATGACAGTCTTCCACATGGTGGCACTGTTGATCTAAATTAGAGATTAACACAACAATTGTTTATTAATTTAATGAACATTATCAATGACTAATATCTTCTGCCCAGGCTATTATTGTAGCTTTGGAGTCTGGAATAGTCTGAAACGTCATACTTGTAGGGTGTGTTGATTAGTAGTTGTGTTGATTCTGTCACTGGCGGCCAGGGCACAAGTCCTAAAAAAAGAAGTGGGGGGACTAACCTAGTTAGGCGCAACATCACAGTGCACAATATCACGGCGCATAACATCACGGCGCACGACATCACGGCGCATGACATCACACATGGCATCACAGGAATTGACATCATAGAAAGTGGCATCACAAGAAGTGACATCAGATCTAAAGCCCTCACATATATGTTTAGCAGGTCTATCATGTGTGCGTTTGAGCGCATTGCGAGGATAATAACACAGTGAGCTATGGAAGTTGATATGTGACTTCTACACCTTGCAATCCCCCAGTTTTATGTAACACATCCTGTACATTAATTTACAAACTTATATAATTTATTGTACATGTAATATGCACGTGTTGATGTAAAGCGCTTTGACACCCTGCATTGGAATGAGTAGGGCTATATAAGAAAAAATAGTGGTACTTAAATTATTTCAACGCGTCCTCAGGGGAAGTAAGCTCTATGTAAATGCGATTTGCTTTGTGTAAATACTGGGAAAGACCAACACATCTGATATTCTTACAGTGCATGCATATCTCCTAAACAGGGACTGAACAAAGTGAAAAGCTGCCTCTCTTAAGTATGTGTGAAGTGTTAACAAGGTGTGAGCCTTTGTTTCCCCTCCGCTTCATTTGCATCAGGTGTGAGGCTTCTGACTGCTCCCTGCCCAGAGACTCCGAACAAAAGGAGGCCTGATGACCCCTCAAATTGGGCCTTTGTTATGGGCCCAGCAGGAGTCTTAAATAAGAAAGCCCGTCCCAGCCTGCACGTTGTTGCTTGTTGCAGGAATAGATTGTCACTGTTTTCAATAACTTATTCTGAACTGTAAAGGCTGCAACCCTTAGCAGTAGACTGCAAAACATCATATAACAGTCTCAGAGGTGCGTGCGCCTCGTAAGTGAACAAGCGCCTTACGGCCCTGCCCCTCGTGGCGGCTGCCCCGAGACCCTCCACCACATCACAGACTCTTATGAAAAATTCTTGACATGCAATTTGCTGCTACATGCAATCTGTTTGTCTCTCGAGCACCGGGCCATTAAAAAAGGTGCGCTCCTGTTTGTTCTCTCCCTTCTGAGCTCGAGCCGCCCTTGGAGATGCCATTCGGAGCCCAGGAATGTCTGTATCCGGATGATGGAAACCATAGAGCCAGTGTTGAGGATGTTGTGAGTTAAATGCCTATTTGTTACTTGGGATGGGGGAGCGAAAGGCCATTAATGCCCCGAATGGACTGGCAGCAACAACGATGCCGTGTTTCCAAGGAGGAGTGAAGTTTGTTTTCATAAACCATAAGCACAGTTTTTTTTTAATTTCAAAACACAATTTATTGAGAACAGTTTAAATGCACACCTTTTCGTTATCGATATGAGCTGTTTAGCATGTTCACAAGCTCTTGTGAGGCCCAGTGACATTTTATTTGAATTTATTAAATCACGATTGTGTTACCTTACGGTATCAGCTTTCACATAGCACGTTGTCAGCCATGCATACAGCTCCGTGGCGCTCTCAGAATCGTGCTTGGTACTACGCCCGTTTATAAACTGGTATATCGGCAGTACCATCTTAAGCATTTTGAGGCCCTGAGAAAACATATTTTAGGGCTCAATGTTTGGAAACATTTTGGGCCTCATTACGATGCAGGTCAGATGAGCGTTCGACTGGCATCGTGTCAGAAATGGGACCGACCGACAAGGAGTCAGTCGGCGCTCCCGCTTTGCAAATTATGATGCGACCGCCTTCACGGTGGTCGGAAAGTGTATATTTCTAATTCTGGCTTGTGCTGCTGGCCGCAGCACAAGCTGCAATAGGAAAAATAAAATTTTAAACATCCATGCACCATGTGGCAGGCACCATGTGGTGCCTGCCACAAGATGCATGGATGTTTCGGGGGCACCACAGGTGCCCCAGGGCCCATAGCTGATGGCACGGGGGACAGGGGCCCTGCTAAGGGCCCTAAAAGACCCTTTCCGCCAGCCTTTTCATTGCGGAAGAACCAACATGAAAAGGCTGTCAGAAATGTGCATCGTAATCCCCACGGCAGTGCCTGAGCAGGCACCATCTCCATTTTGAGGATTACAATCCGCCAGAAGCCCTGACAGGCTCACCTGTCAGAGGCAGAGCGGATTCCCCCCACAGGCATCGGTCGGACCGCCTGTATCATAATATGGCAGTCAGACTGATGCCTCCGATGTCAGGCAGACCGCCACCCGACGAGCTGTCGGATGACCTTCTGCCCAACATCATAATAAGGCCCTTTGAATTTATTACAGATTTTCAGCTAGTTCAAGCTCTTGTTGCGGCAAACAATTCTGAATTATACAATAAATTTGCACACAAAAGAGCCCAAAGTTCCATGAATCCATTGCTTTCTCTGCTTGAATCTAGATAGGGTAAAGGTGACATCACAGATGCTTAGTAAACTAGCACATCATATAAAAACCAAGACATAAGTGCACAGCACTTTAAATAGTCACTTTACTTATCGAATATTTTAATCACAAATAAATCACCCTTCACAATAGACATTCTTGCGGTAACAGTGAGAATCAAACACTGCTGTGAGGGTTTCACTAACCCATGAGTTTATATCGCATTACTTTCGCTTTAAATCCCATCCCCTGCCTTGCCCCTTCTTACTGTACACTATTCTGTTCACTTTTCTGGCTCCTAAGCGACCTTAAACTCTGCTGAGTAAGAGAAATGAAAGGAAGTGGGAGAAAGAAGGACAGAAATGTGAAGGGAGCGGTGAAGTGCAATCAGAAGCAAGTTAGAGATAGAAATGAGGTAGAGAGGCAGGTGAGGTTAGATAATACATAAGGTAAAGAAAGGTGAGGTAGCCAGCAAGAGAGACAGAGGCGGGAAGTGAAAGAGGTAGGCAGAGAAAGAGAGGGAGACAGATAAGGTTTTAGAGTGAGGTAGAGAGAAGTAGAGCTAGGGAGAAGGAAGTGTAGAGGAAGGGGTTTTGTGGCTCTGCTTGCAGTTGTGTAGGAGCTACAAGAGGTTATGCTAGGCTCCAATGCTGCCCACTAATATGTGGAAGGGACATTCATTGTATTTTGAATCCCCAACATGATAGATCGACCGCCACACCTCCACCCTGAAAGCAATCAACAGCACACATAAATTAAGCAATATAATATACAGAGGTTAACTACTAGACATATGTAGGCACAGAAACTCCACTGGTAAAGAGTTCATGTTTTACACTGTGGTGCACAACATGCACTCCAGCATTGACTACTTTAGGATGTCTTACTATGCTGCTTACACATGTTATGTTATTGGGTACAGTCATACATGCACCTTGGCCACACATATTCCGGTCATTCCCCTTTGCTGGTAGAACTAAGACTTTCCGGAGAGATGTCCTCCCCCTTCTCATGGTGATTCTCTATTTTATTAGATTCTGTTTTTAGATCCGAAATTGCTATCATTACTAATGAATGCTTTGATCAAAATGTCAGTTATGTTGAATGATTTGAAGCCATATGGGAGGCATTTAAGGTGTACATCTGTGGGATGAGTATAGCTAAGCATGCTGCAAGTGAGAATTGGTGTCACCTAGCACATATTTGGGTGGTAGTCGCTTGTGACTATTCGCCGTGAGAAAGCTGCAGATAGAGTAGAAAATCTACTCGAGCTGTAGCAAAGAAGCAGAGCCCTCTGGTGTGCCCCGTAGTGCAGTTTGCACTGATTTTGCAGTGCAGAACAAGCTCCCAGCACGGAAAATCAGCACGAGCAGCGCAATGTGCTAATTCCGCCCGCTTGCAGAACTCCACAGAATTTCACAGAGTTTTCATGTAACTCGGTGGAATTCAGCGAGTGAAACCCCGCAAGCTCCGCCTACTCCTAATCCTGACATACATGCTTCAGCAGTCTTTCTAGATGATGAGAAGGCTTTTGATTCTGCAGAATGGGAGTCCATGTTTGCTGTATTGGGCTATTGAAAGTGGGGATGGGTTCCTTAGATTAGTCCAGCTATGATATACTGAACCCACAGCCCACATTCATGTAAACGACGGCCTCACTTAGCCTAATTGCATAGGGAGGGGGACACGTCAGGGCTGCCCAATTTCCCCCTTGCGGTATGCTTTAGTTGCTGAGCTACGTTCATGCACAATCAGTGAGTGACACGAGGTGTAGGCTGATACTTTCTGCCTATGCAGATGATCTCTTACTCTATATTAAAGATTCTGCTACGAATTTTTCTCCAATACTCAACGAGAAAAACATGATTTGGGGGCCTGTGAGGTGTGAGAATTAACTGGGACAAGTCCCTTCTCTTCCCATTGACTGCAACTACTCAGCAGGGCCCACTGGAGTTTCCCTTTAAATGGACACTTGACCCAGTTCACTACCTGGGTACCAGAATTCACAGAGGTCCCATGGTAATAATTAACAGCAATTATGGAGTGGCTATAAACATGCTCTCTGACAATATTGATCGATGGAGCGCACTCCCACTCTCCCGAGAGGGCAGATTTGCCATCATGAAAATAGTGATTTTGCCCCAGCTTCTATTTTTATTCCTAAATATTACAATTGCCTTTACCCACATATTTTTCCACAGCTTTGAGCAATTGATGGTTAGGATGTCATAGGGGGGAAAACAACCCAGGATCTGATAGTCCACACTGGCCTCCCATATGGACAACGCAGTCTGGTGGCCCCTGATTTAGAACTATATTATTCTATCTCCCAGGTCCACTTTGCACACTATTGGATCCAGGTCCACCCGGCCTCCCGCACTTGTGGATGGAGAGAGATGCTGTTCTTCCTGCATCACTTGAAGAGAAATTATTTGAGCATTCTAACTGCATAGACCCAGTTAGGAATACCACGTGTGCATGGCACTGGCTGTTAAAGCACTGCCTTGGCTCTCTCTTACATTCCCCAGGCGTGAGACTAGAATGATGTGCCTGGCTTCCGATATGCCTGGAAAGTAGTGTACACACTCAACTTGAGAGACTGCAGATTGTAACAATTGTAAACATATTCTCTGAAACCAAATTTAAGTCTCTAGTGCAGATCCGCAGCCAAAACCTGACTCATATGGCGTAGACATATTTCTCTACTATGGGATTTGTGGAACTCTCTGATCATTGATTGAGGTATTTACATCTGAATCTGCATCATTTTCACTGTTGACTCATCTGATACACAATGACAGTTCTAAACGCATAATTTCTCATCTATATGCTCTCGCTTGGAATTCTGGACTGTTAGATATGACGCGGTCCCATCTGGGATGGATGACTTATGCCAATCGTGATATCTCCAGGGAGCATTGGCTGTTCTGCTGCTCAGTTATCAAAAATGTTTCTTTGAATGATCAGCATAGACTGTTACAATTTAAGTGATATACCTGTATCTACTCGTAAATACACTGCATCGGCCTTGCTGCTGGACACATGAGGTGTCACTGTGTAATGTGGTAGAGGCCCTCTCTCCATTGTTGATGGCTGGAGGAAGAATTTAATGGCTTGCAACAGTATGCCAGAAAACTTTAGCACGCGTATGCCATCAAGATCCAGACCCAAAGACATTTGGACCCCATTGCCAATGTACTTGGAATGACCTGCCTGTGATGATATGGATGCTGAGATTGATAATGCTAATGTCGAAACTAGGGGTATGCAATACTCATGCAATTTGCTGTAGTGTAATTATGTGAAATAACCACAAACTTATGCCAAATTATGCGTACTGATGCGAAATGCATCTCACACTCAAATAATTATCCGAATGACCCGCTTGAGTAAAAACTCAGCTCAAAAATGGAAATTCGGTTTGTTTTCCAATTGCTCATGTTCAAAATACTGCTGCTCGTGTTTGAATTTGTAGTTTTGTACTAAAAAATTACCCGAACGGTCCGTATGGATAAAAATCTACCTGAAAATTGTTTGTTGACCACCCACATTAGATGATCTGCTGCTTGCATTCAAAACACTGCTACTCTGGTTCGGATTTGTGTTTTTGAGCTCTAAAATTACACAAATGGTCAGCTTGGCTAAAAAGTTACCTAAATACTGCTCGTGTTCCAAAATTACCAGAATGATGCATCTCACATTAAAATCCCTCCCTCAAATTATGTGACATGACGTCATGGCACAATCTCTGTAATTTCTGGTAAATTTTGTTATGCAAAACTACCAACATTATGCCAATTATGCTGGCATAATTAAAATTTTGCCCGGGCCGAAACAATGTGCCCCCTTTAATATCCAGAAAATAATTATGAGTAGATAATATGCTGTAGCATGCCCAAGTGAACTATCGCTAACCTGAAGTATGCTTTGTGACCATGATTGCACCACTTCTGTTTTGCGTCTGCGAGTCTGTTATATTGATGCAGCACCCCATCTCTTCTCGTTTCTTTTTGTAGTATTTCCATACTGGAGTAAAGAAAGCTATATTAAAAAAAAGTGGAAAAAACTATGTGCATCTGTTACTATCACTGCGCCAACCTCTACACGAGGCCTTTTGTAGAGTAAGATAAAAAGAGGGTTACACCAAGGTAGAGGAAGCAATGGTGATAAACAGTTACCTTCACCCCCCAGACCTCGGTACCTCAGATGTAGGAGTTGGCACTATGCATAATTTATTTATTTATTTGTTTGATCTGAGTCTAACAAGGCTCGCAAACATTACATATACATTCCTCATACAACAAATAAAACCATTATAAAAAAAACATTTCCAAACAATTATTCAAGCATAGCCATCCCTCATCTCCGTCATACTACTTTTGGGTTACCACAATGTGGAAATAATCTAATATATATTATAGGTTAAATAAATAAATAATCAGAATACTGTCTGACTTCATCCAGTGCGTAAAAACATAAAAAAACAGCATCATACCAGTGTAATTGGATAAGAGCAAGAATAAAATGTTTTAAAAAAACTACCAACAAAATCAAAATCTCATATCTTTGTGCAACCTATTCCCTACCATCTCGAAATATTTGCCAACCCTATAGCATAGTTTAATATTGCTGCATTTCAAAATGAGAGATAATAGGTCATGAGTATGTTGAATCTGGAGCCCTCTAGTTGGCACTAGGTACACAGTGAAACTTGCATCCATTAGGTATTATATTAACTCAACCCAACCTGTTATAGGAACCTCAGAGGAACAGATCTCCATGACTGCAATGAACTCTGGAGAGAGATCCATCAAGTGACATGGAGCATAACCATCTAATGAGCATTGATTGCCTAAATTAAGGAGGTTGGATCATTGGATTTTTGGATTTCAGTGCCAAAGAGCTGAGGCCCTGATTACGAGTACGGCGGTCTTAAGACCGCTGTACCGTCTGTGGCAGTCTGACCGCTACCTCCTCATCAGTACAACCGCCCGATTACGAGTAGGGCTACCGGACCGCCACAAGACCGATCCAACCGCAATGATCTTAGATCCCGTGGCGGCGTCAGTCGGGAAAGCAGCAGCCTATGGAGGCAGTGCCGATGCCAGCACAGCCGTGGCGATTATGACCTGCCTTTCCGACTGAACTTTTCATGTTGGGGACCCTGCCATGAAAAGGTGGGCGGAATGCAGGGAAGGGGCTCCAAACAGGTCCCCTAGGCATTGTAGGCCATGGGGGGGGTGTGGATGGGGGAACACCTTCTTGCACTGTAGTGCGTGCACTGTGTGCCAAACATGACATGGCGCATGGTGCACAGTACACCGGCATGCAAGAGGCGGCACCACGGAGGCAGCATGTGCTGCAGGCTCTCTATGAGCCAAAACATACCGCCACCGTGGCACCGCCGCCGCAACCCCAGCTTGGAGCATTCTCCCGACCGCCGCAATGGCGGTCCGACAGTCCAATCACCAGACTCGTAATGAGGGCCTGAGTTTTAGTCCAGCTTCTAAGTATCCCAAGTTGTGCAGCCACAGAAAGAAGCCCTCATGAGAGACCAGGACCCTAATGGCAATTCGCCCACCCCCCCAAAAACTGGCCTTCTTCCAGACAGTGATGGTCCAATGAGACCGCTTGGTGCATCTTCTCCAATTGTGGAATTAAAGTGGGTGCTGTTATCCATGCCCTATGATTGAGACTTTTGTCTGCTCATTATCTTCCCTCATGAGTATCTTTAATTCTATACCAAAATGCACAGTCATTCATGTGTGTGCGAAATAGTGTATGTAGATCCTTCAGTGGCTCCTTAAGACCATTCTCATATGTGTTGCCCTAAGGCGGAAGCTCTTGTGGTTGACAAGGTGCATGCCACAGGCAGAGCCGCGGCTCTGTTCTACTTCTCCCACTCACACTGGCCCGCGTGCGGCGGTCTGTGAACCCTTCCTCCTGTACTCTGCACCTCTCCATCACACTGTCTGAGGGATTCTGCCTGCTCCTGCTCTCCATCCTTGCTTACCCTTGGAGATCTGTCACTCAGCCTCGTCACAATTCATTTGCTGCCCTCCCCACCTCCCCTAGATCGATTCCCAGAGTGATGAAGGGCCTCCGGGAGGCCAAGGTGCACGTGTGTTTTGGCTCCTGGGAGGAGGAGACCCAAGCCTGTAGCGGCACATGGAAGACGCAGCAAACTGGAAAATGTCATTTCTTTCCCATCTATATACCTCCCTTTCTTCCAGCTCTCTGTGTCTGTGCTCGCCATGTTTTAAAGATAGGGGCACACTTGCTTGCAGCCACTGAATTTGAATCCTGTAGCAAGGTCTGAGTCTGCCAATGACTCCTACAGTGATCCTAGGCAAAGCAACTGATCTGTGGTCAAAGCATGCGGCTGCCCGCGGTGCACGCAGTGGGCCCCTTAAGAGGGCGGCCCCCTAGTCGCTTGTCACTGGGACCCGTTCCTCTGGGTGTCCCTCCCCCCTCGGGTCTGGTGCATCTACGGCGTCATTTCCGGTGCGCGGTGGGCTGGGGACAGGTATTTATACCTGCCCCCACCCACTGACCACCCTCTTTGTCCCCCCCGCTGGACATGCTGTCTGGTGCGTTGTGTCCTCTGGTCTGACAGCTCCACGTGCGACATTCCGGTTGCGGTGAGTGCGGGGCATTATCAGCCCCACCCCCGCCACAAACTTCTGCCTTTCCTCCCTGTCCGGTGGCTCCAACATCCCGGTTGAGGATCATTTTGCCTGACCTGGGGTCTCGGGCCGGGTCCCGACTTGCTCGGCGATGGCCACATCTCGTAAGGTGGGGCCGGTGTATAGGCCACCGGGTTGTCATTCCATTTTTTCAGTTCGGGGGCGGCATGGGTTGAGGGCAGCGGCCTGGGTGCATGGGCCCGGACAGGCTTGCAGTCTTCTTGCTGAGGGAAGCACTCCCTCTCACCGGCAAGGAGCTCTATAGCTGTTCATCAGTCGCAGACCTGCCCCGATTTAAGCGGGCTATAGGGTGTAATGACAAATGCTTCCAGGCATTTCAGGGGCACACGTAGCTGTGCCAGCGGGGAACAATTTGAGCCGCCGGTTGAGGGTGAGATTTGAACGCAGTAGGTTGGCAGGTTAGGCGGGCCCTAAGGGGCTGAGAGGGGAGTGCCGTGATGGCAGGCCTACAACTACAGGTTAGTTGTGGTTAAAGTGCACAGGGTGTGGCATCTGGACACCATCCGGGGGGGTGGTGGGACAAGTGGGTGCATGGTCCCGATCGCGGGTGTACCCCTTTGCCTTGTCCGGTTCGTGGTCCCGGTCATGCCCCTCCCCCACCCATCGAGCTCTGCAGGGACCCGGTGCAGCGTTCATCGAGATGCCCTCGTGCCCCATCGTGAGCTCCTTGTTCTCACTGTAAGTGGAGTGAAAGTGCCCTTTGGTTGTTGGGATTTGTATGTTAAAAAATAGACCTCAAATCTGGTAAAGACAAGTACATTTAAGTATTTCAAGACAGTATTACAAGACTAGCCATCGGGGCTCCCGGAGTCTGTGTAGTTGCCTGAGAGGTCCCTCCCCGGGCGTGTCCTCTTCTGCCACCTTGTTCCTCTTCCTCCCAGGTGCCAGCCTCTCACAGGCAGCAGCTGCACCTTATTGCTGCGAGGTATTGATGCTGTTACTTGTTGCTAAGAGGGAGGAGGGGCGGGTGGAGGCAGCGGTTTGGTGCGAGTCACTGGCTCTTGACCGGTTTAGACTGTCAAGGGAACACCGATCCCAGCTATCACGCTCCTGGGTCCTTTTCCCTGTGTTTCAGATTAAACATTGCTTGCTGCTGTCATGTGGGCAAAAATGCAGGTTCACATGCCTTTCACCTGTCCCTACCACAACAAAACACATCAGACGGTGCACGTGCGTTGAGATGAGAAACAAGTGCAGGTACTCTGTCTCACAGAATATAGCATGTAACAACGCATGCTAATACATCGCGTTCTTTTACAACGCGGTCGATACAACGACTGCGCTGTTAGAACGCGATACCTTACTAACGCAAGTCATTAGATCGACTTTCTGTAGGGGGCGCACTGGACTTAGGAATAGTATAATTTACTATTCCAACTCCAGCTTGCGCAATAGTAGGGAAGGTGTTGGAATAGTAAATTATACTATTCCTTAGGTTAGAGCGCCCCCTACAGCAAGTCGATCTAATGACTTGCGATGTAAAGGTATCGCGTTCTAACAACGTGGTCGTTGTAACGTCCGCGTTGTAAAGGAACGCGATGTAACGACAGCGTTGTAAACGCTGTTTCCCATCTCAGAGGAGGCACAGCAGTGCTGCACAGTGAAAGACGCAGGAGTCTTGCTAAGAAGAGTATGCAAGCTCATTCAAATCCCACCCCCTCGTGCTTTGTTTCTGTCGAGGTGTTTCTCTCTGGATGCAAGGCCATCCCGGGGGGAGAAAGTGCATTATGAGAGCTCTTGCTGCCCCTCACCCTTAGTTTATTCATGTGGTAGAGCCTGCTTCGTGCCTGTGATGGGGAGAATCAGACAAGATGGACAATGCGTGACCTAGTATATATTATTGGGTCCTTTTCTTCAGCCGAGAGTATGGCTCGGCGAGGGAGGCAGAGGCTTGCAGATGGCCAGGTAGATTCCGTCGTGTCATCGGTTCGATCCCGCCCTATGAGCTTACTTGCGCCGGTCTGGTGAGCGGAGTCAGCGCTTTGGCCCTTTTGGGGGATGTGGGTGGCCCAGGTTGGCTCTTGGTTTGTGCCATTGACGTTCCCCCACACAATGTAAAGCTGCTTAGTGGTAATGGTCTCATTTGATGTAGAACTTGCTTTTCATTTTAAGCGAGACATTTAATTAAATGTTTTAAAACATAAATGCGACACAGTCTCACCATTTCAGAATGGAAGCATTTTTCAATATGCTATGCAACAAAGCCACAATTGTGGCCTATTTATCTTATGCAACTAACAGGCATTGAAAGCCAATAGTACTGGCTTGTTGTAGGTGTAGTGTTGCTTTTGTAGAATATGATTGGAACACCATTACGGCGGTGCAAGGTCTGTTCAGTCCAATGATGACATTTAGACAAATTTAATAATTATTTATTTTAAAGAAACAATGGCCTATAAGTTCTCTCCCTAGATGGTTCCCCCAAAACACGTTGAGTATTATATAGCTCCAAATGTATTCATTCAAACGGGGAAAGTTGGATATTAGGAATTTGGAGTATTTGAGAAGACTTTAATGATTTATTCGCCAAGATTGATCCTTTCATATAATGATTTCCACTGGCGTGGAATGGACACGCTTCTTTGCGGATGGTTTCTATGAGACATGGGAGTACACAGGGTGGATGTCTTTTAATGGTGATGCAAGTGAGCTATGCAACGAAGCCATAATTTTGGCTTAGATATCTTATGCAACTAACAGGCATTGACAAAGCCAATAGTACTGGCGGGTAGGTGTAAGGTTAATTTTGTAGGGTACAACCGGACATTATTCTTACAGCGAAGCCATAAGTTGTTGCTTATGTAGCTATGCAACTAACAACCATTGACAAAGTCAATAGTCATGAATTGCTGTAGGTGTCAGGTTACGTGTTGAGTAAATATATGGATACAAGGGCAGAAGAGGCAGAACCATGTGGCAGTCTAGGCTAAGCAAACAATTTGTAGGCCAAAATGTTTTAATCCAATGCCGAAGAGAGAGCCTCAAGTGTTCGGGCCAGAAGCATCAGGCTTCCTGGTGACACGACAAAATACTTTTGAACATGCGGATAGCACATTTGAATAGGGTGCTTGCTAAATATTCCTTAAGATCTACTTTGTGCCAGTCAAATGGGGATGATTTGTACAAGAGATGAACAAGAGTGGTTATTCAATACTTTGTTCAGTTGGAAGGGATGATTTGTCTAATTCAGATATGCCCCCCGACAATTATCCTTCGACTTGTAATTTGTGCAGGTCCAGCTTGTCTAAGTTCGGATGACTCGTGGAGCACGGGATGCTTGGCCTGCTCGTAGGGGCGGGTGATTTCTTCGCCTGCTTAGTCTTGCATGCTACCCTGCGTTTGGTTTTACTGACTAGCGTGATGCAATGGAATTATTACAGGCATGCACTGAGAGATGGGTTTTTCGATACTATGCAACACCATAAAATTAACCGGGTTGAGTAATCAGGCCAAGGAGTGGCTGTGTGACTCTCGGGTGCTGAGATGGTCAGTTGGCTGGCATGCCTTTCTAGATGTTGTTGCAAGCTCGCACTTTTTGTGGTTCCGCTCGCACTTGGCAACATCTTTAATAAAACAGCTGGACGGACTTGTTCCTTAATGTAGTTAACAGAGCAACATCACTGTGTCCAGGTGGGCCCAGCGTGAAAGGCTTAAAGAGTTCTCACAGTCTGGGTCAGGTTTTGTGATCAGGACAGGTGGAAGGACTGGTTCCAGACCTTTACTTGAATTTCAAGTAACACCATGGTTGAGTGATATTGAGGAGCGCCGAAGTTAACAACTCCTTTTCCCGTGTTGGCAAAAGGACTGCAGAGGATGGGAAAAGTGGAGCTGAAATTCACGAGGGTATTACGTGGCGTGTGAAACTGGTGCTTAGGAAACACAAAGGGAGCATGGGTGATTAGTTGGCAGTAGGTCCACAGCAATCCACCAGTCTGCCTCTAGCGCAGGTAGTAACTGGGCTGCATCTTGGACCTGCAGCTCAGAGGCAAGGTCTTTCGCACCTGGTGTCAGGGGCCCTGTCCACGTCAAGGCTTCAGGTCCCAGAAGTATGGGCAAGGGCCCCTTTCATTGATCACCTGACTGCAGCACATTCACCCAAATTCCATGCAGCAGGCTTGGGATACAATTTCACCTGTCTGTTGAGCTACAGCTGGCTGTTCTTTTGGGGGGCTCTATATCAGGGTGTATTACGTTGGTCTAAAACGCAAAAGTCCCTACGGGCATATACTCTTCTAGGTTACCGTAAAGGGGCCAGATGGCCTGATGCTTTAAACTTGGAGGTTTCTGTAGGCAATTGCCACAAGTTTATGCTTCAATGGGCTAGAATCAGAGATCGGAAGGGGAAGAGTTATATGTTAGGTACCTAATCGCTTACAACGTAGCACATTAAGGTGGGTGGTGTAAAATGTCTAGTTGCAACCATGAGATTCCCTCATTAATGTCCGCAACTGCTCACATTGGGTGGTGTAGAATTTCAAGTTGCAACTGGGAGATTCTCCCATTAATGTCAGCAACTGCTCACATTGCTAGCATTTCAGCAGCCTGGGAAAACTGGGGGCAAACACCACAGATTAAACTGAACAGGCAAAATTCCTGCAACAAAGGAGGGATACATGGCAAGTACATGAGGACACCTTTGCTTAAATATTTCTAAGCTCATTGGCTAGTTGAGCCTCTACACATCATAGTAGGACAGTCACCAACGTGGAACAGGCTATTGGGTATGCCTTGCAAGGACATTGACACACACTTCATACGAACTGGAGCCTCTATAAAGGATAAATGCTGAAAACACGGACTGGGGTACGTTTGGCTCAAAACCCGCTTCACCAAGCTGCAGTGCGTCATGTTGTTGCCAGGTGTCTTTGAGTGACAGGCAAGTGCACTAAGGGAGCTGTATTATGTAGCGAGGTTACTTGCAGTGAGGCAAAGGGGTCCCAGCGGACCCACAATAGGTGGGCTGCAGCAAAACATGAAACTGGGAATCTTAGATTCTGACATTATCATTGGTTTAATAATACGCAAGACTATCTGGCTATGCGGGATAAAAATGTTCCAACATGAATTACAAGGTGACTAGAAGGTAAGCCGAACCAGGCCTGGATTCTGTTGAGAGCAATCAATTCCAGTGATAACGAAGTGAACTTGGTCTTTAGCTGGTTTAAGCACCAAGGGTCACAGATGGTTAGCAGGTACTGTGTATCTGTGATCAGACTGCAGTTAAGCCAGACTGGTGGGCTGCGTAAGTTGTCACTCCAAAAGGGTGCGGTGACTGCAATAGTGTGCACATTCCCTCAATCCAGATTTGACACCATTAATCAAAAAGGTCTGTACAAATGTCTGGTCAAATTCAGCAAAGTATGTGCACTCTGGTCCGAGGGCATGTTACAGGTTGCTTCAGTTAAGCAAAAAATTCCCCGCCCTGATAGCCATAGCAGCTAGGCTGGTTGTGGAAGCTGTCATCTAACAAGTGTGCTGCTGTCCCAAAAGTTGGGGAAGCAAGGTGTTAAAGCAAGGTGTTAAAGCACAAAAAGGCTACAGTGTATTAAGAACAGCTGGCATGTACATTATTCAAGAAAAGGCAGGTATCTGTACTTATTGTTCCCCCTGTCCCCACCCACTTGTCTGCTCCATGGTACACATTAGCAGAAGTTGGGAAGTGCATGACTTGCGTTGGAAGGGTAATCAGCATGGCATCACAGCAGCTAAATATCGCAGTCAGAAGGTGAGGGGCTGGCATGCAATATGGTCATGTAATGAAGCAGAATACGGGGGCAGGCGCAATGCTGTAGGCGTCATATTGGCCATACACGGGCAGAAGGGTATAGTGCCAGGAGCCCGCAAATAGAGTGGAGTGTTTAGAAGGGGGGTTGCGTAAGTTTGCTAGTCTAAAAATGTGTGTGCTGTGACTCCAATGAGGGGGGGAAAGAAGGGTTCGGTGCACTCATGCCGACAGTTACTAGAACACAGCGTGCATTCAGATTTGGAAGGATTATGTACATTTCCACTGCTGGTGCGGTACACGGGTATCCGTTTGAACCCCCAAATTTGGGAATAATCAAGTACAAGGGTAAACAAGGGCTTAGTCAACCCTATATGTAAGGCACATATTGCACGCAGTGCACAATGGATTAAATCAGACATAACCAGGGTTACAAAGAGCAGTAGTTTTGCATTCCTGTTTGGGTAAGAATTCTGGCCTGCATGGTACTCCTAGACAGGAGGAGGCCAGCTGGCAGAGACAAGGGTATGGTGTTGGCCACAAACAATAACTTGTTAACAAATGCACGGTTGGCCTGGGAGGCGAACTCCAATATGTTTTCCAGCGTATTCTGAAATCAGTGACTGGGCGGTGATGAGTAATGCACAACCCGGCAACACCTAACAAGTAAGCCCGTATTGGCACAGTGCGCCATAGGGATTGCACCCTGAACTGCGGTTAAAGTAGAGAGCAGTTGTTTAACTTCCGGGCAGGCCATCGAACATGCCGATGGATGGGTAAATAAAGCTGTGGTTAAAACAGAACAGTAGTTCCCAAGTTAAGTGGAGGCCATCAAACTTGCCTACGAATCCGATGGGGTAAATAAGCCATGCACAAGCCCACCAAGCAAGAGGGCTTGATTCAACTTTATTCTAAATCAAATAGAATAAGCAGGCTTGGTAAATAAGGCATGGTCTCTTGATTACATACGCCTCAAGGTTACCCCGATAGGGACAGGAAACCCCTGCGGACTGGTAACCTGTCAGAGGTAGCTAGGAATTGTCCAGCTAGAAGGACTGGTAACCTGCAAGAGGTAGATGGGAATTGTCCAGCTAGAAGGACTGGTACCCACACATTGCAGGAGGTTATGGAGCCTGCCATGGTGGGGGGGGGGCCCTGGATATGACGGTGGCCACATCCAGGGCTTTGGCGGAGTTACAGGGCGATCCGGAGGCTAATTGGTATGAGGGGTACCCTTTCGGGAGCACAATAAGGGTGCATTATGCCAAAATCCCAGGAGTTTTTTACGGCAGGACCCTGGTTAAAAGCGACGGCACTCTGCTAGTCTTTCGGGCGGTTGTAAGCCTGAGCAACCAAGGGCTTGCCTGGTTATGCTCCGCCCCTAAAAAGGTGTGAGTAAAAGGTATGGACTGGTGGTCCATGATATGTAAGGGGGATAACCCTCACATAAATGGTGGCACCGATTGGATTGGCCACGGTGCAGTTTGGCTCATCAGGTGGGCAGGGCAGCTTAGGTGAGTCACCGCTGCCTGCCCTTGGACAGCCCGTAAGTTAACCCACCAAGTTGGCACAATCCTTGTATGTAATAAACCTGCAGCAAACTTTCTCCAACAAAAAACTTGTGTGGACTGCTTATTTTGCGCAGCGTGACTAATTACTGCAGAGCGGGGGGTTGCCAATATCAGCACTATGCGGCTGCCCATGGTGCACGCAGTGGGCCCCTTAAGAGGGCGGCCCCCTAGTGCCGCTTCAGGCAACTCCCCGCCCCTTGTCGCTGGGACTCCTTCCCCTGGGAGTCTCCCCTCGGGTCTGGCGCCTCTACGGTGTCATTTCCGGTGTGCGATGGGCTGGGGACAGGTATTTATGCCTGCCCCCACCCACTGGCCACCCTCTTTGTCCCCCGCTGGACACGCTGTCACCCTCCCAACCGCTTACTCTGCGTGCCGGTGTGAGGACTGGGCTAGTGAATTGAACGTATTAATGTATTCATTTGTGTTGCAGGTGGAGTTACAGGGTGATTCGGAAGCTGATTGGTACAAGGGGAACCCTTTCAGGAGCACATTAAGGGTGCATTATGCCAAAATCCCAGGAGTCTTTACGGCAGGACCCTGGTTGAAAGCGACGGCACCCCGCTAGTCCTTCGGGCGGTTGTAAGCCTGAGCAACCGGGGGCTTGCCTGGTTACGCTCCGCCCCTAAAAAGGCGTGAGTAAAAGGTATGTACTGGTGGTCCATGATATGTAAGGGGGATAACCCCCACATAAATGGTAGCACCGATTGGATTGGCCACAGTGTAGTTTGGCTCATCAGGTGGGCAGGGCAGCTTAGGTGAGTCACCGCTGCCTGCCCTTGGATCGCCCGTAAGTTAACCCACCAAGTCTGCATACTCCTGGTATGTAATAAACCTGCAGCAAACTTTCTCCAACAAAAAACTTGTGTGGACTGTTTATTTTTGGCAGCGCGACTAATTACTGCAGAGCAGGGGGGGGGGGGTTGCCGATATCGGCACTATGACAAAACAAACACTAAACTGTGTGTAACGCCTCGTTTGCTGCTAAAGTTTCGCATCAGTACCGTAAATTACAAATAGGGACACATGTACTAACATACTGGTCGCAAAAGTGGTGCAAGTTGCGTACTGACTGTGATCAATATTTTATTTTGCAGACTGACCTATGCACCAGTAGAAACTTTGTAAAATAAGGAATTTTCAGAGCATCGCAGAATGACCTGCCTAATTAATGTTCACTAGGCAGGTTCCAAACTGCGACTGCCTGCGATTGGCTGCAAACTGTGAACTGGTAGTCATTTCCAAACCCCGGATTGCAAAATGGGTTTAAAACATACGAAAAAGTGATTTAAACAGTCACAGACATGTAATTGAAGGATGGTTTGCAACCGCTAAATCGCTTAGTACGTCTGACCCTAAAATGCTGAATTCCATGACACTAATCGTCTCAGCATCTGATGGATGGAAGATAAACTTAATATGCGACTATTAAAACAGGTAGCAAAGCCGGTAGGTTTCACGTAGCTATCTTTAAATATGCATAGCAGCTGCGCGTAAAGCACAGTGAAGCACAGAATAAGTTTATAAAATGTTCATGCTAGATAGAAGTACACTTTACACGGATGCTGTTCACCCTTATCCATCTGCCTTGCACTGGCCCTGACTACCGACCTGGAGGAGGCGGAAGCAACTTCCTGAAGACTTCCGGTCTGTTTCCTGATCCAGCTCTCATACTGGATTAGGGTGACCAGGCGTCCCGGATTTGCCCGGACAGTCCCGGTTTTCCGGCAGCTGTCCCTGTGGATTTCAGGAAATTAAGCTCATGTCCCGGTATTTTGAGAGGGTCGGCTGAAAAGGGTGGGAGGTATTTTTTTTGTTTCGCAAAGCAGGGATAGTTAGCAGCTGTTATAGGAAAGCAATTTAATTAACAGGCATGCAACTGGCTTTAAAAATTGCATTTTATGTATTTTCTTACTGCCTTTTCTGGAATTCTCTGTTGAGGAGCGCTGTCATTCTGTGCACTGGGTTGAAGTAAAATTGTAGGGGCATATTAACAAGGCGGCGTTAATGAATTATCGCCGCTTTAGCGTCCGTTTTCGGACGAAAAGCGGCGATAATTTTATCGCCGAATTAACAAGGACACGCTAGCGCGTGATTCCTGACCTAGCGTCCGTTTCCTGCACGCCTCCCATCGCATCGCTAATGAGATGCAAAGGGGCGTGCCTGTGAATACAACAGGGGAAATATCGCTAACCCAGGTATCGCCATATTAGCAACGTGGGTTAGCGATATATTAAATTGCGTTAAGTATGCCTTAACGCAGGAATTTAACGTCTGCTAAATTCCTGACTAAGGCATACCTAACATGGGGGTGGATTGTGTGGCTAAGACCACAGGCCCTATCGCCAAGTATATCGCCGTTTTCCATGGGACATCGCTGGAAAACCAGCGATGTTCCATGGAAAACATCGCTATCACTGGGAAATTATCGCCTTTGCGCTAAGCGTTGTTAATACAGCGCTAGCATGGCGATAATTTCCAGCGATAGCCGGCGATAGGATTCCTCACGCTAAGCACGGCCAGCGATAATTATCGCTGGCCGTTGTTAATATGCCCCATGGTCCTTCTATTTTTGGGAAATGTCCCGGTTTTTTGCTTTGAAATTCTGGTCACCCTATACTGGATGAACATGGCAAAGGCGCGTGCACACAATACTGGCCTCGCCATCACTAGGCTGACCCTGCATCCGGTCTGGGGTGGTATCTTCAGTAACAAATTATAGTGGCACCCAAACCTGCTATGGCGCTGCGAGGCCCTAGCACTGGCAACATGTGCGCTAGACACATGCCTATAACATGAGACGAATGGCATGCAATACCGTAGCATAACCTTTAGCAATGGCTGATTTTATCGTGTGCTCTCAAATATCATATACTGTGGCTCCCATCTGTGGCCAGTTCGTTTTTTAATATGCGTCTTAAAAATAAAAATCTGCATATCTGACGGGCCACCGTCTACCCCCACCAGCCCCCACTAGATGCATCAAAGCTTCTGTCACTTGAGGGGGCGGCAAACCCTTTCTCCCCGCCCTCCCCCGGGGCAACGGGAATATCTCTTCCGTCCAAGCACATCTGTCACTCTTTGGAGAACGCACCGTGCCAATGGGCCAGCGACTTCATTTTACACCCACTCCCTGCCAGCTGCGCGGCACTCCCGAGTCCTGTTGCTAAAATATTTTCCGCAGCGTGCCAGTCTTATTATGTTTTCTCCTGGCACCGGGTGCCCGCCGGCTTGTCCTGTGCCAGGTGTATTATGCTGTGTGGCACACCATGCATCTTCCTGACAGCCGGGTATCTGAAGCGAATCGGCAGCCATTGCCTTGGCACTCGTCATGAGAAGACGGTGTGTAATCACTCGCCAACGGGCCTCCAATGCAAAATATCGAATATTATATTGGTCAAGTGCGGAGGTAATAAGGAAGGAAAGTACCCACCCACCGCCCAACCCCATCCCCAGAGGGCACGAGGTCACTGAAAGACGCGCACCCGGTCCGACTGTGTCCGCACATATTTTTCACTGAAGGGTGCCACAGAGCCCCTGCAATCTCTCCCGGTTAGAAGCAACAGACGGGCATAAATGGGTTGCAATGGGCCCCTCAGGTCACAGGGCCACGGTGCCACTGCACTTTAGCATGTGCGAGCTGGGCCCAAGCCAGGGCGCCAATTTTCTGAGGGGCGCACAGAGCTGTGTGATTGAAGGTTGTGCCACCATCAGCGCCCTTCTCCTCTTACTCCAGCCTTGCCCTTGTCCCTGCCTGTTCGTTTCTGTCTGATTTGTCAGTTTAAAGTGGTTTTAGTCCTTCATTATCATACAGTGGGTGATGTGCTTAGCACCCATTTAGCCCACTTCTTTGTCCTCCCTTCGCCCTCTGACCCCTGCTGGCACACATCAGCAAAACTATCATCTGCATGAGGCAGCTAAGCTATCAGCAGGACCACTGGAATTATGCAATTGTGTGGCGATTATCGCATAATTATAGTTTTGCCTCATTTGCCACACAACAATCCATCATCGCTGCATGAGCTGCAGATTTTAACAAAAAAATATTGTTTCTAGCTTAAACAGTTCAAAAGTTACTAAGGACGCAGTGACACATGTTGCCATGCAGTGGAAGGCCCTTTGCAAAGATTGACTGGTCACCTTTCTGTAGCCTATTGTTATATTTGGGTGTTAAACTAGTACAAATGAGGTGCAACTGATGCCCAGACAGTGTTATCAAGTTTAAAAATGACAAAAAAATGAATACTATCACAAAATGTGCTGCATAATGTTGCATAATTTGCCTTTTCTTACTGCATAATTTACTCGACCCTGCCACATAATTTGGCACTACCGTGTTGCATAATTCCAGTGGCCCTGGCTATCGGTGATTTAGGTGAGCTGGGGAAGGTCCGGGGATGTTTGTGTTCAGGAGCCAGCCCCTGCTCACCCAGGTACTGACCAGTGAACACAAAAGGGACCCCCTGTTGCCTCATTCAATTCACTACCATCAGCAAGGGCGCCGCATTTCTCTCCACCCACGCCCAGGGCACTATCTCAGCAAAGGACGGCTCTGCCTGCTGTGCCACAGATATCATCAACATTCACCATTACGGTGTTTTGCCACAGGTGTGCTGCATCACATGCAGGGAAACAGAAAGGGGTGAAATAGAATGTATCTAGTCCCTGGTACCAAAATACTTGGAGACAGCCCGTACGGGTCTGACCTAATGCATCACAAAAGCACTATTCACATTTGCACAAGTCAGTGGCCAGCGAGCTGCAACTCTACGAGGGTGTGAATTAGTACAATAGGAATACTCCTTTCCGCATTTTACGTGCCACCGGGAATCAGCACCGAAGCGTCCACCACCCTATTAGAAAAAGAGCAAAGATGAACCAGTCCTTTCTGTTTGTACTAACTGTATATGAATATGAAGCAAGTATTCCCATTTTGCTCCCATGTTAGTTGTTTTGGGACAAATTCACAAAGGCATGTAAGAGTTCGTAAAAGAGCAATACTGGAATATACTTTACCGCCTTGAAAACGCCGCTGCTGCACTCCCATGAGTCTGGCAGTTCGTGGACCGCCACACTCGTAATTGGCCCCTTAGTGTTATGCATGTTATGCAAAATTCCTGAAATGTCGCCATTACATCAGGTGGTGCATCTATGGAAAAATGTTAGTGCAGGTTCACAAGAGCAACGTGAATCACCAGAAGATGAGCAGTAGTTGTTCACAGCACTTGTGTTTTTTTGTCCATTTTTTAGCAGGAACTCCACCCTCCCATCCAAAATGGACACAAGGACGCATTTCTCACTAAACTATAGCACTAAATGGAGGTTTTGCATCTGGCATAGCTTCATGGTCAGTGACATCACTGATGACATTGCATTATGTCATCATTGAGATCTTTGATCCCATCTGACAGATGTAAATTCACCAAAGTAAGGAAGAACTATTGAAGTAAGAAGTACAATGTATACATCCTCTCCTGAAAACTATTTCTCTTTTGTAGGCACTCCATTACGCAAATGTTCCTTCATCTGGGCCAATGGGATTGATGATGACTTGAAGGTCCAAATTATATGGTTTTCTTAACTAAATCATGTGGCAAAGGAAACACAAACTGGGAGGTAAAGAAAGGCAAATTATGTGATTAATTATACAATTAATGGCCAACTATGTGTCAAATTCTGCAGAATTATCACCTAGCAAATTTGATATTTTAACACAGATCAGCTGGTACTTATCTGCTAGTCCTTCGTTCCCTTCAAAAGGGCCCAGTGAGGAGGACGTCCACTCTTTCACTTGGCCACCAAGCTTTGGAACTACTTTCCATTGTGGATTGGGAAGATCTGGGATCATTTTCATTTCTGTTTCTAAATGGCGTTTTCCTTAAGCTACCCTCTGGGTCCTAATGGTTGTCCTTGCTTGTGCCAAGATTCCTTTTGGTGAGCGCCTTACAATAATTTAAACTTCAGATAATATAACAGTGGAAAACCAAACATGATGGATCTGTTGACGCTAGTAATGGGGACTTTGGGAATTTGTGTGTTTGAGCAACAGTTTACTCGAAAGGATTGACGGGTAAGTTAATGGAATGCATTCTGTGTCACAATCACTATTGATGTCATTGGTAATGCGACATTTACGAGGCACTTGGGGTGAAACAAGATGGCGGCGCTTGATCAGCTATTGTGCTCTGTTCTCCATTTCCAACAGGCTGCGGTCTCTACCAGTCTGGAAAAGCCCTAACATCCTACCTTTTTCACGCTACAATGGCTACATGACTGAAAGGCGTTCCTGCACCTGGTAACAGATCTTTGTGCGGGTCGAGTCCGAAGTCTGCAGGTGCTGTGGAATTTACACTGGGGAATCACTCCTTTGTAGTCTTCGTTTCCCTTGCATTGGAGTCACAATCCTGGAATGGAGCTCAAGCAGCCCAAACAACTCAAACAGCATGTGTAGCCCAAGCGGCCCAACCAGCCAACCGGCCGAACAGCCCAAACCTCTTAAGCAGAGCCCCATTGGAAGATAGATACAATAGCGAACTGGAGTCGGAGCAGGAGGCACTGATCGTTTGGCAGAAAGAAGGGGGGCAGCTCTCCTGAAGGACTCAGTTGAGGCAAGGGATCCCTCGCTGAGACCTACAAAAGCCTCGATTGCTGGCTTCTTTACCAGGACTACAGGTATGAGAGGGAGAGGGGCGTCTATTAATAGAAATACGACCAGTACTGTTATGAACTTGGACACAGGCGGTAATATTCAAAAGGCCCTATCTGTTGACATTGATGATAGTGTCATCACTGACACTGGCTGCCTGGAAGAGGACGCTGCTCTTGAAAGTTCAGGGGGAGTGAGTGGGCGAGGAGCCATGTGTAGATTAGGGCCCTGAGGGGTGTATTAGTACCGCGTCTACAATATTAGCAGCAGGTTCAGGCAAGGGGACAGTGAAGCTACTCTGGGCACAGCACAACCCAACTCTGCTGATCAAACTGTACAGACGCATTCCTCTGGTTTCATGGTAAATACCAGCGCGTCTTCAGCACTTTCATTAACAGGAACACAAGGGACTCCGGAGGGTGGAGCAGCTGCTGGGCTGAGTCCAGGAGAAGAAAATGCAACAAAGACTCCACTCTTCCTGGGACAGCTCATGAGGTTGCAAACTCAGACAAGTTCAAATCTGCTGTTAAGGCTAAGGTTGGGCGAGCATGGAGTTATCATTACAAAGTCACAGCTGGGCGTAGCTAGAAGCTACAAACTCGCAATAAGCGGTTGGCTATGGCAGAACCGTACAATGGCAAGAAGTTCTACTCTCTTTCTGATGTGTCCACTAACCTTTCGGAGGATAATGTAGATCCAGATAGTAGTGTAGACAGCGGGGATTTTGAAGACTATTGGGCCGATTCCGATTTCGGCCGGAAGGGCACCGAACGATGGTCGGAGCCCTTCCGACCGAATCGGAACGTGCCGCTCGGATTCCTTTCCGACCGAGCCATTCCGATGGGCTCGGTCGAAAAGAATCCGACTCGGATTTCCGGATGGCTCACGACGGGTTCGGAGAGCCCGTCAGCCATCCGGAAATCCCTCTGTACTCCCCCGGCTGCCTCTTTGCGACCGAGGGAGTACGATGGCAGTTTATCACTGCCTTTTCGTGCCGGTCTTTCCGGCACGAAAAGGCAGTCGGTCACTGTCTTTGGGGGCCCCCAGTGGGACCCCCATGGGTGCAAGGTCGCCGAATGGCAGCCTGGAGGCACCTATGGTGCCCCTCTGTTGAACCCTGCACCCGTTGGCAGGCATTTGGGGTGCCGGCCACAGGGTGCAGGGTTGAACTGCACCCCTGCTTTCTCCAATGCCAGCATGCATTCCGTCCGGAATGCATGCTCCCATTGTGGGAGATACGAGTGCGACCGAACAGGGTTCGGTCGCATCGTACTGCCTGGGCCGTAACCGACGACAGCAGGTCGGTCGGTTACGGCTCCGGACCGATGTCGGACGGACCTGAGTCCATCCGACATCGGAATCGGCCCTTTTGTTGCAAACTTAGCATTATTGGCAGACAGCACTAAAGTTCCACTGACAGTTCAAATGCTAACGTCTAATATCGCGGAGGGAAAAGGTGCAAATGCTCTGAAATGGGACTATTCCTCATCACAAACTCTGATGACTGGCACACACAGTACATAATCCAGTTTCTCTTGGTTAGGGCTGGAAAGCATGGGTGCCCTAACTCTAGAAGTCATATATCAGAGTTTATGGCTCATAGGGTAGAAACTAAAAGAGATAGCATCCGACAGGCGCTCTGCAAATTGGGGAGGGGGGGTGGGTAGTTAATAGCCCGCAGGGTAGCAGGGAGGGGGGAGATTTCTTGGTTGGGGTTTCAAAACTATGGGGCCGATTCCGATCTCGGCCGGTAGAGCTCCGAATCGGATTCAGCTTAACCGGATCCGATTCGGAGCCCTATTTCCCGACCGATCCGTACGCGCGTCCGGACGAGCGAGTACGATGCGAAATCGCCGACCGACTCGTCCGGGCGTCCCGACCGCTCCGACCGACTCGATCCCGGCTCTAACCGCACCGACCGACTCGCACGGACACGACTCGCACCGCGCAATGGAGACATTCCCCGGCCGGGTAAGTACGATGCGCGCCGCGAGCAGTCCAACCGAGCCGCGCACTCCGGCTCGAAAGAGCTGTCGGAGCCGTACTTTGGGGGTCCGTGTCGGACCCCCCTGTACGCGTAGCCGCGCGAGTCGCACACAGGGGGGACCCATGGGTCCCCCCTACCTGTGCGTGTACGGCGCGAATCGCTTCACCGCGTACACGCTGTAGGGGCGCCCTTGTCCGCATCGCACCCATTGAGTCAATGGGAGCCCGCGTACGCGTTGTACGACAGGCTCCCATTGACTTCAATGGGAGTCCGACCGACTCGAGTCCGATGGCATACGTGCGCATCGTACTCGTTCGGTCGGGCTGCACGGGTCCGATTCGGTCGGAAAACTCTCCGGGTCCGGCTCGGTCGGAGAGATTTCCGGCCCGAATCGGAATCGGCCCCTATATGTTAATAGTAAACTGTGTTCAATGTATATTCACAAAACACACGGGGGAAGGGGGAGGGAATTTGAAGTGGTAAACAGAGCACCTAAACCCACACCCGAGGCGCCTGGTTATGTACAGAGCAGGAATCTGAATAATGGCAATGACGACAACGACATCCCCTGACCAGCAGTACCAAGCATCACCGACGACACACGAACCAGTCGGACGTGATCTCTTGATCATGGCCTGGAATGTCAATGGCCTAGGTAACAAAATCAAGTGTACCATGGTGCTGCAGTATGTTCGATGACATGCACCAGATATAATCATGTTGCAAGAGACACACTTGATGGGCAACACATGCAGAGCACTGGATAGATTTGGCTATAAACTACAGGCTCATGCTGGGTTCACGTCCGGGTCCAGGGGCGTGGGGATACTGGTCAGTAAGAAATTGCCGTTAGTGCTTCAGCAAACATGGCAAGATAAGCTGAGCAGATATGTCGCTCTCTCCGGGATATGGGAAGGCCGAGTCATTAATCTCTGCTCGGTATATATACCACCAAAGATGCACTCGAACACACTGCCTGAGCTGAGCTCATTGTTATTACAGTTGCCTAATGGGCTACTAGTATTGGGCAGTGACGTAAACGCAGTAATGGACCCCGAGATGGATAAAATATCACATATGAAGGGTGTAGGAGGGACAGACACCCTAAAGACATTTGTAGAGGCAATGGAGTTGACGGACATCTGGCGCGAGCACAACCCACAGGCCAGACAATATACGTTCTTTTCAGCTCCACACCGTGGATATTCTCGATTAGATTATTTCCTGATGCATTCCGTAATGTCGGGATGTTTTCGCGGAGCACTGTATACGACATGTGGCCTGTCCGACCATTCACCAGTAGAAGTGAGATTAATAGGCCCCACCAGAACAAATGCCCTGCCACCCCGCATTGACCCCTGGCTTCTTAAGAATAAACAGATAAAGGACAAGATACGCAAACACACAGTCCACTACTTCCAAGACAATTTGGGCTCAGTAGAGTCTCCGTAAGTGATCTGGGAGGCTTATAAAACAGTAATAATGGGGCAGACGCAGGCGCTGGCAGGAGGGGAAAAAAAAGAAAGGATGTTACAGTATGACGCACTTGAGGGGGAACTAGTGCAATTAGAGAAGAAACTAGCAACCACGACAAAGCCAGATATACGACTTGCTCATTCACTGAGGCTAAAGCAACAAGAGCTACGTGACATTGCGGAAGGGAAAGCTAGGGAATATGCGAGGGCAACACAGCGGAGAATATACGAAATAGGAGACAAGGCAACTAAACTACTATTGTGGCTCTAAAAGTGGGACAGGGAGAGGAGCTGGGTATTGAGAGTCAAAAACCTGAAGGGAGATTGCTGTACCACGGGAGAGACCATAGCAGAGGCATTTGCATCCTACTAAGAGCAACTATACAAGTCCTCGACAGCCCGCACTAAGACGGACTGTGTGGAACTTCTAGCTGACATGCGCCTCCCTATCTCACGCAGCGATACCAAAGGGGATGATGGACGGAGCGCTTGAGCTAATCAAACGCAGGCAGACCGGGAAGAACTGGAAATAGATATCTCGGAAGAGGAGGTTTGCGGGGCCATAGGTTTGCTACAATCAGGGAAGGCGGCAGGGCCAAACGGTATACCAATAGAACTATATAAGGGGGTGGCGAGTCTGGTGGCGCCACATATGCTGCACATGTTCGAGGAGTCGCTAAAAATGAGTAGTCTGCCAGAAGACCAGAGAACAGCGACGATCGTGGTTATTCCCAAACAAGGCAAGCTCCTGGAAGATTGTGCCTCCTATAGGCCAATTTCCTTGTTAAATGTAGAAGTGAAGGTCTTGGCCAAGATTATTGCAGCTAGACTCACTAAAGTAATAACGGGACTGATTCATCCGGATCAATCAGGCTTTATGCCCAGGAGGAGTACTAGACTAAATCTACGCCGCCTATATGGTGTACAACATGCAAACAGGGTCCAGCCGGAAGAAAATGCTGTACTGTTGTCACTTGATGCCCGTATGGCGTTTGATACCATAGAATGGCATTATCTGTTTGCGGTGCTTGAACGGTTGGGCTTTGGCCCGAAGTTCCGAGCCTGGATACAGCTATTATACACAGATCCCCTGCCAGAGGATGGGTTAATGGTGCCATGCCAAGGAGGGTGGGACAGCATAAGGGTATGAGACAGGGATGCCCGCTCTCGCCCATGCTGTTTGCACTTGCACTGGAACCCTTGGCAACATGGGTCAGTACTGACCCATTGATAAGAGGTATTCCGATTGGGGGAGAGTGGGAGGAAAGAATTTTGCTATATGCGGACGACATTCTCCTATATGTTACCAGGCCCTGCTCCACGATACACCGAGCACTTCATATATTTCAGCTGTTCGGCAGCTATTCAGGGTATCAAATAAATTGGGGCAAATCGCTCATATTTATTATTTGCACTGACTGGGGGCGAAGTGCCCGCATTGACAACCATAGCAAAGGAGTAATTGATTAAAACTAAATTTAAATATCTGGGAATGGTGATCACACAAACAGAGCAGGAGTTTAAAGATGAGAATCTAGCCCCCCAGCTTGATCGACTACAAAATGATGTAGCGCATTGGCGAAAGTTGCCACTCTCACTGATTGGACGGGCCGCGATTTTCAAAATGATGGCACTGCCACGCCTACCATATGTCCTGCAAAACACCCCATGTAAGGTACCAATGGATTATTTTCAAAAGATCGACTCTGAAATACGGCAACTGCTGTGGGATGGAGGTAGTCCCCGGATAGCGCTAGGTAAGTTTCAGAGAGGGCCGTACAATGGTGGGCTGGCGGTCCCAGATATTCGTAAATACTACTGGGCTGCACAGTTGGTGGCACTCAATGACTGGGTATTTGCAGGAAGTGACGAACCGGCCTACCGGGTAGATCACTGGGCAATGGGCAGAGGTGGGTACCTGAAAGCCCTATATACCAAAAAAGTGACTAACGGACTGCAGATCCATACACAAACAACAGTGAGACTATGGAGAGAAGCAAATACATTTCTAGGCTGGGAAGAAAAATTAACAGAGCGTACCCCCCTGTGGGAGAGCGACCTGTTGACGAAGGTGGTGAACTACAGGGGTTTCGTGCTTGGGCCCTACTGGGCATTGAATACCTGGGTGGCATTTGGAAAAGGGGAAAAATGATCGACTTTGAGGAATTGCAATCTGAGTACCAGATGTCAAACTCGGAAAAATTTAGACACATACAGCTGAAGCATGCCCTAAGATCACATGTGCACACGGGAAAACAAATATCAGATATTGCCCCGCTAGAAGATAGAATATTGGCAGACCCTATACCAGATAAGGCAACTTCACTTATTTACAAAAAAATTATAAATAATGCTCCAGACCCATTATTGGCCCTTAGGGAAAAGTGGGAATCAGACGTGGGGATCTTAAAAGGAAGACTAGTTGGAAGTTACACAGAGCCCTAGAGAAGTAGCTATAAGGGCACGTTTTAGATTGATTCAAATCAGAGTTCTACACAGATCTTATACAACCAGATCAAAACTTTATAAAATGGGCAAATGTGACTCAAACGCATGTGCGAGAGGTTGTGGGGAAGAAGGCACATTTTTTCATACAATATGGAGCTGCCCCGGGTTGCATTGATACTGGAACACAATTGTAGCAATAATGTCCAAGATTGTAAGACTAGCTGTCCCAATGGAAGCCCGTTGGCACATATTATGTGTCACGGGAGAAGCCAACTGGCCAAAATATATTAAAATATGGCTGATGCTGGCGGATATGGTTGCAAAACGAAATATAGCCAGAGCATGGGGAAGTTGCAACTTTAACAGTGAGAGAGTGGGAACAAGACCTCGACTGGTGCTGCTCGGCAGAGAAGATAATTTACCAAAGCCGAGGCTGTTGCCGAAAGTGGGATAAAGTGTGGGGATTGTGGGTTAAATGTAGAAGACTGTAATTGCGGGGACTATGTCAAACTGTAGAATATAAGGGGTTGTCGTCGCTGGGTTGGATAGATGAATGATGGACTATCAACTGATCTGGAAATGTGATAAGTTATGGGAAGAAAGTAATGATTGCCTCCGAGAACCAGAGCCTGTGAATGACTAAAATTATCCGTGTTTGTGATGTTGTATTATACATAAATGTACTTAAAAAAATAAAACGAATTACAAAAAAAAAGGATAGCATCAAGACCTGTGCAGCAACAAGGAAGTTGGAAAGTGCTGTCCGGAAACTATCTAAGACCTTAATGATATCTTGGAGCATTTAGCAGCCTTTGAAGAACAGACTGCAATCACATAATATGAGGTTGCCTGCATTAAATCACAAACTATTGATCATGATTAGTTGATATGCAGTGGAAATTGAAAGACCTAGAGAATTGTCAGTGCTGTAATAATCTTCGAGTGCTAGGTATCAAGGACGGGGCAAAAGGAAACAATGCTATGGGCTTTCTTTTATACCTCTTTAAATCTACCTTCCCTGAGTTGTGAGATTGGAACTGGGAGTCTGAGCTACAAAGAGCACACAGATTCCAATTTTTGGCTAATCATAACTCGACTGAGAGATCCTGTAGGGATATGGATGCTAGACTTAAAGCCATTCTGGTATTTTTGGTAATTTTTGTTTGAGAGAGAAAGCTTTTGAAAAAGCTCACCCTGATGTGAAAAAAGAAGTCAGCGGTCACACGTTTTTCACTAGAACCGATTTCTGCCATGTGACCGTGGAAAGGAGGTGGTGGTTACGTCAAATGATTAAGCCTTTTCAAGACAAGGGATATCAACAATTTCTATTGAACACAGTTAGGTTGAATTTTGTTAAAGATAAAAGAGTTCGGGACTTTACTTCTGAGATGAAGGACAAGGAGTATAATGGGACTTTGCATGGATACTGGCACCAAAAAAGCTTGGATAGCTTGGTCTGAAGGCTGAAAGCTGAACGTTGAATTATTATGATGGTTATTTACTGTTGTTGGAGATATGTGAAGAGGTGGTCAATGGGGTGGGTGAGGAAGGGCTATTGATGGTCTTTACACATTTGGCTTCGCAGGAGATGAGTCCGAGAGCATCCATAGAATGGTAAAACCAAGGATAACTTGTTCGTACAGGCTTCCCTACATTAGCTGAAAGGGGGCACAGTTAGGTTGAAGTAGCAAGGGGATGGGATGACTGTTCTGTTTGGGCAGTAAGGGAATGGGAGAAGAGGGGAGGAGAAGTGGGGTGTGAATAGGAGAGGGGACGATGGGAAGGACAGAGTTAAAACCCGAAGGCGGCTCATAAATTGCTCCAAATATGTCATTTCTTTTGATCAAGGGAAAGGCAATAAAGGTAAATATATATCAGGAATTAGCTGCAATTGTTACAGGGATAGCTCCCGAGCGGTACCGGGTGAGAATCCTGGGAGATCCTCTATGGCTCCTATTTCTATACATATTCTGATATATTGTCTGGTCTGGATAATATGCAGATAGTAACTATGAACGTGAGGGACCTGAATAACGCAACAAAAAAAGAGGTATGGTTGCCGAAGAGTTAAGATCATTTCGACCGAATTTGATATGTATTCAGAAAACTCATATCCCATATAAAAAGAAATATTTATTGCATGGCCTGGGATTTGACTTGCTAGTCTGCACTACTCAAGAGTTTGCCACAAAAGGAGTGGTAATTCTAGAAAGAAATAATATATGTAGTGTAAATCGAAAGGCTTAAGATAAGTTAAGGAGGTGGGTAATAGTAGATGTGCAGTTTTTAAAGACTTAGGGCCTGATTTAGATTTTGGCAGATGGGTTACTCCATCACAATGGTGACGGCTATCCCTCGGCCGAAATATAAATCCCATTATATCCTTGGGATTTATATTTCGGCGGACAGGATATCCGTCACTGTTTTGACAGAGTAACTCGTCCGCCAAGATCTAAATCAGACCCTAAGTGCACTGTCGGGTCTATATATGGCTCTATTCTTGATGACTCCTCAATGATAGAACAATTATCTATTCAGCTGGTGCAGAGGCCGACTCTAATGATAATTTGTAGTAATCTCAATTGTAACTTGAGTATAAATCCCAATGCCCTGTACATGGGACAGAAACCTTAAATGTATAAGGCACTTTCTGGACTAAAGAGAATGCATGGCCTCTTTGATGCTTGAGTAGAACTTAACAGTCCAGATCCGAGCTATACTTTCCCCTCAAATCTCCATAAAAAACATACAAGATTAGATCACTTCCTACTGTTTCTGAGTCTATTAAGGGGTGAGCAGCTGGTAATGCCGCCTAGGATATCATCAGATCATAAACCCTTGATGCTGGACATGAAGATTTCTTGGGTTTCTAACCCTCGATCTAGATGGACTATGAGCATGCTCTGCTACTAGACCCTGAGTATTTTGCGCATACAAATGAATGAATCCCAGAGTTTTTAGATGGAACTGGGATAGTGCTCCGGTTGGGGTGGTCTGGGATGATTTTTGAAAGCAGGTATCAGGGAAGAGACTTTGAGTTGCTGTCTTAATAGAGGACGACAACAACTATGTACACTTCAAGATCTCCGGGAGGAATTAGTCAGATTGGAAAGATAACTTTTAATTAGAACATTATAGCTGGTAGGTGGTGACACTGAAATGGTTCCACAAGTAGCAGTAGTGAAAGCTAAGATCCATAGTTTATATGCGGAAAAGGTCACTTGTAAATATCAGGCCCTTAGGCCAAAGAACTGTGGGGCAGATTTACAAGCCCCTTGCGCCACTGGTGCGTCACTTTTCGTGACGTACCGGTGGCGCATTTTAGTGCTCCATATTTACAAGGAAAGGAAATGCCACCCTGCGTGACTTCTCCTGTCCTTGTAAATATGGCCCCTATGCACGCAGCACTTTGCGTGAAAGGGGTGTTCCATGAGTGTTGCTGTGGGTGTTCCCACGTAACACCCATGGAACGATACACATTTCCAGATTTACGAGGAATCGTGTGAATGCTACGCCTCCCCATTTTGCAGCACTCATAGAAAGAGGAAATCACCTCTAATGATTGTTTATGTACAGGAAGGGTTCCCTTCCTGCACATAAACAATCATTGAAACAATGCAGTTTTTCAACTTCTATGTGTGCTAATGCAGCACCCATAGAAGTTGAAAAACGGCATTTCAGATTGTTTTTGTGCAGGAAGGGAACCCTTTTTGTGCAGGAAGGGAACAAAAACACACTGTCCCCACGACGCAGGCATCCTTGGACCATGGTGCAAGGGTGCCTGCGCCGGCGCATGGCAGCAGTTTGTGCGCCAGCGCAGGGGGAAGCACAGAGATGCGACATGTTGTTGTAAATATGTCGCATCCCTGTGCTTTGAAAGTGACTCAGTGTGGCGCAGCCAAATGGCTTACATTCCGCACTGAGTCACTTTCTTGTAAATCTGCCCCTAAGAATATAATGATAGTATTGGGAAAGTTCTGTCTTCGAGGATGTGCCAAAGAGAAGCAAAGCATAATATTGTTGCTATATTAAATGCACAGGGACAGCTGATTTATGGGTAGGAGGAAATTGTAATGTATTTGAGGATTATTATCATAGTCTTTATGCAGAAGAAAGTAATCCCACAGACGAGATGATTGATTCTTTCCTCGATGGTATGACTCTTAAAGTATTGTCTGAGGAAGAAAGAGTAGAATTGAAAGGACTAGTGACTTTATCAGAAATCACAGGGGCTGTTAAAAATGTGCCCGCTTGTAAAGCTGTGGGGCTGGATGGGATCCCACTAGAGATTTACTCAAGGTTTGGCTCAGAAACATTCCCTAAAATGGTAAAGTTATTCACAACAGCGCAGCAGAGTCTGGTAGTGCCTGAATCTGGGTCTAGGTCAAGCACTGTGGTTTTTACGAATAAGGGGAAATCTCCAATCAACTTGGGTCATATAGACCCATATGTCTGATTAATAGCCATCGAAAAATATATTCTAAAATTATAGCCAGACTTTTAAGCAGGGTCACTGCAGATTTGTATCTCAGTGGTAGCATGGATATATGCCCGGGAGAGGAACAACTGATCATAGCAGCCGCTCTATTGCTCTTTTTGATGTCGCAGAGAAACAAGGTACACCACTCGCAATGGTCCTGCTTGATACAGAAAAGGCTTTTAATAGAGTATTTTGGGATTATCTATGGAGAGTCTTGGGTAAAACGGGATTTGGCGTAAGAGTCACCAGATCTATACTGACTCTCTATGTGAACCCCAGAGCCAGGCTACAGGTAATGGGGCTGGAGTCCACCAATAATTTACATTTATGGGGCAAAGGCATCAGCTATGCCCCTGCTCTCCCCTTCTATTAGCACTGTATATCGAGCCTTTTTCGAAAATGCTATTATCACATACCAAGATAGTGGCTCCCTTCCATGCCGGTCACGCAACTAAATAATTATCCTATGCGGATGATGTTGCTATAATAAACATTAACCCCAAAAGCAGCTATTAATGGACTGAGGAGGCAGCAGGGCAGTTTGCGACAGTGTTGCGGTATCGGTTAAATAGTGGCAAAATGAGGATAATCTGTAATAACTGTGTTAAGTGGGTCGATGAAAGACAAATTCCAGTGGCCACATACCTTGGAGTCAGAATCTCAGCTTCTGTGGAGCAAATCATACCTCAAAACTGCAATCCGATATTAAATAAGATAACAACGGATTTGAAGCGGTCGGATAAGTTGGGCTCACCATAATTGGGTGTTGTAATATTATTAAAATGTCTATACTTCACCGATATTATATTTGTTGACAGCTATACCACTGGAAATGGGTACTGAATGTTTTCAAAATGTAGATTCTGTGTGTAATAGCTTCCTATGGTAGTATGATCATTCACTAAGAGCCCGTAGATTTCTCAGACTCCCTCTTGGTAGAGATGGACTGGCCTTTCCTAACTTCTGGTACTATTTTCTCTCTGAAATGATTCACCACATTCAATATCCAGTTACTGGACTCAATATACAAGATGATTTTCACACCCTCCCCTCGATCTATGTGTATAGTGAAATTCAAGATGGTGGTGGCCCCTATTAGAGTGTGGCATAAGATCTCCATCTTGATGAAAATTGCTAAATATAATTATTACACTTCCTTATGGGATTCTCCTATTTTTCCGCCAGTCTTCCATGATAACTACTGTAAGGAACGGCCACTGGCCGGGGTAAGGAAAATGGGGGATATCTTCGCAAATGGTTACTTTGCTCTTTCAAACTATCCAAGATAAGTTTAATCTGGAGAAATACATTTTTTTTAAAATTATTTACAGCTTATGCATTTTTTTTAGAATAGTGGCCTATAAGAGATGAATGCAGTCTCACAATTGACTCAATGTTAACTGAGAAAGCTCTACAGTTAGGTTACCATGGTGGTCATTACGATGGTGGACGGACTTCAGTCCGTCCTCCATCATATTGGATTTGGGACCGTCCGCCTACGAGGCGGCCTACCCACAACCCTAATTATGATGCGACCACCACCACGGCAGTTGCATTACCTATATTTTGTATTGTGGCGGGGATGCGGTCAGCAGCCCCCGCCACAATACAAAAAATAGGGTGCAGACATATCCCTGCACTACGTGGCAGGCACCATGCAGTGCCTGCCTGCGGATTTGATCCGCCCATCTGGAGTGTGGCGGTCGGACTTTCCGACCGCCACGCTTCCCCCTGCGATCATAATATGGTGGGGGAAAACCTCATTGCGATGGCGGCGGGACCGCCACCGACATCCTGTAGGTGACTGTCCCCCGGCTATCGTAATGACGCCCTATATTCTCAGTTTTCTTCTTTTCTTCGCTAGAAGTAGATGATATCGATGTGCAATCTGCAAAGTGGGCAACCAAACTTGATAATAACGATGGGACAGCTTATTTGTATGAACCTCTTTTTTTTTCTTTTTTCTTTTTTAAATTTCTTTATTAGTTTTATTAATTTCCATGCATTACAGCATTTACAAATGACTTGATTTACATACTTGCATCTTATCCGGTCACTACTTGTCACCAGTGATAAAATTCTTTGCTGCAAGTTTCGGATCTGGTACCAAAGAAAAATTTGTACAGCATTCGCTATAACAACATAATATACTGTCTACAAATATTCGACAAAAATGTATACAATACTGCTTGCAATAACATGCTAACTCATCGGGAGTGAACAGTGGGATAAGGGGGTTAGGGGTAGGGGAATCACATCTCACAAAATTATTGTATTGTGCGCAGATGGAGTTGTCGCTACATTGCATCACATAAGGCTCACCGCCCCTTCCTTTACCAGCATCTCTCGCACTTATGTCCCAGTTTTAGTGTGTGTTATCTTGGATACATGTCAGGGGTTGCCACGCGCCTACTGCCCTTGCCCCACTTCTGGGATGGTGCCTATTGGGTAGGGGAACTCTAGCTACTTTGTGGTACCCTCAGCGTGCTCCTGTGCCCTGCTCGTTGCCTGGGATAGCCCCTGTGTCTCCAGATGTTCCTGCCATGCGCGTCGGAGTTTGTATGAACCTCTTATAACGGGACATTGGGGCATATTATCAAGGAATAGCGATATTTAACGCCACCTATCGCTGGAAAATATCGCTGAGATAACACCCTATTAACAAGGTTTATCTCCATAGCGATAAAATTTCCAGCGATAGCGGCAAAATGTGAGAATATCACTGGAAAAGCAGCGATATTCTCGCATTAACGCAAGGATGGATTCAGCCTGACAATCCACCTCCTATACTTTAAACAGGTAAGTCATCCTCAGTAGCAGGTGTTAAAATCTAGCGATAAACGCGCCTAGCGTGATTTATTTTATCGCTTCGCCTGCCTTGTTAATAGGGGTTAGTTGTGTTAGCGACTGTTTACAGTCGCTTTTAGTGGGGAACGCCTACCTTGCATGTCATTAGCGATAATTATCGCTGACATGCAAGGCGATGTAAACCCGGCCGCTAACGCCTGAAAGCTGTCGCTAACGCCTGTTAGCGACAGCTTGCTAATAGGGCGTTAAAAATATCGCCGCTTTAGCGGCAAAAAGTGCCGCTAAAGCGGCGATAAAGCCCTTGATAATATGCCCCTTAAAGTCTTATTATCTGCTAGGTTAAAAACCCAGCACTTAAAAACAATTTATGATTTGTATTATATCCCGGTTAAATTACACAGGTGGGGCAGATGCCCAAATTCTGAGTGTCCAAGGTGTGGTAACCGCAAGGCTGATAATGTACACGTTTGCTACCTGTATTGCTTTAATTCCATTTTGGACATGGCTTGGGGAGGTATCTTTTATAACTGATACTCAAATTAAAGGGGCTCCTCCGTTAGTCCTCCTAGGTTGGGATAGCCAGATGGCTTTGAACTCAGGTATTATGCATTCAGGGTTTGTTGCCATGGTTATAGCTAGAAACGGTATAGCAAGGGAATGGATAAATCCGGACCCCTCCCATTATAGCATCAGTGGTCGGTGCGGTATTTGTCATCTTATTATAAGCAGCTGAGTCTGTTTAAATGTAAAGGGAGGAAGGCGAAGCAGATGGGGTTGAAGATCTGGGACCCTCTCGGGTCTGGTTGGTGAATGCAGACTCACACAGCCTTATATGGCTCTCAGGCTACGGAAGGGCTAAGGGCAGGCATTTCTATTCATTATATCTACATGATATCCCTGGGAAAGGGCGGCCGAGGTCAGGATCTAGGAGAAAGCATTGTAAGTTCATATTATGAGGAAGATCTGAAGATTTTATTCACCCTTATGCTGCTAATGTACTCATTTGTTTGCCTTCTGGTTTCTGGAGTTTCTTTCTGTGTTTTTCTGATGCATGGAGCCATCTCCTTCAGGTAAAAATTAAAAATAATAATAAAAAAAGTAAAGCAACATTTGATGTAATTAGTTCCGTCATTGTTTATATTGTTTATGACGTTTTGTGGGATGTCATACTAATGTTGTTATCAATAGCAGTGAAACTTCTGACGTCATCTGTGTGCAGGGCTTGGGGGAGGGGGGAACCAAGGCTTTGCTGCTCTCTTAACCTGTGCACTTTGGGACTTGTTGGTTTGCACTGTAAATGTAACATCCTTTCAACTGAGGATTTTACATTTTTTTTCTTTACAAACACACACTTTGATATGCCTGCTTGAAACGTCACCTTGATGTTACTGTACACATTGCAGTTTTTAATGATGTGGTTTGATTCTGTAAAATACACGTGTGCTGAATTAATGTCATGCATCATAAATCCGATACACAGGCAGCTGCAGGCGGCCATGATCCAGGATTTGCAGCCCAATCCACCAATCACAGAGAAAGCCAAGGTAGCAAGCAGGGGCAGTCATTGCAACAGCGCCATGAGCAGTAGATGTAGTGGGCGGGATCTGAGGGGCCCATACTTTTTTAACTTAAGAAAAACAGTTCCCCTACTCTTCATGAAGAGAGAACGTCCTGGAACAGTTAATTCCGACAGTTTAAAAGCTTCAACTGAAGTGTCAGGCAGGGGGACTCCTGTGCTGTGAAACCGAGGGAGGGGCAGACAGCTGAACAAGTCACCTTCCCAGGGTGCCTGCTTCCCAGGGTGCCTGCTTGCCAGGGTGCCTGCTTCCCAGGGTGCCTGCTTGCCAGGGTGCCTGCTTCCCAGGGTGCCTGCTTGCCAGGGTGCCTGCTTCCCAGGGTGCCTGCTTGCCAGGGTGCCTGCTTCCCAGGGTGCCTGCTTGCCTGAAAGAAATGTAAATGTGCACAACGGGTCCATCTGCAATTGTAAAGGGTGCTTGGAAGCTGATACTGGCTTTAATTGATGGAATCACTTGAAGGCTCCTGATAACACAGATTTAGGGCTTGATTATGAGTGCTGCATCCCAAGACCACCGTACCCACAGTGGTGATCCGACCCCCGCCTCCTCAGCGGTCCGACTGCCCAAATACGAGGTTGGTGGTCAGACCACCACAAGCCTGATACAAGACCGCAACCACCGCCAGGATCCTAGATCCCGATGGGGCGGCGGAGGGGAAACCAGTGGTCTCTGGTGGCGGGGCCGCTGCCAGCACCGCCATTTAGATTACAACCTGCCTTACCGCTGACCTTTTCATGGCGGGGACCCCACCATAAAAAGGTTGGAGGAAAGGCAGGGGAGGAGCCCCAAACAGAGCCCAAGGGCATTGTAGCCCCAGGGGGGTGAGCATGGGGGCACACTTCTTGCACTGTCGTGCATGCACTGTGTGCCATGCACGCCATGGTGCATGGTACATAGTGCACCGACATTCAAGAGGTGGTGCCACAGAGGCGGCATGTGCTACATGCTCTATATGAGCCGAAGGATGCCGCGGCCATGGTACCACCACCACAACACTGCCAGCCTTGCGGTTAACTCATAATGTGACGGTCGGGATGCCGCTGGCTTGGCAGCATACTGTCAACTGCCGCAATGGCAGTCCCACGGTCGGACCGCCAAAGTCATAATCGGGCCCTTATTCTTTTTGAGAGATATTGCAAGGAAGCTACCAGCTAAGCTGTGAAGCGCGTGCTTTTAAAGAACAGTTATAAATGAAAATTTTCACTAGGCACAGTCTGGGTATTACTAAAATCTATATTTTGGAAGCCCTTTTTTATCTTAAACATTTTTGTGCATTCAACTACTGGGTTTATGCAAGTTTAAAATAATGACTTCCATATTCACAATGCTTTTTTTCACAGACTGGGACCTCGAGCACTAAACAAACACAAGTCACTATTCTCAACTTCATCAAACAGGGTTCAATTCTGTGGCTCTCTGGTTACAGACACAGACCGCTACAGTGCATTACCTAATAGAGGTTTCGTAATGTACAAAAGGCATTTCCCACTGAGTAACTTAACTTGCATTTATTTTTCATTTAAACTGTGCTTTATTTTACATGTAGATAGGTTAAAGTGAATGACCGAAAAAAGTTACAAAATATTTGTGTTTTTTTTTAACCATGCCTTTGACCCCGCCCCCACGCTTACTCACCCCGCCCCCATTTGCACACAACATCACAGTTCCCATACTTAATTTAATGCTATTTAATGCACTTCAACCACTGGTGGCCATAAGGTAAGCCTTCACTCGCTGAGGTCTACAGTGTGGAAGTTGATTTCTAATGTTTAGCAATCACTGTATATAAAATGGTTCAGCGCAAAGGTTTTGCAGAATTAGGTATACATAACAGCAATGGAGGTTCAAAGGTCAAATTGCTGCAAAGAACCACCTTCATGAAAGCATCTACAAAAGTTAGGACATGCAAAGTATTTTCTGCCCACAGCTATGTGGCAAATGCTGGCTATTGACATTGATAAATTTCCTGTAGGTTTCTTTCAATTATACCAAGAGTAAAATCTTTAGTGGGATATATGTCATCAAAGCAGCAGCCAAAATCTGTGACGAAAAGGGCTTTGTTTGAAATTGCTGTCACAAGTCTACACAAATGCATATGCGGGGGATATTTACAAGAAAATGCGGCTGTGCGGTGTTACGCCAAATTTGAAAACGCCGCGCTCCGACATTTTTAAAATGCAGGGATGCGCCGTATTTACAAAAATACTGTGCACCCCTGCGTTTCCCCTAGTGCTGGCGTTAAAAAATCTACCTAACGCCAGTGCAGACACACTACTGCCATGTTGCAAGGGTGCCTGCGCTGCAGGCACGATTGTTTATGTGCAGGAAGGGACACCTTCCTGCACATAAACAATCATTAAAGAGAGATTTGCTCTTTCCATGTGTGCTGCAGAATGCAGCACACATGGAAAGAGCAAAATACGAGGAGAAATTAATAATTTCTCCTCGTATCGCCATCTTAAGACCAGGTGTTACCTGGCCTTCATTTTTGGCCTGCCTTGTAAATATGGGGCAGCGTCAAAAATCAATGGGTGTTGCAGTGGAACGCCCACTGCAACACCCATTGCACGCCCCTTTCACGCTAATTGAAGCCTAAAAAGGGTCCTAAGTACAAATCGGTGTTAAGCCACCTTAAGTGGCTTAACTCCGCTTTGTAAATAAGGAGAAGGGGATATCGACTCCAGAACGTCGCTAAAAGTAATGTTCTGGTGGCGATATCCCCTTGTAAATCTGGAACAGCGTCAAAAAGCAATAGGTATTGTGGTGGAACGCCCACAGCAGCATCCATTGCCGGCCCCTTTGCTGCAGCGGACTGTTGCGGAAAGGGGCATATTTACAAGGTGCCATTAAGCCATGTTAAGTGGCTTAGCACCACCTTGTAAATGTTGGAAATGGCACAACACCACCGGAGGGTCAAAAAAGTGATGCTCCGGTGGCGTTAGGGGCTTGTAAATATGCCCATTTTCCCAACTAATAGTTCGCAGCAAAAAATTTACTCAAAACATAGATAAATCCAGTTGCTGAAGACACTAGGCCCAGATTTATGGGCTTTTGGCGCAGGGCAGTGCAAATCACCCTGCTGCGCTGCCGTGCGTCAAAGGAAAGGGCAGGAATGCGCAGTATCTATGCAATACAGTGCATTCCTGTTCATTCCCACTGCACTGGCACCGATTTTGCTGCCTAGCGCCAACGCAGGCACCATTAAACCATGGTCCAAGGGTGCCTGTGATGTCGGCAGGATTGTGTTTGTGCAGGAAGAATCACCTTCCTCCACAAAAACCATCCTGGGATGCTTTTTCCTCTTCCTATTTGCGCTGCAGAATTTTGATGTATTCTTTAAAAAATCATAACTTCGGTTCTACTTATTGGGTGTTTGTCCTTTTGGTCTTGTTTTACTCATAACATTATTATCTATTTTTCTAAACCTCTGTGGAGTATTTTTGTGGTGTTTTCATTGTGTTACTGCATGCATGTGTTGCACAAAAACTTTACACATTGCCTCTTTAGATAAGCCTGACTGCTCTGTGCCAAGCCCGAGAGGGGGAGCACAGGTTATCTTGTAGTGTATATTTATCTTACTCTGACTAGAGTGGTGGTTCCTGCTTGGACAGGGTGCATACCTCTGCCAACTAGAAACCCAATTTCTAACAGGTCCTGAGTTACATGCATTCAGTTACAGGTGCTAGGCTAAGAGTACAGTCCTATTCTTCCTTTGTGTTCTGACTCGATGATGTTAGGTAAAAGGTGATTGTTACATATTTTGATTTGATGGTGTTAAGTTATGGGTGTCAAATTAAGAGTGGTGGCTGTAGGAAGCTGATTTGTGGGTGCTTGGCTTATGGTGCTGGTTTAAAGAGGCTTTGGTAAGGGTGTCAGATTAAAGATATTGAAATAAGGTTGCTGAGTTAGTGATTCTGAAATATTGGTTCTGGGTTTGGAATACTGTTTATGGGGTAACCAATCATACTGAGTCAATAGTGGTGAGTTTAGGGTATTTAGTTAAAGATACTAACTAAGGGAGTCATTATGATAGGGGGCGGATCGCCACCGCCCGTATGGCTGTGGCGATCCGCCCGCTATTTCTCACCGCCCGCATTCAATTTCCCCCGCCATATTAAGATGGCGGGGGGACCCCGGTGGACGGAAAGACCGTCCGCCGGTTTTCTGCCGGTCTGACAGGAGACCGGGCAGAAAAGGCCTCTAATATGGTGGCGGTGTCTGCAAGACACCGCCATCCATATTAGCATGCAGGCGGAGATGTGCCTTCCCATGGCAGCGTTGCCGCCATGGAAAGGCACGTGGTCTTTGCCTTTGGGGGCCCGTAGCGGGCCCCAAGAAAGTTGGGGGGTGCACATGGGGGGTACCTATGGTACCCCCCTGCATTGGCATGGACAAAGTGGCAGGCACCGCGCGGTGCCTGTCACCTTGTGCATGCCAATGCACGACGTCTATTCCCAGCATTGTGGTGGGTGGTGCTGTGAGCACCGCCCGCCACAATGCTGGGAATAGGGCTTGCCACCGCCACAGTGGCGGTGGCATCCTAATCTCAGGTGCGGGACCTCCGCACCCCTTGCGGACGGTCCCGCATTCCGTTGTGGTGGCGGGCGGACTTTGTCCGCCCGCCATCGTAATGATGTCCTAAGTTAATGTTTCTAAGTTAATGGTGCCAAGCTTATGATGCTGGTTGAATAGTGTTGATCTATGGAGCTGGTTTAAGAGTGTGGTTGTGTGGTGCCATGCTTGGGGTATTAAAGCAAAGGAACTAAGGAATTGCTTATGAGTTAATGTTGCTGAGTTACGGTTGCTAAGTTAGGGGCTGATTACGATGGCGGGCGGTAGCACATCCGCGGTGCTGGCTGTGGCGGAAAATGCCCTTTTCCGCACTCCATCTACGGTCCTTGCGTCCGCCGTATTACCATGGGCAAAGATAGCCCATTTCCCGTCCGCTGCGGTGTTCCGGGGACCGCCAGAAATCCCCCTCCGTAGCGGTGGCGGACGGAGCCAAAAGGGAGGGACCGCCGTGCGGAATGCGGTTACAACCGCCGGTCGCATTAAAATGCCACAAACAGCCCACCACACCGCTGCGGTGAACCCGGCAAATCGAGGATGGCGGTGGCAATACTGCGGATAGCTCCATGTGTTCCTGGCCGCTGGGGAAACGGTGGTCTTTGGCCTTTCCGCAGCAAATCCGACCGCCGCGGACGGATTTTCAGCTTTTTCGCTGCTGAATCCTGGTATCCGACCGCCGCAGTGGGGAGTTTCTGGCGGTGCATCCTAATCTGGCCAGCGATGTGCCGCGGTACCTGCGGGTGGCAATTTCCCGCTAGCACGGCGGTCCGAGTGCTTTTCCGACCGCCATCGTAATGAGCCCCTTAGTTAGTAGTACATGTATTAATGGTGCTAAGTTAATCAGTTCTGAGAGAAGGGTGTGAAATGAAGAGTGATGTGTTAATGGTACCTAAATCATGGAAACAGAATGAATGGGGCTGAATTAAAGATGCCTAAATCAGGGGGTAAGTAAGTTCATGGTGCTTTAATGATGCTTAGTTAGGGGTGCCACAGTATGGCTGCTTTGGGTGTGGTAACTTAAATGTTTATTTATGGGGTAAGTGGTCTTAATATCGAGTTTGTAATATCGATATATTATAATATCGAGTTTAGTATATCGACAGTACTAAATATCAATGTTAAATATATCGATGTTAAAAATATCGATTATAAGTGTTGTTAAAAATATCGGTCAGTAATATCGAATGTAAAAATATCGATATGTCAAAATATCGTTATTATATTTTAATGTTATGTTTTTTGTCTGTTTTTGGTATAATATGAGTTGATTAATGTTATAAAAAATAAAAAATGTATTTTAACTTTTTAGGAGTGGGATGTTGGGTTTATAGGAAATAAGGGTGGGGAGTGTTATAAAAAAATTGAAATTTACTTTTATTTCTTTTTTAATTTATAGAATTAAATTTTGAATGTTGTTTAAGGAGCGGGATTTTGAGTTTATAGGGGTTAAGGATGGGAGTGTTTAAAAAAAATTGAAATTATTATTATTTTTTTTAAAAATATATACAATTAAATTTACAATGTTGTTTTAGGAGCGGGATGTGGGGTTTATAGGGGATAAGGGTGGGGAGTGTTTTAAAAAAATTGAAATTTAATATTAAAATTTATTTATTTTTATACATTTAAAATTACAATGTTGTTTTAGGAGCGGGATGTTGGATTTATAGGGGATAAGGGTGGGGAGTATTTTAAAGATATACATTTTTAATTTTGAACAAATTTTAAATTATAAATTTATTTGTAAAAATGTTTTTGGGGAGTGGGATGTTGTGTTTATAGGTGAGAAGGTTGGGGAGTGTTTTAAAAAACTTGAAAATATTTCCCATTTTTATTTAAATTTTTACATTTAAATTTAAATTTAATTTTTATGAGTGGGATGTTGTGTTTATAGTGGATAGGGGTGGGGAGGGTTTGAAAAATTTGTTTTACAAAATAAAAAAAAGTAAATAATTACGAAATTACTTTTATAAAAAATGTTCATGACTTTGATGTTGAGTTTATAAGGGTTAATGGTGGGTAGTATATTAAATTAATTTAATAATTTTAATAAATTAGCTTACTAAGGGGCCCATTACGATACCCGGCGTAAAAAAATCCGCCAGGCATGGAAGCGGCAAAAATCCGCCCGCACACACCGTCTGAACACCGACCACGCCATTACGATTACACAAACCGAAAACCGCCATCGGCGGAAAAATCACACAAAATACCGCCCGCCAACGTCCGAGTCGGAGTCAAACCGCCCGCCACGGACGGAAACACGCACGACAACACAAAACCGCCCGCCCTCACGGCCGACACACTGCACGTGAAATTACGATCGCACCGCCATGAGCGCGGGAAAACCACAAATATACCGCCCGCCAGCGCAAACAACGCCGATGAGAATCGACACGGCAGAAGCCATGGCGCCCACGTACCTGCACAGAAACCATCCGCTCACAAAACCAATAGCACACAACATGGCCAACAAGTCCACACAGCAAGGCACGCACAAATACACAAGCACAGTACACATCCCGAAAACACCCCCCCGGACAAACAAAAAATACAAAGGCCAGAACCCCAGACACAACACACCTGAAAACAACAGACCATGAGGACACACCCACATAGGTGAGTACAAAAGCAGCACTCCCACAGACCACAACCCCTTGCTACATTGCAAACCAGAGAGGAGAGGAGAGGACACAGTGACACAGCAAGGACAGCAGCACACCACAGAAACGCACACATCACAACCACCACCACCACCACCACCACCACCAAACACCTGCACCACAAACCCCTGCACATTACACAACACACACCGCACCAGCACCACAAACACCATGGCACCACAAAGAATGCCCAAGTACATGCCCATTGAGCTGACGGTCATGGTCGACGAGATCATCAAGGTGTACCCACAAATCTATGGGAACATGGTCCAGCACACACCACTAGCCACCAGAAACAGAATGTGGAACCGGATCGTAGACCAGGTCAATGCAGTCGGGACCCTGCCCAGGAACAGAGGAGAAATAAACAAACGTTGGAATGACGTAAAGAGCCTGGTCAAGAAGAAGGAGGGCAAAGACAGAGAGCTGGCTGCCGTCAATGGCGGAGGGAATCCCGCGCTCTTCAAGACCTTCAAAGCGTGGGAGGAGAAGGTGCGAGTCATAATACATCCGGAGATCCTCGCCGGATTAGCAGGGGGAGTGGAGGCTGGTAAGTACAAACTAATGTATACCAGCACACCGCTATGTACTCACATGCACTACCACCATGCCACAGCTCCCAGGGACAAACACCCCCATGTCCAGCACACAATACACAACACATCACACACACATGCAACAGACACCACCACACACAGCCCAAACCGAACAACTGTAACATACGTGGGGACATGTGTACACTCAGCCAGCCACGTAACCACCAACAGGTCCCCAAATATGCCAGAAGCGCCACAACGAGCACCCACCACACCCATGTGTCCGCCACAGCTGCACTAACCGACAAGTAACAGGTAAGTGGCAGGAACACAAAGTGCAGTGGGTGGGACGGTGGACAGCCCAAGTACAACACACACCAGGCCCCTAGTCCCACAGCACAGCAAGGAGGAGCATCCCCCACACCCCACAGCCACGTGTCAGCCACCGCAGTGCACAACGACAGCCGAAAGGCAGACATCACGGTCCACAGCAATCGGTGTCAGTGGGTGTCCAGCCACCCCCACGACCCACAACACCCCCCACCCCCACAGACCTGCAACATGGAGCACCCCCGCTAAGAGCCATGTGGCATCCAGTACAGTGCACGCACGAACAACTTGCAGGTGGGAAACTGGACAGGGCTGGATTACTGGAGGCATGAGGACCATAACACGACCAACACATGGGACATGTCACGTAGCAGACGAACACGCAGCACCGCTCACCGTCACGAACAAGTGAACAATGTGCACACGGACATGAACAACAGACTCACACCCCACATGACCCATCACAGACATAGCAACACCCAAGGAGCCACGTCTGCATGCACAAGCCACACTGAATATAGTACCACACGGCAGCCACTGTGCAACTCATCACACACAACCGAAACACCATTGAAGTCCTGTCCATGTAGCCCCTACTGCCTGTCAACCACACACCCCACAACTACGCCTATGTAAGACAAACAACACTAGACGCAACAGAGCGGAACAACATAAATGCACACGAACACCACTGAACCCATCAAACACACAGACACACCATGCACATACAACATACCATCCATCCCATCCGTCAGCCCCAGTCTCATGAAAGGCATGTCATCCGCACAGCTGCCACACATACAGCAGTCACGCTAAGATACATGCCCATGACCAACCATGTGCCAGAAGTCAATGAAGCGCACGACACACTGTGAGCAACAACACACAACATGGGCCACACCCCCCGAGCACTGCAGTGATGCACATGGCACAGGGCAGCACGCACACCAAGGAGATGGGACAACTGCAATACGTTGGCTGGCACACAACCATCACTCACTCATAACGATGCGTCCAATGCCATGTCCAGTAATCACAACAGACAGCAAATATGCAGGCCATGTCAAGCATGCACACACCTCAAACCATGCACTGTCATGCTGCCACAACACATGTCACGTTCGGCACCCATGGCTCACAGCATGTACCCCAAAAGCATATTCCCTCCCAAATGCGAATCTGGGGCATGGCCCCCATGTTGCCATATGCGTTCCTAAGCGTTCCATTTGAACCCCAAAAGCATATTCCCTCCCAAATGCGAATCTGGGGCATGGCCCCCATGTTGCCATATGCGTTCCTAAGCGTTCCATTTGAACCCCAAAAGCATATTCCCTCCCAAATGCGAATCTGGGGCATGGCCCCCATGTTGCCATATGCGTTCCTAAAGCGTTCCATTTGAACCCCAAAAGCATATCCCCTCCCAAATGCGAATCTGGGGCATGGCCCCCATGTTGCCATATGCGTTCCTAAGCGTTCCATTTGAACCCCAAAAGCATATTCCCTCCCAAATGCGAATCTGGGGCATGGCCCCCATGTTGCCATATGCGTTCCTAAGCGTTCCATTTGAACCCCAAAAGCATATTCCCTCCCAAATGCGAATCTGGGGCATGGCCCCCATGTTGCCATATGCGTTCCTAAGCGTCCCATCTGAACACCAAAAGCAAAGTACAAACCAGACCCAGGATGGGCCAGGAGCCCGCATACACCAGAGTCACAATAAGTAGGGGCACAGCAACACACCCATCGGCATGGCCAATCCGTCCCATGCCACATGTGCACAGCACACAGTCCCATTGCCAAGCACACACAACTACAGATGCTACAGCCACACACACGCCTCCGGGAAACCCATGTACGAGATTGCACGAACTGTTAATGTCAGACGACAAATACATACTTCGCCAGGTGCAACACAATAACAAATCTCATTCTCTCCACAGGTGACGAACTGCTGGATGCTGGGGATGGAGCCAGCAGCCAGCACAGCCAGCCTACAAGCCCCCAACGAGGACACACAGATCTGGAGGATCTGTCCTCCTCTTCGGACACGGACCACCAAGCAGGCCCATCTGGTGTGGCAGGGCCCAGCCGCTCCCCAGGACCCCTCCTACCCACCAACCCATCATCCAGGGCTGCTGAACATTCCCAGCCCCCTGCTGCCACTGTCGTTGCGGCCACACCCACGGTCATTGTGGCCACTACCACTGCCGCAACCGCCACCATCGCCGCACCGACCACCACCGCCGCCACCACCACCACGTCTTCGCTGGCACCAGCCCCAGCGCAGGTGGTGGCCCGGCCGACTGGATCCACCCTGGGAGCCACAGCGAGGACCGTGGTGAGCAATGTGGCTAGTGGGCAGGCCGGTGGCAGCAGGACTGGTAGGAGGAGCAGGGTCAGGGAAACGCCAGCCTCCCCTGGGAGCCATGCCCTGCCTCAAATGGCCAGAGTCCTTGGGGCCTATGAAGAGGCCCAAGGACAATGGGTCCGGTCTGCTTCAGACACGCGTGAGGTGCTGGGGGTGCTGAGGTCCATGGACGCCCGTATGGGCCAACTCGTGGACCTCATGGGCCAGCTGGTGGTGGCGGTGAGGTCACAGCCAGGGACAGCAGCTCCCCTCCGCCACCACCTGCCGGGGCGCAGGGTGGAGCAGCAGTGTCCAGTTCCCCTGCGTCCACAGCCAGTGAGCACACCTCAACCACCAGCATGTCGCAAGCAGGCACCCCCTCGCAAACGTGGAAGGGGCCGTCCGAAGTGGAAACAGATCTCCCGGGAGGACTTCGCACGCTCCAAACGCAAGTGAGGCAGCCAGCCAGCCTTCCGCCAGCCTTCCTTGACCAGCCACTGCATTGACTTGGACTACGATCCCACTCCACACAGCCATCTGGATGGCATGTGTGTGTTGGACTATGGACATAGAACCAGTGGGTACACCCTGAGCATCACGCAGCCATGACCGACAGCTCATTGTCACTGCACGCACCACTTTTGTCATCACCTTACACACAATCACATGTCACAGTTTGTAATAAATGCACCTTTTACACTAACTGCTGTTTGTGCCCTGTGTTTTATTTGTACGGAATACAACGGCCACCTTGGGCGGAAAGGCACCTGATGCGTGGCATGGCAATTGAATCCGGAGGGCCTGTAGGGACCTAGGGGTGGGAGACAGAACAGGAGCACATTCAATGAGTGTGTCACACACCCATCACACAGTACATGTCAACAACTACAAGCAATGTACACACATCGCACAGAGCAATAGGGCACAATGCCACAGCCACCAACAGTGGCATACTACCCTGGCCATGGAGCGTTGACACACAGCACGCAGTGAACAAACGGCCACCCTGACACAGCACACACACACCTGCACAGATACAGCCACATCAGCCGTCGTACATGGACACTCACCGTCAAGTGAAGTAGCGGGCGATGAGCTGCTGCCGCACATTACCAGCTTCCTCCTCTCCGCTGTCCTCCTCACTCGAGCTGTCCTGGTCTGCGGGCTGGGGCCCTGGTTGATCTCCGTCATCCACGATGAGGGGGATCTGCTTCCGAATGGCCAGATTGTGCAGCATGCAGCACGCCACCACTATCCGGCACACCTTCTGTGGGGAGTACGCCAGCGCACCCTCGGTGCGGTCCAGGCACCTGAACCTGGACTTGAGGAGGCCAAAGGTATGCTCGACCACACGTCTGGTCCTCCCATGTGCCTCATTGTAGCGATCGTCTGCTGGGGTGCGAGGATTCCTCAATGGACTGAGCAGCCATGCCCCATTCGGGTACGCAGAGTCACCTGGGTGTGAGGGACACAGAGAACCGTTGCAATTCCAACTGGACAGGGGACAGCATCGCACAACTAGCACGCTACACCACTCCACATACTCACCGACAATACAGCCATGATCCTGTTGCATATTGGACATCAGTCGTGGCAAGATGCTGTTGCGCATTATGTGTGCGTCATGGGCCGAGCCTGGGAACTTTGCACACACGTGGGTGATCACCATGTCCGCAAGGCACACCACTTGCACATTCAGGGAGTGCGTGTGCTTCCTGTTGCGGTACAGGTGCTCAGTGGCCTGTGGTGGAACAAGGCCGACATGTGTGCAGTCAATGGCTCCAACGACGTGTGGGATTCTGCCAAGGGCATAGAATGCACCCTTCACTGCCGCCAATTCACGAGCCCTGGGGAAGCGGATGTACCTGTTTCGGTACAGCATCATGGCTGCCAGTACATCCCTCAGCACCTTGCTGAACATGGGCTGGGACATCCCTCCTCCAATGCCCACTGTGTGCTGGAATGACCCAGTGGCGAAGAAATGCATGGCGGCCATCACCTTAGCCGTGGGGGTGACAGCAGTCGGATACACCCTGCGGGGACGGAGATGGGGTTCTAACATGGCACACAGTCGATGCAGGGTTGGCCTGTCCAGCCGAAACTTCCTAATAACCTCTGTATCGTCCATGTCCGCCAGCAATTGGTATGGGCGGTCAATGTTCGGTCTCCGCCTAGGGACAATGGCAGAGGACACATGTCAAAGCAACACGACACATAGCAATTTCGCATACACATCACTGACATGACTGAGCAAGCACATGAGCCACAGCCCAGCTGTCAAGCTGGGACGGCACGGCCACAATACACTTACACAGGTCTCCCAACAATGGCAATGGCTAGTGATACAAACCACTGCCATGTGCATGCACATGGGGATCTAGGCCCCAATGACTTGCGGGGCGTGCTGATGGGGACTGACTGCATATCCGTCAAGCGGCAACGCCACGGCAACATGAATGTCTGCTGAGCATGGAACTGCTTCCGCGGCTGGATGAGTATGGCACACGACGACGACGATGTGGGCACAGGCTGAGCGGCCAAAACAAGTGGGACCTGTGGCACGAGGGGATATGAGACAGTAGTAGGTGTCAGCACTGCACCCTATGTACAGCACTGTACGGATCACACCTCCCGAAACATTGACAGGTGTCCACATTGACAGCCCCATGCCAAGACGGCTGTGTGCTTGCAGTCACACGTCACAGGTGAGAGGTTACATTGCACGTGCCAGGTGGCAGACGTACATAGTGGGAGCTGGCATGTGTGTGCATGTGTCTCCTGTTCAGGATCCACCAGATGGGCGCTGACTCTGTACTGACCATTGGACACAGCATGTTCCGTGGAAGGCTTGTGTGTGTGGGATGGTGGCACTGGATGTGCCTCCGTTGGGTGGGGGGCCATGCACAGGGCGGGTACGTCGATGATTCCGCATTGTTGGTCACGGTGGGTGCACCAACTGAAGATGTGTTGCCCTGTGTTCAATTCCTATGTCCGCATGATGATGGACTGTAGATGTGGGCAGACTACACATTGGTCGATGTGCTGTCTATATGCATGTGCCTTCACACCAGGCACAGCTGCCCCTGCACATGTGACCCCTGCTGGACTCGCTGCTGGGTCTGTGGAGCTGATGCACCTTCTGCGCGTGGGGCGGACAGCTCTCCTCACTTCCCTCATTGCGCATGTCATGACTTTGCCGCAGGTGACATGGATCATGGAGGGCCCACATGTACGCGTGGGTAGGCTACACATGATTGTACACTGGTCGCCACCCCCAGTCAGTGTTTCGAATGGGAAGGTTGTCGTGCTGGTGGTATGTTCGATGTGGCGGATGGGCGGGCCTAGGTGCGGGCTTACATTCCGGACATGGGGGTAGTTGGATTGGCGACTAGTTGCAGTACACACGGGACACGTCTCTTCCTTTCCACATCTGGGTCATCCCTTGTACTTACTGACAGTGATACAGTCATCTTCGCCCCAGCCCTCATGTCCTCCCCTCGCTCCCCCAATATGCATGCTCACCTGCGAGGCTAGCGCCTGCACAGGCAGCCCCAAGCTCGCACCAGAGAGGGCAAGGAGTGTATGTGTGGGTCCAGTTGCACGAGTGGGCTGTCTCAGGGTATGATGTGTGGCGGGACGCCGTCCACCTGCGTGGTGCCCCAAATGGAGACCCGGCCTGCATGGACTATGCATCACAGTCTTCGCCTTCCGGATCCGCCACCTGCGACACCCAGTGGCTGTGGCTGCCCTTGCGGCCAGGCCGCGTCCGTCTGTGGCTGATGGCCCACACATTCACTCTTTGGCCTCTCTGGGGAGGGCTCGGGGTGGTGGCGCACGCGCTTGCACTTAGTCGCAATGGCATGTGGCGTGGTTGGTATGATGGGCAATGGATGGGATGGTGCGAGCCACCTCCCGTGACGTCAGTGCTGCTCGTGCTGTGGTGCGTCCCCCTACACTTCCATTTGACTTGTGCCATGCTAGACGTTGAGGTTCTATTGCCTGCATGATATGACCAGGAGGAGCGCGAGGAGACCTCTCACACACCATGCTCCACTGCCATCCCGTGCCCTGTATCGCCTGTGCGGATTGACTATGTTGGGGTTACACCTGGTCGACTGGGGCTGTGTGTGCCTTGTCAAGGGGCATGGCGGGCGCACAACAGGATCCAGCTTGTCCACAGAGGGTGGGCTGAGGTGCGCCTGGTACCGCTTTGTACGTGTGCCCGGCTGCTGTGCACACACGTGTTCACTCCCCCGACAGGTGTCCTCTCACAATGCCCAGGAAGCAGTGGTGTACTGTTCATGACCCCTCCCAACACGGCGTGCTCCAACTTGGCATGTGCGCATCTACCCGTCGCACCCACCCACCTGAGGACTGCGTCCATACGACTTCACACGACACATGTGTGTCTTCCACAGTAGTGCTACTCATTTGCGTTGACATCCAATACCAGTGGACTACATGGTCATGTCACGACTGCCGTGTACTTCACATACTCTCATCCTCTCTCATTCGTACTTGTGAAATGAGTCAGCGGAGACAGTTTTGGTTTCAAACATTATATTGAGTCTTCTGTCCTCTGTGATGCAGTATAGTGGACACTACTGGCAGCGGAATACATGTTGAGGATATACTGAGCATGATTGCAAATGGGATAGGGTGTGGGGTTACATGTGATTGGCTGTTGCATGTGGGATGTGGGCTTCAGAGTGACATCTGCTTGGCCAAGGCTGTGCTAATGTACATTTACGTATAGCTGCGGAGCTGCGGACTTTGACACAGACGGTATACATGTAGCCTACCAGACCGCTTGGCATCATGGGCACAGTCCATCTCAGTTCCATGTGACAGGTTTGCTGCGTGTTGTTCCTCATGCACGCGTGCATGTGAGATGACATCAGGGCATGTGCTTGCGTGCATGCAGCGGCGTGCCACTTGTTGTTGCACTGTGGTGGTTACTGGACATGTCACAGTCACTGGGGTCGTGTTGTTGGTCTATGCACTTGTCGTCCATGCAAAGGTCCTGGTATGGGATTCCCGGGCGGGGGTGGGAGGGGTGCAGCACCCACAGACTCCAGGCGACCTATTCATGTCCACTGAGCGGTGTGTGTGTCCATGGGTGCTGGATCCATGTCGTGTCCTGGTTGTTCGTGCAGTTCCGTCCATGTGGGTGCGATACACAGAGCCCATGCCACTGCCTCCCACGATGCATGCGGTGTTCCTGGATGTGATGGGGAACAGTGTGCATGTCCCGGTCATATCCGATGTCATGGCGATGTCGTTGATGGTGTGGTTACAGTTGCCGGTCGTTTGGTATGGCTGTTGTGGTGGTGACTGGCCAGTCCGTGCGGAAGCTAAGCATGGGTGCGGGGTTGGACATCATAGGTCAATCGGGGAACCTGCGTTGTGGTCCGACGAATTTACAGGTTGTCAGGTATGCGATGCCGTCCAGCAGGGCTTCCATGTCATTGGTGGTGTACATGTTTGCCAGCCAATGTAGCGGATGGTGGCTGTCAAGGTGTTGTTCGTAAGTTGTCCCTTGGAGGACCATGATGGGGCATGCTGGGTGACATTCGATGTAGCTGTTCTCGATGATCCGTCGTGTGGAGGCACAGTGGTCCCATTTCAGTGCGGGTGCGATGTTGGCCACATACGCCATGCCCCCATAGGCAGAGCAGGCCCTGTCGTGTGCGTCCAGAGGGAGGAGTAGTGGTAGCAGGTCCGCCTTCAGACATGCCGGGTTGGAGAGGCATATCTCCACGGGATGCTGGTAGGGACACCTCCGACAGTAGAAGACGGGCATGACGCAGCTGAACAATGTGATGCGGTAAGTCAGTCGGTAACATACGTTCAGCAGGGACAGGAGATCGCATCCCAATGTATGAAACAGGTTGGTTTTGTACAGCTTGAGCTGTTCGGCGTAGTTGGGTAGGTGTGTTGCGGTTGCCATTTCGCAGCGGTGCGTTGTGGCGGCGTGCTCCGGCTGTGTGTGCAGTCTGCAATGTGCACGCTCCGAGGTTGCTGTGAGCTCTGTGTAGTCGTAGGGAGACAGGACTTGTGTTCTGTTGGCTTGTTTGGAGGACACGGGCCCTCTTCCCACATGCTTCTCAGACAGTTCAAGGTCAGTGATGTGTGACTCCTTCCAATTAACTTGCATGTGGCCAACATGGGGAGTGTTTTCTTCTTTCTTCCCCGTCCGTTGTGTGCTTCTGTGATATGCGCTATCTGCCCTGTGGTCGGCCTCCTCGGCATGCCTGTGTTGGTCTATTCTTGGACAATGGCTGTATTCACCGGCTTCTGTCGTAGGGCTGTGGTTTCGGAGTTGGAATGGAAGGTCATTCAGTGCTGTCTGCTCTCCCTTGTGTGGGCGGCAGGCTGCCTTTCCGCTCTGCGTTGGGCCTTGTGTGTGAATGTTATTCTTGGGCCACCTGTTGTCGGTCCCCGGGCTCTTTGGTGTTCCGTTTTATATGTCTTGTTC